>CP136055.1:90527212-91777212 GCA_032464435.1 Aegilops umbellulata
AGTCGATACGTCACCATATTCTCGTATGGAGCGGAGATCCAAAAGGATTCCGTCCAAGAGTATGAGCTTCTCGCAAAGCAAGGAGGTGGCTATCCCGGTTTCATCTCTTGGTTCAAACAAACGGTAACTTCTATTAGACAGTTTCATTTCATTCGCTAATTTGTGCATAGTGCAACAATCCTTTCATATTAAACTTGTAGGCTAATTCAGAGTCTATGGACGCCGAATTGAGACAAGTCGCTAATGGTTTTGACTATAAGGTTCGTTCATTTGACAAGTACGACATCAACGGGTATCGCTTTCGTACCTATGGCAAAGAGCTATCTATGGCCAACCGAAAGTCAACAAATTGTTGTGTATCTGCTATCGGCGAAGGAGGTACCGAGTATTATGGGAGAGTTGAAGCAATTTATGAACTTCTGTTCTATGGTGAAAATCCACCGAATGTCGTAGTCTTCAAATGTTATTGGTTTCAGCCGAAGGAGACTAGAAGGACTCATGAACATGTAGGGCTAGTTGAAATCAACCAAAGCACTCATTTAGATGTTCCAGATGTCTATATTATGGCTCAACAGGCGACCCAAGTATTCTATCTACCGTGGGCCTGCCAAACTAATCCAAATCTGAAAGGTTGGGATGTCGTTTATGAAGTGCCGCCACGTGCTAGACTTTCTCCCCCAAAGGAAGAAGATTATGAACCTCACATTAACCCAGACACATATGAAGGAGAATTCTTCCAAGAGACACGTCTTTCCAAAAAGCGTTTCAAGAACCGCTATTCTTCACCCCAAAACATTGAAGTAGACAGCGACAATGAATCCGACATCACCCCAGAGGAGGAACAAGAAGAGCCGGAACAAGAAGAGGTTACTGCTGCGGATGACCTGTCAATGCTTGACCGATTACGTCAAGGTGGCCTTGCACATGTTGATGCCAATGAACCCTATGAGCCCGTCATTGATTATAGTGATGATGATGATTATGCATTTATTGATGATACTGATCGAGATTATTAGTAGTGTCAGGTATTACATTTTTTTATGTTGTACTTGATGATGATACACTTAAGTGATACAAATATTATTATTCATGTCGGTCTTTTTTTATGTTGTACTAATTTCGTTTACTGTTTGTCATGGCAGGTGTTGAAAGATGGTGGGCGCTGGTCGGGAGCGTGGTCTGAGGTCTTCCATTCCAGACGCACCTCTCCGCCGAGCGTTGCTGGACAGTATGGCCACACCGCCGGGCCCTTCTTCGTCGACCGCGGTGCCCAGCAGGGGACGAGGTAGGAAGAAAGGAGGTGGGGCACGTGGTCGTGGGAGAGGAAGTAGGGTGACTGCTACGGCGCCTTCCTCGCCGCCACCCCCAGCCGTTTCACCCGAGCACGTGACTGCTAGGGTGGACTCGTCAGAGGAGGAGGCTACACGGACTCCGGTCCACGAGCCTCCGGTCCACGGGTCTTGGGCCCACGAGCCTCGGGTCGACTGGCCTTCGGCCCCCGAGAGTTCGGCCCACGTGACCCCGGAGGAGCACACGTCCGGATGGGGTACCTGGCCGGATCAGCCCGAGGAGCCGAGTGGCCATGCTGATGATGGCGGGGAGCCGACTGATCTTGAGGAGGAGGGGGGCACCGTCTACCAGCGTGGTGCTACACGGCTCCCGTCCGTGCCGGTGACCCGTGAGCAGAGGTGGTTGATTTTCCCTGATGGGGAGAGGTACGTAAGTGCATTTAATATTTTTGTACCTTGTGCATTCACATTTTTTCAAATAACTAATGCGTTGGCCTTGTCATGCTGCAGGGGTTGGGACCACCATCATAGTGTCCGCCGGCCCAACTCCGTCCTTGGAGTTCTTTGCCGGCAAAACTTCCCGGGGTTTGTCACGTTGCCTGGTGAGGGTCGGCTTCCAGAGCTTGGATTGAGCTGGGAGCACTACGTGGCTGCCCCGGCCCCGCCGGATGAGATTATCGATGGTGTCATGTGCGACACGAGGGCAGACATGGTGATCAGAAAGTTCTGGGTAATTTCTCCTTTACACATTTAAAAATCTTCAACTAGCTAGTTATTAATTGTACTAATCAATATTGTCTCATTTGATCGCAGACATTCTACAGGTGTGAGGAGGGATACGAGGAGGACGCGGCACATGTTATCGAGAACGTGTGCAAGCGCCTACTCCAGAACTTACGGCACGAGGCTCGGGTGCAGGCTGTTCGAGACTACTACGCCTTGCGTGGTATCAAGAAGACCAAGCCGGCGTGCCGCGATAAGTTTCTGAGTAAGGAGCAGTACATGAAGGTAATTCTTAAGGCCTTCTCTACTTAAGTTCCTTCATTTAGTAATTGTTAGCGGTAGTGCTCAAGTTTCTATTTGCTAACTTAGGCGCCTCCGAGATGGTGTGCGGATCGGATGGATTGTTGGGAGGTGTTGGTCGATGAGTGGTGCTCACAACGATGGCTAGCCCTCCACAAGGAGGCCAAGGACAAACGTGCCCAAATGGAAGGTGTGCCACACCATCAAGGCAGCTCCAACTTATATCAGTTCGGGCGCAACTGGGTATGTGGTTTGCTTCATGATTCATGCAATTCATTCATCATGCTAGCTTGAGCCCTTTAATTACTAATTTTCATTGTTTCTCTCTTTCAGGCACGCTACAATAAGGCGGATAAGGTGCCAGAGGTGTACGACCTGTATGCCATGGCCCACACTGCCTCTTTCAAGAAAGTCAAGGCTTTCTCTCAGTCTGACCTCGATGATGCAAACAACTTCACCAACATCTCCTCCCACAACAAGCTCGTGAGATATAGAGATGAGGGGAAGGCGAGGAAAGGGGAGGACTTTAACCCGAGCCAGGGTCCCATTGATCCAGAGCTGTTGATGATATCTGGTGGCGGGAGGTCCCATGGCTCCATAGCCATTGGAGATGGACTTATCCGTTGTCCTAGCACTCTCCCGGAGATCAAGGCGCGTCAGTCGAGCTCCGCTCCTGAGATAAGGCCTCGTGAACGGCCAGTGCAACTCGCCATCAAGGTTAGTGATACCTACTCAGTTATCTTTCTGCATTACATTGTGTGCGCTTCCATCAATGATTACAAATTGTCATGTGAGTGGTGTTGCAGGCTGCTATACAGAGTGAGAGAGATAGAACAGAGAAACTTCTGGCGGAGGCGGCGGAGAGGCAGCGGGAGTTGGAGGAGAGGACGGCAAAGATGATGGAGGAGGAGAGGGCACGGAATGACATGCAGGCAAGGGCCATGTACGAGCTCCTTGTGGTAAGTTTCTTCTGCAGATTAGCCAAAACATTCATGTAGTGTTTGTCTCATTACTAACTAGTATGACTGAGTCGTCAAAACCAAATGTGCAGTCTGTGTGCGAGAAGGCAGGTCAGACCGCTCCGCCGATGCCAGTGATTGCTCCTGGGACCACGGTGAGTTTTATTTGAAAGGACATTACTTGCTAGTTTTAACATTTGAGTGTCATCATGCTAACAAGACATTGGAAATGATCTTTGGTGCAGCGTAACTCCAGACAAGCATCGCACGATCCTTCTCCAGCTACCGACACGAGCCACCACGCTCCTACACCTCCTGGATCTTGGTAAGTTTATCTAGTGTTTTGCTTAACACATGCATAAAGACCTAGACTTAGCTTTATTTCCTCCAATGCTTACCATAATGACCTAGACTTAGCTTCTTCTCCTCCAAAATGACTTAATAAGCTTACTGACCTCCAAAACCATCCATTTTACCTAAGTTAGCTCTAAAACGATCTGTACTTAGCTTACTTATGTCAAAAATTGCATAATTAGCTTAGTTAGCTCATAGACGATCCATTTTACCTAAGTTAGCTCTAAAATGACCCATTTCAACTAGGTTAACTCCAAAATGACCAATCTTACCTAGGTTATCTCATAAACGATCCATTTCAACTAATTTAGCTCATAAACGATCCATTTCACCTAGGTTACCTAAAAAACGATCCATTTCACCTAAATTAGCTCTTAAATGATCCATTTCACCCAAGTTAGCTCAAAAAGATCCATTTCAACTAAATTAGCTCATAAATGATCCATTTCACCTAAGTTAGCTCAAAAACGATCCATTTCAACTAAATTAGCTCAAAAATGATCCATTTCAACAAAGTTAGCTAAAAAACGATCCATTTCAACTAAGTTAGCTCAAAAACGATCCTAACTAAGTTAGCTCAAAAACGATCCATTTGACCTAAGTGAGCTAAAAAACGATCCATTTCACCTTAGTTGCCTCAAAAACGATCCATTTCACCTAAGTGAGCTAAAAAAGATCCATTTCTAACTTTCTTATTTTGCCATTTTGCAGATTTCATTATGTGCTGGATGGAGTGCTTGTTCTACTCTTCTTGTTCTTGTCTTCTCATTCTAGTCACCTTAGCTATGGAGTGCTTGTTTATGTATGGATGGAACTTGTTTATGTATGAAATGATGGATGGAACTTGTTTATGTATGAAATGATGGATGGAACTTGCTTATGTAATATGTACGGATGGAACTTGCTTATGGACTTGCTTATGAATGCCTGTGAAATACATGAACTTGCTTATGAATGCCTGTGAAATATATCTATATGTCATATATATTTTCTGTGCAAATTGTGGGATTTAATAAAAAACAGAAAAAAAAACCCAATATGCAGCCTCTTTGCCGTCCGCTGCTGACGGCAAAGAGCTCTTTGCCGTCGGTGGCAGACGGCAAAGAGCTCTTTGCCATCAGCAGCGGACGGCAAAGAGGCCACGTGGCAGGCAGCTGTGCTTCCTGGGAGGCTGATCCATTTGGCCAGTTTGCCATCAGTGGCAGACGGCAAAGACTTTGCCATCAGTGGCAGACGGCAAAGACTTTGCCATCAGTGGCAGACGGCAAAGACTTTGCCATCAGTGGCAGACGGCAAAGACTTTGCCATCAGTGGCAGACGGCAAAGACTTTGCCATCAGCGGCAGACGGCAAAGAGCTGCCGTTAGCCACTTAACGGACTGACAGCGCAATTATTGCCGTCCGCTCTCTTTGCCGTCAGCCCTGCTCTCTTTGCCGTCTGCGGCGGACGGCAAAGACTTTGCCATCAGTCGCAGACGGCAAAGTATCTGTTTACCGTAGCCAACGTTGCCGGAGCCTTTTGCCGTCCGCAGCTGACGGCAAAGGCCTTTGCCGTCCGCTGTTCATGCCTTTGCCGTCCGCCATGGCAGACGGCAAAGTAGCTGATTCCTGTAGTGTACAGTGGTAGACTAGCTGATGTAGGGGATGTAGGTTGGTACGGTCTATCACGACGTAAGGTGCTAGCGCTTCTGAAAGACTATGTCTCGGTCATCCGTTTCTCAAACACCATGCAGTGCGAGAAATCCAACGGAGGCGATCGAGTCTTGTGGGAAAAGTGCGCAAACCTCTGCAGAGTGTACAAACTAATCATGATTGGTCGTGTCCCCGGTTATGGACATCTTGAGTAAGTTCTTGGATTATCCTGTTGATCTCATCACGTTACTTGATTAATTTTGTTGGGTTTTAATGATGTTACTTAATTGGGATTGAGAATGCTGTCAA
The DNA here is from genome assembly GCA_032464435.1 of Aegilops umbellulata. NCBI lineage: Eukaryota > Viridiplantae > Streptophyta > Magnoliopsida > Poales > Poaceae > Aegilops > Aegilops umbellulata. Next base: position 90,532,778 of record CP136055.1, read on the forward strand.
CCATTCTCAATGTTTAACAACCACCATGATAGTTAAATAAAATTTATTCCTTTGCAGTAGGGAAAAATTGGCTTTACGCAAAACTGTAACCATAGAGCTTTTTCCACCAACCATATATGCATGTAGTATAGGCTTATCATTCATTATTCTCTCCGTGTTACATTGCCAGCATATTCCATGTGCTGACCCGTTTTCGGGCTGCAACGTTTCATGTTGCAGACTTTTCAGACGACGAGTAAGGTGCCTTTTAGGTCGTGGTTCTATACTCAGTGATGCCGTTGGAGTTGATGGACTCACTTATCTTCCAAGCCTTCCGCTGTTATCGTTATTAGATGGCCTTAAGCCATATTTATTGTAATAAGTTCTCTTTGAGACACCGATGTAATAAGTGTGTGATTGCTACTCTGTTATAAATCCTTCGAAGTACTGTGTGGTGTACGCATTACTGATCCAGGGATGACACCGGAGCACAGAGATCAGACTGTTTGAGGTCTGGTCGCTACACGAAAGTTCGTTGCTTCGAAGCACCACGTGATGATCGGGTGTGATAGATTTTAACGTTCGCATACAACATGAGTAAGTGCATCTAGTGCCCCTTAGTGATTTTGGTGTATTGAAGACTTATAGGTTAAGTATCTAATGCGTTTATGAGTGTACACAGGTCTATAAGTCTATGAGGAGTTTGATATTTACAGAGAAAGTCGACCCCTAAAAATGAAGTTCTTTTACTAAAGACTTTGATATACTGAAGACTTTCTGAAGACTTTGAAAGTGAAGAAATTGGTGTGACCTTGAAGACTTGGTATTCATTCGAGGAACATGAAGCGTGAAGACTTTTGTTTTCGTAGTTTCATTTTCTCTTTCTTGAGTCATAGGAAACACTGTACTGTTAAAGGGGGTCGAGGAAATACTAAGGAGAAAATTTCCATGTGATGCTCATCTCAAATCCTACACCTACCAATCCCTTCGAGTGAAGCCATTGGAAATCTCATACAGTTCAGTCAATTTCTTCAGTGACAGAGACGCAGTTCTTCTGGTCACTGAGGACTTTGCTCAACTGAGGAGTTAGGAATTCGCCAGTGCGAATTGCCTACACAGTGAGGAACATGATAGCCCTGAGGAATTTGTACCTCAAATTTCCGACCGTTGTTGTGCTACGCGCCAGCTGTCCCAAAATATCTTATCCACCTAACGGTCATATCATTGAAGGGTATTTATGTCTTATCATGTCGGGCTGCTCCCTAGGCTATAAATAGCCGCCCCCTACAACCACTAGCTGGTTGGCTGCTCCGCGTGAACTTGACACTTGTCATTTGAGAGCAACCCATCCTCCGAGGACTTTGAGCTAAAATCATCAAGTGAGGAAAATCCAAACCCAAACCCAAACACCTACAAACCAAAGTGATTGAGCATCACTGAAGAGATTGATCCTGTGTGGATCCGACGCTTGTTACCTTTGAGGACTGTGCTTCTTCCAGACGGTTAGGCGTCAAGGTCTAGAGCATCCAAGAGGAATTGTGGATCGCCAAGTGACCAAGTCTGTGAAGGTTTGGATGTCACCTGAAGACTTACCACGAGTGATTGGACGAGGACTGTGTGTCCTTAGTTCAAGGAGAATATGGTGAGGACTTGGTGTCCCGAGCTGCGTGCTCAGGACTGGGTGTCCGGGACTGTGTGTCCTCGAGTTTAAATACTCAGCCGCTCCAACCAGATGTACAACTGAGACAGCAGTTGGAACTGGTCTACCAAATCATTGTCTTCACCAAGCTTACTGGTTCTATTTCCTCAACACTTTCATTTCCTCATTACTGTGTTGCATGTTTGTTCATATCTGTGCTTGAAGACTTTGACTGAAGACTTTCTCAATTTCCTCAGTTCAATTTCTTCAGTCTGTTTTGTCTTCATCTAGTGTTATCCTGTGCTTAGGCTTTCTGTACTCTGTGTTTGTCTTCATTTCATCATGATGACCATGCATGTATTCTGTTATGTTTTCATCTAAGTACTTATTTCGCTGCTAGTAGTTCTTCGCTAAGGAATTTCCTCACGAGCAAATTCCTCAGTGAAGAATTTCATAAAAATCACCTATTCACCCCCCCTCTAGTCGATATAACGCACTTTCAATTGGTATTAGAGCAAGATACTCCCTTGTTCTGTGTGATTTTGGTTTAACCGCCTGGAGTTTTAGTTATGTCGATCGCAGGTATGATCAAGGTCTCTGTTGGGTGTCCTACCTTCGATGGGACAAACTACTCCTACTGGAAGAATAAGATGTGAATGCATCTTGAGGCAATTGATAACGATCTCTGGTATGTTGTGGAAAATGGTGTTCCCTCCGTCTCACCCTCACTGAACGCTACCGATGTGAAGAGATTCAAGCAACTTGATTCCCAAGCGAAGAATATCATATGTGGCCATCTGAGTAAAGGACAGTATGGTAGAGTGAGTGCTTTGGAAACTGCAAAGCTTATTTGGGATAGGCTGTCCAAGGTCAATGAAGGAGTTTCAACTCAGCGTGACTCTCGAGTTGATGTTCTTCGCAATCTCTTCAACCGCTTCAAAAGACTCGACAATGAGAATCTTCAGCAAACCTTCGATCGCCTCACTGACATCTCAAATGAGCTGCAAGCACTTGGTGCCACTGACATCACCGACCATGAGGTGGTGAAGAAATTGCTGAGATCACTTGATTCCTCATTTGATACTCTGGCACTGATGATACAAGAGCGTGCTGATTACAAGTCACTTGACCCCGCTGATATCCTCGAGAGGCTAAACACTCATGAGTTCCAGCTTGCTGAGAAGAGAGATCTCTACGGTACAAGCTATGGCAGATCACGTGCACTGAAGGCCAAGGTAGTATCTGAGTCCAAAGATGAAGACTCTGGTAGCAGCCTTGGTGATCCTGAAGAACTGAGTCATGATCTAGCACTGCTTGTGAAGAAATTCCAGAAGTTCTCAAGACGTGGTCGCTTTGGAAAACCTTCAAGGAGCAATGATTCCTCATCCAGTGACTACGAGAAGAGGCTTTGTCACAAGTGCAAGAAACCAGGACATTACATTCAAGATTGTCCTCAGTGGGGAAAGGAATCAAAGAAGAAGAAATACAAGGATTACAGTTCTGATGATGCGAAGAAAAATAAGAAATCCTCAAAATCCTCATCATCAATATCCTTGAAGTCTTCGTCTCACAAGAAGAGCAGCTCCAAGAAGGCTCGGGCATTCATTGGCAAGGAAATGGACTCTGAGGCTGAATCTGAAGAAAATGAAGCAGAAGAGGAATCTGATGATTTTGAGTCTGGTGTGACGAGCCTAGCCCATGCTACTGCATTCGTCAGCAAATCCATCTTCAACGCTGAAGAAAGTGATCTCACCAACAAGGTTGATGAAGGCAGTGATGACTACGCTCCCATCTATTGCTTCATGGCAAAGGGTGCCAAGGTACTCAAATACGCCTCCTCTGAATCTAGTGAGGATGAATCTGATGAAAATCTTAAGCCTAGCTACTCTAAACTTGCTAAGATTGTTGTGCAACAACAAAAGGCTTTTGAAAAGGTTCAAAACATGCTAGACAAAAGTGATAATATGTTGGGTGAAGAACTGGATCGCACTAAGGCCTTATCTGAAAATCCTCAGAGACTTCAGACCAGGTTTGACAACCTTCAAAGTCATCATAACACTCTTTTATCTGATCATGAGAAGCTTTCTTATGAATATCTTCAAAAGAAGCAAGATCTTGAGAAGCTAAGAGAGAGTTATGAAGATCTTCAGAAGGAGCGCGATTCATTACTTGCTCAACAAATCAGCGCTGCTCAGGAAGAATTTATTCCTCCATGTTTAAAATGCATTGAACGAGAATCTGCTAATTCCTCACCTGAATGTTCAAATGCTTCTAATGTTACAAATTCTTCACCTGTCTCTGCTATCACTAATTCCTCATCTGAGGACATTGCTAGTATCACTGACGATGCAGGACTGAAGGAATTGTACATGACATGCATATACAAAAGCCTCAAAGGGCATCAGACTCTTTGTGATGTGCTTAAAAAGCGATCCTCAACAGGAACCCTAGGAAAGAGGGTATTGCCTTTGAGAGGAAACTCAATGCTGATGGTACATATTGGAAGCCTGAGCAGTACCCCAAAACCTCATGGGTTGCTGCAAAGGGACCTCCAGTTGATCCATCTAATTTATCTGGCTATACATGTGAATCTTCTCATTCTTCTGATGAGTCATTTGACTCCAACTATAAACTGTTCAAAAATCAGAATGGTGAAGTATTTGCTAGATATGTTGGCACTAACTGCAGGAACGGTTCCCCTATGCAGAAAATCTGGGTTCCCAAAAGATGCCTTGAAAGTCTTCAGGTGAATGTCCTCGTGACACCACCTGTGAGGAAAAGGAACCCCAGATCAAATTCTTCATATGGACCAAATTCTTCATATGGATCCAAGTCCTCATACGGACCAGATTCCTCAAGGGGATCAAATCCCTCACATGGATCAAAGTCCTCATATGAACATCATTGTGCTAACAACTCTGTTTCACAGGGAAGAGCCAAGGGCTATGAATATGAGCATTATTCTTCAAATTATTATGTTCATAAGTCCTCGAAGAATTTCTCTGCTTATGCATATGCTTACCCTAACCCCTCTTATGTGAAACGAAATGGTTTGGCTGCTTTGCCACCATTCTCATATGGAGCTCGCAGAGTGATGAACTCTTTGCCACCCCTTCAGGTGTGGGTGGTGAAGAAAAAGAACTAATCTCTTATGCAGGGTCAGGTCTCCAGACGCATTGTAATGTCTGAAGAATTTGCTGGGGACCTGACAAATTGCCTGAAAGGACGCAGGCTAACCACGATGAAATGAACTTTCATTTCACACGTCCTCCCTCTGTTTTATCTGTTCTACTACTTGATGAAATTGATCTGATGAATTGTGATATCATATTCTTCACTGCTGAAGTATATGAGGTCGTAAGTTGCACTAATTCATCTGCAGGATGATCAACCCAAAGCCACTGAATGGGTACTTGATAGTGGATGTACAAATCACATGACTGGTGACAAGAATCTTTTAATGGATGCTCCCTTATCATCGTCACATATGAAGCATATCATCTTCGCTGACAAAAGCAAAAGTCAGGTATTGGGTCTAGGTAAAGTTGCTATCACAAATGATCGACACATGGACAAAGTCATGCTTGTTGAGTCCTTAGGATACAACCTTATGTCTGTCTCAATGCTTTGTGATCTTGATATGGTTGTTGTCTTTGGCAAGTATCGTTGTGTTGTGATTATGGAAGCTGACAATTCCAAAGTCTTCGAAGGCTTTAGGAGAGGAGACTTGTATACTGTTGATTTCTCTGCAGATTCACAACCAGCCGTGTGCCTACTTGCAAAAGCTTCAGAAGGATGGCTATGGCATCGACGACTTGGTCATGCAGGCATGAGGAATTTGAACACGCTTGCGAATAAGAAGCATGTCATTGGCATTGAGGATGTCAAATTCCTCAAGGATCACTTGTGCGGTGCCTGTGAAGCTGGAAAGATGACAAAGGCCAAGCATCCAGCGAAGACTATCATGACCACCACTCGTCCATTTGAATTGCTTCACATGGATCTCTTCGGTCCTAATCATTATTCCTCTGTTTCAAATGAAGCATCTCAATATGGCTTTGTTATTGTTGATGATTACTCTCGTTATACATGGGTACACCTTGTCTCTTACAAAACTGAAGTGCAGGAAGTCTTCAAACGATTTTCCTCAAGGGCTTCAACCAACTTTGGTGTGAAGATCAAGCACATCAGAAGTGACAATGGCACTGAGTTCAAGAATTCGGGTCTCGATGACTATCTTGATGAACTTGGTATTACTCATGAGTTATCTGCTCCTTATACTCCTCAACAGAATGGCGTCGTGGAGCGCAAGAATAGGACTCTTGCTGAGATGGCTCGCACTATGCTCGATGAGTACAAAACCCCTCGTCGTTTCTGGGTTGATGCAATTGATACTGCGTGCCACATCATCAACAGAGTATATCTTCACAAATTCTTCAAGAAGACTGCCTATGAACTCCTCACTGACAAGAAACCCAATGTGAGTTATTTCAAAGTCTTCGGTGCTAAATGCTGGATTAGAGATCCTCATCACAACTCTAAATTTGCATCGAAAGCACATGAAGGTTTTATGCTTGGTTACGGAAAGGACTCGCACACCTACAGAGTCTTCAACAATGTTCTTCACAAGATTGTTGAAACTGTAGATGTGCGGTTCGATGAAACTAATGGCTCGCAAAGAGAGCACCTACCTTCTGTGTTAGATGAACCAGCACCTGAGGATTCTATCAAGCACAAGGCTACTGAAGATGTCATTCCTACTGAAGAATCTGCTGAAGAATTCGTTCCAGAACGTGAAGAACGTCGAACTGATGCACCTGAAGAAAATGCTGAGGAAATTGATGCTGAAGAAAATGTTGATAAAATTCCTCAACGGCAACCAACTCACCCTCGCATTGCAAAAGAAGTGCAAGTGGAGAAGATCATCGATGACATTAGAGCACCAGGTCCTCTCACACGCTCAAAAGCTTCACATCTATCTAACTTTTGTGGGCACTTTGCTTTTGTCTCTATCACAGAGCCCACTAAGGTAGATGAAGCATTTCTGGAGCCTGAGTGGATTCAGGCCATGCAAGAAGAATTACATCAGTTCAAGCTCAACAACGTATGGGAACTAGTCAATCGTACCGATCCTCGCAAGCATAACATCATTGGCACAAAGTGGATCTACCGCAACAAGCAAGATGAAAATGGTGTTGTGGTGAGGAATAAGGCACGACTAGTAGCTCAAGGCTACACACAGGTTGAAGTAATTGATTTCGATGAAACTTTTGCACCTGTTGCTAGACTTGAGGCTATTCGCATATTACTTGCTTATGCTAACCATCATGATATCATCTTATACCAAATGGATGTGAAAAGTGCATTCCTCAATGGTAAGCTTGAGGAAGAAGTATATGTTGCTCAACCCCCAGGTTTTGAAGATCCAAAACATCCTGACAAAGTCTTCAGACTTAACAAGGCCCTCTATGGCCTCAAGCAGGCCCCACGGGCGTGGTATGATACATTGAAGGAATTCTTCATGAAGAAAGGCTTCACACCCGGTTCACTCGATCCCACTCTCTTTACTAAATCTTATGATGGTGAACTGTTTGTGTGCCAAATATATGTTGATGATATCATCTTTGGTTGTACTGACCAACGTTATAGTGATGAATTTGCCTATATGATGAGTGAAGAATATCAAATGTCTATGATGGGAGAGTTGAAATTCTTCTTAGGTCTTCAAATTCGTCAACAGCGCAATGGCATATTCATATCTCAGGAGAAATACCTCAAGGATGTCCTGAAGAAATTCGGCATGCAAGACTGCAAAGGCATCAAAATTCCTATGCCCACAAATGGTCAACTATGCACTGATGAAAACGGTACTGACTTCGATCATAAGGTATACCGCTCCATGATTGGCTCTTTATTGTACTTATGTGCATCTAGGCCAGATATAATGCTTAGTGTTTGCATGTGTGCACGATTTCAGGCTGCACCGAAGGAATCACACCATAAGGCTGTGAAGCATATTCTTCGATATCTAGCTCACACACCAACACTAGGATTATGGTATCCCAAGGGCTCGGATTTTGATCTCATTGGATATTCAGACTCTGACTATGCCGGTGACCGTGTGGACCGCAAGTCAACATATGGTACTTGTCATTTCCTCGGACGATCCTTGGTCTGTTGGTCCTCGAAGAAACAGAACTGCGTATCACTGTCTACTGCTGAAGCTGAGTACATTGCTGCTGGTTCTTGCTGTGCTCAATTACTATGGATGAAGCAAACGCTCAAGGACTATGGCATCAACCTGAAGAATGTGCCTTTCCTCTGTGACAATGAGAGTGCCATCAAGATTGCTCACAACCTAGTTCAACACTCGAAGACAAAGCACATTCAGATCCGTCATCATCTTCTTCGTGACCATGTGTTGAAGGGCGACATTTCTATTGAGCATGTGAAGACTGAAGAACAGCTAGCCGATATCTTCACTAAGCCCTTGGATGAGAAGAGATTTAGCAAGTTGCGGTGTGAGCTAAATATCTTAGAATCTTCGAATGTACTTTGAAAAGGCACTCATCCTAACACTTACGCAAAATTGATGACTTAGATGTGCAACACATGAAGAAACGTTTTTCTTCAATCAATGAAGAATAACACTCTAAGTGTGAAGAAATTAATGAAGAATTTGATTCTCAGAACCCTAAGACAATTGTACGCGGTGTCTGAAATCATCATTCTTATACGGTGGGACATGCCACCACAAAAGTTGAAAATCTTCAGTTTGAGTTTTTGCTCAACTTTTGAAATTCTTCAGTTTTTCAAATTCTTCAAACTTTGCAAAGTCTTCACTTGAGCCGTCGTTTTTCTTCATTGGCTATATATATATATATATATATATATATATATATATATATATATATATATATATATATATATATATATATATATATATATATATGAGTTTATGTCCTCTACAGCATTCACTTATAGCTATTTCTTCAAGTTGGTCTTTCTGCTAAGTGAATGTGATCGGACCCTTCCCCTCTATGCTATAGTCAATCCAATCTGTTCACAAATTCTTCATGTGCGTTCTATTTGAAACTCGTTCAAATTCTTCACTGTGTCCTTGTCAGCTGAAGAAATTGCGAACGGAACGTTAAAACTAATCTTATCCAAACTTTCGGTTTTGCCTCTCAAACCGTTCCGCATCCCACGATGCATTATTTTATTCACCCACGATCTTACACGATCTCCACTACACTGTACGTGGGTGACACATGTCGCGAGAAGGAGAACGGTCAGGGGCACGTTCGTCCCAAATCTTCGGGCGAGCAGTTTTTCACCATGCCTATAAATACCCCTGTCCCCTTCCTCACTTCTTTTACCCCGCTCGATCTCACTCCCCCGCTCGAGCTTCCAAACCCTAGCGCCGCCGCTACTCCATCATCGCCGGTGAGGAAAAGCATCACTGCCTCGACCTCATCGCCGTCGTACTCGCGCCGACTACGGAAATCTTCACCTCCGCCGCCATCGTAGACGTCTTCCTCCGCCAAGTTAGGGCGTGAAAGATCTGCATCGACGAACTTCCCTGTTCCAACTCACAGTTCGTCGTGTTCTTCGTTCAGGGTAATTAAAAGCTAATTTTACTGCCCTCCTTGATTCGAAATTTTTCTACAAAATCTTCAAAGGTGTTTTATTCTTCAAATTCTCACACACAAAATACCTCACATGTTATCTGTTCTTGATTCATTTCCCTAAGCATCAATTTCTTCAAAGATTCCTTAATTGTGTGGATCTTCGATCTATACAACTCTGGAACCTAAGATATAAAGCGCTTAGTGAAATTCTTCAAGACGAATCTGGTCAAATTCCTCAAACTTGTTTTCTATGAAAAACCCTCTGAGAACGCATATGACCTCTCCAAATTCCTCGCAACTATACTCTGTTCACAAGTACACATGTCCGCTGCTGAATCATTAGGTTCTCATCAACTTAACTCATTTGCAGCGTTCCTCGAAGAAAAGTTGCATACTTCTTCAGAGAACTCAATTGCTCAAATTCCTCAACTGAAGAAAATGGTTGAAGGTAAAAGGCCACAGAAAGGAGGAAAGAGGCCTGATGTTATGACTGCATTTGAAATCCCTGAGGATATTTATAAAGATTACTGCACGCCTGATGAATCCAAATTTGGCAAAGAAGATAAAAATCAGCGCAAGGTGCGAATCCAGAGGATTGAACGGAGATGGGCACGTGAATGGAGGGAGTACAGATATGTTACTCCAAAGTACATGAAGAAATTCGCACTAAACCCTCCATGCCCAAGAGCCCCATTGGCACCTGGACAAGTGGCTGATCCCACTAGCATCAAACGCGGTGAGGATTTTCCTGAAGAATGGGCCAAGCGCCAAGCTAAATTGGCAAGGCAAGCCAGAGAAGCAGTAAGGAAATTCAATGAAGACTCTGTTGCTGCTGCTGCCACTGAGGCTTCTGTCAGGCCGAAGAAAGCGATGCTCAAGAAGCCCGCTCACAAGCCAAGTGCTTCAACATCAATGCCCTCACGGCCAAGTTCCTCAGCTGTGCCCTCACAGCCAGAATCTTCAAAATCTTCAAAGCAAATTCCTCATGCTGCTCCTGCTCCACCAAAGTCCTCAGCACCTCCTCCACAATCCTCAGCTGTCCCGACAAAGTCCTCAGCACCTGTACATCTGGCCTCGTGCCAAAGGACTACTAGCATCTCTATTGCCTCTGGTGTCTCAGCTAGTTCCTCAGCTGCACCAAATTCCTCAGCTGGACCCTCTCTGCTGAAGAAAAAGGCTACTGCTGGACACGGTAATCGCCCAAGTCCCAACAAGAAGCAGGTAGTCTTCACTGTGCCATCTGATGATGATGAAGTTGATGAAGAAGAACTTTCTGAAATCATCAGAGACCGCCAAGAAAGGGCTGCTAAAGCCAAAGGCACACCTGTGCCACTGCTGTTGGATCCAAGGGTGATCCTTGATTACATCAATATCTGGCATAAGGATCCCAACACACCTATGCCTGACTTCAAGCTGACACCTGGCCAAAGTCACATGTTGACTCACTTCATCCAAGAGGAGAAGTGGAAATATGATAGGGCCAGGCAGATCAAGAAATCGCAGTACAGGAAAGAGAAACTGCTAAGGAAAAATGTTCTCACAATGAAGCCTGAAGAACTCATCAAGATGCAGGCTGACATCAAAGCCCTCAACGATGACTTTGATGCATACTATGCTGACTGGAAAGGAGCAAAAGTCAGGTTTGTGAAACTGACTGAGAAATTCACCAATGTTGCAGCTCCATCGCAGCAAGAAGTTTCTCAAGATGAAGCATCTGTTCAGCCCACTGAAGAACATGCCAGCACCGCTGATGAAGTTCAGGCTGCTGAAGAAAATGCCAGTTCCAGGGCTAATGACTCTACTCCGGCCACTGAAGAAATTGCCAAGGCACCCACTAGTGGTGCGCTTGAAGAAAATGAAGAAACCAGGGCAACTGCATCAGTTGCGCCTGAGGAAAATCAACCAGATTCCTCAGCTCCACCTGCACCTACACCAACTCTGATCCATCCATCCGCATTGGATGTGAAGAAGACAAAGGCTGCAGAGCGAGCTGCAGTAAAGAAGAGGAAAGCATCACAAGCTTCAGAATCTTCAGCTCTCAAGAAGATGAAGCCCATGACCAGCTCGTTTGCTAATCCAATTGATGCTATTCCTATCTCATCCATGCCATCAAAGGACCTTGTTCCTTTTGGTAAAGACTATGAGATCCCAACTGGATCAGATGAAGAAACTCAATCTGTTGCTTCCTCAGAGCGGATTGATGAAGAAATTGAAGTGGATTCGATCCCTTCAACTCCAAAGATATCATCACCAATGCCTCAGTTTGATGCTGAAGAGGCTGGTGTTGAAGAAATTGATGATGAAGATGTGGATATTGGCAGCACAACTCCGTTGATGAATGATGACTTTTGGGAAGTCAGCACCCCAATTCCCCACTCTTCACCCCACTGCAGCAAATTCCTCACTCCCCTGCACAAACTGTTCAAATGGGCTCTGAAGAAACTCATCCCACTGCATCTGTGAATGAAGAAATTCCAGCCACTAGTGCTGAAGAAACTGCTGCTAAAGCTAAAAAGGTGACTGCACCTGAGGAGGAACCAGAAATTCCTTAGCCTGAAGAACCTGAGATTGTGATTCCTGAGGTCGTGATGCAACTCACTGACACTCCTCTGCCAAGGCCAAAGGATCCATTCTCACGCAAACAGAAATTCAAGGCTGAAGACTTCTATGGCGAGCACATGTTCTTCACTGAATACAACCCATATGACTCTGCTCGCATAAGGAAGAGGCGTTTCTGGACTGCCAGCCAAGCCAATTTCTATTCCTCAGTGCTTTACAACAAAGACAAAGTCTTCGACCATGCACATATTCCTCACGTGGATATGGAGTCTATGTCGTGCTTCATGCCAATCCTCAGTGTTCTTCACGACGCTGGGCTGCTCAATTTCTGCACAGACATATGCGATTGGAATGAAGAACTCATTCTTCAGTTCTACGCAACGTTGCACATCACCGGCAACCCTGAAGATGTGAATTCATGGGTTCTGGACTGGATGACTGAGAACACACATCATAAGGCCCCAGCATCTGAATTGATTCGTGTCCTTCCTCTGAGTCCACCCACTGAAGATGCACGTTGTATTTACAACGAACCTGAGCTTTCAAATCACTATATGTAAGTGCTCATGAAGCCTTTGAAGCCAGGGCAGGCCCCTCGAACCACATTCCTCGTCAAGGAATTGTTGTATGTGCCAAGGACTGTCTATCGCATTCTGACGAAGACAGTGAGTCCCATCAAAGGCCACGATTCATCTGATGAAGAAGTCGTTGGCATCATGAAGAACATGCTTTTCAACATCATTCATGGCGTTCCCGCCAACTTCCATGATTTATTCATGAGGACTTTGACAAATATTGCTATGTCGCCATTTGAGCTGAAGCCTTATGCACCTTGGATTATGAGATTCATCAGGACAAGGTCTTCACTCAACTACAAAGCTGAAACTCTCAACCACTGCAGCTACTTGCCTCCTCAAAAGGACATTTTCCTCAGCTAAAGAAAAGGGCAAAGCTACTACTGTGATAGATGAAGGCATTTGTCCATTGGATGGTCAATTTCGCAAAGCTGCATCTTACTCCACCAATGATGACTCTGCCACACATGACTCTGCTGCCAACACTGCCAAGTAAAATCCTCAAGCCACAGCACCCAGGGTGATGACTGGCTGTGAGTTACTCCCCAGTCTTCATCAAAAGGTTGATCGCAATCACAAATGGGTCAAGCGTCAGTTTGGTTCAATTCTTCACAACATGACTTCCACACACAATGCAGTGAAGAAAAACCACTACTACCTCCATGAAACCCTCAACCACACCTGGGCTATTCTGTCTCAAGTCTATAGCGCTGCTGATCTGAAGAAAATGGGTCTTAATGAAGAATTTGCCTGGTCTGCACCTCCTCCGAAGAAATACAAGAAGGTCCCAGTTCCTTCTTTGGTGGCCAGTTCATATTCTTCATCACGTGACATTGATGAAAATGAAGACTTGGACGACACTGCAGCAGGCCCTACATCAACGACCGACCCCAACAACGCTGGCGCTCCTTCATCAACTTGAAAATCTTCAGGGGCGTTAGTCCTCAGCTTCGATCCTTTTGGTCATTTGATGACAAAGGGGGAGAAATCTGAGTTAGTCTTCAAGCGGGTCTATAATAAGGGCATATTAGTTACAACTCTCGTTCTTCCAAAACTTTCATTGGACCGAGTTGTAATCTTAAACCCGATGGTGCGCTGATACTTTTGTTGCACTATGCTTGATACTTTTGATGCGCTATTCTGCATGCTTATTCCTCATTAATATTATCGCACGCATGCTGAATTACATTAGGCACCATATTTCATCATGCATTTCAAATTCTTCATATTATATATCAAATGCGTGTATGAATTACAAGATATAGGGGGACATCTCCATGATTCAACTCTTCAAGTGTGCATTGCTTCAAAAGCAAATTCCTCACTATGCACATCTTCAGGGGGAGTTCTTCTATATCTTGCAATCAAATTCCTCAATATCAGTATTTACACTTCATATATTTTTCCCCGTTGAAAACTTAACCTATGTTGTCATCAATCACCAAAAAGGGGGAGATTGTAAGTGCATCTAGTGCCCCTTAGTGATTTTGGTGTATTGAAGACTTATAGGTTAAGTATCTAATGCGTTTATGAGTGTACACAGGTCTATAAGTCTATGAGGAGTTTGATATTTACAGAGAAAGTCGACCCCTAAAAATGAAGTTCTTCGACTGAAGACTTTGATATACTGAAGACTTTCTGAAGACTTTGAAAGTGAAGAAATTGGTGTGACCTTGAAGACTTGGTATTCATTCGAGGAACATGAAGCGTGAAGACTTTTGTTTTCATAGTTTCATTTTCTCTTTATTGAGTCATAGGAAACACCGTACTGTTAAAGGGGGTCGAGGAAATACTAAGGAGAAAATTTCCATGTGATGCTCATCTCAAATCCTACACCTACCAATCCCTTCGAGTGAAGCCATTGGAAATCTCATACAGTTCAGTCAATTTCTTCAGTGACAGAGACGCAGTTCTTCTGGTCACTGAGGACTTTGCTCTGACTGAGGAGTTAGGAATTCGCCAGTGCGAATTGCCTACACAGTGAGGAACATGATAGCCCTGAGGAATTTGTACCTCAAATTTCCGACCGTTGTTGTGCCACGCGCTAGCTGTCCCAAAATATCTTATCCACCTAACGGTCATATCATTGAAGGGCATTTATGTCTTATCATGTCGGGCTGCTCCCTAGGCTATAAATAGCCGCCCCCTACAACCACTAGCTGGTTGGCTGCTCCGCGTGAACTTGACACTTGTCATTTGAGAGCAACCCATCCTCCGAGGACTTTGAGCGAAAATCATCAAGTGAGGAAAATCCAAACCCAAACCCAAACACCTACAAACCAAAGTGATTGAGCATCACTGAAGAGATTGATCCTGTGTGGATCCGACGCTTGTTACCTTTGAAGACTGTGCTTCTTCCAGATGGTTAGGCGTCAAGGTCTAGAGCATCCAAGAGGAATTGTGGATCGCCAAGTGACCAAGTCTATGAAGGTTTGGAAGTCACCTGAAGACTTACCACGAGTGATTGGACGAGGACTGTGTGTCCTTAGTTCAAGGAGAATACGGTGAGGACTTGGTGTCCCGAGCTGCGTGCTCAGGACTGGGTGTCCGGGACTGTGTGTCCTCGAGTTTAAATACCCAGCCGCTCCAACCAGATGTACAACTGAGACAGCAGTTGGAACTGGTCTACCAAATCATTGTCTTCACCAAGCTTATTGGTTCTATTTCCTCAACACTTTCATTTCCTCATTACTGTTTGTTCATATCTGTGCTTGAAGACTTTGACTGAAGACTTTCTCAATTTCCTCAGTTCAATTTCTTCAGTCTATTTTGTCTTCATCTAGTGTTATCCTGTGCTTACGCTTTCTGTACTCTGTGTTTGTCTTCATTTCATCATGATGACCATGCATGTATTCTGTTATGTTTTCATCTGAGTACTTATTCCGCTGCTAGTAGTTCTTCGCTAAGGAATTTCCTCACGAGCAAATTCCTCAGTGAAGAATTTCATAAAAATCGCCTATTCACCCCCCCCCTCTAGTCGATATAACGCACTTTCAACAGGTGTAAGCCAGATTTACACATGCGAAACACTTAGGTTGACTTGACGGCCTAGCATGTACAGACATGGCCTTGGAACACAAGAGACCGAAAGGTCGAACATGAGTCGTATAGTAGATATGATCAACATGAAGATGTTCACCGATGATGACTAGTCCGTCTCACGTGATGATCGGACACGGCCTAGTTGACTTGGATCATGTATCACTTAGATGACTAGAGGGATGTGTATCTAAGTGGGAGTTCATTAAATAACCAGATGAACTTAATTATCATGAACATAGTCAAAAGGTCTTTGCAAATTATGGCGTAGCTTACGCTTTAGTTCTACTGTTTAAGATATGATCCTAGAGAAAATTTAGTTGAAAGTTGATAGTAGCATTTATGCGGACTGGGTCCGTAAACTGAGGATTGTCCTCATTGCTGCATAGAAGGCTTATGTACTTAATGCACCGCTCGGTGTGCTGAACCTCGAACGTTGTCTGTGGATGCTGCGAACATCTGACACACACATTTTGATGACTACGTGATAGTTCAATAATGTTAAACGGTTTAGAATTGAGGCACCGAAGACATTTTTGAAACATCGCAGAACATATGAGATGTTTCGAGGGCTAAAATTGGAATTTCAGGCTCGTGCCCACGTCAAGAGGTATTAGACCTCCGACGAGTTTCTTGGCCTACAAACAAAGGGAGAAAAGCTCAATCGTTGAGCTTGTACTCAGATTGTCTGGGTACAACAATCACTTGAATCGAGTGGGAGTTATCTTTCAGATGAGATAGTGATGGTTCTCCAAAGTCACTGCCACCAAGCTACTAGAGCTTCGTGATGAACTATAACATATCAGGGATAGACATGATGGTCCTTGAGCGATTCGCGATGTTTGACACCACGAAAGTAGAAATCAAGTAGGAGCATCAATTGTTGATGGTTAGTAAAACCACTAGTTTCAAGAAGGGCAAGGGAAAGAAGGGATACTTCATGAAACGGCAAATCAGTTGCTGCTCTAGTGAAGAAACCCGAGGTTGAACCCAAACCCGAGACTGAGTGCTTCTGTAATGAGGGGAATGGTCACTGAAGCAGAACTACCCTAGATACTTGGTAGATGAGAAGGCTGGCAAGGTCGACAGAAGTATATTGTATATACATTTGATTAATGTGTACTTTACTAGTACTCCTAGTAGCACCAGGGTAATAGATACCGGTTCGGTTGCTAAGTGTTAGTAACTCGAAATAAAAGGCTACGGAATAAACGGAGACTAGCTAAAGGCGAGGTGATGATATGTGTTGGAAGTATTTCCAAGGTTGATGTGATCAAGCATCGCATACTCCCTCTACCATCGAGATTGGTGTTAAACCTAAATAATTGTTATTTGGTGTTTGCGTTGAGCATAGACATGATTGGATTATGTTTATCGCAATACGGTTATTCATTTAAGGAGAATAATGGTTACTCTGTTTATTTGAATAATACCTTCAATGGTCTTGCACCTAAAATGAATGGTTTATTGAATCTCGATCGTAGTGATACACATGTTCATGCCAAAAGATATAAGATAGTAATGATATAGTGCCACCTACTTGTGGCACTGCCATTTGAGTCATATTGGTATAAAACGCATGAAGAAGCTCCATGTTAATGGATCTTTGGACTCACTCGTTTTTGAAAAGATTGAGACATGTGAACCATGTCTATTGGTATATACGCATGAAGAAACTCCATGCAGATGGACCATTTGGACTCACTTGATTTTGAATCACTTGAGACATGCAAATCATACCACATGGGCAAGATGACTGAAAGCCTCGTTTTCAGTAAAATGGAACAAGAAAGCAACTTGTTGGAAGTAATACATTTTGATGTGTGCAGTCCAATGAGTGCTGAGGCACGCAGTGGATATCGTTATGTTCTTACTTCACAGATGATTTGAGTAGATACTGAGTATATTTACTTGATGAAACACAAGTCTGAATTATTGAATGGTTCAAGTAATTTCAGAGTGAAGTTGAAGATCGTCGTGACAAGAGGATAAAATGTCTATGATATGATCATAGAATATCTGAGTTGCACGTTTGGTACACAATTGAGACATTGTGGAAATTGTTTCACAACTAACACCGCCTGGAACACCATAGTGTGATGGTGTGTCCGAACATCATAGATGCACCCCATTGGATATGGGGCATACCATGATGTCTCTTATCGAATTACCACTTTCGTTCATGGGTTAGGCATTAGAGACAACCACAATCACTTTAAATAGGGCACCACATAATTCCATTGAGATGACACCGTATGAACTATGGTTTAGAGAAACCTAATCTGTCGTTTCTTGAAAGTCTGGGGCTGCGACGCTTATGTGAATTTTTTTCAGGCTGATAAGCTCGAACCCAAAGCGGATAAATGCATCTTCATAGGACACCCAAAAACAGTTGGGTATACCTCCTATCTCAGATCCGGAAGCAAAAGGGATTGTTTCTAGAAACAGGTCCTTTCTCGAGGAAAAGTTTCTCTCGAAAGAATTGAGTGGGAGGATGGTGGAGACTTGATGAGGTTAATGAACCGTCACTTCAACTAGTGTGTAGCAGGGCACATGAAGTTGTTCCTGTGGCACCTACACCAATTGAAGTGGAAGCTTATGATAGTGATCATGAAACTTCGGATCAAGTCACTACCAAACCTCATAGGTCGACAAGGATGTGTACTACTTCAGAGTGGTACGTAATCCTGTCTTGGAAGTCATGTTGCTAGACAACAATGAACCTACAAGCTATGGAGAAGCGATGGTGGGCCCGGATTCCGACGAATGGCTCGAGGCCATAAAATCCGAGAAAGGATCCATGTATAAAACAAAGTATAGACTTTGAAAGAACTACTTGATGGTCGTAAGGCTGTTGGGTGCAGATGGATTTTAAAAGGAAGACGGACAATGATGGTAAGTGTCACCACTAAGAAAGCTTGACTTGTCGTTAAGATGTTTTCCGACAAGTTCAAGGAGTTGACTACGATGAGACTTTCTCACTCGTAGCGATGCTAAGAGTTTGTTGTAATTATATTAGCAGTTACTGCATTATTTATGAAATCTTGCAGATAGGATGTCAAAGCATTGTTTCCTCGACAATTTTCTTGAGGAAAGGTTGTATGTGATACAACCAGAAGTTTTTGTCAATCCTGAAAGATGCTAACAAGTATGCAAAGCTCCAGGAATCCTTCTAAGGACTGGAGTAAGCATCTCGGAGTTGGAATATACGCTTTGATGATGATCAAAGATTTTGGGTTTATACAAAGTTTATGAGAAACTTGTATTTCCAAAGAAGTGAGTGGGAGCACTATAGAATTTCTGATGAGTATATGTTGTTGACATATTGTTGATCGGAAATGATGTAGAATTTCTGGAAAGCATATAGGGTTGTTTGAAAAGTGTTTTTCAATGGAAAACCTGGATTAAGCTACTTGAACATTGAGCATCAAGATCTATAAAGATAGATCAAAAACCGCTTAATAGTACTTTCACATACCGTGACAAGATTTTTGAAGGAGTTCAAAATAGATCGGCAAAGAAGGAGTTCTTGGCTGTGTTATAAGGTGTGAGTATTGAGTAAGACTCGAAACCTGACCACGGCAGAATAGAGAGAAAGGACGAAGGTCGTCCCCTATAATTAGACGTAGGCTCTACAACATAGCATGCTATGCTGTGTACCGCACCTGAAGTGTGCCTTGCCATGAGTCAGTCAAGGGGTACAAGAGTGATCCAGGAATGGATCACAGGACAGCGGTCAAAGTTATCCTTGGTAACTAGTGGACCGAGGAATTTTCTCGATTATGGAGGTGGTAAAAGAGTTCGTCGTAAAGGGTTACGCCGATGCAAACTTTGACACTAATCCATATTATTCTGAGTAGTAAACTGGATTCGTATAGTAGAACAGTTATTTGGAATAGCTCCAAATAGAGCGTGGTAGCTGCATCTAGGAGATGACATAGAGATTTGTAAAGTACACACGGATCGGAAAGATTCAGACCCGCTGACTAATAACCTCTCTCACAAGTGAGATATGATCAAACCCCATGGGTGTTGAATTCATTACAATCACATAGTGATGTGAACTAGATTATTGACTCTAGTGCAAGTGGGAGACTGTTGGAAATATGCCCTAGAGGCAATAATAAAATGGTTATTATTGTATTTCCTTGTTCATGATAATTGTCTATTGTTCATGCTATAATTGTATTAACTGGAAACCATAATACATGTGTGAATACATAGACCACAACATGTCACTAGTAAGCCTCTAGTTGACTAGCTCGTTGATCAATAGATGGTCATGGTTTCCTGACCATGGACATTGGATGTCATTGATAACGGGATCACATCATTAGGAGAATGATGTGATTGGACAAGACCCAATCTTAAGCATAGCACAAGATCGCGTAGTTCGTTTGCTAAAGCTTTTCTAATGTCAAGTATCATTTCCTTAGACCATGAGATTGTGCAACTCCCAGATACCGTAGGAATGCTTTGGGTGCACCAAACGTCACAACGTAACTGGGTGGCTATAAATGTGCACTACAGGTATCTCCGAAAGTGTCTGTTGGGTTGGCACGAATCGAGACTGGGATTTGTCACTCCGTATGACGGAGAGGTATCTCTGGGCCCACTCGGTAATGCATCATCATAATGAGCTCAGTGTGACTAAGTAGTTAGTCACGGGATCATGCATTATGGAACGAGTAAAGTGACTCGCCGATAACGAGATTGAACGAGGTATTGGGATACCGATGATCGAATCTCGGGCAAGTAACATACCGATTGACAAAGGGAATTGCATACGGGATTGCTTGAATCCTTGACATTGTGGTTCATCCGATGAGATCATCGTGGAACATGTGGGAGCCAATATGGGTATCCAGATCCTGCTATTGGTTATTGGCCGGAGAGGTGTCTCGGTCATGTCTGCATGGTTCCCGAACCCGTAGGGTCTACACACTTAAGGTTCGGTGACGCTAGAGTTGTTATGGGAAATAGTATGTGGTTACCGAAGTTTGTTCGGAGTCCCGGATGAGATCCCGGACGTGACGAGGAACTCCGGAATGGTCTAGAGGCGAAGATCGATATATTGGACGAAGGGTATTGGAGTACGGAATTGTTCTAGGCGTACCGGGTGACGACCAGCGTGTCCGAAAGAGGTTTCGGAGGCCCCGGCAAGTGTTGGGGGGCCTTATGGGCCAAGGGGAGGGGGCACATCAGCCCACTAAGGGGCTGAGCGCCCCTCCCACCCCATCTCACGTAACTAGGAGAGGTGGGGGCGCCACCCCTAGGGCAGCCGCCCCTCCCGGCTTGGGGGGCAAGTTTCCTAGGGGGTGGGGGCGCCCAAACCCATCTAGGGTTTCCCCTGTGGCCGCCGCCCCTCCCCTAGGGAACCCTAGGGCGCCTCCCCCTCCTCCCTTCCCCCTACATATAGTGAGGGAGAGAGAGGGCAGCCACACCCTTCCCCTGGCGCAGCCCTCTCCTCCTCCAACACCTCCTCCTCCTCCATATTGCTTGCCGAAGCCCTGCTGGAGAACCACGAGCTACATCGCCACCATGTCGTCGTGTTGCTGGAGTTCTTCCTCAACTTCTCCTCTCCCCTTGCTGGATCAAGAAGGAGGAGACGTCCCCGGGCTGTACGTGTGTTGAACGCGGAGGTGTCGTCCGTTCGGCACTTGGATCGGATCTTCCGCGATTTGAATCGCCGCGAGTACGACTCCATCAACCGCGTTCTTGTAACGCTTCCGCTTAGCGATCTACAAGGGTATGTAGATGCACTCCCCTCTCTCTCGTTGCTAGTATCTCCATAGATTGATCTTGGTGATGCGTAGAAAATTTTGAATTTCTGCTACGTTCCCCAACACCTTGCACTAGAGCCAAGGATGTTCCTTCTTCAACCCGTGCAAGCGATTCCTTCCATTGGGCGATAGGAACTGGAGCTTGCAGCAGTCGGGTGACCAAATCGGGGACTTCGACTAGAGCGAGTTCATCCAGCCGCAAGGATGTGCATACTCCTTGTCAGATTGATTTCAGTCTCTCCAGCAGGCCAATGGTCTGCCCTAGTCGGCCCTCCAATACGACCAAACTCCTGTTGGTCTTTTTAGCATGAGGAATCGCCGCCACACGGTCCGCCAGGCGTGCAACCTTATTCTGAAACAAAGACAATAATCAGCGACAAAGACAACACAACTGAAAATATAATCTTCTCCCCAGGGAGAAATGACTTACCAAGTAGCCCCTGTCCAATGCTATATAGGTAGATTCATATGCCAAATTTCATCAAGTGGTGTTTGGTCTATGATAGCCTCTTGGCTATCAGAACAAAACACACAAAAGTGTTAAGTTAAGAAAATAACTAAGCATTATGAAGATCACAAAAATGGATAAGGTACTTACAATGACGCCTTCGGTGGGCTAATGTTTCTCTTCTTCCTCTCCGACGCAAAAGAGGATGCATCTGCCGCCTTCAGCCTCCTTGTGTTGGCAGTGTCCCCCACCCCCTCATTTTCGAAACTGCGTTACTAGGAGCAACCTTGTTTGAAGGTTTCTTCCCAGCCCCGACACAACTCAGCTTGGCGTAACACGAATCGTTCTCTAGCTGATCCTCCGAATGAGGGGTATCAGAGGCATACCTTCAAAGACTAGAGAAGAAAAGTAGGATCGAGAGTTAGAAATGAGTTCTGACAGAAGAAAGAAAATACCAAAGAAAATCTACTAAGTCAGAGGCTTACCCGCGACGGTGGGTGAGTTGCATCGGACCCAGGGAAGCCTTCTCCAGGGTTGTAGAGGTAGCGGCGATCTTGACATGTAGCCGGTCCGGGTCCTCATGGGTTGGATCCGACGATGCAGAAAGGCCTTTAGGACAAGATATACTGTCAATCCTCTTCCACCTACTACAGAATAATTTCACTGAAGAGGAGGAGTTATCCATGAGAGTTTTCGTCTCTGGTTTGTCGCTCTATCAAGGTCTCGGCTTCGGAGGCACTAGGGTGAACTATGGCAAGCATAGTGACACATTAGCAATGCATAACCAAGGTGCCTGGCAGTCCTTCACGAATTCTTGAAAGGTGTAATCGAGATAATCCATCTGGATGCCCACCTTCTCCTTCATCTGATCTTCATGGACATATAAGATGCCGCCGTCACAAATGTCCAGTGGCGGAGCTACATCAAAATTCCGGGGGAGGAGGGGGGGTGGGTCACAAAATGTTATCATTTGAAGTGGCAAAATACTAATTTTCCTCCCAGCTAAGAACTTTATTTTTTTCCTTCATAGAATTGTGGAGCCGGGACCATAGCCCCAGCACTACACTAAGCTCCGCCAGTGCAGATGTCCCTCTTATTTGTTAAATGATTCAGATTTACCTAGAACAACATCCGCTACAGGTTGAACTGGGGGAGAATGCTGATCAAGGAAACATGAAAAAAATGGGCATTTAGATGAGGCTCATTTTTTTAAACCTGATTTATAAAAGGGTTTCTCGTCATTTTATATTGATTCGGTCGTTTGGGCTTTATCTATGAGTACATGTTTTGAGAGTGTTTTGGTAGTGTCGACGGCCTCCACCTCCACCTCCGAACCCAAACCCAACCAACCCAAAGCCGAGCCGAGGCAGGGTTTTGCTCCCGAGTCCCCACAAACAATGGCGGCCTCTCGAGGTCTCCTCGCCCGCCGCCTTCTCCTCCTCCTCCGCCCCAAGATCCCGCCTCTCTCCCCACCCCACGGCCTATTGCGGGGAGAAGCCCCCATGCGGCTGCTGCCGCCGCGGCCCTTCGGTGAGTGGCGGCGCGCGTTCCACGACGGGCGGCCGCGCGGGCCGCTGTGGCGGAGCAAAAAGCTGATTGGGAAGGAGGCCCTGTTTGCTATCCAGGGGCTGAAGCGGTTCAAGGGGGACGAGGAGAAGCTGCGGGAGTTCATCAAGAGGCACGTGGCGCGGCTGCTCAAGGCGGACAAGCTCTCCGTGCTCGGCGAGCTGGAGCGCCAGGAGGAGGTCGACCTTTCTGTCAAGGTAAGGGGGCATTTCTGCTCCCCTATCTATCTTTGGATTTGGTGATTTATCGAGTGGAGAGCAGCTGGATACTGTCTAATGCAGGCGAACCAGAGGGACATTTCATACATTTAAATTGGACCTATGGTGTTGACATATTCGACCTATGGTCTCCCCGTCTTCAATGAAGTACCAAAATGTTTGTTACTTGCTTGAGATTGATGGATATAGTGAGATGTGTTAAATGAATTCGAGAAGTGATTGGGGAAAATTTCAGTATTAGGATGTCAAGGCAAAATTTATTTAGTCAGTGCGGCTACTGGTTGTGTTTAAGTAAATTTGTCAAAAACATCGGCTGCTATTGTTTGATAAGGGTGAATTTATGCTTTGAGGAATGGATTTGTACCCCTAAATTAGATTTCCTTTTCATGGCCAAGGTGGAATTAGTTGTGCCCTAAAAGGTGGGAAATTAGCTTATTGGGGTGGACAATTTTCGTGATCACCCAGAATAAATTAAAAATGACCCCTCTTATGGTTCAAGAGAAAGAGGCTGTTTTTGGTCCCTTACGAGACAATTGCTATATATAGACTCCCTGTTATTCTTTTCGTTTCTTCCCTATCAATCACACTTTGCTTTATTTTTTGTTTTATTTATTTTCATGGCGCTAGATAATTTTGTAAAACCTAGTAACACTCATAGTGTGTGATCTCCTTTTTCGTATGTTTGTGCATGTTTGATTGTGTGAACATATGGGTCTGGTTGATTATGTAAGGTGGTTCCAAATTTGGAGTAGAGGCCGGTAGGCTTCAAGTGAGTAGTATAAATCTTATTGTTATTACCCTAAAAAAATCTTATTATTATTTTCACTACCTGAGTGGAGTGTGCACTCATAAGAAAACCATACTGTTAGAGTACGTAATGGGCCTGGGCCCGTTAGTCTTAGGGTTATTTAGAGATAAGGATCGCTTGCTTAGGGGTCAAGTAAGCCTTGCTTGGGAGTCAAGTAAACCTCTCTATATAAAGAGAGGAGATGTATCAATCTAATCAAGTAAGAATTAAGAAGGAAATCCCTTCCCTCTTGCCCGGCCGTGGGCAGAAAGGCTCCCGGCCGGCCCTCTCGCGCCCTCCTTCTAGCAGCGCCATAACAATTTGGTATCAGCTAGCTTCGGTTCGATCATGTCTTCCTTCCTTGCGCCCGCCCCCACCGTCCTCACCCCGGAGGAGGTGTCCGGGGTGCTGCGGGACCTAACCCAGGCGGTCCAGGAGATCCACCTGTTCTTGGCCGGGTCCTACGGGCCGCACCCGGCTGCGCCGCCCATCGCCCCCACCGCGCCGCCGTGGCAGCCGCCGCACCAGGCGGCCTTCGCCGCGCTCGCCGGGTCGCACTCGGCTGTGCCGCCCATCGCCGCCATGGCTGCCGTGGCAGCCGCTGCACCAGGCGGCCTCTGCCGCGCTTGCCGGGCCGCTGCAGCTGCAATCCACCGCCCCGCCCTGGCTGCAGTGGCAGCCGCCGCTCCTGGCGGCCTCCACCGCGCCCGGCGCGGCACCGCAGCAGCCGCTGCAGCTGCAGCAGCCACCGCTGGTCAGCTCCGGCCCCGCATCGACCGCGCCTGCGGGAGTCCCGATCCACCAGATCAAGTTCCCGCCGTCGCCATCACCGCTTCCCCAGGGCGTCCCCATCCAGCAGATCAAGTTCCCGTCGTCGCCGTCACCGCTTCCGGCTTGGATCACTACCCGCCACGTCTCGGCGGCGGTGAGGCTGCAGGCTGCTGGGCGCGGCCTCCTAGCGCGTCGGCATGTGCGGGAGATGCGTGGTCTGCAGCTGCCGCTCCTCCCAGTTGCGCTTCGCTGCGCAAAGGACCTCGATCTCGTCCGCTGCGTCGGGGATCTTGGGCATGCTGTTTTCCCCACGGACAGCGACCTCAAAGTCTGCGACATCGGCGGTTGGGGGGGGGCACACCCCTCCTCGCCATTCTCCATCGACAGCCCTCCACTCTTCTCTGTGCGGTGCAGACCAACAACCTTCCGGTGGGGAGAAGGCATGGTGTCACTGACAAGAGCGCACAACGTAGCACCACTGCATTCCGCCGCCGGCCGCTGCGAGGGCGCCTTTGCTGGTCGCTCTTGCGACCACTTCCAGGTGGCCATACACATACACTCTTTTTGTCCAGATGGTTTCCATGGGATCCAGGTGGCTGTACACGTGCACGTCCGACGAGCGGATGGTGTCCACTTTATGTTCAGGGGTCCAAAATAAAGCGTCCCAATCCATTTCAGGTTGAGAGTAATAAACCAAGCCGAGATGTAAAAGGCTTGTTTTTAGGTGTTAGGTTTGTGTTGCGTCGAGTCATGGTTATAAGTTGGTTAGGCTGCAGCTCGAGGACAAGCTGCATGTCCAGGTGGGGTGTAGTGTTAGAGTACGTAATGGGCCTGGGCCCGTTAGTCTTAGGGTTATTTAGAGATAAGGGTCGCTTGCTTAGGGGTCAAGTAAGCCTTGCTTGGGAGTCAAGTAAACCTCTCTATATAAAGAGAGGAGATGTATCAATCTAATCAAGCAAGAATTAAGAAGGAAATCCCTTCCCTCTTGCCCGGCCGTGGGCAGAAAGGCTCCCGGCCGGCCCTCTCGCGCCCTCCTTCTAGCAGCGCCATAACACATACACTAATGTGTGGGTAGTCAATTAAGTTTGCCAACTCCAGGGAAATGTTTGATTATTGTCCTTGATTTAATATTATTGATTGTGCTACTTATCATATTCTAATTAATCAAAACTAAACAGAAAATAATTGTCACAACATTGAAAATGGATGGAGAACTGCAATACCGAATATAGCAATGTACAATAAGTCTCATTCCTTCATGTCAATTTGAAGGTGATGTTTTCTGATGCTTGCCATCATTTTCTAAACATTTGTCTTGCAGATGTTCAGGATCATACAAAAGGAGGACTGGTATAAGCCAGATGTTTACATGTACAAGGATTTGATCATTGCTCTAGCCAAGTGTAAGAAGATGGATGAAGCAATGGATATCTGGGGGAACATGAAAGACGAGAACCTGTTTCCCGACTCACAGACTTATGCCGAAGTCATAAGAGGGTTCTTGAGATATGGTTCCCCATCAGATGCAATGAACATTTATGAGGACATGAAAAGATCACCTGATCCACCAGAGGAGTTGCCTTTCAGGGTATTATTGAAGGGTCTTTTACCTCATCCACTATTAAGGAACAGAGTGAAGCAAGATTTTGAAGAGCTATTCCCAGAGAGGCATATCTATGACCCTCCAGACGAAATATTTGGAATGCACTAAGGTTGAAGTTTTTATGGCCACATGAACCTGCTGAGCTTTAGATTTAATCAGATCAGCCAGTTGCTCGGGTTATTTGATTACCTGCATCACAAGAATTCAGAATTTGTCAGGTAATACACAGAGAAGTTGTGGATGGTAATGCTTCATGGAGAAATAAAAAGATTTTTGTGTTGCTCGGGTTAGTTGTGTCTATGGTTACACAAAGTACATTGTTCAGGCGATCTCCATTTATTCACTTCAACAACTGCCACTGCATGTCCCGTAATCCAGGATCTCGTGAGGCAGCGAGAAAGAAGTAACATTCAACTGTTGGGTCCACTTGTATGATTAGGTTGTTAGAGTAGTACACTGCTCACTTTTCATGCTGTTCCTTCCCTAACCGCTTTAGAAACCAACTTTTGATGAACATGAACACATCTTTTGCTGGTTATTATGAACTTCTGATTATGGTCAAGTGAAGCACTGAATGACTAGAGGCTAATAGAATAAAAGTGAAGCAGATGTATTGAAATGACTAGCACAAAGTGCTCATACTAAAATGATGATGAAGCAAATGGAGTAGCTATGTGCACTAACTAGTGACCATTTGTACGTAAACTTTGTTCGGTTCTTCAGAACCAAAAAGATTGTCCGTTTACGCTTTTTGGACGTTTGGTTTGTTTTGCAACCTACATGTTCCTCTTATCAAGTACCGTGTCAAAAAAATATGGTTCTGTGGTCAGGTTTTGTGCTGCTGTACCATCTGATTGATGTGCTAATTATGCTGCAGAACCCTAACGATCATTCCCAACCACACTGATTATTGCCTAGCTAGCAGTGACTTGTTATCATTTGAGAATCTCTTCTTGCTAATCAGGATCATGTTAGCGCTGTTTAGCTGCTTAGAGTTTGATTGTGAGAACCTGGGAGTCTGAACTCTCTGTGAATTTTGAGTTTGCTAACCACATGTTCCACGCTGTTGGAATCGCTGTTTTCTCACTAAGCTGATAAGCTGTTAATAAAGCAAAAGAACTCTAGCTACTAGTGCTTCAAGTCTTAGGCATATTATGCCTCTTAATGAAATTTGATGCTCAATTTTTCCCTCTTCCTCTGCGTTTTTTATGTGATCATCGGCAGCAACATTGCCGTTGTAAAATCCGACGTCCACTGCAACTCTGCAAGGTTCTTACCGGTCTGCAGACTGCATACAGTACTGAACGTTGCCACGACATGTTTTCATCTGGTACTGAACCTGTCATCTCGAGATACGTTCCCTAACGTTGACATCAGAGTTCAAGGCGGCAGCTGGCAAACTAAGGTGTCAGGTTGATCACGTGATTCACAGCAGCAGCGTCCTACAAATACAGTGAAAATAAGTCATTCATCTTGTGCCAGTTGTAACTGATATCTTATCTCAGCGAGTTGCTTTTTTTTGAAACCATGAAGAGTAGGTGATACTACGTGGTATGCCGGTGTGGTGAAGTGCGGCAACTGATAAAACCACCTAACATCACAGCCAGATACATCAAATCCGACCCCTCAAACGTTTATAGACACGTCCAGGCGCTTCCACGAGCAATGATTAGTCACACCTTAAATAACCGTCTCCACACCCGTCCTGCGAACATGAAACACATAGGACTCGAGGCGCCAACGTCCCTCATGCCCTACTCTTCCTCGTCGGAGCTCGTCTCTTGCACGTCGCCAATCGATATGAGGTCGCGATGGATGCCCTACTCTTCCTCGTCGGAGCTCGTCTCTTGCACGTCGCCAGTCGATATGAGGTCGCGATGGATCCAGAGGCCGACACGTCCACCACGACCGCGCCTTCTGTCTCGCACAGTGGGCATGCCGTGCCATACCTTCAACGGACAGGCGGCGCGCCAACGAAGGGGTTGCACGTCCACCACGACGTTCAGACGTCAGAAGAAGGGCACCGTTCCAGGCGAGGCAGTGACGACACGCCATTTGGTTGGATGCGATGGATTCCCGGTGGATCAAGCCCGGCCGCTGTCGGGCATTCTCCTCATGGGCGTGGCGGAGTGCGATGCGGACGGCCATCTCCTCCTCGGGCTTGACTGGGATGAGGTCCTAGTTCGTAGGTCGACTGATGGAGGACTCGAAACCACTGCCCGCCATGTCAGAGAAGGCCGGAGATCGGCGGAAGTGAGCTTAGGGACGGAAGGGAGTGGAGTGGAGTGGAGTGGATAGGGTTTGGTCCGGCAACCGAATGGGGATGCATATATGTGGAGTCGGAGCGGATCAACGTGGGCCAGATCTGACGTGCGGATGCGCCAGGGTCTCCCCATATTCGTCCTGAATTTGGGCTATATATGAGGGGGTGCCAGCCAACCGAAATGCTCGAGACCGGTTTGAGGAGTCCGACTAGGTTTTTTCTATCAATCAATGACCGGAATGTCCGTCGACACATTTGAGACGAATATGAGAGGTGTCGGTCAGACCAGATGTTTGAGATCAGTTTAAATAGTACAGTTAGATTTTTTTGCTGGCATTTGGATTGATTGATCGTGTCGACGGACATTCCGGTCGTGGATTGGTTTGATCGTGTCACCCTTGCTAGCATGCACTGGGCACCGGCCATAAGTTTACACCAACATTTGGTCTAAGATACATGCACAGGACCCATATTTTCTGTAAGACGGGTGCATGGTTTCTTACTTTCTTCGTCTTCATGGCCGCGACTCACGAACAAAGGTGAGAGAAGTCTCCGAAAAAAAAAGGAAGGACGAGACGAAGCGACCATGCGCACACAAGCTAGAAAAATCAGATCCAACCGTACGAAAGGAAAGCCCAGCGGAGCAGCTCCATGCCCACGGTTACTTTACTTGGGCCATGGGCTTCCCTGTTGTGGGCTTTACTGGTGCGGTGGTTGGAGGAGGCACCACAGGAAGCGAAACGCTTGGATTAGTCCCACCTCGCCTGGCCAAGGTAAGGAGGACAGCGAGCGGGGCTACATAAGAGCTTGGGTTGCGAACGTTGAGAGGCACGCAGCTGCGTGGTGAGCACAAAACGAACTATTCTTTCGCCTTTTACTAAAGAATACCGTGTGTACGCCATACTAAGCAGCATACCATAATTTTTGAAGGGTGTTTTTTCTCTGTGAGAAGGCCCCAACAATTCTGAATTTTAATATTTTGCTGTCATTTGGCAATCTTTGCTGAATGTTTTCAGTGACCATGACAATGGATGGTTCCTTCAGCACAAACCATTTCTTCTTCGGGTTTCCCAGCATCGGTGCACTGGTTAGAGGGGCTGGATGGGTTTTACTATTGAGGCCATGAAGGCTGACGGGTAGTACTACCTGCGACACGTTAATGGCCATTTAAGCTGCAGAGGGTCAAATGGCTTAAGTTTATTGCTTCCGGTTTCGGTCGTTTACATTTAATTAATGGCTTCAGTTTTATACTTTTGTCCATTTACATTTACGCTTTCGGTCGTTTGGTTTGTTTTCAAACTTAGACGTTCCTCTTACCGAGTACTCTCTCTGTCCCAAAATTCTTGTCTTAGATTTGTCTAAATACGGATGTATCAAGTCACATTTTAGTATTAGATACATTCATATCTAGAGTACCAGGGAAGGATACTCGGCAAATTTCGGGACACACAGGTCCCGATCGGTTTCCTACCCTAGCCGCCGCCGCCACCAGGCGACTAGAGCGAGACACTCTTTTCCTCCGATCTCCACCGGCCGGTGCGCTGGCCCCCTCTCCCTTCGGCTGCTGCTCCGGCGGCAGGAGGAAGGGGGGACCCCGTTCCTCCGTTCTGTAGTTAGGTTTTGGATTTGTAGGTCGTGGTGCGTCGTTGGGGTGGTGTGAGCGGCGCCCGGACGAATAAATCTGCCTCAACCCCACTCCCAACCGGCGGTGTCCTTCATGGCGGCGTCTCGGAGTTGATGGCATCGGGTCTCTGTTGATCCCTCAGATCGACAGTGTTAGGGTTCATGGATGGTGTTGACGAGGCGGCGGCGACGACTCCATCAGGTGTGTCTCTCCTTCTGCTCTGTCCCCGTTGCTGTGGCGTTGTCTCCGACGTCATGGTGGAGCAGGGAGGTTTTCTCGTTCAGGAGTACGCGTGGGCGGTTGTCTACGCAAGTGACAGCTGGAAGATGGAGTATCTTGTGTTGGGTCTGTGGTCGAAGGAAGACAGTTCTGGTTTCCTTCTCCGACGTCGTCGTCATGCGAGGGTGTCAGTTCTGAAGTTCGATGGCGTGTCCGGAGACATGTTGCCCCGGTCTGATTCTTTCAATGGCAATGATTTTGCTTTTGGCAAATTACTTTGGAGGTCCGTAAAGCTGCTGATCAGCGATGGAGCCGCGTCGAGCTTGGGCGAAGAGGTGATCTGTCTTTTTACCCTTTGGTGGCCGCTTCGGTGGTGTCGAAGGAAAGGGACAGGCGCTGGTATTTTGCATAGGATTTTCCTATCTTTTCAGTCATGTATGGTCGATGCTTACGTCCTTGTAACTTGATCTTTATTCTATATAAATGAGACACGTATTACCATGCAAAAAAAAAGATACATTCATATCTAGATGAATCTAAGACAAGAATTTTGGGACGGAGAGAGTACTATGCCAAACAAATATGGTTACGTGGCTAGGTTTTCTGCTGTTGTACCATCTGGTTGCTGTGCTAATTATGCCGCAGAACCCTAACGATCATTCTCAGCCCTACTGATTATGGCCTAGCAAGCAGTCACTTATTATCATTTGAGAATCTCTTCTTGCTAATCAGGATCATGTTAACGCTGTTTAGCTGCGTAGAGATTGATGGTGAGAACCTGGGAGTCTGAACCATGAAGTGCTTAGCCTAGATCAGTGGTGTCCTAAAATGAATCCTAAGTTTAGTGCAAGGAAGGTTCTTATCAATCTGCAGACGGACAGTACTGAGCGTTGCCGCGACATGTTTTAATCTGATACCGAACCTGTCGTCTCGAGATACGTCGAGCCCCCTTCCCTACCGTTGACATCGGAGTTCAAGGCGGCAACTGGCAAGCCAAGTTGCCAAGTTGCTCACGTGATTCACAGCAGCATGCAGCGTCCTAAAAATCCAGTGAAAACAAGTACATCCATCTTGCGCCACTTGTAATATCTTGCTGTATATCTCAGCGCCTAGTCGTGGAATCTCTCTCAGATCACCAAGACGAGACGATCTGCTTCTTGTGGAGATCTTAACAGACGCCAGCGCCTTGACGGGCCATTTTTTTGTCCGTGATAAGCAGGTTAATCACGCCAAAACAAGATCATTCATATTCAAACGAGAGATCGTTGATATTCAAACGAATGACAGCTCACTCTCGCTGTCCGGGTGGGAAAACAATCTGAGCAATCTCAACTGGACGACGACGACGCCGCATCGGGACGGGAGATCTCCGCGGCTTTAGTTTTGGTTGCACGAGGGGGTTGGCTGTCGGTCGCGAGCTGGTCGGTCGGTCCAGTTTAATCGTGGCGCAGGGAAGCTTCATCTGTGCAGGTTCATCGTGTCCTGACACCTAAATTCCTTGGTGGTGCCGTTCGATTCGCCCATGCATCGGTCTTGTCCTGCTGTCCACAGCTAAATCTCGCTGACCTTCAGTTCCCATAATTCGATCCACAAATCAGAACGGGGGCACGTACTCCTTAACTTTCTTTTATTTTCTTTTCTAAAACCGCACCCCTCCTTGACTAGATTCTTGCTGCAATCTAAATATGGGACATCTGATATACCAAATGCCTGCGTAGCATGCATGGTTCAGAGTCGGGCACATTCAGAAAATGTTGCCATATTTTAGGTTTCGTTTTCTTCTTCCAGGAACAATGGCATGGAGTAGTAGACATACCTTACAGCATCGAATTCGACACGATTTGGTACCGGGTCAGTGAAACTACCTGGCCGTGGTATTCGAGACAATCTGGTTACCAGGAGAAAATGTCGGCCGGAACAGGAGGGGGAGTGGTTTGTGCTTTGTTTTGACTTGCCTTCTTCAGACACAGCAGTCAGAACCCAGAAGCTTCTGCCCTACCTCTCATCCTATCTTCACTACTACAACGAACCTTCTTCAGACACAGCAGTCAGAACCCAGAAGCTTCTACCTCTCATCATCCTATCTTCACTGGATCGAGCAGAATGGCATCTCTGGAGACCAGATGAGCCGACGAATTCAACAGCTGTATCCATGGTTTGTCTCCCGCTGCTGCTTCACGCCAACACGTAGGAATGGGAAGAATTCTGAAAGACGTATTTAAATTGGGAGCTTGTCTAAGCTCTGTCCGGTGTCGCGCTGCACATGGAGTGTCATGCTGAGGAGATACACCATAAACAATTAACGGGAGCATCTGAACTGAAATGTTCGCATATATGGCTAGAGGTCCCTGATCATAGTTATACTCCATGGAAATCATTAGTTCGTGTTTGCTTCATACTCTTGTTGTTTTGGGGGTTGCACAAATATTCTCTCGCTCCATGATTTCTTCCGCATAAATGAGAGAATCCAACATGTATTTTCGAGGCTATCGTATTCCAGCATTGCATAGTGTTTAGACCTCCCATCATGGATGCATTGAACATTCTAAAGTGCAGACTGAACCCTACCTGTCGAAACATATGCTACTCCCTCCGATAAGTTGTACTAAAGCAGCGTCAATTAATAATTAGTTATGGATCGAACGGAGTAGCATAGTTTCACAGCTGAGCGTCAATTAATAATTAGTTATGGATCGAACGGAGTAGCATAGTTTCACAGCTAGTTTCTATCCCCCATCCTCTAATATTCGCGCCGGCAGTAGGAAGAGGGCCAGACGATAATCCCAACTATGGTCAATCAGAGAAGGGGGACACAAACCTCACAACTTCCTCCACCGAGCCGTATCTCGCTAATCTTCATTTAAATGAAGATGTAACTGGTGAAAAGAAAAAACGTTGCAATGCCATTCCCTCCGCATGTAGAAATGATGTTGTTTATAACAACGAAACCTCTTCTCCCATGCAGGTTATTTACCGTTGTACGCACTGGCTTCATATGTGATTTTGCACTGCAACAAACAGAGTACCGACTGTTGTTCACGGCAGTGCGTATGTGGTTAGAGTGGATGACCAGGGAGCTTATTACACAACATGAGTGACAACATAATCCCTAGATCGAACCACCACCTCCATCGACATATGCATAGTGCCGGTCTTATATGACTTTACTCTTGTCATTGTATCCTTATTTTGAGTTGTCAGATTGTTGGTTTTGGCTTTGTGCATTCTTATTTTGCGTTACTTTGTACAGCTTGATGCTATATTATAAGTTAATAAAAAAGATAATTTTCTAGTATAGGTTCAGCCCAACTTTTAGCAACCTCATTCCAAACTGAGATTTATACATATCTACCACCAATGATACCACTCAGAGTAGGGCGTGGCTAGAAATCAGTCAGCTGAAAATTTTGTTTAAGGTCAGTCGATTCTAGAACCGTTGGATGCGAAATCAATGACCCACGATCTTTCTTCAACCTCCCAACGCATCTCCTTTCTTGAGCCGCCAGCCACCACCGGCCTAATCGCCGGCCCTCACCGCCCCGCCCTTCCCGGAATCACTCCCCACCGCCGGTTTTCCGCCGCCCCGGCCATCCATCTAGGCCCCCCATGCTGACCTTTTTCTCCGGCGAATCCCCACACCATTTCCGCCCCCACTCTGAACCCTAAGATAGATACTGGGGTGATGACGGCGAGCCTCTTCCTTCTCTCTGGCGAGGTCCTCCCTTCTCATTCCTTCTCCTTCCTTCATTCAAAAAATGACTGACGGCGAATTCGAATCAGCTGACTGATGTGTAGCTAAACTGCTCGGAGGACATCGGTAAGCAACACATTGTACACTTTCTCGGAGCTGCAGCAGCAACGTGATGCTCCCTTTGAGTTTAGTTTTGTACCCAATCAAGAAATACCTTCAAACGGCATTTCCCCCTATTTAGCAGCCATGTCAGAGCCCCAGGTCTGCGAGCTGGGGTTTCAAATCACCTTCCAAGAACCTGCCCCCAAAACCATGTCAACAAACTGCTGTACACAAGGCCCTGCACCTGCATGCTGCTCCGTCCAAGACCTCCCCTTCGCTTCTCCCTGGATGCAGCTGTAAGCTGACTTGCCCGCATGCTGACTTTTTCTGCAACATTCAGAGAGATTCTCCATCCAGAATTCCAGATGTCAGTTGCTCATCGCACCCACGCCCAATGATTCCTAGAACAGCAGAACTCACCACCCTCCAATCATTTTTTAGGAGCCACCAGCCACGCGACTGACATTTCCCCCCAGCAAATCAAGATCCGTAAAGAGTGGGCGCGCGCATGCACGCGAGTTATCACAAATATCGAACTGAACTGAACTTAACCGGAGAACGGCACAGCCAGGCCGTCTCCTATATAAGAGCCCCTCCTGGCCGTCATCTTCTGCACATCAACACAAGGCAAGCACCAAGTCCACTCCTCCACAGCTAGCTCTAGCTCCTTCCGTCTCCTATATACAAATCCATTCCGTGGATCGCTCTCCGACGATGCCTCGGCTGCTCCTCTTGTGCCTGGTGTCTAGCCATTTCGCGGTGAGCGCCGTCATGGCCCGGCAGTTGCCCGTCTTCCTCGTCGACGGTGGCGCCATGGCAGCGGACGCTCCGTCTGCTTCTGCTTCCGATGCCTCGCGTCTGCATAGGCACTCCCTTTTGGAGTCCAGATTCGCAGGGTCGCCGATGGGCTCGTCTGACCGCGGACTACGGCACGGCCCCTTCGACAGGCACTTCGCCGGGGGCAAGATCATACTCGGCGGCCTCGCTGTGGCGATCATCGCCGCCGTCTTCTGCTACATCCGTATCACCAGGGCCAAGAAGATCGTCGAGCCAAAAACTTAGACTTCTTTCTCTTCCCTGGTTAATATCATACCTTGAACACTTCTTTTTCGTCTTACTTTGTAGCGAGGACATGACATGGGGGAAAAAACAAATGTAACCCACGTAGATTTCGTTGTAACATGCAAAGAACAGTTAATTACTGGCGATGACTGATGACATAGCGTGATTCGTCTCATTTCTTGCAGGTCCAGTGTGCTGTATATGCCTTGCTGAAATCCTTTTTTCATATCTCTGATGTCTGGAAATGGAATCATGTTGTGCTTGGATTAAATGCATGCATGAGTGAATAATGCATGTCAGGTTCTTATCATTGGATGGTTAAGTAGTAGTAGTAGTACTCTTTGGGGGTGAGTACTTTATAAAGGGCCTATAGTTGGACGGTGATGAGTTGCCGTCCTAGAACCTAAAAATATGTTGCTTCTGATCTAGGAGTTAATGCAGGCATGTGATCTTTTTATCAGTTGCTCCTGGAAAATTAGCTATCTATTAGAAAACCCTAAACTTCAACTAAACCCGGTTTAAATATTAATACTGGTAATTTGAACTCCATTTATCAGAAGCATTTGGAGTATTTGTCTAAGAAACGAGCAAATCAGATTTGTGTCTGCTATTATCTAACTTTCCTCCATTATAGGCAGATAGCACCACTTAATTATCAGTAAGGAAAAGGTGGCACCCCTTTTCTAAAAAAAGGAAAAGGTGGCACCAGAGTTGCAGGATCTGGATGGAGTACCACACATAGATCTGTTCAGCTACAACATGTGCAATAATTCTAGACAACTAACCTACCTAGCTAGTTCTGCTTTCTGGTAACGAGGAGAAGATGGACTGACTAGATCAAAATGCTAGCACGGTTGCTTTTTAGTATCTTCTTAACCATCATTAATTCAACATTAGCCTTTCTGTAGGGTCACTAGGTCGGCCTTTGTCGAGGCCGGCGAGTAGCGCACCAATTAGATTCACAGTGATATTCCAACGTGCTTTACGCCGTGTTAGAGAGTTAGGCCCAACTCAATTTGTGGTTGTTGAACTACACGTCTCACAATGAAATAATAGGGGGAAATTACAAAATTAACGCTTAGTGACAAATTTAACATGAAATGATCCTAGTCGAAAACTCTTTCATGATTTGACCATTTTACCACCGCCGGTGAAGGTTGATTACATGGGCTAACATCATAGTCAAACCTTCTTCGGAAGTGGCGGTCGGGGGCGATTTAGGAATTTTTGGCTGTTTTAGGAAATTTCTTTGCGAATTCAAGAAGGTTCCATAATTTTTCTCCCTCTATATTCTATTAATTTTTCAGTTTTCTTCCGGTTTTTCATTTCCTTTTGTCTGTTTATATTTCATTTTTTCTTTACCTTTATATTTATAATTTGTTAATGTTTTACATTTTTCAATAACTTTATATTCATTTTGCAAATTGGTGAACTTTTTTAAATTCATGAACACTTTATAAGAATTTTGAAGAATTTTTAAATTCTTGAACATTTTTTCATATTCATGTACCTTTTTTCAAATTCATGCACATTTTAAGAGCATTTTAAATTTTGTTAGTATTTTTATTTTTTGGTAATATGTTTTAATTTCATGAAATATTTTTCAAATTGGTGAACATATTTTAAATTCGTAGACATTTTCTTAATTCATGATTTTTAAAAAATGTGCAGACATTTTCTCGTGAACATTTTAAAACACTTAAAGAAATAAAAACCAATAATATAAAAGCGAACAAAATAAAAACCATTCACACTTTTTTAGTACACACACGCACACTTGTGTTAGTAAACAGATGTACTTTAAAAAAAAGAGCAGATGAGATTTTTAAGTGACTCGTCGACCCTCCCTCGTGTCACCCCGCTCGGGCGACCCGAGGGGCGAAACCCTACCCCCGCCGCCTCCCTCCCCTGCTCGCCCTCCCCTCGCCGCCGCCGGAGACTGCTGACGCCGAGCAAGCTTGGCGCACAGTCGATGAAGGTGGCGGCGGGGCCCTCGCCGCCTCGCCTCGTCCGTGGGGGGCTTCTGGATCTGGGGCGGCGGCCCCGGCTGGTGAGGCGTCGCCGGCTTCGGCATCCGGTGGCGCGGGCGCAGGTCGGCGGTTCTCGGCCGTGTGGACGGCAAGATCCCCGAAGAATGCGGGCCAGCGCGCGGCGGCTGCGTGTGCTCCGGCTGCGTCAGATCTGGCCGTCCCCACTGCTCCCCCTCTCCAGCAAGCTCCTCCCCTCCCTAGATCCGGCCTGCCTCATCGGGGGGCCTCGGTCTGCTCGGGTGGGAGTGGGTGTCCGGATGCAGGACCGGGGGAAACCCCAGCCAGCCTTGCCGGCGGCGACGCCCGCGGGCGCCGCGCACCTTCCCGGAGGCGCCGTTTCAGGTCTTGCTCCCCATCCCCCTCCCCTTTGTCTTCCGGGAGAAATCCTCAATCTTGTTGGGCAGCGGCGACGCCCTTGGCGCCGTAACCTTCTTGAAGGCGCTGTCTTGAGAACAAAGATGGGTTGTGGGCTTCGCTGTGGTGTAGGTGGAGTGTGTCGGCGGTGGCAGCGTGCGTCCAACGGTGGTGGTGTCTTCCTTGGTGCTGGGTCAAGGTGTTGTGGTGCTCTTCGCCGGGCTGCAGTTTATTCCTCCGGTGCCCTCGGATCTTCCAGGACGGGAGGGGATAGGGTTCCCCTATGGTGGCTGAACTTCAGCTCCTCGAGCGAGCCGAAGCTCTCAATTTGGTCTTGGCCCTAGCTGTTGCCCATGTGTGCATTTTGACCGCTCGCCCTCTTCCATGTCAGAACTTTGGCATTGGTGTTGCTCTGCTCTAGGTGAGTTCGTCGTCGGCATGTCGGGAACGCCTGGTTCCGCACAGGTGGTTTCTTCGAGGCCATCCATCTAGGCTCTAGGGTGAGCATGTCCATCGCTCAACGGTGCGGCGCCTTCGAGCCAGGCGAGGAGGCAGGGGCCTTCTTTGACGATGGATCTGGATGGATGTGTCTTTCTTCAAGCCCAGGTTTTGGCAACGGCGTGCCTTGCATCGTCGTCGGTGCACTCTCCTGACCAGGACTTTGCTTTCGCCTTGGTTTTTCGGCGTGCAAGAGGATAGTGGCATCTCCAAGCTATATGCTTTTCGCCAATCTTTCTATCTAGCTTGTTGTATGTGCATTGTGAGCTGTTCCCTGGCGCCCCTGTATCTTTGCTGTATGTTTTATTTTTCTTTAGTTGGTGTATGGTGTTATTTGGAGTTGTAATCCTGGCCGGTTGATGCCTTTGTTAATTCAAAGCCGGGCTTCTCTGGAGCCTTCGTTCTAAAAAAAAAGAGCAGATCGGGTGCTACTGTGTGAGCAACGCCGCGTTGGGCTAACAGACCAGACCGGCGTAGTAACAAGCTATAAGAACGTAGTCACCAATATTACACAGGCTTTGAGGTTTTATAGTTAGCTCTTGTTACTTCCTAGCGGCAGCTCCTGAGTTTTTTTTTTTTTACGGGATGGCAGCTCCTGAGTTTGATTCTTGGCATTGACAAGGAAATGAAGAAACTTAACTAGCGAACCACCTGAAGTTAGCGATAGAACCAAACGAATAGCTGCTGCGTTCGCTCATTCTGTTTTCATTTTAACTTGTATAATTTCCACCGTGACAAAAATATGTTCGAGTGCCAGGACTCGAGCTTTGGTCATGCTCGGCTTAGAGCAAAACCTATTGACCAACTAGGCTAGGCAATGTTCATGTCCAGGTCCAGCACACCCAAACCTCCCATTTCCTTTGGTCTACAAACATCATCCCATTTTATCAAATGATATTTTTTTTAACATTCTCTTCTTCTTCTTGCCATAACATCCTGTTCATAAAGAAATTCATTCTTTTACTAGGCCCCTTAGGAAGTTCAAACAAAGAAATCATGAGAGAGGTATATTACTTAAACTAGAACTGATCAAGATAAGCCTACCTCCATAAGATCTATTTCTACGTTTCCAAACACACTAAGTTTCTTTTCCATTTTCTCCAATCACTATCACACAACCTTACTGCATTAATAGGCATTCCTAAACATTTAAATGGCAATTTTCCTACAACACAAGTAAAAATAGTAGAATAGCTCTCATGGTTAGCTCTAGCTTCGTCATAACAGAAAACATCACTTTTGTGGAAATTTACCTTCAAGCCAGAAAGTTGGTCAAGCAACAAAAGAATTAACTTAACATTCCTAGCACTCTCCAAGTTATCTTGAAACATAAAAATCGTATCATCAACGTATTGAAGCATAATAACACCACCACTAACAAAAATTTGAGCTAATCCTTGGACTAGTCCACTATCGTGTACTTTAATTTGGAGCAGATTAAGAATATCCATAGCTATACTCAAGAGTAAGGGGAGAAAGGATCCCCTTGTCCAAGACCCTTTTTTTGCTTCAAAAAAGGACCAATCTGATCATTTACCATTACAACTACTTTCCCCTTTTCAACTGTTCACATGACCCAACTAATAAATTTAGAAGAAAAACCTTTCTTAATCATAACAAATTAAAAAAAATCCAATTAATTTTCTCCTATGCTTTCTCAAAATCTACTTTAAATAAATCTGCATTCTCCTTTTTATGTGAATCTCATTCATAATTTCATGTAACTATAACACCATCTAAAATATATCTCCCCTGTATGAAGGCAGTTTAAATTGGAGATACTATTTTATGTGCAATTCTTGTAGCTCTATTATT
Source organism: Aegilops umbellulata (assembly GCA_032464435.1). Classification (NCBI taxonomy): domain Eukaryota; kingdom Viridiplantae; phylum Streptophyta; class Magnoliopsida; order Poales; family Poaceae; genus Aegilops; species Aegilops umbellulata. The sequence continues at coordinate 90,573,034 of CP136055.1, forward strand.
TAGAGAGAGGCATTTTGGAGGCCGAGCTCCATGGAGGCCTTTATTTTTGAAAAATTCAAATTCAAACTTTTATGGTTCAAAAAGTCTGAAAAAAAATATATGCATGTATGTAAGGATGTAACCCACATGTGTGTAAAAATTCATGATGAAAAGCCTTGAGTTGCGACCTATACAAAAAAGAAATATTCATGGCCTGGGAGGATGAATAGTATCATGTGTTAAATAGCCCCAGATTTATCTTTTTGTACAACCCTCATTTCAATGTATTTTGAATTGAAAATTTACACACATGTGTGTTAGGCCTTCATGTATATCTATATATTTTTAGAATTTTTTGAAATGTAAAAATATGAATTTTGATGAAATTTCAAATTTGAATTTGGAGGCCTCACTGGAGGCCGAGCTCCAAAAGGGATTTCCGTATTATTCAGAACTTTAGTAAAGATCTTAAAAATTACATTAAGCAAGCAGATAGGTATATATTCTGGGAGGATCTCAGGATCTCCACATTTGGGAATAAGAGCTAAAACACCATAATTAAATTTGGCTAGGTCTAACTTTCCTTTGTAGAAATCACTAAACAGATCTAATAAATCAGGACCTAATATGTGCCAGTATTTCTGGTAGAACTCTATAGGTAAGCCATCAGGCCCAGGCGCCTTATTATGTGTCATCTAAAAAACAACAGTTTTAATCTCCTCCAGAGTAAAAATCCTATCTAAAATTGTTCTATTTGTCTCATCTAATACTACTAGCATGTCAATATCAAGGGAAATGTCTAACATGTCACTAGCATGTCCAAACAAATTCTTGTAAAAAGAGGTTGCATAAAGCAGAAGATCCTTGTCCCTTGAACAATTTCATTATTTACTATATTAAGAGAGATAATTCTGTTCCTCCTCCTCCCTACTACTGGCTCTAGATATAAAATAAGAAGTTAAAGCATCTCCTTCCAACAGATCTTTCTCTTTAGATCTCTGAAGCCACTTGATCTCTTCCTCTTTATTAATCTTATTTATATTTTCTTCTACTTTCTTCTCCATGTATTTCTCCCTAGCTAAACCAAGAATCTCACTATCTATATTAATCTCATCTATCTTATTAATAAGAAAAAAATTCTGTTTTTTGTAAAGCCAAACATAATTCAAATTCCACCCTTTTAGTTTTTTCCTAGGAACTCTAAGCCTGTTCTGCCTTTTTCCTGGAGTGTTTTTCTCTAGCAAGTATCACACATAATATTAATAACTACAATAGCCAGATCCTCTCTAAGAAACCAAAATAGTTCAAACTTAAAAGGTTTATTAATCCTAGGCAAGTATAAACCAAAATCTAGTAGTAAAGGGGCATGATCAGAGAGAACTCCAGGTAAAGCTTTAAGAAACATTAAAGAAAATAAAGACTCAAAAGATAACGACATAATTATCCTGCCCGGCTTCTCAAAAACAGGATTGTCCTATTGTCCTATTAAGACTCAAAACATAGTTATTTGACAAGGTGAAAATTCTACCAACTAGCTCTACTTCTTTCATTTCCTAGTATTCTATAATTGCATTAAACAGTCTAGACCACTTATTAAGAGGTATGTTCCTATTTGATTCAAATCACTTCCTAATAATATTGAAATCTCCACCTATAATAATAGGGAAGTCAATGAAAAAAATATATGAAGTACTTCAACTAAAAACCTATCATTATATTTACTGTGCGGACCTCCATAAACATTGACTAAATGAAAATTTTCATTAGTGACCTTACCCTGCACGAAAAACCTAATATGCAACTCTCCTTTCTCAAAGTCTAGGATATTAAAAGAATTATAATTGACTCCCAACAATAGCCCTCCCAACATACCAACAGTAGGAACAAAATCCCAAACAAAAGTATTCCTTCCACTAACTTTCTCCGACTAGGACTAATTAAAACAACTTTTCCTAGTTTCTTGAATACCAATAAAAGTAACTTTATGTTCATTAATAACATTACTATGAAAGGTGTTTTTTCTCAGGGTCACCTAGTCCCTTGGCATTCCAAAAAAGACTAGCCATTTGAAACAACTTTGCGCCTTTCATAATATCCTTACCTTTAGTTCTGTATTTACCTACCACCACACATTTATAAAGTTCTCCACTATCCTTCTTTCTTTCTTTGCAAAATAGTACCCAAACTAGCAATACTCACACTATCTAACTCCTCATTTATGTGTTCTTTGCCTTCATCATCTGTTAGCAAATGCTTTATTTCTTCTATACTAAAACCTTCCTCTATGTTGTTGTTAACAAAAATCCTCTCCTTGGTTTTATTAATACTAGAAGTATAAACAGACAATCTAGAATCCTTTAGAGATTTTAAATGCTCAAGATATTAACTATCTCTACATTATTCCTTCCTAAATTAAAACCCAAACTAACAACAATAATTCCTACTTAATTCTCATGAGCTGTATTTAAAACAGTAGGGAAAGAGTGAGCAGGAAGGGTATATGTGTCAATAACTGGAGCAGTTTCCAAAAATTTCACCTTAGCCCTCCCCATAGCCGTGTCCATAACATGTATATCACTCACATTCCTTGAGTCCTCCTTCTGTCCCCATCCACCACATTGCCCATGCCTTTGTTGACATCTTTTGGGTCCCCTCCAAGCTCCCTTGGGTTGAAAGGCAGAAGGCAACAACAAATTTTTTTTGGGGGGGGGGGGCTAGATAGGTCTGGGGGATTGTAGATATCGTTGTACCTAGGTTAGAAGTGATGAAGGTTGCGAGCTCATCACAAACATTTAGTGGTATAACCATTTTTTTGAAGTTTATGCCAAGGCTCGCGACAACGTCAAACACAATGATCCCACACACCGCCATTTTCAAATAAAAACGCTTGGGTGATCTTACGTCTAGCCTGTGGGCCCATCATTCAAAATCAGCCGCCACGCTCTCCTACTCCCTAAAAAAAATTAGAACTTAGCTCAAACATGGAAAAATTGTTCCTTGCCCATATAAATCCGAGAAAAATAATTGCAGAACAACCATTTCTCTCTTGGAACAAATTAAATAAAACATGCCCTCTCTACCCTCAAGCAAAATCTTGGATCTCTAATCATCCATGTCTTACATAGGACCATTAATGAACATGTTTCTGATTGACAACAAATACGTAAAATTAAAGGTTTGATCTAAGTTAATGAAAATACATTATAATTGCACGCTACCACATCTTACAGGTTCCGTAAAAACCAAATCTTGCCCCTTTTACACAATGGCACTGAATTCTTCTTGCTCGATGCTAATTCAGAAATCCTAACTAGCTATTACACCTCTCTCCTGGGCACCTCTCATACCCATCTTGGAACTTCTCTCTCACGGAGAATTACCTCGAAACTAGCCCACAACTACGTTGATGAACCCTTTTCCCACCAAGAAATCTTTGATGTCTTCGGACCAGTAAATAATTACGCAAGTCTGGACCAAATGGATTTGGCTCCATATAGCTTCTACCATAAATTATGGAACATTATTAAAGAAATGATCTACCACCTTTTCGATGAATTTTATAAGAGACAATTGTACTCTGAGTACACCATAAGGCACTCATCGCATTACTCCAAGAAATCGTCGTATCCTTGCAAAACTACCCCAACAAGGCCATTGCAAAAAGTTCTAACAAATCAGCTAAAACCTTTCATCCTGCTTCTAGTCCGTGGTGATCAAATCGGTTTCCTATATGGAAAATGCATCTCAGAGAATTTCCTCTATGACGCTGGCATAGTCCATTGCTGCCACAAACAAAAGCACTCACCATGGTTATAAAACAAGATCCCCGTTTTTTATTTGGTTTGTTGGGCCTCCCTCATTGATATTTTTTGAGTTAGAAGCTTCCCAAAAAATGGTGTTGATGACCTAGTCACCATTGGAAAGACTACCATTCTACTAAAGGGATGTTTTGATCCTTCGATCACTTGTAAAAGTGGTCTTCGCCAGGACAATCCTTTCCCCTATCTTTTGCAGACCTTCTACAATGACTCATTGGTCACACAACCACTTCTACTTGTGAGCTGTGTTGAGATTTCCCCGAAGAGGAGAGGATGATGCAGTACAATAGAGATAAGTATTTCCCTCAGTTAAGAACCAAGGTTATCAATCTAATAGGAGAACCACGCGAAACCTCGTTAACAGCACCTACACACAAAAGAGTAAATACTTGCACCCAACGCGACCAAGGGGGTTGTCAATCCCCTTGGCGTTTATTTGCAAGGATCAAATCTGATAGTGATAGATAGATAAATAAGACACAAAATAAAAGAATGGTAATTAAATTGCAGCAAGGTATTTTTGGATTTAATATATGGTAACGGTAGACTCGGGGGCCATAGTTTTCACTAGAGGCTTCTCTCTCGAACAAAAAGCATACGGTGGGTAAACAAATTACTATTGGGAAATTGATAGAAAAGCGCATAGTTATAATAAAATTGAAGGCAACGATCATGTATATAGGCATGACAAGTAGACCGACTCGTGCCTGCATCTACTACTATTACTCCACCCAACGACCGATATCCATCATGCATCTAGAGTATTAAGTTCATAAGAAATGGAGTAACGCCTTAAGTAAGATGACATGATGTAGACAAAGTAAATCCAACCAATATGAATAAACCCCATCATTTTCCCCTTAATGAAAACAATACAAATATGTGTCTTGTCCCCTTCTATCACTGGGATATAGATCACCACAAGGTTGAACCCATTACAACACACCTCTTCCATTGTAAGATAAATCAGTCTAGTTGGCCAAACCAAACGGATAGATCGGAGAGAAATACAAAGCTACAATAATCATGCATAAAAGAATTCAGAGAAGACTCGGTTAATATTCATGAATAATATGATCATAAACCCACAATTCATTGGATCCTAACAAACACGCCGCAAAAGAAGATTACATCGAATAGATCTGCAAGAACATCGAGTAGAACATAGTATTGAAGATCAAAGAGAGAGAACAAGCCATCTAGCTACTAGCAATGGACCCGTAGTTCTGTGGTAAACTACTCACACATCATTGGAAGGGGAGAAAGGTTGATGTAGAAGCCCTATGATTGATTCCCCCTCCGACAGAGTACCGAAAAAGGCCTCCAGATGGGATCGCGGAAGAACAGAAACTTGTGGCGGTGGAAAAGGTATTTTGGGTGGCTCTCTGATGTATTGAGAATATTTGGGGATTTATAGAGGTGGAATTAGGTCAATAGGTGCCACGAGGGCCCACAAGCCTGTAGGGCGCCCCCTGGGCTTGTCGCTTCCCCGTGACTCCCCAGGTCTTCTCTTGGACCTTCTAGGGTCCCTTCTGGTCCAGAAAAATTAATCCAAAGTTTTTTCTCCATTTGGACTCTGTTTGATATTGATTTTCTGAAAAGCGAAAAATAAGCAAAAAATAGCAACTGGCACTGGGCACTAGGTTATAATAGGCTAGTCCCCAAAAATGATATATAATTGCATGCATATAAAACATCCAAGATTGATACTTTAATCATATGAAACAATAAAAAATTATAGATACATTAAAGACGTATCAAGCATCCACAAGCTTAATTCCTACTCATCCTTGAGTAGGTAAATGATAAAAACTGAATTTTTGATGTGGAAAGTTACCTAACATGTTCATCATGTAATCTTTCTTCTATGGTATGAATATTTAGATCCGAATGATTCGAAGCAATAGTCTATAGTTTGACATAAAGACATTAATACTCAGGCATACCAACAAACAATCATGCCTTTCAAAATATAAATGCTAAAGAACGCTATACCTACAAAATCATATAGCCTTCCCATGCTCCATCTTCTTACCACAAAGTATAAATCATGCACTACCCCGGTGTCAGCCATGCAATTGGTTCGTACTTTTTAACGCGCATCAACTTTTTCAATCCCCATGCAATACACAAGCGCAAGCCATCGATATAGCACTATTGGTGGAATAGAGTGTGGTGGTAGAGATAATATGGAGAAGACAAAAAAGGAGAAAGTCTTACATCGACATGGCTAATCAACGGGCTATGGAGATGCCCATCAATTGATGTCAATGCAAGGAGTAGGGATTGCCATGCAACAGATGCACTAAGAGCCATAAGTGTATGAAAGCTCAAAATAAAAACTAAGTAGGTGTGCATCCAACTTGCTTGCTCTAGAAGACCTCGAGCATTTGAGGAAGCCCATCATCAGAATACACAAGCCAAATTATATAATGAAAAAAATTTCACTAGTTATATGAAAGTGACTACATAGGAGGCTCTCTATATGAAAAACATGGTGCTACTTTGAAGCACGAGTGTGGAAAAAGATAGTAACATTGCCCCTTTTCTCTTTCTCTCATTTTTTGGTGGCCTCTTTTCGACCTCTTTTTTTCTGGGCTCTTTTTGGCCTCTTTTTTATTATTTCCTCACTTGGAACAATGCTCTAATAATGAATAGTGATGATCATCACACTTATATTTACTTAGAACTCAAAATTATTGTCGGATTACGGGTTCCGCAGACCCTTAAGAGGTTCGAACTCTGGGTGCATGCGAAGAACTCGTCCTCCCCAGTTTGCCTACGCTCCGATTCCACGGCCTAGCTCAACGAACCAAACGAACAAGAGACACAACAGTTTATCCTGGTTCGGGCCACCTTGCGGTGTAATACCCTACTCCAGCTTTGTGGTGGATTGCCTCGAGGGGCTGAGGATGAACTAGTACAGTGGACGAACAACCTCGGGAGGTAAGGCGTTCTTGAGCTCGATGAGCTGGTGAATATGAGGATGATCTCCCTGGTCTCGCCCCCCTACTATGGTGGTGGCTACGCCCTATTTATAGTGGCCTTGGTCCTCTTCCCAAATGTAGGCGGGAAGGGATCCCACAACGGCCAAATTCAAAGGGGACAACTAGTACAAGTTATCCTGACTAAAGTGGTCTTCGCCTGCAAAAGCCTCTGGTGGTGATGCTGTCGGTGTCAAAACCGGCAGATCTCGGGTAGGGGGTCCCGAACTGTGCGTCTAAGGATTGACGGTAATAGGAGGCAAGGGACACAATGTTTACCCAAGTTTGGGCCCTCTTAATGGAGGTAATACCCTACTTCCTACTTGATTGACTTTGATAAGTATAGGGGTCACAAGAGTTGATCTACCTCGAGATCGTGATGGCTAAACCCAATATGTCTAGGCTGTATGATTATGATTGGCCCTACGGACTAAACCCTGCGGTTTATATAGACACCGGAGGGGGCTAGGGTTGTACAGAGTCGGTTTACAAAGGAAGGAATCTTCATATCCGAATGCCAAGCTTGCCTTCCACGTCAAGGGGAGTCCCATCCGGACACGGGGGAACACCTTCCATCTTGTGTCTTCATGGCCCATGAGTCCGACACGTCACATAGCCCGAAAGCCCGAGGACCCCCTAATCCAGGACTCCCTCAGTAGCCCCTAAACCAGGCTTCAATGACAATATGTCCCGTGCGCAGATTGTCTTCGGCATTGCAAGGCGGGTTCCTCCTTCGAATACTTCAAATCAGTTTATCACCAGAACTATATCCAGCTCTGTACAATACTCACAATCTTGAATCACAAGGGCAGAATACTTCAGAAAAAATAAATTCTGTCTTCTGACAACTTTACTGGTGGGACGTTACGTCCGACCACTTTATTATTTCGAATTGTTTTTCGGCCTTCCGTTTCGCGTTTCGAGACGCAGCCTCCAGCGACACGTCTTGTCAAAGCAGAGATCATGCCCCCTTATTATGGGATTCTCATCAATTCGGGTTTGGGAAACCCAACCGTGCCGTTCGCACGACCCCTTGGGAATAGGCGAGCTTTAAGGCTCGTGGGGGACGCATGATATTCACTGCCTTTATAAGGAGATAAGAATCCACCTTTTACCCCACGCCTTCTTCCTCCTCAGCCTATCCATCCTCGAGCTCCAGCGCCCAAGTCTCAATCCTTTTCGTCCCCCGCCAACACTCCAGCCATGTCCGGATCTGGAGCGCAGGGCAAATGGATGGCCTCCTCCGTCACGGAGGGGAACATTCAGGAGCTCCGGGAGGCGGGGTACCTAGCCAAGGAGATCGCCCACCGGCTTCCTGCTAAGCAACAGATCGTCCCCACTCCGGAGCCCAATGAGAGGGTAGTGTTCATCCCCCATTTCCTTCGTGGACTAGGATTTCCCCTTCATCCTTTCATCCGCGGTCTCATGTTTTACTTCGTGCTAGACTTCCATGATCTAGCCCTGAATTCCTTCCTCAACATTTCGGCGTTCATCGTCGTATGCGAGGCATTCCTCCGCATCCCCCCTCACTTTGGCCTGTGGCTCAAGGTCTTTAATTTGAAGCGGAAAGTGGTGGATGGCCAACATGCGGAGTGCGGTGGCGCCATGGTGAGCAAGCTTGAGGGAGTCCTGGATTAGGGGGTGTCCGGATAGCCGGACAATACCTTCAACCGGACTCGTGGACTATGAAGATACAAGATTGAAGACTTCGTCCCGTGTCCGGAAGGGACTTTCCTTGGCGTGGAAGGCAAGCTTGGCGATGCGTATATGTACCTAGCATTATAACCGACTCTCTGTAACCCTAACCCTCTCCGGTGTCTATATAAACCGGAGGGTTTTAGTCCGTAGGACAGAACAATCATACCATAGGCTAGCTTCTAGGGTTTAGCCTCCTTGATCTCGTGGTAGATCTATTCTTGTACTACCCATATCATCAATATTAATCAAGCAGGAGTAGGGTTTTACTTCCATCGAGAGGGCCCGAACCTTGGTAAAAACATCGTGTCCCTTGTCTCCTGTTACCATCCGCCTAGACGCACAGTTCGGGACCCCCTACCCGAGACCCGCCGATTTTGACACCAACATTGGTGCTTTCATTGAGAGTTCCTCTGTGTCGTCGCCATCAGGAAGCATGCCTCATCCCGTCTTTAAAGACGACACCGTTGCTAAGGGAGCTTTGGCTGTCGGCCAAACTCTCCGGCTAGGTGGTTTTCTTATGACCGCCTGTTCGGCTGCCGCGCCGACGATGACCTCTCGGGCCATCAAAAGCAATCTTCATGTCAGCTCGGAACTTGCCGAGCAGTTAGATCCAATGAAGCTCTCTTCCATAAACAAGCTCTTGGATCGCATCGCCGCCCTGGGAGTCGCTACGGATCACGACCAGATTGGGCCTAAACCCGATCTGAGAGAGATTAACTCTCCCCAAGTCACCCATCACGTTCCCGTGGTAGAGGGACAGTGCGGCGACCCTTCATCTATCTTAAGGACTAGCTACGTCCGGATTCCCGATCCCTCCAAGCCGGATACCCGCGGAGGGGAGGATATCACTCAAGACCTGAACTTAGAGTCAGGTGGCGGGCTGGATTCATTGGACAACATCCAAGAATCCAAACTTTCGAGTTCGGAAACTCCTTGGCCTCTGAGTCTCAGATTGGGTGAGGTTTCGGATTTAATTCCACCCACCCACCCGAACATAAGCGATCTATCCCAAATCAGGCAAAAGCCCGAAGAAACAGTACATCATTACTGGGCCAGATTCCTCCTGGTTAGGAACAGGATAAAGGACTGCCGCGAGGAAGACGCAATCTCAATCTTCTGCAATAATTGCACGGACAAGGGAATCCTCAATGCCATAAGTCGCCGTGATATTACACGCTTCGCTGACTTGGCGTCCATAGTACGAAAGTACTGTGCGATGGAAAGCGCTTGGAAAACCGAAATAAAATTTTGGGACGATCTGGCCCTGAATACAAACCCAGTCCGAAATAAAAGGGTGCATCATCGCCAGACACCCGGGTCAAACACCAAAAAGCAAAAACCCTCTAGAGGGCATGGAACCGTACTGGAAGGATGGCTTAATGGACCCTGTAAAATTCACAATACAGAGGGCGCCACACCAACTCACAGCCTTAGAGCATGTTGGATACTCCGGCAGGTGGCCAAAATTGGCGAAGATCTCTTAATTCCGGAGGCCACAGAAAGCCACCCCAGGGACACCAATACGGTATTAACAGTCTTCAAGACTTTCACATCAAATAATATGCGAAAAAGAACACTCCGCAGCCTTGCCGAAGTCTACCAAGTAGCAACAATAAACCCATGGAGTGACACGGCTATTACTTTTAATGCCAGTGATGAACCTAAATTTCGAACAGCCCGAGCACCAGCCGCATTGGTCCTCAGTCCAATAGTGGACGACTTTCACCTCACCAAGGTACTCATGGATGGAGGCAGCGGATTGAACCTCATTTATGAGGAAACCCTTCAAAAAATGGAAATAGACTAGAACCGCATTGAGCGAAGCAGTACAACCTTTAGAGGAATAATCCCCAGTCGAGAAGCGCGCTGTACAGGAAAAATCACACTAGATGTGGTGTTCGGCATGCTGGATAATTACAGGTCCGAAGAGGTCACGTTCCCTGTGGCCCTGTTCAGTAGCAGATACCACGCCTTGCTAGGGCGGGAAGCATTTACAACCTTCCAAGAAATACCCCATTACGGGTACATGAAGCTCAAGATGCCCGGGCCGAACGGAATTATCACTCTCGCTAGTGATCCAGACATAGCACTCCGCGCCGAAAACAAGACAGCTGCACTAGCCCTTGAGGCACTATCCGAAGCCCTAGCGGCTGAGGAACTGAGTGCGCTGCGCTCCACGGTGAACAGGGACGATGTGATACTCGACAAAAGATCCAAGTCCACCTCCTTTAAACCAGCAGACGAAATAGTCAAATTCCAGGTCCATCCAATGGACCCCAATAAAACAGCTTCTATCGGGGCACAATTAAACCCTGATGTAGATGCCGCACTGCGAGAGTTCCTATGTGAAAACTGGGACATCTTCGCCTGGCACCCTTCAGACATGCCAGGAATCCCACGCAGGCTGGCCGAGCACAGCTTAAATATCCTAAAAGGATTCAAACCTGTCAAACAAGCTCTTCGGTGGTTTTTCGAACCTAAGAGACAGGCCATGGGAGAGGAGCTAGCCAAGCTATTGGAGGCCGGATTCATCAGAGATATAAAACATCCGGACTGGCTAGCAAACCTGGTGATGGTACCAAAGAAGGACAAATCCTGGCGCCTTTGCGTTGATTTTAAAGACCTTAACAAGGCTTGCCCAAAGGATCCCTTCCCCCTCCCCCGCATCGATCAAATTATCGACGCTACCGCAGGACACGATTCGTTGTGTTTCCTCAACGCATATTCCGACTACCATCAAATCAAGATGGCAGAGTCAGACCAAGCCGCAACGACATTCATCACACCATACGGCCCATTCTGCTTCAACACAATGCCCTTCGGGCTCAAAAACGCCGGCGCAATGTATCAGCGCATGATTCAGACATGTCTGGCAAACCAGATCGGCAAAACAATGGAGGCATATATAGATGATGTGGTCGTCAAAACAAGACATGTCGAATCTCTAGTAGACGACTTGAGGCTCACATTTGATAACCTCCGAACATACGACATCAAGCTCAACCCGGAAAAATGCGTTTTCGGCGTTCCAGCCGGAAAGCTCTTAGGCTTCATTGTATCCGGTAGAGGAATTGAAGCAAATCCAGCAAAGATCCGAGCTCTGTCACAATTGGATATCCCAAAGGACCTCAAACAAATACAAAAATTAACCGGATGCATGGCGGCTCTAAGCCGCTTTATCTCCCGCTTGGGAGAAAAGGCACTACCCCTCTACCGCCTCCTTCGGCGCACCGAACACTTCGAGTGGACGGATGTAGCCACGGCCGGACTCGACAAAATAAAAGCCATATTGGCAACAAACCCAGTCCTGGCCGCGCCAAACATTGGCGAACCAATGCTATTGTACATTGCAGCAACACATCAGGTTGTAAGCGCAGTGCTCGTCGTCGAACGAGAAACGGACGGACACAAATTCCCCCTTCAAAAGCCGATCTATTATGTGTCCACTGTCCTCATTCAGTGCAAATCACGGTACCCGCATTATCAAAAGATTGCATACGCGGTATTCATGGCATCCCGGAAGCTGCGACACTACTTTCAAGAGTGTTCAATAACAGTAAAAACCGTGATGCAACGGGCCGGATTGCAAAATGGGCCATTGAGCTCCTCCCGTTCGACATAACTTATAAGCCACGACGAGCTATCAAGTCGCAAGTTTTGGCCGACTTCGTCGCAGAATGAGGCCGAACTCCCTAAAGAGTACGACACATATTCAATTTGGATCATGCATTTCGGCGGCTCCAAGATGTTGGCCGGTCTAGGGGCTGGCGTCGTTCTAACGTCCCCCACAGGAGACACAGTTCAATATGTACTCCAGATTATGTACACAGACTCCAACAATGCAGCCGAATATGAGGCCCTTTTACATGGTCTTCGGATGGCAGTATCCATGGGCATTCAACGCCTAGAGGTGCACGGGGATTCGAACCTCGCGATATCCCAAATAAATGGAGACTTCGATGCCAAGGATCCAAAAATGGTAGCTTACCGCAACGCCGTCTTAAAAATGTCAGCTCGGTTCGAAGGGCTTGAATTTCACCATATAGCCCGGGAAAATAATCAGGCGACAGATGTCCTGGCACGCATCGGCGCAAAACGCAATGTAGTCCCCCCAACATCTTCTTGGAAAGGCTGTTCAAGCCATCCGTAGTATGGGAAGGGGAACCGAACAATAACAGCCAGGACCCAACCGCACTGCCCGACACCGAACAATCTGACATAATTGGAGGCTCTGCCAATGAAATTACACCTTTAGCCCACGCAATAATGGACGTCATCGCCCCATGGACAGAACCATTCCTAGCCTACCTTACTAGGCAGGAACTTCCAGAGGACCAAAACGAGGCACGCTGCATAGTGCGGCGATCTAAAGCCTATAAAGTCCATGAGGGAGAGCTTTATAAGAAAAGCACTACCGGAGTCCTTCAAAGGTGCATCTCCGAAGAGGAAGGGCGGAACCTACTGGCTGAAATTCACGCCGGACTCGGTGGTCATCACGCTGCAGCTCGGTCCCTCGTAAGCAAGGCTTTCCGTACAGGCTTTTATTGGCCGACGGCCCGGGCAGACGCTCAGGACTTAGTCCAACGATGCGTCGGTTGCCAGCTTTTTGCAAACCAAAGCCATATGCCACCCACCGCCCTCCAAACTATCCCCATCACTTGGCCCTTCGCGGTCTGGGGGCTTGACATGGTTGGACCCCTTAAAGGCGGAACCCACAAGAAAAAATACTTACTGGTCATGGTGGATAAGTTCACCAAATGGATAGAAGCCAAGTCTGTTAAGACGGCCGAATCCGGACTGGTGATATACTTTATATCTGGGGTCGTACACCGTTATGGCGTCCCCCACAACATCATCACTGATAACGGCATGAACTTTACGGCCGATGAGGTAAAACTCTGGTGCAAAAACATGGGCATCAAGCTCGATTATGCTTCCGTCTATCACCCACAAACTAACGACCAGGTCGAATGTGAAAATGGTCTTATCATGAGCGGCATCAAACCTAGATTAGTGCGGTCCCTTAAGGAATCTAATACGCACTGGGTAGAGGAGCTCGACTTCGTACTCCGGGGGCTGCGGACCACTTCCAATCGCACCACCGGATACACACCATTCTTCATGGTGTACGGCGCAGAAGCAGTTTTGCCCTGCGACATAATTCATGACTCACCTCGAATACGCATGTACGAAGGAAGAGAAGCCGAGCTCCATCGGCAGGACAATTTGGACGCCTTGGAGGAGGAGCGTGACGTGGCAAAAGCCCGTTCCGCATTCTATCAACAGCAGGCTCGAAGATATCAAAGTAGAGAAGTACGGGCCAAAATTACAACGTTGGCGAATTAGTTCTACGCCTGCCGGACAGAAAAAGGACAAACTCAAGCCCAAGTGGGAAGGTCCCTTCATAATTGACCAAGTCCTGACTGGTGGAGCGTACCGCCTGCGAGATGCATCGGATAACCGACTCGAGCCGAACTCATGGAACGCAACCCATCTCCGAAGATTCTATGCCTAGCGCCGGACTCTGTGTTCGTCTCCTTCCTCTGTCCATTTTTTATATTTCTGTCTTACATTCCTCTCCTTATCCCCTTTCTTTCTAGCCTTTAAAGGCCCAATAAGTGATGCGCTATCCGCGCTCATTAAACCTGGGGGCTTCTTTAAATAGAAGCTTATTTAAACGGGCTTCATGCCCAACACATGTGTCTCACTTCCGCATGTACCTTTATTCACCATTATATGCATCGATATGACTTAAGTTTTGGCCAAGCTGGGTTGCCTGGCTCCTGTGCTTACCCCTACGTTCCCGATTGTTCGGCTAGGTGGTCAAGGGAGCACCTCTGCGATTGTTACTGCCGGGTCAGCCGGATATGTACCTCAGACTGGGTGAAGCCGAAAGCTAGCGTTCTTAAGGGAATATTCGGTCGGTGAACTAAAGATGACCTTTTCACTTATTTATTTATGCGCCCCCAGATGATTTTTCCTGCGTCTCTTTTCACAGCATGGACATGCACTTTAGGGCATGCCTCCCAGGGAAAGGAACCCCTAACAGAACTATTCTCCCTGGAAGATGTTTCTTACTAACCATGTAATATAACATAACTAGTTGGGCACTTGTCTATTCAAGCACTAATGACCCCTACGCCTGGTCTCCATGCATACCCCGGTTCTTATATAACCGCATGGGAATTCGGACACACTTCGGACCGTCAGGTCCCGAGGCTGAAGCGAAAAGGTCGGCCATGACAAACGATCTACAATCCGGCTAGAAGGCATTACACATGTCAATTAAAATTACATAGTCATTCTGACTAATTGTATTCCTCTTCAACACCATCTAACAGGCTGTCTAGTTTACAGTCCTACTGGGAATACTTTGCGGCCAATTCTACTTGGCCGTACGCTAAGCTTATAGGGATCTCCTTCCCGTCGGGCCCAACAGGTCCGACCTCGGCCATGTGGTTTGGGTCAGCCTTCGTGTACCGCGTCTTCACCATGGCCCAGGCCTCCCTAGCGCCTTGACGGCAGGCCGATATCTTCCACAATCGGAAGCGCCGCCGCGCTCCCTTCAGCTTCTCTGCAAGCTCTCCAAGGCCTTCGGGCATGGAGATGGATGGCCACAAGGCCTGGGCAACGCCTTGCATCACTTGCCGAACTCGCTCGTGCAGTTGCGAGAGCTCGGGAAGAAGGTCACCCGTGGATCCGGGCATCTCCTCTGCAGGACGACCTGTTAGCACACCTACAGACATCACTCTGTTAGTCGACTTCCTCGCCGAACTCTTTTTTCTTTTTTTCAAAGGTTCGCTTAAGCATTTACTAAATATGCCGCGTCGAAGCCGCTGATTCTCCTTAGCGGAGTCCGACAGCTGGGCACAAACATCTTTCAGTTCAACGCCCAGCTTGGTGTTGGCATCCTGGAGATCATTCTTCTCCCGCCTCACCTTTGTCAGCATGCTCTCACCAGCCTTTAGCTGGCGTAGGAGTTGTTGCTTTTTCGGATCTAATCCGGCGCCATCTGCAATTTCATTTGTCAGATTTGCACAAACGCCGCACTTCACACAATACATATCTTTTTGAAGCATATATTACCAGAGGGGGTCTCCTTGGGCTCCCCTGTCGCGGCTAGTGCGGCCTCAAGTTGGGCTTTGCACTCTTCTAGCTCCTGGGACAGTTGGGTATTCTTCTCTGAAAGAACCTGCATATTACATGATCCTTAAATCAGTTATTCTAACTGTTTCAAATTTCAGGGGCTACTGATATATATACACACACACACACACACACACACACACACACACACATATATATATATATATATATATATATATATATAACCATCAAAATTTCTCACCCGTATGTCTTTCACATACTGCTCCGTCGCTCTGGCTAGACCATTTTGAGCGGCACAGAGGTACGCGTCTCCCGAGTTGAAGGCATCCAACGCCTCTGGGGAGAAACAAGTGTCGCGAAGAACTGTCCGGCGACGCCTATGGTTCATGGCACTCTCCACCTCGGAATTGGTGGCAGACAGCCTGTCCGCATCCTCTGCTGGAGGAGCATCCGGTGCATGCTTCGTGTTCGCCTCCGCCTCCGGACCAGGCTTTGGAGCCTGGCTGGTGGAGGCGCGATTGGCAACCTCTCCGGATATAGTCCGGCGAGGTCTCTTTGTCCTAAAGAGAGCACGAGTGTTAATATGCCTTGAAGGAATAACACCAGGGGATGAGATGGCACATTATACCTTTGCGCCGGCGTCTCAGTCCGGACCGCACTTCTTTTTAGCCCCTGGGGCCTTGCGGCCCCTCGTTGGCTAGTCGCCGCAGGCCCGGCCTCCCGCCTCAAGGACCTCCTCTGCAAAACGCGGCTGTTATATGATAATCGAAAACACACGAGGACGGGCCCCTTTTCGAAGTGCTGGGATTTCGGTCTCAGTCACCTGGGAGGCTGGGAGTAGCCCTGGGTAATCGGCCGTAATGGCCACCAAGGCGTTGTCCTTGCTCAATTGATGAAACACCCCATCAATTAGCCCCACAGATAAGTCCGGATCCTCTTGGGAAGCCGGGTCGAGGGACCGTCCGGGATCCTCGGGTTGTGGAGGGGGGCTGTTTATTTCTTTAACAGCCTGGCGCAGCTCCTGCGTTTAAGTTTTTAGACTATACATTTGACAATGGGAATACAAAACGGAGGGACAACTAAAAGTGTCCACTTACCCAGCTTGGAGGATTATACATTGTATATCAACCCTGAGGGTTGATGCGGAGAAATTCCTCCTCTTCTCCCTTGTACAAAGCGAACAAGATCTTTATTAGAGCGGCAGCCGAGTCCGGCCCCTTACGGCCGTGACGGGTGGCGTCGTCCTCCCCATTGAAGTCCCACATAGGGTGGCCTCTATATTGAAGCGGCTGCACCCCACGCATAATGCATGCGGCCATGACTCCGATCATGGTTAGTCCGGAATGAGCTAATAATCTTATCCGGCCCATCAGGTAAAGGACGTCCTTGTCACTTTCCTTCTGAGGGCTCCGTGGACGCCAGCTTAGGCGCTTCTTTAGGGGAGCATTGTCGAACTCAGGGAGGCCGACCCGAACAAGATCCGGCAACGGGACGTCCTCTATATAAAACCATTCCGAAGGCCAATTCTCGGACGCCTTCTTTGGGGTTCCGGATAAATATCCGGTCCCGGCGATGCGCCATACTTCGGCTCTGCCCACTTGATATATTGACCCCTCCTGAGAACGGGGCACCAGGCAGAATAGCCTCTTCCACAGCGCGAAATGAGCCTCAACACCCAAAAACAGCTCGCAAAGGGCTACAAAGCCCGCGATATGCAATATGGAGGCAGGCGTGAGGTTGTGCAGCTGGAGACCATAGAACTCCAGGAGCCCCCGGAGAAACGGATGACTTGGAAATCCGAGCCCTCTTATTAAATAAGGGACAAGGCATACCCTCTTTCCTTTGGAGGGATTGGGGGCGCTCTCCGCTTGCTCTACGCTGTTATAGGTGGCAAGTCCAGCTCGAACCGGGACCATATAGGCCGGAGGGAGAAATCCCTTGGTCTGGAGCGTCACCAGCTCGCTGTGTGGGATGGAGCATCTCTCCCAATCTCCAGGCTTAGGACTGGAAGGGCGAGAGGAGGAGTTGCGACGACTGGCCATGGTGGAACAGACCTTTGTCGGATGCGCTCTGATGAATACTCGCGGAGAGGAGAAGGTGTGGTTTGGATCTAAATCCTCATCCCTTTGAATAGGTGGCTCATTTACGCGGCTAGGGGTGTGAATGTAAAAACACCCAGACTTTTCGTATTCGTTTGACACGTGGAAGGCGGCCATTATTGGGCGTAGAAGCCAAGGAGCGCTACATTCACAAGAAACCGGACATTATTCAACAGGTACACATAATTTGGAGGAGAACCTGCCTTGCAATGCCGAAGACAATTTGCGCGCCGGACTCGTCGTCATTGAAGCCTGGTTCGGGGGCTACTGAGGGAGTCCTGGATTAGGGGGTGTCCGGATAGCCGGACAATACCTTCAGCCGGACTCCTGGACTATGAAGATACAAGATTGAAGACTTCGTCCTGTGTCCGGAAGGGACTTTCCTTGGCATGGAAGGCAAGCTTGGCGATGCGGATATGTAGATCTCCTACCATTGTAACCGACTCTGTGTAACCCTAACCCTCTCCGGTGTCTATATAAACCGGAGGGTTTTAGTCCGTAGGACAGAACAATCATACCATAGGCTAGCTTCTAGGGTTTAGCCTCCTTGATCTCGTGGTAGATCTACTCTTGTACTACCCATATCATCAATATTAATCAAGCAGGAGTAGGGTTTTACCTCCATCAAGAGGGCCCGAACCTGGGTAAAAACATCGTGTCCCTTGTCTCCTGTTACCATCCGCCTAGACGCATAGTTCGGGACCCCCTACCCGAGATCCGCCGGTTTTGACACCGACAAAGCTCCCCAACGTCAACTGGACCAAGGGTACCTTCGTGGAGACCATCAAGGGATGGCAACAGGGGTGGTTCTATGTCACGGAGCCCCGTGACTCCACATGGGCTGCTCCTTCCGTGTTCAAGTCCGGACCTCCAATGCGGCTGACATCCTGGCTCAACAAGGGCCTGGACTGGGCGTCGTCCGACGAGGTGATGACACTGCAGAGGTGCATCAAGATCATGGTGGACAAAAATACCAGTGTTGCCAGCGTGATCCAGGTGATGCTCTTTCGCCGGATGCTCCCCTTCCAACACCGGACTCAGTATATGTGGGAGTTCGACCCGGCCGGTCCCCGAACCTTGCATCGGTTCTTCGGCACAAAGCACAAAGACATGTGGAAGCTGCTTTTCAAGACCCAAAAGGCGTGGCCGAAGACGACCGAAGACCTCAGCCATGACTGCACTCACGCAGCGACTCCTGTAAGTTTTATGATAACCTTATTTTGTGAATCCAAGGAGAATACTAAGCTTCCCATCCTACCCACAGGGCTGGACGAAGAAGGCGGAACAGATTTACTATCCGGCTCCGCTACCTGAGGACCCAACCATTCCTCTGCTAACGAGGATGTTGGTTCCGGCGCCGTATCAGGCGCCGGAAAAGAAGGCCAAGAAGAAGAGCAAGGAGGCCAAGGGTGGCCTCCGCCGTAAAGGTGCTTCGGACATAGTGTCCGAAGACACCAAAACTCTCTCCTCCCCCGATGAAGAGGAAGAGGAGGAAGAGAGCAACCCCCCCTAAGGGGGAGAAGAAGAAGAGGGCAGCTTCCGCGGATCTAGACGCGGGAGTGTCCAAGAAAGGGAGAACCTCCCTTACGGATGATTCCGAGTCGGGCGCCGATGAGTGGCGCCCCAGGCCGAAGCCTTTGGCCGGATCGTAAGTACCCACAAGCATTATATATATATATCCGGTTTTTTGCCTTGTGGTTGTAACACGTTAATATTGCGTGCCGCAGTCCGGTTCATGAGATCCCCTAGCGATCCTCATCTTCTGGGAATTCGCTGGGTCCGAACATGATGGAGAGTGAGTCACCCCCGCCAGCCTCCTCCCCCACTGCTACGGATAACACTGTGATGTTGTCCCAAGGACCCTTCCGAGACAGGGAGGGGTGCGGGAGGCTGTCAAGACGGCGCCAAAGGGTGCTACCCCTCTTGCTGAGAACATGGGGGAACCGACCCCCATGGAGACTAGAGATGGGGGGATGTCCAATTTGGCCCCCAACCAAGTCTCATTCCGGAGACCCACACGGCTCCGGAGTCAGATGAGAAGCCACCTTCAAAAGAAGGGGGCGCGTCCACCCCACCGTCGACCTCTGTCAATGCAGAGGCGTTGGACACTCTGGTGAGAGCGCTTGAGAGCGCCACCATTGTGGAAGAACATCGTACCCTTATGGGTACAGTGATTGAAAAGGTCCAGTCCGCGAAAAGCGGATTGAATGAAGCCTACACTAGCCTTCTAAGAGGCTTTGAGGTATTTGCTTTACAATGCCTTTTAGCTGTATAAGAGGAATGCCTATGTATAGATAGTAGCTCCTGAGACTCTGTTCGGTGTTCGCAAAGAAAGACCGAACAGAGGATCTAATAACTCACGATGTAGGAGATTAACACACATATCTGTTTGAACAAACAGGTTGCAATGCAGGCGTCTGCTGCCCATGCTGCCGAAGCGTCCGAGCTAAGGCATAAGTTAGAGGAAAAGCAAGGTATGTGATACCGAAACACGTCTGAAATGATGTCAACTCTGATGTGTTATATGAATGAGTTTTATAATTATGCTCATAGCTGACACGTCTGAGGTCGAGACCCTCAAGAGCGCGCTGGCCGAAGCCAAGAAGGAGGTGGAGGAGGAACGAGCCGCCCGCCTGAAACATGAATCAAGGGTGGAGGAAGTCCAGCAAGAGCTCAAGGATGCGATAAACAAATCTGAGTCCTTAGAGCGCAAGATTTCGGATCAAAATTCCGAACTTGCTAAGGCCCTCCAAAGTGCATAGGAGGCCCAGGCCGAAGCCCAAAGCGCCTTTCGGGAGATCCAAGAGGCAAGGTAGATTGCGTCGGGTAAGGCCTTTAACATGCATAGCAAATTCGTGAGAAGAAAGTATATCTTGCTAACCCGGATTTGGAGTTCTCCAGGAGCGTTTGCGGACCTGCCCCGGCGTATTGCTGATGCAACAGAGTTCTTCCGAGCCGAAGAGGGGAGCTCGATGGAAAAGATGTTCTAGTCACAGTACCTTGCGCTGGAGCATCCCGTGCCCCTCAGCGATCAGTTGAAGCAGTTGACCAAACTGCATAGGATAGCCGAATTGGCCATGAGGGATTTTATAATCCGTCTTTGGCCCACCGAACCCACGCCCAGCAGCTACTTTAGGCTCGTGAAGTGGCTGGTCAGTGCCTGCCCTCGGCTTGATGTTGTGAAGCGGTTGGTCTGCATCGAAGGTGCACGGATGGCTTTCGCCCGTGTCAAAGTGCAGTGGGCGAAGATGAACGTCGTCAAGCTTGCCACCGAGGGACCGCCCGTGGGCAAAGAGCACCGCACGCCAGAGCGATATTTTGACGATGCCCTCGAAGGATCCCGCATTGTAGAAGGCCAGTGCTCGAAGGACATTATTTTTGAATGAATGCATCCCTGCTATCCAAACTTTGTGTTATGAAACAAAGCTGATGTATAATATGGTGCTTATTTTACCTCAATTCTTTCCTCCTGTGCGGCTGTTTATGATATCTAAGAGTTAGCCAGTCGTCGGCTTCAGCCCCCACGTAGGTAGTACGGGGGTGTTCGGAATAGCACCTAAACAGACTTGACCCATCAAATTTGGTCCTTGAAGGAGGTGTTAGTGCGACGGACCAGGCAATCAGACTATGTGGCTTTATCACTCTCACTTAGCCATAAGAATTTCACAATGAGGTTGTAGGCGCAGCCCCTGGTGTGATTCAGTTATCTGAACTTGGGTGCTGTGGATGCCTGACCGGGCGAAGACCGGTCCCTCGCGTAATGCGGAAAAATCGCAAGAGATTTGTAATTAGTCTCCGAATAGCTGACCAACTCTCGCCGCACCATGACAGTCAGTTTTCGGCGTTCTCTACTGAGACATTTATCCAGATGGGCCGAAAACACAATGCAATATTTGTCCCTTTACTATCTTAGCCGAACAAGCGGAACGTAAGGCAATAACCACAGGAGCCGGGCAACCCAACTATTGACCAAAGACATGATTCGGAGCCGATGCATATAATGCTTAATTCATGACGCCGAATTGTACTATAAAAGTATTCGGACTTATTGTTATTTATTGAAGAAATGTATGTGGCCAAATGGAGCCCCTGGCGATTTAAGTCGAGCCGAGGTGTACATGGCAACCAGACGAAGAAGAGGGAATACAGATTAAGGAATAAGCCAGTACCGAGTAGGTTGGGTGAAAAAAGTTTTTCCATTATAGTCTGATTAATACGTCAAAACATATTTTTACAAATAATGCGATAAGTATCGAGGCTATTTTACATGCCAAGCACAAGGGAAAGTTGTGTATGGATCGTTAAAAAGGAAACGGTGATCTTTAAAGATCCTTTAAATGTTCTGCCGCATGTTTACACCGTTTTCCTCCTTGGCGTGTTGTCCTTTGGAAGGATGCAACGATCAGGTTTTCATGAGGGGTTGAGAAAAAGGGCCCCTGGTACCATCGAAAGGTGATGTGGGTTGTAAGGAACCTGGAAAAATAAAAATAAGAGAAAAGAAATATCAGGGTGCAGATAGGGTCGAGCCATATTCTGGACCATATGCCTCCATCATTGCCCACGGTATCTTCAGCGCGTAGTGACGTACGCGTGGTATGTATGCCGCAATTCAGTTGGGGCTGTGATGGAGGCCGAATTGCTAGTCGAGCTCCTGACGGGCTGGACTGTCGTGCTATGGGGTAGTCCAGACTCGTTTGATAGTGTTCGGGGGCTTGATTGCCTATGTAGTATTTGGTATTATAAGGCCGCTCTATACTTCCGCTGCCAGGGCCGCGGTGTGCTCCTCAGTGCGGAGGGAGCGTTCCATGTTTCCGTTGACTGTTATAACACCCCGGGGTTCGGGCATCTTGAGTTTGAGATAGGCGTAATGTGGGACCGTGTTGAAGCGAGCGAATGCGGTTCGTCCGAGCAACGCGTGGTAGCCACTATGGAAAGGGACTATGTCAAAGATTAAGTCTTCGCTTCGGAAGTTATTCGGCAAACCGAAGACAACCCCCAGTGTGATTGAGCCCGTGCATCGGGCCTCTACACCAGGTATTACTCCCTTAAAGGTGGTTTTTGTGGGCTTGATTCTTGAAGGATCAATACCCATTTTGCGGACTATGTCCTGATAGAGCAGATTAAGGCTGCTATCGCCATCCATGAGGACTTGCGTGAGGTGGAATCCATCGACAATTGGGTTGAGGACTAGCGCGGCCGAGCCTCCGTGACGGATAGTGGTCGGGTGGTCTATGCGATCGAAAGTGATCGGGCAGGCTGACCATGGGTTGAATTTTGGGGCGATTGGCTCGATTGCGTAGACGTCCCTTAATGCGCTCTTGCACTCCCGCTTGGGGATGTGAGGAACGTATATCATATTCACTGTTTTGACCTCGGGGGGAAATTTCTTCTGTCTCCCCGTGTTCGGTGCGCGAGGTTCCTCATCGTCATCCTCGCTGGGCGACCCTTTCTCCTTGTGTTCGGCATTTAACTTGCTGGCGTGTTTGAAGACCCAACAACTTATGTTAGTGTGGTTGGCAGGTGATACGTCTCCAATGTATCTATAATTTTTGATTGCTCCATGCTATATTATCTACTGTTTTAGGCAATATTGGGCTTTATTATCCACTTTTATATTATTTTTGGGACTAACCTATTAACCGGAGGCCCAGCCCAGATTTGTTGTTTTATGCCTATTTCAGTGTTTCGAGCAAAAGGAATATCAGACGGAGTCAAAACAAAATGAAATCAACTGGAGAAGTTATTTTTGGAAGGAAACCTATGTGATAGACTTGGACTCTACGTCAGAAGATATGGGAGCTGGCCACGAGGGTGGGGGGCACGCCCACCCCCCTGGGGCGCGCCCCCTGCCTCGTGGGGCCCCCACAGCTCCACCGACGTACCCCTTGCACCCATATATACCTACGTATCGTAAAACTTCCAGAACAGAGATTAGATTGGGAGTTCCGCCGTCGCAAGCCTCTGTAGCCACCAAGAACCAATCGGGACCCTGTTCCGGCACCCTGCCGGAGGGGGGAACCCTCACCAGTGGCCATCTTCATCATCCCGGCGCTCTCCATGACGAGGAGGGAGTAGTTCACCCTCGGGGCTGAGGGTATGTACCAGTAGCTATGTGTTTGATCTCTCTCTCTCTCTCTCTCTCTCTCTCTCGTGTTCTTGATTTGGCACGATCTTGATGTATCGCGAGCTTTACTATTATAGTTGGATCTTATGTTTCCTCTCCCCCTCTTCTCTCTTGTAATGGATTGAGTTTCCCCTTTGAAGTTATTTTGTCGGATTGAGTCTTTAAAGATTTGAGAACACTTGATGTATGTCTTGCGTGGGATAATCGTGGTGACAATGGGTTATTCTATTGATTCACTTGATGTATGTTTTGGTGATCAACTTGCGGATTCCGTGACGTTGTGAATCTATGCATAGGGGTTGGCACACGTTTTCGTCGTGATTCTTCGGTAGAAACTTTGGGGCACTCTTTGAGGTCCAATGTGTTGGTTTGAATAGATGAATTGAGATTGTGTGATGCATATCGTATAATCATGCCCACAGATACTTGAGGTGACAATGGAGTATCTAGGTGACATTAGGGTTTTGGTTGATTTGTGTCTTAAGGTGTTATTCTAGTACGAACTCTAGGGCTGTTTGTGACACTTATAGGAATAGCCCAACGGATTGATTGGAAATAATAACTTTGAGGTGGTTTCGTACCCTACCATAATCTCTTCGTTTGTTCTCCGCTATTAGTGGCTTTGGAGTGACTCTTTGTTGCATGTTGAGGGATAGTTATATGATCCAATTATGTTATTATTGTTGAGAGGACTTGCACTAGTGAAAGTATGAACCCTACGCCTTGTTTCCTAGCATTGCAATATCGTTTGTGCTCACTTTTATCGCTTGCTACCTTGCTGTTTTTATATTTTCAGTTTACAAAAACCTATATCTACCGTTCTTATGATGAATCAGGTAACAAGGAGGAGCCTTCTATTCAACCAATCTCATTAATACGGAGCTCCAAAAAGAGGATTGAACCCACACATGAGGTGAAGAAGAAGAAATGAAAAAGGAAGAGAGGTAAAAAGGTATCTCTCCCAAATAAAGTTGCTCCCATTATTGCTGTGCCTCATGAAAATGAAGATGATACACTTGATGATGATCTCATTATGCCTATTGCTTGTTGTGATGATTATGATCGGGAAGATAATGATACTTCTTATGATCTTGAAAATCTTTTTGGCACTTGCTTGGAAGAACATAATAATTGCTATACTATCAGTGCTATCTATACTATTAATGATGAGAGTGATTATGCTTATGATATGAAAAGGCCCAAGCTTGGGGAAGCTATGTTTGATGAGGATGACATATTTGAGAATATATTTGCTGCAATTAATGTTTGTCCCAAGCTTGGGGATGCTATGTCTAATAATGATGATATTTTTAGCCTCTCAAGTTTTGATATGCAAAGTTGTTATGATGATAGCATGCCTTCTACCTATGTTGATTATATTGATGAAAGTGGGTTTGGAAGAGTGTCAACTTTAGGAAGTAGTGATCCCACAATATTGGAGGACGTTGAATCTTATAATGTTTATGAAAGTGGATTTGGAGAGGTCATGACTTTATTTAGTGATGTATCCACTATTTCGGAAGAGGTTTCAATCGATTATGATGAGAACAAAGTTGCTACTTATGATGATTATTGTGATAAAACTTATGCTATAAAGAGTAGTGATGACTATATTTATAAAACTTGTCATGATTATAAGTACCATTTTTCTGAACATTACTCTTTTAATGTGGAAACAATTTATAGTATTCAAGTCTCTTATGATACTCCCACTATTCCGAATGAGAAGAATTTTGCTTATGTGGAGAGTAATAAAATTTCTATGCTAGTAGATCATGAAAAGAATGCTTTAGGTGCTGGTTATATTTTTTTAATTCATTCATGATGCTACTGAAAATTATTATGAGGGAGGAATATATGCTTGTAGGAATTGCAATAATATCAAGTTTCCTCTCTATGTGCTTAAAGTTTTAAAGTTATGCTTGTTTTGCCTTCCTATGCTAGTTGATTATTGTTCCCATAAATTGTTTGCTCACAAAATCCCTATGCATAGGAAGTGGGTTAGACTTAAGTGTGCTAGTCATATGCTTCATGATACTCTCTTTATATTTCAATTCTTATCTTTTATGTGAGCATCATTGAAATCATCATGCCTAGCTAGGGGCGTTAAACGATAGCGCTTGTTGGGAGGCAACCCAATTTTATTTTAGTTTCTTACTTTTTGGTTCTGTTTAGGAATAAATAATCCATCTAGCTTCTGTTTAGATGTGGTTTTATGTTTTAATTAGTGTTTTTCCAAGTAGAACCTTTGGGAAGACTTGGGTGAAGTCTTTGTGGTCATGCTGTAAAAAAACAGAAACTTTAGCGCTCACGAGATTAGCTTCAAATTTTTAGTTGGTTCTTTTTGAAAATGATCACTAGACAAATTCCTCATGTACACCAATTTATTTTAGAATTTTTGGAGTTCCAGAAGTTTGCGTTAGTTACAGATTACTCCAGACTGTTCTGTTTTTGACAGATTCTGTTTTTCGTGTGTTGTTTGCTTATTTTGATGACTCTATGGCTAGTAAAATAGTTTATAAACCATAGAGAAGTTGGAATACAGTAGGTTTAACACCAATATAAATAAATAATGAGTTCATTACAGTACCTTGAAGTGGTATTTTGTTTTCTTTCGCTAACGGAGCTCACGAGTTTTCTGTTAAGTTTTGTGTTGTGAAGTTTTCAAGTTTTGGGTAAAGATTCGATGGACTACGGAATAAGGAGTGGCAAGAGCCTAAGCTTGGGGATGCCCAAGGCACCCCAAGGTAATATTAAAGGATAAACAAGCTTCTAAGCTTGGGGATGCCCCGGATGGCATCCCCTCTTTCATCTTCGTTCATCGGTAACTTTACTTGGAGCTATATTTTTATTCACCACATGATATGTGTTTTGCTTGGAGCGTCATGTCATTTTATTTTGTTTTGCTTGCTGTCTGAATAAAGTATCAAGATCTAAAATTCTTAAATGTTAGAGAGTCTTCACGTAGTTGCATAATTATTCGACTACTCATTGAACTTCACTTATATCTTTCAGAGTAGTTTGTTGTTTGCTCTAGTGCCCCACTTATATCTTTTAGAGCACAATGGTGGTTATATTTTGTAGAAATAAATGAACTCTCATGCTTCACTTATATTATTTTGAGAGTCTTAAATAGCATGGTAATTTTCTTAAATAATCCTAATATGCTAAGCATAAAAGATTTGTAAGAATTCTTATGAGTGTGTTGAATACTAAGAAAAGTTTGATGCTTGATGATTGTTTTGAGATATGGAGGTGATAATATCAAAGTTGTGCTAGTTGAGTAGTTGTGAATTTGATAAATGCTTGAGTTGAAGTTTGCAAGTCCCGTAGCATGCACGTATGGTAAACGTTATGTAACAAATTTGAAACATGAGGTGTTATTTGATTGTCTTCCTTACGAGTGGCGGTCGGGGACGAGCGATGGTCTTTTCCTACCAATCTATCCCCCTAGGAGCATGCACGTAGTGCTTTGGTTTTTGAGGGCTTATAGATTTTTGCAATAAGTATATGAGTTCTTTATGACTAATGTTGAGTCCATGGATTATACGCACTCTTGCCCTTCCATCATTGCTAGCCTCTTCGGTACCGTGCATTGCCCTTTCTCACATTGAGAGTTGGTGCAAACTTCGCCGGTGCATCCAAATCCCGTAATATGATACACTCTTTCACACATAAACCTCCTTATATCTTCCTCAAAACAGCCACCATACCTACCTATTATGGCATTTCCATAGCCATTCCGAGATATATTGCCATGCAACTTTCCACCATACCGTTCCTCATGACACACTCATCATTGTCATATTGCTAGCATGATCATGTAGTTGACATCGTATTTGTGGCAAAGCCACCGTTCATAATTCTTTCATACATGTCACTCTTGATTCATTGCATATCCCGGTACACCGCCGGAGGCATTCATATAGAGTCATACTATGTTCTAGTATCGAGTTGTAATCATTGAGTTGTAAATAAATAGAAGTGTGATGATCATCATTCAATAGAGCATTGTCCCAAAAAAAGAGAAAGGCCAAAAAAAGAAGGCCCAAAAAAAGAAAAAAAGAGAAAAAATAAAATAAAATAAAAGGGGAAATGCTACTATCCTTTTTCCACACTCGTGCTTCAAAGTAGCACCATGTTCTTCATATAGAGAGTCTCACATGTTGTCACTTTCATATAATAGTGGGAATTTTTCATTATAGAAATTGGCTTGTATATTCCAACAATTGGCCTCCTTAAGTGCCGTAGGTCTTCGTGAGCAAGCAAGTTGGATGCACACCCACTAGTTTCTTTTGTTGAGCTTTCATACATTTATAGCTCTAGTGCATCCGTTGCATGGCAATCCCTACTCCTCGCATTAACATCAATCGATGGGCATCTCCATAGCCCATTGGTTAGCCTCGTTGATGTGAGACTTTCTCCTTTTTTGTCTTCTCCACATAACCCCCATCATCATATTCTATTCCACCCATAGTGCTATATCCATGGCTCACGCTCATGTATTGCGTGAAGGTTTATAAGTTTGAGATTACTAGAGTATGAAACAATTGCTTGGCTTGTCATCGGGGTTGTGCATGATGAGAGCATTCTTGTGTGACGAAAATGGAGCATGACTAAACTATATGATTTTGTAGGGATGAACTTTCTTTGGCCATGTTATTTTGAGAAGACATAATTGCTTTGTTAGTATGCTTGAAGTATTATTACTTTTATGTCAATATGAACTTTTGTCTTGAATCTTATGGATATGAATATTCATATCACAAGTAAGAAGAATTACATTGAAATTATGCCAACTAGCATTCCACATCAAAAATTATCTTTTTTACCATTTACCTACTCGAGGACGAGCAGGAATTAAGCTTGGGGATGCTTGATACGTCTCCAAGTATCTATAATTTTTGATTGCTCCATGCTATATTATCTACTGTTTTAGGCAATATTGGGCTTTATTATCCACTTTTATATTATTTTTGGGACTAACCTATTAACCGGAGGCCCAGCCCAGATTTGCTGTTTTATGCCTATTTAAGTGTTTTGTGGAAAAGGAATATCAGACGGAGTCAAAACGAAACGAAATTAACTGGAGAAGTTATTTTTGGAAGGAAACCTACTTGATAGACTTGGAATCTACGTCAGAAGATACGGGAGCTGGCCACGAGGGTGGGGGGCGCCCCCCTGCCTCGTGGCCCCCCCGCAGCTCCACCGACGTACCCCTTGCACCCATATATACCTACGTATCGTAAAACTTCCAGAACAGAGATTAGATCGGGAGTTCCGCCGCCGCAAGCCTCTGTAGCCACCAAAAACCAATCGGGACCCTGTTCCGGCACCCTGCCGGAGGGGGAACCCTCACCGGTGGCCATCTTCATCATCCCGGCACTCTCCATGACGAGGAGGGAGTAGTTCACCCTCGGGGATGAGGGTATGTACCAGTAGCTATGTGTTTGATCTCTCTCTCTCTCTCTCTCTCTCTCGTGTTCTTGATTTGGCACGATCTTGATGTATCGCGAGCTTTGCTATTATAGTTGGATCTTATGTTTCTTCTCCCCCTCTTCTCTCTTGTAATGGATTGAGTTTCCCCTTTGAAGTTATTTTATCGGATTGAGTCTTTAAAGATTTGAGAACAATTGATGTATGTCTTGCGTGGGATAACCGTGGTGACAATGGGTTATTCTATTGATTCACTTGATGTATGTTTTGGTGATCAACTTGCGGATTCCGTGACCTTGGGAATCTATGCATAGGGGTTGGCACACGTTTTTGTCGTGATTCTCCGGTAGAAACTTTGGGGCACTCTTTGAGGTTCTATGTGTTGGTTTGAATAGATGAATTGAGATTGTGTGATGCATATCGTATAATCATGCCCACGGATACTTGAGGTGAAAATGGAGTATCTAGGTGACATTAGGGTTTTGGTTGATTTGTGTCTTAAGGTGTTATTCTAGTACGAACTCTAGGGCTGTTTGTGACACTTATAGGAATAGCCCAACGGATTGATTGGAAATAATAACTTTGAGGTGATTTCATACCCTACCATAATCTCTTCGTTTGTTCTCCGCTATTAGTGGTTTTGGAGTGACTCTTTGTTGCATGTTGAGGGATAGTTATATGATCCAGTTATGTTATTTTTGTTGAGAGGACTTTCACTAGTGAAAGTATGAACCCTAGGCCTTGTTTCCTAGCATTACAATACCGTTTGTGCTCACTTTTATCGCTTGCTACCTTGCTGTTTTTATATTTTCAGTTTACAAAAACCTATATCTACCGTCCATATTGCACTTGTATCACCATCTCTTTGCCGAGCTAGTGCACCTATACAATTTACCATTGTATTGGGTGTGTTGGGGACACAAGAGACTCTTTGTTATTTGGTTGCAAGGTTGCTTGAGAGAGACCATCTTCATCCTACGCCTCCCACGGATTGATAAACCTTAGGTCATCCACTTGAGGGAAATTTGCTACTGTCCTACAAACCTCTGCACTTGGAGGCCCAACAACGTCTACAAGAAGAAGGTTGTGTAGTAGACATCAGCAGGCTTGTCAGGAGTGTCGTGGATTTGGGAAGGTTGATCGAGTATTCAGTCCAGGCTTGATGAGCCGTCTTTGTTTCTTTTGAATGGCTTCTTCCGTTGACCGGATTTGGAGCCACTGAATCCGGCATTAACCGTCGTATCCTCTGTATTATCATTGTTGCTTCGACGCTTATGTTTGTTGCGTCGGGGCCTTCCATTGCTGTTTCTGGCTTCGGAAGTACCAGGGTCGCTGGTACTGTTCGTGCTATGGGCTAGCCAGCTATCTTTGCCTGCGCAAAAGCAGGTCATTAGTGCTGTAAGGGCTGCCATGGACTTCAATTTTTTTGGCCGAGGTGTCGGGCGAGCCATTCGTCGCGGATGCTGTGCTTAAAGGCCGCTAGGGCTTCAGCATCAGGACAGTCGACAATCTGGTTCTTTTTAATTAGAACCTGGTCCAGAATTTCCTGGCCGACTCTCCGGGCTGCTGGACTATATGACTGAGGTCATCTACATTGGGAGGCCGGATATAAGTCCCTTGGAAGTTGTCTCTAAAGGCATCTTCCAAGTCTTCCCAGCTTCCAATAGAGTTTTCTAGAAGGCTATTTAACAAGTGCCGAGCTGGTCCCTTAAGTTTTAGGGGGAGGTATTTGATGGCATGTAGATCATTGCCGCGAGCCATGTGAATGTGGAGAAGGAAATCTTCAATCCATATCGTGGGGTCCGTCATACCATCGTATGATTCGATGTTCATGGGTTTAAACCCTTCTGGGAACTGGTGCTCCATTACCTCATTGGTGAAGCACAGGAGGTGTGCGGCGCCTCTGTATCAGGCAACGTCCCAACGCAGTTCGGATGGGGTCCGTATGTGGTTTTGTGCCCGGGTGAGGTTGTGCTTGTCGTGCCAGGCCTGATGGCCGTCTTCTCATGCTGGGGCACGCCCCCTTGATCCGTAGATTGATCTAGTCTGACCGGCTCTATTGTGCAGGTCCTTTCGTAGGTCGTAGGTGTATGTTGTTTCTATGCCTCTATGGCGAGCCGGTGTGGGCTGGTGTTCAACTTGGGTTGCCGCCCTGTCCCGGCCACGTCGAGGTCAGTCCGGTCTATCAACAGCATCACGCGTTGGCGGTATGGGCTCCAGCTGATCGTTGAATTAGGGTAGCAGCTTGCGCTTTGGGTAACTCTTAGTTGGGCGTTCAACGCCATATTCCTCGGCTGCCAGGACATTAGTCCATCTGTCATTGAGTAGATCTTGATCAGCTTGAAGCTGCTGCTGCTTCTTTTCCAGGCTTTGTGAAGTGGCGATTAGCCTGCGCTTGAAGCGCTCTTGGTCGAGGGGTTTCTCTGGCACTATGAAGTCTTCGTCGCCGAGGCTCACGTCCTCTTCGGAGATCGGTAGGTAATTACTATCCTCCGAGCCCTCGTTATTGACGGGATCGTCAGGGTAGACTTGCCCCTCCTCCCAATCATCCTGATCGGAGGTTGGCTCTGCAGGGGCTTCGGGGTCTTTGGCGTTCTCTGGAGTGCTATTGTCTCCGGTGCCGGTATTGCTGTCTTTGTTGCGGCGCGATTTTGAGCGGCGCCGCCAACGTCAACGCTTTGGAGGGGCTTCGGTAGGCTAGTCCTCATCCGGATCCTTCTTGTCGTCGTCCTCCTCCTTGGGTGTGTCCACCATGTACACGTCGTATGTGGAAGTGGCCGTCCATCGTCCGGTAAACGGAGGGTCTTGTCCTTGTTCGTCTCTGGCATCGTCGTCCATACCGTCGATGTCTTCGGATGTGTAGTCCAGCATGTCGATTAGGTCTTCGACAGTGGCTATAAAGTGGGTGGTGGGTGGGACGTAAAATTCCCTGCTCTCAGCCCTTAGTCCGGGCTGGGCATAGTTCGGAAGTGATCCTTCCGTAATGGTGAGTGATCGCATCAAGCCTAGAGCCTCGTTCAGAAGCGAGGTTTGGGCAGAGGAAAAAGAGTCTGCGGGGCTGTCCGGGGTTGGAGCCTCCTAGTCTCGCCTACTTAATACGGACCCTGAGAGTTCAGACTTGAAGTCCGGCGGAGTGTCCGGTGCTTGAGCGTCAAGGGGAGTTCGGTTCGTCTTTGGGTTTGCCATTGACGTCGTCCCCTCCGGATCTCCGGTAGAAAATGCCATAGTTGCAGAGAGTCTTGTGGGCTCTAAACTCCCGTCTTCGGACCTGACAACCCGTTCTGGATCTCAGACCGGAGCGGCAATTGGGGTCGCGAACCCCTCGAAGATCAAGTCTCTTCGGACGTTGGCGACATAGTTTAGGTTCCCAAAACTGATCTGATGACCAGGGGCATAGCTATCGATCTGCTCGAGGTGGCCAATCGAGTTGGCACGCAGCACGAAGCCACCAAAAAAATCTGGCCGGGGAGAAAAGTCTCCGTTACGGCAGCGTTGTTGTAAATGATTAACGGAGCCATCGAACCTTCTGCTGACAGCACAGAGGAACTCTCAACAAAAGCACCAATGCCGGTGTCAAAACCGGCAGATCACGGGTAGGGGGTCCCGAACTGTGCGTCTAAGGATTGATGGTAACAGGAGGCAAAGGACACAATGTTTACCCAGGTTCAGGCCCTCTTAATGGAGGTAATACCCTAGTTCCTGCTTGATTGACTTTGATGAGTATAGGGGTTACAAGTGTTGATCTACCTCGAGATCATGATGGCTAAACCCAAGATGTCTAGCCTGTATGATTATGATTGGCCCTACGGACTAAACCCTCCAGTTTATATAGACACCGGAGGGGGCTAGGGTTGTATAGAGTCGGTTTACAGAGGAAGGAATCTTCATATCCGAACGCCAAGCTTGCCTTCCACGTCAAGGGGAGTCCCATCCGGACACGGGGGAACACCTTCCATCTTGTATCTTCACGGCCCACGAGTCCGGCCCATGTCACATAGCCCGGACGCCCGAGGACCCCCTAATCTAGGACTCCCTCAGACACTGCGGTGGGCTCCGCAATGACCTCCGTCCTGCCGTCCTGGCGGTCCTGGTCTTGTTGCACCGGTATGGAAACCTTTGCTTGATTCCTCGGGACTCCACACGCATGCGCTTGCCTCCTTAGCACCAAAGAGGAAACTGGTACACTGCGCTGCTGGCGCCCGCCTGGCCTTGGTCGTCATGGCTTACGTCATATGAACCTCGCGAGGTGCACCTTGCATAGATATCTCTACTCCTCGGGAGCCAGACTGGTGAGGCCGCCCCTAGGGGAGGGTCTTGGGTTATTATTGCTGAAGTTGGGCTGTACCGGGCCGTCGACGGAGCCGTGCCGTGGGCCGTAGGCATGAAAGTCTGGGTACCCCCGTTCCCAAGACGCCGACAGTAGCCCCCGGGCCAAAGGCGCACTCTAACTTGGCTTCGAGGCAAAGCCAAAGGGCAAGTGCAGAGCGCTAGAGGCCCCAACCGCCTGCGGCCTTGGTCGACGTGTGGCGATTGATGGGACATGGGCGCCTCCGCTTCCCCACGCTACCTCGGCAACTGTCCCTGTCTGACAAAAAGGCTGGCGCCTGTTGTGGAACTTTCATTGCCCTTCCTTCATCTTGCTCTAGATCCCCTTCTCCTTCTCGCCCAGAGAGACTCTAGATCCACTGAAACTCTCCCCCAAGCCAGCGACCGATGGCCACCGACAAAGCGAAGTCCGCGCGCTCGCCCTCCTGGTTCGAGCCTGCCCTGAGCACGTCCACCATCACCGAGGAATAGAACCTCGCTGCCGCGCTCCAGCTGACGACGGGCAGCAGCAACGAGGGGCGAGAGACAACACTCCGGGCCGACTCCGCCAAGCCAGAAACCTTGGGAAGCACCTTCTATCCCTGTTTCTTGCACAACGTCTTCGCAGGGCTGGTCCCCCTGTCTCCAGCTTCTTCTATGTCGTCCTTCGCCATTATAATCTCCACGCCCTCCATCTTTATCCCAACTCCATCCTCCTCCCGTCGATCTTTGCCTTTTACTGCGAGGCGTTCGTGGGGGTGATGCCGTCTGTGGTGCTGCTCCGCCATTTCTTCTACCTCCGGGTCAAGGACGGCTAGTGTTTGGGGTGCGCCAACTTCGTCGCGCCAACGGCAGCAACACGATTCCGCGAGCCGGGAAGAAGGTGGAGGACTTTCGGAACAAGTGGATCTTTATGGACGCCAAGCGCTCCTACCCTCGGCTGGAGCTACCGACCGGGTTGCCATCGCCTCACAAGGGATAGTCTCATGAGAAGCTCACCGATCCCCGGGTTGGGCAATTGATGGAGAAGATGGTGGCCGATCTGAAGTTGGACGACCCGAAGGCGGAGAAGCTGATGGGGGCCATGATCGTTATGGTGTTCCTGACGCAGCGCCTGGCTCCACTCCAGGCATGCTCACACCCCGTGTGGAGGCTTAAGAGCGCGGAAGGCAACCTCCGGCTACGCCTAGACGACTTGCCCGAAGAGTAGCTGAACAAAGTCGTGCGCCTCCTGCTCGTGAAGGACCAGGGCTGCCCGCCGAATACTCATCTTTCGCTCTATCGCCGTCCTGACGGAGAGAAGATCGCCGACGCCATGCCTGTCTTTGACGAGCGCGGGCTTGTGCCTCTGGGGCCTTCCCGGCCCCCGGGCTCCCCGGTGCAGTTGTCCTCCGGCGAGTCCAACCAGGAGGGCAGGGCGGACTCGGAGGTGACCTGGGAGGGGGCGGGGGAGACATCTCCCCCGCGCCAGACCGATCTCCTCCGCACCCTTTCTGACAACGACGACGCCGGCGAGCACCCGGTCCGGGAGTCTCCACGTTCCGGCGGGGTCACCACGAGGTCCAGGGGCACTCCTCCGAAGAAGATGAAGCCAGGGGTCCCGAAGAAGAGTAGGTCGGCGCTGATTCCCCGAGACGATGCCCCTGACTCTTTGCCAGCTGCCACCATTGCAAAGCCGGTCATGCGCCTGTCTATCCCTGAGGGCACGACGGCTCCCATGCCCACGTAGCTCGCGGGCTTGCGCTCCTGAAGAGGCCAAGGGATTACGTCGCCACAGACCAGTAAGCACGCCATCTTGTCTTGATTTCTTGATCTTGTCACAGTGTCTTGATGCTTCCCTTTTGTACGGCTAGGCCAATGCCGGTGGTGAAGAAGAAGGAGTCAGCCAGGACTATCGAGGGCCACCAGCTTGCCGCGGCCGCGCCACCTCTGGCGCGGAAGGATGGGGCCGGCCTGCGCGCTCCTGTAGTTGGGTCATCCTCCTAGCCTCAGGAGGAGGCAATGTCCGTGGCCAAGCCGGCTCCGGAGGCACCCGCCCTCAGCTCACCTGCTGAGGTCCTGAAGGCTTCGGAGCCCCCGACCCTTTCTACCGCTGCTGCCTCACCGGTCCTGGCGCTGACGCTACCTCCCCCCCTCCATCACGCCGCTGGGCCGTGACTCTTCCGCCGCACTTAGTGTTCTGGATGATGCCCTTTCCGTGCTGGATCAGCTCCGGGGTGATCTTTAGGGGCCTAACCGGCGCAAGGCATCATGGCGTCTGGACCTGATCTTCGGATGGCTCTAGGACGACGCGTCTGTTAGGGAGGCCTAGTGTCAAGCCGCGTTGGGTTTAGAAGAGGGCGAGCGGGTGGCCGGCCTGGCCACGGAAGCCCGCGATGTGACGGAGAAGGACGGCAAGGCCGCCGAGGAACGCTGCCAAGCAGCGGAGTCCGAGCTGAAAACCCTCTATGACGGGAAGGCCACTGAGACCAGCCGACTCGAGGTGCGGGAGGAGGAGTTGAAGGCTCGTGAGGCTGCTGTTGCTGAACTTGACGCCGAGCTGGAGCAAGCGGGCCGAAAGCAGGTTGTGGAGCGCAATCGCCTGGAGAAGTTGAAGGAGGAGATCGATGCGGAGAAGGCTCAGCTAGAGGCCAAGGCAAAACTTCTTGCCGAGAAGCATGGCGCCTTAGATTCCATTGAGCAGAGGTTCCGCAAGGCACTGCGGGATCTCTACGGGAGGAGGCTGGAGGAGCCGCTGGTGACTACGAAGGAAGGCCGTGCTGAGCTGCTCCCCCAGCTTGTCACGGCGCTTGAGGGCGTCATTGTTGGGTTCGTCCCCATGGTGGAAGGTGAAGCCCGCGCGCTCTTCACCTCGGCTGTGATGCGCGTCTTCAGCCACCTCCATGTTCGCGACCCCAGATTCGACCTTGGGGCCTTGCTTGAGCCTTTGGACCCAGAGCACTGCGTCGCTGCTACCGAAGCCGTGTAGGACCAAGTGGAGGCTCTACTGCGGAAGTTCCTCGCCATCGATCCCGCGACCGCGGCTGATGGCACCGTCGAACCTACAACCACGACTGACGGCTCGGGCGATGGCGACGTTGTCAATGATGGGGCGCTCCTCATGGGTGATGACAACACCGAAGGCTGAAGAAGAAGCTCGATGGCGGCGCTCCACTCCATTTTATCTCCTGCAACATGTATCGTGCCTCGTGGAGGCTAAACTTATATGCTTGGCACCTTTAAGAGACAATATGTATTGTAATAACTTGCTAGGATTTTGCGATTTCCTCCCCATTTTCTTAATTTCTACGTCGGCTGGGCCCGGCCCCGCGCGTACCTCAGCCGCTGTTGGGTCGTCCGGATTGCCAGGACGAGACTAAGGGGTGAGGGGCTACGTGACCATTTAGGCTCCTGAGTCGCGATGCTCAGGAGTCCCCCTTGACGTGCGAATAGCCCTAGGGAAGGAGATGCAAGGTAGGCCTTGGAGTTCTGTGTCGGCAGGGCCCGGCCCCGCACATACCTCAGCCGCCGTTGGGTCGTTCGAATCGCCAGGACGAGACCAAGGGGTGAGGGGCTACGTGACCATTTAGGCTCCTAAGTCACGATGCTCCTGCAGTCCCCCTTGACGTGCGAAGAGCCCTAGGGAAGGAGATGCAAGGGTAGGCCTTGGAGTTCTGCGTCGGCAGGGCCCGGCCCCACGCATACCTCAGCAGCCGTTGGGTCGTCCGGATCGCCAGGACGGGACCAAGGTGTGAGGGGCTACGTGACCAGTTAGTCTCCTGAGTCGCGATGCTTAGAAGTCCCCCTTGACATGCGAACAAACCTTCATACCTTTCCTCGCCGAGGTCCCTGATAACCCACAAGTATAGGGGATCAATTGTAGTCTCTTTCGATAAGTAAGAGTGTCGTACCCAACGAGGAGCTAAAGGTAGAACAAATATTCCCTCAAGTTCTATCGACCACCGATACAACTCTACGTACGCTTAACGTTCGCTTTACCTAGAACAAGTATGAAACTAGAAGTACTTTGTAGGTATTGTTGGATAGGTTTGCAAGATAATAAAGAGCGCATAAATAAAAACTAGGGACTGTTTAGATGAAGACACAACTAAGTTAGTTTTAATAGAGAGCTTTTTGTCACACAAGAAAGTTATTTGTCCCTAGGCAATCGATAACTAGACCGGTAATCATTATTGCAATTTTATTTGAGGGAGAGGCATAAGCTAACATACTTTCTCTTCTTGGATCATATGCATTTATGGTTGGAACTCTAGCAAGCATCCACAACTACTAAAGATCATTAAGGTAAAACCCAACCGTAGCATTAAAGCATCAAGTCCTCTTTATCCCATACGCCGCAACCCACTTATCCGTGTTTGTGTTTCAGTCTCTCAGGCGACGCAGACAATAAGAAAACCAGGAACATATTGCAACACCCTCCAGTGGGAATCCCTCACGCTTGCGCAACACGGAGAGCACCGTAGGACAACACCAATAATAAAACATGCCACTCAAACCAATCATGATCATCAATTAACCCATAGGACAAAATGGATCTACTCAAACATCATAAGATAGCCATACATCATTGGGAAATAATATATAGCATTGAGCACCATGTTTGAGTAGAGATTACAGCGGGTAAAAGAGGGGTTACACCGCTGCATAGAGGGGGGAAGAGTTGGTGATGAGGGCGGTGAAGTTGTTGGTGTAGATTGCGGTGATGATGATGGCCCCGGCGGCGTTCTGGCAACACCGGAAGAGAGGGGGAGAGGGCCCCCCTTCTTCTTATTCTTCCTTGACCTTCTCCCTAGTTGGGAGAAGGGATTCCCCTCTGGTCCTTGGTCTTCATGGCATGGGAGGGGCGAGGGCCCCTCCGAGATTGGATATGTCTCTTTGTCTCTCTCTGTTTCTGCGTTCCAAGATCTGGCCTTTCACCGTTTCTTATATACCCGGAGATCCTTAGCTCCGATTGGATTGAAATTTGAACATGATTTTTATCCGGATATTAGCTTTCTTGCGGTGAAAGAAGGGCACCAACCGCCTTAAGGGGTATCCACGAGGGTCAGGGGCGCGCCCCCTGCCTCGTGGGCCCCTCGAGGATCGTCTCGCATTGATTTCACTTCCCAAAATTCACATATACTCCAAAAAAAATCTCCGTCAGTTTTTATCCCGTTTGGACTCCGTTTGATATGGATTTTCTACGAAACAAAAATCATGCAACAAACAGGAACTGGCACTGGGCACTGGGTCAATATGTTAGTCCAAAAAAATAGTATAAAAAGTTGCCAAAAGTATGTAAAAGTTGTAGAATATTGACATGGAACAATCAAAAATTATAGATACGACGGAGACGATCAGTCCCCCTCTGGAGGGGCGCGCGAAGACCAGGTCCGAGGGACCTGGCAGGGCGGCGTACGCCAGGCGTGACCTAAGCATAGCCCCCCGTGCCCAGCCCCCTCGCGCGACTCTCCCAAAGGGAAAGCGTTGCGGTGAGGCTGGACACTGAGCCTGTTGGCTCCCTGAGGTTATTGCGGCCCTGGGGCTGCCCTCAGTTGTTTATCACCAGCGCGGAGCATGGCACTTCCGCACTTGCACGGGCATAGCCGCTTCTCGACCGTGTCGACTGCCAGCGCGGAGCATGGTGCTTCCACTGGTGTGTGGGAGGGGGATCCCTCTGAGTGGAGCCGCCGGGGTGTGTACAGCCCCGCCTTGACACGTGGCTTGCACGACAGGGCTAGAGGAGGTGTGTATGGGCACTCGTGAGCCAGCACGGGACTCACGAGGCCCTACCTCAAGGCGGGTTGCGCCTAAACTTTATTCGAAATACTTGTGATAATACTGCAAGATGGTTAGGCAACCTGCGCCGAGTGAATCTTGTGAGGTTATCACATGAGAAGGCCAAACACTAACGACCCCAGGAGGTGACATGAATGGGTCCGACCCGCCAGACAGACCTCAGTCGTTGGGTTTATCGACGTTGCAGGGACGGACCCGAGCACAGACGCCATGCCCAGTCTTCTCACGCGAAGGTCCTGAAGAAAGACAGCCGACGCGCGGCTCCCGTGGTGACGAGGCACGAGGTCGCGTGCCCTAACTCATCCGCCCGCGATTAGCTCATGCGAGGGCAAGGCACCAACGACCATGGGAGGTGACGAACACGGGAGCTGGCCCGTGAGCCAGAGCTCAACCTCTTGGGTTTAGCGACACTGCATGGATGGACCCGAGCACAGACGCCGTGCCCGCCCTTAATCATGAGGCGGTCGTGGGTGGGTTTGCAAGGGCGTACGACATTCACGGCAACGAAGTACCGGACATGCGGATGATAATAATAAAATAACTCATGGAAGGAGGTAAGTCAGCTCTAAATAGATGCAAAGAACGATACATGCCACAGGGATAGACCCATGTGGCCTGGGGATGATGCAGCCCGAGGGGCGCCCCCAACAGAGTGAATTAAAGACGCGAAAGAATACATGCCACAGGGACAGGCCCACGCGGCCTGGGGATAATGCAGCCCGAGGGGCACCCCCAACTGAATAAACCGGAAAATGTCACCTTGCACTGTTGCTGAAGAGATGTTGAAGTAGCTGAAGATGCGAGCTGAAGAAGTTGCTCCTCACGAGCCACCTGGGTCCTGAGCCTCGGGGGGCTCACGAAGAACTGTCACCATCTCCGTTGGGACCGCCTGGTGCCTGGCCTCCTGAGCCGCCATGACGCTCCGCATGTGGCACTGAGATGGAAGAGCCACGTTCGACATGCCAAAGGGCATGCGAATATAGCTGTGAGGGGGGCCCTCGGACCGGCTGACACGCGACAACTAGTAGAGCTGCTGAGAAGCGGTCCTGTTGAGCCCTGGGATGTTGATGCAGACGCGCAACTCGCTGTCCTGGCAAGGACAAGGAGCCGCGCCAGGTGGTGGGTGGCGGTCGCCGCGCATGGCGCTCGCCTCTTGAAGCTCCTCAGTCGCCTTGATGATGAATTCCTGAATACTTGGCACCCCGTGCCTTGTGCCCTCCTGTCGGAAACGCGCTCTGAAGCACACCTCCACGTGGTGCCCGTGCGCCTCCCTTGTGACATTGGCTAAGTCATAGGCCCTCCAGATGAGAGCCCCCGAGCTCAGCTTGAGGGGGGCGCCGCGCACACCTTCCTATGCGAGGGAGGGAGGCGCCCCATCCGCGGGCGCAGGTCCTGAGGTCGTGCCGCTGGACGCCCTGCTCCCCTGAGGTTCCTGGTGGAGCAGCTGCTTCTTCTTCTTCAGGATAGCCTCAGGAGGGTAGATGGAGCCTTCGTCGTTGGGTTTCTCGATTGTCGCAGCTTGGTAGGCACGCTCGAGGGAGCACACTGCATCCTTTTCCTCCCAGGCGATTGTGATGATGTCGTGGTTCCCTGGCATCTTGAGGACATTGTAACCATGATGAGTCACCGCCATAAACTTGGCCAGGGTCAGGTACCCAAGGATGGCATTGTATGGAAGACGAATGTGGGCGACGTCGAAGTCGATGAGCTCTATGCGGTAGTTGTCGTACTGGCCGAAGGTGACAGGGAGATGGATCTGCCCTATCGGGGTGGTGGAGCCATCGGTCACTCCCGAGAAAGGCTTGGTGGGCTGCAGCGGGTCATAGGGCACTTGGAGGCGGTCGAACGTCTTGATGGAAATAACGTTGAGCCCTACACCACCATCGATGAGAGTCTTGGTGACGAGGACATTGCTGATGATGGACAAGTGGAGCATCGGGAGGGCGCCGGTAGTTGCCGCACACTTGAGCTGGTCGGTCGAGCTGAAGGTGATGGTGCACTTGGACCACCTGAGCGGTCGCGTGGCCTAGAGCCTGGGGAGGTCCGCGTTCACTCCGCGGGCAAACTGCTTGAAGATGCGATGGGAGGCTGGGGTCTGAGCACCGCCTACGATGCAGGCGATGGCGCGTGGCTCCTGGAAGCCCCCCAGCCCCCTCGTCCTGGTGGTGGTCATCATTTCTTCTTGGCACTGGCGGCAGCAGAGGGAGGCCAGCGTCCTCACGAGGCTGATCTCTCCAGGGGCCCTCGCGAGGCTGGCCCTGCCAGCGTTCCTCATGAGGTTGATCGCGCCACTCCTGGTGGGGGCCATGGTCATCCCAGCGTCCTCCACTTTGGCCTCCTCCACAACCGTAGCCTTGATCGCTGCGCTTGGGGCGACGACCGAGGCGCCCGTCGCGGATGGCCCTGAGCTCCTGGCAGTCATTGGTGTTGTGGCTGTGTACGTTGTGAAAGACGCAGAACGGACGGTTGCCCTTGGATGACTCTGGGTGGTCGCAGCCGCGCTTCATTTCTGGTTCAGCCGCGAGCACGGACGCCCCTTTGCGCTTCATGTCCTTGGCCTTGGCATTCTTGTCCTTTGGGTCAGTCTCTGGGAGCTCGAGGAGGGAGAGGCATCCTTCCTCAGCTCTCACGCACTTGGTTGCCATGTTGAACATCTCTAGAGGCGTGCACAGGTCCTCGTGTATGGTGAGCTCTTCCTTCATCTTGATGTCGCATACGCCATCAGTGAATGCAGAGATGATGGCCTCGTCCAAAACCTTGGGGATCTTGAGATGAACGTTGTTGAAGTGCTGGATGTACTTCTGCAGGGTCTCCCCTGGTTGCTATTTGATGCGCCACAGGTCACCCGCAGCAGGCGGGCGGTCGCGAGTGCCCTGGAAGTTGGCGACGAAACGCTCGCGCATCTCGCCCCAGGAGGAGATCGTTCCCACAGGCAGGTTCAAGAGCCAAGAACGTGCCCCATCCTTGAGGGCCATGGGAAACCAGTTCGCCATAACCTTCTCATCGCCGTTGGCTGCCTCGATGCTCATCTAGTAGAGCTGCAAGAACTCAGTAGGGTCGGGGGTGCCGTCGTAGCATGGAGGCAGGTCGGGCTTGAACTTCCCCGGCCAGATGATGCTGCGTAGCTCGGGAGTCAAGGCACGGCAGCCTGCGGTAGTCACGGGAGCCGGTCGTGGAGGTGGATCCTGATCTTGGCGCTCACGTGCCACCACCGCAGGCGGCGCACGGTCTTGACGTGGTGGTGCTAGGAGTGCAGGAGCATGCTCTTGCGGCCGCTGGACCTCCTGGAAGCTTTCTTCTTCACGCGTAAGGATGGCAATTTTACCCACGGGTACGGGTACCCGCGGGTATCGTACCCACATGGGCAGGGTATGGGCACAATTTTATACCCATGGGTAATACCCATACCCTACCCGTTAAGTCATGGGTAGGGTACGGGTATAACCTTGTACCCGCGGGTATACCCATACCCTGCCCGCTTGTAAACTAATGTTAAGTTGTCGTCAATTAATCATTAATTTGTCATGTGGCTTGTCTACTCCTATTGACTTATGAGTATTTTGTACTCATCTACCAGTTATTGAGTTGAGATAATTGTTTTTTGTTGTCAAATG
The DNA here is from genome assembly GCA_032464435.1 of Aegilops umbellulata. Classification (NCBI taxonomy): domain Eukaryota; kingdom Viridiplantae; phylum Streptophyta; class Magnoliopsida; order Poales; family Poaceae; genus Aegilops; species Aegilops umbellulata. Next base: position 90,615,976 of record CP136055.1, read on the forward strand.
TACTATCAATGAGCGTAAAAATGTGAACAACTCATGTGCTATTTGTTCTACCCGCTAGGTACCCAATGGGTACGGGTACCCGTCGGGTATGGGTATGGGTAAAGTTTCATACCCATGGGTACGGGTATGGGTAGAATTTTGTACCCACCGACTATACGGGTATGGGTATGGTATTACTCTACCCTGCCCATACCCTACCCATTGCCATCCTTATTCACGCGCGGGTGCCCCGCGCGGCGGCTCGTGCTGTCGGGCTGCGCGCCTTGGTCCGAGGACGACGTCTTGATGGGGAGGTGGTGGAGGTGCTCCATGGGCTACGTCGCCCGCTGCAGGCGGCAGGCGAGGTAGCGAGAGAGATGGTGCAGGAGAGCCCCCAGCGGCGCTGACAAGCTCAACGATGCGGTCCAGCCTATCTTTGTAGATGTCATCGGCGGGGCGGTAGTGCAGGACCTCGCGCGCCATGAGCAGCGCAGCCTGTGTGTCCACCGGCCCGCGACGAGCATGGGATGACGAGCCAGCTGGAGTTAGCGACGGGGTGGCCGTGTGTCCATCATGCCGCACGGAGGGGTGGATCAACGAAGCTTGCTGCTCGTGCCCCGCCGGGCCGGTGGCGGCATTGGCGGCAGGGGATGGAGAATGACAGGGAGGCTCGCCGGCAGGCACTGTCTGGGCGATGCGAGCGGCGAGGGTGGCCCGACACTCAGCATGGGCTCAACGGGCGTCAGCCATGGAAGCAATGGAGCGGTGCCGAATCGGCCGGCGGAAGAGAGGCTCCGACACACCCCTACCTAGCGTGCCAAATGTCGGATTACGGGTTCTGCAGACCCTTGAGAGGTTCGAACTCTGGGGTGCGTGCGAAGAACTCGTCCTTCCTAGTCTACCTACGCTCTGATTCCACGACCTAGCTTGATGAACCAAACGAACAAGAGACACAACAGTTTATCCTGGTTCGGGCGACCTTGCAGTGTAATACCCTACTCCAGCTTTGTGGTGGATTGCCTCGAGGGGCTGAGGATGAACTAGTACAGTGGACGAACAGCCTCAAGAGGTGAGGTGTTCTTGAGCTTGATGAGCTAGTGAGTGTGAGGATGATCTCCCTGGTCTCGTCCCCCTACTATGGTGGTGGCTAGGTCCTATTTATAGTGGCCTTGGCCCTCTTCCAAAATGTAGGCAGGAAGGGATCCCACAACGGCCAAATTCAAAGGAAGACAACTAGTACAAGTTATCCTGACTAAAGTGGTCTTCGCCTGCAAAAGCCTCTGGTGGTGACGCTGCGGTGGGCTCCGCGATGACCTACGTCCTGTCGTCCTGGCGGTCCTGGTCTTCTAGCACCGATATGGAAATCTTTACTTGATTCCTCAGGACTCCGTGCCTGCACTTGCCTCCTTAGCACCAAAGAGGAAACCGGTACACTGCGCCTGCTGGCGCCCGCCTGGCCTTGGTCATCATGGCTTACATCATATGAACCTCGTGAGGTGCACCTTGCATAGATATCTCCGCTCCTCAGGAGCCAGCGTGGTGAGGCCGCCCCTAGGGAGGTCTTGGTGACGTCCGCCTCGCGAGGCTTGGCCCCTCGCGAGGTTCTTGGGTTATTGTTGCTGAAGTTGGGCCGTACCGGACCGTCGACGGAGCCACGCCGTGGGCCGCAGGCAGGCAAGTCTAGGTACCATCATTCCCAGAACACCGACAATTACAACTCGATACTAGAACAAAATATGACTCTATATGAATGCCTATAGTAGTGTACCAGGATGTGCAATGATCCAGCTTAACATGTATAAAAAATGATGAATGGTGGCTGAGCCACAAATACTATGTCAGCTATATAATCATGCAAAACAATATGACAATGATGATGTGTGTCACAATAACGGAAAGATGGAAGTTGCATGGCAATATATCTCGGAATGGCTATGAAAATGCCATGATAGGTGGCTGTTTGGAGAAACATATAAAGAGGCTTATGTGTGATAGAGCGTATCATATCACAGGGTTTGGATGCACCAGCAAAGTTTGCACCACATCTCGAGGTGAGAAAGGGCAATGCACGGTACCGAAGAGGCTAGCAATTTGCGGAAAGGTGAGAGCGCGTATAATCCATGGACTCACATTAGTCATAAAGAACTCACATACTTATTGTGAAAGTCTATTAGTCCTCGATGCAAAGTACTACTATGCATGCCCTAGGGGGAGGTTGTTAGGAGCTAACCATTGCACAACCCCGGCCTTCACGCAAAGGAATACTCTCAATAATAAATCGTGCTCCAACCTTTTAGCATAACACAAGACTATACGTGCATGCTTCGGGAGTAACAAACATTAACACCAATATTATTACTAAGCCACAATTACTCACTACTACAACCCACATATTACCATCTCTATATCTCAAAACTATTGCAAGGAATCAAACTTATCATATTCAGTGATCTACAAGAAAATTTTTATTATACCCCTCTTGAATACCTATCATATTAGGGCCAATTTCACAACCCGTGCATATTGCCATTACTATTTATTAAACTCTCGAAATGATATAAGTGAAGCTTGAGAGTGCAACTATTTCTTTAAAATATAACCACCGCCGTGCTATAAAATATATAAGTGAAGCACTAGAGCAACTGCCTAGCTCAAAAGATATAAGTGAAGCACAAAGAGTATTCTAACAAATACGATTGAATATGTGTCCCTCTCAAAAGGTGTGTGTCAAGCAAAGATGATTGTGGCAAACTAAAAAGCAAACAAAGCAAAGACTCATATAATACACGATGCTCTAAGCAAAACCCATATCATGTGATGAATAAAAATATAGGCCCAAGTAATTTACCGATGGTTGGTACAAGAAAGAGAGGATGCCATCCGGGGCACCCCCAAGCTTAGAGTCTTGGGTGGCCTTGAATATTACCTTGGGGTGCCTTGGGCATACCCAATCTTAGTGTATTGCCACTCCTTATTCCTTCATCCACCGCGATCTCCCTTAAAACTTGAAAACTTCAGCACACAAAACTCAATAGAAAACTCATGAAATCCGTTAGTATAATAAGCAAAACATAAACTTTAAGTATTGTTGTAAACTTATTCATATTTTATTATTGCATAATACCTGCTCTATTCTAACTTCACCATGACTTAACCCCCGATACAATCCATAGATTCATTAAAATAAGCAAACAATGAAACGAAAACAGATTTTGTCAAAAACTGAATAGTCTGTAATGATCTAGAGAAACTCAATACTTCTGTAACTCCAAAAAATATGACAAATTAGGAAAACAAGGACAATTTGTGTATCAATCATGTGTAAAACATTCAGAATTTTATCACGTTCTAGTGAATTTCAACAATTCTTCTAGTGGGCGCAAAAGTTTCTGTTTTTACACAAAATCAAATCAACTATCAACCAAATCATCCCAAAGCCTTTACTTGGCACAAACAGTAATTTAAGCACAAAAACACAACCATAACAGCAGCATAATTGTGCGCACACTCAAAAACGGAAAACAAAAAGGAAAAATAAAGATAACTATTGGGTTGCCTCCCAACAAGCGCTATTATTTTACGCCCCTAGCTAGGCGTAATGCATAGTTTCAAGTATTGTCATCTTTCAAATTAATTCCATAGGTGTCCCTCATAATAGATTCATGTGATAATTGGTTTTATGCCCCTAGTTGTGTCCCACTCGACAGGATTGCCCCCAATTTTTAAAAGCCAGCGGTTCTGTCCAACCCACTTTGGTCGTCTTGTGCTTTTGCCCTTTGACCATTTGACCGTCACTTTTAAAACTTCATACCTAATTCATACTAAATAAAAAAAATTCAAATAAGATGCCAAAATATTTGGGAAAACATCACCTACATGTCAATTTCATTTGCATTCATGACAAAAGTGTTGGGAAGTGGCCATGTGAGTTTTAGCTCTTATCATACCACCATGAACAGTAAAATCTAAAAAAATAAAAAATGAATTTGGTGGCAAAGAATGACAAATGTTTTAAGTGCTTGCCAAGTTTTATCAAGGAATGACATTCATGGAAGTCGTGGAAAAAAACAATCAACACTCCAAAATATATTATTTTTTTGCCATGACTTGCACGAATGTCATTCCCGGATAAAACTTGGCAAGCACTTAAAACATCTGTCATTCTTTCCCACCAAATTTATTTTTGATTTTTTTATATTTTACTGTTCATGGTGGTATGATAAGAGCTAAAACTCGCATGGGCATTTTCCAACACTTTTGTCCTGAATGCAAATGACATTGACATGTAGGTGATGTTTTCCAAAACATTTTGGTATCTTATTTGCATTTTTCTGATTTAGTATGAATTAGTTATGAAGTTTTCAAAGTAACGGTCAAATGGTCAAAGGGCAAAAGCACAAGACGACCAAAGTGGGTTGGACAGAACTGCTGGCTTTCGAAAATTAGGGGCAATCCTATCGAGTGGGACACAACTAGGGGCATAAAACCAATTATCCCTAGATTCATATGGTGTAGATTCATATGGTGGCTTAATTCTCTTTCTATGGAAGTTTTCCAGTCCTTTCGTTAATGGAAATTGGAATCTTATATTACCTTCTTTCATATTGATGTCTACTTCACAACCTTCTTCTTGTAGACGTTGTTGGGCCTCCAAGTGCAGAGGTTTGTAGGACAGTAGCAAATTTCCCTCAAGTGGATGACCTAAGGTTTATCAATCCGCGGGAGGCGTAGGATGAAGATGGTCTCTCTCAAGTAACCCTGCAACCAAATAACAAAGAGTCTCTTGTGTCCCCAACACACCCAATACAATGGTAAATTGTATAGGTGCACTAGTTCGGCGAAGAGATGGTGATACAAGTGCAATATGGATAGTAGATATAGGTTTTTGTAATTTGAAAATATAAAAACAGCAAGGTAACTAATGATAAAAGTGAGCGTAAACGGTATTGCAATGCTAGGAAACAAGGCCTAGGGTTCATACTTTCACTAGTGCAAGTTCTCTCAACAATAATAACATAATTGGATCATATAACTATCCCTCAACATGCAACAAAGAGTCACTCCAAAGCCACTAATAGCGGGGGAAAAACGAAGAGATTATGGTAGGGTACGAAACCACCTCAAAGTTATTCTTTTTGCTCGATCTATTCAAGAGTCCGTAGTAAAATAACACGAAGCTATTCTTTCCGTTCAATCTATCATAGAGTTCATACTAGAATAACACCTTAAGACACAAATCAACCAAAACCCTAATGTCACCTAGATACTGCAATGTCACCTCAAGTATCCATGGGTATGATTATACGATATGCATCACACAATCTCAGATTCATCTATTCAATCCAACACAAAGTACTTCAAAGAGTGCCCCAAAGTTTCTACCGGAGAGTCAAGAAGAAAACGTGTGCCGATCCCTATGCATAGGTTCAGGGGTGGAACCCGTAAGTTGATCACCAAAACATACATCAAGTGGATCACGTGATATCCCATTGTCACCATAGATAAGCACGACAAGACATACATAAAGTGTTCTCAAATCCTTAAAGACTCAATCCGATAAGATAACTCTGACAGTAATGTAGGGGGGTATGTATGGAGAGGCTAGTTCTTAGCTATGGAGCAGTAGTAAGCACATGAGTTTTACGAGTTCAGGCCCTTCTCGGAGGAAGTAACAGCCCTATGTCTTGGAGCCCGGAGGCGGTCGACTGGATTATGTGTGTATGAGTTACAGGGGTGCGAACCCTTTACACTGAGGAGGGGGGTGGCTTATATAGAGTTCACAAGACCCCTCCGGCCCTTAGTTATGCAGGGTTTAAAGTACATTAAGGCTGGGCGTTACTGGTAACGCCTCTAATAAAGTGCTATGATGACCATAAAGGTTACTTAATGACCGACCGTTTGCGTGCGGAGTGACTTTAGGTCTCCTGGCAGTCGATTGATTGCTCTTGGTCGAGTGGTTGCTTCATGGTCGAGTGTCTTCGAGTCCGTCGAGTGGAACACCTTCAAGTCGATTGAAAGGTGATTTCTTCTAGGGATGTCCTTGGGTAGGGTAGTTAGGACAGGTCCATGACCCTACCCTAGGTACATGGCTCCATCATTAGCCCCCGAATGGATCGAGGTTTGAGTGGGGAAGGAGTTTGAGAGCTTCTCCGACTCGTTTTTCGTGCTTTGAACATATCTTATTTCGGACCAAGGGACCTGACCGACGACGACGACTTCCTTTCCAGTCGCCTTGATCCATTCATAGTTTCTTGTCGAATGAGTTTATTTACTTGAAGAGCTCCGAGTGACGGTGTGGACGAGATCTTCCGTCTGTCACGTTGCACTGCCGCTCGCGGATTTAGCGGGATTCGAATTTTGGGAAGCGCGTGAGACGGAGGAGGCCGCAGTAATCGGATGGGATATAGCAGAGCCGCCTCGATATCCATGCCGCCTTTTTCGCCACCTATCTCGCGCGCGACTGTTGCGGGATTTGACAGGATCGCCCGGGCCTACCAGTCAGTCACTCGGAAGTAACCTCATATAAGGCACCGGACCGGGGTCTTTGAACATTGCCTTCTCATTTCCTCCTCTTCTCCTCAGACTCCTCCGCCGCGCTCGCTCTTGCCCCAGTGCCGCTGCTCCGTACGTGCCTCGCCGGCGATGATGGGGAAGGAGAAGACAGTGGCCCTAGAACGGGCGAAGAAGGCGATGGCGAAGGCGAAGGGGAAGGCGACCAGCCGGGGCGGATCCTCCTCGAGGACCGGTCTGCCGAAGGGCTGGATCTAGGGCGACTGGATCCGCTCGACGATCCGCCAAGAAGACCTCGACGGCCTGGCCGCCGGAGGACTGATCCCCCATGGGTCGGCGAGGCTTCCGGGGAAGGAATCCGAGCCGCAGCCTCGGGAGGGTGAGTGCGTTCTCCTTGCCACTCACGTCGACCGGGGGTTTTCTCTGCCTCCTCACCCTTTCTTTCGGGGATTTCTAAATTTCTTTGGGGCACAACTCCACCACTTCACTCCCAATACCATCGTGTACCTCGCCGCTTTCGTGTCTTTGTGCGAGAATTTCTTGGGTTGTCGGCCTCACTGGGGTCTTTTCAAGCACATTTTCACATGTCGCTCTCAGACGGTGAAAAAGGCCAATCCGAGTGACGAGAGAACACAAGTGATTCAGATGTGTGGGGGTCTTGGGGTTCAGATGAGAGGGAAAAGTTCCTTTGCGGCCATGAATCTTCCCAACTCGGTCCATGGATGGCAGTCGACCTGGTTTTACTGCAAAGACCAGCCGACGCTAGGGCAGTCGACTGGACTCCCTCCTTTTTCCATGGACCGAGTGAACAAGCCCTCATCTTTGAAGGTGATCCCGGAGGAGAAAGCGCAGGTTAAGGTGCTGGTCGAACGAGTAGTTCAGCTTATCCGCGACGGGGTCACCGGCATGGATCTCCTGGAGGTCTTCCTTCGGCGACGTATCCAGCCACTTCAAGCTCGAGACCATCCGATGTGGATGTATTCGGGAACTGAGGACACCACTCGGATTCACCCGGAGGAGGTCGAGGATGACACGCTGGAGGGGTGGTTGACGGGCATTATCGGAAACAAGGATAACCCCAGGGGAGCCAGGAGGGTTCTTCCATTTGACCAGTCCCATGAACCAGACAAGGTTTGATTCTGAACTTCTGATTATGATCTGGTTTCACTCGCGCGGCTGTTTATGCTGCGTCGATTGACTTTTATTCTTCCTGCTTTCTTCCAGGCCCTTACCGGCATGTATTCAATGCCCAACAGAGAGCAAGAGCAGGACCCGGAAGGAGAGGCGAGCAGTGGCAATAGTGGTGACTTGCATTCTGGCGGGGAAGGGGACGAGGAAAGTGACGACTCAAGTGACGAAGAAGAAGTCGAGTCACCTCCGCGCAGGGAGAGGCGGTCCAAGATTGACCAAGACCGGCCGAGCGCCCGTGAAAAGGCGATTGCTCAGACTGGCCAATCTTCAAAGCGCCCTCGGACATCTTCCCCGACCTCGACTGAAAAAGCGTCAAAGCAGGCCAAAGTTGCGGAGCAGAAACCTTGGAAGGCGTTGCCGAAGATCAAGATTGACATTCCCGTCGCTTCTGCGTGAGTGTCTCCCTTTGTATTCACTCGACGCTCCGCGTCATTTATTTTCTTTCTTGATTTAACCAGTTGAACTTTGGAACTAGCAGTGTTGCTACTTCCGGGACTTCAACTTACAGGGATGAGGATGAGGCAATGGAGGATGCAGTCACTTCCAATCTGGGTATGATTTTTGACATTCTGTCTTCATTTGGTTGACTCAACTGTAATATATACCATTGGGTGATGTAATTTTGGCGACTGATCTTTGAACATCTCCTAACGTTATTGACCTCCCCGATGATGACGATGAAGAGCTTGAGAGACCTTTGACAAGGAAAAATAGGAGAGCTCCTACAGACAAGGTGCCACAATCGACACCGATAGCGGAACCAGTCGTTTAGGACGCTGGTGATGCCAATCGGGCTTCTGTTACCTTCACCGTACCATTGTCGAGTGCCCTGCCTTCTTCGTCGATTGCTCAAGCTCCTGTCGATCCACCTTCAGTTTTTGTCACCCATCATGTCCCAGAGGACGAAGTGAGTGCTGCCAGGGAGGCCATACGCCAAGCAGGTATTATGATGGAGAAGATGAAGACGGTGCGGGACACCAGTCAGGCTACCTATGACGCCAGCTCGGCTCTCCAAAGCAATGTTCAGGTTAGCCGCACGTCGACTGATTTTCTTGGCTTGCTCTGTTTGGATATGGTACGTGAAGAACACTCTTTCCAAGGATCTTTGCATCTATACACCCACTGGGTATTTCGAACTATCACTGATCAAATCCATACCTTGCGCTGAATTTTTGTTGTTTGAAGTTTTAGACTAGTGGGGGCACGCCGAGTGCACCCACTGGGTGTAGTCCCCGAGACTATGGTGGACTGCTAACAGTCGACTGTAGTCTTTATACTGTGTTTCTTCACTCGAATTTCTTCACTCGATCTGGTCAGGCCATTCCGAATGGAATATTGGAACCAGTGGGGGCACGCTGAGTGCACCCACTGGGTGTAGTCCCCGAGACCGTAGTCGACTGCTGGCAGTCGACTTTGGTCTGAAGAGCTTGTTTGTTGCTGTCTTTTCTTCTCTCTCTTTTTTTGCACTTGCGCCGAAAAGGTCTCGCCGAAAGTTAACTGAACCAATGGGGGCACGCTAAGTGCACCCACTGGGTGTAGTCCCCGAGACTACGGTGGACTGCTGGCAGTCGACTGTAGTCTTAGTATTTATTGTCTTTGTAGTTTTCCTCTATAAAATAACTCTTCCTCCCCAATTTTAGAAATCTTGTGATCTTGGAGCCCGCTTTGCTGACTTGGGGAAACAGCAGATCCAACTCAACCTTAACTTGGAACTGGCCAAGACAGAGCTGCAGAAGGCCAAGGACGATGCCAATGGTAAGACGGTTCTGTCGACTGGTTTGTCTTAAGTTTGGATTTCCTTCCGTTCTTTCTGAATTAAGCATCATTTCCTTTCAAAAAAACTGAACCAAGCTCTGGCGAAGAAGGATCAAGATCTGGCTGCTGCTCAGAAGGAGGTTGAAGATAAAACTGCTCTGGCTGAATAGAAACTGGCTTCAGTCGACCAATTGGAAGAGGAGAACGCCAAGATGAAATCTGCCCTAGACGCGGCCAACAAGGAAGTCACGCGCTTGAAGAAGGACAAGGTCGCCCTGAATGAGAAGATGGAAGGCATCGCTCGCAGGAGGGACGATCTGGAAAGCTATTTGAGGAGTCTTGCCAAGAAGCTGTTCATCAAGCTTGAAGGTATATATTTTGCTCCGACTGAGTTTTTCTTCATCGACTCGTCATACGAAAAACCGACTTATCCTTGGATTGTGCATGCAAAATTTTGCAAAGACTTTGATGAGGAGATTGGACGGATTGAGCGAAACCTGGACCCCATCAACTCTCCTGTGAAGGATGAAACCGCTATGAATCTGCTCCGACTGGAATCCCGCGTTGATGGCGTTGTTGACTACTTGGATCGACCGAAGGTCGCCACATCAAGGATTGACACGGCACTTTGGCCAAGGGCAACGCTCCAGAGTGACCTCGAGTCACTGATGACTCAGCTCAACGAGATCCCTGGTCGAGTGCAGTAGTGTAAGAAGTCTTCTGCCTGATGTGGCGCTGATGTGGCCCTGTCTTTGGTCCGTATCCATTGTAAGGAGGTGCGAGAAGATAAGATGGCAGCGATCAAGGTCGCCAACACCAAAAGGCATGATTTCCGATCTTTCATGGAGAATTTCATCGCTGCTGCCACTCGGATCGCCGACGGTGTCGACCTGGACGAGTTTGTCGAGCCTGCCAGCCCTCCTCCCACGGAGTAAACAAACTTTTATGTCTCACCTTAAATTTGCCTCGGAATGCCGAGTGGATTTTGTAACCGTTAAACTCCTTCGGGCTGAATGCCCGAGTACTTTGATCTGCGGTCTGGGACCTTTAGGATTTATCTGAACTTTGGTTTATCGTTGAATATCTTCATGGATGGTTTGTCGAGTGGAGCTTGTTCCTCACTCGAAACAACTTTGTATTTGTGGTACAGCTCCGACGGAGAAGGTAGCAGTCGACTTGTACCTCGTCATCCTTGCGGATTGGGACGTGTTCTGTACTTAGGCGAGTATTGGACTGCAGCTAAGCCCCCGAGTGGGAGGTTTGCTCTCCACTCGGTAGGATTTCAAATACTTACTCCCTCCTTCCATCTATATAGGGCCTAATGCGTTTTTCGAGGCTAACTTTGACCAAATATTAGAGCAATAATATATGGCATGCAACTTACACAAAGCACACCGTTAAATTCGTGTGTGAAAGGAGCTTTCAATGATATAATTTTCACATTGTGCATGTCATGTACTATTAGTCTTGTCAATAGTCAAAGGCGGTCTTAAAAAACACATTAGGCCCTATATAGATGGAAGGAGGGAGTAGGCGAGTACTGGACTGCAGCTAAGTCCGCGAGTGGGAGGTTTGCTCTCCACTCGGTAGGATTTTAAATACTTAGGCGAATATTGGACTGCAGCTAAGCCCCCGAGTGGGAGGTTTGCTCTCCACTCGGTAGGATTTTAAATACTTAGGCGAGTACTGGACTGCAGCTAAGCCCCCGAGTGGGAGGTTTGCTCTCCACTCGGTAGGATTTGAAATACTTAGGCGAGTACTGGACTGCAGCTAAGCCCCCGAGTGGGAGGTTTGCTCTCCACTCGGTAGGATTTTAAATACTTAGGCGAGTACTGGACTGCAGCTAAGCCCCCGACTGGGAGGTTTGCTCTCCACTCGGTAGGATTTTTCATACTTAGGCGAGTACTGGACTGCAGCTAAGCCCCCGAGTGGGAGGTTTGCTCTCCACTCGGTAGGATTTTAAATACTTAGGCGAGTATTGGACTGCAGCTAAGCCCCCGAGTGGGAGGTTTGCTCTCCACTCTGTAGGATTTTTCATACTTAGGCGAGTACTGGACTGCAGCTAAGCCCCCGAGTGGGAGGTTTGCTCTCCACTCGGTAGGATTTTAAATACTTAGGCGAGTACTGGACTGCAGCTAAGCCCCCGAGTGGGAGGTTTGCTCTCCACTCGGTAGGATTTTTCATACTTAGGCGAGTACTGGACTGCAGCTAAGCCCCCGAGTGGGAGGCTGGCTCTCCACTCGGTAGGATTTTTAAACACTTAGGCGAAACGGGTTCGCAGCTAAGCCTATGAGTGGGAGGCTGGCTCACCACTTGGTAGGATTTTTCATACTTAGGCGAGTACTGGACTGCCGCTAAGCCCCCGAGTGGGAGGTTTGCTCTTCACTCGGTAGGATTTTAAATACTTAGGCGAGTACTGGACTGCAACTAAGCCCCCGAGTGGTAGGTTGGCTCTCCACTCGGTAGAATTTTTCATTCTTAGGCGAGTACTGGACTGCAGCTAAGCCCCCGAGTGGGAGGCTGGCTCTCCACTCGGTAGGATTTTTAAACACTTAGGCGAAACGGGTTCGCAGCTAAGTCTCCGAGTGGGAGGCTGGCTCACCACTCGGTAGGATTTTTTTACAGACTTAGGCGAAACGGATTCGCAACTAAGCCACCCACTGGGGGATTTCACACGCAAACAAAAGCAACAAAAATTATCGGAAAAATTGTAACACTCTTGTCTTTGATAAATAGACTACAAAAGCTTTTCTTATTACATCTCATCCGAGTGAGAACTCAAGTGTAAAAGGGGCGGAGCAGTTCCGCATTCCAAGCTCGTGGCTCATCAATCTGGCGATCGATATTGTAAAGGTGATACGCTCCATTGTGGAGGACTCTGGTGACGATGAAGGGGCCTTCCCAAGTAGGAGCGAGCTTGTGTGGTTTCTGTTGATCCACACGGAAGACCAAATCTCCTTCTTGGAAGGCTCGACTCTTCACATTTCGAGCATGGAATCGACGCAAGTCTTGCTGATAAATGGTCGATCGGATCATAGCCATTTCTCTTTCTTCTTCCAGGAGGTCGACTGCGTCTTGCCGGGCTTGTTCTGCTTCATCTTCGGAGTAAAGCTTGACTCGGGGTGCATTGTGAAGCAAATCACTTGGCAAGACTGCCACCACTCCATAGACCAGAAAGAACAGGGTTCTTCCAGTCGACCGATTCGGGGTGGTCCTTAATCCCCAAAGAACCGATGGGAGCTCGTCTACCCATGCGCATGCTGCATGCTTGAGATCGCGCATCAGTCGGGGTTTCAGCCCTTTGAGAATCAGACCATTTGCCCTTTTTGCTTGTCCATTCGACTGGGGGTGAGCGACTGAAGCGTAGTCGACTCGTGTGCCTTGAGAGGCGCAGAAAGCCCTGAACTTGTCTGAATCAAAGTTTGAAAGTGCAACTATCCCTAGGTGGTTTTGGTAATTCATAACAACATATAGCTCATTGAGCTAATGATATTCCAAGACAATTATTTCAGGAAAGCTCAATGATTGGCATGGCATGGATGGTGAAAGTGGAACCCTCAAAATACTAAGGACAAAGGATTGGCTCAAGCTCAATAGCTCAAGACTCTTTATTTTACATTTTAGTGATCCAAGATCACATTGAGTCCATAGGAAAAGCCAATACTATCAAGGAGGGATGAGGTGTTGCTTAATGAGCTCTTTGCCTTACATGCTTAATGATATGCTCCAAAACCCTCAACTACTTTCCCATATCCACATATGACCAAAACCCTAAGCCAAACTCGGTCATACCGATTCTTTCTATCCGGCGCCACCGAGTTTTCACTTGTCATAAGCCACTGCCAAAACCCTAGCAAATCGGTTCTACCGATAGGGATCTCGGTCTCACCGAGATGGGATTGCAATCTCTCTGTTTCCTTTTCGTAACTTTTCGGTCTCACCGAAAGAGCGGATCAGTCCCACCGAGATTGTAATGCAAACTCTCTGTTTCCCTTTTGTAACTTTTCGGTCTCACCAAAAGAGCAAATCGGTCCCACCGAGTTTGCCTGACCAACTCTCTGGTTAGCTAATTACCAAATTGGTCTCACCGAGTTTGTGTAATCGGTCTCACCGAGATTACATTATGCCCAAACCCTAACCATATCGGTCCTACCGAGATGCATGTCAGTCCCACCGAAAAACTCTAACGGTCACTAGGTTTACCATTTCGGTCCGACCGAGTTTGTTGATTCGGTCCCACCGAGATTGATAAATTGTGTGTAACGGTTGGATTTTAAGTGGAGGCTATATATACCCTCCACCTCCTCTTCATTCGTAGAGAGAGCCATCAGAACACATCTACACTTCCAACTCATATGTTCTGAGAGAGAACCACCTACCCTTGTGTTGAGGCCAAGATATTCCATTCCTACCATATGAATCTTGATCTCTAGCCTTCCCCAAGTTGCTTTCCACTCAAATCTTCTTTCCACCAAATCCATATCCTATGAGAGAGAGTTGAGTGTTGGGGAGACTATCATTTGAAGCACAAGAGCAAGGAGTTCATCATCAACACACCATTTGTTACTTCTTGGAGAGTGGTGTCTCCTAGATTCGCTAGGTGTCACTTGGGAGCCTCCGACAAGATTGTTGAGTTGAACCAAGGAGTTTGTAAGGGCAAGGAGATCGCCTACTTCGTGAAGATCTACCGCTAGTGAGGCAAGTCCTTCGTGGGCGATGGCCATGGTGGGATAGACAAGGTTGCTACTTCGTGGACCCTTCGTGGGTGGAGCCCTCCGTGGACTCGCGCAACCGTTACCCTTCGTGGGTTGAAGTCTCCACTAACGTGGATGTAGGATAGCACCACCTATCCGAACCACGGGAAAAACACCCGTGTCTCCAATAGCGTTTGAATTCTCCAAACCCTTCCCTTTAAATTCTTGCAAGTTGCATGCTTTACTTTCCGCTGCCTATATACTCTTTGCATGCTTGCTTGAATTGTGTGATGATTGCTTGACTTGTCCTAAAAGTTGCTAAAATCTGCCAAGAACTAAAATTGGGAAAAGGGCGTAGCTTTTATTTGGTTAAGTAGTCTAATCACCCCCCCTCTAGACATACTTCTGATCCTACAAAGTTTGACCCATTGTCAGTGATGATGCTGTGCGGGACTCCATATTTGAATATCAACTCTCTGATGAAACTGATAGCAGTGCAAGCATCAAGGTTCTTGATAGGCTTAGCTTCAATCCATTTGGTGAAGTTGTCGACTGCCACAAGCACATGCGTGAAACCGCTCCTGCCCGTTCTCAATGGTCCAACCATATCCAGTCCCCAAACAGCGAAGGGCCAGACGAGTGGAATGGTCTTCAGGGCTGACGCGGGTTTGTGCGACATATTGGAGTAGAACTGGCATCCTTCACACTTGTCGACTATCTCTTTTGCCATTTCATTTGCTCTCGGCTAGTAAAATCCCGCTCGGTATGCTTTAGCCACAATTGTCCGAGAGGACGCATGATGACCACAGGTCCCCGAGTGGATATCATCAAGGATTATCTGACCCTCTTCCGGTGTTATACACTTCTGACTGACTCCAGTCGCTCTTTCTCTGTATAACTGTCCCTTGATGACTATAAAGGCTTTGGATCGATGGATGATCTGTCGAGCCTCTTCTTCGTCCTCCGGGAGTTCTTGCCTTAGGATATACGCGATGTACGGTATCGTCCAGTCGGGGGTGATTACCAAGACTTCCATGACTAGGTCGACCACTTCTGGAATTTCGACTTCAGTCGGATCTATGGCGCTCTTTGGCTGCGGGGCTTCATCAGCAAAATGATCTTCCTGTACTGACGGCGAGTGGATGTGTTACAAAAACACATTGCTGGGAATGGCTTCTCTCTTGGAACCTATTTTTTCCAAATCATCTGCTGCTTGATTTTTCAGTCGGGGTATGTGATGAAGCTCTAACCCCTCAAATTTCTTCTCTAACTTTCTCACTGCGTTGCAATAACCAGTCATGGCTGGACTTCTGACGTCCCACTCCTTCATCACCTAATTAACCACCAAATCTGAGTCGCCATAGACCATGAGGCGACGGACGCCGAGTGAAATGGCCATGCGCAACCCATACAAAAGTGCTTCGTATTCTGCTTCGTTATTGGAGGAATCGAAGTGAATCTGGAGAACATATCTGAGCTTATCTCCTCGGGGGGAAACCAATACTACCCCAGCACCGGAACCATTCAGCATCTTAGACCCATCGAAGAACATGGTCCAGTGCTCCGAGTGAACTTGAGTCGGTAGTTGCTGTTCAATCCACTCGGCGATGAAATCTGCAATTGCTTGGGACTTGATAGCCTTCTTTGCCTCAAACTTGATATCTAGGGGAAGGAGTTCAATCACCCATTTTGCCACTCGACCAGTTGCATCTATGTTGTGCAAAATCTCTGACAATGGAGCGTCGCTGACGACTGTAATGGAATGGTCAGAGAAGTAATGTGCAACCTTCTTCGTGGTCATATAAATCCCATATACAAGCTTCTGGTAATGAGGATATCTTTGCTTTGATGGAGTCAAAACTTCAGAAACATAATATACTTGGCGCTGAACTTTGAAGGCCTTTCCTTCTTCTTCCCGCTCGACCGTAAGCACAGTACTGACGACTTGTCCCGTGGTTGCAATGTAAAGCAGCAAAGGCTCTTTGCTGATAGGGGCAGCAAGCACCGGCTGGGTGGAGAGCAGAGCTTTGAGCTCTGCAAACGCTGCAACAACTTCTGTAGTCCACTCGAACTTGTCTGACTTCTTCATCAGTAGGTAAAGAGGCAATGCCTTTTCACCAAGACGAGAGATGAATCGACTTAAAGCGGCCAAGCAACCTGTAAGCTTTTGGACGTCGTGCACGCGCACAGGACGCTCCATCCGGAGTATAGTTCCAACCTTTTCTGGATTGGCGTCGATTCCCCGTTCGGAAATGAGAAAACCGAGTAACTTTCCACCGGGAACTCCGAATGTGCACTTTGATGGATTGAGCTTGATATCATACCTCCTGAGGTTGGCAAAGGTTTCAGCAAGGTCAGTCAGCAGGTCGGAACCCTTCCATGACTTGACCACAATATCATCCATGTATGCTTCCACATTCCGACTGATTTGAGTGGGCAAACACTTCTGAATCATCCTCATGAACATGGCTCCGGCATTTTTGAGGCCGAATGGCATGGTAACATAATAGAAGCACCCGAATGGAGTGATGAAAGCTGTTTTGATCTTGTCGGGTCCATACAGACGGATCTGATGGTACCCGGAATAGGCGTCTAAAAAAGACAGTCGCTCACATCCCGAAGTCGAGTCGACTATTTGATCGATGCAGGGGAGAGGAAAATGATCTTTCGGGCAGGCCCGATTGATATGTTTAAAGTCAATGCACACGCGAAGTGACTTGTCCTTCTTGGGGACCATGACAACATTGGCGAGCCACTCGGAGTGGTAAATCTCTCGGATGAACTCTGCTGTCAGGAGCCGAGCCACCTCCTCGTCAATGGCCTTTCTTTTCTGGACGGCGGACCGTCGAAGATGTTCTTTGACAGGCTTAACCTTTGGGTCGACTCATAGACGGTGCTCAGCCAGTCCCCTGGGAACCCCCGGCATGTCAGAAGGCTTCCATGCGAAGATGTCCCAGTTCTCACGGAGGAACTAGATGAGCGCTTCTTCCTATTTGGAGTCGAGTGTTGTTGAGATATGAGTCGGAGCAGCATTGGGATTGGTCGGGTGAATGTTAACCGGCTTCGTTTCCCCAGACGACTGGAAAGCTGACTCTGAAGCGGGCTTCTTGGCACGTAGCAAATCACTCGGATCTGCAGTCTTCTGATACTCCTGCAGCTCGACCACCGCCATTTGAGCATCAGCAATCCTTGATCCTTTCTGAAAACACTCTTCAGCTTTCTTCCGTTTGCCCGTAACAGTGATCACACCTTTGGGGCCAGGCATCTTCAATTTGAGATACACATAACATGGTCGAGCCATGAAGCGTGCATAGGCTGGCCTTCCCAAAATAGTGTGATAAGCACTCTGGAAATCCACAACTTTGAATGTTAACTTTTCTTTCCGGTAATTCTTTGCATCACCGAAAACCACATCGAGAGCAATCTGGCCGAGTGACTCGGCTTTCTTCCCAGGAATGACTCCATGGAAACTCATGTTGCTGGTACTAAGTCTGGACATCGGAATGCCCATCCCTTTCAACGTCTCTGCATATAGTATGTTCAAACCACTGCCACCATCCATCAGGACTTTGGTTAGTCGAGTGCCTTCGACAACTGGGTCGACCACCAACGCTTGCCTCCCAAGGGTGGCAATGTGCGTGGGGTGGTCGTACTGGTCGAATGTGATGGCAGTTTGAGACCACTTCAGATAACTGGGTGTTGCTGGAGCAACCATATTCACCTCACGATTGATAACTTCCAGTTGACTTTTGCTTTCGACATCAGCAAAAATCATCAGGGTGGAATTGACCAGGGGATATCCATCATCACTATCTTCTTTGTCCTCAGTTTTGTCCAACTCCTTTTCTTTATCTTTGGACTGTTTGCCCTGGAACTGCTGAATCAAGAGCCGACACTGTCGAGTGGTATGTTTCGGGTAAATGAGTTTACCCTCTTCATCTTTCTTGGTGTGGATGTGACACGGAAAATCCAACACATCATTTCTGTCTTGGTCTTTAACTTTCTTGGGGTTCCACGGTCCCTTGGGTTTCCCCTTGAATTTTCCTTGAGTTACAGCCAGGGCTTCTCCAGGAGCAACTGGCTCGGCTTTCCGCTTCTACTTCCGACTGGAATTTCCTCCTCTAGTTTCTTGGGCGACTGACTTGAGCTTGCCACTCCGGAGTCGATCCTCATCTTCACCATTAGCGTACTTGGTGGCAATTTCCATCATCCGATTCAGAGACACGTCTTCGGTCCGACCGAATTTCAGATTCAGTTCTCTGTTCTTGACGCCTTCCTTGAAGGCACAGACTGCTTGGTGGTTAGGCACATTTTCTACAGTGTGGTGTAACGTGATCCACCTCTGGATGTAATCCCTCAAAGTTTCATTTGACTTCTGCACACAAGACCGCAGTTCGGTCAACCCTGCCGGTCGTTTGCATGTTCCTTCAAACGTTGTGACAAACACTCGAGCGATATCTTCCCAAGTGTAAATGCTGCTAGGTGCTAACTGATTCAGCCATGCTCTGGCCGAGCCCCCCAACATGAGAGGCAGGTGCTTCATGGCCACTTCATCATTGCCACCGCCGATTTGGATAGCCACTCGGCAGTCTTCAAGCCAAGTGTCAGTCTTGGATTCACCAGTGAACTTACTGACTCCAATCACCAACCTAAAATTGGGAGGAATCGCTGCGGCCCTGATGGCTCTACTAAAGCACTCTGGCCCTGAAACATGCACTCTGCTGCTGGTAGGTGCATCTCTGTTGTGATCTTCCCGGTGAGCCCTGTTCCTGTCGACCAAACCTTGAACGAGAATGGATCTCGCATCAAAGCCTGGTTCCCTGGGATCGACTGGAATCCTCCGCCCAACACTATGAGGGCGTCTGTCATCCTGCTGTCGAGGCACATATGATCCACTCCTCGGGGGAGGTGTGGACACTCGGCATCGATCATCACGATCGAACTGCTGATCGTACTGCTCACGATTCCTGTGCTGATCGCGCCGGTCTCCATGTCCCTCACGCCTCGGGGGCGATCTTGAGCTATGGGCCGACTGGACTGTATCTGTTGCAATGGATCGACTATGGATCCTGTTCCGTGACTGAGAAACAGCGGAATTCTGGTCTCTTGCTGCCCGGAGTAACGCTCTGATCTGCAGCAGGCCTCTGCCAGCCTCTGACTGGGAGGGCTGAATTGACTCTGCTATACGGGTTGCAGCTGCTAAATTCTGAATCGGAGTTCGATATACCTGCGGGGGTGGAAAGAGCTGACGTCGACTGGATTCTGGAACCCGTTGACGCGCTCGCTCGTCGAGTGCTCGCTGGAGGTTCTCCAGTCGAGTGCGCTCAGCCAAGTTAGCCAAGCGCGCGTCCTCCAAGGCACGGGCCTCAGGGGTTTCTCCAACGATAGGAGTGTGAAGTGCATCCATGTTCCGGCGACGAAGTTCCTCTCTCTGCAGCGACGTGAGAGGCTCGGGGAGATACTCCTCATGGGGATGCGACGGGTCACCACCACCTGCGCCTCCGTCGGTGCGGGGAAAACCGGGAGGATTGCATGGTCCATCGATTACCAGAACTTCCGCCGTTGGGTCACTGCTGTCGCATTCGGACGCGGTCTCTGCGGAGCCAGTCGACAGGTCGAACAGGCCGTAGAGGGATTCGTCGGGCTCGATCGCCGCGACTTGTGGGGTGGCCGACTGACGGGCCATCGCATGTCTCACCCACCTCTGAAGCCTCGACCGACCGGAGTGCTTGCGCCGGCGGGAGACAGGAAGGGAGGACGCCACAGGAGCCATCCGGTACTGGGTCGACAGCTGCCGCAGAAGGACACCACGGACGCATGCGCGAAAGTGGGTCGCCCCGCGGACGGGGAGCGCGGCGACGTCAAGTGGAGCCTCCTGAAGCCAAGCAGAGTCGCCGGCGATGAACGTAAGCACGCCGAGACGGATCTCGTGGCCCTCCACCAAAACTCCGCCCGAAACCATGATCAAAGGGATCGGAAAAATCGCTACTTCTCCAACTAGGCGCTAAGACTCCAGCCCCACGGTGGGCGCCAACTGTCGTGGTTCTAACTCTGACAGTAATGTAGGGGGTATGTATGGAGAGGCTAGTTCTTAGCTATGGAGCAGTAGTAAGCACACGAGTTTTACGAGTTCAGGCCCTTCTCGGAGGAAGTAACAGCCCTACGTCTCGGAGCCCGGAGGCGGTCGACTGGATTATGTGTGTATGAGTTACAGGGGTGCGAACCCTTTACATTGAGGAGGGGGGTGGCTTATATAGAGTTTGCCAGACCCCTCCGGCCCTTAGTTATGCAGGGTTTAAAGTACATTAAGGTTGGGCGTTACTGGTAATGCCTCTAATAAAGTGCTATGATGACCATAAAGGTTACTTAATGACCGACCGTTTGCGTGCGGAGTGACTTTAGGTCTCCTCGCAGTCGATTGATTGCTTCTTGGTTGAGTGGTTGCTTCGTGGTCGAGTGTCTTCGAGTCCGTCGAGTGGAACACCTTCAAGTCGATTGAAAGGTGATTTCTTCTAGGGATGTCCTTGGGTAGGGTAGTTAGGACAGGTCCATGACCCTACCCTAGGTACATGGCTTCATCAATGAGGCCGCCCCCAGGGAGGTCTTGGTGTTGTTCGCCTCGCAAGGCTTGGCCCCTCGCGAGGTTCTTGGGTTATTGTTGCTGAAGTTGGGCCATACCGGACCGTCGACGGAGCCACGCCGTGGGCCGCAGGCAGGCAAGTCTGGGTACCCTCGTTCCCAGAACACCGACAATTACAACTCGATACTAGAACAAAATATGACACTATATGAACGCCTATAGTAGTGTACCAGGATGTACAATGATCCAGCGTAACATGTATAAAAAATGATGAATGGTGGCTCAGCCACAAATACTATGTCAGCTATATAATCATGCAAAACAATATGACAATGATGATGTGTATCATAATAACGGAAAGATGGAAGTTGCATGGCAATATATCTCGGAATGGCTATGAAAATGCCATGATAGGTAGGTATGGTGGCTGTTTGGAGAAAGATATAAAGAGGCTTATGTGTGATAGAGCATATCATATCACGGGGTTTGGATGCACCGGCGAAGTTTGCACCACATCTCGAGGTGAGAAAGGGCAATGCACGGTACCGAAGAGGCTAGCAATTTGCGGAAAGGTGAGAGTGCGTATAATCCATGGACTCACATTAGTCATAAAGAACTCACATACTTATTGCGAAAGTCTATTAGTCCTCGATGCAAAGTACTACTATGCATGCCCTAGGGGGAGGTTGTTAGGAGTTAACCATTGCACAACCCCGGCCTTCACGCAAAGGAATACTCTCAATAATAAATCGTGCTCCAACCTTTTAGCATAACACAAGACTATACGTGCATGCTTCGGGAATAACAAACATTAACACCAATATTATTACTAAGCCACAATTACTCACTAGTACAACCCACATATTACCATCTCTATATCTCAAAACTATTGCAAGGAATCAAACTTATCATATTCAGTGATCTACAAGAAAGTTTTTATTATACCCCTCTTGAATACCTATCATATTAGGGCTAATTTCATAACCCGTGCATATTTCCATTACTATTTATTAAACTCTCGAAATGATATAAGTGAAGCATGAGAGTGCAACTATTTCTTTAAAATATAACCACCGCCGTGCTCTAAAAGATATAAGTGAAGCACTAGAGCAACTGCCTAGCTCAAAAGATATAAGTGAAGCACAAAGAGTATTCTAACAAATACGATTGAATGTGTGTCCCTCTCAAAAGGTGTGTGTCAAGCAAAGATGATTGTGGCAAACTAAAAAGCAAACCAAGCAAAGACTCATATAATACACGACGCTCTAAGCAAAACCCATATCATGTGATGAATAAAAAAATAGCCCCAAGTAATTTACCGATGGTTGGTACAAGAAAGAGAGGATGCCATCCGGGGCACCCCCAAGCTTAGAGTCTTGGGTGGCCTTGAATATTACCTTGGGGTGCCTTGGGCATCCCCAATCTTAGAGTATTGCCACTCCTTATTCCTTCATCCACCGCGATCTCGCTTAAAACTTGAAAACTTCAGCACACAAAACTCAATAGAAAACTCATGAGATCCGTTAGTATAATAAGCAAAACATAAACTTTAAGTATTGTTGTAAACTTATTCGTATTTTATTATTGCATAATACCTGCTCTATTCTAACTTCACCATGACTTAACCCCCGATACAATCCATAGATTCATTAAAATAAGCAAACAATGAAACGAAAACAGATTCTGTCAAAAACTGAATAGTCTGTAATGATCTGGAGAAACTCAATACTTCTGTAACTCCAAAAAATATGACAAATTAGGAAAACATGGACAATTTGTGTATTAATCATGTGTAAAACATTCAGAATTTTATCACGTTCTAGTGAATTTCAACAATTCTTCTAGTGGGCGCAAAAGTTTCTGTTTTTACACAAAATCAAATCAACTATCAACCAAATCATCCCAAAGCCTTTACTTGGCACAAACAGTAATTTAAGCACAAAAACACAACCATAACAGCAGCATAATTGTGTGCACACTCAAAAACGGAAAACAAAAAGGAAAAATAAAGATAACTATTGGGTTGCCTCCCAACAAGCGCTATTATTTTACGCCCCTAGCTAGGCGTAATGCATAGTTTCAAGTATTGTCATCTTTCAAATTAATTCCATAGGTGTCCCTCATAATAGATTCATGGGATAATTGGTTTTATGCCCCTAGTTGTGTCCCACTCGACAGGATTGCCCCTAATTTTTAAAAGCCAGTGGTTCTGTCCAACCCACTTTGGTCGTCTTGTGCTTTTGCCCTTTGACCATTTGACCGTCACTTTGAAAACTTCATACCTAATTCATACTAAATAAAAAAATTCAAATAAGATGCCAAAATATTTGGGAAGACATCACCTACATGTCAATTTCATTTGCATTCATGACAAAAGTGTTGGAAAGTGGCCATCTGAGTTTTAGCTCTTATCATACCACCATGAACAGTAAAATCTAAAAAAAATCAAAAATGAATTTGGTGGCAAAGAATGACAAATGTTTTAAGTGCTTGCCAAGTTTTATCAGTGAATGACATTCATGGAAGTCGTGGAAAAAAATCAACACTCCAAAATATATTATTTTTTTGCCATGACTTGCACGAATGTCATTCCCGGATAAAACTTGGCAATCACTTAAAACATCTATCATTCTTTGCCACCAAATTTATTTTTGATTTTTTTATATTTTACTGTTCATGGTGGTATGATAAGAGCTAAAACTTGCATGGGCATTTTCCAACACTTTTGTCCTGAATGCAAATGACATTGACATGTAGGTGATGTTTTCCAAAACATTTTGGTATCTTATTTGCATTTTTCTGATTTAGTATGAATTAGTTATGAAATTTTCAAAGTAATGGTCAAATGGTCAAAGGGCAAAAGCACAAGACGACCAAAGTGGGTTGGACAGAACCGCTGGCTTTCAAAAATTAGGGGCAATCCTATCGAGTGGGACACAACTAGGGGCATAAAACCAATTATCCCTAGATTCATATGGTGTAGATTCATATGGTGGCTTAATTCTCTTTCTATGGAAGTTTTCCAGTCCTTTCGTTAATGGAAATTGGAATCTTATATTACCTTCTTTCATATTGATGTCTACTTCACAACCTTCTTCTTGTAGACGTTGTTGGGTCTCCAAGTGCAGAGGTTTGTAGGACAGTAGCAAATTTCCCTCAAGTGGATGACCTAAGGTTTATCAATCCGCGGGAGGCGTAGGATGAAGATGGTCTCTCTCAAGCAACCCTGCAACCAAATAACAAAGAGTCTCTTGTGTCCCCAACACACCCAATACAATGGTAAATTGTATAGGTGCACTAGTTCGGCGAAGAGATGGTGATACAAGTGCAATATAGATAGTAAGTATAGGTTTTTGTAATCTGAAAATATAAAAACAGCAAGGTAACTAATGATAAAAGTGAGCGTAAACGGTATTGCAATGCTAGGAAACAAGGCCTAGGGTTCATACTTTCACTAGTGCAAGTTCTCTCAACAATAATAACATAATTGGATCATATAACTATCCCTCAACATGCAACAAAGAGTCACTCCAAAGCCACTAATAGCGGGGAACAAACGAAGAGATTATGGTAGGGTACGAAACCACCTCAAAGTTATTCTTTCTGCTCGATCTATTCAAGAGTCCATAGTAAAATAACACGAAGCTATTATTTCCGTTCAATCTATCACAGAGTTCATACTAGAATAACACCTTAAGACACAAATCAACCAAAACCCTAATGTCACCTCAAGTATCCATGGGTATGATTATACGATATGCATCACACAATCTCAGATTCATCTATTCAATCCAACACAAAGTACTTCAAAGAGTGCCCCAATGTTTCTACCGGAGAGTCAAGACGAAAACGTGTGCCAACCCCTATGCATAGGTTCAGGGGCGGAACCCGCAAGTTGATCACCAAAACATACATCAAGTGGATCACGTGATATCCCATTGTCACCATAGATAAGAACGGTAAGACATACATAAAGTGTTCTAAATCCTTAAAGACTCAATCCGATAAGATAACTTCAAAGGGAAAACTCAATCCATTACAAGAGAGTAGAGGGGGAGAAGCATCATAAGATCCAACTATAATAGCAAAGCTCGCGGTACATCAAGATCGTATCACCTTAAGAACACGAGAGAGAGAGAGAGCTCAAACAGATAGCTACTGGTACATACCCTCAGCCCCGAGGGTGAACTACTCCCTCCTCGTCATGGGGAGCATCGGGATTATGAAGATGGCCACCGGCGAGGGTTCCCCCCTCCGGCAGGGTGCCGGAACAGGGTCCCGATTGGGTTTTCGGTGGCTACAGAGGCTTGCGGCGGCGGAACTCCCGATCTATTCTGTTCCTTGATGGTTTTAGGGTATATGGATATATATAGGCGAAAGAAGTCGGCCAGGGGAGCCATGAGGGGCCCATGAGGGTGGAGGGCACGCCTGGGGGGTGGGCGCGCCCCCTGCCTCGTGCTCTCCTTGTTGATCCCCTGGCGTGCACTCCAAGTCTCCCAGATTGCTTTCTTTCAAAAAATAACTCTCACGAAGGTTTCATTCCGTTTGGACTCTGTTTTATATTCCTTTTCTTCGAGACACTAAACAAGGGAAAAAACAGGAACTGGCACTGGGCTCTGGGTTAATAGGTTAGTCCCAAAAGTGATATAAAAGTGTTTAATAAAGCCCATAAACATCCAAGATGGATAATATAATAGCATGAAATAATCAAAAATTATAGATACGTTGGAGACGTATCACATATCAATAATAGCACCTATGGTACGTAGGAAAGGCCTACCAAGCATTATAGGACAAGGCGATTGCAATCAATATCACACAATGAAATCAACGGACACATAATTTATATTTGCAAGAATAATCACATCATTTATTCTACCAAAATGTTTCTTAATAGTGTTATCCGCTAAGTGCAAATTAAGGGAACATTCATCCAAATTATGAAGGCCTAGCACATCACATAAATATTTTGGTATGGTGGAGATGCTAGCACCCAAATCACATAAAACATTGCACTCATAATTTTTAGTCTTTATTTTAATAGTGGGTTCTCATTCATCATATAATTTCCTAGGTGTTGAAACCTCCAATTCTAGCTTTTCTTCTAAAGCTTTCATCATATCTTCTACAATATGTTTAGTATAAGCTTTATTTTGTTCATAAGCATTGCGTGAATTCTCACCCTCCAAACCCACTTTTATCATTGCAACAAGTAAATAGATTCAATTAAAGAACAACTATCATAACTAAAATCCTTGAAATCCAAAGTAGTGGGCACATCACTATTCAAAGTTTTGGCCTCTCCAAACCCACTTTTATCACTTTTTCATTAAGATTTTCACCCTCCGAACAATTGGGATGCCTTCTAGCTAAAATTGACTCATCTTCAGTCCCTTTTTTTATCAAGTTTTATATTACTCAATAAATATTCAATGGGTGAACACCAATCATCTTAATCTCTTCATCATGATTATGATAAAAAACGGGCGGAATCGCTTTTTCTAGGAATTCTCGCTTAGCTCTCAATCTAGCGGTTCTTTCTTTACTTTCACTAATGGAGACATAGATAGCTTTAATGGACTCATTATTATCCAGCTTAGGTGGAAAAAATTTAGATTTGAGATTTTCCACATCATGAGCAATTCTATCCATGTTCCTAGCCATATCATCAACTTTATTCAGTTTTTCCTCTATCATAGTATTGACAATCTTTTAAGAATTAATAAATTCTTTAATATTACTTTAAAGATCAAAGGGCATCCTATTATTATTATAAGAATTACCATAGGAATTGCCATAATTATTAGAGGAATTTCCAGGAAATGGCCTAGGATTATAATTACCCCTATAAGCATTACTATTGAAATTATTTCGAGAGATGAAATTCACATCAATTGGATCATTAGTTTGTTCAATTAAAGTAGATAAAGACACATTATTGGGATCAACATGAGCACTCTTACTAGCAACCATTTTCATAAGCTCATCCATCTTATCACTCAAAGTATTAATTTCTTCAACATAATTCACCTTTTTACTATTTAGAGTTCTTTCAGTGTGCCATTGTGAATAGTTTTCCATAATATTATGAAGGGGTCTTGTTACTTCTGTTAATGTGATTTTCATAAAGGTACCCCCATGTAGGAATCTAAAAGATTTATAGAAACAAAGTTCAATCCCACATAATTCTTTTGTATGATCATCCATAAGCTTAAACCATGAGTAGGGCAATTTCTTATCATTAATTTCATTCTCACACAAGATTGTGCATGATGTTCATGCTCAAGTTACTTAAAATTCATGATTTTATTTCTAATAGAAATAATTTTTACGGGAGGAAAATACTTGGCAATAAAAGCATGCTTACACTTATCCCAAGAATCAATATTATTTCGCGGCAAGGATGAAAACCAAGTTTTAGCACGATCTCATAGTGAGAACGAAAATAATTTCAATTTGAAAATATCATTATCCACATCTTTTTTCTTTTGCATATCACATAATTCAACGAAAGTATTAAGATGGGATGCATCATCGTCATTAGGACTACCAGAAAATTGTTTTTTCATAACAAGATTTAACAAAGCGGCATTAATATCACACGACTCCGCACTAGTGGCGTGAGGAGCAATTGGAATACTAATACAATCATTATTATTAGTATTAGAAAAATCACACATGGAGGAACAAATTATTATTCTCGTTCAATGCACTTCAAACATGGAGGAAAAAATTATTCCTGAGCAGCGCTGATTTGTTGAGCAAGTAATGAATCGCGCTCCTTCTGAAGATCTTCATAACTCACTCTTAGATTTTCAAGATCTTGCTTTCTTTGAAGAAATTCATAAGAAAGCTTCTCATGATCAGATAAGAGAGTGTTATGATGACTTTGAAGGTTGTCAAACTTAGACTGAAGTCTCTGAAGATTTTCAGTCAAGGTTTTAGTGCGATCCATTTCTTCACCCAACATATCATCACTTTTGTCTAGCAGGTTTTGAACCTTTTCAAAAGCCTTTTGTTGTTTCACAGCAATCTTAGCAAGTTTAGAGTAGCTAGGCTTGAGGTTTTCATCAGATTCATCCTCACTTGATTCAGAGGAGGGGTATTTGAGTACCTTGGCACTTTTTGCCATGAAGCAATAGGTGGGAGCGTAGTCATCATTGCCTTCATCAGCCTTGTTGGTGAAGCCATTTTCTCCAGTGTTGAAGACGGACTTGCTGACGAACGCAGTAGCGAGAGCTAGACTCGCCACACCAGATTCTGACTCCTCAGATGCCTCCTCTTCCTCATGTTCCTCAGATTCAGCTTCAGAGTCCATTTCCTTTCCAATGAATGCCCGAGCCTTCTTGGAGCTGCTCTTCTTGTGAGATGAATACTTCGAGGATTTTGATGAAGACTTTGAAAATTTCTTCTTCTTCTTTGAGTCATCAGAACTGTAATCCTTGTACTTCTTCTTCTTTGATTCCTTTTCCCACTGAGGACAGTCTTGAATGTAGTGACAAGGTTTCTTGCATTTGTGGCATAGTCTCTTCTTATAGTCACTAGATGAGGAATCATTATTCCTTGAGGATTTTCCAAAGCGACCACGTCTTGAGAACTTCTGAAATTTCTTCACGAGCAGTGCTAGCTCCTGGCTCAGTTCTTTAGGATCACCAAGGCTACTATCAGAATCTTCACCTTCAGATTCAGAGACTGCCTTGGCCTTCAGGGCACGTGATCTGCCATAGCTTGAACCATAGAGATCTCTCTTTTCAGCAAGCTGGAACTCATGAGTGTTTAACCTCTCGAGGATATCGGCG
Source organism: Aegilops umbellulata (assembly GCA_032464435.1). NCBI lineage: Eukaryota > Viridiplantae > Streptophyta > Magnoliopsida > Poales > Poaceae > Aegilops > Aegilops umbellulata. The sequence goes on from CP136055.1 coordinate 90,644,484, forward strand.
GGATCAAGTGACTTGTAATCTCCATGTTCTTGTATCATCAGTGCCAAAGTATCAAATGAGGAATCAAGCGATCTCAGCAATTTCTTCACCACCTCATGGTCGGTGATGTCAGTGGAACCAAGTGCTTGAAGCTCATTTGAGATAACAGTGAGGCGATCGAAGGTTTGCTGGACATTCTCATTGTCGAGTCTTCTGAAGCGGTTGAAGAGATTGCGAAGAACGTCAACACGAGAGTCACGTTGTGTTGAGACTCCTTCATTGACCTTGGACAACCTATCCCAGGTAAGCTTAGCAGTTTCCAAAGCACTCACTCTTCCATACTGCCCTTTGCTCAGATGGCTACATATGATGTTCTTCGCTTAAGAATCGAGTTGCTTGAATCTCTTCACATCAGCAGCATTCAGATAAGGTGTGACTGAGGGAACACCATTTTCCACAACATACCAGAGATCGCTATTAATTGCCTCAAGATGCATTCGCATCTTATTCTTCCAGTAGGGGTAGTCCGCCCCATCGAAGGTAGGTCACCCAGCAGAGACCTTGATCATACATGCGGTCGACATAACTAAAACTCCAGGCGGTTAAACCAAAATCACACAGAACAAGGGAGTACCTTGCTCTGATACCAATTGAAAGTGCGTTATATCGACTAGAGGGGGGTGAATAGGCGATTTTTATGAATTCTTCACTGAGGAATTTCAGGGTGAGGAAATTCCTAAGCGAAGAACTACTTGCAGTGGAATAAGTACTCAGATACAAACATAACAGAACATAAGCATGGTCATCATGATGAAATGTAAACACGTACAGAGTACATAAAGCATAAGCACCGGATAAAACAGGATAAAGACAAACAAACTGGAGAAATTAAACTGAGAAAATTGAGAAAGTCTTCAGTCAAAGTCTTCAAACAGATATGAACAAGCACAGAACACAGTAACGAGGAAATGGAAGAGTTGAGGAAATAGAACCAGTAGGCTTGGTGAAGACAATGATTTGGTAGACCAGTTCCAACTGCTGTGACAGTTGTACGTCTGGTTGGAGCGGCTAGGTATTTAAACCCGAGGACACACAGTCCTCACCATATTCTCCTTGAGCTAAGGTCACACAGACCTCGCCCAATCACTCGTGGTAAGTCTTCAGGTGACTTCCAAACCTCCACAAACTCGGTCACTCGGCGACCCCAATTTCCTCTTGGATGCTCTAGACCATGACGCCTAACCGTCTCGAAGATGCACAGTCTTCAAAGGTAACAAGCGTCGAATCGACGCAGGATCAATCTCTTCAGTGATGCTCAATCACTTTGGGTTTGTAGATGTTTGGGTTTGGGTTTTCCTCACTTGATGATTTTCGCTCGAAGTCCTCGGAGGATGGGATGCTCTCAAATGACAAGTATCAATTTCTCTCGGAGCAGCCAATCAGCTAGTGGTTGTAGGGGGGCGGCTATTTATAGCCTAGGGAGCAGCCCGACATGATAAGACATAAATGCCCTTCAATGATATGACTGTTAGGTGGGTAGATATTTTGGGACAGCTGACGCGCAGCACAGCAACGGTCGGATATTAGAGGCTCAAATTCCTCAAAGCTATCATGTTCCTCACTTGTAGGCAATTCGCATTGGCGAATTCCTAACTCCTCAGTCAGAACAAATTCCTCAGAGACCGGAAGAAATTTGTCTATGTCACTGAAGAAATTTTACTGAACTGTATGAGATTTCCAATGGCTTCACTTGAAGGGATTGGTAGGTGTAGGATTTTGAGTTGAGCATCACTTGGAAAAAAAATTCCTTAGTATTTCCTCGACCCCCTTTAACAGTACGGTGTTTCCTATGACTCAAGAAGGGGAAAAAGAAACTACGAAAATAAAAGTCTTCATGCTTCATGTTCCTCGAATGAATACCAAGTCTTCAGGATCACACCAATTTCTTCGCTTTCAAAGTCTTCAGATAGTCTTCAGAAATCCAAAGTCTTCAGTCGAAGATATTCATTTTTAGGGGTCAACTTTCTTTGTACATATCAAAATCCTCATAGACTTATAGACCCGTGTACACTCACAAACTCATCAGTCCCTTAACCTATTAGTCTTCAATACACCAAAATAACTAAGGGGCACTAGATGCACTTACAATTCAAGGCAATGATCATGTCTATAGACATCATGTCTGAGACAAGTAGACTCACTCCTGCTTGCATCTATTAGTAATACTCCACCCATCAAACGCTATCCAGCATGCATCTAGAGTATTAAGTTTATAAGAAGTGAAGTAACGCCTTAAGCAAGATGACATAATGTAGACAAAGTAAATCCAACCAATATGAATAATCCCCGTCGTTTTCCCCTCAATAGTGTGGCACCCCGGCTCAGAGAAACCGGAACGCCCCGTATTCCAGCCCAAAGATCGAGGAGAAGTCTTCTGGAATACGGCACTGCTTAGCATAGAACAAACCGGCATTTTATTGCAAGCTGTATTGGGTACAAGGGGATTACATCGGCACGGCGACACTACGCCTGCCACGGTTTCTCTATGTAAACAGCAGAACAACTCGACGCAGTGGAATGACTACTGGCAGCGGAACAACGATGACGGTGATGAACTCCACTCCGCAGGGACTCTGGCTGGAACGCTTATCCTAGCGCGCAAACAAGGGATCCATGGCAAACAAGCAATCATATCCGGTATGACCTGCTGTCGGTGTCAAAACCAGCGGATCTCGGGTAGGGGGTCCCGAACTGTGCGTCTAGGCGGATGGTAACAGGAGACGGGGGACACGATGTTTTTACCCAGGTTCGGGCCCTCTCGATGGAGGTAAAACCCTACTCCTGCTTGATTGATCTTGATGATATGAGTATTACAAGAGTTGATCTACCACAAGATCGAAGAGGCTAAACCCTAGAAGCTAGCCTATGGTATGATTGTTGTTCTTGGTCCTACGGACTAAACCCTCCGGTTTATATAGACACCGGAGGGGGCTAGGGTTACACAGAGTCGGTTACAAGGAAGGAGATCTACATATCTGTATCGCCAAGCTTTCCTTCCACGCCAAGGAGAGTCCCATCCGGACACGGGATGAAGTCTCCAATCTTGTATCTTCATAGTCCAACAGTCCGGCCAAAGGAAATAGTCCGGCTGTCCGGATACCCCCTAATCCAGGACTCCCTCAGTAGCCCCCGAACCAGGCTTCAATGACGATGAGTCCGGCGCGCAGATTGTCTTCAGCATTGCAAGGCGGGTTCTTCCTCAAACTCTGAGTACCTGTTAAATAGTGTCCGGCCTCTCGTAAATGTTGCGCTTCTTGGCTTCTGCGTCCAATAATGGCCATCTTCCACATGTCAAGCTAATGTGAGGAGCCAGGGTGTTTTTACATTTACCACCCTAGCTATATGAATGAACTGTCTATTAAAGAGACGAGGATTCTCAGATCCAAACCACACCATCCTCCCTCAGCGAGCATTCATCGGAGCGCGCTCGAAAAAAATCCATTCCAACATGGCCGGCCAGCGCAGCTCCTCCTCTCGCTCCCGCAGCCCCAAGCCCGGAGATTGGGAGAAGTGTTCTGTCCCGCATAGCCAATTAGTGAAGCTACAGACCCAGGGATTCCTCCCCCCAGCGTATATGGTCCCGGTTCGAGCCGGGCTCGCCACCTATAATGGCGGGGAGCAAGCGGAGAGCTTTCCCAACCCCTCTAAGGGAGAGCGGGTATGCCTTGTCCCTTATTTGTTAAGGGGACTCGGATTTCCAATCCATCCGTTTCTCCGAGGGCTCCTAGAGTTCTATGGCCTCTAGTTGCACAACCTCACCCCTGCCTCCATACTGCACATCGCTGGTTACGTAGCCCTTTGCGAACTGTTTCTGGGCTGCGAAGCTCATTTCGCGTTGTGGAAGAAGTTGTTCTGCCTTGTGCCCCGTACACAGAGGGGATCAATATATCAAGTGGGCGGAGCCGAAGTATGGCGCATCGCCGGGACCGGATACCTATCCGGTACCCCGAAGAAGACGTCCGAAGACTGGCCTTCAGAGTGATTTTATATGGAGGACGTCCCCCTTCCGGATCCTATTCGGACCGGCCTTCACGAGTTTGATAATGCTCCTTTGAATAAGCGCCTGAGCTGGCGACCACGAAGCCCTCAGGAGGAAGATGATAGAGACGTTCTTTACCTGATGGGCCGGATAAAGGCATTGGCTCAACCAGGGCTGACCATAACCAAGGTTATTTCAATATGCATTATGCGGGGGGTGCATCCACTTCAATATCGAGGCCACCCTATGTGGGACTTCAACGGGGAAGATGATGCCACCCGCTGCGGCCATAAGGGGCCGGACTCAGTTGCTGCCCTAGCAAAAATCATGTCCGGTTTGTACAAGGGAGAGGAAGAGGAGTTCCTCCGCATCAAGCCACGGGATGGATTCTCCATGTACAACCCTCCGAGCTGGGTAAGCTGCCACTTTTTATACCCACCCCTTCCGTATTTTTGCAGCAAATATTTTATCTTGCCATTTTATTGCAGGAGCTGCGTAAGGCTGTAAGGGAGATCAATAGCCCACCTCCACAACCAGAGGATCCTGAACGGTCCCTTGACCCCGGCCTTAAAGAGGATCCGGACATATTCGTGGAGCTGATTGACAGTGTATTCTACCAATTGAGCTATGATGACGCCATGGTGGCCATTATAGACGACTACCCTGGGCTACTCCCAGCCTCGCGGGTAAATGAGACCAAAGTCCCACCTTATGAAAAGGATTCCCTTTTATGCACTTCACCTACCGTACACAAATGATTTTTTACAGGGAAGGCCCTCGGGACGCCATGCCGAGCCTGCGGCGACTCACCAACAAGGGGCTCCAAGGCCGGACAGGCTAAAAAGGAAGGTGGTCCGGACGGAGATGCCGGCGCAGAGGTATGATGCAACGCCTCGCTCCGCGGTTGTCGTCTTTTAAAGACATAATAACACCCATGTTTCCTAGAAGGAAGAACGCTCGCCGGACATACCCGGAGAGGTCACCGATCATACCTTTACTAGTCGGGCTCCAGGGCCGGACACAGAGGCGGAAGCTAACACGAGGCGCACGTCGGGTGCTTCTTCTACAGAGGATGCGGATAAAATATCCACTATGAATTCCGAAGTGGAGAGCGCCATGAATCACAGGCGTCGCCGAGCCATACTCCGTGACGCTTGTTTCTCCCAAGAGGCGTTTGATGCCTTCAACTCGGGAGATGTGTATATTCGTGCAGCTCAAAATGGTCTAGCCAGAGCCATGGACCAGTATGTAAAGGATATACGGGTAATTTTTTTGATGATTATATGTATATCAGTAGCCCCTGAGACTTGAAACAGTTAGATTAACTAATTTAAGGATCATGACTTATGCAGGTTTTCACAGAGAAGAATACCCAATTATCTTAGGAGCTGGAAGAGTGCAAAGCCCAGCTTCAGGCCGCACTTGCCGCAGAAGAGGAGTCCAAGAAGACCCCCGCTGGTAACTACTGCGTTCATGCGACGAATGGCAGGTACCAGATGTTTGTGCGGCGTGCCTGCAAGTCTAACAATAGCTTTTGCAGATGACTCCGGAGTAAATCCGGAGGCCGTTCCAGGGGATGCGAAACATGCTGAACGACAGCTAAATGCTGGCGAGTGCGTACTGTCACGCGTCATTCAAGAGAAAAATAATCTCCGAGATGCTAATACCCAGTTGAGCGTAGAACTGAAGGATGTTCGGCCCCAGCTTGCGGACTCCGTGAAGGAGAATAAGCGGCTTCGACATGGCATTTTTAGTAAGTGCTTAAACAAACCCTTGGAAGAGTTCGGTGAAGAGGCCGGCTAACAGAGTTATGTCTGTAGGTATGCTGACGGGTCATCCCGTGGAGGAGATGCCCGGGTCTGCGGGTGATCTTCTACCCGAGCTCTCACAACTGCACGAACAAGTCCGGCAGGCGATGCAGGGTATTGCCCAGGCCTTGTGGCCATTCGTCTCCCTGCCAGCAGGCATTCGAGAGCTTGCGGAGAAGCTCAAGCGGCGCTTCCGATTATGGAAGATATCGGCCTGCCGTCAAGGTGCCAGGGAAGCCTGGGCCATGGTGAAGACGCGGTATACCAAGGCTGACCCAAACCACATGGCCGAGGTCGGACCTGTGGGGCCCAATGGGAAGGAGATCCCCGTTAGCTTAGTGTATGGGCAAGTAGAATTAGCCGCAAAGTATTCCCAACAGGATTGTAGGCTAGACAGCCTGTTGGATGGTATAGAAGAGGAATTTAGTCAGTCTAAGTGACTATGTAATTAAAGTGACATGTATAATGCCTTCTAGCCGGATTGTAAAGCATTTGTCATGGCGGACCTTTTCGCTTCAACCTCGGGACCCGATAGTCCGGAGTGTATCCGAATACCCGCTCAATTATATAAGAACCGGGGTATGCGTGGGAACCAGGCGTAGGGGTCATTAGTGCTTGAACAGACAAGTATCCGACTAGTTATGTTATATTACATGGGTAGTAAGAAACATCTTCCAGGGAGAACAGTTTCTTTAAGGGTTCCTTTCCCTGGGTACGCATGCCCTAAAGTGCAAGTCCGAACTGCGAGAAGAGACGCAGGCAAAAACATCTGGGGGCACATATGGAAAATAAATAAAAATCATCTTTTGTTCACCGACCGAATATTCCCTTAAGAACGCTAGCTTTCGGCTTCACGTAGTCTGAGGTACACATCCGGCTGACCCGACAGTAACAATCGTAGAGGTGCTCCCCTTATGCCCTAGCCGAATTAACGGGAACATAGGACATAAATACAAGAGCCAGGCAACCCAGCTTGGCCAAAACTTAAGTCATATCAATGCATATAATGGCGAAGAAAAGGTACATGCGAAGAATAACACATGTGCGGGGCATGGAGCCCAGATAAATAATTAAGCTTCTGTGTAAGAAGCCCCCAGGTATAATAAGCGCGGTAAGCGCGTCAATAGTGTGCAGGCAAGGCACAAGTTGGCCCTTGACGACTTTGAGAAAGAAAAAAAAGTAGAAAGAAAAAAGAAAAGATAGATAATGTATATGCAAAAAATGGACAGAGGAAGGAGACGAACATAGAGTCCGGCACTAGGCATAGAATCTTCGGAGCCTGGCTGCGTTCCATGGGTTCGGCTCAAGTCGATTATCCGATGCATCCCGCAGACGGTACGCTCCACCGGTCAGAACTTGGTCAATAATGAAGGGACCTTCCCATTTGGGCTCGAGCTTGGTCTTTTTCTTCTCCAGCAGGCGTAGACCTAGTTAGCCAACGTTATAAGTTTTGGCCCGTACTTCTCTGCTTTGGTATCTTCGAGCCTGTTGCTGATAGAATGCGGAACCGGCTTTTGCCACGTCGCGCTCCTCCTCCAGGGTGTCCAGACTGTCCTGCCGATCGAGCTCAGCTTCTCTTTCTTTGTACATGCGCACTCGAGGTGAGTCATGAATTATGTCGCAGGGCAGAACCGCCTCTGTGCCGCACACCATAAAGAAGGGTGTGTATCCGGTAGTACGATTCGGCGTGGTCCGCAGCCCCCAGAGTACGGAGTCGAGCTCCTCTACCCAGTGCGTGTTAGATTCCTTTAAGGACTGCACTAATCTGGGTTTGATTCCGCTCATGATAAGACCATTTGCTCGCTCAACTTGACCGTTAGTTTATGGGTGATAGACCGAAGCATAATCGAGCTTGATGCCCATGTTGTTGCACCAGAGTTTTACCTCGTCGGCCGTGAAGTTCGTGCTGTTCCCAGTGATGATCCTGTGGGGGACACCATAACGGTGTACAACCCCGGATATGAAGTCTATCACCGGTCCGGATTCGGCCATTTTAACAGGTTTGGCTTCTATCCATTTGGTGAATTTATCCACCATGACCAGTAAGTATTTTTTCTTATGGGTTCCCCCTTTAAGGGATCGAACCATGTCAAGCCCCCAGACCGCGAAGGGCCAGGTAATGGGGATTGTTTGGAGGGCGGTGGGTGGCATATGGCTTTGGTTTGCAAAAAGCTGGCAACCGACGCAGCGTTGGACCAAGTCATGTGCATCTGCCCGGGCCGTCGGCCAATAAAAACCTGTATGGAAGGCCTTGCTTACAAGGGCCCGGGCTGCGGCGTGATGGTCGTCGAGTCCGGCATGAATTTCTGCCAGAAGCTTCCGCCCTTCCTCTTCGGAGATGCACCTTTGAAGGACTCCGGTAGTGCTTTTCTTATAAAGCTCTCCCTCATGGAGCCTGTAGGATTTAGATCGCCGCACTATGCAGCGTCCCTCATTTTGGTCCTCGGGAAGTTCCTGCCTAGTTAGGTAGGCCAGGAATTGTTCTGTCCATGGGGCGATGATGGCCATTATTACGTGGGCTGAAGGTGTTATTTCGGTGGCAGGGCCTCCGATTATGTCAGAGTCTTCAGTATCGGGCATTGTGGCTGGGTCCGGACTATTGTTACTGGTGTCCCCTTCCCATACCATGGATGGCTTAAACAGCCTCTCCAAGAAGATGTTGGGTGGGACCGCATCGCGTTTTGCGCCGATGCGGGCGAGGATATCCGCCGCCTGATTGTTTTCCCGAGCCACATGGTGGAATTCAAGCCCCTCGAACCGAGCTGACATCTTGAGGACGGCATTGCGATAGGCCGCCATTTTCGGATCCTTAGCATCGAAGTCTCCATTTATTTGGGATATTGCGAGGTTCAAGTCCCCACGCACCTCCAGGCATCGAATGCCCATGGAAACTGCCATCCGAAGACCATGCAGCAGGCCCTCGTATTCGGCTGCGTTGTTGGAGTCTGTATACAGTATCTGGAGTACTTATTGAACTGTATCTCCGGTTGGGGACGTCAGGACGACGCCAGCCCCCAGACCAGCCATCATTTTAGAGCCGTCGAAGTGCATGATCCAATTGGAGTATGCACCGTACTCTTTAGGGAGTTCAGCTTCCGTCCATTCGGCGACAAAGTCGGCCAATACTTGCGACTTAATGGCTCGCCGAGGCTTGTATGTTATGTCGAACGGGAGGAGCTCAATGGCCCATTTGGCAATCCGGCCCATGGCGTCACGGTTGTTTATAATATCATTAAGTGGCACTTCCGAGGTCACTGTAATTGAACACTCTTGAAAGTAGTGTCGCAGCTTCCAGGATGCCATGAATACCGCATAGGGTATCTTTTGATAATGTGGGTACCGTGATTTGCATGGAGTGAGGACAGTGGATACATAATATACCGGCTTTTGAAGGGAGAATTTATGTCCGTCCGTTTCTCGTTCGACGACGAGCACTACACTTACAACCTGATGAGTTGCCGCAATGTACAACAGCATTGGTTCGCCGATGTTTGACGCGACCAGGATTGGATTGGTTGTCAGTATGGCTTTTATTTCTTCCAATCCGGCTGTGGCACCATCCGTCCACTCGAAGTGTTCGGTGCGCCGAAGGAGGCGATAAAGGGGTAATGCCTTTTCTCCTAAGCGGGAGATAAAGCGGCTTAGAGCCGCCACACATCCGGTTAATTTCTGGATTTTTTTGAGGTCCGTTGGGATAGCCAACTGTTACAGAGCTCGGATTTTGGTCGGATTTGCTTCAATTCCTCTACTGGAGACAATGAAGCCCAGGAGCTTTCGGGCTGGTACACCGAAAATGCATTTTTCTGGATTGAGCTTGATGTCGTATGTTCGGAGGTTGTCGAATGTGAACCTCAAGTCGTCTATTAGAGAGTCGATGTGTTTGGTTTTGACGACCACATCATCTACGTAAGCCTCTACTGTTTTGCCGATCTGTTTCTCCAGACATGTCTGAATCATGCGCTGATATGTTGTGCCGGTGTTTTTGATCCCAAAAGGCATTGTGTTGAAACAGAAGGGGCCGTATGGTGTGATGAATGCCGTTGCGGCTTGGTCGGACTCTGCCATCTTGATTTGGTGGTAGCCGGAGTATGCGTCGAGGAAACACAATGAATCGTGTCCTGCGGTAGCGTCGATAATTTGATCGATGCGGGGGAGGGGGAAGGGATCCTTTGGGCAAGCCTTGTTGAGGTCCTTGAAATCGACACATAGGCGCCAGAATTTGTCCTTCTTTGGTACCATCACCAGGTTTGCTAGCCAGTCCGGGTGTTTTATTTCTCTAATGAATCCGGCCTCCAATAACTTGGCTAGTTCCTCTCCCATAGCTTGTCTCTTAGGTTCAGAGAAACGCCGAAGAGTCTGCTTGACCGGCTTGAATCCCTTTAGAATATTAAGGTTGTGCTCGGCCAGCCTGCGTGGGATTCCTAGCATATCTGAGGGATGCCAGGCGAATATGTCCCAATTCTCGCGCAGGAACTCTCGTAGTGCGGCGTCCATGACGGGGTTTAACTGTGCCCCGATGGAGGTTGTTTTTGTAGGGTCTGTTGGGTGGACTTGGAATTTGACTATTTCATCCGCTGGTTTAAAAGAGGTGGACTTGGATCTCTTGTCAAGTATCATGTCGTCCCTGTCCACTGTGGAGCGCAGCGCAGTTAATTCCTCGGCCGCAAGGGCTTCGAATAATGCCTCGAGGGCCAATGCGGCTGTTTTGTTTTTGGCGCGGAGTGCTGTGTCCGGATCACTAACGAGAGTGATGATTCCGTTGGGCCCGGGCATTTTGAGCTTCATGTACCCGTAATGGGGTATGGGTTGGAAGATCGTGAATGCCTCCCGCCTGCCGTCCATGAGTACTTTGGTGAGTCGAAAACCGTCCACAATTGGACTGAGGACCAGTGCAGCTGGTGCTCGGGCTGTTCAAAATTTAGGTTCGTCACTGGCATTGAAGGTAATAGCCATGTCACTCCATGGATTTATTGCTGCCACGTGGCAGATTTCGGCCAGGCTGCGGAGTGTTCGCTTGCGCCTATTATTTGATGCGAAAGTCTCAAAGACTGTTAATACCGTATTGTTATCCCCGGGATGGTGCTATGTGGCATCTGGGATGAGAAGATCCTCACCACTTTTGTCCACCTGCCGGAGTACCCAACATGCTCTAAGGTTGTGTGTTGGTATGGTATCCGTTGTACTATGAATTTTGTAGGGTCCGTTGAGCCATCCCTCCAATACGGTTCCACGCCCTCTAGAGGGTTTTTGCTTCTTTGTAATTAACTCGGGTGTCTTATGATAGTGCACCCTTTTACTTCAGACTGGGTGTATATTCGGAGCCGGATTATCCCAAAATTTTGTTTCGGTTTTCCAGGCGCTTTCCATCGCACAGTGCTTTCATACTATGGTCACCAAGTCAGCGAAGCGTGATATGTCACGGCGACTTATGGCGTTAAGTATTCCCTTGTCCGTGCAATTATTGCAGAAAAATGAGACTGCGTCTTCCTCGCGACAGTCCTTAACCTTGTTCATCACAAGGAGGAATCTGGCCCAATAATGATGTACTGTTTCCTGGGGATCTTGCCTGATGTGGGAAAGATCGTTTATGTTTGGGTGGGTGGGTTTATTTGAGTCCGGACCCTTACCCGATCTGAGACCCAGGGGCCGAGGAGTTTTCAATCTTGGAAGTTCGGGTTCCGGGATGTTGCCCGATAAGTCTGGCCCGCTGCCTGACTCTAGGTTCAGGGCTTGGGTGATGTCCTCCCGTAAACGGGTATCCGGCTCGGAGAGCTCAGGAATCCGGACATAGTTAGTCCTCAAGATAGAGGAAGAATCGTCGCATTGTTCCTCCACCACCGCAATATGATGGGTGACCGGTGGAGAGTTAATCTCCCTTTGATCGGGTTTAAGCCCAATCCGATCATAGTCTGTAGCGACTCCCAAGGCGGCGATGCGATCCAAGAGCTCGTTTAGGGAAGAGAGCTCCATCGGATCCATCTGCTCGGCAAATTACGAGACGACGTGGAGGTTGTTTTCGATGACCCGAGAAGTCATCGTCGGTGCAGTAGCCGAACGGGCGGTCATGATGAAACTGCCTAGCTGGAGAGTTTGCCGGCAGCCAGGGCTCCCTTGGCGGTAATGTTGCTTTTAACAACAAGACGAGGCATCCTTCCTTACGGTGACGGCACAGTGGAACTCTCAATGAAAGCACCAATGTCGGTGTCAAAACCGGCGGATCTCGGGTAGGGGGTCCCGAACTGTGCGTCTAGGCGGATAGTAACAGGAGACGGGGGACACGATGTTTTTACCCAGGTTCGGGCCCTCTCGATGGAGGTAAAACCCTACTCCTGCTTGATTGATCTTGATGATATGAGTATTACAAGAGTTGATCTACCACGAGATCGAAGAGGCTAAACCCTAGAAGCTAGCCTATGGTATGATTGTTGTTCTTGGTCCTATGGACTAAACCCTCCGGTTTATATAGACACCGGAGGGGGCTAGGGTTACACAGAGTCGGTTACAAGGAAGGAGATCTACATATCCGTATCGCCAAGCTTGCCTTCCCCGCCAAGGAGAGTCCCATCCGGACACGGGACGAAGTCTCCAATCTTGTATCTTCATAGTCCAACAGTCCGGCCAAAGGAAATAGTCCGGCTGTCCGGATACCCCCGAATCCAGGACTCCCTCACCTGCAAACTGGCATGACACGCCAGGTCAGTACATGGAATGTACTTGCAAGCTCACAACAACCAAAGCAATCAAGACAAACAATAGCATGGCAATTACAGGTTAACCAGGTTTAACATGATACCATCAGATCAATCATAGCATGAACATGATGAGACTAGCATGCAACATGATGAAACTATCATGCACCAACTTACTCTACTCGGGTTATCTCATAACCAACACATGCATCACTTACCATCACGGACATCACACGATCATCTCAGGATCCAATCAAGCTTGGTATTAACAATACCGTAGTAATCAATTATGACCACAAGGAGCTTGACTTTTACCCTTGACTCTCGCATAACACCGCAAATATCCAACAAGTCGGTATTCACGATACCACAGTGATCCTCTTACGATCACATAAATATCAACCAACTTCTTCAATCATCGAACCAGGGTTGTTATTAAGCACATTATTATTACTGTTGACCCATAGTGTGACCAACTACGAACTGGGCCCATATCCGCGGGCGCGGCTATCGATAGATTTAACACACACACTCTGCAGCGGTTAGCACACTGTACCCATGCCACGGAACCCTGGACTCGCACTCCCATTCGGGTGGACCAAAGCGTTCCGACAAAACCGTCCTACTGCCATGACACCCTCCCGGCCACTCCGACCAACTCCCCTTTGGGCTAAGTCTTGGGTGGCCCCGTGCCTACAAAAGGCACCAACGGCCACCGTCGTGGCAAAACGGTCCCAAACGGGGACAAGGATCCATACTCAACAACGGGCACACCAGGCTTATGCCATCCTACCTGATCAGGGTAGCGCCCGCGCATAACCTTCCCTCGCGGGAGGCACTGGGGGGAGGCATGACAATAGACCCAGTTAGGACCCCCCCATAGGGTAAGCATGGTTGCACTGTGGTGGCACCATGACTCAGCCAACAATTGTTCAAGTTCAATTTAATCCTGTTAAACTTGAATGCAATATGTTGAGCCATGATACAATAACATGATGCAATTACAATGCATGAACATGATATCAAAATAAGCATGGAGGTGCAACATAATCAACGAGCATAACAACAACATTTAATCATTTATCCAGATGAGCATGGCATACTGACGAGCATGAATATCACAACTAGAACACTACTCATAGCATAACATGACCACTAGCATCAACAATAAATACCATGCAATAACATAACGATAAAACTACCATGCAAGTATTTAATCAACTGGGTGCAAAAGAACATGCATAACAACGGTACTCGAAACAGACAATAGTCATGCACCGAAGACCATCACCAACATGTACTACTACCAAGCATGGTTAATATTAAAGTAATACTAGCATGAAGAACATAGTAACAGAGTGCAAGAAAACATAGCATGACGGTAAACACCGATCCATAAGCATAACCGAAATATCGACAACAGTAGCAAAACAAACAGGTAGTTATTAAAGATTCACGTTGAAAACCAATGCTTCTGCATGGCTATCATGCAAATGGTGGTTGTGGCTTTCCTGGGGATGAGGAAGGCTCCAGAGAGAAGTGCGATGATGCTGCGAAAAGAATCACCGGAAAGGGTTCTCTCTCGGAGGGGGCTGATTAAGGGCAAGGGCAAAATGATCATTTCCAGTATGTTGAAACATAGTGAAAATGGTACCAAAAGTTCATGCTCGAAGAGACGAAGACGTGGGCGTTAGATTCACCTCAATCAGAGTTAGGGTTGCGGAGTTATGAGGTGTTGAACACTAGGGACCAATCTGTGAATAAAACTTCAACAAAAAAGTCCCTGGAGGCAAAAACTGAAAGCGCCTTCGGCTGAGTACGTTTTCTAAAAAGGAAAACGTCTTTTGAGCTGAAGTTACAGGAAATACGCTTTTCAGAAGGGAAAGAGCATTTTGGTTTATAAGAAGAGAGAATACGCTTTCGAGAAACGGAAACGTATTCCTGTGAATACGCTTCCACTTACGTGACTAGGCAGAGGCAGGGTCGGCTCGCGTGATGCTGACGTGCGGGTCCCACGGGCACTGGGGCCCGACACTTATCCACGTCAGCGACTGGGGTCAACGCGGGATCAGCTCCTGTGTGGCTGACTGGTGGGGTCCGCGGGGAGGAGGGGGTCCGCCTGGCTCGCAGTCGTCTCCTTCCTCACCCTGCCCCCGATCGAACAAAGGAGGGGAGTAGGGGAGCGGCTCCCGGCGACTCCGGCCACCTATGGCAGGGGAGAGGCCACCGGTGGGCACGGGAGGAGGTGCTGCTCCCGCCTGGAGCAGCAACAGACGCCGGGGAGGAGCGTGGCTGCGGCACCATGCAGAGGCAGAGGGCAATGGCGGAGACCAACCAGGGAAGACACAGCCTCGAGAGCTCCAGCGACGAGGGGATGGGCAGGGGAGGCTTGCAGGAGCATGGGGAAGCCACTAGTGAGGTCAGGAGGGAGGGGGAGGGCTCAGGTCGGCCGAATTTAGCCGAGGCCGTGCGGCGGCCATGGCGGCCTACTGCCGCGAGGAGGGGCTCCGGGGCTCGGTACACTAGCTAGGGAGGGGTCTGGGAGTGATGGGGAGGCGATGGAGTGGTCGAGCGAGCTCGGGGCTGCTTAAATAGGCGAGGGGAGAGGCAGTTCGTCGAGATGCCGCTGAGCACGTTCGGCCGACGCTCTGACAGGCTCATCGAGCACGAGCGGGCACGACAACACGACGAGGGATGACGCGGACGAGCCGCAGAGATCACGGAGTCGAGGATAGCTCGGGGACAAGAGAGGAAGAAGCCATGGCGCCATTAATGCCTTGTCGGCACTGTGCGCCCGTGGACGCGCTCTGTTTCTCGACGAGGACAGGCCGTCGGGAAAGCAAACGGAGGGGGCAAGCGCTCCAGAGGAACGGCGACAACATGTGCTAGCTGTTAGACACGCCCACGCGCGCGAAGACGACGAGAGGAGGAGGGGCCCGAAGCAAAACGACGCTCTGGCCATGACCATTGCTGCCAGAGCGCGTGCAAACGACGGGGTCACCATTGTGCCCGGCAAGGAGGGGGCACAAGAGACTGCCGCGAGCTGTCTAGTGATGAGTCCCTTCATAATATAGGCTGAGGGAGTTGATGGATAAAGAGAAGAAGCCAAGGAGAGGAGTGTGTGATCGTCTAAAGTTTGATGTTGCAAACTTGATCATGAAACAGTGATCAACTGAGGTGAGATTAGAGCAAAATGAGATGTCTGGGAGGTTTAAGATTGGAAAGACTACGATCCTGGAGATTTTTAGGGGAAATGGACCAAGATAAATCATAGTTGCTTCACAACTGAATATTTGGTCCAGAATCAAGATCATGATGGTGCACTCAAATGGAGAAGCCACTTGAGCTAAAATTTGACAAGGCAGGATTATTTGGCCATATGAAGATGCTGCAAAAGGTTTCATACCAATTGGATAAACCAAAATGGTACTTCCTTCACAAACATTTCCACTGACTAGAAACTTGCAAGAATTCTAGAGGAAAATTGGCTAGATGGAATATGCCCAAATTGGGTGGAGATAGGTTATATGAATAAGAGAAGGCCTAGGAAACTTTACAGCCATAATGGAGCAAGATAAAATATACTTGCTTCATTAACTGAAAATTTGGATAGAAACAAAGATTTGAAGTTGTGCTCACATAGATGCATTGCATGAGCTCAACTTTGGTGGAGGGCTATGATATGGTGATACTGAGGTCATGCATAAATTTCAACTCATTTGGATATGCCTAGCTAGTACTTCCTTCACAACCAATTCCCTCAGACAGGAACTTTGAAAAATTGCTCAGGGATAATTACTAGGCAAATTAAGTTGAAATTTGTCATGAGGCAATTATTTGGACATGAAAAGATGTCCAAGAAGTTTGGAGTCAATTGGGCAAAGATAAATGGCACTTGCTTCACAATCTGCCATCCAGGACAGAATAGGAAATGAATTTATCGAGCATGATGGGAAACATGGCCTGTCGGTGTCAAAACCGGCGGATCTCGGGTAGGGGGTCCCGAACTGTGCGTCAAGGCCGGATGGTAACAGGAGACAAGGGACACGATGTTTTTACCTAGGTTCGGGCCCTCTCGATGGAGGTAATACCCTACTCCTGCTTGATTAATATTGATGATATGGGTAGTACAAGAGTAGATCTACCACGAGATCAAGGAGGCTAAACCCTAGAAGCTAGCCTATGGTATGATTGTGTATGATGATGGTTTGTCCTACGGACTACAACCCTCCGGTTTATATAGACACCGGATAGGGTTAGGGTTACACAGAGTCGGTTACAATGGTAGGAGATCGTGAATATCCGCATCGCCTAGCTTGCCTTCCACGCCAAGGAAAGTCCCTTCCGGACACGGGACGAAGTCTTCAATCTTGTATCTTCATAGTCCAGGAGTCCGGCTGAAGGTATAGTCCGGCTACCCGAACACCCCCTAATCCAGGGCTCCCTCAGTAGCCCCTGAACCAGGCTTCAATGACGACGAGTCCGGCGCGCAGATTGTTTTTGTCATTGCAAGGCGGGTTCCTCCTCCAAGTCCTTCATAGAAGATTGTAGACACCAAGAGTAGTGTCCGGCTCTGCAAAATAAGTTTCCACATATTGCCATAGAGAGAATAATATTAACACAAATCAAATCTGCTGACGTATTCCGCAGTGCGTCATCACACCACGACCAAGCTCTTTATACAAATTGTTTTTACTTTTTCGCCCTCAGCACGCTTTGCGAGGAGGTTTCCTTGGCACGTCTTGTCAAAGCAGAGATCGTGTGCCCCTTTTACGGGATTCTCATCAATACAGACGTGGGTAACCCAACCGCGCCATTTACCACGGCGCTTGGGAGGCAAGCGAGTTTTATTACGTAGGTGGGGACGCATAACCGCATCCGCCCATATAAGGGGATAAGGATCCACCTTTTTTTACCTACGCCTTCTTCCTCCTTTGCCAATCTATCTCTCGCGCACTCAAGCTCCAGCGCCCAAGCCCGCTCTTCCCACCTCAACCTTCTCCAGCAATGTCCGGAGCGGGAGGCAAGTGGATGGTCTGCTCCGTCACGGAGGTTCAAGTAAAAAAGCTAAGGAAGGCCGGATACCTGTCCAAGGACATCCCGCACCGGCTTCCTGAGAAGGGGCAGCTTCTCCCCACCCCAAGGCCCCATGAGAGGGTAGTTTTCCTTCCCCACTTCCTCCGCGGACTGGGTTTTCCACTTCACCCATTCTACTACGGCCTAGATTTCCACGATCTGGCCCCGAATTTCATCCTCAACATCTCGGCGTTTATCGTCGTGTGTGAGGCCTTCCTCCGCGTCCGCCCCCATTTCGGCCTCTGGCTCAAGACCTTCAACGTCAAGCCCAAGGTGGTGCGCGGCAGCCAAGCAGAGTGCGGAGGCGCTATGGCTGGCAAGATAGCCAACGTCCTCTGGTTCGAGGGCTCCTTTGTGGAGACCCTAAAGGGGTGGCAAGCCGGGTGGTTTTACATCACCGAGCCACGCGATCCGGAATGGGTCGCAGCCCCCGAGTTCAGATCCGGACCCCCCACGCGGCTTATGTCCTGGAAAGAGACGGGCCTGTCGTGGGGCAACGAGGAAGAGGTGACCAGACTAAAGACCTGCATCCAGTCCCTGGTAAATAAGCCAATCCGACTTGTCAATATAGTCCAGGTCATGCTCGTTCGTCTGATCCTCCCGTGCCAACAACGGGATTTCAATTTGTGGGAGTTCGACCCGGCGCAGCACCGAACCCTCACCAGGATCTTCGGCACATCGTATGAAGACGTCTGGAAGGTGCTAATCAAAGGCGCCGAGGCCCCCGCATCCGCTTCCGAGGACCGCAGATACAACACGCAGCGTCACGCTAGCGAGGTAAGCTATCTATGCCTTTGACAGGATTATTAAGCTCTTTTTCATAGATTAACTCTATGCGGGATCTAAACTCCCTTACCTTTGACAGGCTTGGCAGGCGATATCCGGACCAATTAACTGTCCGGCTCCCCTGCCCGAAGACCCAGCCCCAGCTCTCCTAGTGAAGCTGCTGACTCCGGCGCCTTATGTGGTGCCGGAGAGGAAGGTCAAGAAGAAGAAGACCACCGGGACTCGAAAGAGTGCCCGTAACTTGGTGGTGTCGGACTCGTCATCTGACGAGTCCGAGACGCCCTCCTCTCGTGAAAATGAGGAGGAGGAAGAAGAAAGCTCTCCTCCCCCAGCGGAGGGAGAAGAGAAGAAGAAGGCCGCCCCATCAGGGGAGGCCGAGGGGTCTAGGAAAGGGAAGACCCCTCCGCTGGACTACTCCCATGATGCCGAAGAGAGCGGAGAGGAGTGGCCGAACAGGGCCAAGCGTCCGGCGAAATCGTAAGTTCGGACATCAGAGTAACTCATGATGTTCCTTTGTTGCGTAGCTTTCCTTAATGTCGAATGTGAATATGCAGCCCGCCCCAGGGCGAATACAACGAGTCGTCGGGCGGCTCCCTGGACTCATCGGACGTGAACTCTGTTCCACCCGCTGTCTCCCCCCGCACCACGGATGACGCCGAAGTGGCGTCGCGACAAGCTCCGGGGCAGGAAGAGGTGGTCCTGGAGGAGCCGCAAGGCAACCTCCCGGACTCCAGGAGTGAAGGGGACAAGACCCCCCAGGGCTCCAAGTCCGGCTTTGTGCCGGACACCCGCGCCGGAATCTTCAACAGTTCTAAGCCACGGTAGGCGAACTCCTTCCAAAAGGAACAAGCCTTCTAAGCCAGCGACCTCCGTCCAACCGGAGTCGCTGGACCATCTGCTGGAGGTGCTTGACGGTGCCTCCATCGACAAGGGGCACCGTACTATTATGAGTACGGTGATCCAAAAGGTTCAGTCTGCCAAGAGCGGACTGACTGAAGCTTGCGCTAGCCTTCTGACAGGCTTCAAGGTAAGTAAAAATATGTCAAAATTTTACCGCATAGACAGTAGCCCCTGATGCTCTGTTTAGCGTTCGGAAAGAAAAGCTGAATAGAGGATCTATTAATTTTCGCAGGAGTCTAATAATAAAGAGTCAATATGCGTATGCAGGCTTCGCTGCTATCCACCGCCTCATTGACTGCACAGGTGGATGTTCTAAAAAAGGATCTCGGACGGACTGAGTAAGAGCTCGGCCTTGCCAAACGGCAGCTCGAGGAAAAGCAAGGTAAGAAATACCCTACAGAAAAAGGTGCCTATAGAGAGGCGTGATTGCAAAGAATAACAGGATCGTACTGCTTATTGTAGGGGCACAACTGAGGTGGCGACCCTCAAGCAGGCGCTATCTGAGGCCGAAAAGAAAACGGCCGAGTAGCGCACCGAGCGAGAAAGACTTGGGGCTCAGGTTGGCGAGGTGCAGCAAGAGCTGCAGGCTCTCATAAAAAAACAAGAGAGCTTGGAGCTTGAGTCAAAGGCGCAAGCATCCGAGCTCGTGTCGGCCCTTGAGACCGCCAAGGGTGCCAAGGCCGAAGCCCAAAAGGCCCTCCAAGAGTTGGAGGAGATGAAAAAGATAGCAGCGGGTAAGGCATTCTTAATGCAAAGTAGAAATATAAAAGTAAACTACTTGTCACTTACCCAAATCCGGAGTTCTCTAGGGGCGTTCGCAGATCTTCCCCGCAGCGTATCCGACGCCGCCGCATTCTACCGAGCTGAAGAGGGCAGCTCGACGGAGAGTGTATTTTGGTCTCAGTATTCTGAGGCCGGACACCCTGTGCCCTTGAGCGACCAGCTGAAACAGCTGGTCGAGCTCCACAAGGCGGCCGAACAAGCCATGAAGGGCTTCATAGTTCGGCTGTGGCCCGGAGAGGCCCTGCCTGGGAGCTACTTCAGACTGGTACGGCGGCTGGTGGAGGCCTGTCCAAGGCTTGAGGTCATCAAGCGTTCCGTCTGCATCGAAGGTGCCCGGAGGGCCCTTGCTCATGCAAAGGTGCACTGGGGTAAGGTTGACGGTGAGAAGCTGATGAAGGACGGGCCACCGCAGGGGAAGGAGCATCGCAAGCCCGAGAACTACTACAAGGATGTTCTTGCAGGTGCCCGCCTTATTGCGGATGAATGTACCAAAGATGTAATTTTTGAATGAACTCGCTCGTGTTTATCCTGTGCGCTGAAAACTTGTTCATATGCGCTAAGCAATGCTTATTTAATTTAAAATATTATTTTCTCTGCGGCCGTTTATCAAAAATTCAGAGATGGCCAGTCGTCGGTTTCTGCCCCCATGCCGCTAGTGTTGGGGTGTTCGGGATAAACCTGAGCGCTCTTTTTCCCGTGGTTGGGTCCTTCAAGGGAGGCGCTCAGCACAACGAACCAGGCAATCGGACTATAATGCTTGAACACTCTCACTTAGCCATAGAACTTTATAATTTTAAATTTCGACGAAGCCCCTAGTTCGGAAGACCGAATTCGGGGCGCTATCCACGCCTTTGGCCGGACAAAGCCAGCTCCTCGCTCGAAGCGGCATAAGTCTTTAGGGACTCGAAAAACCTCTCGAACATCGACCGGTCTCTCGCCTTATCATGACAGTCAGTTTTAGCTTTCTCCACTGAGGTGCTTAACCCAGCTGAACCGGGGCACAATCGCAGTGGTTCTCCTAGTGCTACCTTAGCCGATATAGCGGAACGTAAGGCACCAAAACATAGGAGTCGGGCAAACCCAACTATTGACCCAAATCATGATTCGGAGCCGATGCATATAGTGCTATAAGTTCGGAGTGCCGCACTTGTGAAAGTGTACGGACTTCTCACACCAGATCGAAGGGTACTGAAGCCCCTGGCGTGTTTGCCGTACCATGGTGTACGGGTGCGAGCATGTTATTTAATAAACATATATATTAAAAGAGGATAATGCAAAAAAATAGACAAAAAGCTATGCATTGTTTATAAAGAGACCATTTATCAAAGCCGAACGATACAAGTAGTGTGATAAGCAAAAAGATATTAGATTATTTAACATGTCCTGACCAGGGGCAGGCCGCGGAATTATATTCGAAACAGATATACCGCTCGTAATAGAGACCACCTGGGAGTTCCATAATGCGGCGTAGCTTTGTCTGCTTCCCTAGATCTTGCATCGTTTGTGTGGCAGTCGAATTGCCGAACAGGTCGTCCAAAGTGTGGAGTCCTGAAAGTAAAAAAAGAATCCGGCAGCCCCTAGTACGTTTTAAGCCGTATTTCGGGCATGCCGTTACTGTGCCCCTTCCCCTGTGCCCATGGTATTTCAAGGGCGTAATTATGTACGCGAGGTACTAGCTTCGCTATGTCGCGATGGCTGGGGTTGGGGCCGCATTGCTACGCCTGCTTAGAACGTGCCAGGCGGTCTTGTTGTAGGTTACTCCGGGCGCGCTTGGCAGTGTCTGGCTTTTTAACGGCCGGACTGGAGAGTTGCCTAAAAAGGCTGCTTTGTACTTCCGCTGCGAGAGCCGCCGTGTGCTCCTCCGTACGGAGGGAGCGTTCGGTGTTTCCGTTGACCGTGATTACTCCTCGAGGGCCTGGCATCTTGAGCTTGAGATATGCGTAGTGCGGCACCGCATTGAACTTTGCGAATGCGGTTCGTCTGAGCAGGGCATGATAGCCACTGCGAAACGGGACTATGTCGAAGATTAACTCTTCGCTTCGGAAGTTATCCGGAGATCCGAAGACCACATCAAGTGTTATGGATCCTGTACAGTTGGCTTCTACACCTGGTATAACGCCTTTAAAGGTCGTTTTTGTAGGATTAATCCTTGAGGGATCTATGCCCATTTTCCGCACTGTATCCTGGTAAAGTAGGTTCAGGCTACTGCCGCCGTCCATGAGGACTCTTGTGAGGTGAAAGTCGTCGATGATTGGGTCGAGAACCAATGCGGCAAAGCCGCCATGACGGATGCTAGTGGGGTGGTCCCTTCGATCAAAAGTGATCGGGCAGGAGGACCATGGGTTGAACTTTGGGGCGACTGGCTCCATCGCGTATATGTCCCATAGCGCACGCTTCCGTTCCCTCTTGGGAATGTGGGTTGCGTATATCATGTTCACCGTCCGCACTTGTGGGGGAAACCCCTTCTGTCCATTGTAGTTCGGCGGCCTGGGCTCCTCCTCGTCGTCGCTATGTAGCCCCTTATCTTTGTTTTCGGCTCTAAACTTGCCTGCCTGCTTGAACACCCAACAATCCCTGTTGGTGTGATTGGCTGGCCTTTCGGGGGTGCCATGGATCTCGCACAAGCGGTCGAGTATTCGGTCCAAACTGGACGGGCCCTGAGTATTCTTTTTAATGGCTTTTTCCGCTGACCGGATTTATAGCCTCTGAATCCGGCGTTGACTACCGTATCTTCATTGCTGTCGCTGCTAACGCGGCGCTTTTGCTTATTTCGACGTGTCCTGCCATTTTTGTCCTTGGTATCCGAATTACCAGGGTTCTTTGATAAGTTGTTGCTGCGAGCTAGCCAGCTATCTTCGCCCGCGCAAAAGCGGGTCATGAGTGTCGTGAGGGCTGCCATAGATTTCGGCTTTTCCTGTCCTAGGTGCCGGGCAAGCCACTCGTCGCGGATGTTATGTTTGAAGGCTGCTAGGGCCTCTGCGTCCGGAAAGTCGACTATCTGGTTTTTCTTTGTTAGGAACCGTGTCCAGAATTGCCTGGCCGATTCCTCTGGCTGCTGAATTATGTGGCTTAGGTCGTCGGCATCCGGTGGTCGCACATAAGTGCCCTGGAAGTTGTCAAGGAATGCGGCTTCCAGGTCCTCCCAAGAACCGATTGAGTCCGCTGGCATGCTATTAAGCCAGTGCCGGGCCGGTCCTTTGAGTTTGAGCGGGAGGTATTTGATGGCGTGTAGATCATCGCCACGTGCCATGTGGATGTGAAGGAGATAATCCTCGATCCATACCGCCGGATCTGTTGTGCCATCGTATGATTCGATGTTTACGGGTTTGAAACCCTCTGGGATTTTATGATCCATTACTTCATCTATGAAGCGTAGTGGGTGTGCGGCGCCTCTGTACTGGGCTATATCTCGACGCAGCTCGGAAGAGCTATGTCTGTTGTGTTCGGCCCTGCCGGATTTGTTGTATCCGGAGTGAAGATCATCGTCACGTGTCGTAGGGCGCCTGCGCGATCCGTAGATCGATCTTGTTTGCCTTGCCTTATCCTCCAGTACATCTCGCAGGTCTGGCGTGTTTTCCTGTGCCTTAGTTGAGCGGCGTCGGGGCATGGCTTGTGTGGAGGGCCGAGAGGCCTCTCTGTCGCGGCCACGAGGTGGCCGGTCTGCCATGTCGTGTGCTGGTGATGTAGGCGCTTCCTCCTCTGATCGGGGTAGCGGCTTGCGCTTTGGGTAGCTCTTGGAGGGGCGTTCGAGTTCATACTCTTCAGCCGCAAGGACTTCAGTCCATCTATCAGCTAGCAGATCTTGATCAGCTCTAAGCTGTTGCTGCTTTTTCTTGAGGCTGTTCGCCGTGGCTAGAAGCCTGCGTTTGAAACGCTCTTGTTCGGCGAGGTCTGATGGTACGACGAATTCGTCGTCATCGAGGCTAGCCTCGTCTTCGGAGGGAGGCATATAGTTATCATCCTCAACCTCTCGGTCTGCCGCTCTCTCATGAGGGCTGGCTTCTCCATCTTCCTGCGCCGAATCTTGCTGGGGAGGGTGTTCTTCGGCGCTATCCGGGGTACTATTATCTCCGGTGCCGAAATCGCCATTTTTACTTTGGCGGGATTTAGAGCGGCGCCGCTGACGGCGGCGCTTTGGCTGTTTCTTGGAGGTGTCATCCCCCGCTGTTCCCTCGCCATCTCCATCTTTTGGAGTATCCACCATATATATGTCATATGACGAGGTGGCTGTCCAGCGCCCTACAGGTGCTAGTTCTTGTTCGTCTCCGACCTCGTCGTCCATACCATCGAAGTCTTCGGAGCCGAAGTCAAGCATGTCGGTTAAATCATCGACAGTGGCTACCAAGTGGGTGGTGGGTGGGTTTTGAATTTCTTCATCGTCCGTATCCCATCCTCGCTGACCGCAATTCGACCAGGGCTCTCCTGATAAAGAGAGAGACTTGAGAGAATTCAGGATGTTGCCAAAAGGTGAGTGCTGAAAGATGTCCGCGGTGGTGAACTCCATTATCGGCGCCCAATCGGGTTCGACTGGCAGGGGCACGGGGAATTCGGGGTCCGGGGAGGAGTCCGGACCCTCGGGGTCACGGGTCAAGCGGAGTGCGGGGCTGGCGTTCGGCTCGATCGCCTTTGAGATCGCAGCCCCCGAGGTGACGTCCAACCGTTCATCCTCGCTTGGCGCAATGGGCTCCGAGTTAAGGGTCGGAACTGGTGCGTATGCGGCCTCCAGGACACTGTTAAGAGGCAAAGCTAGATCATGCCCCTCGAGATAGTGCGGCGCGCTTGGTTGTGGCTCGAACCCATCAAAGATCAAGTCTCCGCGGATATCAGCCGTGTAGTTTAAGCTTCCAAACCTGACTTGATGGCCAGGGGCGTAGCTTTCGATCTGCTCCAGATGGCCAAGCGAATTGGCCCGCAGAGCGAAGCCGCCGAAGACGAAGATCTGTCCGGGGAGAAAAGTCTCACCCTGGACCTCATCGTTGTTGATGATCAGAGAAGCCATCGGGCCTAAAGGCGATGACACAGAGGAACTCTCAATGAAAGCACCAATGTCGGTGTCAAAACCGGCGGATCTCTGGTAGGGGGTCCCGAACTGTGCGTCAAGGCCGGATGGTAACAGGAGACAAGGGACACGATGTTTTTACCCAGGTTCGGGCCCTCTCGATGGAGGTAATACCCTACTCCTGCTTGATTAATATTAATGATATGGGTAGTACAAGAGTAGATCTACCACGAGATCAAGGAGGCTAAACCCTAGAAGCTAGTCTATGGTATGATTGTGTATGATGATGGTTTGTCCTACGGACTACAACCCTCCGGTTTATATAGACACCGGATAGGGTTAGGGTTACACAGAGTCGGTTACAATGGTAGGAGATCGTGAATATACGCATCGCCTAGCTTGCCTTCCACGCCAAGGAAAGTCCCTTCCGGACACGGGACGAAGTCTTCAATCTTGTATCTTCATAGTCCAGGAGTCCGGCTGAAGGTATAGTCCGGCTACCCGAACACCCCCTAATCCAGGACTCCCTCATGGCCAATGAAACATTTTGCCATATTTGAGAAAGATATGACCCAAACAATTTATGATAATTATTTGAGAATTTTAGGAGTGATAGAAATATAGGTTGCTTCACAACCTAGGGCAATTAGGGTCATTCCTTTAATAGAAAAGGAATATTCCCAATAAAAAGAGTATTGGGATTTGGGCTAGGATGAAAATGGAAAGGTCTAGGGAAGAATTTGAGGTTGACAAGCCACTCTGGAAGCAAAGAAGAGGTCATCTTCTTCCGTTTCCAGACCACAAAGCCACGGAAAAATAAAACTCAAGCAAAAATCTCAGAAAACAAAAGAAAAAGAAAGGGCCAAAAATCAGGCTGTGACAAATAGCAACAATACAAATACGTGTCTTGCCCCCTTCTGTCACCGGGATATAGATCACCGCAAGATTGAATCCATTACAAGATAAACCAACCTAGTTAGACAAACCAAACAGATAGATTAAAGAGAAATACAAAGATATAATAATCATGCATAAAAAATTCAAAGAAGACTCAATTAATATTCATTAATAATCTGATCATAAACTCATAATTCATTGGATCCCAACAAACACACCGCAAAAGAAGATTACATCGAATATATCTCTAAGAACACCAAGGAGAACATTGTATTAAAGATCGAAGAGACAAAAGAACCCATCTAGCTATTAGATATGGACCCATAGGTGTGTGGTAAACTAGTCGCACATCATCGAAAGGGTGACATGGTTGATGTAGAAGACCTCCATGATCGATTCCCCATCCGACAGAGTACCCGAAAAAACCTCCAAATAGGATCGCGAAAGAACAGAAACTTGCGGCGGTAGAAAAGTATTTTGGATGGATTTCTGATGTATTGAGGATATTTCAGAATTTGTAGAGGTGAAATTAGGTCAAGACATGCCATGAGGGGCCCACAAGCCTGTAGGGCGTGCGCCCTGGGCTTGTCGCTTCCTCATGACTCCCCAAGTCTTCTCCCGAACCTTCTAGGGTCCCTTCTCGTCCAAAAAAATTAAACCAAAGTTTTTTTTTCTCTATTTTGACTTTGTTTGATACTGATTTTCTGAAAAGCCAAAAAAAATTGTCACTAAGTTAATAGGTTAATCCCCAAAAATGATATATAATTACATATAAAACATCCAAGATTGATACTATAATAGCATGGAACAATAAAAAATTATAGATACGTTGGAGATGTATCAGCCACAAATGACCTTCTTCTTCATCCTCTAATTCCATTGTTACCACCATTGTACTTTAATGCAGCGACGATACCCTTATTACGATCAAGGCCACAACATCTGCAATATTGTTTCCCTTTGTTCTAGTCATCTTGAGTACTAGAGAAGCAAGTACCTACAAAATCTTTGGTAATGTGCTATTGTAGAAGGATCTATGGATGGAGGAAATCTTTGTTGACTCCCACAGAGAGCTTTCTGTTATGGAATACATAGAACACGTCCGCCCGAGATTTCTTGGCCATGAAGACACTTGGTGAAGCATCTCACCTTCCCCTGTCCATACAAGCTCATAACGAAGTACGTCAAATCCAAGATCTTATTGCACACGTGGGTAATGGCTCTCATCCCGAGGACAAAGATATATGGACATATATTTGGGGGTCTAGTAAAGACACGTCACGACGATACTAACTACAAATGTTTCTTCAAAGATGTTAAAGCACACAAGATATACATGTGGTTGTGGAAATCCAAATCGAGCATGAAAATTAAAGTTTTTGGCGGGCATCACCTCTCGTATCGGTCACTACAATATTGGAGATGACCATGACTTCTTATTGTATGGGCAACCGATTGAGCAAACTATAGATCATATGATATTCAAATGCCAATTCAGTACAGTTGAAGCTGGGCGTTCTTTGACTACAAACGTTTTAAATTATGTTGTTACGTATAGAAGTAACTATAAGTACATTCAAATATATTTCATGAAAGTTTTAGTGATATCAAATCGAGTCGTTGTTGGTGTTTTTTTTTTGTATAATGATGACAAAATGTAAATATATGGCTAACAGAACTCTAAAATGGCGCCCAATATCAATTAGAGGAACTCTAAACGAATCATCGTTTGCTAAAAAAATGCAAGTCAGCCGAACTTAGTTTATAACAAAAAGGTTGGCCATACAATGGAAAAGGGTGTGAAGTCTTGAGTGGACAAAATGAATTATTGCAATACAGACGCCAAACACAATTTAATTATCCTGTGGAAATATAATAGGTCATTTCTCTATAATCGTTTGGTTAATGCAATCAAACCCGGGTTGCTGGAGCAAAGGGGTGAAAGGAAAAGAGCACAGTTTAGGGATGGTGGAGGGGCTTTGCTAGATCCACGTAAAGTAACGTAAACATTTTACATAATGGCTGACGTGGAACACTATTAGTAGATCGGCGCGGGAGCATGAGGCCCACCCTGTTAAAATCAGGGGGCCCGATAAATTTAGATAGGAAACTTACGTAGCCCTTCGTAGCTTGTTTACGTAGATGTAGGATTATTGATGGTGGAGCTGTGCAAAACGTGTGACTGACGCCTAGCTAGGAAATTACAGCAAAACTAACTAAGTTGTCGGTCGAACAAATTCACCAAATGCATTCATGCGCGACGCATGAGAAGCTGGGGCGAGCAAATTAAGCATGGAGGTACGTAGTTGCCGGACGCGTGCTGCATCTCCAGGCCGCGCGCCAACTGATTCAGTTTGTATGTCCCGTGCACCCGATCTGCCCATATATACCACCTTTCTTCTGCAAAGCCAGCCACACCATCGATCTCCATCTCCACACATTTCACCGGAGAAGCATGGTCTCCATGGCGGCGGTCAGGATCGCCGTCCTCCTGGCCGTGGCAGTGCTCTTCACCGCGGCGGGGGCAGCGGATGCCCAACCCGCAAAGGGAGCACATTGCTGGCGGTGCTACTCTTCCTGCATGCACAAGTGCGACGGCCACCGTGATGCCGCCGCCCGCTCTGCCAGCCGTACTCAGCCCGCAGTCCACACAACCGTCGATGATGGTGCAGCAGCCGCCTCCATCCCCGTCAACTCTACCAATGGCACTGCAGCAATCGTACACTCCACCGATGGCACTCTAGCCACTGTTGACAAAACCGATCGTGCAGTCGGCCACATCGGCGATGCCAACGACGACGATAACAAGGACTACGACAAAGATGACGACAAGGACGACGGCGATGATAAGGACGACAAGGACGACGGCGATAAGGACGACGATGATAAGGACGACAAGGACGATGATGACAAGGATGATGATGACGACGATAAGGATGATAATGATGATGATGACGACGACGACGACAACGATGACAGCGGCGGCAGCGACTGGGCGAAGTACTTCAGGTGCAAGAAGAAGTGCATCATGGACTGCTACAGGAGCCTCCGCCACCGCCACCACCACCACCATCCAAGCCCGGGTCCAAAGCCCCCGAGTCCGAAGCCACCTAAGCCAAAGCCAACGCCACCAAAGCCCACACCTCCAAAGCCCGCTCCACCTAAGCCCATGCCGCCGCCATCGCCCACGCCACCGAAGCCAACCCCGCCCATGCCGCCGCCATCGCCCATGCCACCTACGCCAACCCCGCCCATGCCACCAACGCCGCCCATGCCACCGACGCCAACCCCGCCCATGCCGCCGCCATCGCCCATGCCACCGACGCCAACCCCGCCCAAGCTGCCGAGCCCTCCTAATACACCGAAGCAAAAGCCAAAGCCGAAGGCGCCCGTGTCCGCTCAAGACTAAGCCTAAGCCAAAACCGCCATGCCCACCATCAGCCATTGTATCTTCTTCGACGAACACCAGCAGCAACTGATAGGTGTAAAGCCATGACGTCTACACGCACATATTTGGAGCAGAGCTCGCGACATATATACAACATATAAGTAGAGAGATATTGTTGCTGCGTATCAGTATATATAGATTATTACCCCGGAAAAGAATATAGATTATTCTATAAGGTTACTCTATAGATGAAGAAAGTAATTCATCAGCTCTAGCTAAGCTGGGTATAGAACAGCAGGTGTTACTGAATATCCGATCTATGTACATGTTGTGTAATTGAGATTATTGTGGGAATATGCTAATCTCCTGTATATCAGCTATGTTTGTTTGTTTACAGCTTTTTAAGAGAATATAAATTCAGCTTTACCATTCTCCCCTACTTACTCTCATGGTAATTGATTATCGCTTTGGTTCATTTTTTTCACAAGCAAGAGAGAGAACTATATGAATCACTAGTGACCGTGCAGATGCAATGCATGGCCAATGCCAAAATATTGTACATATCAAGTAGATGATTTGCTATTCAACTTTCAAGCTGATGATAAATCCAGTGTGGGAAAATTATACTCACTCCGATCCATATTAATTGTCTTTGCTTTATATAACATCCCCGACAAAGAAACCGAACAGTGCAACAAAACATTGCTCCTTCTGCACTTGTGTAGATTCAGATAACAAATTGGCCCAGCAATTAGCACAAATAAATTTCAGGCTGCAAGGTGAATGGTAGTATACTAGAATGGCTACGCATCTGCCTCTCATATTATTTGTCCAAAAGCTCTGAAGCAATTTGATGATTGCGGTCCAAATGAATGCTGATGGTCAACCTCAACCATATCAACAAAATCTAACAACTCACGAACATCACAGACCGAACTTCAAGGAGTTTTTTTTTCTCATAACATGCTTACGCCTCAAATTACAGCTAATGCGAACCGAATTGCAGGTAATAATCATATCCTAGAAGGCACATATTGTTTGTCAGGGCAAACCATTCTCTGGAATAACATAGAGAAAGCAAAAGAAGATCAGATATTACCCAGCTTGCCCAAAGTGATGGTTCTCTTCTCTTCTGCATAAGTCATACTGCCCCCGCAAAAAAAATATAAGCCCCGGCAAAAAAGAAAGAATAGGTCATATTGTATATATGTATGTACATATGTGTCCAATTCTGCACAAATGAAGAAAAGCATTACAACAGAAAATATCTGAAGATGGCAATGATAGCTTACTGAACTTCTTTTGCATTCATGTGCAACATGCCTATGACTGCAGAGACAAAACATCTTTAGAAGCAGGAATTCAATGAGTTGGAACTCCACATATCTATGATTGTATTTCTGACATATCAATATGCTTGAGACACATTTTTAGAAATAGGAATTCAGTGTGTTGAAACTCTGAACTCTGCGACGTGCCTATGATTATACTTGTCCCCTATCGTATATCAATACTAGCAGGCGGAAGGCGCGGCGGGCAGGCTGAGCCCGCGTGTGTGTGTTGTTCTTTATTTTAGAACAGAAGGAGTGAGTGATAATGGGGTTGAGCTAATAGCGAATAAGTCATTTTGACAGATTTCAGAAATTTTCATTACACAGACCATGAAAACATAATTAGAATCTGGAATCAGTCGTTCATTATTTGACACTTCCGACTTCTGCTAGCTATGAAAATTGGATGCATCATAAACAAAAATTTAATGCATATGCCTCCGCAAGATGTTAACTTTGTAATCTTTGCAAGATTAGAATCAAAGTATCGTATTATTAGCCTAGGAAGTCTGCAGCATGATGAAAGGTAACATATAACGTCGGAGGATGGATATCCCCTAAATGTACAACAGTCAATTAGAAATCAATGTGTTTCTCATCTTTACAAAATCAGTACGGCCAAAAAAAAGCTAAAGCAGCACAACTACACCACAACCTAATTAGTCGGCTGCCGAACTATGTTTGAATGCTGTAGTTTAGTTATCCAGAACATGTACTTCTAAAAGAGAAACCTAGAACATTTGAAAATAAAAGCAGATAAATACTAAGAGCTTGATAAATGAGAAAACCTCGTAAACCAACATTAAGCAACTATACTGCTTCAGTGCAAGTTGGTCAATCATCTGCCAAGCAAAAGTAGCATTCATCGGTAACCATTTGTCGTGCATAAAGTAGTGTCTCGCATAACAACCGAATATCTTAATTTTACTGGAACTATTGACAATGACCTACCGTGCCGCAAAAGTAGATGTGTGAGTACCACCAAAGACCACAGCAAGAAAACAATGCAAGTATAAATGTTCCTGGTGCCCGTCATATAAACTACATTTCTAAATACCATTGTTACTCTTTTTCTTCACAGATTATCGCTAGTTTGAATGCACTGAACCTTTTACTGTGATTTTCAGTTAATGAAAACATTTTTTATCGAACTGTACATGCTTATATTCATATATTAGATGTGAGTACATGGATTAGATAGTCGATTCTCCATTCTACTCCCATCACTTGCAGCAACATTTCTAACCATTGGGGAAAAAGCATCACCGAGGCAACCAATACTTATTATATCAATTGAATTATAAGAAAAAATAGGGGACATCCTGAATATGATAATGCACTGAACATCCAATTTACACGGAGGAAAAAACTGTATTTTTCGTCTCGTCTGACATAATAAAAAGCTGGTGCATGTGAAATATATGATAACAGTAATGCTAACACTAAAAATGTCAGTGTCTGTGTTGTACTAACCTGGCAATCTATCACAACAAAATCAAGTTCATAGACTGCATCATTATCTGAGTTTCTGACTCCCAGATACTTGCAAACCACATCATAATTTCGCACTTATAAGATTGCCTAGAATAGCTCATATTGATGCACCCCAACCTACAACATCGGCAACATTCATTAGAGGATACAATGAAAATTAAGAATAAAAATACTGTTGATATTAAGGGAAAACATGGCAGACCAGCAAATTTTGTGCCGGTAAAAAATTTGAGCTAAGAGAAGATGATGAACAAACAAATATAGTCAAGCTGCTTTCTTCACCATGAGATCCCATGTATTGAAGTAACTACTAAATATGTCATTTTCAGTTTAGTAGCCTAAATGTACCCTCACTCATGGTGCAATGCCATGATGCATAGAAGAATTTTTAGGAAAAAATTGCATACCTATATTAACATATGGGAAGATTGTTTCATGTATAGGGGAGATCTAGTGGCTTACCAACCAACCGGACAATGAGAGCAAGATGTACCATACAACTCACGGCTTCAGCTGTTGTACCCCGTGTGCTTGTCAATCAGCAAGTGCACACAGCCTAAGTGCCAGCAGGTAACGCCCTGTTCACAAACCTGAGCAAGAATTGTGAGTTTGCTCTTACGAAAAATTAATGACCTGTGAACCAGGTGCTTGATCGCTTACCAGATCCTGTCGGTATATCTGGTGCCAGCGCCATCCGCCGGCATGGACCTCACGTACCCACACAGTGCCAGCGTTCAACGCGTCCTCCCTCCTCGTGCAGTTGCCTGGGTGTGTCTACTCGTGTTCAGGCTGTCGCGAAAGCGCAACTGAAGATCGTTGGCGCCGACTGTCTCCTCCAGAACCGCTTGTACCAGGGCTGACCCCATGGAGGCAGGAGGCTTACCGCGCAGGCTAGGACACAAAGAGGCTGGCGGTGGCAAAGCCCACAAGAGGCCATCGATGATCTCGAGCAGCTCCCCGCTGGAGGCGATAGGAAGGCCCGATAGGACGCGCATCTTCCAGACCATGCATACGCCGCCATCCTGTGCAAGAGCAAGCAGCCGATTCACAGGTCAGGCCCAATATTCAGCACACAAACTTATGTAAAATACAAAAAAAAATTACCAAGGTCAGGCCCTCTTTATACTCCGTATACCACAAGAATGGTATCTCACAAACAGAGCTAGTAATTCGTGGCAGACAAATTTCTAGAAAGAAAAGGGATTGCATTCACAAAACAAAAGGATAGAAAAATTGGTAGATTATTCTTCATGAAGAAGAGTAGAGCCTGACAACCAGAGACATTTGATCAAATAATGACAAATACATGGGAATAGTAAACATGGCAGCAGAAGATGTTTCTGGCTGATACGAACATCAGATTATGTAACAAAAGAAGATATATCATCGGAAGTGAATTGAGAAGAAAGGCCATCTGAGTTTAAGAAAATTACCATGGGTTAATCAATATTTTCAACGCGTCCCATAGGAGAACACGTACATGTATAAAATGGTATAACATCATCTTTTCATCATCACCAATGATAATCTCATGCTGAACATAAATTATTGGAAGTCTACAGCATTATTGCAAAACAAATTCAGGGTTAAAATTCAGCTGTTAGATTGGTTCATGGTTGAAGAAAAGTTGCAGCCCTGTACTACCACATATGGTCGCTTATAATGAAGGAAGCAGAGTTGTGGAACTGCACAAAAAGAACAATTCTTCTACATGATTCAGTTATTGATTTTAGCCAGATTGGATCATCATGTCAATGGCAGCTATAAACCACATGGGTTTGTATAGGAAGAAGAGGTTACCATAGTCACGATGGGGTTGCAGCCATCGGCGAAGTCGGGGAGGCTGACAGCGAGGTGAAGATGGCCAAGGCGAGGCGTTAGAATCGGGGGATTGGAAAGACAGCTGAGGCAAGGGAAAGTCGCCAAGGCGAGGTCGGCGACGGGAGGCAGCGAGGCTAGCTGCTCAGAGAGGGTGCGGTGTTGTTGGGGGTTGGGGGAGGTGGGGAGAGGGAGCGCTGCCGCACTACCGACGTCTAGCTTTGACAGAGGCTCCTCCCACAAGTTCCCGAGGGATCTCCAGGGCCTCCATCCCCAACTGATCTTCGGCAAAAGCGGCGTCCGTGCCAAGGATCGGCGGTGGGCGGCGGCGGCCTGCCCCCACCTTCCGGTGGATGCTCCCACGTCATCGTCGCCTGCGCAAGAAAAAGGGAGGAGGGCGTGGAGGAAGGAGGCAGAGGGAAAGGAAGAAGGCACACTGGGGGACGGGAGGCGGCAGAGGGGAGGAGCGGGTCAGCCGGGGCAGCGTCCAATTTTTTGGGGGGAAGGGGAGGGTCGGACGATATTTTTAGAGAAAATTCCTTATAACACTGTTTTAAATATTGTTTCTTTATTTGACACTGAAAACCATTTTCTTCCTTATATAACGCCATGTCTAAATTTTATGCCTTTTATGACACTTTCATCCATTTTGAGCCTTAGCAGTGTCAAATGACACCTAAAAAGACCAATTTGCCCCTCATGGGGTATGTGTCCAAAAATTTACGTTGTTGTTTAGCTTCGATATGTGACTTTATTTGGACGGTGTTCGACGTGATTTTGTACCAAATAGAATTTAATTACTGAAAAATAAAATGAATGCAGAATATACAGTGACGCAAACATGCATAAGTACATGCATGCGGTAGCTCATCTTTGATTAGTTTTGCACGTACATGCATATTAGGTTGCTCACGTACTCTGACATGCTAGTCAGGCCTGGTGCTAGTATCTGCATGCGTCTAAGGGCTCATGGCTTTTGGGTGTCGGCAACCGTACAGTCTGATTAGCCTGTAGCCGGAAAGTACGCATACATATTGAAATACCCGCGTGCCGGCCAGCCATATATCAGCAGCTTGCCGTAGGACCATCTTCACGAATGTTGCACGCACAAGCCCATCCTCACGCACGTATCGCTATCATAAGCCCATCCTTCCGCATCGACGAGCACACACGTACTCCATCTCATCCAGAGGAGCCAGGCGGCCAGCGTTCAGTCGAAGCCGAGGCACAGCCTCGTTGCCTACCGCGACGCTCCCCACAAGCAGTTTGAAAGTGTCCGTTCCCTCTATCACCGAATACATACAAATTTAGGTCATCTATCACATGAGGGGTAAATAGATCTTTTCAGGTGTCATTTAACACCGTTATGGCTTTAAATGGATGAAAGTGTCATAAAAGGCATAAAATTTAGACACGATGTTATATAAGGAAGAAAAAAAATTCAGTGTCAAATAAGACAACAAATTTTAAGACAGTGTTAAATAAGAAATTCTCTCATATTTTTACAAGGAGAGGTAAAGTGGGGAATTCCCTA
Organism: Aegilops umbellulata; assembly: GCA_032464435.1. Taxonomy (NCBI): domain Eukaryota; kingdom Viridiplantae; phylum Streptophyta; class Magnoliopsida; order Poales; family Poaceae; genus Aegilops; species Aegilops umbellulata. Next base: position 90,680,005 of record CP136055.1, read on the forward strand.
TTTGACGCGCGCTGCGTCAAACTGTCGGCGCTTCGCACAGGGGAAACGACCGAGCGAACCGATGGGCCGGCCCATTAAGCATACGCAGTTCCTGTACTATATAGGCCGGTTTTGGGAACCTTCTGGAAGGTTCGCTGAACCGGTTTATTTTCTTTTACCGGTTTTCCTTTTAATTTCTGTTTCTTATTTTTTTTCCTTTTTCTTTTTGTAATTTTTCGGTTTCTTTTTGTTCCTTCTATTTCCGTTTCTTTTTTTGTTTATCTTTCCTATTTCGAGCTTATTTTTTGTTTCTTCACTATTTTCATATTTTTAAAAAATGTTCCAAAAAGTAAAAAATGTTCCATTTTTAAAAATTCTTCATGAGTTCAAATTTTGGTCGTAAATTCAGAAAATGTTCCATTTTAAAATTACTTTTCTAGTTTCAAGAAATGTTCCCATTTAAAAAATATTCGCAAATTTCAAAAAATGTGCACATTTTCAATTTTTTTAGGAGTTTAGAAATTGTTCAGTTTCAAGTTTTTGTTCAAAAATTTCAAAAATGTACAAAACATAACCTGTTTTAAATAAATTGTTTGCAAATTTCGAAAAATTTGCACGGATTCATTTCTGAGTTTCGAAATTGTTCAATTTCAAATTTTTGTTCACAAATTTTAAAAAATGTTCGGGCGGTTCAAAACATGTTCCTGTTTTCATAAATTGTTCACAAATTTTAAAAATATGAACATTTTCATTTTTTTCAGGAGTTTCAAAATTGTTCGGTTTTAATTTTTTGTTCATAATTTTCAATAAATGTTCGGGCAGTTGAAAACATATACCCGTGTTCAAAAATTGTTCGCAAATTTAAAAAATGTGCACGTTTTCATTTTTCAAGAGTTTCAGAATTGTTCGGTTTCATTTTTTTGTTCACCAATTTCAAAAAATGTTCTCGTTTTCACATTTTTCAAAATATGTTCGTGTTTTCAATTTTTGTCCTGGAATTTCAAAAAATGTCCCCGTTTCAAAAAAATTTGTTCCCGGTTTTAAAAAATATTCCAGTTTTAATTTTTTATTGCATATTATCAATTTGTTTGTATTTCACAGATCCCTTCATTTTTTTCAATAAAATATTCTTTTGAAATTCAAGATATAATTTGAATCTGCGCTGCGGGTTGGTTCTTTAAGATTGGCACTGCTGTATAATCAGTAAACACTGCTAGTTCAACTGGTAGAACCACGTCAGGTATAGCGTGAGGTCTTGGTTTAAAGAATTCCCGCGATGGCAGTATTCTTTTTTTAGCTACAGAGTGCTGTCGGTTGTTATATTCATGGGCCGGCCCAGTTGGACACCCGCCTGTGCGAAACTACGCTTGTTTGCGGCCGCGAGCGGCGAATAGGAGCTCCCGTAAAGCGGCTGCTCTCTCCATGCCGGTAAAAAAAAAGAGGAACGGACCGATCGACAAAACCCTCAAGCATTTATAGAGCAGTAGCAAAAAGGCCCGTTATGAGATCGAACCGGAATTTCCTAACGGACGCACTTTGCGAAATCACTAATTAAGGAGTACTCGTTGTAAAGAACACTTCACTTTTCCAGGTCGCGACAAGTGGCGCGCTGTGTGCGCCACTTGTCGCAACCTGGGAGTTTCCCCTTTTTCGTAGATCCGTTTATTCAAAACATTTTATCTCTTAAACCATGCGTCCAAATCTCAAACCATTTCACCATTGGATTCCTCGCGTCAAGATCTTCAAAACTAGACCTCATGTTGATAGGTTTTGTGTAACGCCCTCGATGCGGCTATATCTCCTACGTGTCGAAGCACGACTTAGAGGCATAACCGCATTGAAAGCAATGTCGCAAGTGAGGTAATCTTCACACAACCCATGTAATACATAAGGGAAAGAGATACATAGCTGGTTTACAATCGCCACTTCACTCAAATACATGAATAACACATTACATCATACAGTTACAATCAGGGCCCGACTACGGAGCCAAAATAAAAGAAGAAACCCCAAAAGCGAAGAAGGTCCAAGATCGACCCCAACTGGGCCCACTACTGATCGACTAGAACGAAACAACATAAAGAACAAGATCTTCATCGAACTCCTCCTTGAGCTCGGGTGTGTCACCTGCACGGTCTCATCGGCACCTGCAAACTGGTTTGGAAGTATCTGGTGAGTCACGAGGACTCAGCAATCTCACACCCGCGAGATCAAGACTATTTAAGCTTATAGGTAGGGTAAAAGGTATGAGGTGGAGCTGCAGCAGCGGCTAGCATATATGGTGGCTAACATACGCAAAAGAGAGCGAGAAGAGAAGGCAAAGCACGGACGAACAACTATGATCAATAAGTGATCCTGAACTACTAACGTCAGACATAACTCCAACAACCGTGTTCACTTCCCGAACCCCGCCGAGAAGAGACCATCACGGTTACACACGCGGTTGGTGTATTTTAATTAAGATCAACTTCGGGTTTTCTACAACTGGACATTAACAAATTCCCATCTGCCACATAACCGCGGGCACGGCTTTCGAAAGTTCAAACCCTGCAGGGGTGTCCCAACTTAGCCCATGATAAGCTCTCGTGATCAACGAAGGATATTCCTTCTCCCCGGGAAGACCCGATCAGTCTCGGAATCCCGGCTACAAGACATTTCGACAGCAATAAAACAAGTCCAGCAAAGCCGCCCGGATGTGCCGACAAATCCTGATAGGAGCTGCACATATCTCGGTCTCAGGGCACACCGGATTTTCCAAACTTCCGGTAGGCGAACCCAGAGTTGCCCCTGGTGGCCACCGGCGGCTGACGGTTTGGACCAGCACTCACGACGAGCACTGGCCCGGGGGGGTAAAATAAGATGACCCTCGAGAGCGCGACTCCCAAGGGAAAAAGGGCTAGGTGAGGCAAATGGTAAAACCAATGTTGGGCCTTGCTGGAAGAGTCTTATTCAAAGCGAACTATCAAGGGGGTCCCATAAATCACCCGACCGCATTAGGGACGCAGAATCCGGGAACATAACACCGATATGACGGAAACTAGGGCGGCAAGAGTGGAACAAAACACCAGGCATAAGGCCGAGCCTTCCACCCTTTACCAAGTATATAGATGCATTAATTAAATAAAAGATATTGTGATATCCCAACAAGTAGACATGTTCCAACAAGGAACAACAAGTCCATGTTCCAACAAGGAACAAACTTCATCTTCACCTGCAACTAACAACGCTATAAGAGGGGCTGAGCAAAGCGGTAACATAGCCAAACAACGGTTTGCTAGGACAAGGTGGGTTAGAGGCTTGGTTTAACAATATGGGAGGCATGATAAGCAAGTGGTAGGTATCGCAGCATAGGCATAGCAAAAGAGCGAGCAATCTAGCAAGCAAAGATAGAAGTGATTTCTAGGGTATGGTCATCTTGCCTGAAATCCCGCAAGGAAGAAGAACGAGTCCATGAAGAAGACAAACGGACGTAGTCGAACGAATCCACACAACTCCGGAACGAACCCGAAGCTAACGAGAGAAGCAACCCGGAAAGAAGCAAGCAACATAGTAAACAACCAACACATAAACATGGCATGATGCACAATCAAGTATGATTCATGTCCGGTTTAAATATGCATGGCATGGCAAAGTGCACAAACAATACTACAAATTAAGTGGAGCTCAATATGCAACGAGTTGCATATTGACAAAACACCACAACAAATATTTAGTTCTCTCTTGTTTATGTACCCAACAATATTAAATGTTTTTAAACATGGCAAGAGATGAAGCACAACAGAACTACCTATCTAGACAAGTTTAAATGAGGCCGGAAACAATAAACAACAAGTCCGGAAAAATCCTCATATGCATATTTTAGATTTGGTGCTGATCTTTCCTAAAGCATATATTATTGTTGTTAAAAAGGAAAATAAAGTGCACCATGTTAAACTAGGCATTTTCCACCCCATTTACATATAAAGTTTATTTAAATCCGAGTTACGGTTAATTAGTTATGGAATAAATCATTTTAGCATGGCATTTAGCAAAATAAATGCAAACAACAATTTTAAGCATTTTAAATGTTGTGAACATGATGCAGATGATATGCACAAGTTTATGCAATTTTAAGAAAATGTTGACATGATAAGATAAGAGGCATTTGTCATCGTGGCGGAAACGAAAGGAGTGCCACGGCAACAAATCCGAAAATGGTGCCACGGCAACATATCGGTTTCCGGTACTCGATTGAGTTGCCGGTGCAAAAGAGAAGTGTGCGGAAGCGAGTTGAGAATGATGGTGGGGTGATCCCGGATACCGGGTTCCCACGAGACGATGGCATGGCAACGAGGGACAATTCGGATACGGTGCAAACGGTGCAAAACTCGAGCATCTTATACAACCCACATTCATTCTCGAGAGGTTGTCTCGGCGGTTATACCTTTGAAGCGTGCGTTTTCGAGGCGGAACGAGTCGGTGCATAGTAGAGGAAGTAGACGTTCTCGGGACGGTCGTCGTGGTACTTGGCGATCCGGGTCTTCGGTGACGGTACGGGTACATCTCGTAGCGGAACTTGGTGGCCTTGAAGAACCGACAAGGTACAAGGCAACGATGCACGCCCGCGAGAGGTAGTCGTTCCCATGAAGGAAACTGAACTTGACGCAACTCCAGATGTAGCCGTATGAGTACTGTGGTCGAGGTCTTCAAAGTAGTACAAGGGGAGATGCACGGTCGTGGCTATCTCCGGACCTGGGGCTCCATGAGCGCCGTGGTGGTCTTGCAGCAGCAGCAAGGTGTCGGGAAGGAGTCGGTCGGGGGTGCAGCTGCTCGAAGACGACGAGCGAAGGAGGCTTCGGCCCCTGGTTCAAAACAGAGGCGAGGCGCTGCTTGGGGAGGTGGAGAGGAAGGAGCGCGGCGCAGGAGAATAAGCAGGGCGCGGTGGAGGAACTGCAGGAGGCGGTCTCGACCATGGCGTCCCTGCAGCAGCAGCGATGATGGCTCGGGGTACAGGAACTCAGGCGCGGTAGTGGGCCGGAGCGACGAGGAGGCGAAGGACGGAGAGGAAGAGGGAGCTCCTCATCCCTGCGTGTGGCGGCGCGAAGGCTGGCGGCGGCGGGCTCCGGTGGCCGGCTGGTGGCCGGGGCCAGCGCGAGGAGACGGGGTCGAGGCAGAGGCGACCGGCGGGGCAGGAGCAGGGGGGAGTGGCGGAGCGCGGGGGCAGCGAGAGGGTGACGAGGGGAAGCAGGAGAGGCCATGGACGTCGGGCGCGCGATGCCACAGGGCGGAGGCGAGGCGAGCGAGGTGTCGAGGAGGAGGCAAAGGGGATCGAGGGCGTTGACGGCGCTGAGGGGAAGCGCGAGGAGAGATCGAGAGGAAGGGGTCGGCTCCCTGGCGGCTAGGGTTAGCGCTGGTGGGGGCGGATGGGCCTTGGAGGCTGGCCCAGAATAGATGGGGGTCTGCGCCTAGGGGGAGGGCGCCGGCTGGGCCTTGGGCCACTTAGGCTGCGGGGAAGGATGGGCCGGCTTGGCTGACTGCTCTCTCTCTCTCTCTCTCTCGTCTAAAAGTATTGCAATAACAGGAAAAAAACAACGAAAGAAAGGAGAGAGAAGAAAAAAGGAAGGAGGTGTTAGGAAAAGAATTTGGGCACGCGGACAATATTCCCAGAATCACAAAAATGAGCTTAATCCAAGAAAAATAGGAATGGGCATGGATGCAAGGTTTAGAATCTAACACATTTGAATTTAATTCAAATGGTTTGAACTAGGGCGAGGTTTTAGGAGTGTCCAAAAATGTTGAACATTTAGGAAGAGCTTCGAAAAGTGGGAAAAGAAATTATGGGCAAGGTTAGAGAGTCAAAACTTGAAGAAGGAAAGGCCACGAGATTTAACATGCATGTGTGTTGTGGTAAATCCAAATAATTGGAATATTTACTATAGCTCTCTAAATATCGAGAGGATATGTTTTAAAAGAGAATCACCATGTGAATTCCCTCAATTTAAATGGATCAAAGATCCATGCCATTTATTTAGTTGGGTTGTAAAAGATTTACGAGATGATGGCATGATGACATGATGCAATGCAAAAATTAAAAGAGCAAGCACAAACGAAACACACGGCGAAACTCGGAATATATGGAAGTCTTCTGAAGCGTCGGTCTTGGGGCGTTACAACACTCCACCACTACGAGAGGATCTCGTCCCGAGATCTAGAATGGCACCGGAGGGGAAAACGGAAGAGAAAGAGAAGAGGTAAAGCTAAGTTGCTTCTTTGACAAACGAGTGAAACCAAAGAACCTTGAGAGGTTGAGCAAAACGAAAGAAAGAATGCCATGGAGATGAACGAAATGAAATACTTCGTTGGACAAGGAACAGGGAATACGGCGAGAAAGAAGAGCTTAAGTGACAAGATAGACGTTGAAACCACTCCGGTTGAAACAAGATGTACAAGGAACGATAAAGAACCATTACAACAACACTCCGGTTAAATGGATAAGCACGAAAAGAACACGATCTTCACAAAACGAGATGATGAGTGAAAAGAGCAATATCACAATGCCTCCGGAAGAAATAATAGAAGCTAGATGGTTGGAAGAAAAGAACGGAGAAGATAATGACAACTTTAACCGTAATAGAATTTGGAAAACATCCTTGCAAGAAGGTTAGAGCGGAATTGTTGGAAAACCAACAACGAAAGGATATGATCCTCGTGGTCTTATGGAGACATCTCAAAACTTGAGGTGAAATTCTGCCACTAACGAAAACAATAGATTGGATTGATATCAACAAGGAGACGAGAAACTTATTTCACCGGGAGGAAAAATGAAGAACTTGGGTCATTTATAAGCACCACAATAGCAACATTCCTTAGGGAAGGCTTTAGGTGAAATATGACACAAGATAACTCCAACGAAGAGATTGATTGGTTGAAAAGATCTCTTGAACAAAGAGAAAATGATGGATTTAAATATCTCATTCTTAACAACATGTGAATCATAAGACATGACCTCAAATTATCACGAATGACATAATACCACCTCAAAAGATAAGATAGAAAGAATTGCACTTCGGAATGCAAGAAGAAGAATACTTGAACTCCTCAAAACAAACATGTGTAGCACCATGTATATTTTAGAGTATAGCTTGGCGGATCTTAACTCCGAGAGAGATCTTGAAGAATAATTGAAGAATGAAAAGAATCCTTGACGAAGCACCATGTAGAGCCTCCATGAAGAACTCCGGTAAAGAAAGCATGATAGGAAGAAAGAGAATTTGAAAACACCAGGTGAAACCTTGCAGTGATAAGATGAAGCTTCGCGATGATAAAACCGAGAAAAAAACTTGGAACTCCGGAAAGAAAAGATGAACAACGAAAACAAGAATTTTGATAATCTCCGGAATAAGGAATTAAATTACTCGATGAAACAAGAATAAGAATTACATTATGCTCATCCTTCACCAATTAAATTGATGACAAGCAATGGATTTGGCATACCACTTATTCTCATAGAAAGGATCAAGAGAGATATAGCACAAACTTGGGAAGGTCTTCAACGAACCACCGGTAGAATTGAAAATGAATGAAGAAAAGAGAACGAATCACCGTAAGAATTTAAAATGGACGAAGAAAAGATAAAGAAACACCATGAAGAATTGGAAAACGAAAGATGATACTTGAGGAAATTTAGATGCAAGTGAAACGAAGAGCTCATGAACTGATTAGAGGATATCTGAACGATGCACCGGTATGATTTGGAGAACGAGAGTTGAAAGCTTGAATGAATAATTCTGAGATGATGGGCTCCGGAGAATCAAACTGAAAAGACTCCTGAAATGCTCCGGATGGGTGAAAAGAATTCTCACAATCGAAACAATTATGAGAGAATGGCATCAATCTAGAACCACGCATCTTGAAGAGAATGAAGCAAGATTTAAGAGAAACACCTCTTCGGTCTTCAAATGTTGAGAATGACGATGAGAAACACCACCATTAATTATTGAGGCACTCCGGAACAATTTAGAATGGAAAGGTTGAATCAATGATGAAAGAATTTGAAAGATCTTGGACAAAGGCATATGATTGATGAAATTCATTCTTACGTCAAACTTCGAAAAGAATATTCAGAGTAACTCCGGGAAAATTAGAAGAGTCAGGTAAGATCCTGGGAAAAGACCTGTGGGTTAGGGCCCTCTCAAAAGAATGGTTGAACGATTGCTTGAAAGGGAGATTGCACCGGTTGATTTAAAAGGCTTGAATGAGATAGCATCCTCAAAAGAACTTGAGTGAAATGAGAATGGAAACTAGAATCTTCTGAGATATTTTCATCACTCTGGAACAAATGAATAACGAGAGATGATTGTTTAAGAGATACACCGGCATTAGAAAGCACTTGAAATGAGAAAAGGAATATGATCAACGCCAAAAGCTTGAACTGAAACCACCGGAGAAGAAAAGAATGACGAATGATGAACTTGAAACTCATGATCATCTTCATGAGAAACACCGGGTAAGAACGTGAAGGAGAAGAATGGAGAGGCTTCACAAGAATAAAATGGAAACTTGATCAAGAAATCTTAGTCCTTGAAGAAATAAGGGTGGGAGGGCGGGAAAAACAAAGACAAATTGGGACGGATGAAACAAACACCGTTGAGAAGAAGTGATAATTTATTCGCAAGATCAATTATCATGAAGGATTGGTATCCACATAGGAATATGAGAACACCGCTTGGGAAAAGGTATGGAATCAACACTTGACATCGAAGCAACTCGAATACCACAAATAAAACAAAACAAAGGATTGGCTCAGGAAATAAGCCGGAAACAAACATATGATAGATCCCATATCGTATCATGTGTCTGTTGGAAAGATATCCTAAGAGATACTTGAATTCCCACCTATAAACTCCCGAAACTTTCTGGTTATGCAATCAGGTGTTGGGGATACAGGGGACACAAAATATATCACCCAAACTAACAATACCTAGATCCAGCTGTATCCATCCTTCAACACATAACCAAGAAACCTTCGGAAATCATCTACCTCAACCTTCGAAAAGCATCCGTTATACGAGTCATGGCAATACTCCCGCACTCGCCTCAGTACTGGGCTATCAGGGTTATCTCACCAACAACTGTACAAAAGAGATTTTCGATGTCGGCGTACTAAACTCAGGTATTCCAGAACTGCAACGATAAAATTATGACGACAACACCTCGGAGCTCAACTCCCCGGGACACCTCCACTAAAACCCCTGCTGACGGGAGGCAACCAAGACAATGTTGTCATCATAAAACCATCGGAACGATTCTAAGATACCCGCGTGATCCTAAAAAAAAATTAGTGAAATTTGAGAAGAGAAAAGTCAAAAACTCTACGTCAGGGTGCCTTACCAGAGCGATGAGGAGACTGGGAAGTAAAAAGAATTCCTAAACTCTCTGATATATAATTCCTAAATGACTCAAAACATTTTTCTAGACACAACTCGGCCGCTAAAAACGATCAATCAGTGGGGGCTCCTAAGGTCGGGGAAGGCTCTGATTACCAACTTGTAACGCCCTCGATGCGGCTATATCTCCTACGTGTCGAAGCACGACTTAGAGGCATAACCGCATTGAAAGCAATGTCGCAAGTGAGGTAATCTTCACACAACCCATGTAATACATAAGGGAAAGAGATACATAGCTGGTTTACAATCGCCACTTCACTCAAATACATGAATAACACATTACATCATACAGTTACAATCAGGGCCCGACTACGGAGCCAAAATAAAAGAAGAAACCCCAAAAGCGAAGAAGGTCCAAGATCGACCCCAACTGGGCCCACTACTGATCGACTAGAACGAAACAACATAAAGAACAAGATCTTCATCGAACTCCTCCTTGAGCTCGGGTGTGTCACCTGCACGGTCTCATCGGCACCTGCAAACTGGTTTGGAAGTATCTGGTGAGTCACGAGGACTCAGCAATCTCACACCCGCGAGATCAAGACTATTTAAGCTTATAGGTAGGGTAAAAGGTATGAGGTGGAGCTGCAGCAGCGGCTAGCATATATGGTGGCTAACATACGCAAAAGAGAGCGAGAAGAGAAGGCAAAGCACGGACGAACAACTATGATCAATAAGTGATCCTGAACTACTAACGTCAGACATAACTCCAACAACCGTGTTCACTTCCCGAACCCCGCCGAGAAGAGACCATCACGGTTACACACGCGGTGGGTGTATTTTAATTAAGATCAACTTCGGGTTTTCTACAACCGGACATTAACAAATTCCCATCTGCCACATAACCGCGGGCACGGCTTTCGAAAGTTCAAACCCTGCAGGGGTGTCCCAACTTAGCCCATGATAAGCTCTCGCGATCAACGAAGGATATTCCTTCTCCCCGGGAAGACCCGATCAGTCTCGGAATCCCGGCTACAAGACATTTCGACAGCAATAAAACAAGTCCAACAAAGCCGCCCGGATGTGCTGACAAATCCTGATAGGAGCTGCGCATATCTCGGTCTCAGGGCACACCGGATTTTCCAAACTTCCGGTAGGCGAACCCAAAGTTGCCCCTGGTGGCCACCGGCGGCTGACGGTTTGGACCAGCACTCACGACGAGCACTGGCCCGGGGGGGGGGGGTAAAATAAGATGACCCTCGAGAGCGCGACTCCCAAGGGAAAAAGGGCTAGGTGAGGCAAATGGTAAAACCAATGTTGGGCCTTGCTGGAAGAGTCTTATTCAAAGCGAACTATCAAGGGGGTCCCATAAATCACCCGACCGCGTTAGGGACGCAGAATCCGGGAACATAACACCGATATGACGGAAACTAGGGCGGCAAGAGTGGAACAAAACACCAGGCATAAGGCCGAGCCTTCCACCCTTTACCAAGTATATAGATGCATTAATTAAATAAAAGATATTGTGATATCCCAACAAGTAGACATGTTCCAACAAGGAACAACAAGTCCATGTTCCAACAAGGAACAAACTTCATCTTCACCTGCAACTAACAACGCTATAAGAGGGGCTGAGCAAAGCGGTAACATAGCCAAACAACGGTTTGCTAGGACAAGGTGGGTTAGAGGCTTGGTTTAACAATATGGGAGGCATGATAAGCAAGTGGTAGGTATCGCAGCATAGGCATAGAAAAAGAGCGAGCAATCTAGCAAGCAAAGATAGAAGTGATTTCGAGGGTATGGTCATCTTGCCTGAAATCCCGCAAGGAAGAAGAACGAGTCCATGAAGAAGACAAACGGACGTAGTCGAACGAATCCACACAACTCCGGAACGAACCCGAAGCTAACGAGAGAAGCAACCCGGAAAGAAGCAAGCAACATAGTAAACAACCAACACATAAACATGGCATGATGCACAATCAAGTATGATTCATGTCCGGTTTAAATATGCATGGCATGGCAAAGTGCACAAACAATACTACAAATTAAGTGGAGCTCAATATGCAACGAGTTGCATATTGACAAAACACCACAACAAATATTTAGTTCTCTCTTGTTTATGTACCCAACAATATTAAATGTTTTTAAACATGGCAAGAGATGAAGCACAACAGAACTACCTATCTAGACAAGTTTAAATGAGGCCGGAAACAATAAACAACAAGTCCGGAAAAATCCTCATATGCATATTTTAGATTTGGTGCTGATCTTTCCTAAAGCATATTTTATTGTTGTTAAGAAGGAAAATAAAGTGCACCATGTTAAACTAGGCATTTTCCACCCCATTTACATATAAAGTTTTTTTAAATCCGAGTTACGGTTAATTAGTTATGGAATAAATCATTTTAGCATGGCATTTAGCAAAATAAATGCAAACAACAATTTTAAGCATTTTAAATGTTGTGAACATGATGCAGATGATATGCACAAGTTTATGCAATTTTAAGAAAATGTTGACATGATAAGATAAGAGGCATTTGTCATCGTGGCGGAAAGGAAAGGAGTGCCACGGCAACAAATCCGAAAATGGTGCCACGGCAACATATCGGTTTCCGGTACTCGATTGAGTTGCCGGTGCAAAAGAGAAGTGTGCGGAAGCGAGTTGAGCATGATGGTGGGGTGATCCCGGATACCGGGTTCCCACGAGACGATGGCATGGCAATGAGGGACAATTCGGATACGGTGCAAACGGTGCAAAACTCGAGCATCTTATACAACCCACATTCGTTCTCGGGAGGTTGTCTCGGCAGTTATACCTTTGAAGCGTGCGTTTTCGAGGCGGAACGAGTCGGTGCATAGTAGAGGAAGTAGACGTTCTCGGGACGGTCGTCGTGGTACTTGGCGATCCGGGTCTTCGGTGACGGTACGGGTACATCTCGTAGCGGAACTTGGTGGCCTTGAAGAACCGACAAGGTACAAGGCAACGATGCACGCCCGCGAGAGGTAGTCGTTCCCATGAAGGAAACTGAACTTGACGCAACTCCAGATGTAGCCGTATGAGTACTGTGGTCGAGGTCTTCAAAGTAGTACAAGGGGAGATGCACGGTCGTGGCTATCTCCGGACCTGGGGCTCCATGAGCGCCGTGGTGGTCTTGCAGCAGCAGCAAGGTGTCGGGAAGGAGTCGGTCGGGGGTGCAGCTGCTCGAAGACGACGAGCGAAGGAGGCTTCGGCCCCTGGTTCAAAACAGAGGCGAGGCGCTGCTTGGGGAGGTGGAGAGGAAGGAGCGCGGCGCGGGAGAATAAGCAGGGCGCGGTGGAGGAACTGCAGGAGGCGGTCTCGACCATGGCGTCCCTGCAGCAGCAGCGATGATGGCTCGGGGTACAGGAGCTCAGGAGCGGTAGCGGGCCGGAGCGACGAGGAGGCGAAGGACGGAGAGGAAGAGGGAGCTCCTCATCCCTGCGTGTGGCGGCGCGAAGGCTGGCGGCGGCGGGCTCCGGTGGCCGGCTGGTGGCCGGGGCCAGCGCGAGGAGACGGGGTCGAGGCAGAGGCGACCGGCGGGGCAGGAGCAGGGGGGAGTGGCGGAGCGCGTGGGCAGTGAGAGGGTGACGAGGGGAAGCAGGAGAGGCCATGGACGTCGGGCGCGCGATGCCACAGGGCGGAGGCAAGGCGAGCGAGGTGTCGAGGAGGAGGCAGAGGGGATCGAGGGCGTTGACGGCACTGAGGGGAAGCGCGAGGAGAGATCGAGAGGAGGGGGTCGGCTCCCTGGCGGCTAGGGTTAGCGCTGGTGGGGGCGGATGGGCCTTGGAGGCTGGCCCAGAATAGATGGGGGTCTGCGCCTAGGGGGAGGGCGCCGGCTGGGCCTTGGGCCACTTAGGCTGCGGGGAAGGATGGGCCGGCTTGGCTGACTGCTCTCTCTCTCTCTCTCTCTCTCTCGTCTAAAACTATTGCAATAACAGGAAAAAAACAACGAAAGAAAGGAGAGAGAAGAAAAAAGGAAGGAGGTGTTAGGAAAAGAATTTGGGCACGCGGACAATATTCCCGGACTCACAAAAATGAGCTTAATCCAAGAAAAATAGGAATGGGCATGGATGCAAGGTTTAGAATCTAACACATTTGAATTTAATTCAAATGGTTTGAACTAGGGCGAGGTTTTAGGAGTGTCCAAAAATGTTGAACATTTAGGAAGAGCTTCGAAAAGTGGGAAAAGAAATTATGGGCAAGGTTAGAGAGTCAAAACTTGAAGAAGGAAAGGCCACGAGATTTAACATGCATGTGTGTTGTGGTAAATCCAAATAATTGGAATATTTACTATAGCTCTCTAAATATCGAGAGGATATGTTTTAAAAGAGAATCACCATGTGAATTCCCTCGATTTAAATGGATCAAAGATCCATGCCATTTATTTAGTTGGGTTGTAAAAGATTTACGAGATGATGGCATGATGACATGATGCAATGCAAAAATTAAAAGAGCAAGCACAAACGAAACACACGGCGAAACTCGGAATATATGGAAGTCTTCTGAAGCGTCGGTCTTGGGGCGTTACAACACTCCACCACTACGAGAGGATCTCGTCCCGAGATCTAGAATGGCACCGGAGGGGAAAACGGAAGAGAAAGAGAAGAGGTAAAGCTAAGTTGCTTCTTTGACAAACGAGTGAAACCAAAGAACCTTGAGAGGTTGAGCAAAACGAAAGAAAGAATGCCATGGAGATGAACGAAATGAAATACTTCGTTGGACAAGGAACAGGGAATACGGCGAGAAAGAAGAGCTTAAGTGACAAGATAGACGTTGAAACCACTCCGGTTGAAACAAGATGTACAAGGAACGATAAAGAACCATTACAACAACACTCCGGTTAAATGGATAAGCACGAAAAGAACACGATCTTCACAAAACGAGATGATGAGTGAAAAGAGCAATATCACAATGCCTCCGGAAGAAATAATAGAAGCTAGATGGTTGGAAGAAAAGAACGGAGAAGATAATGACAACTTTAACCGTAATAGAATTTGGAAAACATCCTTGCAAGAAGGTTAGAGCGGAATTGTTGGAAAACCAACAACGAAAGGATATGATCCTCGTGGTCTTATGGAGACATCTCAAAACTTGAGGTGAAATTCTGCCACTAACGAAAACAATAGATTGGATTGATATCAACAAGGAGACGAGAAACTTATTTCACCGGGAGGAAAAATGAAGAACTTGGGTCATTTATAAGCACCACAATAGCAACATTCCTTAGGGAAGGCTTTAGGTGAAATATGACACAAGATAACTCCAACGAAGAGATTGATTGGTTGAAAAGATCTCTTGAACAAAGAGAAAATGATGGATTTAAATATCTCATTCTTAACAACATGTGAATCATAAGACATGACCTCAAATTATCACGAATGACATAATACCACCTCAAAAGATAAGATAGAAAGAATTGCACTTCGGAATGCAAGAAGAAGAATACTTGAACTCCTCAAAACAAACATGTGTAGCACCATGTATATTTTAGAGTATAGCTTGGCGGATCTTAACTCCGAGAGAGATCTTGAAGAATAATTGAAGAATGAAAAGAATCCTTGACGAAGCACCATGTAGAGCCTCCATGAAGAACTCCGGTAAAGAAAGCATGATAGGAAGAAAGAGAATTTGAAAACACCAGGTGAAACCTTGCAGTGATAAGATGAAGCTTCGCGATGATAAAACCGAGAAAAAAACTTGGAACTCCGGAAAGAAAAGATGAACAACGAAAACAAGAATTTTGATAATCTCCGGAATAAGGAATTAAATTACTCGATGAAACAAGAATAAGAATTACATTATGCTCATCCTTCACCAATTAAATTGATGACAAGCAATGGATTTGGCATACCACTTATTCTCATAGAAAGGATCAAGAGAGATATAGCACAAACTTGGGAAGGTCTTCAACGAACCACCGGTAGAATTGAAAATGAATGAAGAAAAGAGAACGAATCACCGTAAGAATTTAAAATGGACGAAGAAAAGATAAAGAAACACCATGAAGAATTGGAAAACGAAAGATGATACTTGAGGAAATTTAGATGCAAGTGAAACGAAGAGCTCATGAACTGATTAGAGGATATCTGAACGATGCACCAGTATGATTTGGAGAACGAGAGTTGAAAGCTTGAATGAATAATTCTGAGATGATGGGCTCCGGAGAATCAAACTGAAAAGACTCCTGAAATGCTCCGGATGGGTGAAAAGAATTCTCA
The DNA here is from genome assembly GCA_032464435.1 of Aegilops umbellulata. Lineage (NCBI taxonomy): Eukaryota > Viridiplantae > Streptophyta > Magnoliopsida > Poales > Poaceae > Aegilops > Aegilops umbellulata. The sequence continues at coordinate 90,695,586 of CP136055.1, forward strand.
CAATCGAAACAATTATGAGAGAATGGCATCAATCTAGAACCACGCATCTTGAAGAGAATGAAGCAAGATTTAAGAGAAACACCTCTTCGGTCTTCAAATGTTGAGAATGACGATGAGAAACACCACCATTAATTATTGAGGCACTCCGGAACAATTTAGAATGGAAAGGTTGAATCAATGATGAAAGAATTTGAAAGATCTTGGACAAAGTCATATGATTGATGAAATTCATTCTTACGTCAAACTTCGAAAAGAATATTCAGAGTAACTCCGGGAAAATTAGAAGAGTCAGGTAAGATCCTGGGAAAAGACCTGTGGGTTAGGGCCCTCTCAAAAGAATGGTTGAACGATTGCTTGAAAGGGAGATTGCACCGGTTGATTTAAAAGGCTTGAATGAGATAGCATCCTCAAAAGAACTTGAGTGAAATGAGAATGGAAACTAGAATCTTCTGAGATATTTTCATCACTCCGGAACAAATGAATAACGAGAGATGATTGTTTAAGAGATACACCGGCATTAGAAAGCACTTGAAATGAGAAAAGGAATATGATCAACGCCAAAAGCTTGAACTGAAACCACCGGAGAAGAAAAGAATGACGAATGATGAACTTGAAACTCCTGATCATCTTCATGAGAAACACCGGGTAAGAACGTGAAGGAGAAGAATGGAGAGGCTTCACAAGAATAAAATGGAAACTTGATCAAGAAATCTTAGTCCTTGAAGAAATAAGGGTGGGAGGGCGGGAAAAACAAAGACAAATTGGGACGGATGAAACAAACACCGTTGAGAAGAAGTGATAATTTATTCGCAAGATCAATTATCATGAAGGATTGGTATCCACATAGGAATATGAGAACACCGCTTGGGAAAAGGTATGGAATCAACACTTGACATCGAAGCAACTCGAATACCACAAATAAAACAAAACAAAGGATTGGCTCAGGAAATAAGCCGGAAACAAACATATGATAGATCCCATATCGTATCATGTGTCTGTTGGAAAGATATCCTAAGAGATACTTGAATTCCCACCTATAAACTCCCGAAACTTTCTGGTTATGCAATCAGGTGTTGGGGATACAGGGGACACAAAATATATCACCCAAACTAACAATACCTAGATCCAGCTGTATCCATCCTTCAACACATAACCAAGAAACCTTCGGAAATCATCTACCTCAACCTTCGAAAAGCATCCGTTATACGAGTCATGGCAATACTCCCGCACTCGCCTCAGTACTGGGCTATCAGGGTTATCTCACCAACAACTGTACAAAAGAGATTTTCGATGTCGGCGTACTAAACTCGGGTATTCCAGAACTGCAACGATAAAATTATGACGACAACACCTCGGAGCTCAACTCCCCGGGACACCTCCACTAAAACCCCTGCTGACGGGAGGCAACCAAGACAATGTTGTCATCATAAAACCATCGGAACGATTCTAAGATACCCGCGTGATCCTAAAAACAAATAGTGAAATTTGAGAAGAGAAAAGTCAAAAACTCTACGTCAGGGTGCCTTACCAGAGCGATGAGGAGACTGGGAAGTAAAAAGAATTCCTAAACTCTCTGATATATAATTCCTAAATGACTCAAAACATTTTTCTAGACACAACTCGGCCGCTAAAAACGATCAATCAGTGGGGGCTCCTAAGGTCGGGGAAGGCTCTGATTACCAACTTGTAACGCCCTCGATGCGGCTATATCTCCTACGTGTCGAAGCACGACTTAGAGGCATAACCGCATTGAAAGCAATGTCGCAAGTGAGGTAATCTTCACACAACCCATGTAATACATAAGGGAAAGAGATACATAGCTGGTTTACAATCGCCACTTCACTCAAATACATGAATAACACATTACATCATACAGTTACAATCAGGGCCCGACTACGGAGCCAAAATAAAAGAAGAAACCCCAAAAGCGAAGAAGGTCCAAGATCGACCCCAACTGGGCCCACTACTGATCGACTAGAACGAAACAACATAAAGAACAAGATCTTCATCGAACTCCTCCTTGAGCTCGGGTGTGTCACCTGCACGGTCTCATCGGCACCTGCAAACTGGTTTGGAAGTATCTGGTGAGTCACGAGGACTCAGCAATCTCACACCCGCGAGATCAAGACTATTTAAGCTTATAGGTAGGGTAAAAGGTATGAGGTGGAGCTGCAGCAGCGGCTAGCATATATGGTGGCTAACATACGCAAAAGAGAGCGAGAAGAGAAGGCAAAGCACGGACGAACAACTATGATCAATAAGTGATCCTGAACTACTAACGTCAGACATAACTCCAACAACCGTGTTCACTTCCCGGACCCCGCTGAGAAGAGACCATCACGGTTACACACGCGGTTGGTGTATTTTAATTAAGATCAACTTCGGGTTTTCTACAACCGGACATTAACAAATTCCCATCTGCCACATAACCGCGGGCACGGCTTTCGAAAGTTCAAACCCTGCAGGGGTGTCCCAACTTAGCCCATGATAAGCTCTCGCGATCAACGAAGGATATTCCTTCTCCCCGGGAAGACCCGATCAGTCTCGGAATCCCGGCTACAAGACATTTCGACAGCAATAAAACAAGTCCAGCAAAGCCGCCCGGATGTGCCGACAAATCCTGATAGGAGCTGCACATATCTCGGTCTCAGGGCACACCGGATTTTCCAAACTTCCGGTAGGCGAACCCAGAGTTGCCCCTGGTGGCCACCGGCGGCTGACGGTTTGGACCAGCACTCACGACGAGCACTGGCCCGGGGGGGGGGGGTAAAATAAGATGACCCTCGAGAGCGCGACTCCCAAGGGAAAAAGGGCTAGGTGAGGCAAATGGTAAAACCAATGTTGGGCCTTGCTGGAAGAGTCTTATTCAAAGCGAACTATCAAGGGGGTCCCATAAATCACCCGACCGCGTTAGGGACGCAGAATCCGGGAACATAACACCGATATGACAGAAACTAGGGCGGCAAGAGTGGAACAAAACACCAGGCATAAGGCCGAGCCTTCCACCCTTTACCAAGTATATAGATGCATTAATTAAATAAAAGATATTGTGATATCCCAACAAGTAGACATGTTCCAACAAGGAACAACAAGTCCATGTTCCAACAAGGAACAAACTTCATCTTCACCTGCAACTAACAACGCTATAAGAGGGGCTGAGCAAAGCGGTAACATAGCCAAACAACGGTTTGCTAGGACAAGGTGGGTTAGAGACTTGGTTTAACAATATGGGAGGCATGATAAGCAAGTGGTAGGTATCGCAGCATAGGCATAGCAAAAGAGCGAGCAATCTAGCAAGCAAAGATAGAAGTGATTTCGAGGGTATGGTCATCTTGCCTGAAATCCCGCAAGGAAGAAGAACGAGTCCATGAAGAAGACAAACGGACGTAGTCGAACGAATCCACACAACTCCGGAATGAACCCGAAGCTAACGAGAGAAGCAACCCGGAAAGAAGCAAGCAACATAGTAAACAACCAACACATAAACATGGCATGATGCACAATCAAGTATGATTCATGTCCGGTTTAAATATGCATGGCATGGCAAAGTGCACAAACAATACTACAAATTAAGTGGAGCTCAATATGCAACGAGTTGCATATTGACAAAACACCACAACAAATATTTAGTTCTCTCTTGTTTATGTACCCAACAATATTAAATGTTTTTAAACATGGCAAGAGATGAAGCACAACAGAACTACCTATCTAGACAAGTTTAAATGAGGCCGGAAACAATAAACAACAAGTCCGGAAAAATCCTCATATGCATATTTTAGATTTGGTGCTGATCTTTCCTAAAGCATATATTATTGTTGTTAAAAAGGAAAATAAAGTGCACCATGTTAAACTAGGCATTTTCCACCCCATTTACATATAAAGTTTATTTAAATCCGAGTTACGGTTAATTAGTTATGGAATAAATCATTTTAGCATGGCATTTAGCAAAATAAATGCAAACAACAATTTTAAGCATTTTAAATGTTGTGAACATGATGCAGATGATATGCACAAGTTTATGCAATTTTAAGAAAATGTTGACATGATAAGATAAGAGGCATTTGTCATCGTGGCGGAAACGAAAGGAGTGCCACGGCAACAAATCCGAAAATGGTGCCACGGCAACATATCGGTTTCCGGTACTCGATTGAGTTGCCGGTGCAAAAGAGAAGTGTGCGGAAGCGAGTTGAGCATGATGGTGGGGTGATCCCGGATACCGGGTTCCCACGAGACGATGGCATGGCAACGAGGGACAATTCGGATACGGTGCAAACGGTGCAAAACTCGAGCATCTTATACAACCCACATTCATTCTCGAGAGGTTGTCTCGGCGGTTATACCTTTGAAGCGTGCGTTTTCGAGGCGGAACGAGTCGGTGCATAGTAGAGGAAGTAGACGTTCTCGGGACGGTCGTCGTGGTACTTGGCGATCCGGGTCTTCGGTGACGGTACGGGTACATCTCGTAGCGGAACTTGGTGGCCTTGAAGAACCGACAAGGTACAAGGCAACGATGCACGCCCGCGAGAGGTAGTCGTTCCCATGAAGGAAACTGAACTTGACGCAACTCCAGATGTAGCCGTATGAGTACTGTGGTCGAGGTCTTCAAAGTAGTACAAGGGGAGATGCACGGTCGTGGCTATCTCCGGACCTGGGGCTCCATGAGCGCCGTGGTGGTCTTGCAGCAGCAGCAAGGTGTCGGGAAGGAGTCGGTCGGGGGTGCAGCTGCTCGAAGACGACGAGCGAAGGAGGCTTCGGCCCCTGGTTCAAAACAGAGGCGAGGCGCTGCTTGGGGAGGTGGAGAGGAAGGAGCACGGCGCGGGAGAATAAGCAGGGCGCGGTGGAGGAACTGCAGGAGGCGGTCTCGACCATGGCGTCCCTGCAGCAGCAGCGATGATGGCTCGGGGTACAGGAACTCAGGCGCGGTAGCGGGCCGGAGCGACGAGGAGGCGAAGGACGGAGAGGAAGAGGGAGCTCCTCATCCCTGCGTGTGGCGGCGCGAAGGCTGGCGGCGGCGGGCTCCGGTGGCCGGCTGGTGGCCGGGGCCAGCGCGAGGAGACGGGGTCGAGGCAGAGGCGACCGGCGGGGCAGGAGCAGGGGGGAGTGGCGGAGCGCGGGGGCAGCGAGAGGGTGACGAGGGGAAGCAGGAGAGGCCATGGACGTCGGGCGCGCGATGCCACAGGGCGGAGGCGAGGCGAGCGAGGTGTCGAGGAGGAGGCAGAGGGGATCGAGGGCGTTGACGGCGCTGAGGGGAAGCGCGAGGAGAGATCGAGAGGAGGGGGTCGGCTCCCTGGCGGCTAGGGTTAGCGCTGGTGGGGGCGGATGGGCCTTGGAGGCTGGCCCAGAATAGATGGGGGTCTGCGCCTAGGGGGAGGGCGCCGGCTGGGCCTTGGGCCACTTAGGCTGCGGGGAAGGATGGGCCGGCTTGGCTGACTGCTCTCTCTCTCTCTCTCTCTCGTCTAAAAGTATTGCAATAACAGGAAAAAAACAACGAAAGAAAGGAGAGAGAAGAAAAAAGGAAGGAGGTGTTAGGAAAAGAATTTGGGCACGCGGACAATATTCCCGGAATCACAAAAATGAGCTTAATCCAAGAAAAATAGGAATGGGCATGGATGCAAGGTTTAGAATCTAACACATTTGAATTTAATTCAAATGGTTTGAACTAGGGCGAGGTTTTAGGAGTGTCCAAAAATGTTGAACATTTAGGAAGAGCTTCGAAAAGTGGGAAAAGAAATTATGGGCAAGGTTAGAGAGTCAAAACTTGAAGAAGGAAAGGCCACGAGATTTAACATGCATGTGTGTTGTGGTAAATCCAAATAATTGGAATATTTACTATAGCTCTCTAAATATCGAGAGGATATGTTTTAAAAGAGAATCACCATGTGAATTCCCTCGATTTAAATGGATCAAAGATCCATGCCATTTATTTAGTTGGGTTGTAAAAGATTTACGAGATGATGGCATGATGACATGATGCAATGCAAAAATTAAAAGAGCAAGCACAAACGAAACACACGGCGAAACTCGGAATATATGGAAGTCTTCTGAAGCGTCGGTCTTGGGGCGTTACAACACTCCACCACTACGAGAGGATCTCGTCCCGAGATCTAGAATGGCACCGGAGGGGAAAACGGAAGAGAAAGAGAAGAGGTAAAGCTAAGTTGCTTCTTTGACAAACGAGTGAAACCAAAGAACCTTGAGAGGTTGAGCAAAACGAAAGAAAGAATGCCATGGAGATGAACGAAATGAAATACTTCGTTGGACAAGGAACAGGGAATACGGCGAGAAAGAAGAGCTTAAGTGACAAGATAGACGTTGAAACCACTCCGGTTGAAACAAGATGTACAAGGAACGATAAAGAACCATTACAACAACACTCCGGTTAAATGGATAAGCACGAAAAGAACACGATCTTCACAAAACGAGATGATGAGTGAAAAGAGCAATATCACAATGCCTCCGGAAGAAATAATAGAAGCTAGATGGTTGGAAGAAAAGAACGGAGAATGGATAAGCACGAAAGAAAAAAAACAGAAAACGCGTTTTGTTTTTCCCTTTCCGAGAGGCACGGCCGTGACTCTCGCGAAAGCACACCGTGCCTTTCGCGGAAGCAAAACCGTGACTCTCGTGAAAGAAAAAAAAACAGAAAACGCGTTTTTTTCGTTTCGGAAAGGCACGGCCGTTACTCTCGCTAAAGCACAACCGTACCTCTCGCGGAAGAAAAACATGATTTTCGCGAAAGAAAAAAAACAAAACGCGTTTTTTTCCTGCAAAAAATATTTTTTTTGAAAATTGTTTTTGATCGAAAACCTAAGAAAGACCGGGGGAAAACCAAACGTCGAAAAAAACTGGAAAAAAACCGTTTAAAAAGCCGAAAACGCGTGCGGAAAAATAAAAAAAACAAAATCCGAAGGGAGCGTCCAGAGCGTGACACGTGGCGAAATGGCTGAGAGCGCACCAAGTGACGCTGATCGTTGCGAGGCTCCCGAAGGAGCGCTCGTTAACTAGTTGCTCCCCGCACTTTGCGTCAAGTAGTCGATGTTTCGCACAGAGGCGGGCGAACTAGCGACTGAGATGGGCCGGCCCAATTTCGTAACTTTCTACAACATTCCTGAGCGGTTTTGGGAACCTTCTAGAAAGTTCCTCAACCGGTTTTCACTGCTTTTTTATTATCAATTTATGTTTTCCCTTTTTTTATGTTTCTTTTTTCTTTTTATTTACTTATTTGTCTACTTATTTCATTTATTCTAATTCCTTTATCTTCTGCATTTTTATGTTTCTATTTTTCTTTCAGATTTCAAAATTCGTTTGAAAATTCAAAAAAATCCCTGTTATTATTGTCTTCACAAATTCAAAAAAAATATTAATTTTAAAAAATGTTCACATAGTTCAAAATTTGTTCTCCTTTCAAAAAATGTTCTTCTTTTAAAATTTTGTACCCAAATTAAAAAATGTTCGCAAATTTCGAATAACACTATTTCCTTATTTTGTTCATAGTTTCAAAATTTGTTCACATATGCAAAAAAACTGTCTTTTTTCATAAAATGTCCATGTTTTCTAAAATTGATCCAGTTTTTCAAAATGTATTCACCAATTCCAAAAAGTTTCCATTTTTTAAATTTTGTTCACAAATTGAAAAATTGTTCACATCTTTAAGACTTGTTCATGATTCTAAAAATATGCTCCCGTTTCAAAAAAAGTCAACAATTCTAAAATGTTTCTGTTCTCAAAATTTGATCACAAATTCAAAAATGTTCATTTTTCCCAAAAGTGTTCAGAAATTCAAAAACAATTCGTTTTTTTAAACTTGTTCGTTATTGTCAAAAAATGTTCGGATTTAAAAAAATATTCTTGTATTTCGAAGATCATTTCAGAAGTTCAAAAATGATCATGTTTTTGAAAAAAAAATCACTATTCAGAAACTTGTACATATTTTCGAAAATAATTTTGATTTTAAAAAATGATCGCATAGTTCAAAATTTGTTCTCCTTTCAAAAAATGTTCTTCTTTTAAAATTTTATACCAAAATTAAAAAATGTTCGCAAATTTCAAATAACACTATTTCCTTATTTTGTTCATAGTTTCAAAAATTGTTCACATATGCGAAAAACTGTCCTTTTTCATAAAATGTCCATGTTTTCAAAAATTGATCCTCCTTTTCAAAATTTATTCACCAATTCAAAAAAGTTAGCATTTTTTGAATTTTGTTCACAGATTGAAAAATTGTTCACATATTTAAAACTTGTTCATGATTCTAAAAATATGTTCCCGTTTTAAGAAAAAGTCAACAATTCTAAAATGTTCCTGTTCTCAAAATTTGTTCACAAATTAAAAAATGTTCATTTTTCTGAAATGTGTTCAAAAATTCAAAAGTTGTTCGGTTTTAAAAACTATTCTTGTTTTTTCAAGATCTGTTCACAAATTAAAAAATGTTCATGTTTTTGAAAAAAATCACTATTCAGAAACTTGTTCACATTTTCGAAAAACTTTTTCATTTTTACCAAAAATTGATAATAATTTAAAAAATGTTCCTGTTTTTCAATATTCGTCCACAACTTCAAATGTGTTCCTGTTTTTCAAATTTTGTTGCAAATTCGAAAAATTGCTAACATTTTTTTAAAACTCGTGTGGGTTCTGTCAAAAAGTTCATACTTGTCAAAAATATAATCAGAATTTGCAAGAAAAGATCGGAAAATAAAAATAATCTGATCTGCCGGTTTGACTATGTCTAAAGAGTTCGCATTGCGTTTTGACCATTGAATTGAACGAGGCGCAGTGGCTAGCTACGCCTGTCCACAGGCTCGTGGTCGCGGGTTAGAATTCCGATCGACCCCTCTCATCAGCAATTTTATTTTTAGCTAGCTCTCCGGACCTGGGCCACAGTGCACTGCCAGATGGGCTTCCTCCTTTGGGCCAAAACAGGTGGCAAGTAATGAAACCAAATAGCGTATGTGAAATTAATTGAAGCAGGACCGAACGAAGCGGGATGAAACCAAGAATGTCACCTTCCTTTAATAGACCACAATGCGTCGCCTAATTGAAGCGGGACCAAACGTAGCGGGACCAAACGTAGAATGGTGGAAAAAGGAATAAACTTTATTTTATGTTTTGGGACCGCCTATGATGTATCTAGCATGGAAAGTATTGGGAATTACTCGGTCATTTTCATTAACAGGAAAAACATGCCTCTCAAAATATTTTATCTCTCAATTTAAGCTTTGAGCTCTGGCACCTCTACAAATCTCTGCTTCCCTCTGCGAAAGGCCTATCTATTTGTTTTATGCAATTTTTATTTTTATTTGAGTCTCCATCTTCTCTTATAAAGCATCAACTATGGAGCACTATGATCATACTTGTGTATTGGATGTAGCTAATATTCGAGTGTGTTTCGTGAATGGATCAATGATTGAGCATGATGGGTTAGGGATAGCTTTTTTAGTGTTGATATTTTGAAAGACATGGTTGCTTATTGATATGCTTGAGTATTGAAGTCTTCATGTCCAATATAGACTATTGTTTTGAACCATCTAAAAGTCCAAACATCCATGCTACAAAAGAAAAGAATATGTGATGAACATGTTATGCAGCATTCCAAATCAAAAATTCTGTTTTTATTATTTACCTACTCGAGGACAAGTAGGAATTAAGCTTGGAGATGTTGATATGTCTCCAACGTATCTATAATTTTGTATTGTTCCATGCTGGTATATTATCATTCTTGGATGTTTTATAATCATTTTATAGCAACTTTATATCATTTTTTGGGACTAATCTATTGACATAGTGCCCAATGTCAGTTGTTGTATTCTGCTTGTTTTTTACTTCGTAGAATATCAGTACGAAACGAAGTCCAAATGCCACAATTTTTTTGGACCAGAAGACAACTTGGGAGCCCAAGAAGCACCTGGGGGAGGCCCATGGGGCCAACCACCCACCAGGGCGCGCCAAATGCCCCTAGCACGCCTTGATGGGTGGTGGGGCCTATGGAGGTATCCTCCACCGCCTCTCAGCTCTATAAATACTCAGATATTCCAGAAATCCTAGGGCCCTTTTCTGGCACTCGGCTCTATAAATACTCAGATATACAATGAAACACAATTCCAGCCGCCACAAGTTCTAGAACCACGAGATCCAATCTAGAGCCCTTTTCCGACACTCCCCAGGAGGGGAACACGATCACGGAGGGGTTCATCATCCTCATTGGTGCTCCTCCGATGATGCGTGAGTAGTTCACCGTAGACCTACGGGTCCATAGGCAGTAGCTAGATGGCTTCTTGTCTCTTTTTTATTCCCAATACAATGTTATCCTCGATGTTCTTGGAGATCTATTTGATGTAATGACTTTTTTGTGGTGTGTTTGTTGGGATCCGATGAAGTTTGACTTTATGATCAGATCTATCCATGAATATTATTTGAGTCTTCTTTGATCTCTTATATGCATGATTGTTATAGCCTCGTATTTCCTCTCCAAGTCTTTGGTTTAGTTAGGCCAACTAGATTGATTTTTCTTGCAATGGGAAGAGGTGCTTTGTGATGGGTTCGATCTTGCGGTGTCCTCACCCAGTGACAGAAGGGTAGCGAGGCACGCATGTATCATTGTTATTAAGGATAAAAAGATGGGGTCTATTCCTACATGAATAGATCTTGTTTATATCATGTCATCGTTCTTATTGCATTACTCCATTTCTCCCTGGACTTAATACACTAGATGCATGCTGGATAGCGGTCGATGAGTGGAGTAATAGTAGTAGATGCAGAATCGTTTCGGTCTACTAATCTTGGACGTGATGCATATATACACGATCATTGCCTTGGATATCGTCATAATTATTTGTTCTTCTGTCAATTGCCCAACAATAATTTGTTTACCCACCATATGCTATTTTCTCCAGAGAAGCCACTAGGGAAATCTATGGCCCCCGGGTCTATCTTTTATCATTTTGCTTTCAGATCTATTATTCCAAAAACCCAAAAATATCTTGTTGCACTTTTTCTTTGTTTATTTTATTGTGTGTTTTAGTCAGATCTATTTATCCAATCTCATACAATTTAATCTATCTTTTTACCGAGGAGGGATTGACAACCCCTCTTACGCGTTGGGTTGCAAGGATTTGTTCTTTGTGTGCAGGTACCATTTACATAGTGTTGCTTGGTTCTCCTGCTGGATTGATAACCTTGGTCTCATAACTGAGGGAAGTACCTTCCGTAGTTGTGCTGCATCATCCCTTCCTCTTTGGGGAAATACCAACACAGATCTAAGCGTCTTGTATTATATGAGTCTTTGCTTTATTTTCTTTTTAGTTTTCCATAATCATCCTTGTTGGACACACCTTTTGAGAGGGACACACATTAATCATGAATTTGTTAGAGTACTCTATGTGATTCACTTATATTTTTTGACCTAGGTAGTTGCTCTACTGCTTCGCTTATATCTTTTTAGAGCACGGTGTTGGTTCTGTTTTAAAGAAATTGATGAACTCTCATGCTTCACTTATAATATTTTGAGAGTCTTATAAATAGTATGGCAATTTGCTTGGGTTATGAATTTAGTCCTAATATGATGGGTATTCAAGAGGGATATAATAAAAAAATCATGGGGATCATTGAATATATGAGAAGTTCGATTCCTTGCATTTGTTTTGAGATGTAAAGATGGTGATATTAGAATCATGCTAGTTACTAATTGTGGTTTAGTAAGAAAATTTGTGTTAAGGTTTATGATTCTTTAAGCATGCACGTATGGTCTCTCATTATGCTATGAAATTGGAGCATGATTTAGTATTGATTGTCATCCTTTGCATGGAGGTCGGGAGCGCGTGATGGTTAACTCCTACCAACCTCTCCCCTAGGAGCATGCATAGTGGTACTTTACTTCGAGGGCTAATAATCTTTTGCAATAAGTATGTGAGTTCTTTTATGACTAATGTGAGTCCATGGATTATACACCCTCTCACCTTTCCGCATTTTGCTACCTCTTCGGTACCATGCATTGCCCTTTCTCACCTTGAGTTGTGGTGCAAACTTCGCCAGTGCATCGAAACCCCGTGATATGATACACTCTTTCACACATAAGACACCTTATATCTTTCCCAAAATAACTTCCAAACCTACCTATTATGGCATTCTCATAGCCATTCCGAGATATATTGCCATGCAACTTCCACCGTTCCATTTTATTATGACATATATCATCATTGGCATATTGCTTTGCATGGTCATATAGTTGACACAGTATTTGTGGCTTCGCCACCATTCATATATTTTATACATGTCACGCTAGATCATTACACATCCCAGTACACCGCCGGAGGCATGCATATAGAGTCATATTTTTGTTCTAGTATCGAGTTGTAATTCTTGAGTTGTGAGTAAATAAAAGTGTGATGATCATCAATATTAGAGCATTGTCCCAGGTGAGGAAAGGGTGATGGAGACTATGATTCCCTTACAAGTCGGGATGAGACTCTGGGTGAAAAAAAGAAAAAAAAAGAAAAAAGAGAGGCCAGAGCCCAAAGTAAAAAAAGAGGCTAAAGAGCCCAATGAAAAAAAGAGAAAAAATAATAAAAAATGAGAGAAAAAGAGAGAAGGGACAATGTTACTATCCTTTTCCACACTTGTGCTTCAAAGTAGCACCATGTTATTCATGATAGAGAGTCTCCTATTTTGTCACTTTCATATATTACTAGTGGGAATTTTTCATTATAGAACTTGGCTTGTATATTCCAATGATGGGCTTCCTCAAATGCCTGAGGTCATCATGAGCAAGCAAGTTGGATGCACACCCACTTAGATTTCTTTTGAGCTTTCATACACTTATAGCTCTAGTGCATCCATTGCATGGGAAATCTTATATCAACGTTTCTAGCCAAATCATCAACTTTAAGAAATTTTTCTTCTACCATAGCATTTCTCCAAAGAGCTATAAGTGTATGAAAGCTCAAAAGAAAACTAAGTGGTCTTGCATCCAACTTGCTTGCTCATTAAGACCTAGGGCAATTTGAGGAAGCCCATCATTGGAATATACAAGCCAAGTTCTATAACAAAAAATTCCCACTAGTATATGAAAGTGATAAAATAGGAGACTCTCTATCATGAAGAACATGGTGCTACTTTGAAGCACAAGTGTGAAAAAAGGATAGTAACATTATGCCTTCTCTCTTTTTCTCTCATTTTTTCCTTCTTTTATTTTGGGCTCTTTGGCCTTTTTTATTTTGGGCTCTTTGGCCTCTTTTTCTCTCAAATCAACTATCACCATAAATGATCCCAAAGGTCTTACTTGGCTCAAACACTAATTAAAACTCTAAAGCACAATTACAACATAAGTAATATTGGGTTGCCTCCCAACAAGCGCTATTGTTTAACGCCCCTAGCTATGCATATTGCAATAGATCTAGGTGTTGTCATCTTTGGTATTTAATCCATAAGTACCTGTCATAATAGATTCATATGGCAACTTAATTTTCTTTCTTGGAAAGTGTTCCATGTCCTTCCTTAACGGAAATTGAAATCTAATGTTTCCTTCTTTCATGTCAATAATTGCACCAATCGTTCTAAGGAAAGGTCTACCAAGAATAATAGGACATGTAGGATTGCAATCTATATCAAGCACAATAAAACCTATTGGCACATAATTCCTATTTGCAACAATAAGAACATCATTAATCCTTCCAATGTGTTTCTTAATAGAGGAATCCGCTAGATGCAAATTCATGGAAACCTAACACATCGCACAAAGTTTTTGGAATGGTTGAAACACTAGCACCCAAATCACATAAAGCATAACACTCATAATCCTCAATATTAATCTTTATAGTAGTTTCCCACTCATCATAAAGCTTTCTAGGGATTAAAACTTCCAACTCATGTTTTTCTTCAAAAGATTTCATCATAGCATCAACGATATGTTTAGTAAAAGCTTTATTTTAACTATAAGCATGGGGTGAAATTAGAATGGATTGCAACAAGGAAATACAATCAATCAAAGATAAATTATCATAATTAAAGTCCTTGAAATCCAAAAGTGTGGGTTCATCGCTACCTAAAGTTTTGACCTCTCCAATCCCACTTTTGTCAATTTTTTCATTAAGATCTTCAACGTCCAAATTATTGGGACGCCTTCTAGCTAAAGTTGACTCATCTCCAGTCCCATATTGATCAAGTTTTATATTGGCAAATAAAGATTCAATAGGAGTCACACCAATTACTTTAATATCTTCATAATTATTATCACAAAAACTAGAAGAACATGCTTTTACAAACCAATCTCTCTTAGCACACATCCTAGCGGCTCTTCCTTTACTTTCATTAATAGAGATTCTAATAGTTTTTAAAGACTCATTAATATCATGCTTGGGTGGCATATATCTAATCTTCGAAGAATCAATCTCAAAAGAAATCTTATCAATGTTTCTAGCCAAATCATCAACTTTAAGCAATTTTCCCTCTACCATAGCATTGAAAATCTTTTGAGAATTTATAAAATATTTAATATTATTCTCAAGATCGGATGGTATCTTATTATAGTTTCCATAAGAATTGTTGTAGTAATTACCATAATTATTAGAGGAATTACTAGGAAACAACCTAGGATTAAAATTGCCTCTATACACGTTAGTGCCAAAATTATTCCTACCAACAAAATTCACATCCATAGATTCATTGTTATTATCAATCAAAGTGGACAAAGGCATATCATTAGGATCAATAGGAGCACTCTTACTAGCAATCAATTTCATAAGTTCATCCATCTTTCCACTCAAACTATTAATTTCTTCAATCACATGCACTTTCTTACTAGTAGAAGATCTTTCAGTATGCCATTGAGAGTAATTTGGCATAATATTATCTATGAGTTTTGTAGCTTCTCCTAATGTGATTTCCATAAAAGTAACTCCCATGGTGGAATCTAAAAGATTTCTAGATGCAAAATTCAATCCGACATAAAAGTTTTGTATGATCATCCATAAACTTAAACCATGGGTAGGGCAAATTTCTTATCATTAATTTCATCCTCTCCCAAGATTGTGCAACATGTTCATGATCAAGTTGCTTAAAATTCATTATATCGTTCCTAAGGGAGATGATCTTAGTGGGAGGAAAATACTTGGAAATAAAACCATCTTTACACTTGTTCCATGAATCAATACTATTTTTAGGTAAAGATGAAAACCAAGTTTTAGCACGATCTCGTACTAAGAACGAAAATAGCTTCAATTTAACAATATCATTATCCACATCGTTTTTATTTTGCATATCACACAACTCAATGAAAGTATTTAGATGGGATGCAACATCTTCATTAGGACTACCAGAAAATTGTTCTTTCATAACAAGATTCAACAAAGCAACATTAATTTCATAAGATTCCACACTAGTGGCGGGAGCCACCGGAGTACTAATAAAATCATTATTATTAGGGAAAAGTCACATAACTTAGTATTTTCTTTAGACATCGTGACAAAGCAAACAAAAAGGCAAACGAAAAGACGAACGAAAAAAAGGCGAATAAAAAGGTAAATATTTTTGTGTTTTTCTGAAAGCGTTTTAGAAGTGGGGGAGAGGAAAACGAGAGGCAAATGGCAAATGATGTAAATGCAAGATATGAGAGTTTATGATAGGTACTTGGTAGGCTTGATGTGTATCCTCCTTGACAACGGTTCCAGAAATTATTCCTGCTATGTACTTCTTGAGCTTGCATTGTTATTTCCCTTGAAGAGGAAAGGGTGATGTAGCAAAGTAGAGATAAGTATTTCCCTCAGTTAAGAACCAAGGTATCAATCCAGTAGGAGGAACAAGCAATTCTCCAATAGATGCACCTGCACAAACTAACAAACACTTGCACACAACGTGAAAAAGGGGGTTGTCAATCCCTTCACGATCACTTGCAATAGTGAGATCTAATAGAGATAGATATAAAAGATAAATAAAAGGCAAAATAAAGTAAATGTAAATAAATTGTAGCAAGGTATTTTTGGGTTTTGGTTTTATAGATCTGAAAATAATATGATGGAAAATAGACCCGGGAGCCATAGGTTTCACTAGAGGCTTCTCTCTTGAAAGAAACAATATGGTGGGTGAACAAATTACTATTGAGCAATTGATAGAAAAGTGCATAGTTATGACGATACCCAAGGAAATGATCATGAATATAGGTATCATGTCCCTGACAAGTAGATAAAACGATTCTGCATCTACTACTATTACTCCACACATTGACTGACTCCTGCCTGCATCTAGAGTATTAAGTTCCAAATAACAGAGTAACGCATTAATCAAGATGACAAGATGTAGAGGGATAAACTCAAGCAATATGATATAAAACACACCTTTCTATCCTTAATGACAACAATACAATACGTGACTCGCTACCCCTACTTTCACTGGGTGACGACACCACAAGATTGAACCCATCACAAAACACCTCTCCCATGGCAAGATAGATCAATCTAGTTGGCCAAACCAAATCAATAGATCGGAGAGAAATACAAGGCTATTTTAATCATGCATAAAATAGTTTAGAGAAGACTCAAATAATATTCATAGATAATCTGATCATAAAACCACAATTCATCGAATCTCAACAAACACACCGCAAAAGAAGATTACATCGAATAGAACTCCAAGAATATTGAGGAGAACATCGTATTGAAGATAAAAGAGAGAAAAGAAGCCATCTAGCTACTAGCTGTATGTGGACCTGTAGGTATATGGTAGACTACTCACACGTCATCGGAAGGGCAGCAAAGTTGGTGTAGAGGCCCTCCATGATCGAATCCCTGATAACCCACAAGTATAGGGGATCAATTGTAGCCTCTTTTGATAAGTAAGAGTGTCGAACCCAACGAGGAGCTAAAGGTAGAAAAAATATTCCCTCAAGTTCTATCGACCACCGATACAACTCTACGCACGCTTAACGTTCGCTTTACCTAGAACAAGTATGAAACTAGAAGTACTTTGTAGGTGTTGTTGGATAGGTCTGCAAGAATATAAAGAGCACGTAAATAAAAACTAGGGGTTGTTTAGATAAAGAAGCAATAAAGTTAGTATAGCGAGTGTGGAAAAGTGGTGGTAGGAGTTGCGAAATTGTCCCTAAGCAATTGACTACTTTACTAGACTGATAGCAAGTTTTATGTGGGAGAGGCCACTGCTAGCATGTCATCCCTGACTTGGAATTCTATGCACTCATGATTGGAACTATTAGCAAGCATCCGCAACTACTAACGTTCATTAAGGTAAAACCCAACCATAGCATTAAGACATATTGGCCCCCCTTCAATCACGTATGCATCAATTTCTACGCTAGGTTGAAGCTTCTATCACTCTTGCCCTCCAATACATTGTCCTATCAACATACAACTAACCCTATGGTGTGATCCACGTGCGCGCTCATATGATGGGCACCAAAGGACAGCAACATAACCACAAGAAAATTAAACCAATCATAGCAATTCACCAATTACCGATAGGACAATGAAAATCTACTCGGACATCATAGGATGGCAACACATCATTGGATAATAATATGAAGCATAAAGCACCATGTTCAAGTAGAGGGTACAGTGGGTTGCGGGAGAGTGGACCGCTGTAGATAGATGAGGGAAGGTGATGGAGATGTTGGTGAAGATGACGGAGGTGTTGGTGTAGATTGCGGTGACGATGATGGCCCCGACAGCGTTCCGGCGCCACCGGGAGAGAGGGGGAGAGGGCCCCCCTTCTTCTTCTTCTTCTTCTTCCTTGACCTTCTCCTTAGATGGGAGAAGGGTTTCCCCTCTGGTCCTTGGCTTCCATGGCATGGGAGGGGCGAGAGCCCCTCCGAGATTGGATCTGTCTCTCTCTGTTTCTATGTTCCTAATTCTGCCCTTTCACCGTTTCTTAAATTCCCGGAGATCCGTAACTCTGATTGGGTTGAAACTTGGATACGATTTCTATCCGGATATTAGCTTTCTTGCGGCGAAAGAAGGGCACCAACCGCCTTACGAGGTGGCCACGAGGGCCCAGGGCGCGCCTGACCCCTTAGGGCGTGCCCCCTGCCTCGTGGCCCCCTCGGGCATCGTCTCGCGTTGATTCTTCTTCCAAAAATTCACATATATTCAAAAAAATCTCCGGCGGTTTTTATCCCGTTTGGACTCCGTTTGATATGGATTTTCCGCAAAACAAAAAACATGCAACAAACATGAACTGACACTAGGCACTGGATCAATATTTTAGTCCCAAAAATAGTATAAAAAGTTGCCAAAAGTATATGAAAGTTGTATAATATTGGCATGGAACAAAATTATAGATACGACGAAGACGTATCAATCCCCCTATGGCAGAGTGCCAGAAAAAACCCCAAGATGGGATCTCATGAGAACATAAGCTTGCGGCAGCAGAAAAGTATTTTGCGGACGCTTTTGATGTAGAGGTAATATTTGGGTATTTATGGAGGAAGAATTAGGGTTAGGGGAGTCCCAAGGGGCCCACAAGCCTGGGGGACGTGCCCCGCTAGGGTGCGCCCTCAGGGCTTGTGGCCCTCTCGTGGCTCCTCTGGCCCCCTCTCCAAGTCTCCTGGGTTTCTTCTGGTCCAAGAAAATTCATTGTAAAGTTTTATTCCGTTTGGACTCCGTTTGATATTGATTTTCTGTAAGAGACAAAAACAAGGAAAAACAACTGGCATCGAGTCCCCCAAAAAAGATATATAATAGTACCAAAATGCATATAAAACATCCAAGATGGATAGTATAATAGCATGGAACAATAAAAAATTATAGATACGTTGGAGACGTATCAGTAGACATGCATGAACCTAAGTTCCATGCAGGGCAATTGTTCTCTTCTGCGGATCTCTTGAGAATAGATGTTAGAGAGTATAGTTGCAAAGAGAGGGTCAAAATGAAATTTCTAAAGAATGACAAGATAAGGCTTGCTGCAAAGTGTGGAAAGGGTTGCCCCTGGTATCTGTATACATCTTGGGATAATAGAACAAATTCTGTAATGGTGAAAACTTTCAATGGGCAGCATACTTGTGAGAAAAGGTGGCAAGTTACAACCTTTACATCTAGGTGCATTGCTCACAAATATCTAGACAAAATCAGGGCATGTGAGAAAATATCTTTGAAGGCCTTAGCAGGTTTTGTGCAAGAAGATTGGAACATGACAATTAAAAGGGGCAAGTGATGACCCACAAGTATAGGGGAACAATTGTAGATCTTTTCGATAAGTAAGAGTGTCAAACCCAACGAGGAGCAGAAGGAAATGACAAGTGGTTTTCAGCAAGGTAATGTCTGCAAGTGCTGAAATTGTAAGTAGCAGATTAGTTTGATAGCAAGATAGTTTGTAATGAGCAAGTAACGATAATAGTAACAAAAGTGCAGCAAGGTAGCCCAATCCTTTTGAGGCAAAGGATAGGCCAAAACGGTCTCTTATAATAAGCAAATCGTTCTTGAGGGTACATGGGAATGTCATCTAGTCACTTTCATCATGTTGGTTCGATTTGTGTTTGCTACTTTGATAATTTGGTATGTGGGTGGACCGGTGCTTAGGTGTTGTTCTTACTTGAACAAACCTCCTACTTATGATTAACCCTCTCGCAAGCATCCACAACTACGAGAAAAGTATTAAGAATAAATTATAACCATAGCATTAAACTTTTGGATCCAATCGGCCCCTTACGGAATAGTGCATAAGCTAGCACTACAAAAAAAAGACACATCCGTGACATTTTGGGACGAACGAAAAAAAATTCTGTCATACATATGACACTTCTATGACGATAATTGTGACAAAACCCGGTATCATCATAGATGTGGTGGGCTCCCACTTCTATGACAAAAAATCATGACAGAAAATGGGCTTTTCGTCCTGGGCGGGCCGGAGACGCAGCTGCATGACATTCTTTGGGCCGTCCATGACGGAAAAAACCATGGTAGAAGCAAGGGGGAGGAAAATTTTGGGGAGTTCCCGGTTATGGTGGCAGGCCGGGGGCTGAGCGATGCGCATTTCTCTTGTACACGTACGCGCGTGTGTGCGAGGCGTTGGCTCTAACTGAACCCGAGCGAGGCGTTGGGCTCTAACTGAACCCGAGCGATTGCACTGCAGGCTACGCGTTACTGAACCCGAGCGACCGATTGATGGCTGTTAACTGAACCCGATCGAGCGATTCCTTCGCTACTGCTGCTAACTAAAGCCGATCGATGCTGCCTCTGGGATGAACAGTGAGCGTTGCGGGGGGGGGGGGGGGGGGTGGATGAACAGTGAGCGGTGGCGTTGCCTCTGGATGAACAGGACCCTGTGATGTGGTGGAGGGCTAGATGAACAGTAGACGGCGGAGGGGTGCCCGTGGAGGGGTGGTTGAACAGGACCCCGTGGTGTGGAGGGCTGGATGAACAGTAGACGGTGGAGGGGTGCCCGTGGAGGGGTGGTTGAATAGGACCCCGTGGTGTGGAGGGCTGGATGAACAGTAGATGGTGGACGGGTGGTTGAACAGTAGCCGGTGGAGTAGCGCGCGGTGGAGGCTGAATGAACAGGAGCCCGTGGAGGCTGGAGGAGGTCGACGGTGGAGATGAACAGTATCTCGTGGAGTCCTGTTTTGTCGTACGCCACACCCCTCCCGATCAACAGGACCCCCGTTTCGACCGTAGCGCTCCAACCCAAGTCTGTTTCCTCCATTTTGTGGTACGCCACACCCCTCCCGATCAACAGGACCCCTGTTTCGACCATAGGAGGTCCGTTTCCTCCGTTTTGCGGTACGTCACACCCCTCCCGATCAACAGGACCCCGTTCCGAACGTAGGAGGTCTGTTTCCTCCGTTGTGCGGTACACCAGGCCTCGTTTCCATCGCCTGTTTCGTCCAAGCCCTCTCGATGAACAGGACCACGCATTCCGTTCCGACCTAGCCGGTTGGCTCCCACGCGTTCCGTTGCCTCCCGATGAAAACGACGCATTCCGTTGCCTCCCCATGAACACGACGCATTCCGTTGCCTCCCCATGAACACGACGATGACGCTGTTTCTTCGTTCCGACCCAACCATGTACACGAGCCCTGGCCGTACGTATGCGCAAGTAGGCGTTCGAGACCTCGCCCGTATGTACACATACGTGGCCGTATTTTCTTTCTTGCACATCGGCTATTGTACGTACGTGTACATGCTACGTACGCGCCTCTACTACGACACGTACGCGCCTCTACTACGACACGTGTGCGCCTCTACATCCACCAGTATATATGTACGTACACGTTCGCGACCAGAATGACAATGCTACGTACGCTTCGATCAGGTGGGTCCCGACTGTCAGGCACTTCCTTGCCTGCGAAGATGTAGCTGGTGGGTCCCAGCAGTCAGGGGGCGAATCGTTTTTCTTGCCCGGACGCACTTCCTTGCGTGCGAAGATGTAGCTAGTGGGTCCTAGCAGTTAGGGGCAAACGTTTTTTATCGCGAAATACGGTGGCCCGTCCGGTGGGTCCCCGCTGTCAGGTGGAGGAATAATTATTTTGCACGTAAGGAGGCACTTCCTTGCTGCGGCCGTGGACCCAGCTGTCAGCCTCTCCACATACAGTCCACGTCCGATGGAAGCCGTTCCTTGACCACGTTGACCACGCCGCGCCGAGAGCACCAGGGCGGTGGACGACGGCGAGGCCTAGGAAGGGGATGACACGGAGCCGGGGAAGACGCTACAGTGGATGCCCATGCGTAGAGGAGTACGAGGGTTCACTGGTTCACTGCGGTGTGAGGCTGCCGTCGCCGCCGAATAACAGGGGGTGTGGGTGAGTAGAGGGATGGCCTGGCCAGTGGCGGGAGAGTAGGGGGCGGAGAGGCCTCCGCCGCATCGCAGCCAGCCACGGGAGGCAGGAGCACGAGGCACGACCGGCGTTGGTTTGGGCGGCTGGAGCAAGAAGACCAGAGGTTGAAGAAGCACTACGGTCGTTGGATGGACATCGTACGGTCATTGGAGCTAGAATCGTGCATATTGACTAAGTTGACAAAGCCCTCCGTCGCCGTCAACTTAGTAGGCCCACAAGTCAGCCTGCCACTATACTGGGTCCCAGCTAACAAGGGGAGTATTCATTTTTTTGTGGGTAATAAGGAGGCACTTCCTTGCGTGCGAAGATATAGCTGGTGGGTCCGAGCTGTCAGCGGCTGTAACGTTTTTTTCGCGAAATACAGAGGCCCTTTCGGTGGGTCCCTGATGTCAGGTGAAGGAATCATTATTTTGCACGTAATAAGGAGGCATTTCCTTGCGTGCGGCCGTGGACCCAACTGTCGGCCTCTCCACGTACAGTCCACTTTAGATGCATGTCGGTCGTTGACCACGTTGACCAGGCCGCGCCGAGAGCACCAGGGCGGTGGACGACGGCGAGACCTAGGAAGGGAACGAAACGGAGTCAGGGAAGACTCAATAGTTGTTTCCCACGCGGAGGGGAGTACGACTGTACGAGGGTTTACTGGTTCGTCTGCCGTCGCCGGAAAATAACAGCAGGTGTGGGTGAGTAGAGGGATGGCTAGGCCAGCGATGGGAGTACGGTGGGGCGGTGAGGCCTGCGCGGCAGCAGAGCCGGCCGCGGGGAGGAGGGAGCAGGCAGTCCCGCCGGTACCTGTTTGAGCGGCTGGAGCAGGAAGAGCAGAGATTGAAGAAGCACGACAGCCGTTGGATGGCCATCCAACAGTCATTGCTTGTGCGTCAACCTTTTTTTAGGAAAGCCTCAAATCTATGGAAAACAGCATACAACCCATCTGCCATTATTTCTAATAATTTACAGCCCATTTGCTAATTATTAAGGTTTTTTTGGAGCCCATATTCTTTTTGTTAGCATTACAACCCATATTGTGGCCACGGTTAAAAAACTATACAAAATTTTGCATATTTCGGTGCGGTCCGAACTGTTTTTAATCTCGAAATTTCGACTCACATTCAAACTGATTTTAAAAATAAATGTATATCAATATAAAATCCAACAAATTCTCCACGCATAAAAATTAATGTAATTTAAAATCTTGAAATGAAAAAAAAACATATTTGAAACTAATTACCGCTTTGATGTCTTTTAAAAATGTACAACCCATTTCTCATTACTGATGGGCCATTTTCTCGGCCAGCCGAATGAAAGCTCTCCTCGTCTTGAAAGATTTGCAGCCCAAGAGGTCTGACAAAGCGACTTACTTGGCAAATCACAAAAAAACTGGGCTGTGGCCGTGGACCCAGCTGTCAGCCTCTCCACGTACAGTACTCTTCCGATGGAAGTCGTTCCTTGACCACGTTGACCACGCCGCGCGGAGAGCACCAGGGCGGTGGACGACGGCGAGGCCTAGGAAGGGGACGAAGCGGAGCCGGGGAGGACGCAGCAGCGGAAGCCTGCGCGGAGAGGAGTACGAGGGTTCACTGGTTTGGCTGCAGTGTGAGGCTGTCGTCGCCGCAGGGCCTGGCCAGCGGTGGGAATAGTAGGGGGCGGTGAGGCCTCCGTGGAAGCACAGTTGGCCACGGGAGGCAGGAGCATGCGGCACGACCGGCGCTGCTTTGGGCGGCTGGAGCAAGAAGACCAGAGGTTGAAGGAGCACTACGGCCGTTGGATGGACATCGTACGGTCACTGGAGCTAGAATCGTTCATATTGTCTAAGTTGACAAAGCCCTTCATCCCCGTCAACTTAGTAGGCCCACAAGTTAGCCTCCCACCAAGGTGGGTCCCAGCTAGCCGGGGGAGTATTCATTTTTTTGTGCGTAATAAGGAGGCACTTCCGGTGGGTCTGAGCTGACAGCGGGGGGAATGTTTTTTTCGCAAAATACGGTGGCCCGTCGGTTGGGTCCCAGCAGTCAGGGGGCAAACGTTTTTTTCGCAAAATACGGTGGCCCGTCCAGTGGGTCCATGTTGTCAGTTGGAGGAATCATTATTTTCCGCGTAATAAGGAGGCACTTACTTGCTGCGGCCGTGGACCCAGCTGAGACTCTCCACGTACAGTATACTTCCGATGGAAGTCGTTCCTTGACCACGTTGACTTCGCCGCGTTCCGTTGCATGCATGCGTCCATGGGCGTTGTGCGTCCCCACTGTCAGCCTCTCACGTACAGTCATCTTCCGATGACTCTCGGCTGTTGACCACGTTGACCACACCGTGCCGAGCGCACCCAGACTGGAACGACCCAGAGATGGGGAAGACGGGGTAGTGGAGTCGCAGATGGAGAGGAGTGGGAAACTTCATTGGTTCGGGTGCGCGGCAGCACAGCCGCGGTGCCGCCCACGGGAGACAGGAGCAAGCACAGAGGTTGAAGAAGGAGCACGGCTGTTGGATTAACATCCAACGGTCCAGCTGCTAGAATCATTTGTTGATTAAGTTAACAAAGCCGTGCTTACACGTCCGCTTAATAGGCCCATAAGTTAGTCACCAAATCTGACGGGTCCCAGCTGTCAACGGGATGAATAATTTTTTCGCAAAACAAGGAGGCACTTCTTTCCGTGCAAAGATACAGCCGGTGGGTCCCAGCTGTCAGGTGGAGGAAACATTTTTTTTCAGCTTAAGAAGGAGGAACTTTCCTTGCGTGCGACCATGGACCTCGTGGGTCCCAGCCGTCAGGCTCTCCACGTACAGTCCTCTTCCGATGACTCTCGTTTGTTGACCACGCCGCACCGAACGCAGCAAGGGCGTGGACGACGGCGAGGCCCCGGACGGGAACGACTCGGAGATCGGAAAACGCGGCAGTGGAGTCGTAGATTGAGAGGAGGAGAAGGGTTATAACTGGTTCTGTTGCGGCGTGGGGCTGTAGTCTGTGGAGAATAACAGGAGGTGTCGACGGGTGGAGGGATAGCCTGGCCGGCGGTGGTTGTCTTGTCTTGGTTGCGAAGTTGCCTTTGTCCGGTTTGCACCTTCAGATCCGCCATGGCACGGTCAACACTATACTCCCAATGCTTATGGTTTTCCCCTTTTATATTCCACACTAGTTAAATCACAGTAGACTAAATTTCAAAAGATTTTTCAGAGCTCGCCGGAGTACGCCGGTGCGATCGAAGGGGCTCGGGTGGTTGTGGGGCCTTGCCGAACAAAGAAAACTCGACGCGGGTGGGGGTTGGGGCGGGGGTGGGGGTGGGGGTGGCGGAGGAACACAGGCGGTGGGGGCCGGTGGTCTGGCCGGCGGCATGTGCAGTGTTCTGTATGGGAAGAATCAGAGACGAGGAAGAAGAAGGGTTAGGAGACGTAGGATCTTCATCCAACCGCCTGAAATGGCCGAGAGACAGCTGGGAGTTGCATTCTTAATGCGCTCTAGTTCATCATGTGTGGGCACTGTGCAACCAACATTTTATTATCCAAAATTTGCTTGCTCTTCTTTACCATGTTCCTCTTTCGTTCTTCTTTAATATGTACTCTCTCCGTTCCTAAATACAAGTCTTTGTATAGATTCCACCATGGACTATATATGGAGAAAAATTAGTGAATCTACACTCTAAAATGTATTTGGATACATCTGTATGTGATCCATAGTGGAAATCTCTACCAAGACTTATATTTTGGAACGGAGGGAGTATGATAGTAGTACAGTATGTTCCTTGTACCGAAGATGAGTAGGTACATTTGCAGTCTAGAGGTCTATACGGTCGGTTGTGATGGACACTTTGAGCCTCTTTGATTCGTAGGATCTTGTAAACACAGGAATAGGATTTGTAGTGGCCTGACCACTTGAATCCTATAAGAATAGCAAGGAAATGCGGGGAGCTGTGTCGCCTTTGAGAGTTACACTGATATTAACAGTTCCGCACCTTCACTTGAAGAGAGCTGGTATCCGAAGCCTTTCTAGCCGTACCGGCAATACTAGCACATATATTCCAGCAAGTTCCACTTTGCTGATTTTACTCTGATACTTAAGGTTTTCCCGTTATATCTACACTATGATCTGTGTAGCTGCTTTGTGTCGCACTAGCAGCAGTTCACTCTTGAAGCTAAACACTGCAATGACTTACAAAATTGGCACCAAGGCATTGAGTGCCATTCTGGATGCAATGAAACTCATACGCTCCCCACCTGTTGATTCTTGTTCAGAATATGATCCTAATGACTATTCTAACCTCGAGGAGTCAAAGGAAGATGGCCTGTCCTGTTCACCCACCATGTTTTATTGTCTTGCATTTCTTCTAATTTGTTGCATCGGCATCTGCTTAGTTTACTCATCATATATGTCGAGATGCCATGCCCATCCATTATCAATACATATTCCATCTGTCATCATACCATGTTTTTCCACTCAAATGATGTTCTTGTGCATCAGACATCAAAAAGGAAGAGGGTGATTGCCGAACCTGAAGGAGCACCAGCAAAGTCCTTGAAAAACGTGGTGGTGCCGGAGAAATCAGACAGCACCCCACTTATATTGGCTGTACAACCAGTGACACAAAACGTAGGACCGACTCCAGCAGACTGTACCCATACTTCACTGGCCACACCACTAGCCCCACCACACAGGACCTGCACTCCAGCAAAAGGTATACCAATTTCATTTGCCATAGCACCAACTGTACCACAGAAAAATCCCGCTCCAGCAAAAAGTACAACAAGTCCACTGGCCGAAGACCTATCCCAACTGCAGAGACGACCAATTCCTACAGATTGGAACCCCATTCCATTTATTCCCAGTTTAAAAGACAATGCTTTCAATGTTGTTAGGGACTACGTGCATATATTCCCATCATGGGAAGATTATTGTGAAGACAAACACCATTTTCACATCTTCCTGTCCAACTTACATGTTAGTGCTATTATTCATGGTTATTATTTTCCTGCTTTCTGCTGATTGAACACATCAATGATTTACATTACATTATTGTAACTAGGCGAGGGTCAATCTAGATAGTCATGACGAGCAAAGCTTGCTTGTGCTTTTCAAGGAAGCATTGCAGCAGTATCAGTGTTACATGAGGAAATCACACTTTGATGGCAAGTCTATAAACGAATTTCCGGTGAAGTCTCATGTGCTAAATTTAGAAGACATTGAATGGAAAAACCTTGTTATGCACTGGTCTCGTTCCCAGGATGAGGTACTGTCTATGAAATCACATGACAATTTGAAGTTCTACTTTTCCGCATGTGCCTTACGGATCTTTTTTGCAGGAAATCTGCTCGAAGAAGAATTCTGGTTTGACAAGAACGACAGGATATCGCAAATATGCTGCCCGCTGCTTTGCTCTTGTTAGTACCTGTTGTCCTGTATCACTGTACTTGCATACATACCTGGTTCATTATGTGACAGCAGTATGCATGATAGCTTGCTTATCAATTGTTCGCTCAAAATTATCTGATATGTATGAATGGTTACATTAGTGTAGAATATATCCAATGCCAATGTTTTGTTAGCTCTGCATTGTTCTTGTAAGTACATGTTGTCCTTTATCAGTGTACTTATAATGACAGGTAGTTGTTCATGTACCATCACTCTGCAGCTTATTTTCCTTTGCCCTCCATTTTCTACACATCAGATCTATATTTACTCTTACCATAAGGTTGGTACTGAAGAAGTTTAGCTGTGCATTGCTCTTGGTTGTACCTTTTGCCTGTATCGCTGCACTTACATTTATAGCTACTTGGTTATGTAGCATCACTCTTCATCTTATCTTAAATATTCTCCATTTTTTCGTATATTATCACATCTGTATTTACTCTTAACAAAATGTAGAATAAAGGGAATGCTTTTGAAGAAGATTCTGTGGTAAACTTCTTGAATTGCCCCCCATCAGCATGGACAAGGCCTTTATAGAGCCTGTCTTCACCAATAATGTAAGTTTGTCCATCTCAAGCCTTCAAACTTTGTTGTATATATTTGGTTAGGCATGACTGCAATAGCTGTTTATTTTTGGTGTTTGCATCAAATTGCTTGTTTAAAGTTTATTATGTAGTTCATAAACAAAAGTTTGTCCTTTCTCAATCTAAGTTTTCATTTGTACAACCAAGTTCCTTCTTCATACCATGTAAATTAAACTATACAGAGCAAGTGATCTTCTTTTGCCCTGCATGTATGCTTCTGTTCTTCATCCGTAATCCAGTGGTGTGGTGAACCTACCCACTACAGCACAATGTCATATTCTGCAATGTCTTAACTATGAACAATGTCATATCATTATACTATTATTTAAACCATCTCTTTATTTGCCAATCTGAAATGGTATAAATTGACAGCACACTAACCATTGATACTTATGAGTTATTAATCTGTAATCCAGTGGTGTCGTGAAGCTGCCAACTCCTTCACAATGTCATTTCCTGCCATGTCTTGACCTGAACAATACCATATTGTGTTAATGCAATTTTAAACTATGTCACTTTATTCGTCAGTAAGAAATGTGATGAATTGTCAGCACTGATACTTTTATGTGCAAAACCTGTCATCTGTCTGCTTGTTTATCTTTCAGAGTGAGGAAGATATAAGTGTTGAACAAGCGCAGTCTCATCATCTTGCTCAGCTGCTTGCGCTGCAGCTCCCCAGCAGGGCTAACCTTTCTTGAACTCTATTGAAGTGTTGTCGGTTTTGTATATTATTTTGTCGGCGTGTTTATTTGCACTGGTGGCGATCTTTGATGCCCAGTGTATGTAATCTGCTGTCTACTTGTGCTTTATTATCATAGTGGCGAACTTTGATGCCCAGTGGATGTAATATGCCGTAACTTCTTTATTGTATAGTCTAGGTTTTTTTCTTATTCACGATGCTGCAGTTATTTTACTGTATATGTATCCTGTCTTCGCAGTAAACCGGCCAAACCGTAAAATTATGGTACATAATCGGGCCGTCATGCAATCACGATGTAGGTTGGGCCTGAAACGTGCCGAACAGCTCACGGGCTGGCAGCAGCCCGAAATGAACCCCGGCTCATGATTGTGCGAATCAAATCACGGGCTTTTAACAGGCTAAAATTGTCTCGGTCCTTGTTTGGCCCAATCAGATATCGGCTGCGAGCAGGCCGGATGCAAACCGGGCCGTACTTAGGCCCAACTATATGACGGGCTTTTAACAGGCCAAAATTAATATAGGGCCGAAATGTTAAACGGACCCTTAACAGGCCAAAACTAATATCAGGCCGAATTACTAAGTGGGCCTTTAGCAAGTGGGCCCAAAAGCATAGTGTCCAGTTGACGGACCGAATCTGATATGGGCCATAATTGAGCCCAAAGCCTCTTAAAGGGCCAGACCTGATCTGGGCCGTAATTTGGCCCAGAACGTGGTAGGCTTTTAATGGGCCGGATCTCATATGGGCCACTATTAGGCCCGGAGCGTGGCAGGCCATTAATGGACCGGATCAAATATGGGCCGGCATCTGGCCCAAAACATGGCAGCCAGTTAATGGGCCGGCCCACTAGGGTCCTCAAAATCTTGTGGGCCTACAGCTGGGCCGGCCTATTAATGTCGGTGAAATGTCATGGGCCTTTAGCTGGGCCGGCCCATTATGATCCGCAAGAATCTTGTGGGCCTTTACCTGGGCCGGCCCATTATGGCACACAAAAATCTTGTGGGCCTTTACCTAGGCCGGCCCATTATGGCCCGCAAAATCTTATGGGCCTTTAGATGGGCCAGCCCATTATGGTCTGCAAAATCTCATGGGCCTTTAGCTGGGCCGGCCCATTATGGTCCGCAAAATCTTGTGGGCTTTAGTTGGGCCGGCCCATTTAAACTTGATGAGCCAGTCCACGTGTCAACATATCATAGGCGCGTCTCGCCCATTGGATGAGTGACACATGTGCCAACGCGGACCTGACACGTGTCTCCTCCAGCCAATGATGATTTTACACGTGGAAAATCCCCATTGGTCGGGGCTGTTAACGGGTTATCGGATCCAAAACCCGACCCGATAGCTTAACGGCGTTCCGTTACGGTGGATGCCACGTGTTGGTCACCCTTGACGAAAGCACTTCTGTGACGCGCGATTTATCGTCATGGAAGTGGACACTTCCGTGATAATAATTTTGGTAATGTCATGGAACACTTCTACGACAGCACAGGTATGACTATCTTGATTCTGCCATAAATTTGTCATGGATGTACATGCATGACAAAAAACGTGACCTACTGTGACAAACACGTATCATCACGGAAGTGTATTTTTTTGTAGTGTAGGGTTTAAGCTTATGTCTCTCACTCTCGCAACCCATCATCTAATAACTACTCCACAATGCATTCCCTTAGGCCCAAATATGGTGAGGTGTCATGTAGTCGATGTTCACATGACACCACTAAGGGAATCACAACATACATACTATCAAAATATCAAACACATATCAAGTTCACATGATTACTTGCAACATGATTTCTCCCGTGACCTCAAGAACAAAAGTAACTACTCACAAATGATAATAATGCTCAAGATCAGAGGGGTATTAAATAGCATATTGGATCTGAACATATAATCTTCCACCAAATAAACCATATAGTAATCAACTACAAGATGTAATCAACACTACTAGTCACCCACAAGCAGCAATCTATAGTTTCGGTAACAAGATTGAACACAAGAGATGAACTAGGGTTTGATATGAGATGGTGTTGTTGAAGATGTTCATGGAGATAGCCCTCCCCAAGATGGGAGAGTTGTTGGTGATGATGATGACGATGATTTCCGCCTCTGGGAGGGAAGTTCCCCCAGCAGAATCGTTCCGCCGGAGGGCAAAAGTGCTCCTGCCGAAGTTCCGCCTCGAGACGGCGGTGCTCCGCCCCGAAAGTCCTCTCCTTATTTTTTTCTAGGTCAAAATGACCTATATACCAAAAGATGGGCACCGGAGGTGGGCCTGGGTGAGCACAACCCACCAGGGCACGCCTGGGCTGCCTAGCGCGCCCAGGTGGGTTGTGCCCACCTGGTGGGCCCCCTCTAGTAGTTATTTGCTCCAATATTCTTCAAATATTCCATAAAAATTCTCTGTGAAGTTTCAGCTTGTTTGGAGTTGTGCAGAATAGGTAGCCTGACGTAGCTTTTTCAGGTCCAAATTTCCAGCTGCCGGAATTCTCCCTCTTTGTGTGTACCTTGCATATTATGAGAGAAAAGGCATTAGAATTACTCCAAAAAGCATTATTATGGATAAAAATCATAAATAACAGTAGGAAAAATGATGCAAAATGGACGTATCAACTTCCCCAAGCTTAGACCTCGCTTGTCCTCAAGCAAAAAGCGAAATCGAAAAACATGTCCACATGCTTAGAGAGAGAGGTGGCGATAAAAACAAAATACAGACATAGAAGCATCATGTAGATTATTATAACAACAAAAAAATTAAACATAATACTTTTATCACAGAACTTTTATCATAGACTTCTCATGCATAAGTAGCAATTCATGCAGTCTGTCGCTTTTATTCTTCACCATCACAAGTTCGTGCAACGCTCAATTTTCTCTTACACTAAATAATCTCACACATTTAGAAGCAATTTTTATTGCCTTTTTGCACCGATGACAACTTACTTGAGGGACCTTGCTCAATCCCTAGGTAGGTATGGTGGACTCTTGAAAATAAGATTTGGGTTTAAGGGTTTTTGGGTGCACAAGTAGTATCTCTACTTAGTGCGGAATTTTTGACTAGCAAAGATAGGGGCAAGCACCACATGTTGAAGGATCTATGACAATATAACTTCTATGTGAATATGAACGAACATAAATCATTACGTGGTCTTCCTTGTCCAACGTAAACAATTTTGGCATATAATATTTTGATGGGGGCTCACAATCACAAAAGATTTCTAGGATAGTGTATTTATATGTGAATCTTCTCTTCCCTTATTAATTATTTTATGAGTTGCATCATTGACCAATGCTATGTTTGTCAATCTCTAATAAATTTTTCTACTTATACTTTTCCTTATGTGGTGTCATCACCTACCATAAGATTAGCATATGATCTTTTTCATTTATTTCCTTTCCCTTTTTTATTTGGGTTAATTATCCTTTTGCCCTCAGCGGTGTCCATGTGCTTAGTTTTGCCCTCATATGTGAATTGTATTCAGTTTTGCCCCTATTCCAGCTACTATGACGAGGCCAAACAGCCAGATTTTAGTCCATTCCGTCCGCCAGTGTTAGTGGTTGTGGGTCCGGAGCTTACACGTGGGACCACATGGACGTGGGTCCGGAGCTGACATGTGGGCCTGTGCAACAAAATCCCAAATCGTTCCTAGGGTTCTAGCCGGCCAAATCGACGCCCACTCTACCCATCCGTCGGCCGACCGTCCCGCGCCGCCGCCAGCACCTGCCCCGCCACCAGCTGCACGGCCTGCTCCGCCGCTACCGTCCTGCGCCGATTCTCCACCGCTACCTGCTCCATCCGCCACCTTCCTGCGATGCCACAGGTGGGGCGCCCACCACCTGCTCGACCCGTGGAGCGGCCTCCTTCCATGCGCACGGCCGGAGCGCTCAAAGGTGGGGGGCTGGTGGAGCTATTTGAACTAGGAGGAAGAACCCCAGGGCGAAATGGCGAGCAGCGGCGACCCCGGAGTATTTGGCGAGGCAGGCATCGGGCCGAAGATCCGCCGCGTCCATGATTGGGTTCCCGAGGGGTAAGTCTCGCCTCCTGTTTAGATTGAGCTTAGTTGTGCATTTGAACAGTCGATTCGAGTAGGTTTGCCCGATTAGTGTGCTGATTGCATCTCTGTTTTTCATTGGTTAGGATGGAGTTGCGGTTTGCTTTCTTGGTGCACATCAAAAGGGACCGGTACATGTTCAATGCAAAGAATAAGAATAAATTCCAAGGAGGTTTCGACTATCGGTTGCCAATGGCTAGTAATTGGAGTTTCAGACAATTTGGGGAGGTAATTTGTAGCCAATATCCTTGGGGTTTGCTTGATGAAGTGGTATACAAATACTATGATGAGGAAAAGAAATGGGTGATAGTTAGTAATGATGAAGAGCTGGCTACCATGTTTGCTAGGCATAAAGAGAAAGAGAATTTTCATGTGAGGCTGCAAATTGATGTGCTTGAGCAGGCATTTGGACCTAGGATGGCGGGTGCAACATCTCGGGGAGAACCAAGTCATCGTAATGACATCTCTAGCCAGAACAGTTCAGTTAGTGCACGGCGACGTGGTGGCTCGACAAGCGTGGGCAACGGCATTAGGGTCCCCCTTGAAGTGGAGCCCGATGACTACAATTCTAGGGTTGATGAAGAGAAGCTATATTCTGATGTTATTCAGAATTTATGATGGGCACCTCGGGCTGAAAACAAAGATGAGGCTCACAATGCAGTCCGTGTGGATGATGATGCAGTGGGTGAGGACGAAGACCTTGCCATTGTTGAATGGGACCCTTTGAACCCTCATATGGAAGAAGGTACCATTTTTGCATCCATGACTGAGTGTAGAAATGCACTTGTGGCATACTGCATCAAGGTAGAACATACTTTCAAAGTTGACAAGGACGATCAAGTACGTTACAGAGTGCACTGTCCGACTGAGGGTTGTCCATGGAGGATGCTCGCAGGCCTCCATGGAGAATGCACTTGTTGGTAGGCTGCAGGCCTTATTTGGCTATTGATGCCACTTTTCTCACAGGGAGGTTTAAAGGACAGTTAGTAGCAGCTTGTGAAGTTGATCCACACTGTTTTGTATTTCTAGTTGCCTACGGTGTGCCGCAGACAGAGTCTGAGGAGAGCTGGACTTGGTTTTTGCATAATCCGCGCCGGTCTATTGCACATCCCAATGGGTTGGTCATTCCTACAGATGCGTGCAAAGGTTTATAAGTGGCCATGGACAATGTGTTCCCTGGAGTAGAGCATAGGGAATGCATGCGTCACCTTGCTGCAAATTTCATGAAGAAATTCAAAGGAAAGGTGTATACCGACAATTTATGGCCAGCATCTTTGACTTGCAGTGTGAAGAAGCACCACTACCACTTGAGGCAATTATACATTAATCCCAAAGTGAAAGAATACTTGGAAACACACCACTCCAAGTTATGGGCCAGAAGCCAATTCAGTGAACTGAGCAAAGTTGACTATGTGCACAATAATCTAGTAGAGTCTTTCAACTCAACGATTCGGAAACTAAAGGGTCATTATGTGGTGGATTTGCTTGACAGGATAAGGATAGAACACATGCAGAAATTTCATTATCGTGCAGGAATAGCCGAGGCAAAATTCATGGGCCACATTATCATCCCTGCCGTGATGAATGAAGTGAGGCAGAAAACAACAGGCTTGGAAATGAACATGACTCTTTGCTCGGGTACCACAACAGAGATATCATATTTGGATAAAGAGAAGAGGGAATGGAGATATCTAGTGGATTTAGAAGCTAGAACTTGCAGTTGTAGGCAATGGCAGATAACTGGGTTGCCATGCATTCATGCCTTGTTTTTCATCACTTCTCTCCCAGATCCAGCAGGGAACATACAACAGTATGTGCATGATTACTGCTTTGTTGCAAGGTTCAAAGCCACATATGCGTATGCCTTGCCTGCTATGGAGGGAAAACAACAATGGGACATGGTGGACCCTGGATTCAAGCTTTGCGCTCCAGTTCTGAAGAGAGCAGCAGGTAGACCAAGGGAGAGTC
Source organism: Aegilops umbellulata (assembly GCA_032464435.1). Taxonomy (NCBI): domain Eukaryota; kingdom Viridiplantae; phylum Streptophyta; class Magnoliopsida; order Poales; family Poaceae; genus Aegilops; species Aegilops umbellulata. The sequence goes on from CP136055.1 coordinate 90,730,052, forward strand.
GAATCAGACCTCGCAACGAAGGAGCTGGACTTGGAGCGAGGAAGCGTAAGTGCACAAGGTGTGGTGGGTCTGGTCATTTCGGTAAGTATTGTGATAACACAGTAGATCCAGCGTTCGTAGAGAGTTTTGATGAAGGCTTCGATGAAAATGTTGGTCAGCAGCCAGTTGCCTCAACAGATGATGAAAATTATGGTCAACAGCCGGTTGCATCAGATGAGGATTTTGACGAGGTTCCAAATGATGATGGTCAACAGCCGCATGATTTTGACGATGATCCAAAATATCCTCCAAATGATGATTCAAGTGAGGCTCCAAATGGTGATCCAAATGAGACTCCAAATGGTGATCATGGTGATCCAAGTGAGGCTCCAAATGGTGACCAACCTTGTGTTGTTGTGAGTTCTGCTAGGTATGTAAATCTTGCAAATACTACTGTACATTTATCACTTAACATGATCTCATTACCCTTTATGTTTTGCACAGCTCTGTGGTAGGTTTGAAGAAGACGCGCAAGGTACCGACAACCAAGAGGAGAAGAGAAGAAGCAATGAGCACAAGGTGCACGAGGAGCAAAGTGATGGCAAGAAGCTCAAGGAACAGACAGAAGCCCCAACGCTATTTATGAAACATTATGAATGATGTTGTATTTCTGTTGAATGATGTTGGACCTATGTTAGAACTATGTCCGAATGATGTTGGGCCTATGTTAGAACTTCAAATTTGACATGCTATATGGATGTTGGAATTCTTTCGAAACTTTGGTAAACTCACATTCATGAAAAATGTTTTAAAAAGAGCTCCAAAGGTAGGGTAAACGGCCTCATTTCTAAGCAAGATTTTTTTGACCTTGTCTAAATGAGCCAAATAACTTTCCTACACATATATTCTTATATACACAGACTATGTGCGTTGGTTTTCCTTTTTTTTGATTTTTTTGAATTTTGTTTTGCTCATTTGAATTTTGGTCAAACCTAACTTTGACCAAGATTTAAACAAGTCTAAAACATCAAAAATGAAAAACTAAGCCTGGATCCTTCTTAGTCACTCCAAAATTAAGCTGTGGTGAGGTTTTTGAATTTTTCATGAAAAATGTGCTAAAAAAGAGGGGTCCAAAGGTAGGGTAAACGACCTCGTTTCTAAGCAAGGTTTCTTTCGACCTTGTCTAAACCAGCCAAATAACTTTCCTACACATATATTCTATATATACAGACTATGTGCGTTGGTTTTTCCATTTTTTGATTTTTTTAATTTGTTTTGCTCATTTGAGTTTTGGTCAAACTTAACTTTGATCAAGATTTAAACAAGTCTAAAACATCAAAATGAAAAACTAAGCCTGGATCCTTCTTAGTCACTCCAAAATGAAGCTGTGGTGAGTTTTTTTTATTTTCATGTTCATTTCCCCAAAACAGTTCTCTTCACTTCACACAAGAGAGTTTGAGATACTTGAGATATCATATAAGACACATGAAATTTTCATTTAAATGTATGTAAACCTTGTTTATCAACTTAAATCGTTAGTATATGACATAATAAGACTATGTGCACATGTTTTTCATTTTTCTGATTTTTATTTAATTTATTATGCTCATTTGAAATCTGGCCAAACCTATCTTTGACTGCTCCAAACTCCTCCCAAACCCCGCTAACCCTAGCGCTGAACAAGGACCGTCCGTCTAACCCTAGCGGTGATCAAGGACCGTCGATCTAACCCTTCTGGATGGAATCTACGGGGAGGAGGGGGGCGATTCGTGAGATGCAGTCTGATTGGCTGGGAGATTGTTTTTTCTCAATGAGTACCGAGCGCGCTGGATGGACCGTTGGGCCATCTCGCTGTCTGGGCCTGAGACCGTAGTTAATAGCCTATCTCAGCCTTTCCAGGCCTGCATGCATAGGAAGGGCGGCGACGTGGGTTTGCATGCGCGGGAGGCGGACGTGCATGCATGCATGCGAGCAAGGGGAGCTAGGCGAGCTAGGTGGCCATTCATGTATTGATTCAGAGTTAGGCCATTGTTTCAGATTACGGCAGTGGTTCAGATTACGACAGCGAGTCAGATGCATGCGCCAGGTCAAAGAGCTTCCCTATGCAGTGATTCAGATGCATGCACGCGCCCCATGCATCATTTCCGTGCAAAAAATTAAGGGTCCAAAACTTAACGGATACACACACGCGTCCGGATTCACACACGCACCATTCTCATACCTTCTCTCTTCCTCTCCCACCCACAGGCCTATAAATGGGGTGCCTCTCTTCCTCTCCCACTCACCACCCAAAAGCCAGATCCATTCTCTCCAACTTCAAACATCCAAGCGACCGAGCCCTCTCCAAGCGACCAAGTGAAGACGTAGTACAATGGGCCGACCTTCCATCGTCCGCCTGTCGTGCCGGAGCTACCCTACCCACCGGGCGTGCTCGTGGAGAGGGAGCTTCGTGTGTGGGCGACTTCAAGGTGGAGGGGGTCCGTCGAGCTCACCCGCGCTTTCCTTAGAGCTGGCTACGCCCACCTCCCACGGGGCTCGCCTAGGATGTTCAACCTCAACGAGGTTCGTGACCGTGACGGCATCCTCCTACTGCTCACGGTCACCTTCACCAACCCATTTGACGCACGTGAGCTCCTCGGCCAAGTCTTTTGGTGCGGCTGCGAGTCCATCTTCTTCATGGTGCACAACATCTTCACCAACTACGAGAGCATCTTCCCCACTCCAGGCCAGATGCACTCCCTTCCCTACGACGACAAGGAGGAGGAAGTGTGAAGTTGAAGACGGTGTTGAAGGGGCGCACGACCAAGGTGGAAGAAGGAGGTCAACATGAAGATGTTCAAGAAGGGGTGCGGGCCCGAATTCAAGCTCGTCATGTTTTAGTTTTATCGTTTTTATTTTGTTGCTTTTCTAGGTCGTGCGTGCCATGTCGTGTCGTGTCATGTCGTGTTTGTGAACTTATCTATGGGTACCCATCTATGTAAGGGTACGATGTGTTGCATCTTATCTATCCAAGTTATTATGTGTGTTAAAAAATGTACGTGCCCAAACATATCATTTCTTCCCTAAACCAAGTCATGAACTAACATGCAAATTTATTCCCTTTAAATCCTAAAACAAGTGCCATTCTAACCAAAATCATGTGGCAGTGCAAACATACGTTTCAACCCTCCAAAATTTCAGTGCAAAACAAAGGAAAACCACTCTCACGCGTGTGCAAACATTCAATACAAACAAACGGTCTCACTATGTATACCTTCCTTCCCTACCCATGTCGAAGTCTTTCCATCTGCCCTAGCGGTTACCAGCGCAGCCCTAGATGCCACAAATCCACGTGGTCCTGGGTTCGAGTCCCCAGCTGCACCAATTTTTTGTGCATTTTCCACCCTTCATTTTTTAGACAATTTTTTTTCTCAATGTAATGCCCTTAAAAAATGTTCATTAATTTTGGCACCAGGTGTAAACCTCTACCAGAGCTGAGGCACATTTTCATGACATTTTTGTCTTTGATTTAAATCATGGTGTATTTGAATTGGAGTAATTAAATTGCTATTAAATATTTAACAGCTCCAAAAAAATTTCTAAACTTAATTGTTTGGCTATGGAATAATTCAATTAGCTTCCACAAAAAGTTTTAGCATTATGATTTACTGCCTAAATTAAATTAGAGCAAAAAACAGAAGAAAAAAAACGCAAGAGAACCCCCGAATGGGCCTAATTGGATGCAGTTGGCCCATTAGTCTAGCCGACACTTGGCTCTATGCTCTGAATTTGGCCCACAGAGGAACCTTTTTTTTGACAGAAAGGCAGAGCAGAGAGCTGCATTTCATTGATCAAAAGTTTCTGAATTCCTCATTTCTTCTCCCTTTTTTCAACATATTTAAATGTTGGTCACTTCTTCTCTTTTTTTCAACATTTAAACAACTTTGACCAACATTTAAACTAGGTGAATTTCTCATACAATTTCAAGCTTACAAATTCCTCCATAATTCGTGCCTTTCCATACAATTTCAACATTACAACCAGTGCGATTACCATACCTACAAATGGCCCAAAGTAATTGCAAATGGGTATTGGTATTTGTGCTTGATCTTCAAGCTTCCTAACCTTCTTCTTCAACATCCTAAGCTCAACAACTAGCTCTCTGTCAGTGGGTGTTTTGCCCTCCATCTCTTCTTCCGGAGCTCGTGCTGCAGCCATTGCCGTTCGTGGTAGCATGCGCAACCATTCGTCATGCTCTTCTTGCAGTTCATTCATCAGAGTCTTGGCCAGAGCATCGACCCAAATAAAGAAGCATTTCTCCTGCATGAACGCCAAACAGATCAACCCATTACTCAAAGATCCCGACCACGGAAATGGTGCAATTGCCCGATTTTTAACCCATACTCGCTGCACACATAGAATGGACGATTCTGGTTCCTCGGTGTGTGAGAAAACCTCTGATCAATGCCCGCCCGACACCGTGGACAGACGAAGACATGCATGTCCACACGCGCCCGGCTATGCATCTGCGAGGTGGCACGGGAGCTTGAGGAAGACATGGAGCTCGGAGCCGAAGGGGATCTCAACGCTGTCGCGCCCTCCACAGCTAGCTTCACCCCCTCTCTCTCTCGCCGTGGTCACCGTCGTGCTCTCTGTCGCCGTGGTCACCGTCGCTGTCTGTCGCCCGCTTATATAGCACTCCCGCAATGGCTCTCTGCTCAACGGCTCTCTGCTAGGTCCCACAAGCCACGCGTGCAACGTCTGATCGTCTAGGGCGTCTCTACCTCCTGGTCCCACCTGTAAGGGCCGAGTCAAAAGGTTGACCTGACGGAGACGACAGAGTTCATGGAACGAGTTGGTGTGCACGGACTAGGGGCAAAACTGAGCACAATTCGCATCTGAGGGCAAAACTGAGCACATGGACACCACTAAGGGCAAAAGGATAATTAACCTTTTTTATTTATATCCTTTCTTTTTATTGCAGCAAGAAAGTAAAGAAAGCAAAAACGCAAACTAAAATTTGTTATATATATTGCACACGATTACAAGGACACCAGGGTACGCTTTGTGGAAGTTTCTTATTTTCCTAATTTTCTAAATATTCCAAAACTGACAAAAAGTATTTTTGCGGAAATTCGGAGTCCGTTTACTTACCTTATCATGTACCTCCTTATTTTCACGATTCTGGAGTGTTCCGTAAGGATTCTTTTATGTGCTCTTCCGGTGTCAAAGTTTGGATAATATTGCTTTCAACATTAATGGGCGTACCTGAGATATAATGTTTTATCCGTTGCCCATTCACAACCTTCGGGTTAGTGCCTTCGGCATTATTTATTTTTATAGCTCCAGACCGATAAACCTCCTCGATGACATAGGGGCCTTCCCATTTGGAGAGGAGTTTTTCTACAAAGAACCCGAAACGAGAGTTGTACAAAAGAACATATTCTCTGACTTTGACACACGCTTTTGGATTCTTTTGTCATGCCATATTTTAACTTTTTCTTTAAATAATTTTGCATTTTCATAAGCTTGGGTTCTCCATTCATCTAATGAGATAATATCAAATAACCTCTTTTCACCGGCAAGTTTGAAATCATAATTGAGATCTTTGATTGCCCAATATGCTTTATGTTCTAATTCAAGAGGCAAATGACAAGCTTTTCCATATACCATTTTATAAGGATACACACCCATAGGATTTTTATAAGCCGTTCTATAAGCCCAAAGTGCATCATCTAATTTCTTAGACCAATTCTTTCGGGACCTATTGACAGTCTTTTGTAAAATCAACTTTATTTCTCTATTGCTAAGTTCAACTTGACCACTAGACTGAGAAGGATAAGGGGATGCAATTCTATGATTAACATCATACCTGGCAAGCATTTTATGTAAAGCACCATGTATAAAGTGTGAACCACCATCAGTCATTAAATATCTAAGTACTCCAAACCTTGGGAAAATAACTTCCTTAAGCATTTTAATAGAGGTGTTGTGATCAACACTACTGGTTGGAATAGCTTCTACCCATTTAGTAACATAATCAACAATAACCAAAATATGTGTATACCCATTAGAGGAAGGAAAAGGTCCCATGTAATCAAACTCCCAAACATCAAAAGGTTCAACAGTAAGTGAATAATTCATAGGCATTTCTTGACGCTTACCGATATTACCTATTCTTTGACATTCATCACAAGATAAGACAAACTTACGGGCATCCTTGAAGAGAGTAGGCCAATAAAATCCATATTGCAATACTTTATGAGCAGTTCTGTCTCCGGCGTGATGCCCTCCATAAGCATCGGAGTGACATTTCCGTAGTATTTGTCCATGTTCATGCTCAGGTACACAATGTCTAATAATACCATCTACTCCTTCTTTATAAAGATGTGGGTCATCCCAAAAGTAATGTCTTCAATCATAGAAGAATTTTTTATTTTGTTGGTATGTAAAGCTAGGTGGTAAGTATTTAGCAACAATGTAATTAGCATAGTCAGCATACCAAGGAGTATTATGAGCAACATTTATTGTAGCTAACTGCTCATCAGGAAAACTATCATCAATAGGTACTGGGTCATCATGCACATTTTCAAGCCTAGACAAGTTATCAGCTACGGGGTTCTCAGCTCCTTTCCTATCAGTAATATGTAAATCAAATTCTTGTAGCAAGAGAACCCATCGATTAAGTCTAGGTTTAGCATCTTTCTTTTCCATAAGATATATTATAGCAGCATGATTGGTGTGAACAATTACTTTTGAATCAACTATATAAGATCTAAATTTATCACAAGCAAACACCAGTGCTAAGAATTCTTTTTCAGTAGTTGCATAATTTCTTTGAGCACTGTCTAGAGTTTTACTAGCATAATGAATAGCATTCAGTTTCTTATCAACTCTTTGTCCTAGAACAAAACCAACAGAATAGTCACTAGTATCACACATAATTTGAAAAGGCAAGTTCCAATCAAGTGGTTGAACAATAGGTGCAGAAATTAAGGCTTTCTTGATTGTTTCGAAGGCTTCTAAACAATCATCATCAAAAACAAAAGGAACATCCTTTTGCAAAAGGTTTATAAGAGGACTAGAAATTTTAGAACAGTCTTTGATAAATCTCCTATAGAAACCATCATGACCTAGGAAACTACGAATACCTTTGATAGCTTTAAGACATGGCATTTTCTCAATTGCATCAACCTTAGCTTTGTCCACTTCAATACCTCTTTCAGAAATTTTATGGCCCAAGACAATACCTCCATTAACCATAAAGTGGCACTTCTCCCAATTCAAGACAAGATTTGTTTGCTCGCATCTCTGCAGAACTCGATCAAGATTGCTTAAACAATCATCAAAAGACTTCCCACAAACATACAAGTCATCCATGAAAACCTCAATAATCTTTTCACAAAAGTCAGAGAATATAGCAGTCATACATCTTTGAAAGGTAGCAGGTGCATTGCATAAACCAAAAGGCACACATCTATAAGCATAAGTTCCAAAGGGACAAGTGAAAGTAGTCTTTTCTTGATCAGGTTGAGAAATGGGTATTTGTGAAAAACCAGAATATCCATCAAGGAAGCAAAAATGTGTGTGCTTAGATAATATTTCTAGAATTTCATCAATAAAAGGCAGATGGTAATGATCTTTTCTAGTTGCTTTGTTTAATTTTCTGAAATCAATTACCATTCTATATCCTGTAACAATGCTTTGTGGAATAAGTTCATTCTTATCATTAGGAACAACAGTAATATCACCCTTCTTAGGGACATAATGAACATGACTTACCCATCTACTATCAGCTATAGGATAGATCATACCTGATTCCAGAAGTTTTAATATTTCCGTTCTTACCACTTCTTTCATCTTCGGATTTAACCGACGTTGGTGATCAACAACGGGTTTAGCATCAGGTTCCATATTAATCTTATGCTGACATAGAGTGGGACTAATGCCCTTTAAATCATCAAGAGTATATCCAATAGCATCTCGGTGCTTCCTTAGAACTTTCAATAATCTTTCTTCTTCATGTTCTGAAAGGTTAGCACTAATAATAACATGATATATCTTCTTTTCATCAAGATAAGCATATTTCAAAGTGTCTGGCAATTGCTTTAATTCAAACACAGGATCACCTTTAGGTGGAGGAGGACCTCCTAGAGTTTCAATAGGCAAATTGTGTTTAAGCATAGGACGTTGTTCAAAATTTGCCTATTGAAACTCTAGGAGGACTATGCTGATTCCTTCCAGCTCACGTTGGATCAGAACGCGTCAAACGAAGTCATGAGGAGGAGACATCAGAGTCATCTGCCCCTGGTTTACGAGGCGAGGAACCTCTTCAACACACCTGATGCAGGGACCAGTGAGGCAAACCGGGTGGTAGCCACACCTAGGACTGGAGCACCGGCTCAGCCACGCACAACAGATCCGCCTCGTCTGAATAATACCCCACCACAATATGTGCCGACGCCGCCGGGTCATTATTCTAACCCTTTGGATAATATGATCGTTGCGGCGACATGAGTTGAAGGCGAGTCTCCGGCTGCGATTGAAACGCGGAGGGCTAGAGAGCTTCTTCAGACAGCACTGGTATAGCAGGAGGCTTATTCTTACAGTCGTGAGAGGATTCACTCAACCCCTCGCCCGAGCCAGAGTTATAGCAGGCACATTGACTCACCAGTGGTTTCAAGCAGTGACGGACGTCGTAATCAGCCTCGTGGACATGACCCGGCGCGCGGTGGTGCTAATGCTCAGGATTTGGTGGATCAGGGCAGAGCACGTCGGGAAGCTGATCTGGCAGCTCAGCAAGGGGCTCATCAACGTTCTCTGGTTTATCCGACAACTTCGATGGAGATAGGAGTAACCTCCAGAACCTTGGGAGTGCCATGTTTGGTGCCGGCTTTGCGTAACATACATTTTCCTAAGGATTTCAAGGGCCCTCGTAAGGTGCCTAACTATATAGCTGACTTACCCCCTGAAGCGTGGGTTGAGAGTTATGGGATGGCAATGGAGTTGTTGGATGTTGACGATGCTGCATGTGCTAAGTATTTCACGATGATGTTGGAATGGACGGCCCGTACTTGGTTGAAAGGGCTGCCAGCCAACTCCATTGGGTCATGGGCCGAGTTAAAAGCCCGGTTTATCCAGAATTTCAAAGATATGTGCAAGCAACCTATGTCGATTGTGGATCTGGACTCCTGTGTCCAAGAAGAGGGCGAGTCAACAACCCATTGGGTGCGCCGGGTCTCAACTATCCTGCACTCATCGGATCGTATCAATGCCGGCTCGACAGTCTTAATGCTAGAGAAGAATTGTCATTTTGCGCCCCTTAAGCAGAAGCTAGGGTGGCTCAAGCGCCACAGCAGCGACATGGGGGAACTGATGGCGGCTCTACTTAAGTATGCCAACTCTGATAGTACCAAGGACCCTGAGTATGATGATGAAAAGTCGGTCAAAGGGAAAGAAGAGTAGCAACGCCAAGGGGCAGCATCATAACCCGGCGAATCAGGTGGGCAATGGTAAGTGCAAGGCTGATAGCAATTTATATTTTGTGGCTAATACCAACACGCAGAAAAATGCTCAGCGTCGTAAGGGAAGGCCACCTCCATGGGTTGGAGGGTCAAGTTTCAATCTTGAGCAGGTACTGAATCAGCCTTGCCCAAGGCATGGTACACGTGAAAGACTGTCCACTCACCTCTGGAAGATTGCTTCATTATGAAGGAATACAAAAATTTCGATCTTTTCCAGAACGATCATGGGCCGGGCGGCGGCTCAGGTTCCGGTTTTCATGGTCCGGGTTACGGTGGTGGCGGTTATAATTCTGGTTTCCAGGGCCAAAGCAATCAAGGTGGTTATAATCAACAGTCTAGTCAAGGGAATCAGCAGCAGCAATGCGGTTATCAAAGTAATCCAAAACAGCTGAATAGTGGGCAGTACCACGTCTTCACCACGAGTTTATGCAAGAGGGATAAGAAGCTCCATAAAAGGGTTGTGAACACCGTTGAGCCGGCAGTTCCCTGTTACTTGCGATGGTCCGAGAAGCCCATTGTGTGGAGTTGTGAGGATCACCCGCCCCGGGTTGATAATCCGGGTCACTTGGCGCTGGTGGTGGCACCTCAGGTTGGAGGGTATAAATTCACCAAGGTGCTCATGGATGGAAGCAGCATCAATATCCTTTATTTTGAAACTTTTCGTCGCATGGGATTGACTGATAAAAATCTTAAGCCGTCGAACACTGTCTTTCATGGTGTGCTGTCTGGTAAGTCGGCATACCTGGTTGGTAAAATAGCTCTGGTGATTGCTTTTGGAGATGAGTATGACTCCAGATCTGAGACGTTGACCTTTCAAGTGGTTAAAATCAAGAGCCCTTATCATGCTCTGTTTGGGCGGGCGGCTTATGCTAAGTTTATGGCAAGGCCTTGTTATGTTCATTTGCAGCTGAAGATGCCGGGTCATAAGGGCACTATAACAGTGCATGGGAGTCGCAAGATAGCCTTGGAGTGTGAAGAAGGCGATGCTGCTAAATACGTCTCCAATGTATCTATAATTTTTTATTGTTCCATGCTATTACACTACTAGGGAAAACCCTAGTAGTAGCGCGGGTTTTGAGGCTATCAGCAGCACGGGCGGCCGCGCTACCAATAAGGCGCTATAGCTAACTCTTAGTAGTAGCACTCTCAGTACCCGTGCTACTACTACTGACTATATCAGCAGTGGTTTTTCGTAACGCGCTACTATTAGTTAGCTGTAGCGATTTCCTAGCCCCACGCTACTGCTATATCTTTCATCATTTCCACCCCGTTTCAGCTTCAATAAACTGCAATTTCGAGATACTAGGTACTACTAGATATCAATATCATAAAGCCATAAAGCATTATAGGTAATACACCCTCGGCTCCAAATTACTCGTCGTGGTTTTAGTTCAAATTTGAACTAAAACCACGACGAGTAATTTGGAATGGAGAGAGTACTAGATAACAATTTCATATATACTCAACATGCATCCTCAAGCAGTACTAGGTGATATCGACGACGATCATCATATGTAATTCTAGATGATATCGACGACGATCATCATATGTAATTCTAGATGATATCGACGACGATCATCATACGTAGTTCTACATCATATCGACGACAATCATCATATGTAGTTCTAGATGATATAGCCACATACACATATGTAGTTCTAGATGATATCGACGACGATCATCATCCTCAAGCCTGGGCGGTGGGTGTTCCTGATAGTAATTAGGATGGCATGTCCAACACGAAGATTCTTGCCAACGAGGAAACTCTTCCACCCAACCGAGTTTAAGTGTGTGCGACCGTTTGTGTCCATGCGGTAAGTACATGTGGTGACGGAGCCCCTTGCGGTAAGGCGTAGTCCAGCTGAGCCTTCTTCATCAGGCTCGATACCACAACTCACAGATAGGTTCTTTGGCAATTTCTGAATAAGAAAATCATATCAATTAATAAATAGCTTCGCACATACTCTTGCAAATATATTTCTATTAAGTCTAGATTTCTACACTATCAAAAGACACAGTAATACGCATTTGTACTAATTAATCATGAATTCTACTAATAAGTATATATGGATTATCTAAACTATTAATAGTTCCTTTGATTCTACACTAATAAGCATGTGATCAGACTCTACACTAAAGCATATCATCGACTAGATTCCACAAAGCATATCATTGGACTCTACACTAAGCATATCATCGGATTCACTAAGCATATCATCGGATAATTTGCATTTGTAAGTATAAGAATAAAGCATATATATATCATCAAATTACTACAGTCAATATAACATACCATTTCATGCCGATCGGCCATGGTACTTGTCAGGCGGGTCACGAATGGCACCCCGACAAAGTCATCACGTGGTAGAATTATGCCCCATAGATTGCACACCTCCTCCTCGCTCAGCCTCATTATCTTCATCATCTTCGTCATCTTCATCATCTTCTTCATCTTCCACCAGGTTGAGATAAATGAAAGCCAGCTTGGGTCTTTCTGCTCTGAAGGAGAAGCTGATCAACTCACCACCAGTAAGACGCATGTGGGCGAGGAAACGGGCCCATCCATCTCCTCCAATATGCGACATAGTGCGTCCTTTCTTGACATCCATAGCGTACGGCCCCGCAGGAGCCTCAAATGTCACAGTGTCTCCTGTCAGCTTGTTGAATTTCAACCTCACATTGCATGGGACGATCTGTGCAAAAAAGCAAAATGACACAATGCAGTAATGACAACACTAAAAATAAAATAGTTGTTACATTTCATCTAATTTCTTACCGCCGCATGACGAAAACTCGGCTGGGAGTAGATGCCAAACAGCTTGCCAGTTGCAAGGCTGCTGGCGCACCTTGACTTGCACAGTCGACATAGTGGTGGTGGTGGCGGCGCCATTTTCCTAAAGCAATATGAGCAAAGGATTAACGATCCACTTCGCGGGAAAGAAAAACAGTAGCATGTGATATTTTTGTTTCTTCCACGAGAAGCAATTTTATGGACAATTATAAGGGTACCAAATAAGGGTAGCACCTACCAAGACATTTCATCTATTTTGGCCCCTATTACCTAAGATAATTGATTAAAAAAATAAGTGGCAAATTTAACTAAATTGGCACCTACAGTTTGCCAAAAAATAACTTATTACAAAAAAACAAAAGCATCTACCTATCCATGTACAGAAAAAATAACAATAAAATGGTGCATACTAAATCAACTAAATCAACTAGCCTACTAAATCCACTAGCATACTAAATCAACTAAATCAAAATGTTCTAAATCCACTAAATCAACTAGCCTACTAAATCTACTAAATCAACTAACATACTAAATCAACTAAATCAAAATGTTCTAAATCAACTAAATCAACTAGCCTACTAAATCAACTAAATCAAAATGTTCTAAATCAACTAAATCAACTAGCCTACTAAATCAACTAAATCATATCAACTAAATCAAGATGTTGGCAGACTAAGGCATAGCCTAGTGGTGGGAAGGGGCTAATGCCTTCCACCCACCCAGGTTCAAGGCATGGTACCTGCAATTTGGGTTTGTTGCACCAATTATACTATAGGGGGCTCCCTTACAGTCTTTCTGTCAAGAAAATGAAGATGCTGCATATGAACTAGCCTACTCAATCAAAATATAGCAGGGAGGAGGGAGAAGGAGGGAGACTCGAGGAGGGAGAAGAGAGTAGGACGGAGGAGGAAGGAGGAGCGAGGAGGGGCTAGCCAGCGGCAAGTCGAGGGAGGACGGAGGAGGAGGGCGATGCCGAGTCCAGCGAGGAGGAAGAGTTGACGGCGGCACAGAGGGAAGAGGGGTAGGCGACGACGGCTGGCGGGGGAGGACTGGCGCGGGGGAGGGGGGTTGAGGGGGAGTGAGTGTGAGTGTGAGTGTGGATCGGATAGAGGAGAGAGCGTGGGGGGCTCGGAGATAGCTAGTTTTAGCAGTAGCGCTCTAAAGGCAAAGGCGCTACTGCTAAACTACCTAGCAGTAGCGCGGTCCGAATAAACGCGCTGCTGCTAGAACTAGCTTCGCGGCGGGGTCGTGGGAATTATAGCAGTAGTGCGGCTTAGAGGAGGCGCGCTACTGCTACGGCTATTTCAGCAGCGAGTACTGTCGGAGCGCGCTACTGCTACATTGCAGCAGCGCCTTATTTTAAAACTCACTGCTGGTAAGATCCTGTGTATAAGCAATTCCCTAGTAGTTTAATATTACCTGTTTTGGATGTTTAATGGGCTTTAATATGCTATTTTATATTATTTTTGGGACTAACCTACTAACCGAAGGCCCAGTGCAAATTGCTATTTTTTTTTGCCTATTTCAGTGTTTCGCGGAAAAGGAATATCAAACAAAATCCAAACGGAATGAAACCTTCGCGAGGATCTTTCTTGGAACAAACGCAACCCAGGAGACTCGGAGTGGACGTCAAGGAAGCAACAAGGCGGACACGAGGCAGGAGGGCACGCCCCCACCCTCGTGGGCCCCTCGTAGCTCCACCGACCTACTTCTTTCGCCTATATATATACTCTTATACCCTGAAAACATCCAGGGGGCCACTAAACCACTTTTCCACCACTGCAACCTTCTGTACCCGTGGGCCTTTTCCTGCGATCTGCCAGAGGGGGATTCGATCACGGAGGGCTTCTACATCAACACCATAGCCTCTCCGATAATGTGTGAGTAGTTTACCATAGACCTTCGCGTCCATAGTTATTAGCTAGATGGCTTCTTCTCTCTCTTTGGATCTCAATACAAAGTTCTCCTCAATCTTCTTGGAGATCTATTCGATGTAGTTCTTTTTGCGGTGTGTTTGTCGAGATCCGATGAATTGTGGGTTTATGATACAGATTATGTATGAACAACATTTGATTATTCCTTGAATTCTTATATGCATGATTTAATATCTTTGCAAGTCTCTCAGAATTATCAGTTTGGTTTGGCCTACTAGATTGATCTTTCTTGCAATGGGAGAAGTGCTTAGCTTTGGGTTTAATCTTGCGGTGCTCGATCCCACTGACAGAAAGGGAAACGACACGTATTGTATTGTTGCCATTGAGGATAAAAAGATGGGTTTTATATCATATTGCTTGAGTTTATCCCTCTACATCATGTCATCTTTCCTAATGCGTTACTATATTCCTATGAACTTAATACTCTAGATGCATACTGGACAGCGGTCGATGTGTGGAGTAATAGTAGTAGATGCAGAATCGTTTCAGTCTACTTGACATGGACATGATGCCTATGTTCATGATCATGCCTAGATATTCTCATAACTATGTGCTTTTCTATCAATTGCTCGGCAGTAATTTGTTCACCCACCGTAATTTATGCTATCTTGAGAGAAGCCACTACTGAAACCTATGGCCCCCGGGTCTATTTTACATCATATTAGTTTATTTATGTCGCCGTTTATTTTGCAATCTTTATTTTCCAATCTATACAACAAAAATACCAAAAATATCTATCCTATTATCTTTATCAGATCTCACTTTTGCAAGTGGATGTGAAGGGATTGTGTAACGCCCCGGATTCGATGCGCCAGGTGTCCGCCAGTTATTCGCCGTCGTTGCCATGTCATTTGCTTACGTGTTGCTCTTTGCCATGTCATCATCTGCATTCCATATCATGTCATCATGTGCATCGCATTCGCATACGTGTTCGTTTCATGCATCCGAGCATTTTCCTCGTTGTCCGTTTTGCAATCCGGCGCTCCTATGTTCCCCGGCGTCCCCGTTTACCTCTTTTCATGTGCGGGTGTTAAACTTTCTCGGAATGGACCGAGGTTTGCCAAGCGGCCTTGGTATAGCACCGGTAGACCGCCTGTCAAGTTTTGGGTCATTCGGAGGTCGTTTGATACTCCAACGGTTAACCGGGTAACCGTAAAGCCCTCTTTGGTGATGCAGACCAACACCCATTCAAAGTGGCCCAAAACCCATCCTAACCCCCTCCATTCTCTCGGTCGTTCGATCACGATCGTGTGGGCGAAAACCGCACTCCATTTGGAGCCTCCTAGCCCCTCCTACCTATATATATGTGTCTCTCCCCGAAATTTCGGGCAGATGAACCCTAGCCCCGCTCCCCTCGCGCCGCCGGACATGTCCGTTCTCCACCGGACGCGTCCACCAGCCACCTCACCCGGCCCAATCAGAAGGCGCCACGTCGTCCCGCACCCGCTCCCGGCCAATCCCACCTCGCCATGTCAGACCCGCGCCTCCTCTCTCTCCTCCAGCGCCGCCGCAGCCCGCCCGAGCCCGCGCGTGGCCCACCGGGCCCATCTGGCCGCGCCGCCAGCCCGCGCGAGCCCGGCCGGTCGCCGCCGCCGCCTGAGCGTCCGCTCGCCTCGGCGTCGCGCCTCGCCGCCGCACCCCCCCGCCGTTCGCCGCCCGCGCGCGCCACCGCGCCTCGCCGCCTCCCCGCCGCCCGGCCCGCGCCTCGCGCGCCTCGCCGCCGGCCGGCACCGCCTCCGCCGGCGCCTGCCTCTGCGCCGCCGCCCTCGCGCCCGCTCGCCGGCACGGTCCCGCGCCGCCTGCCGAGCCTGGCCACGACCCCGCGCCTTCTCCTCCCTCCGCTGTCGCAGCCGGCCAGACCCCGCCGCCCCGCGCCGACCCCGCTCCATCCGGCCTCCTCCTCCTTCCCCGACGCCGGCCAGATCCAGATCCGAACCGCCCGCGTTGACTTTTTCCAAGAGGTCGAAAATCTTCTAAGTCCCAGATATTTTGCATAATGTTGCCATGTTCAACGCATCATATCTTTGCACCCGTGGCTCCGTTTTGGGTGTGTAGAATATCAAATTGTTCGCCTCGATTAGTAAATCATTTCTTCTCATTGCATCATTTTCATTTGAGCTCATCTTGATGCCCGAAATGCTGTTCGAAGAGGGCTATGTGATGTTAGTTCAGATCTGTTTCAGTAGATGCACTTTTGTCATTTTTGCCATGATTGACGTGTGCACCCTAAGAAGTTGAGTCCTACATGTGTTTTGTAATATGCCATGCCATATTTCCATAGGTTTATGCCATGTATTTTTGTGATCTATGTGGTGACTAGCACAAGCATGCAAACTAGGGTACATAATGTTGCTGATTTCAGAGACTTAGTAATTTCACTGTCATTCCCTGCTGTTATTTTTATGCCATGTGTTCATGTTGTTTCAGAGAGATCTATGCCTATTTTGAGCATGATCAGTAAGAGTGTTTTGAGCATATGGATTTGCTCTATCCATACATGCCTTTGTTTGTAATTATGGAGTGCAATGGCTTGAGTCAATCGAGCTCTACTTTTGCTATGAAATGTTACTGGCAGATTGTTTACATGTTATTCGACTTTGCCAAGCTTGTTGTAGTTGATCCTTGCATGCTATGATGTTGTTCTTGCCATGTCTAGTTTCTATGTCATGTCTTCTTGATGGATGTATGCTTAGTTCATCATGCAATGCTCTGTAGTGGGTGCATCAAGCTCACAAACATGCCTACTTGTTATCTGTTTTTGACATGTCCAGTTTTCTGCTGTCTGAAAGCTGTAACGAAACTTGCTTAATTGACATGGGTGTTATTATAATTTCTGATCCCTTTTGGCTTATGGTCAGTAAGGGACTTTTGTTAAGTGCTTTGAGTA
This sequence comes from Aegilops umbellulata, assembly GCA_032464435.1. Lineage (NCBI taxonomy): Eukaryota > Viridiplantae > Streptophyta > Magnoliopsida > Poales > Poaceae > Aegilops > Aegilops umbellulata. Next base: position 90,747,146 of record CP136055.1, read on the forward strand.
GATTAATTCCGTTCCATATTTTGCTATGCCCTGATTCTTTAGCATGTTGTTTACTTGCTCTAAACATGTCATCCTGATGTTAATTTCTGGCATGTTGTTGATTTCACCAAGTCTGTGAACCTGTTATCTTTTGCACTTTTGCCATGCTTGTTTGGACCTGTTGTGGTGTGATTTAGCCATAGCTCAGTGTTCATCTTTTGTCAAGCATCTTGAGTAGATCACTGCCATATGCTTTGTTGATATGTTTGAGCGCAGTAGCTTAGTTTCTTGTTGCATGTTAAGTGGCAACCTGCTGTTAATCGCAGAAATATGCCATTCTTGTTTTGCTTGTCATTTGCAAACCGTGCATCCGATTCCGGTGATCTTTATATCGATTTCATCCGAAATCTCCTCACCTTTCCAGTGCCATACTTCGTTTGCCAAGATTATGCCTGGTTCATCTTTTTTCCTTCCGAAGCATGCAGATGCATTGCATACCACATCTCGCATATCATGCCATGTTTATGTGATGGTTGTTTACTATGTTGTTTGTTTTGTTTCCGGGTTGCTTCTCTCGTTAGCTTCGGTTTCGTTCCGGAATTGTGAGGATTCGTTCGACTTCGTCCGTTTGTCTTCTTCATGGACTCGTTCTTCTTCCTTGCGGGATTTCAGGCAAGATGACCATACCCTCGAAATCACTTCTATTTTTGCTTGCTAGATGCTCGCTCTTTTGCTATGCCTATGCTGCGATACCTACCACTTGCTTGTCATGCCTCCCATATTGTTAAACCAAGCCTCTAACCCACCTTGTCCTAGCAAATCGTTGTTTGGCTATGTTACCGCTTTGCTCAGCCCCTCTTATAGCGTTGTTAGTTGCAGGTGAAGATGAAGTTTGTTCCTTGTTGGAACATGGAGATGTTGTTCCTTGTTGGAACATGTTTACTTGTTGGGATATCACAATATATCTTATTTAATTAATGCATCTATATACTTGGTAAAGGGTGGAAGGCTCGGCCATATGCCTGGTGTTTTGTTCCACTCTTGCCGCCCTAGTTTCCGTCATATCGGTATTATGTTCCCGGATTTTGCGTCCCTAACGCGGTCGGGTGATTTATGGGACCCCCTTGACAGTTCGCTTTGAATAAGACTTTTCCAGCGAGGCCCAACCTTGGTTTTACCATTTGCCTCACCACCACCTACTTTCCCTTGGGAGTAATTAACCCAAGGGTCATCTTTATTTAGCCCCCCGGGCCAATGCTTGTCTAAGTGTTGGTCCAAACCAGAGCCACTTGCGGTGCCACCCCTAGGCAACTTGGGGTATCGTCGGTTGCCGTACGTAGTGTTCATCCGGTGTTGCCCTGAGAACGAGATATGTGCAGCTCCTATCAGGATGTCGGCGCATCGGGCGCTTTTGCTGGACTTGTTTTATTACTGTCGAAATGTCTTGTAGCCGGGATTCCGAGACTGATTGGGTCTTCCCGGGGAGAAGGAATATCCTTCGTTGATCGCGAGAGCTTATAATGGGCTAAGTTGGGACACCCCTGCAGGGTTTGAACTTTCGAAAGCCGTGCCCGCGGTTATGGGCAGATGGGAATTTGTTAATGTCCGGTTGTAGAAAACCCGAAGTTGATCTTAATTAAAATACACCAACCGCGTGTGTAACCGTGATGGTCTCTTCTCGGCGGGGTCCGGGAAGTGAACACGGTGTTGGAGTTATGCTTGACGTAAGTAGTTTCAGGATCACTTATTGATCATAGTTGTTCGACCGTGCTTTTGCCTTCTCTTCTCGCTCTCATTTGCGTATGTTAGCCACCATATATGCTAGTCGCTTGCTGCAGCTCCACCTCACTACCCTGTCCTACCTTTAAGCTTAAATAGTCTTGATCTCGCGGGTGTGAGATTGCTGAGTCCCCGTGACTCACAGATACTTCCAAAACCAGTTTGCAGGTGCCGATGAAACCGTGCAGGTGCCACATCTGAGCTCAAGGAGGAGTTCGATGAAGATCTTGTTCATTGTGTTGTTTCGTTTCAGTTGATCAGTAGTGGAGCCCAGTCGGGACGATCGGGGATCTGTGTAGCATTTGGGGTAGTCTTCTTTTATTTTGGTTCCGTAGTCGGACCTTGATTGTATCTGTATGATGTAATGCTTAACTCATGTATTGTGCGAAGTGGCGATTGTAAGACAACTATGTATCTTTTTCCCTTATGTATTACATGGGTTGTGTGAAGATTACCTCACTTGCGACATTGCTTTCAATGCGGTTATGCCTCTAAGTCGTGCGTCGACACGTGGGAGATATAGCCGCATCGAGGGCGTTACAAGTTGGTATCAGAGCCTTCCCCGCCCTTAGGAGCCCCCACTGATTGATCATTTTTTAGCGGCCGAGTTGTGTCTAGAAAAATGTTTTGAGTCATTTAGGAATTATATATCGGAGAGTTTAGGAATTCTTTTTACTTCCCAGTCTCCTCATCGCTCTGTAAGGCATACTGACGTAGAGTTTTGACTCTTTTCTTCTCAAATTTCACTAAAAAAAAATTTTAGGGTCACGCGGGTATCTTAGAATCGTTTCGATGGTTTTATGATGACAACATTGTCTTGGTGCCTCCTGTCAGCAGGGGTTTAGTGGAGGTGTCCCGGGGAGTTGAGCTCCGAGGTGTTGTCGTCATAATTTTATCGTTACAGTTCTGGAATACCTGAGTTTAGTACGCTGACATCGAAAATCTCTTTTGTACAATTGTTGGTGAGATAACCCTGATAGCCCAGTACTGAGGCGAGTGCGGGAGTATTGCCATAACTCGTATAACGGATGCTTTTCGAAGGTTGAGGTAGACGATTTCCGAAGGTTTCTTGGTTATGTGTTGAAGGATGGATACAGCTGGATCTAGGTATTGTTAGTTTGGGTGATTTATTTTGTGTCCCCTGTATCCCCAACACCTGATTGCATAACCGGAAAGTTTCGGGAGTTTATAAGTGGGAATTCAAGTAGCTCCTAGATTATCTTTCCAACAGACACATGATACGATATGGGATCTATCATATGTTTGTTTCCGGTTTATTCTGCAAGCCAATCCTTTGTTTTTGTTTTATTTGTGGTATTCGAGTTGCTTCGAAGTCAAGTATTGATTCCATACCTTATTCTAAGCGGTGTTCTCATATTTCTATGTGAATACTAATCCTTCTTGATCATTAAGGTTGTCATGTCAACTCTTTTCCAACTGGCGTGCTTTCTCTTCAAGATGATCCTATAATTTTTCCTAATCGCAAGATCCAATCCCACTTTTCATGAACGGTGTTCGTTTCATTCGTCCCAAGTTGTCTTTGTTTTTCCAGCCCTCCCACCCTTTTTCTTCAAGGACTCTGATTTCTTAACCAAGTATCCTTTTATTGATGCGAAGTCTCTTCATTCTTTTCTTTCAATGCTCTTATCCGGTGATTCTCATGAAGATGCTAAAGGAAGCTTCGAGTTTATCATTCTTCATCCTCATATTTTCTTCGGTGGATTCAATTCAAGCCTTGTCGATCATATCCTTTTCCTCGTTTCAAATGTTTTCTCGTACCGGTGCACCTCATAATAATTCACTTCTCGCTATTCATTTGTTTGGGAGTGCTGAAGATATCTCAGAAGGATCGTCTTGTCTTTCAAGATCAGTTCAACCTATTTCGAGGTTTTTATCTCATTATAGCCATTTAAATCAACTGGTGCAATCTCCCTTTCAAGTAATTGGTCAACGGTGTTTCTTTTGAGTGGGCCCTAACCCACAGGTCGTTTCCCAGGATCTTACCTGACTCTTCTAATTATCCCGAAGTTATTCTCAAATTCTTTTCTAGCTTGACGTAAGAATGAATTTTCATCAGTCATATGTCTTTCTCCAGAATCGCTTCAAATTCTTTTCATTATTGGTTCAACCTTTCCAATTTTCATTCCGGAGTGCCTCAACAGTTCATGGTGGTGTTTCTCATCATCACTCTCATCATCCCTTAAATCTTGTCCATTCTCGTCAAGATTCATGGTTCTAGCTTGATGCCATCCTTTCATAATTGTTTTCGATTGTTCTGAATTCTTTTCACCCATCCGGAGCATTTCAGGAGTCTTTTCAGTTTGATCCTTCGAAGGCCATCATTTCAGAAGAATTATTATTCTCAGCTTCGTCTATCGTTCTCCCAATCTTACCGGTGCATTTTTCAATATTCTCTAATCAGTTCATGTTCTCTTTGTTCTCATGTATCTAATTCCTAGCTAGCATCTTCGTTCCTTTGCCAATTCTTCCCGGTGTTTCCTTATCTTTTCTGCGTCCATTTTAAATTCTTACGGTGGTTCGTTCAAGATCCTTCTTCCTTTGTTATCATATAGATTCATTCTTTCTTCCCAATCCTACCGGCGGTTCGTTGAAGACATTCCCAAGTTTGTGCTATATCTCTCTTGATCCTTTCTACGAGAATAAGTAGTATGCCAAATCCATTGATTGTCATCAATTTAATTGGTGAAGGATGAGCATAATGTAATTCTTGTTCTTGTTTCATTCAAGTGATTAATTCCTTCTTCCGGAGTTCGTAATGGTATCAATTTCTCAGTTCTATGTTGTCCATATTTCTTTCCGGAGTTCCAAGTTTTCTTGGTGATATCGACCCCAAGCTTCATCTAAATCATTGCAAGGCTTCAATCTTATTCTTTTCATCCTACATTTCTTTGTGATCATTCTTTTATTACCGGAGTTCTTTATGGAGGCTACATGATGATTCACAAAGGATTCAATTCCTTCTCGAAGTGTTCATCGAGATTCTTTTCAGAGGAGCTCAAGTATTCTTTAACATGCATTTTAAAGTGCAATTCTTTCAACCGTATCATTTGAGGTGGTGTTATGTCATTCTCGACAATTTGAGTTCGCGTTTCATGGTTCACATGTTGTCAAGAATGAGGTATTTTAAATCCACCAATCTCTGCATTGGAGTTATCTTGGGATATATTTCACCTAAAGCCTTCCATTGGGAATGTTGCTATTATGGTGCTTATAAATGACCCAAGTTCTTCTTTTATCCTCCCGGTGATATAAGTTTCAATCTCCTTGTTGATCTCAATCCAATCTATTGTTTTCGTTAGTGGCATAAGTTCACCTCAAGTTTTGAGATGTCTCTATAAGCCCACGAGGATCATATCTTTTCGTTGGTGGTTTTCCAACAACTCCGCTATAACCTTCTAGGAAGGGTGCTCTCCAAGCTCTTTTGTGGCATAAGTTGGCATTTTCTTCTCCATTCTTTCTTTCTTTCCAATGACCTATCTTCTATTCTTTCTTCTGGAGGCATTGTGTTGTTGCTCTCTTGTCAAATCATTTTGTTTTGTCAGGACCTTGTTCTTTCCTTTCATACCCATTTAACCGGAGTGTTGTTGTAATTGTTCTTTATCGTTCCTTGTACATCTTGTTTCAACCGGAGTGGTTTCAACGTCTATTTTGTCACTTAAGCTCTTCTTTCTCGCCGTATTCCTTGTTCCTTGTCCAACGGAGTATTTCTTTTCGTTCATCTCTATTGTTTTCTTTCTTTCATTTTGCTCAACCTCTCAAGGTTCTTTGGTTTCACTCGTTTGTCAAAGAAGCAACTTAGTGTTACCTCTTCCTATTTCCTCCTTCGTTTCTCTCCTGTGCCATCCTAGATCTCGGGACGAGATCCTCTCGTAGTGGTGGAGTGTTGTAACGCCCCGGATTCGATGCGCCAGGTGTCCGCCAGTTATTCGCCGTCGTTGCCATGTCATTTGCTTGCGTGTTGCTCTTTGCCATGTCATCATCTGCATTCCATATCATGTCATCATGTGCATCGCATTCGCATACGTGTTCGTTTCATGCATCCGAGCATTTTCCCCGTTGTCCATTTTGCAATCCGGCGCTCCTATGTTCCCCGGCGTCCCCGTTTACCTCTTTTCATGTGCGGGTGTTAAACTTTCTCGGAATGGACCGAGGTTTGCCAAGCGGCCTTGGTATAGCACCGGTAGACCGCCTGTCAAGTTCCGGGTCATTCGGAGGTCGTTTGATACTCCAACGGTTAACCAGGTAACCGTAAAGCCCTCTTTGGTGATGCAGCCCAACACCCCTTCAAAGTGGCCCAAAACCCATCCTAACCCCCTCCATTCTCTCGGTCGTTCGATCACGATCGTGTGGGCGAAAACCGCACTCCATTTGGAGCCTCCTAGCCCCTCCTACCTATATATGTGTGTCTCTCCCCGAAATTTCGGGCAGATGAACCCTAGCCCCGCTCCCCTCGCGCCGCCGGACATGTCCGTTCTCCACCGGACGCGTCCACCAGCCACCTCACCCGGCCCAATCAGAAGGCGCCATGTCGCCCCGCACCCGCTCCCGGCCAATCCCACCTCGCCATGTCAGACCCGCGCCTCCTCTCTCTCCTCCAGCGCCGCCGCAGCCCGCGCGTGGCCCGCCTGGCCCATCTGGCCGCGCCGCCAGCCCGCGCGAGCCCGTCCGGTCGCCGCCGCCGCCCGAGCGTCCGCTCGCCTCCGCGTCGCGCCTCGCCGCCGCACCCCGCCGCCGTTCGCCGCCCGCGCGCGCCACCGCGCCTCGCCGCCTCCCCGCCGCCCGGCCCGCGCCTCGCGCGCGTCGCCGCCGGCCGGCACCGCCTCCGCCGACGCCTGCCTCTGCGCCGCCGCCCTCGCGCCCGCTCGCCGGCGCGGTCCCGCGCCGCCCGCCGCGCCTGGCCGCGACCCCGCGCCTTCTGCTCCCTCCGCCGTCGCCGCCGGCCGGACCCCGCCGCCCCGCGCCGACCCGGCTCCGTCCGGCCTCCTCCTCCTTCCCCGACGCCGGCCAGATCCAGATCCGAACCGCCCGCGTTGACTTTTCCCCAGAGGTCGAAAATCTTCTAAGTCCCAGATATTTTGCATAATGTTGCCATGTTCAACGCATCATATCTTTGCACCCGTGGCTCCGTTTTGAGCGTGTAGCATATCAAATTGTTCGCCTCGATTAGTACATCATTCCATATCATTGCATCGTTTTCATTTGAGCTCATCTTGATGCCAGAAATGCTGTTCGAAGAGGGCTATGTGATGTTAGTTCAGATCTGTTTCAGTAGATGCATTTTTGTTATTTTTGCCATGATTGATGTGTGCACCCTAAGAAGTTGAGTCCTACATGTGTTTTGTAATATGCCATGCCATATTTCTAGAGGTTTATGCCATGTATTTTTGTGATCTATGTGGTGACTAGCACAAGCATGCAAACTAGGGTACATAATGTTGCTGATTTCAGAGACTTAGTAATTTCACTGTCATTCCCTGCTGTTATTTTTATGCCATGTGTTCATGTTGTTTCAGAGAGATCTATGCCTATTTTGAGCATGATCAGTAAGAGTGTTTTGAGCATATGGATTTGCTCTATCCATACATGCCTTTGTTTGTAATTATGGAGTGCAATGGCTTGAGTCAATCGAGCTCTACTTTTGCTATGAAATGTTACTGGCAGATTGTTTACATGTTATTCGACTTTGCCAAGCTTGTTGTAGTTGATCCTTGCATGCTATGATGTTGTTCTTGCCATGTCTAGTTTCTATGTCATGTCTTCTTGATGGATGTATGCTTAGTTCATCATGCAATGCTCTGTAGTGGGTGCATCAAGCTCACAAACATGCCTACTTGTTATCTGTTTTTGACATGTCCAGTTTTCTGCTGTCTGAAAGCTGTAACGAAACTTGCTTAATTGACATGGGTGTTATTATAATTTCTGATCCCTTTTGGCTTATGGTCAGTAAGGGACTTTTGTTAAGTGCTTTGAGTAGATTAATTCCGTTCCATATTTTGCTATGCCCTGATTCTTTAGCATGTTGTTTACTTGCTCTAAACATGTCATCCTGATGTTAATTTCTGGCATGTTGTTGATTTCACCAAGTCTGTGAACCTGTTATCTTTTGCACTTTTGCCATGCTTGTTTGGACCTGTTGTGGTGTGATTTAGCCATAGCTCAGTGTTCATCTTTTGTCAAGCATCTTGAGTAGATCACTGCCATATGCTTTGTTGATATGTTTGAGCGCAGTAGCTTAGTTTCTTGTTGCATGTTAAGTGGCAACCTGCTGTTAATCGCAGAAATATGCCATTCTTGTTTTGCTTGTCATTTGCAAACCGTGCATCCGATTCCGGTGATCTTTATATCGATTTCATCCGAAATCTCCTCACCTTTCCAGTGCCATACTTCGTTTGCCAAGATTATGCCTGGTTCATCTTTTTTCCTTCCGAAGCATGCAGATGCATTGCATACCACATCTCGCATATCATGCCATGTTTATGTGATGGTTGTTTACTATGTTGTTTGTTTTGTTTCCGGGTTGCTTCTCTCGTTAGCTTCGGTTTCGTTCCGGAATTGTGAGGATTCGTTCGACTTCGTCCGTTTGTCTTCTTCATGGACTCGTTCTTCTTCCTTGCGGGATTTCAGGCAAGATGACCATACCCTCGAAATCACTTCTATTTTTGCTTGCTAGATGCTCGCTCTTTTGCTATGCCTATGCTGCGATACCTACCACTTGCTTGTCATGCCTCCCATATTGTTAAACCAAGCCTCTAACCCACCTTGTCCTAGCAAATCGTTGTTTGGCTATGTTACCGCTTTGCTCAGCCCCTCTTATAGCGTTGTTAGTTGCAGGTGAAGATGAAGTTTGTTCCTTGTTGGAACATGGAGATGTTGTTCCTTGTTGGAACATGTTTACTTGTTGGGATATCACAATATATCTTATTTAATTAATGCATCTATATACTTGGTAAAGGGTGGAAGGCTCGGCCATATGCCTGGTGTTTTGTTCCACTCTTGCCGCCCTAGTTTCCGTCATATCGGTATTATGTTCCCGGATTTTGCGTCCCTAACGCGGTCGGGTGATTTATGGGACCCCCTTGACAGTTCGCTTTGAATAAGACTTTTCCAGCGAGGCCCAACCTTGGTTTTACCATTTGCCTCACCACCACCTACTTTCCCTTGGGAGTAATTAACCCAAGGGTCATCTTTATTTAGCTCCCCGGGCCAATGCTTGTCTAAGTGTTGGTCCAAACCAGAGCCACTTGCGGTGCCACCCCTAGGCAACTTGGGGTATCGTCGGTTGCCGTACGTAGTGTTCATCCGGTGTTGCCCTGAGAACGAGATATGTGCAGCTCCTATCAGGATGTCGGCGCATCGGGCGGTTTTGCTGGACTTGTTTTATTACTGTCGAAATGTCTTGTAGCCGGGATTCTGAGACTGATCGGGTTTTCCCGAGGAGAAGGAATATCCTTCGTTGATTGCGAGAGCTTATAATGGGCTAAGTTGGGACACCCCTGCAGGGTTTGAACTTTCGAAAGCCGTGCCCGCGGTTATGGGCAGATGGGAATTTGTTAATGTCCGGTTGTAGAAAACCCGAAGTTGATCTTAATTAAAATACACTAACTGCGCGTGTAACCGTGATGGTCTCTTCTCGGCGGGGTCCGGGAAGTGAACACGGTGTTGGAGTTATGCTTGACGTAAGTAGTTTCAGGATCACTTCTTGATCATAGTTGTTCGACCGTGCTTTTGCCTTCTCTTCTCGCTCTCATTTGCGTATGTTAGCCACCATATATGCTAGTCGCTTGCTGCAGCTCCACCTCACTACCCTGTCCTACCTTTAAGCTTAAATAGTCTTGATCTCACGGGTGTGAGATTGCTGAGTCCCCGTGACTCACAGATACTTCCAAAACCAGTTTGCAGGTGCCGATGAAACCGTGCAGGTGCCGCATCCGAGCTCAAGGAGGAGTTCGATGAAAATCTTGTTCATTGTGTTGTTTCGTTTCAGTTGATCAGTAGTGGAGCCCAGTCGGGACGATCGGGGATCTGTGTAGCATTTGGGGTAGTCTTCTTTTATTTTGGTTCCGTAGTCGGACCTTGATTGTATCTGTATGATGTAATGCTTAACTCATGTATTATGCGAAGTGGCGATTGTAAACCAACTATGTATCTTTTTCCCTTATGTATTACATGGGTTGTGTGAAGATTACCTCACTTGCGACATTGCTTTCAATGCGGTTATGCCTCTAAGTCGTGCTTCGACACGTGGGAGATATAGCCGCATCGAGGGCGTTACAAGTTGGTATCAGAGCCTTCCCCGACCTTAGGAGCCCCCACTGATTGATCGTTTTTTAGCGGCCGAGTTGTGTCTAGAAAAATGTTTTGAGTCATTTAGGAATTATATATCGGAGAGTTTAGGAATTCTTTTCACTTCCCAGTCTCCTCATCGCTCTGGTAAGGCATCCTGACGTAGAGTTTTGACTCTTCTCTTCTCAAATTTCACTAAAAAAAAAATTTAGGGTCACGCGGGTATCTTAGAATCGTTCTGATGGTTTTATGATGACAACATTGTCTTGGTGCCTCCTGTCAGCAGGGGTTTAGTGGAGGTGTCCCGGGGAGTTGAGCTCCGAGGTGTTGTCGTCATAATTTTATCGTTATAGTTCTGGAATACCTGAGTTTAGTACGCCGACATCGAAAATCTCTTTTGTACAGTTGTTGGTGAGATAACCCTGATAGCCCAGTACTGAGGCGAGTGCGGGAGTATTGCCATAACTCGTATAACGGATGCTTTTTGAAGGTTGAGGTAGACGATTTCCGAAGGTTTCTTGGTTATGTGTTGAAGGATGGATACAGTTGGATCTAGGTATTGTTAGTTTGGGTGATTTATTTTGTGTCCCCTGTATCCCCAACACCTGATTGCATAACCAGAAAGTTTCGGGAGTTTATAAGTGGGAATTCAAGTAGCTCCTAGATTATCTTTCCAACAGACACATGATACGATATGGGATCTATCATATGTTTGTTTCCGGCTTATTCTGCAAGCCAATCCTTTTCCTGTTTGGTAATAAATAATTCATCTAGCTTATGTTTAGATGTGGTTTCATGTTTTAATTAGTGTTTGTGCTAAGTAGAACCAATAGGATCTTCTTGGGTGATAGTTGTTTGATCCTGTTGAAAAAGACAGAAACCTTGCGCTCACGAAAATAATTTTTAAAATTCACCAGAACGTGATAAAATACCAATTCTTTTTGAAGTAGATGAATATATAAATTATCCAGTGTTTCCTAGTCTTTCAGAATTTTTGGAGTTCCAGAAGTATTCGAAAAAATCATATTCCTACAGACTTTTCTGTTTTTGACAGATTCTATTTTTCATGTGTTGTTTGCTTATTTTGATGAATCTATGGCTATTATCGGGGGGTATGAACCATAGAGAAGTTGGAATATAGTAGGTTTAACACCAATATAAATAAATAATGAGTTCATTACAGTACCTTAAAGTTGTGGTTTGTTTTCTTATACCAACGGAGCTCATGAGATTTTCTGTTGAGTTTTGTGTTGTGAAGTTTTCAAGTTTTTGGGTAAAGACTTGATGGATTTCGGAATAAGGAGTAGCAAGAGCCTAAGCTTGGGGATGACCAAGGCACCCCAAGGTAAAATTCAAGGACAACCAAAAGCCTAAGCTTGGGGATGCCCCGGAAGGCATCCCCTTTTTCGTCTTCGTCTATCGGTAACTTCACTTGAGGCTATATTTTTATTCACCATATGATAAGTGTTTTGCTAGGAGCGTCTTGTATGATTTGAGTCTTTGATTTTTAGTTTACCACAATCATCCTTTCTGTACACACCTTTTGAAGAGACACACATGAATCAGAATTTATTAGAATACTCTATGTGCTTCACTTATATCTTTTGAGCTAGATAACTTTGCTCTAGTGCTTCACTTATACCTTTTTAGAGCACGGTGGTGGTTTTATTTTGTAGAAATTATTGATCTCTCATGATTCACTTATATTATTTTGAGAGTCCTTTAGAACAGCATGATAATTTGCTTTGGCTATAAAATTAGTCCTTATATGATAGGCATCCAAGATGGGTATAATAAAAACTTCCATATAGAGTGCATTGAATACTATGAGAAGTTTGATACTTGAGGATTATTTTGAGATATGAAGATGGTAATATTAGAGTCATGCTAGTTGAGTAATTGTGAATTTGAGAAATACTTGTGTTGGAGTTTGCAAGTCCCGTAGCATGCACGTATGGTAAACGTTGTGTGACAACTTTGAAGCATGAGGTGTTTCTTTGATTGTCCTCCTTATGAGTGGCGGTCGGGGACGAGCGATGGTCTTTTCCTACCAATCTATCCCCCTAGGAGCATGCACGTAATTCTTGGTTCTGATGACTTGTAGATTTTTGCAATAAGTATGTGAGTTCTTTATGACTAATGTTGAGTCCATGGATTATACGCACTCTCACCTTTCCATCATTGCTAGCCTCTTCGGTACCATGCATTGCCCTTTCTCACCTTGAGAGTTGGTGCAAACTTCGTCGGTGCATCCAAACCCCGTGATATGATACGCTCAATCACACATAAACCTCCTTATATCTTCCTCAAAACAGCCACCATACCTACCTATTATGTCATTTTCATAGTCATTCCGAGATATATTGCCATGCAACTTTCCACAATTCCTTTTATTATGACACGCTTCATCATTGTCATATCGCCTTGCATGATCATGTTGGGGAACGTAGGAATTTCAAAAAAAATCCTACGCACACACAAGATCATGGTGATGCATAGCAACGAGAGGGGAGAGTGTTGTCTACGTACCCTCGAAGACCGAAGCGGAAGCGTTGACGCAACGTAGAGGAAGTAGTCGTACGTCTTCCCGGTCCTACCGATCCAAGCACCGTTACTCCGGCACCTCCAAGTTCTTGGCACACGTTCAGCTCGATGACGCTCCCCAGGCTCCGATCCAGCAAAGCTTCAGGGAGGAGTTCCGTCAGCACGACGGCGTGGTGACGATCTTGATGTTCATCCCTCGCAGGACTTCGCCTAAGCACTGCTACAATATGACCGAGGTGTAGTATCGTGGAGGGGGGGCACCGCACACGGCTAAGGAACGATCACGAAGATCAACTTGTGTGTCTATGGGGTGCCCCTGCCCCCGTATATAAAGGAGTGGAGGAGGGGAGGGCCGGCCCTCTCTATGGCGCGCCCTAGGGAGTCCTACTCCCACCGGGAGTAGGATTCCCCCTTTCCTAGTCCAACTAGGAGTCCTTCCATGTAGTAGGAGTAGGAGACAAGGAAGGGAAAAGGAGAAGGGAAGGAAGGAGGGGGCGCAGCCCCTCCCCCTAGTCCAATTCGGACTAGGCCTTGGGGGCGCGCGGCCTGCCCTAAGAAGCCCCTCTCTCTTTCCCGTATGGCCCAATAAGGCCCAATACTTCTCCCCCGTATTCCCGTAACTCCCCGGTACTCCGAAAAATACCCGAACCACTCAGAACCTTTCCGATGTCCGAATATAGTCGTCCAATATATCGATCTTTACGTCCCGACCATTTCGAGACTCCTCGTCATGTCCCCGAGCTCATCCGGGACTCCGATCTCCTTCGGTACATCAAAACTCATAAACTCATAATATGATTGTCATCGAAACCTTAAGCGTGCGGACCCTACGGTTCGAGAACAATGTAGACATGACCGAGACACGTCTCCAGTCAATAACCAATAGCGGGACCTGGATGCCCATATTGGCTCCTACATATTCTACGAAGATCTTTATCGGTCAGACCGCATAACAACATACGTTGTTCCCTTTGTCATCGATATGTTACTTGCGCGAGATTCGATCGTCGGTATCTCAATACCTAGTTCAATCTCGTTACTGGCAAGTCTCTTTACTCGTTCCGTAATACATCATCTCGAAACTAACTCATTAATTGCAATGCTTGCAAGGCTTATGTGATGTGCATTACCGAGAGGGCCCAGAGATACCTCTCCGACAATCGGAGTGACAAATCCTAATCTCGAAATACGCCAACCCAACATCTACCTTTGGAGACACCTGTAGAGCTCCTTTATAATCACCCAGTTACGTTGTGACGTTTCGTAGCACACAAAGTGTTCCTCCGGCAAACGGGAGTTGCATAGTCTCATAGTCATAGGAACATGTATAAGTCATGAAGAAAGCAATAGCAACATACTAAACGATTGGGTGCTAAGCTAACGAATGGGTCATGTCAATCACATCATTCTCCTAATGATGTGATCCCGTTAATCAAATGACAACTCATGTCTATGGCTAGGAAACTTAACCATCTTTGATCAACGAGCTAGTCAAGTAGAGGCATACTAGTGACACTCTGTTTGTCTATGTATTCACACATGTATTATGTTTCCGGTTAATACAATTCTAGCATGAATAATAAACATTTATCATGAAATAAGGAAATAAATAATAACTTTATTATTGCCTCTAGGGCATATTTCCTTCAGTCTCCCACTTGCACTAGAGTCAATAATCTAGATCACATCGTCATGTGATTTAACATCAATAGTTCACATCATCATGTGATTAACACCCATAGTTCACATCATCATGTGACCAACACTCAAAGGGTTTATTAGAGTCAGTAATCTAGTTCACATCTCTATGTGATTAACACCCAAAGAGTACTAAGGTGTGATCATGTTTTGCTTGTGAGAGAAGCTTAGTCAACGGGTCTGCCAAAATTCAGATTCGTATGTATTTTGCAAATTTCTATGTCTACAATGCTCTGCACGGAGCTACTTTAGCTAATTTCTCCCACTTTCAATATGTATCTAGATTGAGACTTAGATTCATCAAGATTAGTGTCAAAACTTGTATCGACGTAACCTTTTACGACGAACCTTTTTGTCACCTCCATAATCGAGAAACATATCCTTATTCCACTAAGGATAATTTTGACCACTATCAAGTGATCTACTCCTAGATCACTATTGTACTCCCTTGCTAAACACAGTGTAGGGTATACAGTAGATCTGGTACACAACATGGCATACTTTATAGAACCTATGGCTGAGGCATGGGGAATGACTTTCATTCTTTTTCTATCTTCTGTCGTGGTCGGGCTTTGAGTCTTACTCAATTTCACACCTTGTAACACAGGCATGAACTCTTTCTTTGACTGTTCCATTTTGAACTACTTCAAAATCTTGTCAAGGTATGTACTCATTGAAAACTTATCAAGCGTCTTGATCTATCTCTATAGATCTTGATGCTTAATATGTAAACAACTTCACCGAGGTTCTTCTTCGAAAAACTCCTTTCAAATACTCCTTTATGCTTCGCAGAATAATTCTATATTATTTCTGATCAACAATATGTCATTTACATATACTTATCAGAAATGTTGTAGTGCTCCCACTCACTTTCTTGTAAATACAGGCTTCACCGCAAGTCTGTATAAAACTATATGCTTTGATCTATTTATCAAAGCGTATATTCCAACTCCGAGATGCTTGCACCCGTCCATAGATGGATCGCTGGAGCTTTCATATTTTGTTAACACCTTTAGGATTGACAAAACCTTTTAGTTGCATCGTATACAACTCTTCTTTAATAAATCCATTAAGGAATGCAGTTTTGTTTATCCATTTGCCGGATTTCATAAAATGCGGCAATTGCTAACATGATTCGGACAGACTTAAGCATAGATACGAGTGAGAAACTCTCATCGTAGTCAACACCTTGAACTTGTCGAAAACCTTTTGCGCCAATTCTAGCTTTGTAGATAGTAACACTACTATCAGCGTTCGCCTTCCTCTTGAAGATCCATTTATTTTCTATGGCTTGCCGATCATCGGGCAAATCCATCAAAGTCCATACTTTGTTCTCATACATGGATCATATCTCAGATTTCATGGCCTCAAACCATTTCGCGGAATCTGGGCTCATCATCGCTTCCTCATAGTTCGTAAGTTCGTCATGGTCTAGTAACATGACTTCCAGAACAGGATTAACGTACCACTCTGGTGCGGATCTCACTCTGGTTTACCTACGAGATTCGGTAGTAACTTGATCTGAAGTTACATGATCATCATCATTAGCTTCCTCACTAATTGGTGTAGTAGTCACAAGAACAGATTTTTGTGATGAACTACTTTCCAATAAGGGAGCAGCTACAGTTACCTCATCAAGTTCTACTTCCCTCCCACTCACTTCTTTCGAGAGAAACTCCTTCTCTGGAAAGGATCCATTCTCAACAACAAATATCTTGCCTTCGGATCTGTGATAGAAGGTGTACCCAACATTCTCCTTTGGGTATCCTATGAAGACTTATTTCTCTGATTTTGGTTTGAGCTTATCAGGATGAAACTTTTTCATATAAGCATCACAACCCCAAACTTTAAGAAACGACAACTTTGGTTTCTTGCTAAACCACAGTTCATATAGTGTCGTCTCAACGGATTTAGTTGGTGCCCTATTTAACGTGAATGCAGCTGTCTCTAATGCATAACCCCAAAACAATAGTGGTAAATCGGTAAGAAACATCATAGATTGCACTATATCCAATAAAGCACGGTTATGACGTTCGGACACACCATTATGCTGTGGTGTTCCAGGTGGCGTGAGTAGTGAAACTATTTCACATTGTTTTAACTGAAGACCAAACTCGTAACTCAAATATTTTACCTCTGCGATCATATCGTAGAAACTTTTATTTTTGTTACGATGATTCTCCACTTCACTCTAAAATTCTTTGAACTTTTCAAATGTTTCAGACTAGTGTTTCATTAAGTAGATATACCCATATCTGCTCAAATCATCTGTGAAGGTCAGAAAATAATGATACCCGCTGCAAGCCTTAATATTCATCGGACCACATACATCAGTATGTATGTTTTCCAACAAATCTGTTGCTTGCTCCATTGTTCCGGAGAACGGCGTTCTAGTCATCTTGCCCAAGAGACATGGTTCGCAAGCATCAAGTGATTCATAATCAAGTGATTCCAAAATCCCATCAGCATGGAGTTTCTTCATGCGCTTTACACCAATATGACTTAAATGACAGTGCCACAAATAAGTTGCACTATCATTATTAACTTTGCATCTTTTGGCTTCAACGTTATGAATATGTGTATCACTATGATCGAGATCCAATGAACCATTTTCATTGGGTGTGTAACCATATAAGGTTTTATTCATGTAAACAGAACAACAATTTATTCTCTTACTTAAATGAATAACTGTATTGCAATAAACATGATTAAATCATATTCATGCTCAACGCAAACACCAAATAACACTTATTTAGGTTCAACACTAATCTCGAAAGTATAGGGAGTGTACGATGATGATCATATCAATCTTGGAACTACTTCCAACACACATCGTCACTTCACCCTCAACTAGTCTCAGTTTATTCTGCAACTCCTGTTTCGAGTTACTACTCTTAGCAACTGAACCAGTATCAAATACCGAGGGGTTGCTATAAACACTAGTAAAGTACACATCAATAACATGTATATCCAATATACCTTTGTTCTCTTTGCCATCCTTTCTTATCCGCCAAATACTTGGGTAGTTCCGCTTCCAGTGACTAGTCCCTTTGCAGTAGAAGCACTTAGTCTCAGGCTTAGGACCATACTTGAGCTTCTTCACTTGAGCAGCAACTCACTTGCCGTTCTTCTTGAAGTTCCTCTTCTTCCCTTTGCCCTTTTATTGAAACTAGTGGTCTCGTCAACCATCAACACTTGATGTTTTTCTTGATTTTACCTTCGTCGATTTCAGCATCACGAAGATCTTGGGAATTGTTTCCGTTATCCCTTGCATATTTAGTTCATCACGAAGTTCTACTAACTTGGTGATGGTGACTAGAGAATTCTGTCAATCACTATTTTATCTGGAAGATTAACTCCCACTTGATTCAAGCGATTGTAGTACCCAGACAATCTAAGCACATGCTCACTAGTTGAGCGATTCTCCTCCATCTTTTAGCTATAGAACTTGTTGGAGACTTCATATCTCTCAACTCAGGTATTTGCTTGAAATATTAACTTCAACTCCTGGAACATCTCATATGGTCCATGACGTTCAAAACGTCTTTGATGTCCCGATTCTAAGCTGTTAAGCATGGTGCACTTAAACTATCAAGTAGTCATCATATTGAGCTAGCCAAACGTTCATAACGTCTGCATCTACTCCTGCAATAGGTCTGTCACCTAGCGGTGCATCAAGGACATAATTCTTCTGTGCAGCAATGAGGATAAACCTCAGATCACGGATCCAATCCGCATCATTGCTACTAACATCTTTCAACACAATTTTCTCTAGGAACATATCAAAATAAACATATGAAAGCAACAATGCGAGCTATTGATCTACAACATAGATATGCTAATACTACCATGACTAAGTTCATGATAAATTAAAGTTCAATTAATCATATTACTTAAGAACTCCCACTTAGAAAGACATCCCTCTAATCCTCTAAGTGATCACATGATCCAAATCAACTAAACCATGTCCGATCATCACGTGAGATGGAGTAGTTTCATTGGTGAACATCACTATGTTGATCATATCTACTATATGATTCACACTTGACCTTTCGGTCTCCGTGTTCCGAGGCCATATCCGTTATATGCTAGGCTCGTCAAGTTAAACCTGAGTATTCCGCGTGTGCAACTGTTTTGCACCCGTTGTATTTGAACGTAGAGCCTATCACACCCGATCATCACGTGGTGTCTCAGCACGAAGAACTTTCGCAACGGTGCATACTCAGGGAGAACACTTTTACTATGATAATTTAGTGAGAGATCATCTTATAAAGCTACCGTCGAACCAAGCAAAATAAGATGTATAAAAGATAAACATCACATGCAATCATAATATGTGACATGATATGGCCATCATCATCTTGTGCCTTTGATCTCCATCTCCAAAGCATCGTCATGATCTCTATCGTTACCGGCATGACACCATGATCTCCATCATCTTGATCTATATCAATATGTCGTCACGTGGTCGTCTCACCAACTATTGCTCTTGCAACTATTGCTATCGCATAGCGATAAAGTAAAGCAATTATTTGGTGCTTGCATCTTATGCAATAAAGAGACAACCATAAGGCTTCTGCCAGTTGCCGATAACTTCAACAAAACATGATCATCTCATACAACAACTTATATCTCATCACGTATTGACCATATCACATCACAACATGCCCTGCAAAAACAAGTTAGACGTCCTCTACTTTGTTGTTGCAAGTTTTACGTGGCTGCTACTGGGCTTAGCAAGAACCGTTCTTACCTACGCATCAAAACCACAACGATAGTTTGTCAAGTTGGTGCTATTTTAACCTTCGCAAGGACCGGGCGTAGCCACACTCGATTCAACTAAAGTTGGAGAAACTGACACCCGCTAGTCACCTGTGTGCATAGCACGGCGGTAAAACCAGTCTCGCGTAAGCGTACGCGTAATGTCGGTCCGGGCCGCTTCATCCAACAATACCGCCGAACCAAAGTATGACATGCTGGTAAGCAGTATGACTTATATCACCCATAACTCACTTGTGTTCTACTCGTGCATATAACGTCAAACCATAAAACCTAGGCTCTGATACCACTGTTGGGGAACGTAGTATTTTCAAAAAAAAATCCTACGCACACACAAGATCATGGTGATGCATAGCAATGAGAGGGGAGAGTTTTGTCTACGTACCCTCGTAGACCGAAGCG
Organism: Aegilops umbellulata; assembly: GCA_032464435.1. Lineage (NCBI taxonomy): Eukaryota > Viridiplantae > Streptophyta > Magnoliopsida > Poales > Poaceae > Aegilops > Aegilops umbellulata. The sequence continues at coordinate 90,766,631 of CP136055.1, forward strand.
GAAGCGTTGACGCAACATAGAGGAAGTAGTCGTACGTCTTCCCGGTCCAACCGATCCAAGCACCGTTACTCCGGCACCTCCGAGTTCTTGGCACACGTTCAGCTCTATGACGCTCCCCGGGCTCCGATCCAGCAAAGCTTCGGGGAGGAGTTCCATCAGCACGACGGCGTGGTGACGATCTTGATGTTCAACCGTCGCAGGGCTTCGCCTAAGCACCGCTACAATATGACCGAGGTGTAATATCGTGGAGGGGGGCACCGCACACGGCTAAGGAACGATCACGAAGATCAACTTGTGTGTCTATGGGGTGCCCCCTGCCCCCGTATATAAAGGAGTGGAGGAGGGGAGGGCCGGCCCTCTCTATGGCGCGCCCTAGGGAGTCCTACTCCCACCGGGAGTAGGATTCCCCCTTTCCTAGTCCAACTAGGAGTCCTTCCATGTAGTAGGAGTAGGAGACAAGGAAGGGAAAAGGAGAAGGGAAGGAAGGAGGGGGCGCAGCCCCTCCCCATAGTCCAATTCGGACTAGGCCTTGGGGGGGGGGGGGGCGCGGCCTGCCCTAGGCAGCCCCTCTCTCTTTGCCGTATGGCCCAATAAGGCCCAATACTTTTCCCCCGTATTCCCGTAACTCCCCGGTACTCCGAAAAATACCCGAACCACTCAGAACCTTTCCGATGTCTGAATATAGTCATCCAATATATCGATCTTTATGTCTCGACCATTTCGAGACTCCTCGTCATGTCCCCGATCTCATCCGGGACTCCGAACTCCTTCTGTACATCAAAACTCATAAACTCATAATATAACTGTCATCGAAACCTTAAGCGTGCGGACCCTATGGTTCGAGAACAATGTAGACATGACCGAGACATGTCTCCGGTCAATAACCAATAGCGGGACCTGGATGCCCATATTGGCTCCTACATATTCTACGAAGATCTTTATCGGTCAGACCGCATAACAACATACGTTGTTCCCTTTGTCATCGATATGTTACTTGCGCGAGATTCGATCGTCGGTATCTCAATACCTAGTTCAATCTCGTTACTGGCAAGTCTCTTTACTCGTTCCGTAATACATCATCTCGAAACTAACTCATTAATTGCAATGCTTGCAAGGCTTATGTGATGTGCATTACCGAGAGGGCCCAGAGATACCTCTCCGACAATCGGAGTGACAAATCCTAATCTCGAAATACGCCAACCCAACATCTACCTTTGGAGACACCTGTAGAGCTCCTTTATAATCACCCAGTTACGTTGTGACGTTTCGTAGCACACAAAGTGTTCCTCCGGCAAACGGGAGTTGCATAGTCTCATAGTCATAGGAACATGTATAAGTCATGAAGAAAGCAATAGCAACATACTAAACGATTGGGTGCTAAGCTAACGAATGGGTCATGTCAATCACATCATTCTCCTAATGATGTGATCCCGTTAATCAAATGACAACTCATGTCTATGGCTAGGAAACTTAACCATCTTTGATCAACGAGCTAGTCAAGTAGAGGCATACTAGTGACACTCTGTTTGTCTATGTATTCACACATGTATTATGTTTCCGGTTAATACAATTCTAGCATGAATAATAAACATTTATCATGAAATAAGGAAATAAATAATAACTTTATTATTGCCTCTAGGGCATATTTCCTTCAGTCTCCCACTTGCACTGGGGTCAATAATCTAGATCACATCGTCATGTGATTTAACATCAATAGTTCACATCATCATGTGATTAACACCCATAGTTCACATCATCATGTGACCAACACTCAAAGGGTTTACTAGAGTCAGTAATCTAGTTCACATCTCTATGTGATTAACACCCAAAGAGTACTAAGGTGTGATCATGCATGATTTAATATCTTTGCAAGTCTCTTCGAATTATCAGTTTGGTTTGGCCTACTAGATTGATCTTTCTTGCAATGGGGGAAGTGCTTAGTTTTGGGTTCAATCTTGCGGTGCTCGATTCCAATGACAGAAAGGGAAACGACATGTATTGTATTGTTGCCATCGAGGATAAAAGGATGGGGTTTATATCATATTGCTTGAGTTTATCCCTCTACATCATGTCATCTTGCCTAATGCGTTACTATGTTCCTATGAACTTAATACTCTAGATGCATGTTGGATAGCGGTCGATGTGTGGAGTAATAGTAGTAGATGCAGAATCTTTTTGGTCTACTTGACACAGACGTGATGCCTATGTTCATGATCATGCCTAGATATTCTCATAACTATGCGCTTTTCTATCAATTGCTCGGCAGTAATTTGTTCACCCACCGTAATTTATGTTATCTTGAGAGAAGCCACTAGTGAAACCTATGGCCCCCGGGTCTATTTTACATCATAGTAGTTTCCCGTCAACTTGCTATTTCTATCGATGTTGGGGATATTACCACTAGGCGTAAACCAACCAGGAGAGGCTGGGTTAACTCCATTAGTAGTTCATTATATCTGAAGCCCATGAAGACAGACGGTGACGCTTTATGAAGACCCAGAGCCCAGTACCGGTTTAAGGCCCGTAGACTTAAACTGGCATTGGTATGTAACTTGTGTTGTAAGATAGAAAATAGCGGAGACCGAGCCGGATGTGACGCCCCCGATTCAATCGTACACTAATCATGCACGCAAATGTGTACGATCAAGATCAGGGACTCACGAGAAGATATCACAACACAACTCTAAAACATAAATAAGTCATGCAAGCATCATAATACAAGCCAGGGGCCTCGAGGGATCGAATACAAGTGCTCGATCATAGACGAGTCAGCGGAAGCAACAATATCTGAGTACAGACATAAGTTATACAAGTTGCCATAAGATGGCTAGCACAAACTGCGATACAGATCGAACGAGGCGCAGGCCTCCTGCCTGGGATCCTCCTAATTACTCCTGGTCATCGTCAGCGGGCTGCACGTAGTAGTAGGCACCTCCAGTGTAGTAGGAGTCGTCGTCGACAGTGGCGTCTGGATCCTGGGCTCCATCGTCTGGTTGCAGCAATCGGGTAGAGAAAAGGGAAAAGGGGGGAACAAGGCAACCGTGAGTACTCATCCAAAGTACTCGCAAGCAAGGAACCACACTACATATGCAAGGGTATATGTGTAAAGTACCATATCGGTGGACTGAACTGCAGAATGCCAGAATAAGAGGGGGATAGCTAATCCTGTCGAAGACTACGCTTTTGGCAGCCTTCGGCTTGCAGCATGTAGAAGAGAGTAGACTGAAGTCCTCCAAGTAGCATCACATAGCATAATCCTACCCGGCGATCCCCTCCTTGATGCCCTGTTAGAGAGCGATCATCGGGTTGTATCTGGCACTTGGAAGGATGTGTTTTATTAAGTATCCGGTTCTAGTTGTCATAAGGTCAAGGTACAACTCCAAGTCGTCCTGTTACCGAAGATCACGACTATTCGAATAGATTAACTTCCCTACAGGGGTGCACCACATAACCCAACACGCTTGATCCCATTTGGCCGGACACACTTTCCTGGGTCATGCCCGGCCTCGGAAGATCAACACGTCGCAACCCTACCTAGGCACAACAGAGAGGTCAGCACGCCGGTCTAAATCCTATGCGTGCAGGGGTCTGGGCCCATCGCCCATTGCACACCTGCATGTTGCGTTGGCGGTCAGAGAGCAGACCTAGCAACCTCCATTACAAAGGAGGTTGCGTTACGCGGTCCAACCCAGCACGCGCCGCTCAGTCGCTGACGTCACGAAGGCTTCGGCTGATACCACGACGTCGAGTGCCCATAACTATTCCCGCGTAGTTGGTTAGTGCGTATAGGCCAGTAGCCAGACTCAGATCAAATACCAAGATCTCGTTAAGCATGTTAAGTATCCACGAACGCCGACAGGGCCAGGCCCACCTCTCACCCAGGTAGTCTCAACCTGCCCTGCAGCTCCGCCACAAAGATCCACACAGAGGGCCATTGGGATAAAGGTCCTTTCAGCGCCTAATCCGTGAATCACTGGCGGGTACTCCTCGAGCCGACCTGACTTTAGTCACCACATGTATCATGTATAGAGTATATAGTATATACCCGTGATCACCTCCCGAGTGATCACGGCCCGATAGTATAGCACAGCAGACGGACAAGAATGTAGGGCCACTAGTGGAAAACTAGCATCCTATACTAAGCATGTAGGATTGCAGGTAAAGGTAACAACAGTAGTAGCAAGGACATGCTATGCATCAGGATAGGATAAACGGAAAGCAGTAACATGCTACACTACTCTAATGCAAGCAGTATAGAAGAGAATAGGCGATATCTGGTGATCAATGGGGGGGCTTGCCTGGTTGCTCAGACAAGAAGAAGGGGTCGTCGTCGACGTAGACGAACACAGCGGCAGTCTCGGGGTCTACCACAGAGAAGAGGAGGAAGAAACAGTAAATACAAAGCAAGCAAGAGCATAACAGGACAACAAAGAGAGCTAGACGTGTTCTAATGCGGTGTTACACATTACCGGTGAAGGGGGATAACATCCGGGAATGTTTCCCCAGGTTTAGCATTTTCGGACAGATGAAACGGAGGGGAAAAGTTGCATGATGAGGTAGTTTAGGGGCATGTGGTAGACGAACAGATCGCGTATTCGGATTCGTTGGATTTTTTGAGCAACTTTCATATAGAAAACATTTTCATCAGAGTTACGGATTAATTAATATTAAATTTTAAAGATTTAAATCATTTTTAGGATTAACATAATTAATTAAATCAAAAAGCATTTATGGTGTCATCATGACATCAGCATGATGCAAGCGGTCAAAGTTGACCGTTGACCAGTCAACTAATGGGTGTGTCCCGCATGTCATAGGTTGTTATCTAATTAACAGCAGTTAGATTTATTAGCAAGTTAATTAGGTTTAATTATTAATTAAGTTAATTAATTATTTAACTAATTAATCATTTATTTACTTTTTTTACACTCATTTTTAATAAAATAGGGATGTGGGGCCCTGGCAGTCAGTGGCCCAGGTGGTTAATTGGGCGACCGGTGAGCGGGTTAACGGGCGGGCACCCGTGCGAGGGCACGGGGCAACAGGGGCGCCGACGAGGCCACGACGCCGTCCGGGAAGGGGCGTGGCCATGGGGCGGCGCGGAGAGTGCCGCAGAGGCACAGGCGAGCGGCGGGGAGGGCGGCCACGGGGTGGGCAGCAGGCGCGGTCCCGAGCAGCCGCAACAGGGAACGGGGACGGCGGGCGAGGCGCGAGACGAGGGAGAACGGGGCCGCGAGGAGCACGGGTAGGGGAGCGGCGACACGGGGTTGGATGCGGTTACGGTCGCGGTGACCGCGGCCACTGGACTAAGAACGAAGACCAGGCAGTGCGAACGACGGCCTACTGCAGTGAAACGAGGAGAGGGAAGAGGAGGACGGGCGGTAGCTCACCCCCGTTGCAGGGGAACGCCGGCGAGGCTCGGTGGAGCCACGGTTGAGGAGGAGGTCGAGGACGGTGCAGGTGATGAGGATGAGGTGGCGGGCAACGTTGGGGCGAGGTGGCCTCGGTGATCCCGCGACGTCGCGCCATCGGGGAGGCAGGGTCCCGATCTGGAACGAGTGGGCGAAGGAGAGGGGTGATGACGTCCGGTGAGGTCCGACGGCGGCGCGGGTGCAAGGCGTCGGGGGCGGCGGTTGCCACCGACAGGATCCACGCGGGGTGGGGGGGAGCGGAGGGAGAGAGAGGTGGGTGAGATCGAGGGGGGAGTGGGGAATCGAGGGGCGACCGGGCTAGGATTTCCGATTTGGGGAAGGGGCCATATAGGCCGAGCGGGGGGGCGTGTAGGGGAGTGGGCCGGCCTGGCCGGACGGCTGAAAGGCCAGCTGGGCCACGAGGCCCATCGGGAGAGGGGGGTTGCCTTTCTCTTTTTTTTTGTTTCTATTTTTTGTTTATTCTTTTACAACATCAGTTTTGCATTTTATGTAGCCAACAAATGACTTTTGTAAACTATGAAACTTGGCCAAATAATTACATTGCAATATTTTGCACAGCCACAAAAGGTATGGGAGAAGTTTGAACTAGTTTGAAACATGCATAAATAGAAAAGCATTTAGAAAAAGTTGATTTGGCACGGCTTTAACTGCTATAGCCCACTTAAGCAAATAAGTGATGTTGTTTTTCTTAAGCAATATTTGTTATGGAATATATTCCACATGATGAACTATTTTGCCATCATGTTTGTGAATTTAAAATTTTTGACTTTAAATTTGGATTTGAATTTGAATTATGATTTGGATCAAGTGAAGATTAGCAATAGTAACATGATGACATGGCACCATTAACAGGGGATTACTGTAGCATGACACTGGGGGTGTTACAAATCTCCTCCACTACAAGAAATCTCGTCCCGAGATTTAAGTGGGGAAGTGTTGGGGATATTACTACTGGAAGTAAACCTGCCTATCTGGGCCGGGTTAAACTTCGCCAATAGTTAGGTATGCTAAAGCCCAAGAAGGCAGAGGAGGGCCTAAGGCCCATAGTCTGTTTAATCCTTGCAGCCGTAAACCGGCGTTGATATGTAAACTTGCATTGTAAGTTAGGAGTAAGTAGAGACCAACCCGGACACGTCTATGAGCCGGTGTTGGGACTCTGTAAACCGACGGGCGTCACCCATGTATATAAGGGGACGACCCAGCGGTGGTTCAAGGGACAGAAAAACACAACTCGAGGCTTAGGCGAAGCTTGTTTGCTCCCTAACCCTCGAAACCCCATCAATTCCGTCACAACTAGACGTAGGCTTTTACCTTCATTGAAGGGGCCGAACTAGTATAAAATCCCATGCGTCCTTGTGTCCGCTTTAACCCCTTTAAGCTAACCCGTCGTGATGGCTCCACGACTAAGTCCTTTTGAGAGGACATCTGCCGTGACAAAACCATGACAGTTGGCGCCCACCATGGGGCTATCGCACGATGTTTTCATGTTCTTGAAGGGCAACTTCGAAGGACTCAAGGGCTATGCTGTGGGCCGGATGACCAAGAGTCGTCGCGGCAAGCTCTACATCGACGATGCAGGATGGGGCCCCGAAGCCGGCTCAATCGAGTACGGGTACCGGGTCCCCTTTGGTGGCATACACGTCTTCATTGGCAAGATCGGTGAACCGGGCCCTGAGCCGGACATCTGCACCGACCTCGTCGAGACGGCTCAGCGTGCACGATCTGCCCAGGTTAAACCGACCATGATGCCTGCCTTCGTGGGAGTCATCCATGGAGGATGTCATGAGGATGGATCGGAATCTGGTGGCGAGACCGTCGTTTATTCCGGCGACAAGTCATCAATCGAGAAACCGAATCTTTGTATCAGCTACAAGATGGCCGGTTTGGGGGTTGCTCCGATGGCGATATTATTCCGGACCCCTCGGATCTGCCAAACCGGGTCGGAATATTTATGGCCGGGACACAAGCAGCAATCCACTCTTCGACTGCAGCAGCAATGATCTTCGGATCAGGAACAACGACGGCAGCCGGGGCAGGAGGCCCTGTGCACCCGCCGGCTCAAGTCTTATCTGATCTATTTGATGCGTTGGCTACGCTCATGGAAGAGGCTAATCTGGTGGATCAGAACACCCACGACGCGGAGATTACGAAGGTGAGGGATCAGATCACCCAAGCCAAAGCCGACCTAGCAGCTAAGAATGCCAGGATGACCGCAGAGCGGGCCGCTTTAGATGCGCAAGCTTACCGACTTATGCTAGATCAGAATGCATCCCATGAGGTCCTGAAGCGGAAATACCAGTCTCGTTTGCCTCAAGTTTTCGAAGCTAGAGATCTCTTCAACACCCCGGGAGCAGGAACCAGCAACCCGCCGGTGGTAAACTGGGCAGAAGCACCAGGGACAGGTGCGCTGGTTCACCCTCGCGTGATGGATCCGCCTCGTCAACACGCTATTGTGCCTCAGGCTGTCCCGACACCCCCGGGTCACTATTCCAACCCGATGGATAACCTTGTTGCTGCTGCTGCACGGCTGGAGGCCATCGCAATTGAAGGTGATTCGCCGCAGGTGGTGGAAACGCGCCGGGTTAAGGAGCTTCTTCGGACAGCTTTGGTCCAGCAGGAAGCATACTCATACAGTCGTGACCGAATTCATTCTACCCCTCGTCCAAGCCGGAGCTATAGTAGGCGTATGGATGAACCGGCTGTATCAAGTAATGTACGAAACCGTGAAGTACCCCGGGGTAACAACCCGGCGGGTGGTGTTGGTGATGCCTAGGAAGTGGTCGACCGGGCCCGAGCGCGCAAGGAGGCCGAGTAAGCAGCGCAGTACGAGGCTTGCCAGCTTACGCCGATTCGTCCAACTACCTCGTCGAGTCGGGCGTTTCTTCCAGCTCTCTGGGGGTGCCTTGTCTTATCCCCGCTTTACGCAACGTGTGCCTGCCCAAAGATTTTAAGGGCCCACGCAAGGTGCCGAATTACACTGCTGATCAACCTCCAGAGACATGGATAGAGAGCTATGAGATGGCCATGGAGATGCTGGATGTGGGTGATGCGGCGTGTGCAAAGTACTTCACCATGATGCTTGAAGGAACGGCCTGCACTTGGTTAAAAAGTTTGCCGTCTAACTCTATCAGTTCATGGGCCCAGTTACGAGCCCGATTTATCCAGAACTTCAAGGATACATGTAAACAACCAATGTCTATAGTGGATTTAGCAGCCTGTGTTCAGGAAGAAGGAGAGTCAACGACTCATTGGGTGCGCCGGGTCTCACAAATTCTACATTCATCAGACCGTATCAATGCCGACACCGCGGTTATAACCCTAGATCGCAACTGCCGGTTTGGGCCTCTAAGGTTGAAGTTGGGACGAATGAGGCGCCATTGCAACGACATAGGGACCCTCATGGCCGCGTTAGTGAAATATGTTGATTCTGACAGTACCAAGGATCCCGAGTCTAACGACGACAAGATAGGGAAGGGAAAGAAGAACAACAACTCCAGAGGACAGCAGCATAACCCGGCAGGTCATGGAAATGGAGGCAAGCGTAAAGCGGATAGCAGCATGGACTTTGTGGCTAATACCAACGCGTAGGACAAGGGCCAGCGACATAAGGGTAAAACACAAGATCGCAGTGGAGCGCCTAATCCTAATTCGGACCACCTATCTTATCTGTTAAACCAGCCCTGTCCAAAGCACGGAACGAAGGAGGTGCCAGCCAATCACCTTTGGAAGGATTGTTACATCATGCAGGAGTTCAAGAACTCTAATGCTTTCCGGTATGACCACGGGTCAGGTGGCGGCTCCGGATCCGTGCCGAGTCACGGTGGAGGAAATTCTGGTTCAGGATTTAATGATAATCAGAGCGGACATAACAACCAAGGTCATCAGAACGGCCAAGGTGGTCACAACCAGCAGCAGCAGCAGTCGGGTTACCACAGCCACCCGAAGCAGTTGAATAGTGGGCAATATCATGTTTTCACCACTAGCCTGGACAAGCGAGATCAGAAGCTTCATAAGGGAGCAGTAAACTCTGTTGAACCGCCCGTGCCCCGTTATCTACGCTAGTCTGAACAGCCAATCCTATGGAGCAGAGAGGATCACCCTCCCCGGGTTGATAATCCGGGTCAGCTAGCGTTGGTGGTGGCACCTCAGGTGGGAGGTTATAAGTTCACCAAGGTACTCATGGATGGAGGAAGTAGCATCAATATCCTATATTATGAGACCTTCCGTCGTATGGGGTTAACAGATAAAAATCTTAAACCGTCCAATACGGTATTCCATGGTGTGGTACCTGGTAAGTCAGCATATCCTGTCGGCAAGATAGCTCTGGAAGTGGCCTTTGGAGATGATCACGATTCCCGGTAAGAGATGTTGACTTTTGAGGTGGTAAAGATCCAAAGCCCATATCACGCCCTATTCGGGCGACCGGCTTACGCCAAGTTTATGGCATGGCCCTGTTATGCGTATTTGTAGCTCAAGATGCCGGGTCACAAGGGGACAATAATGGTTCATGGAAGCCGTAAGATCGCTTTGGAATGTGAAGAAGGTGATGCTACCTACGCAGAGTCGGTTTGTGCCACGGAGGAGCTAAAGTATTACAAGGACAATGTTGATCCGGCAGACATGACTCCGATGAAGAAGCCAACTACGGAGCATGATCTGGCCCTGAAGTTCAAATCGGCTGCTGGGACTAAGCTTGTTGACTTTGTACCCGGCGATTCATCCAAGCAGTTCAGCATCAGTACCAATTTGGATCCGAAATAGGAAAGCACGCTCATCGAGTTCATCCGTGAGAATCGGGACATTTTTGCATGGAAGCCTTCTGACATGCCAGGTGTACCGAGGCAACTCGCTGAGCACACTCTTAATGTGGATCCTAAGTACAAACCAGTGAAACAGTTCCTCCACCGGTTTAACGAAGAAACGCGCAAAGCTATTGGAGAAGAGGTGGCCAGGCTCTTAGCAACTGACTTTATTGTTGAAGTTTTCCATCCTGAATGGTTGGCTAATCCGGTGCTGGTTCTTAAGAAAAATGGCACCTGGCGCATGTGTGTGGATTACACAGATCTTAACATGGCTTGTCCAGCAGATCCTTTCGCCCTCCCCCATATTGATCAAATTATTGATGCCACGGCGGGTTGTGAGCGTTTGAGTTTTCTGGATGCGTACTCGGGTTATCATCAGATCAAGATGGCAGTTAAGGACCAGGAGAAGACGGTGTTCGTAACTCCCTTTGGATCCTTCTGCTATGTATCTATGCCCTTTGGACTCAAGAGCGCCCAGGCAACTTACCAACGGTATGTGCAGAATTTCCTTCATAAACAGATTGGCCGTAATGTACATGCCTATGTGGATGATATTGTGGTTAAGTCAAGGGAGAAGGAGACTCTGGTAGACGATTTGAAGGAAACCTTTGATAACCTGAGGACATACAAGATGATGCTCAACCCGGCCAAGTGTGTTTTTGGTGTACCGGCTGGCAAGTTATTGGGTTTTCTGGTGTCCAATAGGGGAATTGAGGCTAATCCGGAGAAGGTTACAACGATCACCTCCCTGGCTAAACCAAAGTGCATCAATGATGTTCAACGCCTGGCAGGACGGATTGCCGCATTGAGCCGGTTTATCAGCCGCCTTGGTGAGAAGGTGATCCCTTTGTATCAGATGTTGAAAAAGACGGATCAATTCGTCTAGAGTTCTGCTGCTGATAAAGCGTTTGAGGATTTAAAGCAGCAGTTGGCTAATCCGCCTGTGCTTGCCGCTCCAATTGATAAGGAGCTGTTACTGCTATACGTCGCCGCCAATGCTCGTGCGGTCAGTGTGGCTATTGTGGTGGAACGGAAGGAAACATGCAAGGAGCATACGGTTCAGCGTCCGGTTTACTATATCAGCAAAGTGCTCATTGAGTCCAAGCAAAGGTATCCGCATTGGCAGAAGCTAGTATATGGAGTTTTTATGGCAAGCCGGAAGCTTAAGCAGTACTTCCAAGGACACCCCATCACAGTGGTCAGTTCTGCTCCCTTGGGAGATATAATCCAGAACCGGGAAGTGACCGGCCGGATTGCCAAGTGGGCTATAGAGCTTGGGCCGCACAGATTGAAATACGTGCCTCGGACGGCGGTCAAGTCTCAGGCACTTGTCGACTTCATCAATGATTGGACAGAACTGCAAGCACCTAAAGAGAAGCCGGATCACACATATTGGACTATCCATTTTGATGGGTCCAGGCAATTGGAGGGCTCGGGGGCTGGAGTCGTGTTAACTTCCCCACGAGGTGATAAGTTTTGTTACGTTCTCCGCTTACTGTTCCCTTGTACTGTCAATGTAGCTGAGTATGAAGCCTTACTCCACGGTCTCCGGATGGCTAAGGAGATGAACCTAAGCCGAGTTAAGTGCTTCGGTGACTCGGACCTGGTGGCTCAGCAGGTGCCTGGCACTTGGGATTCCAAGGACCCACTCATGGCAGCATATCGCCGTGAGGTGGATGTTGTTGCAGGTCACTTCAAGGGTTATCAGGTGGACCACGTGGACCGCCGAAAGAATGAAGCGGCAGACGCTTTAAGCCGATTGGGCTCTCAACGCAAATCGGTCCCGCCCAATGTTTTCCTAGATGTGCTGCACAACCCGTCGGTCAAGCTGCCTGGTGAAGAGGATTTGGCTATTCCTGATCCGGAGGCTCAATTGGTAGTAGCTCTTCATATCGTTCCGGATTGTACGCTTCCTTATCTTGCGTACTTGAACCGGGGCGAGTTACCAGAAGATGAGATTCTGGCCCGACAGATAATCCGGCGATCCAAGTCTATGACTATTGTTAATGGTGAGCTGCATCATTGGAGTGTGTCAGGGGCGTTTCAACGCTGTGTGTCCTCTGAAGAAGGCTGTGAAATCTTGCGTGAGATCCACGAAGGAGATTGTGGTCACCACACCGGTTCAAAATCTTTGGTGGCTAAAGCATCTCGTCATGGCTTCTATTGGTTGACTGCTCATGCTGATGCGGAAGATCTGGTCAGACGATGTGACGGTTGCCAGAAGTTCTCAAGGCGTGCTCATGTGCCGGCTCAAGAATTGAGAATGATACCAATCACTTGGCCGTTCGCGACTTGGGGGATGGATATGGTTGGGCCTTTCAAAAGATCCAAGGACAAGAAGACCCACCTTTTGGTGGTGGTTGACAAGTTTACAAAGTGGGTGGAGGCAGAGCCCGTTAGCAAATGTGATGCGGCCACGGCGGTTCAATTCATCAAAAAGGTGATTTTCCGGTTTGGCTTTCCACACAGCATCATCACTCATAATGGTACCAACCTGTCCAAGGGTGCTATGAAGGAGTTCTGCCAACGTGAGCACATCCGGCTTGACGTTTCATCAGTGGCTCACCTCCAGTCCAATGGTCAAGCAGAGAGGGCTAATCAGGAGATCTTGCGAGGCATCAAACCCCGGCTTATGGTTCCTTCGCAATGAACCCCGGGTTGTTGGGTTGAAGAATTACCATCTGTATTATGGAGCATTAACACCACACCCAACAGATCAACCGGCTATACACCATTCTTCATGGTCTATGGAGCGGAGGCGGTTCTCCCCAGTGACATATGTCATGATTCGCCCCGTGTAGCGGCTTATGTTGAAGCGGAAAACGAGGTAGCACGACAAGATGCTTTGGACTTGTTGGATGAAGAGCGAGACATAGCAGCTGCCCGTTCGGTGATTTACCAGCAAGATCTCCGTCGCTATCACAGTCGCCGAGTTAGAACCAGAACCTTTCAAGAAGGCGATTTGGTACTCCAGCTCATTCAAGACCAAACTGATATGCACAAGTTATCCCCACCTTGGGAGGGACCTTTCGTGGTCAGCAAGAATCTGCACAACGGGTCATACTATCTGATCGATATTTGAGAGCATAAAGACTCACGTACATCAGAGGAGGAGACCAACAGGCCGTGGAACATAGCTCATCTTTGGCCTTACTATACCTGAGCCATTGGCTCTACTTATGTACATATTATGACAATGTATATATTATGATTAATGCAATAAACCGGAGCCTCAGCTAAAGCGGGGTATCTGTTTTCTTTTTACATCATGAGTGGTTACATGGAGTTGTTCTGTCTTAAAGCGGCCTCCGGTTTACCCCTTGAGTTAGCTTCTTAAAACTTCATATCACTTGGGGGCTTGGTCGTGTCCGAACCAATGCAACACCTTTTGATAGGCGAAAGCTACCAGATCACTTGGGGACTTGGTCACGTCTGAACCAGTCACGCCTCTTGATCGGCCTAAGGCCACAGAATCACTTGGGGGCTTGGTCGAACCCGAACCATCGCCACGCCTCTTGATCGGCTTAATGCCACTGTTTCATTTGGGGACCTGGCTGACTTAAACCATAGCTACGCCTATCGGGGGCTTGGTCGTGTCCGACTATGGTAACGCCACTTGATCGGCTCAATAACCTCTTTTTACAAATGATCTTATCATTGCCTTTGCTTGAAATTTTCTTTAATAAATATTTCTTTTTTGTTGTGTTTTTAAACCGACAAATTTTTAACCGGTTCAACTATCAATTGATGGAACACGGTAAATTTTTCTGGAGACTATTTGCCCGGTTTGATTTTTTGTTAACATCCTATTACAGAGTAACACGGTGTTTATCATAACCCGACACGGTTTGCATGGTAAACCGGCATTATATATATCCAGGAGCTGCTATCTCCTCCAATAGTGTGGGTTTATAAACCTCCGCTTCAAGATTGGCCAAGCCAACTCCATGCCCAACGATGGCAGGTATTATGTATCACAAAGATTTGATCATATGTTTAAATTTCAGATATTTTGATATGCAGACATCATAATCCGCTCGACGGTACAGCCGCGGTGGCAATTTAAGATTTCTTGATTGCAGAAAATACTTTGGAAATTTCATCACCCAAAGGAAGCACAAGTTGTAGTACTTATGCACAAAGGCATAACAAAATCAAGAGTATCGGCTAGTCTATTACAAGGCAACATGGTGCCCAAATAAAATCATTGTTTTTTCGTATAACATAAAGGAGAAGCAATTTGAACCGGCTTCCGGTTCAAGCTTGGTCATCAGCCTGGCCTGATGGTTGTGGGTCATCCCGCGCCACTTCACCCTCTGCTTCTCCACCCAGCGGCTGGAAATCCACAGTTGTCCAGTCGATTCCCATTAATGCTTGAAAGACAACTTCATCATGAATCAGCAACGACGGTTCAATATCGGGAGCGTAAGTATGCTTACGGATTGGAGGGATAAGATTTTCCGCTTCAGGGACTGGTGCAGCTACTCTCTTGTTTTGGTCATCATATTGGGCTTGATAATGAGACAAGTCTGCCTCTTCAACCAATTGACAAGCTAGAGGATGCACCTCCCAGTTTATTGCTCGCAGATCCGCTTGACTAAACTCTGACCTGTCTTCCTTCAAGCTGGGATATCCCTGAGCCACTTCAACAGGATCAAAATCTGGCACCCATGCTTTGGCCCGGATTAAGGCATTGATAGCGCCGGTTCGAGCAGCAGATTTCTTCAGCTCTTCAACCCAGGCAGGAAGCATCGACAATCTCTTAAGAGTGTCCTGAATCAAAGTGGGTGCCGGATTGTTGTGGGATGCAGTAGAAATGATCCGTTGCGCACCAGTATACAATTGCTCGATCAATGTGTAGGCGGCTTTCAGTTTCTTCCGCACATCTGACCCCAAGTGACTAATGCGTGTCCCTGAAATATGACAAAGGGTTAACAAACCGGCAGCTCTATAAGAGGACCAAGCCAATCCAGAAATCAAGCCGGCTTACCGAAGACAGCAGCGGTCATGGCATGCACTTGTCGCTTTACGCTGGTCAATTCGTCTACTACCGGTTTAAGTGCAGCTTCAACATTTTCTGCTTGTTTGGTTAAAGCGGCTTTCTCAGTGGCCCAGTCCGCCCGCTCCTTCTTGAAGCCCTCCTTAAGTTGTTCCATGGTGCCTAAAGCGGTGGTTAATACCTCTTTGGCTTTGGAGGTTTCAGCTTGCTGGGATTTCCGGTTTTCTTGCAGATCGGCGATCTGGTTTTCTCTTTTGTTCAGTTCAGCCTGCATATAGACACTAATGTGATTCAGATAACAGTGCAAAAATTGAAGTACCAACCACATAACAAGTTATGCCCTTGGTACTTGGGGGCTAATGCATATTTTCTCTTCATCTTACAATTGTTTGAAAAGTCCCAAGCTCAATACAAGTATTCAACTTGGCACTTGGGGGATAATGGCAATTTGCTCAATGAGTACTGAGGCTACACTCTTTATTATGTAAAAGTCCTGGTTTAACTACCCTAAAGCTGAACCGGCCCTTGGGGGCTACATCAGCAAATTCAGAAACAATGAAGTTTCCCTTGACAAGACCTGGTTTAAATTGAGATTTCAAACCGGCCCTTGGGGGCTAGGGGAGTTGACCGATTAAAAGCACAAAAGCAGAAAAGCAATGGGAAATTACCTCATATTTCTCTTTCATCATGTTAACCAGACCGGCTTCATAGTCACGGCTGGTGTATAACCGGTTCAGGAAGCCGGAATGAAGTTCTTGGGCATTCAGAGCGGCATAGGTTGCCAGATCGGCATTCCATTTGCCTTTGCCAATAGCAGCAAATTCCTCTTTGGCAGTATGCCTGGATAAAGCAATGGGGTTGCCTGGCTCGGTGCGACCAATGCCTGTAATAATAACTTCATCATCTCCTGCGGCGCCGGTTTGCACTGGGGCCGCCGGCTTGTCAGCAGGCTTGGAAGGACTGGTGGATTTTTCCAGCCGTAAGGCGAGCGATCGAAGTAGAAGTACCAACGGCTCAGTGTCATGAACCTTCTCCATCTGATTCAATAAGGGGGAATTAGCCTTCTTGTCAAATGGCTATCCTTGACAAAGGGTACCATTTATACCATAATCTACAATGTAGCGGGTATAGTTTAGTGGTAAAAGTGTGATTCGTTCTATTAATAACTGAATTTGAAATGATATACTTAAGGCATCCTTAAGTTTTTTATTTTTATATTCCGATGAAAACTTTAGTTCTTATAAAGGATTAAATCCTTTTCCTCTCAATAGCATATTGAGGAAGAATATACATTCTGGCGATTTGTATCCAAAGACTAATTTAAATTGCATCCAAAATAAAAATAGGATTATGAGTACAGAGTCGCGAAGCATAATTTTGCATTGGATTAAGTATTCCAATTTTGAAAATATGAGTAAAGGATCTATGGATGAAGATACAAAAAAGTTGATTTCCAATCGTAACTAAATCTTCTTAAAATAAGGAATAAGGAAGCCAAATAGCTAAAAAACGATAGTTTTGGTTTACTAGAACCATCCGCATATTGTTTCAGCTCGGTGGAAACCCAATTCTTTTCCTCAGGATCTCTTGAATGAAATTAGGGAACGAAGTAAGTAGATTAGATGGATTTAGATAGAATTTCTATCTCCTACTCTATAAGGATCATCTAGAAAGCGGAGAGCTTTGGTTCCATTCAAATAGAAAAGCTGACATAGATGTTAAGTGGTGAGAATATCCATAAAGGAGCCGAATGAAATCAAAATTTCATGTTCGGTTTTGAATTAGAGACGTTAAAAATAATCAACCAACGTCGACTATAACCCCTAGCCTTCCAAGCTAACGATGCGGGTTCGATTCCCGCTACCCGCTCCATTCTGTATAAAAGGAGTATTCTATTTGTCTAGACATGTTAGAGGCTTGTATTCAAGCCTTTTTTGTCCACCAGTTTCTGGTACTCCAGAGCGGAGTAGAGCAGTTTGGTAGCTCACGAGGCTCATAACCTTGAGGTCACGGGTTCGATTCCCGTCTCCGCACTTAGCAGTCTGTATAAAAGGACTATTCTATTTCTCTAGATATGGTAGAGGGGCGAATCCAACCCTTTTTTATTCATTAGTTCCCGGCCCTAGAGGGCAAAATTGAGCAGTTTGCGAAGTCACTTGCCTTCAAAAAAAGAAGGCGCAAGGCTTCTCCCTACCCTGCAGAAAATAAAAATGAAACGAAAGGGACAGTCTACCTCTCCCTTCCCTTTAAAAAAAGTTTGCCCGTTGTTTGTCTCAGTTAATACCCAATTTTTGGAGCTCTGTTGGCGAGTTCTATTTCTGCCTCCGGAGCGCCCTCTTTTTTTGAGTGGGATGCAAAGGAAGGGTAAGATAGTAAGGGATACGGCACTAGACTAACACCTAATTAATACTTAATTTAATATAAGTAGTTAAAGAGTTAACTAGACTAAACTTTTTATCATAGTACTTTGATAAATTAAGCGGGCGAGCGGCGGGAATCGAACCCGTATCTTCTCCTTGGCAAGGAGATATTTTACCATTGAACTACGCTCGCTACGGTATATATTTTATAGCGTATATCCGCCTGGGTCGACCTTCTATGTCTGGGTCGACCGTTTCATTTCATTTTCTATTATATTAGAGTTTTCCTTTTTTTATTATCTGTCAATGAATATTCTAATGGGAATGGAATTTCATAATACTGAAAGAGAAGAGCTAGCAATTCGGAACGCAAATTGCGTTTTAATACGTCTCACTATTCTAATTTTTTAGAAGAAATGGCCTTTATTATTTCTTTTTTATGGGGTTAATAAATATTAACCAAATTTAATTTAAGAAATGAGAGAATTCAGAATAGCTACGAGAAAGACAAGTCCAATCCATAATGATGTACCGGAAAATACAACATTTTTATTATTTGACCAACCATCAGGAGAAGCAAATACAAGGGGTACACTAATTACTAAGACTGAGGAAGTCGCAATTAATGCAAAAACAGCTAATTGGAAAGCAATAGTCATATTTCTAATCCTCCAAGCTACCATCAAATAAAGTTGACTACATATTTGATCCCTCACTTAAACCAAAATTGTAAAAAAATACAAGAAGTAGGAGGGGTTTAATCATGAATCCATTGATTCTTCTCTTTAATTCAAATTTATTACTTAAACCGCTTTTTTATTTGGATATGGGGGTGAGAAGAGATTATTTACTCTTTATTTCACAAGCGGGTATAGCGGATCCTGTATCCGTGTATACAGTATACAGAGATATATCGAAAAAGAACTTGTATCTGATATCTTTCTAGAGGCTAATAAATCTTTTTTTTATATGGCTATGTTCTATTTGTAGGAGTAAAATAAGGATTAGGCTGTGGAGAGATGGCTGAGTGGTTGATAGCTCCGGTCTTGAAAACCGGTATAGTTCTAGGAACTATCGAGGGTTCGAATCCCTCTCTCTCCTTTTGCTTATTGAATACGTTTGTTTCTTTCATTTTTTTTTCTGTCCCTTATCTTTCTTTCGTAAAAAGGAATGAATGGCTCGGCTAGATGGAATAACCGAGCCAGAACAGAAAAAAAGTAGAACAGGTATAAATAAGAAAATCTTAGTTAAGAGGGTTCATGTAAAGAACAGGTTCCAAATCACGATCGATTCCCTTTTCAAAACCTGCTGCAGCAGCTCGGGCTCTTCCTGCATGCCATAAATGGCCCACAAAAAAAGAAGAATCCTAGAACAAAATGAGAAGTTGATAACCAACTTCTAGGAGAGACATAATTAACTGCATTGATCTCGGTAGCTACGCCACCCACGGAATTTAAAGAGCCTAAAGGAGCGTGGGTCATATATTCTGCTGAACGTCGTTCTTGCCAAGGTTGTATGTCTTTTTTCAACCTACTCAAGTCCAAACCATTGGGGCCCCTTAGAGGTTCTAACCATGGAGCACGAAGGTCCCAAAAACGCATAGTTTCCCCTCCAAAGATAACCTCCCCAGTTGGGGAACGCATTAGATATTTACCTAAACCTGTGGGTCCTTGAGCGGATCCCACATTAGCTCCAAGACGCTGGTCTCTAACTAGAAAAGTAAATGCTTGAGCTTGAGAAGCTTCTGGCCCGGTGGGTCCATAAAACTCACTCGGATAAGCTGTATTATTGAACCATACAAAACAACAAGCGATAAAACCAAAGACAGATAAAGCAGCTAAACTATAAGACAAGTAAGCTTCTCCAGACCATACAAATGCACGGCGAGCCCATGCGAAGGGTTTGGTTAAAATATGCCAAATTCCGCCAAATACACAAATAAAACCCAACCATACATGCCCACCAATTATATCTTCTAAATCATCTACACTAACAATCCACCCTTCTCCACCAAAAGGAGATTTTAGTAAATAACCAAATATAACACTGGGACTAAGGGTCAAATTGGTAATTTTTCTTACATCTCCTCCCCCAGCCGTTGGTACTTCTACTTTGATCAACATGTCTCTCTTCAGCAATAAAGTCATCGTCTTGCGGTGGTGGGTCATTCGGCGCATCCTCACGAATGGCCGCTTCAGGACCTGGTGTTCTGTCCATTTTCGGTTCAGCCGCTTTGTCCAGGCGAGCCTTCTTGCTGGGCCTCAGCTTGGCCCTGAAAGAAATAACAGGGTCAATACAGCATATGTTATGATGTAATACATCAGAAACATCATAAGACTCACCCAAGTACAGTTTTGAGTGGCGGCAGCTGGGTGGCTGATGACTTGCCGGACGATGAATGGGAAGTGCCCTGATAATCGGAGTCAGACGGATTAAGAGGTTGACGAAAACAGCCCGCTTTAGGACAAGTACGGACAAGAGAGTTAGAGACCTCTGAACGGCGTTTCCGAACCGGACTGTTCGGTAAACTGGCGAAGGTAACTACCTGGCCACTATGCCGAGTTGTGCGGCAAGCTTCATGCTGTTGTGTCTTCATAAGAAAGTTTGGGTCCAAGTAAGCAAGAGGATGAGAAAATTTAACTTTCCGGTTTGCCCGACGGATTTTTTGTGAATGCAAAGGGTCTGAATCGGAGGAGAGAACAATTACCTTTACAGCTTCAGCGCGACTGACTTTGGTGTCATCTTGGCAAATATCATTATCAATAAGGCATGTGAAAAATAAGCCAAGTGAATCAAGCTCAACCTCAAGGTCCGGATTACCCACATCATCATCAATTGCCGGATCAGAAGATGCAGTGGTTTTCTTCCGGTTTGCTAGCCTCTTAACAACTCTTGTCTTAGGGCGGGTTGGCCTCTCCGGTTTCTCTGGCTTCTCTGGTTTCTCCGGTGGAAGTTTTTTGCTCCAAAATGGATCATCACCCTGTTTAAAAAAATGTGTTAATGTTAAGTAATGGGTAGATTGAGCAAGGATAGATTCAATAAAAAGTAAAGTATGAATCTTACAGCTGGCGGTTTGTTGGTGGCACAAAAGGGAAGCAGGCCAGTTCGAGCACAGACGGCCTCCGGTTTGTTCAATATCTTCTTTACAGCTTCAATGACTTCTTCATCTGTGAGCTGGATGTCATTGTGTCGCAGCGGGTCACTGGTACTGCCAGTATACTCGCACATCAAACCGGAGCGCTGGCTGAGGGGAAGTATGCTCCAAGATATCCAACAGGGAGCAAGGTCAACCCCTGTTAAACCGTTAGCCATAAAGGCCCTGAGCTTGGATAATTGAGGAGCATAGGTGCTTCTCTCTTTGGCAGTCAACCTTTGTGGAAAGGGGTGCGTGTTGCTAAGCCGTTCTGGACGGTAACCTGGCAAAGGATTTTCATCAAAAGGAGAGGTATCTTTGCAGTAGAACCATGTTTGGTTCCACTCTTTGGGATGACTGTGCAATTTGGCATGAGGATAGGTGACCTCTTTCCTTTTCTGAATCGCCATACCACCTAATTCCGTATTGGAACCATTGGTAAACTCTGTGCGGCGGTTTAGGTGGAAGCAGTCTCTGAATAATTCAACCATGGGTTCCTCTTGAAAGAATACCTCACACAGCACTTGGAAGTGGCATATGTTGGTTACGGAATTTGGGCCAGTATCTTGCGGATGGAGTTGGAAATTGGCTAAGACATCCCGGTAAAATTTTGACCCGGGAGGATTGAAGCCCCGGCCTAGATGATCGGTGAAAACAACAACCTCTCCCTCTTGAGGTGTGG
Source organism: Aegilops umbellulata (assembly GCA_032464435.1). Classification (NCBI taxonomy): domain Eukaryota; kingdom Viridiplantae; phylum Streptophyta; class Magnoliopsida; order Poales; family Poaceae; genus Aegilops; species Aegilops umbellulata. Next base: position 90,788,039 of record CP136055.1, read on the forward strand.
GAGGACATTTTGTACCGGGGACCCTCCAATGGATAGCCTCTTTACTGCTTGAGGCGCCAGTTTTAACTAAATTGTTCAACTGAGTCTCGGTCACGCGAGAGGGAACCCAGTTGCACTCGTACACTTGTTTAGCCATGACGTGATCTACAAAGGCAGCAATTCCGGTTCAAGAATATGTTGGACAAACATGCACTAGGGCATACATTGTTAACCCGGAGGCAGTTATTTCTAAACTGGAGTTTTGTGAAGCGGCAGTGTTTGGTTAAGGAACTCTAGCGGTTCAACAAGGGGACTAATGGTATATACCGGTTTGGTAATTTTTTTAGACAGAGTTAAACTGCCTGATCTAAATGTGGAGACAGTTGAGATTGCGGATAGATAAGTAGGCAGAAATAGGTTTCACAAGATTCTTCTACAGCATTGGATCTAAAGCATGTTCAGAAAATCAGAAAAATATTCAAAGGTTCAAAATAGACCAGTACTGAATCAATGGGCAGAGGTATATGTGGATCTATGGTCTTGAGATATAAAACTGAAAGCGGATGCTAAAAACTACCGCTACACAAAGCAAGGATTCACAGATGCATCTACGAACTATCATATGAACACGAGACAGGCGATGAACACTATAAGAAGCATGAAACCCTAGAACAGATCTGTGTTGAAAAGAGCGGAAGACTTACCGGAGATGAGGAAGACGCGGAAGATCGCCACGGTGCTCTGGTGCGCTAAGGTTGATGCAGCGGCCAAGGTCGATGCAGAATTTGACGGCGGCGGCGGAGCTCCGAGACTGGGCGGCTCGAGGAAGACGAAGCAGAAGGGCACGGAAGGGAAGAAAGGAAATGACCCTTCAGTCCTATTTATAAGGAAAGGGATATGTGACAGGCACGAGAATCCAGGAGCCACGAGTTTGGAAACGGAGCTGTTGCCTCGATTGTCGCATATCTATTAAACAAAAAAGGTATCATGGATAGTGTCTTTATGACAGGTGACGTCACTCCGGTTTACAACGGCCAGAGAAGATGATATCATGGCTGTTCAGCAATTACAAGAAGATGTTGAAGATGAAGATTTTTTGCTAAGGATTGACATGAACCTGTTCAAATCAATCTGGGGCCTAATGTTGGGGATATTACTACTGGGAGTAAACCGGCCTATCTGGGCCGGCTTAAACTTCGCCAATAGTTAGGTATGCCAAAACCCAAGAAGGCAGAGGAGGGCCTAAGGCCCATAGTCGGTTTAATCCTTGCAGCCGTAAACCGGCGTTGATATGTAAACTTGCATTGTAAGTTAGGAGTAAGTAGATACCAACCCGGACATGTCTATGAGCCGGTGTTGGGACTCTGTAAACCGACGGGCGTCACCCATGTATATAAGGGGACGACCCGGCGACGGTTCAAGGGACAGTAAAACACAACTCGAGGCTTAGGCGAAGCTTGTTTGCTCCCTAACCCTCGAAACCCCATCAATTCCATCACAACTAGACGTAGGCTTTTACCTTCATTGAAGGGGCCGAACTAGTATAAAATCCCCTGCGTCCCTGTGTCCGCTTTAACCACTTTAAGCTAACCCGTCGCGATGGCTCCATGACTAAGTCCTTCCAAGAGGACATCTGCCGTGACAAAACCATGACAGGAAGTAAAGAGTAACTTCAGGAGAACTGACCCTTATAGGGTTAATTATCTGGTGAACAATTCAGGGAGTGAGGCAGAAATATCTCTCGAGTTGAAACTTAATAAAACATCGAGAGCAAATATGAAGGTACAAAACGAAGTTTGAAGCGAATGGACAAACGATTGATACTTGAACAGAGTGTGAGAAAGGGGTTCAGAGCATCAGGAATAGATCATCTCTCGAAAGGTGGCTCGTGACATGATACGAAGCCAAATGCAAGAATATTTCGGAATCAAAGATATACACGAGAGTCAGGTTCCGATCTTGTGGAACTATGGGTTATGGGCCCACCATGTGGGTTAAAAGTAGAAAGGGGGCCGATAGTAAGGCAAGTCAGATGATATACTATCAGCTATGTCGGCAACAATGTCGGTACCAAGGGCGAGGGACGAAGAGAACCATCTTCCTGCTCGTTGAACGAGGCGGACTGAGGGAGTCCTGGATTAGGGGGTGTTCGGATAGCCGAACTATATCTTCAGCCGGACTCCAGGACTATGAAGATACAAGATTGAAGACTTCGTCCCGTGTCCGGAAGGTTCTTTCCTTGGCGTGGAAGGCAAGCTAGGCGTGCGGATATTCAAGATCTCCTACCAATGTAACCGACTCTGTGTAACCCTAACCCTATCCGGTGCCTATATAAACCGGAGGGTTGTAGTCCGTAGGACGAACACATCATAACCATCATCATACCCATAGGCTAGCTTCTAGGGTTTAGCCTCCTTGATCTCGTGGTAGATCTACTCTTGTACTACCCATATCATCAATATTAATCTAGCAGGAGTAGGGTTTTACCTCCATCGAGAGGGCCCGAACCTGGGTAAAATAAAGTGTCCCTTGTCTCCTGTTACCATCCGACCTTGACGCATAGATCGGGAACCCCTACCCGAGATCCGCCGGTTTTGACACCGACATTGGTGCTTTCATTGAGAGTTCCTCTGTGTCGTCACCTTTAGGCCCGATGGCTCCTTTGATCATCAACAACGATGAGGTCCAGGGTGAGACTTTTCTCCCCGGACAGATCTTCATCTTCGGCGGCTTCGCTCTGCGGGCCAACTCACTTGGCCATCTGGAGCAGATCGAAAGCCACGCCCCTGGCCATCAAGCCAGGTGGGGAAGCTTAAACTACACGGCAGATACCCTCGGAGACCTGATCTTCAACGGATTCAAGCCACAGCCAAGCGCTCCGCACTATCTCGAGGGGCATGATATAGCTCTGCCTCCGAACAGTGTCCTGGAGGCCGCATACGCTCTGGCCCCGATCCTTGATCCGGAGCCCGCTGCGTTCTTTGAGGATGAACGGTTGGACGTCACCTCGGGGGCTGCGATCTTAAAAGCCATTGAGACAAACGCAAGCCCCGCACTCCGCATGGCACATGACTCCAAGGAGCCGGACTCTTCTCCGAACTCCGAACCTCCCGCGCCCCGGCCAATCGAATCAGATTGGGCGCCGGTAATGGAGTTCACCGCCGCGGACATCTTTCAGTATTCGCCTTTCGGTGATATTCTGAAATCTCTCAAGTCTCTCTCTTTTTCAGGAGAGCCCTGGCCGAACTGTGGCCTGCGAGGTTGGGATTCGGACGACGAAGAAATTCAAAGCCCACCCACCACCCACTTAATAGCCACTATCGACGATTTAACCGACATGCTCGACTTTGGCTCCGAAGACTTCGACGGTATGGACGACGAAGACGAAGACGAACGGGAACCAGCGCCCATAGAGCACTGGACCTCCACCCCACTTAATGACGTATTCATGGTGGATACACCTGAAAAAACTCACAATGAGGAAGAAGGGGGCGAAAAGAAGGGTAAACCCTCCGAAAAGCACTCAAAGCGGCGACATAAACGCCGAGCGAAGCCCCGCCTCGATCAAGACCCAGCCATAGAGCAGGACGAGCCGGCAGATGACGAACGCATCCCAGAACAGCCGTCCGAACAGGGTAACACGGGCAGAGAGGACAAACAGTCCTCCCCCGGTCATAACAGAACTCCGGACGATACCACGTCGGATAAAATCATGGAGCAGAAGAATCTCCAAGAAAGGCTCGTCGCCACAGCACGAAGCCTGAAGAAGCAGAAGCAAAAGCTAAAGACGGCGGAAGATGCACTCAAAACAATATGGAGCAAAGTAATCAAGACCGCAGACAAATACGGCGGCAGCCGCCGCACCAAAAGCTATCCGAAGAGAAAGCTACTGCCCGAATTCGACCAGGAGGCCCTAGAGCCCCCAAACTCGAAAAACAAAAAGGCTACACGGTCGAATAAACGACCTCTCGGCCACTACAATACGGCAAACGGCGCCGCACTCAATGCGGCATGCGACACAATCAAAGACTCGCATCATGGCCCAGCCAGGTCCATTTACGGGCCAAGAAAGCAAGCTCTCGCAAGCAATGCAAAAAATCCACCATCAGAATCTGGCACACCCATATAGGGGTGCCGCACACCCTCTATGTTTCACCGATGAGGTCCTGGAATATGAATTCCCAGAGGGATTTAAACCCGTTAACATAGAGGCGTACGATGGAACAACAGACCAGGGAGTCTGGATCGAGGATTATATCCTCCACATACATATGGCTAGAGGAGATGATCTCCACGCCATAAAATATTTACCCCTTAAGCTTAAAGGGCCAGCCCGGCACTGGCTTAAAAGCCTTCCTGAAAACACAATTGGAAGTTGGGAAGAGCTCGAGGACGCTTTCCGAGCAAATTTTCAAGGGACCTACGTCCGTCCCCCGGACGCAGACGACCTCAGTCACATAACTCAGCAATCCAGAGAATCAGCTCGGCAGTTCTGGAACAGATTCCTCACTAAAAAGAATCAAATAGTGGATTGTCCGGACGCCGAAGCCCTAGCGGCTTTCAGGCACAATGTCCAAGACGAATGGCTCGCCAGACACCTCGGCCAGGAAAAGCCAAGAACAATGTCCGCACTCACAAGCCTCATGACCCGCTTTTGCGCAGGAGAGGACAGCTGGTTGGCACGATGCAGCCCCAGTGACCCAAGTACATCAGAAATCAGGGATGGAAACGGGAAACCACGGCGATACAAGGACCTTCGCCGAATCAAAAGAAAAATTCCGAAGAGCACGACAGTCAATGCCGGATTCAAAGGCTCACGGCAAAATCAGACAAAATCACCCCCTCAGGATAATAGGGAAGATCCGTCCAGTCTAAAGAGAATCATGGACAGGATATGTCAGACACACAGTACTCCTGGAAAGCCTGCTAATCATACCCACGGAGACTGTTGGGTTTTCAAACAATCCGGAAGGCTTAACGCGGAACACAAGGGGCTCGACACACCAAGTGAGGAAGAGGACGAACCCCAAAAGCAGAACACCAGGAAGCAAAAGAACTTCCCGCAAGAAGTCAAAACAGTGAACTCACTTCACATAACAAGGCATGAGGCACCCATAAAGGTCCGCACATTCAAGCCTATCCCTCAGGAGTCTGGCCACTGGTCACTAAAGCCAATCATTTTTGTTCAGCTAGATTATTCTCGCAATATCAAACACGCAGGCCGGACTGCCCTGATGCTTAATCCAATAATAGACGGATTCCAGTTTACCAACGTCCTTATGGACGGTGGCAGTGGACTAAATCTGATATATCAGGATACAATTCACCGCATGGGCATAAACCCAGCACGAATCCGTCACAGTAAAACCTCCTTTCAAGGAGTAGCACCAGGCCCGGACACCCACTGTATGGGTTTTCTCCGGCTTGTGGTCATATTTGGCTCTGCTAATAACTTTCGTCGCGAAAAGCTTATCTCCCACATAGTCCCGTTTTCTAGTCGCTATCAAGCACTAATGGGACGAGAAGCTTTCGCTCGCTTTAACGCAATACGGCATTATGCATCCCTCACGCTAAAGATGCCCAGTCCTCGAGGCATCATCTCTTTAAAGGGAGCATACTAAACTACATCTCCTCCAAACGGAGGATTGTGCGGCCGCTTAAACGGCCGCCCAACAAAATGGCATCGCCAGCCAAAAGACTTTTTCGATGTAAGTCACAAAAGGCCGCGGACCCGGACTCAATGAGTTCGGCACAAGCCCATTTTCGTTATAGGCTTGGTACGCCTCACCAGGGGCTGTACGCAGAGACAATAAAACTCGACCGTATTTATTTCTCACTTCACATTTTATTTATTATTCTTTTTGATCCGCACGACCCATTTTTCAATTTAGTTCTTCCCTTTTACAGATGAACGTCGTACGGCGCCCGTCCAGGACACGGCATAGCGGAGACACAGGCGCAGACGTGTAGTAGGGACCCGCCCCAAAGGATTCTTCTTAGATTAAGACCCTGCGTAAACCTTTTTTACTGTCTCTTGCTGCTATACATCCCCTGATTTACCTCACTATAACCATGGAGGAGACTGGCGTTTTGGCATGTGGCCACGCCAGAATTCTTGCAAGTACCTGGACACAAGGGGCTTTTTTCTTTTTCAAGGGTGTCGTTTCACACGCACCCACAAAGACCGAACACCTTAGGGAGTGTTCGGCGTCGCGAGTTTTGGCACTATATGCATCAGCTCCGAGTCATGATTTTGGTCACATGTTGGGTTGCCCGGCTCCTGAGTTTGGCCACCTTACGTTCCGTTCTATCGGCTAAGGTTGCACCAGGAGAACTACTGCGATTGTGCCCCAATTCGGCCGGGTGAGCACCTCAGTAGAAAAAGCCGAAAACCGACTGTCATGATGTAGTGCGAGACTGGTCGCCACTCGATGACTTATAGGAATTTATCGAATTCCTCCGTTTTGACAAAGGGCCGCTTCCCGGTCAGGCACATATGCGTCCCGAATTTGGGTAAACGCAGTCGCCATTAAAGGGCTACCTAAAGAGTCCCACTGTCAAGCTCCTATGGCTAAGTGAAAGTGTTAAAGCATTATAGTCCGGTTGCCTAGCCCGCGGCGCTATCACCTCCTTTGTAGGACCAAGACGTTGGGTTAAGTGTGAAAATGCATTCTCCGCACGCACCCCCGCACTATGTGCGTGGGGGCTGAAGCCAACGACTGCAATCTTTCAGAATTTATATATTAAAACGGCCGCACAGGAGGTGTTATTAATACTTGAAGGCACAAGTCTAAATTACGCCATTACAATTTATAAAAATATTGATCTACGATTACATATGCTGTCATAAAACAGCATCTTTCGAACACTGCGTCTCTATTATACGAGCGCCCGCAAGGACTTCCTCAAAATAGTGCTCAGAAGGAATTCGGCTTTTATCCGAATCACAGGACGCAACAACGGTGGGCTCCATATCTTCCCAGTATGTCTTGACATGGGCAAGAGCCAGCCGCGCGCCCTCTGTGCAAGCGGACCTCTTTAGAGATTCAATCCGAGGCACCACATCAAGAAATTGCTGCACCAAACTGAAATAGCTTCTCGGCTTCGATCTCCCCGGACACAGGCGGTCCATGGCATACTTCATGGCGAGCCCGGACAACCTATTCAGCTCGGCCGATTGGGCCAGGCGATCATCCACTGATAGTGGACGCTCTGGATTAGTGAACTGCGACCAGAAGAGCTTTTCCACTTCATGATCTTTCTTATCTTGAAAGTACCTGGTCGCATCAGCGGCACTAGCCGACAAATCCAGATAGGTGTCCTCCACGCTCCACGCTCGGTCCAACGGGGCGAACTTTGGATCACAGAATTTTCTCCGCAGCAGGAAGGGCTTTCCATCCGCAATTAGTCTGGCTTGACGCAGCTCTTCCCTTGACGCTCTCATACCAGAGCGGGCGTCCTTGGCGTCGGCGACGGCCTTCTCTAAATCCGTCTGCCGGGCTCGACCTTCCTCTTCAAGAAGTTTGCAACGGTCAGTAGCACTTTTCAACTTCACGGCTATATCAGCCATCTCCTCCTTGCTTCGGCAATGGGAAGCCTGTTCGGCTTTTAGCTCTTCACGGGCTCTTCCGGCAGCCGCATCGCTTTTTCTGGCTTGTTCCTTTGCTTTGGCGAGCTCGGCCCTAAGTCCTTCTACGGCCGCCGCACCATCTGCATCAAGCATACACAAGGTAAGATATTGACATAAAGCTCCTCTTACTAACAATCGCCAAATAAACTCAATACCTTGAGCATCATCAAGCCGCTTGTTAACAAGCACGATGTCGGCTTCTGCCTCATCGAGTTGCCGTTTCATTTCGGCAAAACCTCGAGTCCGGCTCGACTCCGGACAACCTGCCACCTACATACAAAGGTGCCACTTAAAGGACCTGGGATTAAGACCCTCTGCGCGCCGCTAATCTTTGCGGCACACAGAGTCTCAGGTGCTACAATCTATATAGGGCGCATGTTATTATGCACAATTAACAGTAATGTTCGTTATTCAAAACGTACCTCAAGGCCCGCCAGTAAACTCTTGACGGCCTCGTTCAGTCCGCTTTCCACGGATGAAATCTTTTCAATCACCGTGTGCATCAACACACGATGCTCCTCTGAAAAAGAGGCTCGGCCCAGCAGAACCTTCAGCTCCTCCGACCGAACACCAGATGGTGTCGGACTCGTCCCATGGCCTTCTTCGGAGGCCGGACACGGAGAACCCCGGGGGGCCGCATGATCACCTTCTGCCTCTGGCAGATTCGGAGAAATCCTCTGCGACGACACTTCGGCGTCGCCCGCCTTGCTAGGCGATGAAGGAGGAGGCGTTCCGCTCTCCATCATCTCCGGAAGAAGATCCCCCGATGACGAGCTCTGCCGAGAAGGGTCGAGGTCCGAACTACAAGGTAAGGTTTCGGTTAAAACTTCTCAGATATAAATTAAGGATTTCTCTTTAAAGAATGACTCTCTTTCTACTTATGGCTCATTGGAGGGATGCTCCTTTTGAGGATTTAGTTTGCCCGAGGGGCTCCCCGGCGTCGGGTCCTCTGACGCGGATTCTTTCCCCCGCTTTGGAGCTATGGCTCCCGGGTCGTCAGAGGCGGCCCTTTTCTTCCCCTTTGGAGAGGAGTTGTCGATTCCCCCCTTTGGGATGGCCCCTTTCGAAGAGGCCACGGTTTCCTTGTCCGCCCCTTCATTTTCCTCCAGAGGCGCCACCTCCAACATCCTGACTAGCACAGGATCTAGCCTGGTCTCGGGAAGGGGAGCCGGACACCGGACCAGCTTTGCCTTCGCTATCCACTCCTGCGTAAAAAGGAGAAGTACTGTTAAAAAATAAGCCAATTGTACGGATAGAAGGTCCGGGTGCAAGGTCACCTACTTCTGTATCCGGGCGGTTGCGGCTTAAACCAGCATCCTCGGTCAAATCCGGACTCACTCCTTGTGGTCCGAAGAACAGTCTATACATCTCCGTAGGCGTCACGCCCATGAAATTTCGGATAACTCGCGGCCCCTCTGGGTTGAACTCCCACAAGCGGAGGGGGCGACGTTGGCCGGGCAGTGTCCGGCGAATCAGCATAACTTGTGTTACCTTGACCAGGTTGAGGTCTCCTTTTAGGGGATCCTTTATGCGGCCCTGCAACAGAGGAACGACTTTGGGCAAGCCCCGATCTAACCCTGTGTTGATCCACGATGTTAAACGTGGTGGGGGGCCCGAGCGAAAGGCGGGAGGCGCTACCCAAGTGGTGCCCCGAGGAGAGGTGATGTAGAACCACTCCTGTTGCCATAAGCCGAGCTCCTCTTGAAAAGTGCCCTCGGGCCATGGAGCATTGGTATTCCTTTTTATAACAGCACCTCCGCACTCTACGTGACGCCCCTCGATTATCTTCGGTTCTACCTTGAAGGTCTTGAGCCATAATCCGAAGTGAGGAGTGATATGGAGAAACGCTTCACACACAACAATGAAGGAGGAAATATGGAGGATGGACTCCGGAGCTAGGTCATGGAATTCCAGCCCATAATAAAACATCAGCCCCCTTACGAAAGGATCCGTTGGGAAGCCTAATCCCCGAAGGAAGTAGGAGATGAATACTACGCTCTCACCAGGTTGAGGGCTTGGGATCGCTTGTCCTTGAGCAGGCAACCTGTGCGGGATCTCGCTGGTCAGGAACCTAGCCTCCCTCAACCTTGATACGCCCTCCTCCATAACGGAGGAGGGCATCCATTGGCCTTGAAGGCCGGAGCCGGACATTGTTGATGGTCCGGTGAGCCTAGAATCTAAAAGCCTGGGGTGTTGGAACTCGAGGCTATGGGCGAGCTTGTTTTGAGAACACAAGAGGGGAGCAAGGTCTCTGAGGGAGTCCTGGATTAGGGGGTGTTCGGATAGCCGGACTACATCTCCCGTCGGACTCCAGGACTATGAAGATACAAGATTGAAGACTCCGTCCCGTGTCCGGAAGGTTCTTTCCTTGGCGTAGAAGGCAAGCTAGGCGTGCGGATATTCAAGATCTCCTACCAATGTAACCGACTCTATGTAACCCTAACCCTATCCGGTGTCTATATAAACCGGAGGGTTGTAGTCCGTAGGACATAATCATCTTCATACACAATCAAACCATAGGCTAGCTTCTAGGGTTTAGCCTCCTTGATATCGTGGTAGATCTACTCTTGTACTACCCATATCATCAATATTAATCTAGCAGGAGTAGGGTTTTACCTCCACCGAGAGGGCCCGAACCTGGGTAAAACAAAGTGTCCCCTGTCTCCTGTTACCATCCGACCTTGACGCACAGTTCGGGACCCCCTACCCGAGATCCGCCGGTTTTGACACCGACACTGGTGCTTTCATTGAGAGTTCCTCTGTGTCGTCACCTTTAGGTTCGATGGCTCCTTCGATCATCAACGGCGATGAGGTCCAGGGTGAGACTTTTCTCCCTGGACAGATCTTCGTCTTCGGCGGCTTCGCTCTGCGAGCCAACTCGCTTGGCCATCTAGAGCAGATCGAAAGCTACGCCCCTGGCCATCAAGTCAGGTTTGGAAGCTTAAACTACATGGCGGATGTCCGCGGAGACTTGATCTCCGACGGATCTGAGCCACAGCCAGGCGTGCCGCACTGTCAAGAAGGGCATGATATAGCTTTGCTCCCGAACAGTGTCCTGGAGGCCGCATACACGCCGACCCCGATCCTTGATTTGGAGCCCGCTGCGTTCGTCGAGGAAGAACGGTTGGATGTCACCTCAGGGGCTGCGACGTTAAAAGCGATCGAGCCGAACGCCAGTCCCGCACTCCGCGTTGCCCATGACTCCAAGGAGCCGGATTATTCTCCGAACTCCGGGCTTTCCAAGCCCCCGCCGATCGAATCTGATTGGGCGCCTATAATGGGGTTTACCGCCGCGGACATCTTTCAGTGCTCACCTTTTGGTGACATCCTGAATTCTCTCAAGTCTCTCTCTTTATCAGAAGAGCCCAGACCGGATTATGGTCTGCGAGGTTGGGATTCGGACGATGAAGAAATTCAAAACCCACCCACCACCCACTTGATAACCGATGTCGAAGATCTGACCGACATGCTTGACTTCGGCTCCGACGACCTCGACGGTATGGACGACGAATACGGAGACGAACCGGAACCAGCACCCACAGGGCACTGGCTATCCACCACACACAACGACGTACTCATGGTGGATACACCGGAAAATATTGACAATGAGGAAAAAGGGGGCGAAAAGAAGGGTGAACCCTCCGGGAAGCACTCAAAGCGGCGACGTAAACGCCGAGCTAAACCCCGCCTCGATCAAGACCCCGCCATAGAGCAGGACGAATCGGCAGGTGACGAACATGCCTCAGAACAGCCGTGTGAACATCGCAGCACGGGTAAAGAAGACGAACAGTCTTCCCCCTGTCATAACCAAACTCCAGACGATATCACGCCGGATAAAACCATGGAGCAGAAGAATCTCCAAAAAAGACTAGCTGCCACAATAGGCAGCCTAAAAAAGCAGAAGCAAAAGCTAAAGACGGCGGAAAATGCACTCAAGACAAGATGGAGCAAAGTAATCAAGACCGCAGACAAATACAGCGGCAGCCGCCGCACCAAAAGCTATCCGAAGAGAAAGCTACTGCCCGAATTCGATCAGGAGGCCCTAGAGCCCCCAAACGTGGAAAATAACAAGGCTGCGCGATCGGATAGACGACCTACCGGCCACCACAAAATGGCAAACGGCACCGCACACAATGCGACATGCGACCCAATTAAAGATTCGCATCATGCCCCAGCCAGATCCATTTACGGACAAAGGAAGCACGCTCCCATGAGCAATGTAGAAAATACACCATCAGAATCCGGCGCAACCAAATACAGGGGTGCCGCACACCCCCTATGCTTCACCGATGAGGTCCTGGAATATGAATTTCCAGAGGGATTTAAACCCGTTAACATAGAGTCATACGATGTAACAACAGACCCCGGAGTCTGGATCGAGGATTATATCCTCCACATACATATGGCCAGAGGAGACGATCTCCACGCCATAAAATATTTACCTCTTAAGCTCAAAGGGCCAGCTCGGCACTGGCTTAAAAGCCTTCCTGAAAATACAATCGGAAGTTGGAAAGAGCTCGAGGACGCTTTCCGAGCAAATTTTCAAGGGACCTACGTCCGTCCCCCGGATGCAGACGACCTCAGTCACATAACTCAGCAGTCCGGAGAATCAGCTCGGCAGTTCTGGAACAGATTCCTCACTAAAAAGAATCAAATAGTGGATTGTCCGGACGCCGAAGCCCTAGCGGCTTTCAGGCATAATGTCCGAGACGAATGGCTAGCCAGACACCTCGGCCAGGAAAAGCCAAGAACAATGGCCGCACTCACAAGCCTCATGACCCGCTTTTGCGCAGGAGAGGACAGCTGGTTAGCACGATGCAGCCCCAGCGACCCAAGTACATCAGAAATCAGAGATGGAAATGAGAAGCCGCGACGACATAAGGATCATCGCCGAATCAAAAAGAAAAGTCTGAAGAGCACGACAGTCAACGCCGGATTCAAAAGCTCACAGCACAATCAGACAAAGCCAACCCCTCAGGATAACAGGGAAGATCCGTCCAGCCTAAAAAGAATCATGGACAGGATATGTCAGATACACAGCACTCCTGGGAAACCTGCTAATCATACCCATAGAGACTGTTGGGTTTTCAAATAGTCCGGAAGGCTCAACGCCGAACACAAGGGGCTCGACACACCTAGCGAGGAAGAAGACGAACCCCAAAAGCAGCACACCAGGAAGCAAAAGAACTTCCCACAAGAAGTCAAAACAGTGAACTCACTTCACATAACAAGGCATGAGGCACCCGTAAAGGTCCGCATATTCAAGCCTAAATCTCAGGCGTCTCGCCACTGGTCATTAAAGCCAATAACTTTCAATCAGCTAGATTATTCTCGAAATATCAAGCATGCGGGCTGGACCGCCTTGGTACTCAAACCAATAATAGACGGATTCCAGTTTACCAATGTCCTTATGGACGGGGGCAGTGGACTAAACTTGATATATCAAGATACAATTCGCAGCATGGGCATAAACCCAACAAGAATCCATCACAATAAAACCTCCTTTCAAGGGGTAGCACCCGGCCCAGACACCCATTGCATGGGTTTTCTTCGGCTGGCAGTCATATTTGGCTCCGCCAATAACTTTCGTCGCGAGAAGCTGATCTTCCACATAGTCCCGTTTTCAAGCCGCTATCAAGCACTACTGGGACGAGGAGCCTTCGCGCGCTTTAACGCAATACCGCATTACGCATCCCTCACGCTAAAGATGCCCGGTCCTCGAGGCATCATCTCTTTAAAGGGAATGCACTAAAATACGTCTCCACCAAAAGGAGGATTGCACGACTGCCTAAACAGCCGCACAATAAAATGGCCTCGCCGTCCAATAGACCTTTTCGATATAAGTCACAGAAGGCCATGGTCCCGGACTCTATGAGTTCGGCAAGAGCCCCCCATCATCGTCGGCTCACTACGCCATACAAGGGGCTGCACACAGAGACAATAAAGCTCGACTTCATTCATTTTTATTTTTTATTATTCTTTTTGTCCCACACGACCCATTTTAAATTTAAATTCCTCTCTTTTACAGATGAATGTCATACGGCGCCCGTCCAGGACACGGCACAGCGGAGACACAAGCGCAGACGTGCAGTAGGGACCCGCCTAAAGGATTCTTTTTAGATTAAGGCCCTGCGTAAACCTTTTTTACTGTCTCTTGCTGTTATACATCCCCTGGTTCATTTTACCATAACCAAGGAGGAGACTGGCGTCTTGGCATGTGGCCACGCCAGAATTATTGCTCGTACCTGGACACGAAGGGCTTTTTTCTTTCTCTTTATATAAAAGGGGGAGGGTGTTGTTCCGCACACACCCACAAAGACCGAACACCTTAGGGAGTGTTCGGCGTCGCGAGTTTTGGCACTATATGCATCAGCTCCGAGTCATGGTTTTGGTCACATGTTGGGTTGCCCGGCTCCTGTGTTCGGCCACCTTACGTTCCGTTCTGTCGGCTAAGGTAGCTCCAGGAGAACTACTGCGCCCGGTTCGACCGGGCGAGCGCCTCAGTAGAGAAAGCCGAAAACCGACTGTCATGATGTAGCGAGAGACTAGTCGCCACTCGATGACTCATAGGGGTTTATCGAACTCCTCCGTTTTGACGAAGGGCCGCTTCCCGGTCAGGCTAGCATGCGCCCCGAATTCGGATGAGCGCAGTCGCCATTCCTGGGCTACCTAAAGAGTCCCATTTTCAAGCTCCTATGGCTAAGTGAAAGTGTTAAAGCATTATAGTCCGGATTGCCTAGCCCGCTGCGCTATCACCTCCTTTGTAGGACCAAGACGTTGGGTTAAGTGTGATATTGCGTTTTCAGCGCGCACCCCCGCACTATGTGCGTGGGGGCTGAAGCCAACGACTGCAATCTTTCAGAATTTATATTGAAACGGCCACACAGGAGAGGTTTTATTACTTGAAGGCACAAGTCTAAAATACGCCATCTATAAAAATACTGATCTATGATTACATATGCTGTCATAACGCAGCATCTTTCGAACACTGCGTCTGAATTATATGAGCGCCCGCGAGGACCTCCTCAAAAAAGTGTTCGGCAGGATTTCGGCCTTCAGCCGAATCACGAGACGCAACAGCGGTAGGATCCATATCTGCCCAATATGTCTTAACTCGGGCAAGAGCTAGCCGAGCACCCTCTGTGCACGCTGACCTCTTCAAAGCTTCTACTCGAGGCACCACGTCAAGAAATTGCTGCACCAAGCTAAAATAGCTTGTCGGCTTTGATCCGCCCGGGCATAAGCAACCCATGGCATACATCATGGCGAGTCCAGACAATCTATTCAGCTCGGCCCATTGGGCCAGGCGATCGTCCACCGCAAGTGGACGCCTTGGATTGGTGAACTGCGACCAGAAGAGTTTTTCCACTTCATGATTCTCCTTATCCTGAAAGTGTCTGGTTGCATCGGCAGCACTAGCCGCCAAGTCCAGGTAGATGTCCTTCACACTCCATGCTCGATCCAACAGGGCAAACTTCGAATCACAAAATTGTCTCCGCAGCAAGAAGGGCTTTCCATCCGCAATCAGTCCGGCTTGACGTAGCTCTTCCTTTGTCGCTCTCACCACAGAGCGGGCGTCCTTGAGGTCAGCAACGGCTTTCTCCAAATCCGTCTGCCTGGCTCGGCCATCCTCCTCAAGATATCTGCAACGGTCAGTAACACTTTTCAACTCTATGGCAATATTAGCCATCTCCTCCCTGCTTCGGCAATGGGCAGCCTGTTCGGCCCGCAGCTCTTCACGGGCTCTCAAGGCAGCTGCATCGCTTCTTCTGGCTTGGCTCTTCGCTTTGGCGAGTTCGGCCCTAAGTCCTTCCACGGCTGCCGCACCATCTGCATCAAGTATACACACGGTAAGATTTTGACCTAGATCTCCTCTTACTAACAATCGCCATGAAAAATCAATACCTTGAGCATCATCAAGCCGCTGGTTAACCAGCGTGATGTCGGCCTCTGCCTCGTCAAGTTGCCGTTTCATTTCGGCAAAATCTTGAGTCCGGCTCGACCCCGGACAATTAGCCGCCTACATATACAGACACCATTTTAAGGACCTGGGATTAAGATCCTCTGCGTGCCGCACATCTTTGCGCCACACAGAGTCTCAGGGGCTACTATCTACACAGGACGCATGTTATTATGCGTAATTAACACTAATGTCCGTTATTTGAAACGTACCTCAAAGCCCGCCAATAAACTCTTGACGGCCTCGTTCAGCCTGCCTCCTGCGGCTGCAATTTTTTCAACCACCGTGTGCATCAACACACGATGCTCCTCTGAAATAGAAGCTCGGCCCACCAGAACCTTTAGCTCCCCCGGCCGAACACCAGTTGGCGCCGGACTCGTCCCACGGCCCTCTTCGGATGCCGGGCACGGAGAGCCTTGTGGGGTCATGTGATCGTCTTCTGCCTCTGGCAGATTCAGAGAGATCCTCTGTGATGACACTTCGATGTCGTCCGCCTTGTTAGGCGATGCAGAAAGAGGAGGCGTCCCGCTCTCCATCATCTCCGGAAGGAGATCCCCCGACGATGAGTTCTGCTGTGAGGGATCGAGGTCCGAACTACAAGGCAAAGTTTCGGTCAAACACTTTTCAGATATAAAGCAAGGATTTCTCTTAAGAACAATTCCTTTTCTACTTACGGCTCGTTGGAGAGCCGCTCCCCTTGCGGACTCAATTCGGCGTAGGGGCTCCTCGGCGACGGGTCCTCTGACATGGATTCTTTCCCCCGTTTTGAAGCTTGGACTTCCGGGTCGTCAGTGGTGGCCCTCTTCTTTACCCTAGGAGGGGAACTTTCAATTCCCCCCTTCGGAGTAGCCTCTCTCAAAGAGGCCATGGTTTCCTTGTCGGTCCCCTTATCTCCCTCCAAAGGCACTACCTCTAGCATCCTGACTAGCACGGGATCCAGCCTGGTTTCGGGAAGGGGAGCCGGACACCGGATCAGCTTCGCCTTTGCTATCCACTCCTGCTTAAAGGAAGAAACGCTATTAAAAAGCAAGTAAAACTATGCGGATAGAAGGTCCGAACACAAGGTCACCCACCTAAGTATCCGGGCGATTGCGGCTTAGGCCAGCATCCTCGATCAGGTCCGGACTCGCTTCTTGCGATCCGAAGAACAGTTTATGCATCTCCTTAGGCATTACGCCCATAAAATTTCGGAGAACTCGCGGTCCCTCTGGGTTGAACTCCCATAAGGGAAGGGGGCGACGTTGGCCGGGCATTGTCCGTCCAATCAGCATGACTTGTGTCACCTTGACCAGGTTGAGGCCTCCTTCCAGGAGATCTTTAATGCGACCCTGTAGCAGAGGAACATC
Organism: Aegilops umbellulata; assembly: GCA_032464435.1. NCBI lineage: Eukaryota > Viridiplantae > Streptophyta > Magnoliopsida > Poales > Poaceae > Aegilops > Aegilops umbellulata. The sequence goes on from CP136055.1 coordinate 90,804,954, forward strand.
TTTGGGCAAACCCCGATCTAATTCCGTATTGATCCACGATGCTAACCGTGGTGGGGGACCCGAGCAAAAGGCCGGAGGCGCCACCCACGTGGTGCCTCGAGGAGCGGTAATATAGAACCACTCCCGTTGCCATAAGCCAAGCTCTTCTTCAAGAGCGCCTTCGGGCCAAGGAGTGTCGTCTTTTCTTTTTATAGTGGCACCTCCGCACTCTGCGTGGCGCCCCTCGATTATCTTCGGTTCTACTTTGAAGGTCTTGAGCCATAGCCCGAAGTGAGGGGTAACATGGAGGAATGCTTCACACATAACTATGAAAGAGGAGATGTGGAGGATGGACTCCGGGGCTAGGTCATGGAATTCCAGCCCGTAATAGAACATCAGCCCCCTTACAAAAGGATCCGTTGGGAAGCCTAATCCACGGAGGAAATGGGAGATAAATACTACGCTCTCACCTGGCTGAGGGCTAGGGATCGCTTGTCCTTGAACAGCAACCTGAGCGGAATCTCGCTGGTCAGAAATCTAGCTTACCTCAACTTTGATACGTCCTCCTCCGTGACAGAGGAGGGCATCCATCGACCCTGAAGATCAGAACCGGACATTGTTGAAGGTTCGGCGCGCCTGAAATCTGGAAGCCTAGGGTGTTGGAACTCGAGGCGACAGGCGAGCTCGTTTTGGGAATAGAAGAGGGGACGGGGCCTTGGTCTCTTTATAAGAGGCGGAATACCAAGAGCCCTCCCCGTAATCGTCTTGGACTAGCCTTGAGTTAGGCAGGACGTGCTAACAGGCACGTTTGGGTTACCCACGTCCGTATTAATGAGAATCCTGTTAAAAGGGGCGCACGATCTCTGCTTCGATAAGACGTGCCAAGGAAACCGCCTCGTTAAACGTGTAGCGGTGGAACAGTAAAAATATTCCGTGCAGAAGGCTTGGCCGCAGTGTTATGATGCACCGCGGGATACGTCAGCAGATTTGATTTGTGTTAATATTATTCTCTATATGGCAATACGTGGAAAACTTGTTTTGCAGAGCCGGACACTTTTTTGGTGACATTCATCTTCTTGAAGAACTTGGAGGAGGAACCCGCCTTGCAATGCCGAAGACAATTTGCGCGCCGGACTCGTCGTCATTGAAGCCAGGTTCAGGGGCTACTGAGGGAGTCCTGGATTAGGGGGTGTTCGGATAGCCGGACTACATCTCCCGCCGGACTCCAGGACTATGAAGATACAAGATTGAAGACTCCGTCCCGTGTCCGGAAGGTTCTTTCCTTGGCGTAGAAGGCAAGCTAGGCGTGCGGATATTCAAGATCTCCTACCAATGTAACCGACTCTGTGTAACCCTAACCCTATCCGGTGTCTATATAAACCGGAGGGTTGTAGTCCGTAGGACAGAATCATCTTCATACACAATCAAACCATAGGCTAGCTTCTAGGGTTTAGCCTCCTTGATCTCGTGGTAGATCTACTCTTGTACTACCCATATCATCAATATTAATCTAGCAGGAGTAGGGTTTTACCTCCACCGAGAGGGCCCGAACCCGGGTAAAACAAAGTGTCCCCTGTCTCCTGTTACCATCCGACCTTGACGCACAGTTCGGGACCCCCTACCCGAGATCCGCCGGTTTTGACACCGACAGTCTCGATCTCTTTATAAGAGGCAGAATATCAAGAGCCCTCCACGTAACCGTCTTGGACTAGCCTTTAATCAAGGCAGGACGTGCTTAACGGGCACGGTTGGGTTACCCACGTCCGTATTAATGAGAATCCCGTTAAAGGGGGCACACGATCTTTGCTTCGACAAGACGTGCCAAGGAAACCGCCTCGTTGAACGTGTTGCGGTGGAACAACAAAAAATAATCCATACAGAAGGCTTGGTCGCATTGTTATGACGCACTGCGGAATACGTCGGCAGATTTGATTTGTGTTTGTATTATTCTCTATATGGCAATACGTGGAAACTTGTTTTGCAGAGCCGGACACTATTTTTTGGTGTTTATTATCTTCTTGAAGAATTTGGAGGAGGAACCCGCCTTGCAATGCCGAAGACAATTTGCGTGCCGGACTCGTCGTCATTGAAGCCTGGTTCAGGGGCTACTGAGGGAGTCCTGGATTAGGGGGTGTTTGGATAGCCGAACTATATCTTCAGCCGGACTCTAGGACTATGAAGATACAAGATTGAAGACTTCGTCCCGTGTCCGGAAGGTTCTTCCTTGGCGTGGAAGGCAAGCTAGGCGTGCGGATATTCAAGATCTCCTACCAATGTAACCGAGTCTGTGTAACCCTAACCCTATCCGATGCCTATATAAACCGGAGGGTTGTAGTCCGTAGGACGAACACATCATAACCATCATCATACCCATAGGCTAGCTTCTAGGGTTTAGCCTCCTTGATCTCGTGGTAGATCTACTCTTGTACTACCCATATCATCAATATTAATCTAGCAGGAGTAGGGTTTTACCTCCATCGAGAGGGCCCGAACCTGGGTAAAATAAAGTGTCCCTTGTCTCCTGTTACCATCCGACCTTGACGCAGAGATCGGGACCCCCTACCCGAGATCCGCCGGTTTTGACACCGACACGGACCAATAGGCAAAGTTCTCGTCCATCGGTGGTTACCGGGATGCTATCAACAAATGCAAAAGGGCCTTATTGACATGGTTGTACAACAAGGTGTTTATATAAGCAGAAGAACATTACTGCTTAGATCCTATGGATCACAAGGAAGGTTAAACAAATCAATGGAAAGGAAAATGTGATCATCAGATCAGACAGAACAATGGAAAGGAAAATGTGTTTGACACATATACCAGGGGTATACCCTTCCCAAGGACAAGCAGAGCATGATATCCATAACAGGATATAATGTAGAAAACCCTTTAAGAAAGGGGAGAGAAATATCGTGACATTACCCATACAACGGTGTTTGGGGTAATTATTAAAGAAATTTTAGCATTGTGCTTCAAATGTTCTTATTGAAAACCGGAGTACCACATACGTGCTTCGAGATAGCGTTGACATGGTTTTTAAGCAAGGTCAGACTTTGGATACACAAAGGATCCATCAGGAACAACCCATAGAATAAGTGTTACAATTTCCCCATGAAAGAATGGATAACATTGCTAAAAAGGAAAACTATAACAATGGGTCCTCCGACCAGGTGTGCTGGGCATGACATCACCGTATCGGGTTAAAGACCAATGTTATAACTCTTGGGAATATGTTCCAACCATCATATCTGACCGAAATTTAGATCGGATTGATGTCAAGATACCTTAGACTCAGGATGCCTGAGAAGAAAAGGTGCAATACAATTTGACGAGATGACATAGTAAGTTTCTTGAGAAATGAACTATGGAAGCGAGTTCTAAAACAAGAGTTCATCATTAAACCAAGGAAAGGGGTGATGGGGTGACTGATGGACTCAGAGACAATTCCTCGAGATTAACAAAAGATGGATTTCCACAATTATGTGAACAAGGAGATATCATTTGTCAGATCAAATGGTATAATGATGTATGCTCGAGGAAAACATACACAATTAAATATTGGTTGAAAGGTGCACCCGAAATATGGGTTGCACGACCAATGCCAGAATGGTTATTCAATAATCAATAGTCTAAGAATGAGCGGCCGACCATTAACTTCAAAGCAATAGGGTTGCTAGAAGGAAAGAATCCAAACAACACCGCTCACTTGTTGGAATCAACACGGGACCAAGAAGGAAAAGTTATGGTGAGAAGTATTACTTGCATCAATAATTCATAAGAGGTGGTGAAATTCTCACAACATTCTTGTCGTAAATGATGCTAATATTCCAAGGTAAAGAAGAACAATGCTAGGCAGGAAGGAACTCAAGGTACAACACAAAACACGAACAAGTTTGTGTTGGAGGATAGGCAATAAAGTGGCCGGTGATAACACAACTCTTCGAGGGCAAGGATGGTATTTCTGAACATGAATTCGATCGATATCCTTGAAGAGCTCAGAATGTTGATGATGATCATGACACATTTATTGAGAGGTTTCATGAAGATATTATCGCTCATCGACGACATCAAGCAAAAGGAAGGATGGAGCGAAAAGTTATTGAAACCACGGGTACAACACACACTCGGAATCAAGCTTGTTGTTCAAGGCAAAATGATATGACGAGGAAAGTTGACGTAAGCTTAGCTCATCATCGAAAATTGTGCTCCGGGAAGAAGGACCAGGTAGCACAGTTAAAAGTTTGCACGATAATGATATAACCGATAAGGCTAGGAATGACTTAAAGGATTATTAAACTCATAAGCAACAAAAATTACTTAGAGTTATTGAATCGGAGTGCGGAATCGATTCACTTATCGGTGTTCTCGAGTGACTAACAACCCAGAACCCGTGAAGTGACATTGACAGGGAAAGGTAGTACTTCATCAAAAGTTCATAAGATGTAGTGCAATGGTATGCTATCCTCAAGATATCAGGGGTTAATACTCGAGGAAGATCAAAACAGAGGTTGCGGAGATGTATCGATCAACAGAAGACAAGTGCTTTAACTTGTCTGAGAAATGGAATCAAGGAGAAAATGTGGTCAGGACCGTGATTGCAAAGGGTCAATACATAGATACCAGATGATATCATACCAAGGGAATAGTTATTATTACAAGAAGCTTTTATGATAAGTTCCACATCGGGTCCATGGGCATGAACACAAAGTTCAAGGTCCACTCCCACTTCTCCAATGCATAACGTTTCATTCACTTCACATTTTCAAAGAAGTTGTAGTGTTGAATTTTTTCTAGCGAAGCACCAGAAGAGTATGACTCACGAAAACTTTCGGGTTCACATAGTTTTAGAGATGGTATAGGTTCAACCCATCGGGGCATCTTAGAAACATATACCACAAGCTTCAAGACTAAATATCACCAGCTCGAAAGCAGAGCAAGGTTGAGAAAGTAGAGGATACAATTTACCAAAGGCATTATGTATCCGAGAGAAGGCTCACAAGGTTATTGGATATGAAGGACATTGTCGGATAAAATCCATTAAAAGATCTGCCGGTCCATAACAGAGCTGATGTGAGCATCGACACACAGCCAGAGGAAGTAACAATGCAAATGCATTGGATTATAGAAACAACTGACTAATCCAGAGCTCAAATGCAAAGGAATTGTGATTTTCAAATCAAGGGATCAGAAGCAATGTTCTGATTAGGGATGGATAGGTTGAATAGCCTTAGGGGTACAATTGATGACAATTGGATTGGTTGAGAACCAGCTCATGTTCAAAAATGACGTCTAAGCCAGAAAGATAATTTAGAAGGGTCGATTGATGACTGTGTGCATTCGCACACATGTTGGATCAATAGGATCAAAATGACGGTGTCAAAAGATACTAGTGAATATTGCTAGTGATATGGGAGCATCCATAATGTAAGCTTAAGTATTTGCAGAGCAATATTTTGAAGAGGATGCTCAGAAGGTCGGATAGTATTTCAGAGTACCTTATGAAGCATACGAACAACTGGGATGAACGAATCCTCGATAAGTGTGAGGAATTATTTGCAGGTGTATTCACGCTCAAAAGAGCTAACAGTAGGCATAAAGGATTTTCGAGATATTGGAAAATATTCCGTTGTATCTAGTAACATCAGGAGCATCTTGGGATGAAGGTATGGACAGCGAGTGTATGTATTTATCCATAGCGATATATCGGTGATAGGGAATTGCAAAAACGACGGCCACAAAGTCTCGAGAGAACATCAGAGGGTAACCCCGGAATCTTCTAGTGCAAAAGGCGATCATCTGTGATAAGGGCTCTCCAAAAGGAAGTAGTTACGAGAACCTAGAGTTAGAGTTAGAAAATTCGTTTTAACCTGAATAGAAGAGAGATCAGAGTCCCAGAGTATAGACGAGGAGTAAAAGATCCTAATACCACCCAAATGGCGACGTCGGCCCAGGGGCCGCACAGCCAAGTTAGTAAAACAATTTTCATCGACTAGACTCAACTTTGGCCAAGGAGTGTGGAAGGGGGATTCCTACAGGCAGCCGTCTCTGATACCAAGTTGTGACGCCCCCGATTCAATCGTACACTAATCATGCACGCAAATGTGTACGATCAAGATCAGGGACTCACGTGAAGATATCACAACACAACTCTAAAACATAAATAAGTCATACAAGCATCATAATACAAGCCAGGGGCCTCGAGGGCTCGAATACAAGTGCTAGATCATAGACGAGTCAGCGGAAGCAACAATATCTGAGTACAGACATAAGTTAAACAAGTTGCCATAAGATTGCTAGCACAAACTGGGATATAGATCGAACAAGGCGCAGGCCTCCTGCCTGGGATCCTCCTAACTACTCCTGGTCGTCGTCAGCGGGCTGCACGTAGTAGTAGGCACCTCAGGTGTAGTAGGAGTCGTCGTCGACAGTGGCGTCTGGATCCTGGGCTCCATCGTCTGGTCGCAGCAATCGGGTAGAGAAAAGGGAAAAAGGGGGAACAAGGCAACCGTGAGTACTCATCCAAAGTACTCGCAAGCAAGGAACTACACTACATATGCAAGGGTATATGTCTAAAGGACCATATCGGTGGACTGAACTGCAGAATGCCAGAATAAGAGGGGGATAGCTAATCCTGTCGAAGACTATGCTTCTGGCAGCCTCCGTCTTGCAGCATGTAGAAGAGAGTAGACTGAAGTCCTCCAAGTAGCATCGCATAGCATAATCCTACCCGGCGATCCCCTCCTCGATGCCCTGTTAGAGAGCGATCACCGGGTTGTATCTGGCACTTGGAAGGATGTGTTTTATTAAGTATCCAGTTCTAGTTGTCATAAGGTCAAGGTACAACTCCAAGTCGTCCTATTACCGAAGATCACGGCTATTCGAATAGATTAACTTCCCTATAGGGGTGCACCACATAACCCAACACGCTTGATCCCATTTGGCCGGACACACTTTCCTGGGTCATGCCCGGCCTCGGAAGATCAACACGTCGCAGCCCTACCTAGGCACAACAGAGAGGTCAGCACGCCAGTCTAAATCCTATGCACGCAGGGGTCTGGGCCCATCGCCCATTGCACACGTGCACGTTGCGTGGGCGGCCGGAGAGTAGACCTAGCAACCTCCATTACAAAGGAAGTTGCGTTACGCGGTCCAACCCGATGCGCGCCGCTCAGTCGCTAACGTCATGAAGGCTTCGGTTGATACCACGACGTCGAGTGCCCATAACTGTTCCCGCGTAGTTGGTTAGTGCGTATAGGCCCGTAGCCAGACTCAGATCAAATACCAAGATCTCGTTAAGCGTGTTAAGTATCCGCGAACGCCGACCAGGGCCAGGCCCACCTCTCACCCAGGTAGTCTCAACCTGCCCTGCCGCTCCGACACAAAGATCCACACAGAGGGCCGTTGGGACAAAGGTCCTTTCAGCCCCCAATCCGTGAATCACTCGCGGGTACTCCTCGAGCCGACCCGACTTTAGTCACCACATGTATCATGTATAGAGTATATAGTATATACCCGTGATCACCTCCCGAGTGATCACGGCCCGATAGTATAGCACAGCAGACGGACAAGAATGTAGGGCCACTAATGGAAAACTAGCATCCTATAATAAGCATGTAGGATTGCAGGTAAAGATAACAACGGTAGTAGCAAGGACAGGCTATGCATCAGGATAGGATAAACGGAAAGCAGTAACATGCTACACTACTCTAATGCAAGCAGTATAGAAGAGAATAGGCGATATCTGGTGATCAAGAGGGGCGGGGCTTGCCTGGTTGCTCAGACAAAAAGAATGGGTCATCGTCGACGTAGACGAACACAGCGGCATCAGCGGCAGTCTCGGAGTCTACTGCAGAGAAGAGGGGGAAGAAACAGTAAATACAAAGCAAGCAAGAGCATAACATGACAACAAACAGAGCTAGACGTGTTCTAACGCGGCGTTACACGTTACCGGTGAAGGGGGATAACATCCGTTAATGTTTCCCCAGGTTTAGCATTTTCGGACAGATGAAACGGAGGGGAAAAGTTGCATGATCAGGTAGTTAGGGGCATGTGGCAGACGAACGGATTGCGTATTCAGATTCGTTGGATTTTTCTGAGTAACTTTCATATAGAAAACATTTTCATCGGAGTTATGTATTAATTAATACTAAATTTTAAAGATTTAAATCATTTTTAGGATTAACAAAATTAATTAAATCAAAAAGCATTTATGGCGTCATCATGACATCAGCGTGATGCAAGCAGTCAAAGTTGACCGTTGACCAGTCAACTAATGGGTGTGTCCCGCATGTCATAGGTTGTTATCTAATTAACAGTAGCTAGATTTATTAGCAGATTAATTAGGTTTAATTAACTAGATTAATTAAGTTAATTAACTATTTAACTAATTAATCATTTCTTTACTTTTTTTACACTCATTTTTAATAAAACTGGGACGTGGGGCCCCGACAGTCAGTGGCCCAGGTGGTTAATTGGGCGACCGGTGAGCGGGTTAACGGGCGGGCGCCCGTGCGAGGGGCACGGGGCAACAGGGGCGCCGACGAGGCCACAACGCCGTCCGGGAAGGGGCGTGGCCAGGGGGCGGCACGGCGAGTGCCGCAGAGGCACGGGCGAGCGGCCACGGGGTGGGCAGCAGGCGCGGTCCCGAGCAGCCGCAACAGGGAACGGGGACGGCGAGCTAGGCACGAGACGAGGGAGCACGGGGCCGCGAGGAGCACGGGTAGGGGAGCGGCGACACGGGGCTGGATGCGGTTATGGTCGCGGTGACCACGGCTACTGGACGAAGACCAGGCAGTGCGAACGACGGCCTACGGCGATGAAACGAGGAGAGGGAAGAGGAGGACGGGTGGTGGCTCACCCATGTTGCAGGGGAACGCCTGCGAGGCCCGGTGGAGCCGCGGTTGAGGAGGAGGTCGAGGACGGCGCAGGTGATGAGGACGAGGCGGCGCGGCAACGTCGGGGCGAGGTGGCCTCGGTGATCCGACGACGTCGCGCCGTCGGGGAGGCAGTGTCCCGATCTGGAACGAGTGGGCGAAGGAGAGGGGCGATGACGTCCGGTGAGGTCCGGCGGTGGCGCGGGTGCAAGGCTTCGGGGGCGGCGGTTGCCACCGACGGGATCCACACGGGGGGGGGGGAGGGAGAGAGAGGTGGGTGAGATCGAGGGCAGAGTGGGGAATCGAGAGGTGACCGGGCTAGGGTTTCCGATTCGGGGAAGGGGCCATATAGGCCGAGCGGGGGGGCGTGTAGGGGAATTGTCCGGCCTGGCCGGCCGGCTGAAAGGCCAGCTGGGCCACGAGGCCCACTGGGAGAGGGGGTTGCCCTTTCTCTTTTTTTTCTATTTTTTGTTTATTCTTTTACAGCATTAGTTTTGCATTTTATGTAGCCAACAAATGACTTTTGTAAAATATGAAACTTGGCCAAATAATTACATTGCAATATTTTGCACAGCCACAAAAGGTATGGGAGAAGTTTGAACTAGTTTGAAACATGCATAAATAGAAAAGCATTTAGAAAAAGTTGATTTGGCACTGTTTTAATTGTTATAGCCCACTTAAGCAAATAAGTGATGTTGTTTTTCTTAAGCAATAATTGTTATGGAATATATTCCATATGATGAACTATTTTGCCATCATGTTTGTGAATTTAAAAATTTTGACTTTAAATTTGGATTTGAATTTTAATTGTGATTTGATCGAGTGAAGATTAGCAACAGTAACATGATGACATGGCACCATTAAAAGGGGATTACTGTACCATGACACTGGGGGTGTTACACCGGACACGTTTATGAGCCGGCCTCGGAATTCTATAAACCGACGGGCGTCAACCCATGTATATAAAGGGATGACCCGGCGGCGGTTCAAGGACGACAGACAACAACTCGAGACTGAGGCAAAGTGTATTCACTCCTGCTACCTCTTGAGCACTGCGTTGGATTTCCCCGAAGAGGAAAGGATGATGCAGCAAAGTAGCGTAAGTATTTCCCTTAGTTTTTGAGAACCAATGTATCAATCCAGTAGGAGGCTACGCGCGAGTCCCTCGTACCTGCACAAAGCAAATAACTCCTCGCAACCAACGCGAATAGGGGTTGTCAATCCCTTCACGGTCACTTACGAGAGTGAGATCTGATAGAGATGATAGATACTATTTTCGGTATTTTTTGATAGAGATGCAAAGTAAAATAAAAGGCAAAGTAAAAAAGCAAAGCAATAATAAAGTGATGGAAGATTAATATTATAAAGATAGACCCGGGGGCCATAGATTTCACTAGTGGCTTCTCTCAAGAGCATAAGTATTTCTACGTTGGGTGAACAAATTACTGTTGAGCATTTGACAGAATTGCGCATAATTATGAGAATATATAGGTATGATCATGTATATAGGCATCATGTCTGAGACAAGTAGACCGACTCCTGCCTGCATCTACTACTATTACTCCACTCATGGACCGCTATCCAGCATGCATCTACAGTATTAAGTTAAAAACAGAGTAACGCCTTAAGCAAGATGACATGATGTAGAGGGATAGTTTCAGGCAATATGATAAAAACCCCATCTTGTTATCCTCGATGGCAACAACATAATACGTGCCTTGCTGCCCCTACTATCACTAGGAAAGGACACCGCAAGATTGAACCCAAAGCTAAGCACTTCTCCCATTGCAAGAAAAACCAATCTAGTAGGCCAAACCAAACTGATAATTCGAAGAGACTTGCAAAGATAACCAAACATACATAAAAGAATTCGGAGAAGATTCAAATATTGTTCATAGATAGACTTGATCATAAACCCACAATTCATCGGTCTCAACAAACACACCGCAAAAGAAGATTACATCAAATAGATCTACACGAGAGAGGGGGAGAACATCGTATTGAGATCCAAAAGGAGAGAAGAAGCCATCTAGCTACTAACTATGGACCCGAAGGTCTGAAGTAAACTACTCACACTTCATCGGAGGGGCTATGATGATGTAGAAGCCCTCCATGGTAGACGCCCCCTCCGGCGGAGCTCCGGAACAGGCCCCAAGATGGGATCTCATGGGTACAGAAGGTTGCGGCGGTGGAATTAGGTTTTTGGCTCCGTATCTGATCATTTGGGGGTACGTAGGTATATATAGGAGGAAGAAGTACGTAGGTGGAGCTTCGTGGGCCCCACGAGGGTGGGGGCGCGCCCTAGGGGGTGGGCGCGCCCCCCTACCTCATGCCCACCTCGGAGCTTCCTTGACGTAGGGTCCAAGTCTCCTGGGTCATATTCGGTGAGAAAATCACGCTCCCGAAGGTTTCATTCCGTTTGGACTCCGGTTGATATTCCGTTTCTGCAAAACTCTGAAATAGGCAAAAAACAACAATTTTGGGCTGGGCCTCCGGTTAATAGGTTAGTCCCAAAAATAATATAAAAGTGAATAATAAAGCCAAATATGGTCAAAAAGAGTAGATAACATAGCATGGAGCAATCAAAAATTATAGATATGTTGGAGACGCATCAAGCATCCCCAACCTTAATTCCTGCTCATCCTTGAGTAGGTAAATGATAAAAAAAGAATTTTTGATGCGGAGTGCTACTTGGCATAATTTCAATGTAAATCTTCTTAATGGTGGTATGAATATTCTGATCCGAAGGATTCAAGAAAAAAGTTCATATTGACATAAAAATGATAATACTTCAAGCATACTAACTAAGCAATTATGTCTTCTCAAAATAACATGGCCAAAGAAAGTTCCTCCCTACAAAATCATATAGTTTAGTCATGCTCCATTTTTGTCACACAAGAATGCTCTCATCATGCACAACCCCGATGACAAGCCAAGCAATTGTTTCATACTTTAATTATATCAAACTTATAAACCTTCACGCAATACATGAGCGCGAGCCATGGACATAGCACTATGGGTGGAATAGAATATAATGATGGGGGTTATGTGGAGAAGAAAAAAAGGAGAAGACTCACATCAACGAGGCTAATCAATGGGCTATGGAGATGCCCATCGATTGATGTTAATGCAAGGAGTAGGGATTGCCATGCAACGGATGCACTAGAGCTATAAATGTATGAAAGCTCAACAAAAGAAACTAAGTGGGTGTGCATCCAACTTGCATGCTCACGAACACTAGCGCACTTGAGGAGGCCCATTGTTGGAATATACAAGCAAGGTTCTATAATGAAAAGTTCCCACTAGTATATGAAAGTGATAAAACAAGAGACTCTCTATCATGATGATTATGGTACTACTTTGAAGCACAAGTATGATAGTAGCATTGTCCCTTCTCTCTTTTTCTCTCATTTTTTTTCTTACTTTTGGGCCTTCTCTTTTTTTTATGGCCTATCTTTTTTTATTCCTCACTTGGGACAATGCTCTAGAAAATGATGATCATCACACTTCTATTTATTTACAACTCAATGATTACAACTCGATACTAGAACAAGGTATGACTCTATATGAATGCCTCCGGCGGTGTACCAGGATATGCAATGAATCAAGAGTGACATGTATGAAAGAATTATGATTGGTGGCTTTGCCACAAATACTATGTCAACTACATGATCATGCTAAGCAATATGACAATGATGAATGTGTCATGATGAACGGTATGGTGGAAAGTTGCACGGCAATATATCTCGGAATGGCTATGGAAATGCCATAATAGGTAGGTATGGTGGATGTTTTGAGGAAGATATAAGGAGGTTTATGTGTGAAAGAGCCTATCATATCATGGGGTTTTGATGCACCGGCGAAGTTTGCACCAACTCTCAATGTGAGAAAGGGCAATGCACGGTACCGAAGAGGCTAGCAATGATGGAAGGGTGAGAGCGCGTATAATCCATGGAATCAACATTAGTCATAAAGAACTCATATACTTATTGCAAAAATCTACAAGCCATCAAAAACCAAAGCACTACGCGCATGCTCCTAGGGGGATAGATTGGTAGGAAAAGACCATCGCTCGTCCCCGACCGCCACTCATAAGGAAGACAATCAAAGAACACCTCAAGTTTCAAATTTGTTACGGGACTTGCATACTTCAACACTAGCATTTCTCAAATTCTCAACTACTCAACTAGCACGACTTTGATATTATCACCTCCATATCTGAAAACAATTATCAAGTATCAAACTTTTCTTAGTATTCAACGCACTCAAAAGAAAGCTTTACAAATCTTGAATACCAAGCATTTTAAAATTATTGAGAAAATTACCATGCTATTTAAGACTCTCAAAATAATCTAAGTGAAGCATGAGAGATCAATAGTTTCTATAAAATAAATCCACTACCGTGCTCTAAAAGATATAAGTGAAGCACTAGAGCAAAACTATATAGCTCAAAAGATATAAGTGAAGCACATAGAGTATTCTATCAAATTCCAATTCATGTATGGCTCTCTCAAAAGGTGTGTACAGCAAGGATGAATGTGGTAAACTAAAAAGCAAATACTCAAATCATACAAGACGCTCCAAGCAAAACACATATCATGTGGTGAATAAAAATATAGCTCCAAGTAAAATTACCGATGGAAGTAGAAAAAAGAGGGGATGCCTTCCGGGGCATCCCCAAGCTTTGACTTTTTGGTGTCCTTAGATTATCTTGGGGGTGCCATGGGCATACCCAAGCTTAGGCTCTTGCCACTCCTTGTTCCATAATCCATCAAAAGATTTCACCCAAAAATTGAAAACTTCACAACACAAAACTCAACAGAAATCTCGTGAGCTCCGTTAGCGAAAGAAAACAAAAGACCACTTAAAGGTACTGTAATGAGCTCATTCTTTATTTATATTGGTGTTAAACCTACTATATTCCAACTTCTCTACGGTTTATAAACTATTTTACTAGCCATATATTCATCAAAATAAGCAAACAACACACGAAAAACAGAATTTGTCAAAAACAGAACAGTTTATAGTAATCTGTAACTAACGCAAACTTCTGGAACTCCAAAACATCTACCAAAATAGGACAACCTAGAAAATTTGTTTATTGATCAACAGAAATTGGAATCAGTATTTTATCACGTTCTGGTGATTTTTAACAATTGTTTTGGTGAACAGAAAGTTTCTGGAAATTACAGCAAGATCAAATAACTATCATCCAAGAAGATCCTACAGGTTTAACTTGGCACAAACACTAATTAAAACATAAAAACACATCTAACTAGAGGATAGAACAAATATTTATTCCTAAACAGAAGTAAAAGCAAAAAATACTAAAAATAAAATTGGGTTGCCTCCCAACAAGCGCTATTGTTTAATGCCCCTAGCTAGGCATAAAAGCAAGGATAGATCTAGGTATTGCCATCTTTGGTAGGCAATCCATAAGTGGCTCTCATGATAGATTCATATGGTAATTTTATTTTCTTCCTAGGGAAGTGTTCCATACCTTTCTCTAATGGAAATTGGAATCTAATATTCCCTTCCTTCATATCAATAATTGCACCAACCGTTCTAAGGAAAGGTCTACCAAGAATAATAGGGCATGAAGGATTGCAATCTATATCAAGAACAATAAAATCTATGGGCACATAATTCCTATTTGCAACAATAAGAACATCATTAATTCTTCCCATAGGTTTCTTAATAGTGGAATCCGCAAGGTGCATGTTTAGAGAGCAATCATCAAAATCACGGAAATCTAGCAAATCGCACAAAGTTTTGGGAATAGTGGAAACACTAGCACCCAAATCACACAAAGCATAAAACTCATTATCTTTAATTTTAATTTTAATAGTAGGTTCCCACTCATCATAAAGTTTTCTAGGTATAGAAACTTTCAACTCAACTTTTTCTTCATAAGATTGCATCAAAGCATCAACGATATGTTCGGTAAAGGCTTTATTTTGACTATAAGCATGAGAAGAATTTAGCACGGATTGCAACAAGGAAATACAATCAATTAAAGAGCAAATTTCATAATTAAATTCCTTGAAATCCAAAATAGTGGGTTTAGCAACATCTAGGGTTTTCCCACTTTTATCACTTTTAGTATCAAGATCTAAAAACTCCGAATTCTTGGAACGCCTTCTAGGTAAGGGTGGATCATATTCAATCCCATCATTATCAAGATTCATATTGCAAAACAAAGATTTAATAGGGGACACATCAATAACTTTTAGATCTTCATCTTTATTTTCATAGGAATTGGAAGAACACGCTTTAATAAAGGCATCTTTTGTAGCATGCATCCTAGCGGTTCTTTCTTTGCACTCATCAATGGAAATTCTCATGGCTTTGAGAGACTCATTGATATCATGCTTAGGAGGAATAGATCTAAGCTTTAAAGAATCAACATCAAGAGAAATTCTATCAACGTTCCTAGCCAAATCATCAACTTTGAGCAATTTTTCTTCAAGCAAAGCATTGAAATTCTTTTGTGAATTCATAAACTCTTTAACACTAGTCTCAAATTCAGAGGGCATCTTATAAAATTTCCATAACACTGCGTTTGGATGTCCGAATTAAGGTGCATGAAATGGATTTGGTATTCCCTGGATTACAATTCAGCTGTTTGGTTGCCTGTGAATTGCCGCTCGGAAACAAAACCAAATTCAGCGTCGTATTCAGTCCCACCAAAACTTCCCTCCAACGATACAGAGCCTTGGCGCTCCGATTTCCTCTGAATTGCCGCTTTCCCGCAAAACGTACCCCTTCGTTGCCTTATCCCCTCGTCCTCGAGGAAAAAAAGAAAAGAAGGAGACGAGGAGCTCGGCAGCGACCACCACCAGGGAGCTTGGCGGCGACCACAGGGAGCTCGCCGGCGAGTCCCAAGGAGCTCCGCGGCCACCCCAAGGTTCAATTCGGCCCCGCTCCCTGCTCCTCTACCCATCTCCTTCCCCGCTCCCTTCTCCTGTTCCCATTGCCGTCCTCGCGCATCTCGGCGGCCACCACGAGGACCTCGCCGGCGAGCACCAGCAGGACTGCGGCGGCGGCGGCGGCGGTTCCCCGGTCCGCTTCTGTCCGTCCCGGCCCCCTCACCCTATTCTGTCCCCGGTCTAGGTCGCACCTAGCCGGCGTCCAGCGGACCACGGCGACCACCAGCAGGGCTGCGATGGTAGGGGCGCATGTCTCCTCTGGCCACGGGCGCTCCGCCTCGGGCCTTCTCCCTGTCCGTTGTGCCCACCCCCTGTACCCATCTCCTTTCCTACACCAGCGGACCAGCCCATGTCGCCCAACTACTATCTTGTACCTGTAACTTGTTCATGTGAGGATCTTTCTGTTCTCTGTTATTAACCAAGTTTTTGTTTATGTATTGTGCAGATTTGTGAACTGTCCGTCGATCTGCAGGCCGAGTGAAGGTATATGGCTGGAATCCCCTATTTTTGCTATGCATTTGTGCATGTGATGTCTTGCTGCAATGTTTTACATCTAGATAATAAAACTGAATTGTACAGCCCAATGTCGGATCAATTGGAGTTGGTTGAGAGGATAAATGAAGAAAATAAAAGACGGAAGAGGAAAAGAATTGTTCTGACTAAATTGTTTGTTGAAACATGTGCTCTTGCATTAGCATTTGTTACTACACAAAGGAATACGGGACCAAGGGACCTAGGAACGTTTAATGATGATGAGGACAAGATTAGCAATAGGAAATATTTGCTTAAATGCATGTATGATGGATCTGCAATGGCATGCTATGATCAATTGCGTTTAACTAAACGAAACTTCCATGACCTTTGCACCATGTTAAGGGAGAGATGTGGCCTTTGTGATAGTGTATATGTGACAGTGGAAGAGAAAGTTGCAATGTTCTTGCTTGTAGTTGGTCATAGTATTAAGATGAGGATGTTGCGTGGCACCTACAAGTGTTCTTTATGGACCATTAACACACACTTCTCTGCTGTCCTAAACGCCCTACTCTCTCTACATGGGGAGTTCATTATGTTACCTTCCTCTACCGCTCAAGCTCCTGATGATTACAAATGGAAGTGGTTTGGTAATGCACTTGGAGCACTAGATGGTTGTCATATTGACGTGCTTGTTGATGTGGCTGACCAAGGAAGGTATAGGAACAAAAAGCAAGCCATTACCACTAACATGCTAGGTGTTGTTGATTGGAACATGAAGTTTCTTTATGTGTTACCTGGCTGGGAAGGTTCAGTTTCAGATTCGAGAGTTTTGCGTGTTGCAATGCGGGCGAACCGCCATGATTCATTTGTTGTGCCTAAGGGTACGAACTCTTACTCTTGGCATGTAGTTTCTTTGACTTGATTTTTATCGAACTGACTTATTGATATAGGGAAATATTATTTAGTTGATGCTGGTTATACCAATGGAGAAGGATTTCTAGCTCCATTCAGGTCCACTCGGTATCATCTAAAAGAATGGGCTGCAAGTGCACAACAGCCTCAAACAGCTAAAGAGTTATATAATTTGCGTCATTCTCGTGCTAGGAATGTAGTGGAGCGAACATTTGGCTTGTTCAAGAAAAAATGGGCTATCTTGCGTTCCCAAACCTTCTTTGACATAAAGGATCAGGTACAAAAAGTAAATATGTTATTAAATAAAAGCAGTGTGTGAGATGACAATTGCTTACTATGAACTAAAATATCATTGCAGATTCGAATTATTAGTGCTTGCTGTGTGTTGCACAACTTTGCAAGGGATAGGCAACATGTCATGGATGATTTGTTATTGCCTGAAGTGGATAGTGAATTAGCAAATGCGCCAAATGATGATCCAGATGATGACAACTTCATTAGAAGTGTGCAAGTCACTACTGAATGGTCCAACTTTAGGCAACAACTAGCTGATGGTATGTTTGCTGAGTACCTTGTGGCGCAAGGAGAACAAGAGATCGAATAGGATGAGAGTATGATATGTAACTACGGTGGTCTTCTTTTGTATAGCTAGCTGCAGTGGTCTTCTTTTGTATAGCTAGCTGCGGTGCTCTTCTTTTGTATAGCTAGCTGCGGTGCTCTTCTTTTGTATATCTAGCTTCGGTGGTCTTCTTTTGTATAGGTAGCTGCTGGCTAATGTGATGATGCGTGATTTTGTATATGCATCGTCTTCATGCAACTAATGAATGCCATTATGTTTCAATCATGGTGTTTGTCAAACTTAACATTGTATTTGTTTTTAGCATTATGTACAATTTTTATTTCTTTGTAGAACCATGGCCGAAGAAGTACCTCCAAGGAGGAGGAATTATTGCACATGGGATAATGAGATGGATGAGGCATTGCTTGAAGTCCTTGTTGAGCATCACAACAAGGGTGACCATGCCCAGAATGGATGGAAACCACATGTGTACACGCATGCCATAAGGCATGTGAAGGACAAGTGCAATAAGGATATCACAAAGGATAACATAAGTGGAAGGATGAGGACTTTGGATCATCACTATGAGGTCGTTAGCAAGATCCTTTCTAAAAGTGGTTTTGGCTGGGATTGGACCAATAATAGGCTATCAATGGATAGTGTTGAGTATATGTGTTATGTGCATATTGTGTATTGGGCCCGCCTCCTAGTTTCTTGTATAGTTGAGGTCCGTGGCCCACCTTTGTACATCATATATACGTGCCTATGCACGAAGAGTAATACATCGTGCAATCATAATCTTACATGGTATCAGTTTTTAGGTTTTAACCCTAGTCTTCCGCTGCCGCCACCGCCGCGCTCCTCCGCGCCGCCGCCGCCGCCACCTAGCCGCCGCCGTCTGCGTGCCTCTCGCATCGGCCGCCGCTCCTTCCCTCCCTGCACGCGCTTCCCCAGCCGCCCACTAACCTCGCGTCACGTCGCCTGTGTAGTTCGTCAAGGCTCTACACATGTACGTACACCAAAATCCATTGAGCTGCCTACTAGCTTGCTCAATCCATCAGTAGGAATAAATCGCATTGTGCTGCCGCTGCTTCCAGCTTCTCTGGATCGATCTTGCACGCGGTGGCAAGCAGAGGGTGCGGCCAGGTCTACGCGTGGCGTGCGACGGTCTGCGCCGAGTACGCCCGCCAGCGCCTCAGCCGTTCCACGCGAAGCCCTCCACCTGCTGCATACCCGCCAGCTCCGCGTTGCGTGACCTGCTGCTGCATCGCGTCATCTCCCGCCGCCGCCGCCGCGCACCTCCTTTGCGCCGCCGCCGCCGCGCACCTTCTCTGTGCCGCCGACCGTCGCCGTCAGATCAATGATGGCGTCCTTCGGACCGTCCGCAGCCTTTGTCGTCCCGCCGCCGGCGCCCTACGGCGCGGCCCCGCCAGCCCGTCCCGACTTGCTGCACAACTCGGCTCCGCTGTCCCCACTGGCGTACATCGCCGCCCCACCGCCGGAGCTCTCCGGCCAGCCCGTCGTCGCCCCGCCGTCGGTGCCGACTCTGCCCGTCGACCCCTTGCTGTTACGCGGGGCGTTCGACGCGCCCATGTACGGGGCTCCTGCGCACTGGTGGGGGTCGTCAGCAGGCCAGCAGGTTTTTTCGGCGGGCCATCCTGCCTACCCGGCACCGCAGTCGCTGCCAGGGCTACTTTCCATACCGTCTGGAGAGTACCCACCGCCGCTGCGGAGCGGTGGCTACGGCCTCCCCATGGCGTCTTCGTCCCCCTCGCCGGCCCCGCTGCCGCCGCCCTGGGACCCGGTGCTCCTTCCCGCACTGCATGCCGCTCCTACGCCGAACAACTACACCGGAGGTGATGATTGGTACATGGACACCGGGGCTACGGCTCACATGTTTGCTCATCCTGGTAATCTTGCCTCTTTCACTCCGGTCACCACCGACCGCCGCATCATTGTCGGCGACGGTTCCACACTCCCTATCACACATGTCGGACACACTTCTTTTCCTTCTAATTCTATGCCTATTACTTTGTCTAACATACTTGTGTCACCTCATCTTATTAAGAACCTCGTTTCCGTTCGTCGTTTAACTCGTGAAAATCCTGTTACCGTTGAATTTGACGAGCTTGGTTTTTGTGTCAAAGACGCTCGAACCAGGATGGTACTTCACCGATGTGACAGCCTCGATGAGCTCTATCCAGTGCACTCGCCTTCATCCACCACCACCACCGCACCGGTTGCTTTCTCCGCTGCCGTCGATCTCTGGCACGCTCGCTTGGGTCATCCCAATCCCGCCACACTTCGTCATATTCTTAGGAGTTTCAGTTTCAGTTGCAATAAGATCGAGGATCACACCTGTCATGCCTGTCGTGTCGGCAAACATGTTCGCCTCCCGTTTAATAACTCCACCACCATTGCTTCTTTTCCTTTTCAGTTGATTCATAGCGATGTGTGGACTTCTCCGGTTCCTAGTAACTCGGGCTATTTATATTATCTGGTCATTCTTGATGATTATTCTCATTATGTGTGGACTTTTCCTTTGCGCAGAAAGTCGGATGCACTCTCTACCTTGACGGCCTTTTACTCCTATGTCCGCACGCAGTTTGGGCGTCCCATCCTTGCGCTTCAGACGGACAATGGAAAAGAGTTCGACAACCTTGCTTTCCGCACCTTTTTGTCGCATCAAGGCACAGTTTTCCGCCTCACATGCCCGTACACTTCACAGCAGAATGGTCGAGCCGAACGCGTCCTTCGCACTCTGAATGACTGCGTTCGCACGCTCCTGTTTCATGCCAACGTGCCGCCTCGTTTCTGGCCGGACGCACTCGCCACTGCATCACTTCTTCTTAACATTAGACCCTGCCGCCCACAGTGGAACTACACACCTCACCATCTTCTCTTTGGTACGCCCCCGTCTTATGACGACTTGCGTACTTTTGGGTGCCTTTGCTATCCCAGCATTGCCGACACTGCTCCTCACAAGCTTGCACCTCGATCTGTCGCTTGCATCTTCATCGGCTACCCCTCCAACTCCAAGGGATATCGGTGCTACGATCCTGTCTCCCATCGTGTGTTCACTTCCCGGCACGTTTACTTTGATGAGCATGTGTTTCCGTTTCACCAGGTACCCCCGGCTGTTCCTCCCGCCACTGGTGACGCGGGCTCCTCGGCGCCTCTCCCAGGGCGCTCATGCGCCCCTCTTGGCCCGCCCCCTGGCTTTGAGGCGCGCCCCCCGCATGTGCCGCCTCCTACACCCGCGGCGCTGGCGCCCCCGGCAGCCCCGACGTTGGCACCCGCGGCCCCCGCGGCTCCTCCAGCGCCCGCGGTCTCCGCGGCGCCCCCGGCGCCCCGGGTGCCCGCGGTCCCCCCGGCGCCTCCTACGTTGGCGCACGCGTCCCCGGCGCCCCCCTCGACGCCCCCGACGTTGGCGCCCGCGTCCCTCGCGGCCCCCTTGGCGCCCTCGATGCCCGCGGCCCCCCCGGCGCCCGCGGTCCCCCCGGCGCCTGTGGCCGGTCCGGTCACCCGCGCCCGTACGGGCGTTTTTCGCCCGAGCTCGCGCTACACCTCGGATGACTACGTCCATGCGGTGTCCACCTCTGAGCCGTCGCCGTTGCCGTCCTCCGTTCGAGCCGCTCTTCGTGACCCGCTCTGGATGGCTGCGATGCAAGAGGAGTTTGACGCCTTGTTGCGTAACCGGACGTGGCAGCTTGTTCCCCGTCCCCGGCACGCCAACGTGATTACCGGGAAGTGGGTCTTTAAACACAAGCTCCGTCCTGATGGTACCCTTGATCGCTACAAAGCGCGTTGGGTCGTTCGTGGCTTCCGACAACGTGCTGGCATCGACTTCACCGACACCTTCGCTCCGGTCGTCAAGCCCGGCACGATACGCATGGTTCTCCACCTTGCGGTCTCTCGTGCTTGGCTGGTGCACCAGATGGACGTCTCCAACGCCTTCCTCCATGGTCACCTCGAGGAGCAGGTCTTCTGCCAACAACCCACCGGGTTTGTTGACCCGGCGCTTCCCGACCATGTGTGCTTGCTTTCGCGGTCCTTGTACGGACTCAAGCAGGCTCCGCGCGCTTGGTACCAGCGCATCGCGGCGTTTCTCCACCAGCTTGGATTCCGCTCCACCCGCTCGGACGCCTCGCTCTTCGTCTATCATCAGGGCTCTGACACGGCCTACTTGCTGCTCTATGTCGACGACATCATCCTGACGGCATGTACGGCTGGTCTCCTCAGTCAGCTCACGGCTCGTCTTCGCGCTGAGTTCGCCATCAAGGACTTGGGTCCTTTGCACTACTTCCTCGGTGTCGAGGTGGTGCGCCGTCCGGATGGCTTCTTCCTTCATCAGCGGAAGTACGCTCATGAGCTCCTCGAGCGCGCCGGCATGCTTAACTGCAAGCCCGCCGCTACGCCTGTTGATACGAAGGCCAAGCTTTCTGCCACGGATGGTTCTCCTGCTTCGGATGCTGCTTTCTATCGGTCTATCGTTGGTGCTCTCCAGTACCTCACTCTGACTCGACCGGAGATCCAATATGCCGTGCAGCAGGTGTGTCTTCATATGCATGCTCCTCGAGACGTTCACTGGGCTGCCATCAAGCGGATTCTCCGCTATATCTGTGGCACTATGGATCTTGGTGTCACGCTTCACGCCTCCACCGACACCGCCCTCACCGCCTACTCCGATGCAGACTGGGCGGGCTGCCCTGACACTCGTCGCTCCACCTCGGGTTATTGTGTCTACCTTGGACCATCACTTATCTCGTGGTCGTCCAAGCGGCAGCCTACGGTCTCTCGTTCCAGTGCTGAGGCTGAGTATCGCGCGGTGGCCAACGCCGTCGCCGAGTGTTCGTGGCTTCGCCAGCTGCTTCAGGAGCTTTCTTGCCCTGTTGACCGTGCCACGGTGGTCTACTGCGACAACGTCTCGGCGGTCTACCTCTCCGCTAACCCGGTGCATCATCGACGGACCAAGCATATTGAGTTGGATATTCATTTTGTTCGGGAACAGGTGGCCCTTGGCCATATTCGTGTTTTACACGTCCCTACATCTCAACAATTTGCAGATATCATGACCAAGGGCTTGCCTACGGCGTCATTTGAGGAGTTCCGGTCCAGTCTTTGCGTCAGCCGCGGTACCGCTTCGACTGCGGGGGGGTGTTGAGTATATGTGTTATGTGCATATTGTGTATTGGGCCCGCCTCCTAGTTTCTTGTATAGTTGAGGTCCGTGGCCCACCTTTGTACATCATATATACGTGCCTATGCACGAAGAGTAATACATCGTGCAATCATAATCTTACAGATAGTGATGATGTTTGGGCTAATTATGTGGAGGTAACCATGCATCATGAGTACACATTCTGTATATAGTTTGCATATGTACAATAACAAGGCAGTAGCTTTACTAGTTTGTGTTTATTGTCTAGGCTAACAAGGCATCCAAGGAGATAAAGTCTTACAAGACCAAAGTAATCAAGCACTGGGAGTCCATATGTATCATATATTCAAAAGATCATGCTAATGGTGAGGAGGCCAAGACAAGTGCTGAGATTGCTGCAGAGCCATTAGAAGAGCCAATTGAAGTCTCTCCAGAAGTAGCGCCAAAGAGGCAGCGAACAGGTGATGCTATTCTTTGCATGCTTGGAGATATGAAGAAGGACTTAGTTGATGCTTTCAAGACAACTGAGCCCATTCCACTACCAAAGGTTACCACACCCGCTGAAACACTTGATGCACTTGGGTTGATACCTGATTTAGCCGAGCAAGATATGCTTCGGTGTTATGGGAAGTTGGTCCTCAATGATCGCATGTTTCAAGCTCTGAAGGAGCTTCCCATCACCATGAGGAAGACATGGCTGCTAATGTTGCATTGAAGATCGATGCTTTTATGTGTTGTTGAACTTCGAACCATCTATTTCATGCCCTGTTGAACTTGAAACTATGTACGTACTGCCATGTACTGTTTGTGTCAAGCATTTGGACCTATCTTTTAAATCGTTGTGATTTATGTCATGTACGAGAACATACTTGAGAGTACGTGCTATTTGTTTTATGTTATCGTAAGAAAATATTTTGTTGTCATTGTATGACCATTTGCGTTTCCTTATGCATTTCTAGAACATTTATTAATTTATTTTCAGTGCTATATATTCATTCGTAATCAGATTTCATTTTTTGAGTCATGTAGAACAAGGTATAACTTGGTAATGTAGCAATGTAATTCCAAAGTTGGTCATCCAAACAAGATTTGGTATTGAAATCTCAGAGGCATTTCAAGGGCTAATTCAGTAGACAGCCAAATAGGTGAATCTGTATTCGTGCCATTTCCATTTCCTCACTGATTTGGAATTCAGACCAATTCAATACAAAGCTCTCCAATGGAGATATCCAAACGAAGCGTAAGAGTTGTTGTAGGAATTTCCATAATTATTAGAAGGATTACTAGGATAAGGCCTAGGATTAAAGTTCCCTCTATACACGTTGTTACCAAAATTATTCCTACCAACAAAATTCACATCCATAGATTTATTATTATTCTCAATCAAAGTAGACAAAGGCATATAATTAGGATCAGAAGAAACACTCTTACTAGCAAATAATTTCATAAGTTCATCCATCTTTCCACTCAAAACATTAATTTCTTCTATCGCATGCACTTTTTTATTAGTAGATCTTTCAGTGTGCCATTGAGAATAATTAACCATAATATTATCTAGGAGTTTAGTAGCTTCTCCTAAAGTGATTTCCATAAAAGTGCCTCCTGCGGCCGAATCCAAAAGATTTCTAGAAGCAAAATTCAATCCGGCATAATTTTTTTGTATAATCATCCACAAGTTTAAACCATGAGTGGGGCAATTACGTATCATTAATTTGATTCTCACCCAAGCTTGTGCAACATGTTCATGATAAAGTTGCTTAAAATTCATAATATTGTTTCTAAGAGAGATGATCTTAGCGGGAGGAAAATACTTAGAGATAAAAGCATCTTTGCACTTGTTCCAAGAATCAATACTATTTTTAGGCAAAGATGAAAACCAGGCTTTAGCACGATCTCTAAGTGAAAACGGAAATAGCTTCAATTTAACAATATCATTATCAACATATTTCTTGTTTTGCATATCACACAAATCAACGAAGCTATTTAGATGAGTAGCGGCATCTTCACTAGGAAGGCTGGCGAATTGATCTTTCATAACAAGATTCAACAAAGCAGTATTGATTTCACAAGATTCAGTATTGGTAAGATGAGCAATCGGAGTGCTCAGGAAATCATTATTGTTGGTATTGGTAAAGTCACATAACTTGGTATTATCTTGAGCCATCGCGACAAACAAGCAATCCAACACACGAGCAAACAAAAAGCAAGCGAGAAAAAGGCAAACGGAAAAGAGAGGGCGAATAAAACTGCAAGGGTGAAGTGGGGGAGAGGAAAACGAGAGGCAAATGGCAAATAATGTAATGCGGGAGATAAGGGATTGTGATGGGTACTTGGTATGTTAACTTTTGCGTAGACTCCCCGGCAACGGCGCCTGAAATTCTTCTTGCTACCTCTTGAGCACTGCGTTGGATTTCCCCGAAGAGGAAAGGATGATGCAGCAAAGTAGCGTAAGTATTTCCCTCAGTTTTTGAGAACCAAGGTATCAATCCAGTAGGAGGCTACGCGCGAGTCCCTCGTACCTACACAAAGCAAATAACTCCTCGCAACCAACGTGAATAGGGGTTGTCAATCCCTTCACGGTCACTTACGAGAGTGAGATCTGATAGAGATGATAGATACTATTTTCGGTATTTTTGGTATAGAGATGCAAAGTAAAATAAAAGGCAAAGTAAAAAAGCAAAACAATAATAAAGTGATGGAAGATTAATATTATAAAGATAGACCCGGGGGCCATAGATTTCACTAGTGGCTTCTCTCAAGAGCATAAGTATTTCTACGGTGGGTGAACAAATTACTGTTGACCATTTGACAGAATTGCGCATAATTATGAGAATATCTAGGTATGATCATGCATATAGGCATCACGTCCGAGGCAAGTAGACCGACTCCTTCCTGCATCTACTACTATTACTCCACTCATCGACTGCTATCCAGCATGCATCTAGAGTATTAAGTTAAAAACAGAGTAACGCCTTAAGCAAGATGACATGATGTAGAGGGGTAGTTTCATGCAATATGATAAAAACCCCATCTTGTTATCCTCGATGGCAACAATACAATGCGTGCCTTGCTGCCCCTACTATCACTGGGAAAGGACACCGCAAGATTGAACCCAAAGCTAAGCACTTCTCCCATTGCAAGAAAAACCAATCTAGTAGGCCAAACCAAACTGATAATTCGAAGAGACTTGCAAAGATAACCAATCAGTACATAAAAGAATTCAGAGAAGATTCAAATATTGTTCATAGATAGACTTGATCATAAACCCACAATTCATCGGTCTCAACAAACACACCGCAAAAGAAGATTACATCAAATAGATATCCACGAGAGAGAGGGAGAACATTGTATTGAGATCCAAAAAGAGAGAAGAAGCCATCTAGCTACTAACTACGGACCCGAAGGTCTGAAGTAAACTACTCACACTTCATCGGAGGGGCTATGATGATGTAGAAGCCCTCCATGGTAGATGCCCCCTCCGCGGAGCTCCGGAACAGGCCCCAAGATGGGATCTCGTGGGTACAGAAGGTTGCGGCGATGGAATTAGGTTTTTGGCTCCGTATCTGATTGTTTGGGGGTACGTAGGTATATATAGGAGGAAGAAGTACGTAGGTGGAGCTTCGTGGGCCCCACGAGGGTGGGGGCGCGCCCTAGGGGGTGGGCGCGCCCCCCTACCTTGTGCCCACCTTAGAGCTTCCTTGGCGTAGGGTCCAAGTCTCCTGGGTCATATTCGGTGAGAAAACCACGCTCCCGAAGGTTTCATTCCGTTTGGACTCCGTTTGATATTCCGTTTCTGCAAAACTCTGAAATAGGCAAAAAAAACAACAATTCTGGGTTGGGCCTCCGGTTAATAGGTTAGTCCCAAAAATAATATAAAAGTGAATAATAAAGCCCAATATGGTCCAAAACAGTAGATAATATAGCATGGAGCAATAAAAAATTATAGATACGTTGGAGACTTATCAGCTCCCTGGTCATCGAAACCCCATCAATTCCATCACAACTAGACGTTGGCTTTTACCTTCATCGTAAGGGGCCGAACTAGTATAAAACTCTCTTGCGTCCCTTGTCCGCTTTAACCCCTTTAAGCTAACCCGTAGCGATGGCTCCACGACTAAGTCCTTTCACTAGGACATCTGCCGTGACAAAACCACGACAGCTGGCGCCCACCATGGGGCTATCGCACGATGCTTTGAAGTTCTTGGAGGGCAGCTTTGAAGGACTCAAGGGTTACGCTATGGGCTGGCAAGCTCTACATCGACGATGCAGGCTGGGGCCCCGAGGCCGGCTCTATCGAGTACGGGTACCGGGTCCCCTTCGGTGGCATACACGTTTTCATTGGCAAGATCGGTGAACCGGGCCCTGAGCCGGACATCTGCACCAACCTCGTCGAAACGGCTCAGCGTGCGAGATCTGCCTGGGTCAAGCCTGTCATGAAGCGTGCCTTTGTGGGAGTCGTCCATGGAGGGGAATCTGTGGATAGATCGGAATCTGGTGGTGAAACCGTCGTTTATTCCAGCGACGAGTCATCAACCGGAGAGACCGAGTCGTTGTATTAGCTACACGATGGCCGGATTGGGGTCTGTTCCGATGGCGACAGTATTCCGGACCCCTTTGATCTGCCAAACCGGGTTGCGATCTTCATGGCTGGTACGCAACCAACGCTCCACTCTTCGACCGCAGTGGCGATGATTTCCGGGGCGGCAGCAGCAACAACGACCGGGGCAGGAGGCCATGTGCGACCACTGGCTCAAGTTCTGTCTGATTTGTTTGATGCATTAGCAACACTGATGGCAGAGGTTAATCCGGCGGATCAGGATGCGCACAATGCGGAGATCACGAAGGTGAAGGATCAAATTACTCAAGCCAAAGCCGACTTGGCAGCTGAAGATATCAGGATGGCCGTGGAGCGGGCCGCTTTGGATGCACAGGCTTAACGGCTTATGCTGGATCAGAGTGCGTCACACGAAGTCCTGAAAAGGAGGCACCGATCTCGCCTGCCTCCGGTTTATGATGCTAGGAACCTTTCTAATACCCCAGGAGTGGGGACCAGTAATCCGCCGGTAGCAAACCGGGCGGAAGCACCTGGAGCAGGGGGTCGGTTCAGCCACATTTGATGGACCCGCCTCATCAAAATGACATTGTGATGCAGCCTATCCCAACACCACCGGGCCATTACTCTACCCCAATGGACAACCTTGTCGCTGCCGCTTCACGGCTGGCGGCCATCCCGATCGAAGGCGATTCTCCGGCGGCGGTTGAGACGTGTCGGGTTAAGGAGCTTCTTCAAACAGCTTTGGTTCAATCGGAGGCTTATTCATATAGTCACTATCAAATTCATTCCACTCCCCATCCAAGCCGGAGTTACAGCAGGCGTATGGATGAACCGGCGATATCAAGCAACACGCGGAACCGTGATCCGCCCCATGGCAATAACCCGGCCGGTGATGCCCAGGAAGTGGTGGACCGGGCTCGGGCACGCAGAGAGGCCGAGTTAGCGGCGCAGCATGAAGCCCGTCAGCTTACTCCGGTTCGTCCAACCACGTCGGTGGAACCAGGAATTACTTCTAGTTCTTTCGGAGTACCATGTCTCGTCCCGGCGTTGCGCAATGTGCGCCTGCCCAAAGATTTCAAAGGCCTGCGCAAGGTGCCGAATTACACCGCTGATTTGTCCCCTGAGACATGGGTTGAAAGCTACGAGATGGCCATGGAGATGCTGGATGTGGATGATGCGGCGTGTGCGAAATACTTCACCATGATGCTGGAAGGGACGACCCGCACTTGGTTAAAAAGTTTGCCGGCTAATTCCATCAGGTCATGGGCCGAGTTGAGAGCCCAGTTTATTCAAAATTTCAAGGATACATGCAAGCAGCCCATGTCAATTGTGGACTTAGTTGCCTGTGTCCTGGAGGAAGGAGAGTCAACAACCCGTTGGGTGCGCCGGGTTTCGGAAATTTTGCACTCATCGGACCGCATCAACGCCGATACCGCAGTGTTAACATTGGAAGGCAATTGCCGGTTTGAACCTCTGAAGTTGAAGTTGGGACGACTCAAACGTCACTGTATTAACCTGGGAACCCTCATGGCTGCTCTGGTGAAGTATGCCGACTCTGATAGTACCAAGGATCCCGAGTCTGATGATGATAAGACCGGGAAGGGAAAAAGGAGCGGCAACGCCAAGGGGCAGCACCACAACCCGGTGGGTCATGGAAACGGCGGTGAACGTAAAGCGGATCACAGCTTGGACTATGTGGCTAATACCAGCATGCAGGACAAGGGCCAGTGACGTAAGGGTAAACCGCCCCAGCGCGGTGGAGCACCAAGCCCTAACCCAGACCGCTTATCTTATCTGTTGAACCAGCCTTGCCCGAAACATGGGACGAAGGAGATTCCGTGCACGCACCTCTGGAAAGATTGCTACATCATGCAGGAGTTCAAAAATTCTAATTCTTTCCGGTATGATAATGGGACGGGTGGCGGTTCGGGCCACGGGTCTCATGGGCCGGGTTATTGTGGAGGCAGTTTCGGTTCAGGATTTCATGGTAACCAGAACGGGCATGGCAATAAAGGCAATCAGGGCAATCAAGGTAGTTATAACAATCAAGGGAATCAGCAACAGCAGCAGCAGCAGTCGGGTTACCAGAGCGACCCGAAGCAGTTGAATGGCGGATAGTATCATGTCTTCACCACTAGCCTAGACAAGCGCGATCAAAAGCTTCATAAAATGGCAGTGAGTATTGTCGAACCGGCGGTGCCCCGTTACTTGCGCTGGTCCGAGCAGCCGATTGTATGGAGTAGAGAAGATCACCCGCCTCGGGTTGACAATCCGGGTCATCTGGCACTGGTGGTGGCACCTCAGGTGGGAGGTTATAAGTTCACTAAGGTACTCATGGATGGAGGGAGTAGTATCAATATACTTTATTCTGAAACTTTCCGTCGCATGGGGTTAACAGATAAAAATCTTAAACCGTCCAACACGGTGTTCCATGGTGTAGTACCTGGTAAATCGGCGTATCGTGTTGGTAAAATAGCTCTGGAGGTGGCTTTTGGAGACGAGCATGACTCGAGATCAGAAACCTTGACTTTTGAAGTGGTGAAAATCAAAAGCCCGTATCATGCCCTGTTTGGACGGCCAGCTTATGCGAAGTTTATGGCACAGCCTTGTTATGTCTATCTGCAACTCAAGATGTCGGGTCACAAGGGAACTATAACCGTGCATGGGAGCCGCAAGATCGCTCTGGAATGTGAAGAAGGTGATGCGGCTTATGTTGAGTCAGTGTGTGCAACAGAAGAGTTGAAGTTTTACAAAGACAATGTTGATCCGGCAGATATGACTTCATTGAAGAAACCAACTACAGAGCATGATCCGGCCCTGAAGTTTAAATCGGCTGATGAGACTAAGCTTGTTGACTTCGTGCGTGGCGATTCGTCCAAGCAGTTTAGCATCAACGCTAACTTGGATCAGAAATAGGAAAGCAAGCTCATCGAGTTCATCCATGAGAATCGGGACATCTTTGCATGGAAGCCTCCTGACATGCCAGGTGTAACGAGAGAACTTGCTGAGCACACTCTTAATGTTGATCCCAAGTATAAACCGGTCAAACAGTTTCTCCGCCGGTTCAATGAGGAAAGACGCAAAGCTATTGGAGAAGAAGTGGCCAGGCTCTTGCGGCTAGATTTATCGTTGAAGTATTCCATCCTGAGTGGTTGGCTAATCCAGTGCTGGTCCTAAAGAAGAATGGCACTTGGCGTATGTGTGTGGATTACACAGATCTCAACAAAGCTTGTCGAGCACATCCTTTTGCCCTCCCCCATATTGATCAAATTATTGATGCTACGGCGGGTTGCGAGCGTTTGAGCTTTTTGGATGCATATTCTAGTTATCATCAGATCAAGATGGCAGTTAAGGACCAGGAGAAAGCAGCCTTCATAACTCCCTTTGGAGCCTTCTGCTATGTGTCCATGCCTTTTGGGCTCAAGAGTGCCCAGGCGACTTATCAACGGTGTGTGGAGAATTGTCTTCATAAAAAAATCGGCCATAATGTTCATGCCTATGTGGATGATATTGTGGTGAAATCAAGGAAGACGGAGACATTGATTGATGACTTGAAGGAAACCTTTGATAACCTGTGGGTTTACAAAATGATGCTTAATCTGGCCAAGTGCATTTTCGGTGTACCGGCATGCAAGCTCTTGGGCTTTTTGGTGTCTAACAGGGGCATTGAAGCTAATCCGGAAAAGATCAAGGCCATTACTTCCTTGGCAAAACTAAAGTGTATCAATGATGTTCAACGCCTGGCAGGCCGGATTGCCGCGTTGAGCCGGTTTATCAGCCGCCTTGGCGAGAAGGCCATTCCTTTGCATCAAATGCTGAAGAAAACAGATAACTTCGCCTGGAGTGACGCCGCAAATGAAGCGTTTGAGGATTTAAAGCGGCAGCTGGCTAACCCGCAGTTCCTTGCTGCTCTAGTTGACAAAGAGCCATTGTTGCTATATGTGGCAGCTAACGCAGGGGCAGTTAGTGTGGCTATTGTGGTGGAGAGCAAGGAGGTAGGAAAGGAATATCCGGTTCAACGTACGGTTTATTATATCAGTGAGGTACTCATCGAGTCCAAGCAGAGGTATCCACATTGGCAAAAATTGGTGTATGGAGTTTTTATGGCCAGCCGGAAGCTTAAGCAATATTTCCAGGGTCATCCTATCACGGTGGTCAGTTCTGCTCCTTTGGGGGATATCATCCAGAACAGAGAAGCAACTGGTCGGATTGCTAAGTGGGCTATTGAACTCGGGCCTCACGGGTTGAGATACATACCCCAAACGGCGATCAAATCTCAGGCACTTGTGGATTTCATCAATGATTGGACAGAATTACAAGCGCCAGAAGAGAGGCCGGATCATACTTATTGGACTATTCATTTTGATGGGTCCAAGCAATTGGAGGGCTCGGGGGCTGGAGTCGTGTTAACTTCCCCACGAGGTGATAAGTTTTGTTATGTTCTCCGTTTAATATTCCCTTGCACTAACAATGCAGCTGAATATGAGGCTTTACTCCATGGTCTTCAGATGGCTAAGGAGATGAACTTAAGCCCAGTTAAGTTCTTCGATGACTCGGATTTGGTGGCTCAACAAGTATCCGGCACTCCAAGGACCCACTCATGGCAGCATACCGTCGTGAGTTGGATATTGTTGCAGGTCACTTTAAAGGTTATCAGGTGGATCATGTGGACCGACGGAAGAACGAAGCGGCGGACGCTTTAAGCCGCCTGGGTTCCCAACGTAAACCGGTTCCACCAAATGTCTTCCTGGACGTGTTGCATAATCCGTCCGTCAAGCTCCCTGGTGAAGAAGATTTGGCTATTCCTGATCCGGAAGCTTTGGTGTCAGCTCTTCATGTTATCCCGGATTGGACGGTTCCATATCTGGCGTATATGAACCGGGTGAATTACCAGAGGACGAGACGTTGGCCAGACAGATAATCCCAAGTATGACCATTATCAATGGATAATTGCATCACTAAAGTGTGACAGGGGCGTTTCAACGCTGTGTATCTCCTGAAGAAGGCTGTGAAATTTTGTGTGAGATCCACGAAGGAGACTGTGGTCACCATGCCGGTTCAAAATCTTTGGTGGCCAAGGAGTTTCGTCACAGTTTTTATTGGTTAACAGCTCATGCTGATGCCGAGGACTTGGTCAAAAGATGTGATGGCTGTCAGAAGTTTTCAAAGCGCGCTCATGTACCGGCTCAAGAGTTGAGGATGATTCCAATCACGTGGCCGTTTGCGACTTGGGGGCTGGATATGGTTGGCCCTTTTAAAAGGTCCAAGGACAAGAAGACCCACCTTTTGGTGGCGGTTGATAAGTTCACGAAGTGGGTAGAGGCAGAGCCAGTTAGTAAGTTTGATGCAGCCACGGCGGTTCAATTCATCAAGAAGGTGATCTTCCGGTTTGGCTTTCCACACAACATTATAACAGACAATGGTACCAATCTGTCGAAAGGTGCCATGAAGGAGTTTTGTCAACATGAGCACATCTGGCTTGACGTATCGTCAGTGGCTCACCCCCAATCCAATGGTCAAGCGGAGAGGGCCAATCAAGAGATCTTGAGAGGCATCAAACCCCGGCTTATGGTTCCTTTGCAACGGACGTCGGGTTGTTGGGTGGATGAGCTACCTTCAGTGTTCTGGAGCATCAATACCACGCCCAATAGATCGACAGGATACACACCGTTCTTCATGGTTTATGGAGCGGAAGCTGTTCTTCCTAGTGACATCCGTCATGACTCACCTCGTGTAGCGGCATACATGGAGGCTGACAACGAGAAGGCACGACAGGAAGCTCTTGACCTGTTAGATGAGGAGCGTGACATGGCGGCAGCCCGTTCGGCGATTTATCAACAAGATCTGCGCCGTTATCATAGCCGCCGGGTTAGAACCAGAACCTTTCAAGAAGGAGATTTGGTGCTTCGACTCATCCAGGATCAGACGGATATGCACAAGTTATCCCCCCTTGGGAAGGACCCTTTGTGGTCAGCAAGAATCTACACAATGGGTCGTACTACCTAATCGATGTTCGAGAGCGCAAAGACTCACGTAAATCGGAGGAGGAGACCAACCGGCCGTGGAATATTGCTCATCTTCGGCCTTACTATCCTTGAGTTATAGGCTCTGCTTATGTACATATTATGACAATGTATATATTATGATCAATATAATAAACCAGAACCTCAACCAAAGCAGGGTATCTGTTGTTTTTTACATCATGTGTGGTTACATGGAGCTTATGTTTATAAAGCGGCGTCCGGTTTACCCCTTGATTTAGCTTTTCAAAGCTTCATATTACATCACTTGGGGGCTTGGTCGTATCCGAACCATAGCTACACCTCTTGATAGGCGCAATGCCAGGGCATCGCTTGGGGACTTGGTCGTATCCGAACCATATTCACGCCTCTTGATCGACTCAAAGACAACATAAACCGGGGCCAAAGAGAGTTGTAAAACAACAACTCAAACATAGGAACCCACTGAGCACAGCTCAAAACGTTACTTGGGGATTCTTTGCTATCGCAATGAACTTAGAATCTACACTTGTAATGGGCTATCAAGCCATGGCTTGGAAGCCTGGTGTATAAACCTAAAACCCCGGGTTAACCTGCCTATTTAAGTAAGTCACTCCGCCCAGGTAAACCTGGTATGACCCTTTGAACTTTGACAAGTTACTCTAAAATGAAGACCCTGAACTTGTCAAGTTAAAACGTTGATTGCTTAAGGATTGAGGACCATCTTAAAAGGCTTTGCAAAAATGGTTTAACTCAGTGGCCTGGAAGCCCATGAAAAGCCTCGAATTTGGTGCCTGGCAGTCCGTGAAAAGCCTCGACTACAATGATTTTTATTTGTCTTTGCTAAGTTTTCTTTGTTTTCATAGAGATTTATGATATTTTCAAACTGGTGTTTATCAACCCGGTTAGACTATCAACTACAAGTTGTCAGTGCATGATCAAAATATAATCCGAGACTATCAGCCCGGTCTGGATTGACTTAAAGTCACCAGTATGGAATAATCCGGTGTTTATCACAACCCGACACGGTTTATTGTAAACCGACATCATATACCAGGAGTGATTTATCCTCCAGAGTAGGGTTATGGCCCTCACTACAAAGTTGGTCAGCCAATATCATGCCTAAAGGTCACAGCTTTTTATCTGCAGGAACATTAACGGATTATGGAGTATGAATATCATTTCTTCAGCATACCGGATTAAGCAGGCATCAGTTGCAAATAAATATGCATGAAGGCATACCAGACAATATTCTTTCTAGCCTATTACAAGGCAGTTCACTGTGTTGTGGAACGTAGTAATTTCAAAAAAAATCCTACGCACATGCAAGATCATCGTGATGCATAACAACGAGAGGGGAGAGTGTGTCCAAGTACCCTCGTAGACCGAAAGCGGAAGCGTTATGACAACGCAGTTGATGTAGTTGTACGTCTTCACGATCCGACCGATCAAGTACCGAACGCACGGCACCTCCGAGTTCAGCACACGTTCAGCTCGATGACGTCCCTCGAACTCCGATCCAGCCGAGTGTTGAGGGAGAGTTTCGTCAGCACGACGGCGTGGTGACAATGATGATGTTCTACTGACGCAGGGCTTCGCCTAAGCACCGCTACAGTATTATCGAGGTGGACTATGGTGGAGGGGGGCACCGCACACGGCTAAAAGATCAAACGATCAATTGTTGTGTCTATGGGGTGCCCCCTGCCCCCGTATATAAAGGAGCAAGGGGGGTGCGGCCGGCCTAGAGAGGGGCGCGCCAGGAGGAGTCCTACTACTACCGGGAGTAGGACTCCCCCCTTTTCCTTGTTGGACTAGGAGAGAGAGGGGAAAGAGGTGGAGGAGAAGAAGGAAGGGGGGCGCCGCCCCCTCTCCTTGTCCTATTCGGACTAGGGGGGAGGGGGCGCGGCCCTTGACCTGGCTGCCTGTCCTCTCTTCCACCAAGGCCTATTAACCCCCGGGGGGTTCCGGTAACCCCTCCGGTACTCCGGTAAAAACATGATTTCACTCGGAACACTTCTGATATCCAAACATAGGCTTCCAATATATCAATCTTCATGTCTCGATCATTTCGAGACTCCTCATCATGTCCGTGATCACATCCGGGACTCCGAACAACCTTCCATACATCAAAACATATAAACTCATAATATAATTGTCATCGAAAGGTTAAGCGTGCGGACCCTACGGGTTCGAGAACTATGTAGACATGACCGAGACACGTCTCTGGTCAATAACCAATAGCGGAACCTGGATGGTCATATTGGCTCCCACATATTCTACGAAGATCTTTATCGGTCAGACCGCATAACAACATATGTTGTTCCCTTTGTCATCGGTATGTTACTTGCCCGAGATTCGATCGTCGGTATCTCAATACCTAGTTCAATATCATTACCGGCAAGTCTCTTTACTCGTTCTGTAATACATTATCCCGCAACTAACTCATTAGTTGCAATGCTTGCAAGGCTTAAGTGATGTGCATTACCGAGAGGGCCCATAGATACCTCTCCGACAATCGGAGTCACAAATCCTAATATCGAAATACACCAACCCAACAAGTACCTTCGGAGACACCTGTAGAGCACCTTTATAATCACCCAGTTACGTTGTGATGTTTGGTAGCACACAAAGTGTTCCTCCGGTAAACGGGAGTTGTATAATCTCATAGTCATAGGAACATGTATAAGTCATGAAGAAAGCAATAGCAACATACTAAACGATCGGGTGCTAAGCTAACGGAATGGGTCATGCCAATCACATCATTCTCCTAATGATGTGATCGCATTAATCAAATGACAACTCATGTCAATGGCTAGGAAACTTAACCATCTTTGATCAATGAGCTAGTCAAGTAGAGGCATACTAGTGACACTCTGTTTGTCTATGTATTCACACATGTATTGTGTTTTCGGTTAATAAAATTCTAGCATGAATAATAAACATTTATCATGATATAAGGAAATAAATAATAACTTTATTATTGCCTCTAGGGCATATTTCCTTCAGCCTCCCACTTGCACTAGAGTCAATAATCTGGTTCACATCGCCATGTGATTTAACACCAATAGTTCACATCTCATGTGACCAACACCCGAAGGGTTTACTAGAGTCAATAATCTAGTTCACATCGCTATGTGATTAACACCCGAAGAGTACTACGGTGTGATCATGTTTTGCTTGTGAGAGAAGTTTAGTCAACGGGTCTGCCACATTCAGATCCGCATGTATTTTGCAAATTTCTATGTCAACAATGCTCTGCACGGAGCTACTCTAGCTAATTGCTCCCACTTTCAATATGTATCCAAATTGAGACTTAGAGTCATCTGGATTAGTGTCAAGACTTGCATCGACGTAACCCTTTACGACGAACCTTTTGTCACCTCCATAATCGAGAAACATATCCTTATTCCACTAAGGATAATTTCGACCGCTGTCTAGTGATCTACTCCTAGATCACTATTGTACTCCCTTGCTTAACGAAGTGTAGGGTATACAATAGATCTGGTACACAGCATGGCATACTTTATAGAACCTATGGCTGATGCATAGGGAATGACTTTCATTCTCTTTCTATCTTCTGCCGTGGTCGGGCTTTGAGTCTTACTCAATTTCACACCTTGTAACACAGGCAAGAACTCTTTCTTAGACTGTTCCATTTTGAACTACTTCAAAAAACTTGTCAAGGTATGTACTCATTGAAAAAACTTATCAAGCATTTTGATCTATCTCTATAGATCTTGATGCTCAATATGTAAGCAGCTTTACCGAGGTCTTTATTTGAAAAAACTCCTTTCAAATACTCCTTTATGCTTTCCAGAAAATTCTACATTATTTCCGATCAACAATATGTCATTCACATATACTTATCAGAAATGTTGTAGTGCTCCCACTCACTTTCTTGTAAATACAGTCTTCACCACAAGTCTGTATAAAATTATATGCTTTGATCAACTTATCAAAGCGTATATTCCAACTCCGAGATGCTTGCACCAGTCCAAAAATGGATCGTTGGAGCTTTGCACACTTTGTCAGCACCTGTAGGATCGACCAAACCTACTGGTTGCATCATATACAACTCTTCTTTAAGAGATCCATTAAGGAATGTAGTTTTGACATCCATTTGCCAGATTTCATAAAATGTGGCAATTTGCTAACATGATTCGGACAGACTTAAGCATAGATACGAGTGAGAAACACCCATCGTAGTCAACACCTTGAACTTTGTCAAAACCATTTTTTACAAATCTAGCTTTGTAGATAGTAACACTACTATCAGCGTTCGTCTTCCTCTTGAAGATCCATTTATTTTCTATGGCTTGCCAATCATCGGGCAAGTCAACCAAAGTCCACACTTTGTTCTCATACATGGATCCCGTCTCAGATTTCATGGCCTCAAGCCATTTCACGAAATCTGGCTCATCGTCGCTTCCTCATAGTTCGTAGGTTCGTCATAGTCAAGTAACATGACCTCCAGAACATGATTACCGTACCACTCTGGTGCGGATCTTACTCTGGTTGACCTACGAGGTTCAGTAACAACTTAATCTGAAGTTTCATGATCATCATTATTAACTTCCTCACTAATTGGTGTAGGAGTCGCAGGAACAGATTTCTGCGATGAACTACTTTCCAACAAGGGAGCAGGTACAGTTACCTCATCAAGTTCTGCTTTCCTCTCACTCACTTCTTTCGAGAGAAACTCCTTCTCTAGAAAGGATCCATTCTTAGCAACGAATATTTTGCCTTCGGATCTGTGATAGAAGGTGTACCCAACAGTTTCCTTTGGGTATTCTATGAAGACATATTTCTCCGGTTTGGGTTTGAGCTTATCAGGATGAAACTTTTTCACATAAGCATCGCAACCCCAAACTTTAAGAAACGACAACTTTGGTTTCTTGCCAAACCACAGTTCATACGGTGTCATCTCAACGGATTTTAGATGGTGCCCTTTTTAACGTGAATGCAGCTATCTCTAATGCATGACCCCAAAACGATAGTGGTAAATCGGTAAGAAACATCATAGTTTGCACCATATCTAATAAAGTACGGGTACGACATTTGGACGCACCATTATGCTGTGGTGTTCCAGGTGGCATGAGTTTGTGAAACTATTCCACATTCTTTTAATTGAAGGCCAAACTCGTAACTCAAATATTTGTCTCTACGATCAGATCGTAGAAACTTTATTTTCTTGTTACGATGATTCTCTACTTCACTCTGAAATTATTTTTCGAATGTTTCGGACTTATGTTTCATCAAGTAGATATACCCATATCTGCTCAAATCATCTGTGAAGGACAGAAAACAATGATACCTGCCGTGAGCCTCAACACTCATCGGACCGCATACATCAGTATGTATTATTTCCAATAAGTCAGTTGCTCGCTCCATTGTTCCGGAGAACGGAGTCTTAGTCATCTTGCCTATGTCGCATGGTTTGCAAGCATCAAGTGATTCATAATCAAGTGATTCCAAAAGCCCATCAGCATGGAGTTTCGTCATGCACTTTACACCAATATGACCTAAACGGCAGTGCCACAAATAAGTTGTAATATCATTATTAACTTTGCATTTTTTGGCTTCAATATTATGAATATGTGTATCACTTACGATCGAGATCGAACAAACCATTTTCATTGGTTGTATGACCATAGAAGGTTTTATTCATGTAAATAGAACATCAATTGTTCTCTAACTTAAATGAATAACCGTACTGCAATAAACATGATCAAATCATATTCATGCTCAACGCAAACACCAAATAACACTTATTTAGGTTCAACACTAATCCAGAAAGTATAGGGAGTGTGTGATGAGGATCATATCAATCTTGGAACTACTTCCAACACACATCGTCACTTCACCCTTAACTAGTTTATGTTCATTCTTCAACTCCCGTTTCGAGTTACTACTCTTAGCAACTAAACAAGTATCAAATACTACGAGGTTGATATAAACACTAGTAAAGTACACATGAATAACATATATATCAAATATACCTTTGTTCACTTTGCCATCCTTCGTATCCGTTAAATACTTGGGGCAGTTCCGCTTCTAGTGACTAGTCCCTTTGCAGTAGAAGCACTTAGTCTCTGGCTTAGGTCCAGACTTGGGCTCTTCACTTGAGCAGCACCTTGCTTGCCATTCTTATTGAAGTTCCCCTTCTTCCCTTTGCCCTTTTCTTGAAACTAGTGTTCTTGTTAACCATCAACACTTGATGTTTTTCTTGATTTCTACGTTTGTCGATTTTAGCATCACGAAGAGCTTGGGAATCTTTTCCGTTATCCCTTGCATATTATAGTTCATCATGAAGTTCTACTATCTTCGTGATGGTGACTAGAGAATTCTGTCAATCACTATCTTATCTGGAAGATTAACTCCCACTTGATTCAAGCGATTGTAGTACCCAGACAATCTGAGCACATGCTCACTGCTTGAGCTATTCTCCTCCATCTTTTAGGCAAAGTACTGTCAGAGGTCTCATACCTCTCGACACGGGCATGAGTATGAAATACCAATTTCAACTCTTGGAACATCTTACATGCTCTGTGGCATTCAAAACATTTTTTAAGTCCCAGTTCTAAGCCGTAAAGCATGGTGCACTAAACTATCAAGTAGTCATCATACTGAGCTAGCCAAACGTTCATAACGTCTGCATCTGCTCCTGCAATAGGTCTGTCACCTAGCGGTGCATCAAGGACATAATTCTTCTGTGCAGCAATGAGGATAGTTCTCAGATCACGGATCCAATCTGCATCATTGCTACTAACATCTTTCAACATAGTTTTTCTCTAGGAACATATCAAAAAATAAACATGGAGCAACAACGCGTGCTATTGATCTACAACATAGTTATGCAAATACTATCAGGACTAAGTTCATGATAAATTAAAGTTCAATTAATCATATTACTTAAGAACTCCCACTTAGATAGACATCCCTCTAATCATCTAAGTGATCACGTGATCCAAATCAACTAAACCATAACCGATCATCACATGAAATGGAGTAGTTTTCAATGGTGAACATCACTATGTTGATCATATCTACTATATGATTCACGCTCGACCTTTCGGTCTTAGTGTTCCGAGGCCATATCCGCATATGCTAGGCTCGTCAAGTTTAACCTGAGTATTCTGCGTGTGCAAAAATGGCTTGCACCCGTTGTAGATGGACGCGGAGCTTATCACACCCGATCATCACGTGGTGTCTGGGCACGACGAACTTTGGCAACGGTGCATACTCATGGAGAACACTTTTATCTTGAAATTTAGTGAGAGATTATCTTATAATGCTACCGTCAATCAAAGCAAGATAAGATGCATAAAAGATAAACATCACATGCAATCAATATAATATGTGACATGATATGGCCATCATCATCTTGTGCCTTTGATCTCCATCTCCAAAGCATCGTCATGATCTCCATCGTCACCGGCATGACACCATGATCTCCATCATCTTGATCTATATCAATGTGTCGTCACATGGTCGTCTCGCCAACAATTGCTCTTGCAACAATTGCTATGGGATAGCGATAAAGTAAATCAATTATTTGGTGCTTGCATCTTATGCAATAGAGAGACAACCATAAGGCTTCTTCCAGTTACCGATAACTTCAACAAAACATGATCATCTCATACAACAACTTATATCTCTTCACGTCTTGACCATATCACATCACAATATGCCCTGCAAAAACAAATTAGATGTCCTCTACTTTGTTGTTGCAAGTTTTAAGTGGCTGCTACGGGCTGAGCAAGAACCGTTCTTACCTACGCATCAAAACCACAACGATAGTTCGTCAAGTTGGTGTTGTTTTAACCTTCGCAAGGACTGGGCGTAGCCACACTTGGTTCAACTAAAGCTGGAGAAACTGACACCCGCCAGCCACCTGTGTGCAAAGCACGTCGGTAGAACCAGTCTTGCATAAGCGTACACGTAACGTCGGTCCGGGCCGCTTCATCCAGCAATACCGCCGAACCAAAGTATGACATGCTGGTAAGCAGTATGACTTATATCACCCACAACTCACTTGTGTTCTACTCGTGCATATGACATCTACGCATAAAACCTGGCTCGGATGCCACTGTTGGGGAACGTGGTAATTTCAAAGAAAATCCTACGCACATGCAAGATCATCATGATGCATAGCAACGAGAGGGGTGAGTGTGTCCACATACCCTAGTAGACCGAAAGCGGAAGCGTTATGACCACGCGGTTGATGTAGTCGTACGTCTTCACGATCCGACCGATCAAGTACCAAACGCACGGCACCTCCGAGTTTAGCACACGTTTACCCCAAGGACGTCCCTCGAACTCTGATCTAGCCGAGTGTTGAGGGAGAGTTTCGTCAGCACGACGGCGTGGTGGCGATGATGATGCTCTACTGAC
The DNA here is from genome assembly GCA_032464435.1 of Aegilops umbellulata. Taxonomy (NCBI): domain Eukaryota; kingdom Viridiplantae; phylum Streptophyta; class Magnoliopsida; order Poales; family Poaceae; genus Aegilops; species Aegilops umbellulata. The sequence continues at coordinate 90,846,788 of CP136055.1, forward strand.
GCAGGGCTTCGCCTAAGCACCGCTACAGTATTATCGAGGTGGACTATGGTGGAGGGGGCACCGCACACGGCTAAAAGATCAAATGATCAATTGTTGTGTCTATGGGGTGCCCCCTGCCCCCGTACATAAAGGAGCAAGGGGGGTGCGGCCGGCCTAGAGAGGGGCGCGCCAGGAGGAGTCCTACTCCTACCGGGAGTAGGACTCCCCCCCTTTTCCTTGTTGGACTAGGAGAGAGAGGGGAAAGAGGTGGAGGAGAAGAAGGAAGGGGGGCGTCGCCCCCCTCTCCTTGTCCTATTCGGACTAGGGGGGAGGGGGCGTGGCCCTTGCCCTAGCTGCCTCTCCTCTCTTCCACCAAGGCCCACTAAGGCCCATTAACCCCTGGGGGGTTCCGGTAAACCCTCCGGTACTCCGGTAAAATCACGATTTCACTCGGAACACTTCCGATATCCAAACATAGGCTTCCAATATATCAATCTTCATGTCTCGACCATTTAGAGACTCCTCGTCAGGTCCGTGATCACATCCGGGACTCCGAACAACCTTGGGTACATCAAAACATATAAACTCATAATATAACTGTCATCGAAACGTTAAGCGTGCGGACCCTACGGGTTCGAGAACTATGTAGACATGACCGAGACACATCTCCGGTCAATAACCAATAGCGGAACCTGGATGCTCATATTGGTTTCCACATATTCTACGAAGATCTTTATCGGTCAAACCGCATAACAACATACATTGTTCCCTTTGTCATCGGTATGTTACTTGCCCAAGATTCGATCATCGGTATCTCAATACCTAGTTCAATCTCGTTACGGACAAGTCTCTTTACTCGTTCTGTAATACATTGATACGTCCATTTTGCATCATGCTTTTATATCAATATTTATTGCATTATGGGCCGTTATTTCACGTTATGTCACAATACTTATGGCTATTCTCTCTTATTTTACAAGGTTTACATAAGGAGGGAGAATGCCGGCAGCTGGAATTCTGGGCTGGAAAAGGAGCAAATATTAGAGGCCTATTCTGCACAACTCCAAAAGTCCTGAAACTCCACGGAATATCTTACAATAAATAATAAAAAATCCTCGCCAAAGATGAAGGCCAGGGGGCCCACACCCTGTCCACGAGGGTGGTGGGCGCCCCCCCCTCTAGGGCGCGCCCCCTACCTCATGGGCCCCCTGGTGGCTCTCCGACGTCCATCTTCTGCTATATGAAGTCTTTCTTCGAGAAAAAAATAAGGAAGCAACCTTTCGGGACGAAACTCCGCCGCCACGAGGCGGAACCTTGGCGGAACCAATCTAGGGCTCCGGCAGAGCTGTTCTGCCGGGGACACTTCCCTCCGGGAGGGGGAAATCATCGCCATCGTCATCACCAACGCTCCTCTCATCGGGAGAGGGAAATCTCCATCAACATCTTCACCAGCACCATCTCATCTCCAAACCCTAGTTCATATCTTGTATCCAATTCTTGTCTCCAAATCCGGGATTGGTGCTAGTAGGTTGCTAGTAGTGTTGATTACTCCTCTTAGTTGATGCTAGTTGGTTTACTTGGTGGAAGATCATATGTTCAGATCCTTTATGCATATTATTACCCCTCTGATTATGAACATGAATATGCTTTGTGAGTAGTTACGTTTTTTCCTGAGGACAAGGGAGAAGTCTTGTTGTTAGTAGTCATGTGAATTTGGTATTTGTTCGATATTTTGATGAGATGTATGTTGTCTAGCCTCTAGTGGTGTTATGTGAACGTCGACTACATAACACTTCACCATTATTTGGGCCTAGAGGAAGGCATTGGGAAGTAGTAAGTAGATGATGGGTTGCTAGAGTGACAGAAGCTTAAACCCTAGTTTATGAGTTGCTTCGTAAGGGGCTGATTTGGATCCATATGTTTCATGCTATGGTTAGGTTTACCTTAATACTTTTGTTGTAGTTGCGGATGCTTGCAATAGAGGTTAATCATAAGTGGGATGATTGTTCAAGTGAGAACAACACCCAAGCACCGGTCCACCCACATATCAAATTATCAAAGTACCGAACGCGAATCATATGAACATGATGAAAACTAGCTTGACGATAATTCCCATGTGTCCTCGGGAGCGCTTTTATCATTATAAGTGTTTGTTCCGGCTTGTCCTTTGCTACAAAAAGGATTGGGCCACCTTGTTGCACTTTATTTACTTTTGTTACTTGTTGCTCGTTACGAATTATCTTGTCACAAAACTATCTGTTACCACTTATTTCAGTACTTGCAGAGAATACCTTGCTGAAAACCGCTTATCGTTTCCTTCTGCTCCTCGTTGGGTTCGACACTCTTACTTATCGAAAGTACTACGATAGATACCCTATACTTTTGGGTCATCAAGACTCTTTTCTGGCGCCGTTGCCGGGGAGTGTAGCGCCTTTGGTAGGTGGAATTTGGTAAGGAAAAATTTATATAGTGTGCTGAAATTTACTGTCACTTGTTACTATGGAAATTAATCCTCTAAGGGGCTTGTTCGGGGTATATTCACCCTGACCAGTAGAGCAAAGAGTTGCTCCTCAACCTACTGAACCTATTGAAAATGAAGTTCCTTTTGAGTTTCCTTCGGGTATGATAGAAAAACTGCTAGCTAATCCTTTTACAGGAGATGGAACAAAGCATCCTGATGAACACCTAATATATGTGGATGAAGTTTGTGGATTATTTAAGCTTGCAAGTATACCCGATGATGTTGCTAATAAGAAGGTATTCCCTTTATCTTTGAAGGGAGACGCATTGACATGGTATAGGCTATGTTATGATACGAGATCATGGAACTATAAAAGATTGAAATTGGAATTTCATCAAAAATATTACCCTATGCATCTTGTTCATCGTGATCGTAATTATATATATATATAATTTTTAGCCTCGCGAAGGAGAAAGCATCGCTCAAGCTTGGGGGAGGCTTAAATCAATGTTATATTCATTCCCCAATCATGAGCTTCCAAGAGTTACAATTATTCAAAACTTTTATGCTCGGCTTTCTGAAAACAATCGCACCATGCTCGATACTTCTTGTGCTGGCTCTTTTACGATGAAGACTATTGAATTTAGATGGGATTTATTGGATAGAATTAAACGAACTCTGAAGATTGGGATCTTGACGAAGGTAAGGAGTCAGGTATGACACCTAAGTTTGATTGTGTTAAATCTTTCATGGATACCGATATTTTCCGTAAGTTTAGCACTAAATATGGACTTGACTTTGAGATAGTAGCTACTTTCTGTGTATCTTTTGCTACTTATGTTGATATCCCTAAGGATAAGTGGTTTAAATATCATCCTCCCATAGAAGTAAAAGTAGCTGCACCTATTAAAGTTGAAGAAAAGAATGTCACTTATAATGATCCTATTGTCCCTACTTCTTATGTTGAGAAACCACCTTTCCCTGTTAGAATAAAGGATCATGCTAAAGCTTCAATTGTGGTTCGTAAAAGCAATATTAGAACATATACACCTCCTGAGCAAGCTAAAGTAGAACCTAATATTGCTATTGTTAAAGATCTCTTGTCAGATAATATTGATGGGCATGTTATTCAGTTCTGCGGTGAAACTGCTAGAATTGCTAAACCTTGTGCTAAAGATAAACATAGACCTGTGGTAGGCGTGCCTGTTATTTCTGTTAAAATAGGAGATCATTGTTATCATGGCTTATGTGATATGGGTGCTAGTGCAAGTGTTATACCTTATACCTTGTATAAAGAAATCAAGCATGAAATTGCACCTGCTGAGTTAGAATATATTGATGTCACAATTAAGCTTGCCAATAGAGATACTATATCAGCTATGGGAATTGTTAGAGATGTTGAAGTCTTGTGTGGGAAAAATAAATATCCTACTGATTTTCTTGTTCTCAGTTCCCCACAAGATAGCTTTTGTCCCATTATATTTGGTAGACCCTTCTTGAACATTGTTAATGCTAGGATAGACTGTGAAAAGAATGTTGTTATTATTGGCTTGGATGATATGATCCATGAGTTTAATTTCTCTAAATTTAGTAAACAACACCGTGAAGAAGAATTGCCTAGTAAAGATGAAATTATTGGTCTTGCTTCTATTGTCGTACCTCCTAATGATCCTTTAGAACAATATTTGCTAGACCATGAGAATGATATGTTTATGAATGAAAGAAGGGAAATAGATGAAGTATTCTTTAAACAGGAACCTATTCTGAAACACAATTTGCCTGTTGAAATCCTAGGGGATCCTCCTCCACCTAAGGGTGATCCCGTGTTTGAGCTTAAACCATTGCCTGATAATCTTAAATATGCTTATCTTGATGAAAAGAAGATATATCATGTTATTATTAGTGCTAACCTTTCAGAGCATGAAGAAGAAAGATTATTTAAAACTCTGAAGAAGCACCATGCTGTTATTGGATATACTCTTGATGATCTTAAGGGCATTAGTCCCACTCTATGTCAACACAAAATAAATTTGGAAGCAAATGCTAAACCGGTTTGTGATCCTCAAAGACGTCTGAATCCAAAGATGAAAGAAGTGGTAAGAAAATAAATACTAAAGCTTCTGGAGGTAGGTATAATTTATCCCGTTGCTGATAGTCAGTGGATAAGTCATGTCCATTATGTCCCTAAGAAGGGAGGTATTACTGTTGTCCCTAATGATAAAGATGAATTGAACCCACAAAGAATTATTACAGGTTATAGGATGGTAATTGATTTCCGCAAATTAAATAAGGCTACTAAGAAAGATCATTACCCCTTACCTTTTATTGATCAAATGCTAGAAAGATTATGAAAACATACACACTATTGCTTTTTAGATGGTTATTTTGGTTTCTCCCAAATACCTGTGTCGGCTAAAGATCAATCAAAGACTACTTTTACATGCCCCTTTGGTACTTTTGCTTATAGACGTATGCCTTTTGGTTTATGTAATGCACCTGCTACCTTTCAAAGATGCATGATGGCTATATTCTCTGACTTTTGTGAAAAGATTTGTGAGGTTTTCATGGACGACTTTTCCGTCTGTGGATCTTCTTTTGATGATTGCTTGAGCAATCTTGATCGAGTTTTGCATAGATGTGAAGGAACTAATCTTGTCTTGAATTGGGAAAAGTGCTACTTTATGGTTAATGAAGGTATTGTCTTGGGGCATAAAGTTTCTGAAAGAGGTATTGAAGTCGATAAAGCCAAGGTTGATGCTATTGAAAAGATGCCATGTCCCAAGGACATCAAAGGTATAAGAAGTCTCCTTGGTCACGCCGGATTTTATAGGAGGTTCATTAAGGACTTCTCAAAAATTTCTCAGCCTCTGACTAATTTGTTACAAAAAGATATACCATTTGTCTTTGATGATGATTGTGTAGAAGCATTTGAAATACTTAAGAAAGCATTAGTCTATGCACCTGTTGTTCAGCCACCTGATTAGAATTTACCCTTTGAAATTATGTGTGATGCTAGTGATTATGCCGTAGGTGCTGTTCTAGGGCAAAGAGTTGATAAGAAATTAAATGTTATCCATTATGCTAGTAAGACTCTAGACAATGCTCAAAGAAATTATGCTACTACTGAAAAGGAACTTTTAGCAGTTGTATTTGCTTGTGATAAGTTTAGACCTTATATTGTTGATTCTAAAGTAACTATTCACACTGATCATGCTACTATTAAATATCTTATGGAAAATAAAGATGCTAAACCTAGACTTATTAGATGGGTTCTCTTGCTACGAGAATTTGATTTGCATATTGTTGATAGAAAAGGAGCCGAGAACCCCGTTGCAGACAACTTATCTAGGTTAGAGATTGTTCTTGATGACCCACTACCTATTGATGATAGCTTTCCTGATGAACAATTAAATGTCATAAGTACTTCTCGTAGCACTCCATGGTATGCTGATTATGCTAATTATATTGTTGCTAAATTTATACCACCTAGCTTCACATACCAACAAAATAAAAGTTCTTTTATGATTTGAGACATTACTTTTGGGATGACCCACATCTTTATAAAGAAGGAGTAGATGGTGTTATTAGATGTTGTGTACGTGAGCATGAACAGGAACAGATCCTACGCAAGTGTCATTCCGAAGCTTATGGAGGAGACCACGCTGGAGATAGAACTGCACATAAGGTATTGCTATCCAGTTTTTATTGGCCTACTCTCTTCAAGGATGCTCGTAAGTTTGTCTTGTCTTGTGATGAATGCCAAAGAATTGGTAATATTAGTAGACGTCAAGAAATGCCTATGAACTATTCACTTGTTATTGAACCATTTGATGTTTGAGGCTTTGATTATATGGGACCTTTTCCTGCCTCTAATGGATATACACATATTTTAGTTGATGTTGATTACGTTACTAAGTGGGTAGAAGCTATTCGAACTAGTAGTGTTGATCATAACACTTCTATTAAAATGCTTAAGGAAGTTATTTTTCCAAGGTTTGGAGTCCCTAGATATTTAATGACTGACGGTGGTTCACACTTTATTCATGGTGCTTTCCGTAAAATGCTTGCTAAATATGACGTTAATCATAGAATCGCATCACCTTATCACCCACAGTTTAGTGGTCAAGTAGAATTGAGTAATAGAGAACTCAAATTAATTTTGCAAAAGACTGTCAATAGGTCTAGAAAGAATTGGTCCAAGAAACTTGATGATGCATTGTGGGCTTATAGAACTGCATATAAAAATCCAATGGGTATGTCTCCGTATAAAATGGTTTATGGAAAACCATGTCACTTGCCTCTCAAACTAGAACATAAGGCATATTGGGCTATTAAAGAGCTCAACTATGATTTCAAACTTGCCAGTGAGAAGAGGTTATTTGATATTAGCTCACTTGATGAATGGAGAACCCAAGCTTACGAAAATGCCAAGTTGTTTAAAGAAAAAGTTAAAAGATGGCATGACAAAAGGATACAAAAGCGTGAGCTTAATGTAGGTGATTATGTATTTCTATACAACTCTCGTTTAAGATTTTTTGCAGGAAAACTTCTCTCTAAATGGGAAGGCCCCTATGTTATCGAGGAGGTCTATCGTTCCAGTGCCATAAAAATCAACAACTTTGAAGGTAAGAATCCGAAGGTGGTGAACGGTCAAAGAATTAAACATTATATCTCAGGTAACCCCATAAATGTTGAAACCAATATTATTGAAACCGTAACCCCGGAGGAATACATAAGAGACACTTTCCAGAATGTTTCAGACTCCGAAAAGGAATAGGCATGTGGTACGGTAAGTAAACCGACTCCAAAACAATTTTTAAGGCAATATTTCTCCGTTTTGGAATATTTAAAAAAATAGAAAAATAAGTAGCAGTCTGGGAAGGACACGGGGGGCCCACGAGGGTGGTGGGCGCGCCCCCTACCTCGTGAGCACCTCGTGTGCCTTCCGGACTCCGTTTTCTTGCACGATACGTATTTTGGTCGGTAAAAATTCATTATATATACTCCCAAAGGTTTTGACCACCGTATCACGCAATTATCCTTTGTTTTCATTTCAAGCTGTCCCACTGCATATTAGATCAACATGTCATCCCAGGATTCAGAAGGAGAAAGCTATGTGGATGATTACTTAGCAAATCCCAAGGTCTATGGAGATGTGGAACACGATGGTTGGACCACGAAGGAAGAAGAGGACTATGAACCCAAGGGTAAGGAGGAGACGAGCTCAGAAGAAGATGAAGCCCCATTACCTCAACCTGGGGACATGCACGTGGAGTTCCAAAAGTCAAGTCTCCCCGATAGGGTAAAGAAACCAAAGTTCGAGTTTATCCATTTTCGTCTCTTGCAGGAAAATAAGCAAGACCTATGCAAAAAGATATTAACCCTGGAGTGGGAGAATGATGATCTGAGGGATCAAAATACCGTCCTCAAGCGCAAATTAAGGGAGAAGTCTATGCCATCGACTAAGTCAACGATATTGTCATCCTCTCCACCAACAAAGGAGACATAATCACATGGTTATAGGCACTCCCCTTGGCAACTGCCAAGCTTGGGGGAGGTGCCCTGGTATCGTATCACCATCACACTCCTATCTTTACTGTTTTTCTTAGTTCGATCCTATTAGTAGTATCTTGATCTAGTCGAAAAAAGTTGATGGCATGATTTAGTTTTTGAGTTTTGCTTTATGATCTCTCTATGTAATCGAGTCTGTGAGCTATATAATAAAGATTAGTGTTGAGTCAAGGGCTTGATTATTTTGCCATGATCTGGGGTGAATAAAAGAAAAGACAGAAAAGAAAAATAGAAAGAAACAAAAGAGTTCATATTGATCTTATTGAGAGTAATGATTTCACATAGAAAGAGTATGATGATTAAAAGTTGTTGGGCTTGGCACACATAGCCTTGGTCATCGTTGCAATTAATAGGAAGTAATAAGGAAAGAGAGGTTTCACATATAGATATATTATCATTGACATCTTTTATGATTGGGAGCACTCATTAAAATATGACATGCTAAAAGAGTTGATGTTGGACAAGAAGACAATGTGATGAGTTATGTTTTCTTATATCTGAGATAAAGTATGTTGTCAGGGGTCCTCCAACATGTTGAGCTTGCCTTTCCCCCTCTTGCTAGCAAAATTCTCAGCACCAAGTAGAGATACTACTTGTGCTTCCAAAACCCTTAAACCAGTTTTGCCATGAGAGTCCACCATATCTACCTATGGATTGAGTAAGATCCTTCAAGTAAGTTGTCATCGGTGCAAAGCAATAAAAATTGCTCTAAATATGTATGATTGATTGGTGTGGGAGAAATAAGCTTTATACGATCTTGTGATGTGGAAGTAATAAAGGCAACGGACTGCATAATAAAGGTTCATATCACAAGGGGCAATATAAAGGGACGTTCTTTCGCATTGATATTTTGTGCATCCAACCATAAAAGCGCATGGCAACCTCTGCTTCCCTCTGCGAAAGACCTAACTGTTACTATTATCTTCTACCTTATGCAAGAGTCATGGTGATTTTCACCTTTCCTTTTTCATTTTATCCTTTGGCAAGCACAGCATGTTGGAAAGAGTCTGATATATGTACCTAATTGGATGTAGGGGAGCATGAGTTATTATTGTTGACATTACCCTTGAGGTAAAAAGTTGTGGGGCGAAACTATAAGCCCCTATCTTTCTCTGTGTCCGATTAAAACTCTGTAACGACAAGTATTGCGTGAGTGTTAGCAATTATGAAGGACTAGATGATAGTTGAGTATGTGGACTTTTATTTTAGCTCTAACATAGACTCTTTCTGATGTTATGATAAATTGCAATTGCTTCAATGACTGAGATTATAGTTTGTTGGTTCTCAATGAAGTTTCTGATTCATACTTTTGCATTGTGAATAAATCATCACTAGAACATAAGTAATCATATGACAATATCTATATATGTTGCTATTATAGGAATAATCATGATGCCTTCATGTCCGTATTTTATTTTTATCAACACCTCTACCTCTAAACACGGGGACATATTTATCGTTATCGGCTTCCTCTTGAGGACAAGCGAGGTCTAAGCTTGGGGGAGTTGATACGTCCATTTTGCATCATGCTTTTATATCGATATTTATTGCATTATGGGCCGTTATTTCACGTTATGTCACAATACTTATGGCTATTCTCTCTTATTTTACAAGGTTTACATAAGGAGGGAGAATGCCGGCAGCTGGAATTCTGGGCTGGAAAAGGAGCAAATATTAGAGGCCTATTCTGCACAACTCCAAAAGTCCTGAAACTCCACGGAATATCTTACAATAAATAATAAAAATCCTCGCCAAAGATGAAGGTCAGGGGGCCCACACCCTGTCCACAAGGGTGGGGGCGCCCCCCCCCCCTAGGGCGCGCCCCCTACCTCATGGGTCCCCTGGTGGCTCTCCGACGTCCATCTTCTGCTATATGAAGTCTTTCTTCAAGAAAAAACAAGGAAGCAACCTTTCGGGACGAAACTCCGCCGCCACGAGGCGGAACCTTGGCGGAACCAATCTAGGGCTCCGGCAGAGCTGTTCTGCCGGGGACACTTCCCTCTAGGAGGGGGAAATCATCGCCATCGTCATCACCAACGCTCGTCTCATCGGGAGAGGGCAACCTCCGTCAACATCTTCACCAACACCATCTCATCTCCAAACCCTAGTTCATCTCTTGTATCCAATTCTTGTCTCCAAGTCCGGGATTGGTGCTAGTAGGTTGCTAGTAGTGTTGATTACTCCTTGTAGTTGATGCTAGTTGGCTTACTTGGTGGAAGATCATATGTTCAGATCCTTTATGCATATTATTACCCCTCTGATTATGAACATGAATATGCTTTGTGAGTAGTTATGTTTGTTCCTGAGGACAAGGGAGAAGTCTTGCTGTTAGTAGTCATGTGAATTTGGTATTCATTCGATATTTTGATGAGATGTATGTTGTCTAGCCTCTAGTGGTGTTATGTGAACGTTTACTACATAACACTTCACCATTATTTGGGCCTAGAGGAAGGCATTGGGAAGTAATAAGTAGATGATGGGTTGCTAGAGTGACAGAAGCTTAAACCCTAGTTTATGCGTTGCTTCATAAGGGGCTGATTTGGATCCATATGTTTCATGCTATGGTTAGGTTTACCTTAATACTTTTGTTGTAGTTGTGGATGCTTGCAATAGAGGTTAATCATAAGTGGGATGCTTGTTCAAGTAAGAACAGCACCCAAGCACCGGTCCACCCACATATCAAATTATCAAAGTACCGAACGCGAATCATATGAACGTGATGAAAACTAGCTTAACGATAATTCCCATGTGTCCTCAGGAGCGCTTTTCTCATTATAAGAGTTTTTTCCGGCTTGTCCTTTGCTACAAAAAGGATTGGGCCACCTTGCTGCACTTTATTTACTTTTGTTAGTTGTTGCTCGTTACGAATTATCTTGTCACAAAACTATCCGTTACCACTTATTTCAGTACTTGCAGAGAATACCTTGCTGAAAACCGCTTATTATTTCCTTCTGCTCCTCGTTGGGTTCGACACTCTTACTTATCGAAAGGACTACGATAGATACCGTATACTTGTGGGTCATCATACATCATCCCACAACTAACTCATTAGTTGCAATGCTTGCAAGGCTTAAGTGATGTGCATTACCGAGAGGACCCAGACACACCTCTCCGACAATTAGAGTGACAAATCCTAATCTTGAAATACGCCAACCCAACAAGTACCTTCGGAGACACTTGTAGAGCACCTTTATAATCACCCGGTTACCTTGTGATGTTTGGTAGCACACAAAGTGTTCCTCCGGTAAACGGGAGTTGTATAATCTCATAGTCATAGGAACATGTATAAGTCATGAAGAAAGCAATAGCAACATACTAAACGATCGGGTGCTAAGCTAACGGAATGGGTCATGTCAATCACATCATTCTCCTAATGATATGGTCCCATTAATCAAATGACAACTCATGTCAATGGCTAGGAAACTTAACCATCTTTGATCAATGAGCTAGTCAAGTAGAGGCATACTGGTGACACTCTGTTTGTCTATGTATTCACACATGTATTATGTTTCCGGTTAATACAATTCTAGCATGAATAATAAACATTTATCATGATATCAGGAAATAAATAATAACTTTATTATTGCCTCTAGGGCATATTTCTTCACACTGCCCAAAAGGATAATTGTTCTCATAAAATGTTGCACCAAGTAGAAGACTAAACGAACGTCCGGTTCATGCTTGGTCGCCATCTCGACCAGACGGTTGCGGATCATCTTGCTCCGATTCAACTCCCTCATCTCTACCCAGTGGCTGGAAGTCAACGGTTGCCCAGTTGATCCCAGTTAGGGCTTGGAATACAGCTTCATCGCTTATCAGTGTTGGCGGTTCAATATCAGGGGCATAAGTATGCTTACGGATGGGTGGGATAAGATTTTGCGCTTCTGGAATTGGTGCAGCAACCCATTTGTTCTTGTCGTCATAAATCACTTGATAGTATGAAAGATCTGCCTCTCCAACCAGTTGACAAGCCAATGGGCGTACTTCCCGGTTTATGATTTGGAGATCATCATTGTTGAATTATGTTCCGTCTTCCTTCAAACTAGGATAACCTTGGGCTGCTTCCACCGGATCAAAGTCAGGTACCCACGCTTTTGTCCGGGTCAATGCGGCCAAAGCGCCCATTCTAGCAGCAGACTTTTTTAGCTCATCCACCCGGGCAGGAAGCATCGACAACCTTTCTAAGGTATCCTTGATCAAAGTAGGAGGAGGATTGTTGTGTGAACCAGTATAGATTATCCGCTGGGCACCGGTATACAGCTGCTCTATCAGAGTATAGGCTGCTTTCAATTTCTTCTGCAGATCAGAGCCTAGATGGCTAATACGAATTCCTGCATCATTACAAGCATTAGTAAACCGGAAATAGACGAAAGGATATGTTGAAAGCATAAATCCAGAATATTTACCAAACACAGCAGCAGTCATGGCATGAACCTGCCACTTTACACCAGTCAGTTCGTCAACCACTGGTTTAAGCGCTGCTTCTGCGTTTTCAGCCCTTTTTATCAATGCGGATTTTTCAACCTCCCAATCCGCCCGCTTCTTGGTGAAGCCCTCTTTAAGTTTCTCCATAGCGCCTAGAGCGCTGGTTAATTCTTCCTTAGCTTTGGGCGTTTCAGCTTGCTGGGATTTGAGGACCTCTTGCAAATCAGCGGTTTGGCTTTCTTTCTTGCTCAGCTCAGCCTGCAAAGAGACAGATATATAATGAGTTGAGCGGACATATTGGAAGTACCGAGCACATAACAAGTTATGCCCTTGGCACTTGGGGGCTAATGCATATTTGCTTTTTCTCAAAAATTGTTACAAGTCCCAAGCACAATACAAGTATTACACTTGGCACTTGGCGGCTAATGTGCGTTTGCTCATAATTACTGATTTGGAAACACTTCTACAAAGTCCTAGTTCATCTTTACAAAGTTAAACCGTCCCTTGGGGGCTACATCAGTGCAGTTAAGATGTGTTATGGCAAACATGAAATTATTTCTAAGTCCCGGTTTCAATTGATATGTTAAACCGTCACTTGAGGGCTACTGGGGTTGATAAGCTGTAATAACATACAAGAGAAAAGTATGTATGAAGTTACCTCATATCGCTCCTTCATCATATTTACCAAACCGGCTTCATAGTCACGGCTGGTATACAGACGATTCAGAAAGCTAGAGTGAAGGTCTTGAGCATTCAAATGAGCATAATTAGACAGATCGGCGTTCCATTTGCCTTTACCAATTGCAGAGAACTCCTCTTTGGCAGTATGCTTTGACAAAACGACAGGATTGCCAGGAGTGGTGTGGCCAATGCCAGTAATCATAATGTCATCATCTTTGTCGTCTGCATCCGTTACTAGAGATGGCGGTTTGTTAGAATTTCTAACCGGACTTGCCGGTTTGTTGTCAGTTCGGACAAGGCTGGTTGACTGGTCAGCATGGCCTGCGGTGTCAACTTCTACCTGCTCAGCAACGAAGTCCTGATCTTGAGGTGGTGGGTCATTCAGTATGGTATCAATATTGGCCTCTTCAGGATCTGGAGTTTTATCCAGTTCAACAGCCACGTCCACATCAGTCGGTTTATTCAACCGGGCCTTCTTGCTGGGTCTGGGCTTCGCGATGAGACAAGTACACATGAGGATCAGTACAGTATATATTAGCATAACATATCAAGGATACAAATAAGTGTATGACTCACCCAAGAACTGTTTTGAGGGGTGGAAGCTTTGTGGCCGATGACTCGCCAGAAGATGAGTGATAAGTACCCTGATAATTTGAATCAGATGGTTTAAGAGGTTGACGAAAACAACCCGCTTTGGGGCATGAAGTGTCAAGCGGATAAGAGACCTCTGATCGGTGTTTCTGAACCGGAGTGTTCGGTAAACCGGCGGAGGTAACTACCTGGCCGCTATGTCAGGTTGTGCGGCGAGCCTTGTGTTGCTGCGTCTTCACAAGAAAGTTCAGATCCAAGTAAGCAAGAGGATGAGAAAATTTTACTTTCCGGTTTGCTCGATGGATATTTAGTGTTGGCAAAGGATCTGAATCGAAAGAAAGAACGATTACCTCTACGGCATCGGCTTGGCTGCCCTCTGCATCGTCCTGACAATAATCATTATCAATGAGATGTATGAAGAATGAACCAAGAGAATCAAGTTCTACCTCTAAATCCGGGTTACACACATCATCATCAGCTGGTAGATCCGAGGATGTAGTAGTCCTTTTCTTGGTAAGTTTTTTTAATGACCTTGGTTTTTGGACGAACTGGCTTGACCGGTTTGTCTTGCGGCTTCACCGGTTTTTCTTGTGGTGGTTTCTTGTTCCAGAATGGATCATCACCCTGTCAAAAAGGAATCACACTTTCAGAGAATATTTGGACAGAAGCAATTTTAGATAAAAAGATTATATGATTCTTACAGCTGGCGGTTTGTTGAAGGTGCAGAAAGGGAGTAATCCGGTTTGGGCACAGACAGCCTCCGGTTCATTCAACATTTTCTTTACAGCCTCAGTGACTTCTGCATCTGAAAGCTACATGTCAATGTGCCGCTGAGCATCCTTCAAATTCCCCATATACTCACACATCAAACCGGAGCGCCGGCTTAAGGGCAGAATACTCTAGCTTATCCAACAACGAGCAAGATCAACTCCAGTCAAACTGTTCGCCATGAAAGCTCTAAGTTTTGATAATTGAGGAGCATTGTTGGCCCTTTCTTTTGTCGTCAACCTCAGAGTAAAAGGATGTGTGTTGCTAAGGCGTTCAGGACAGTAACCCGGCAGGGGGTTTTCATCAGGAGGAGATGTATCCTTGCAATAAAACCAAGTAGCATTCCACTCTTTTGGGGTGACTGTGAAGCTTAGGATGAGGAAAAGTGGCTTCCTTCCTCTTCTGAACCGCCATTCCACCCAATTCAGTGTTGGGGTCATCTGTGAATTCTGTGCGACGGTTTAAAGAAAGAAATCTCTGAACAATTCTACTGTAGGTTCCTCTTGAAGGTAAGCCTCGCAAAAAACTTGGAAGTGGCACATGTTGGTCACAGAATTTGGACCGATGCCTTGCGGGCGCAATTGAAAGTTGGCAAGAACATCCCGGAAGAATTTGGAACCCGGAGGGCTGAAACCCCGACCTAGATGATCAACAAACACAATTACCTCTCCTTCTTGGGGTTTGGGAGGACTTTCTGGGCCAGGGACCCGCTAGTGGATGACATCCTTCTTCGCCAAAACACCCGTTTTAACACAGTTGTTTAGTTGTTCTTCAGTCACTCGCGAAGGAGCCCAATTGCATTCATACACTTGCTTGGCCATGACAATGAAAATCTGAAACATTATTGTCACCGGTTTAAGATTTACAGTTGACAACTCTACAACGATATAAGGGTGCAAGTGTGTTGTTAAACCGGAGTTGGTTGTTCGTAAACCGGAGCTTATTAAATGGAGACAGTATAATGGTGAAGTACATTGGCGATTCAACAAGGGGACTAATGGTATCTACTGGGTCGTCCTTTTTGGAGTTAAACCGCCTAATCTGATATTAAAGTTCAAAGATGCATAAGTGAAGGAAAAACAAGTTTCACAAGTTGGTATTCTAATTTTGGATCTACCGCATGTCAGAAAAGAAAAATATACTCAGACCTGAATATTAGTACCGAAACAATTGATGAAGGTTCAGATGGGATCTTCTACTTAGACGTGATGCATATGTGGAAAGGCTACGTCTATCGCTATACAAGATTAAATATCAAGGTTGAGTCAGAGAGCTATCACGCAAAGGACGAACACCGATGAACATCGACGAACACCGAGGTGCACTGAAACCCTAGAGACAGATCTATGGCGGAAAAACAGAAAGCTTACCGATGATGATGGAAGAGCGGAGAAGCACCGCGGTTCTCTGGTACGTTCAGGGTGATGAAGCGGCCGGAGCTGAGGCAGAAGCGACGGTAGGTGGTGGCGGCGGAGCTCCAAAGGTCGGGTAGCAGAAGGAAAAAGATGAGATGAAGAGGTACGGGGGGGGAATGGAAAGACCCCCTGGCCCTATTTATAAAGGCAAAGGATAAGCATCAGGCGCGAAAATCGAGGAGCCAGAAATTTGGATATAAGGCGGAGTTGTCGCCTCGATTGTCGGAGGCCCATTAATGAAGATGGGTTATACACAGTTTTTAATAACAGATGACGTCACAGCGGTTTACCACGGTCCTGGAATATGACGTCACGGTGGTTTACAAGGTTATGTGAAGATGTTGAAGACAAAGTTTCCTTAATTATTGAGGAATGACATGAACCAGTTCAAATCAGTCTAGGGCCTAATGTTGGGGATATTACCACTAGGCGTAAACCGTCCAGGAGAGGACGGGTTAACTCCATTAGTAGTTCATTATATCTGAAGCCCATGAAGACAGACGGTGACGCTTTATGAAGGCCCAGAGCCCAGAACCGGTTTAAGGCCCGTAGACTTAAACCGGCATTGGTATGTAACTTGTGTTGTAAGATAGAAAATAGCGGAGACCGAGCCGTACACGTTTATGAGCCGGCCTCGGGATTATGTAAACCGACGGGCGTCAACCCATGTATACAAGGGGACGACCCGGCGGCGGTTCAAGGACGACAGACAACAACTCGAGACTGAGGCAAAGCGTATTCGCTCCCTGGTCATCGAAACCCCATCAATTCCATCACAACTAGACGTAGGCTTTTACCTTCATCGCAAGGGGTTAAACTAGTATAAAACTCTCTTACGTCCCTTGTCCGCTTTAACCCCCTTTAAACTAACCCGTAGCGATGGCTCCACGACTAAGTCCTTTCACTAGGACATCTGTCGTGACAAAACCACGACAATCACCGTTTATTTTGCAATCTTTATTTTCCAATCTATACAACAAAAATACCAAAAATATCTATCTTAATATCTTTATCAGATCTCACTTTTGCAAGTGGCCGTGAAGGGATTGACAACCCCTTTATCGCATTGGTTGCAAGGTCCTTGATTGTTTGTGTAGGTACTAGGCGATTTGCGTGTAGTGTCCTACTGGATTGATACCTTGGTTCTCAAAAACTGAGGGAAATACTTATGCTACTTTGCTTCATCACCCTTTCCTCTTCAAGGGAAAACCAACACATGCTCAAGAGGTAGCACTTCTTCCGCTGAGTCTGTTTGTGCGACAGAATAATTGAAGTTTTACAAGGATAATGTTGACCCAGCGGATATGACATCTTTGAAGAAGCCAACCCCAAAGCATGACCCTTTGTTGAAATTTAAGTCGGCATACGACACCAAGCTAGTTGACTTTGTTCCTGGTGACTCATCCAAGCAGTTCAGTATCAGTGCTAATTTGGATTCGAAATAGGAAATCGCGCTCATCGGGTTCATCCGTGAGAACCGGGACATCTTTGCATGGAAGCCTTCAGACATGCCAGGTGTACCGAGAGAACTCGCTGAGCACACTCTCAACATTGATCCAAGTTTTAAACCGGTCAAAAAATTCCTTTGCCATTTCAATGAGGAGAGGCGCAAGGCTATCGGTGAGGAGGTAGCCCGGCTCTTAGCGGCCGGGTTCATTGTTGATGTTTTTCACCCTGAGTGGTTGGCTAACCCGGTGCTGGTCCTTAAGAAAAAATGGCACCTAGCCCATGTGTGTGGATTACACGGACTTAAACAAAGCTTGTACGGCTGATCCCTTTGCTATCCCCCGTATTGATCAAATTATTGATGCTACGGCGGGTTGTGAGCATCTGAGTTTTTGGATACTTATTCTGGTTATCATCAGGTCAAGATGGCAATTAAGGACCAGGAGAAGGCAGCCTTTATCACTCCCTTTGGAGCCTTCTATTATGTGTCTATGCCTTTTGGGCTCAAGAGTGCCTAGGCGACTTACCAGCGATGTGTGCAGAATTGTCTTCATGATCAAATTGGGCGCAATGTTCATGCCTATGTATATGATATTGTGGTGAAGTCCAGGAAGAAGGAGACCCTGATTGATGATTTGAAGGAGACCTTTGACAATCTCTGGGTTTATAATATGATGCTTAACCCGGCCAAGTGTATTTTGGTGTACTAGCTGGTAAGCTTTTGGGGTTTCTGGTTTCAGAACGGGGGATTGAGGCTAGCCCGGAGAAGATAAAGGCTACCACCTCTCTGGCTAAGCCGGCGTGTATGAATGATGTTCAACGTTTGGAAGGTCATATTGCGGCCTTAAGCCGGTTGGGTGAGAAGGCTATCCCTCTATACCAGATGATGAAGAAGACATATCACTTTGTCTGGAGTGATGCTGCTGATCAGGCATTTGAGGCCTTGAAAAAACAATTGGCTGAGCCACCGGTTCTTGCTGCTCCCATTGATAAGGAGCCTTTGTTGTTATATGTGGCTGCCAATAGCAGAGCTGTCAGTGTAGCCATTGTGGTGGAAAGGAAGGAGTCAGAGAAAGAGCATCCGGTTCAACGGCCGATTTACTACATCAGTGAGGTACTTATTGAATCCAAACAGAGGTATCCACATTGGCAGAAGCTGGTATATGGGGTTTTCATGGCTAGCCGAAAGCTTAAGCAGTATTTTCTGGGTCATCCTATCACTGTGGTTAGTTCTGCCCCTTTAGGGGATATCATTCAAAACAGATAAGCCACGGGTCAGATAGCCAAATGGGCCATTGAGCTTGGACCTCGTGGTTTAAAGTATGTGCCTCATATAGCCATCAAGTCTCAAGCACTTGTGGATTTTATCAATGATTGGATAGAGTTGCAGATGCCTGAGGAGAAGCCGAATAACACATATCGGACTATTCACTTTGATGGGTCCAGGCAGTTGGAAGGCTCGGGGGATGGAGTTGTCTTGACTTCCCCACGAGGTGATACATTTTCTTATGTTCTCCGGTTGATCTTCCCTTGTATTAACAATGCAACTGAGTATGAGGCCTTACTCCATGGTCTTCGGATGGCTAAGGGGATGAACTTAAGCCGGGTGAGGTGTTTTGGTGACTCAGCAAGTTTCTGGCACTTGGGATTCTAAGGATCCACTCACGGTGGCTTATCATCAAGAGGTTGATGCTATTGTGGGTCACTTCAAGGGTTATCAAGTTGAACATGTTGATTGCAGGAAAAATGAGGCGGCTGATGCTTTAAGCCAGTTAGGGTTTCAGCGTAAGCCGGTGCCACCTAACACTTTACTGGATATTCTGCATAACCCTTCTGTCAAATTGCCTACAGAGGAGGATCTTGCTATTCCTGACCCGGAAGCACAACTGGTGGCGGCTCTTCATGATATTCCTGATTGGGCAGTTCCATATTTGGCTTATATGACCCGGGGCGAGTTACCTGAGGATGAAACTTCGGCCAGGCAGATAACCCGGTGGTCTAAGTCAATGACTATTGCCAATGAAGAGTTGCATCATCGCAGTATTACAGGGGCATTTCAACGTTGTGTTTCTCCTGTAGAAGGCTGTGATATTCTACGAGAGATTCATGAAGGAGATTGTGGTCATCATGTCGGCTCTAAATCTTGGAGCCAAGACTTTCCGTCATGGGTTTTATTGGCTGACGGCTCATGCTGATGCTGATGATCTAGTCAGTAAATGTGATGGTTGTCAAAAAATTCACGACGAGCTCATGTGTCGGCTCAAGAATTGAGGATGATTCCAATTACTTGGCCATTTGCAGTCTAGGGGCTTGATATGGTTGGGAGTTTCAAAAGGTCCAAGGATAAAAAGACACATCTCCTGGTGGTGGTTAACAAGTTCACAAAGTGGGTTGAGGCAGAGTCGGTCAGTAAATGTGACACGGCGATGGCGGTTCAATTCATCAAAAAGGTGATTTTCCTTTTTGGCTTTCCCCATAGTATTATAACTGATAATGGCACTAATCTATCCAATGGTGCTATGAAAGAATTTTGTCAACGTGAGCATATCTGGCTTGATGTATCATCAGTGACTCACCCCCAGTCTAATGGTCAAGCTGAGAGAGCCAATCAAGAAATCCTTAGAGGCATCAAGCCCGGGCTTATGGTTCCTTTGCAGAGGACATCGGGTTGTTGGGTGGAAGAGTTACCCTCGGTGTTATGGAGTATCAATACTATGCCCAATATATCTACGGGTTACACGCCTCTCTTCATGGTTTACGAAGCAGAGGCGGTTCTCCCTAGTGACATCCGTCACGACTCGCCCCGTGTGGCGGCTTATGTTGCAGCTGACAATGAAAAAGCACGTCAGGATGCACTTGACCTGTTAGATGAGGAGCGTGACCTTGCGGCGGCTCGTTCGGCAGTTTACCAAAAAGATCTACGTCGTTATCACAGCCGCCGGGTTAAAACCAGAACCTTTCAAGAAGGTGACTTGGTGCTTCTTCTTATCCAGGATCAATATGATATGCACAAGCTATCCCCACCTTGGGAAGGGCCCTTTGTGGTCAGCAAAAATCTGAACAATGGGTCATACTACCTTATCGATGTTCGAGACCACAAGGAATCACGCACGTCGGAGGAGGAGACCCGCTGGCTGTGGAATATTGCTCATCTTTGGCCCTACTATACCTGAGCCACTGGCTCTCCTGGTGTACATATTTTGACAATGTATATATTATAATCAATATAATAAAGCCGGCATCCCTGATAAATCAGGGCTTCTGTCGTTTCATTTCTCAGAAACTTGAGTCTTTATTATTACTTTATATGATCACTTAATGACTTGATGCCGAGTTATAGGGACCAAAGAGGGTTTTTTGCACAGCACAACTCAAACATAAGTACCCGGCGAGCATAGCTCAGAAATAGATCACTTGGGGGCTTCCTGCTCATCGAGCATAGCTATGACTACCCTTGTTGATCCGGCTTATACACCTGGAATATAATGTTACTTGTGGTCTCTTTGTTCAACGGACAAGAGTTTTCATGACCCTTGTAATAGGCTTACAAGCTAGGCTTGGAAGCCAGGTGTATTCACCTAAAATCCTGGGTTATCCTGCCTTTTTAAGTCTGCCACTCCGCCCAGATTGACTGGAATGACCCGCCGTACTTTTGACAAGTCAATCTTACACAGACCCTGAACTTGTCAAAGTTAAAACGACGATTGGTTATGTGAGGTCCAGCTTATAAGGTTTGCATGAAGGTTTAACTCAGTGGCTGTGTGGCCCTTGAAAGCACTTGAGATTTGGGCTTGGCGACCTATGAAAGCCTTGTTTTCTTTGATTTATTTTTTCTATTTGAACATTTTTGGGGTTCATCTTTGTACCATATTGACATATGGTTTAAAACAATTCATGCCATGTAACCTCACTCTCTATGGCTCATATTTGAGTATATCCGTGATTTTGGATAACTCGGCCTAGCTTTGGACTATAAGTCGCCAGTACATGATGATATTAAATACTTGGAAGCGTTGTGCTTTGAGTTTCGGGATATTACCCCTTACTGCACTGGTATGGTAAGCCAGCAGTGTGATCAAATATGACAGGTATGATATCTTTTTATTTATGGTTATAGTTAACCCAGCCCTGGTTATGGACTTTTATAGTCACCAGCAGGTTTATGTTGAACGTTATGACTCGCCTGGCGGTAAACCGCCAGAGCAATATTGTGATCTGTTCTTTATGCAGAACAAAGAAATACAATCTGCCCTACATAATGATATCATATGCATAAGTGGCATATCCTCAACTGGCGGATCAATAGTGTTATGTAACACAAAACATGCACGATGGCACGGTAGATCGGAGTTCAACTAGACTATTACATGGC
Organism: Aegilops umbellulata; assembly: GCA_032464435.1. Classification (NCBI taxonomy): domain Eukaryota; kingdom Viridiplantae; phylum Streptophyta; class Magnoliopsida; order Poales; family Poaceae; genus Aegilops; species Aegilops umbellulata. Next base: position 90,868,497 of record CP136055.1, read on the forward strand.
TCAGTGAGCCCAAATGTTTAAGTGTTTTCTGAAGATCAAATATATGAACCGCCCAGCGAATCAATTTTCTTGGCCTTGACGGTTTGAAGCTTCTGGATCATCCTTCTCCGGTTCTTCGTCCTCTTCTGTTGTCTGGAAGTTTGGTGATGACCAATCGATGCCACACAAGGCTTGGAATTCAGCTTCATCATCTATAAGTTCAAACGGATCAACTTCAGGGGCGAAAGTATGCTTACGGATTGGGAGGATCGGGTCCATAACTTTATAAGCCGGCGTGGGCATCTTCTGATTCTCCATATCATAGGCCGGTTGATATCTTGAAAGATCCGTTTCATCAGCAATCAGACTGGCCAAGGGACGTATTTCTTTCATGCAGGCAGAGAAGTCTTTCTTGTGAAAGGGAGTGCCATCTTCTTTCAAGCTTGGATACCCAGTAGCTAGCTCGGCCGGGTCTAGCTCTGCTTGCCATGCCTTAGCCCGGCTTAAAGCCGTAACGGCACCGGCTCTTGCAGATGACTGCTTTATCTCTTCAATCCTAGCAGGAAGAACAGAGAGTTTTTTCAAGACATCACTCAAAAGAGTGGGTGCTTGATTAGTTGGAGAAATCGTGGCCAGCGTGCGCTGAGTTCCAGTATATAGTTGTTCAATAAGTGTATAGACGGCCTTGAGCTTCACAAGCATTTCTTGACCAAGATTGCTACTCCCGGGACTTGTATAATAATTATGGATTGATCAGAGACAGTTTGTACCATGAAAGATAAGACTCAATTTTGATGCTGGCAAAGCTACTCACCAAAGATAGCAAAAACCATCTGGGATATACGTGTTTTAAACCAGTAAGCTCAGTGGTCACCTCTTGAAGAGCAACTTACGCTTTTTCAGCCCGCTGTGTCAGAGCAAGTTTCTCTTCAGCCCAGGAGGTTCTTTCAGCATCGAAGCTGGTCTTCAGTTTTTCTGTTTCAGCCAAGCTAAAATTGAATTTTGAGTTGGCTTTCCGGGTCTCACATTCTTGATGCTCCAGCCGGGTTTTTGCATCAGCCAATTGTGATTGAAGTTGAGAAGTGGCGTCTTGTACAAGCAAAGATTTGCAACCATACTCGTATTCGGGTTACAGGAAAATAAGCCCCAAGCCTTTTCCAAGCAACAACACTTGGCACTTGGGGGCTAATGCCCACCAAAAAATTCTTCATACAACATCTTATATGAATAAGTCCCAAGCACTTTGCAAGCAAGAGTACTTGGCACTTGGGGGCTAATGCATGTTGCTTGCGTTTCGTTACTACTTTATGATGACCCGGTTGTGCCGCAAACAACCACAGCCGGTTCATGGGGGCTACACAAGTAATCTTTCATTTATAAAAAATGGTGAACAGTACCGGTTCATTCATGCTGATTAAACCGACCCTTGGGGGCTACGGATGTAATGTTAATTGTTAAAGACCTGGTTTAACTCTGATGGTGAAAGCCGGCTTTTGAAGGATTCTACTAAAAATGTTTTTCTACTCATGGCTATTCTAAGTCTACAACATATTCTATTCTATTATACACAATAGACTTGGGGGCTGACACGATATGCATAATTTATCAAGTCGTAGTTCATACCTCATATTTCTAATGCATCTGATTCACCATATCAATTTCAAGATCGCGGCTGGTATGCACTTGATTGAGATAACCAGAGAGTACTTCACTGACGTGTAATTGAGAATAATTGGCAATGTCAAATCTCACTTTCCACCTTTCAATAAACTCCTCTTTGGCGGAGTGCTTGGCCAAGACGGTAGGTTTTCCCGGCTCTTGAAAGTCGGTGCCAGTGATCATAACATCTTTAGTATGCGCTTCTGACGGTTTAAGTGGGCTTGATGATTCAGTGTTCAAAGGACTGATGTTTGTGTGGTCACTGGAGAGGTCAGGAATTTCCGGTGGAACATCATGGACAGGCTCTTCTGGTTGTTTTACAGAGGCTTCTTATGCTGGGATTTGCTGCTCCGGCTCATGGACTTTGGGGTCTTCAGTTGGCTTGGTCACCTTGACCTTCTTGCTAGGCTTGGCCTTTCCACTGCAAAAGGGTTGTGGGAGGTTAGTACAAGCATAAAGATATAAAGTGATGGAAAGTAACTATTGTTACCCAGGGGCAGTTTTGAAAGCCGGCAGCTGGGTCTGTGATGAGTCGTCGAAAGAAGAGCGAGAAGCCTCCTGATAGTTTGAATCGGAAGAATTAAGTGGCTGGCGAATGAGATCCGCCAGTGGATAAAAATAGTTTAAATTTGTAAGGACCTCGTTTCAACGTTTTCGCGGAGCTAGAGTATTGGGTAAGCCGGAGGATAACTCTTCACCTCTGCTAGTCCGAGTTTGTTGCCGGTTCTCGTGTTGCTGTTGCTTCAAAAGAAAGTGACGATCCAAATGAGCTAAGGGGTGTGAAAAGCTTACTTTCCGAGTTACCCGTCGAATTTTCTGTCTTGGCAAAGGCGCTGAGTCGGAGGAAATAATAGTTACCTCTTCTTCGACCACTTGACTGGCCCACGTGTCATCCTGATGATAATCAGTGTCAATAAGATAGTTGAAAAAGGAGCCAAGGGAATCAAGGGCTACCTACGACTCAGAATTGTCGTCCAGTTCAAGCGTCTTGGAAGCAGTTAATTTATTCTTATTCTTCTTGGCGGCTTTCGTTTTGGCCCTGGCTTTCTTGGCAACTTCGTGGTCATACTCCTTGTTCCAAAAATCAGATTCAGCCTGTGAAAATCATCAAAGCTGAGTTAATAAAACATTTGAATGATAAGGTGAAGTAAGTGATTTAGAGACCCGCATTTGGTGGCGGGTTAAGTTTGCAGAAAGGGTTCAGTCCCACTTTGCTGCAGCTTTCCAGGCTCTCGTTCAGAAGGGTCTTTGTCATTTCATTGATTGTATTATTAGTTAGGCATACAGAGCTGTGGCGTAGTGGATCTTTTGCACCACCCATGTAAGTGCACATTAAGTCGGATCGGCGGCTTAAGGGTATGATTCGCCAAGAAACCCAGCACCGAACCAAGTCAATACCGGTTAACCCATTTCCCAGCAGGGCCTTGACCTTTGCAATAGTGGGTGCAAGCTTTGCACATTCAACAGTGGCAAGCTTTTCAGGAAGATGATGCTTTGGGTCGAGCCGCTGGACACGATAACCCAGCAGTGGATTTTCATCAGCAGGAGAAGTATCTTTACAATAGAACCATGTTTGGTTCCAATCTTTGGGGTGACTCGGCAGGCGAGCATAGGGGAAGATAGCATCTCTTCTTCGTTGAATTGAGACCCCATCTAGTTCTAAGTTGGGTCCGTTAGTAAACTCGTTTTTCCGGATCAGATAAAAATATTCTCTGAAGAGTTCAACACTGGGTTCTTCTTGAAGGTACACTTCACAGAAAACTTGAAAATTGCAGATGTTTGACACTGAATTGGGTTCGATGTCTTGAGGATGGAGTTGAAAGAAGTGCAAAACATCTCAGAAAAATTTGCATCTGGGCGGTGAGAAGCCCCGATACATGTGATCAGTAAAAACAATGACCTCACCATCCTTTGGCTGGGGTCTTTCTTCGCCTGGTTTGGGAGCACGCCAATGCATGACTTTTTTGCTGGTAAATAGCCGATTTTGACAAAATCTTTGAGCGTGTCTTCGGTGACAATGGAAGGAACCCAATTACATGAAGTAACTGCCTTCGGCATCGTAAAGGAGAAATCCTAAAAGAAAGAAAATTGACCGGTTTAATATTATATGGTTAAGCCGGCTAGTGAGTTAAATGGTGAATGAAAATGAAGCATGTGTAAGTTCTAAGCTGGGGGACAACATTAAGGTTATAAACATGAACTATTGGCGGCTTAAGAGGGGACTAATGGTACCTGGTAGGTTACGGTTTTTTTTACATTAAGCCGCCCACACAGTCATTAGAATACAGATCACAGAAAGGGAAAATTGCTAAGTGTTGAAAAACAGGTTTTGCAGATTGATACTATAATTTGGGATATGTGGCACTTCAGATAATGGAAAAATATCTAGACCTAAATGATGGTGTTTGAGCAGTTCATATATCCAGATCGGATTTTTTATGTGAAAGGGGCTGCCCTAGTAACGAAAATAAGTGCTACAACTACCACCGCAGTGCAGGAGAAGTTTCAAGTTGAATCAAATCACAAAATCACATGAGCGGAGATGAAATCCGACGAACTCGTTTGAAACCCTAATGAGATCTGCGGGAAAAGGAAAGAGGAGAACTTACCGGAGCTGTTGAACATCGGAGAAGCGCGGATGAATTCTGGTCAAATCAGGTCGATGCGGCAGCCGCTGTTGAGGCAGTGGCGAAGGTCGACGGCGGTGGCGGAGCTTGGGCGCTGAGTTGACGCGAGGAAGAAGAAAGAGGTGAAGAGGCAAGGGGGAAAGTGAAAGGGACCCCTGTCCCTATTTATAAGGCTGGAAGGATAAGTGGCATGCGCGAGAGTCAAGGACACCAAAATATGGATATGTGATGGCGCAAATGCCTCGATTTTCGGAGGTTCATTAAAAGATAAGATTTATTAAGATTTGGGCTTTGGGTAATATTAATGACATGTGATGTTACAGCGGATTACGGCAATCCCAGGAGATGACGTCATGGCGGGTTACAAGCCCTCGCAAGGATAAATAAAGAAGGGCTTTTTCTAAGTGTTGAAGATTGACATGAACAAGTTCAAATCAACCTAGGGCCTAATGTTGGTGATATGACTATTAGGTTTGACCCGCCCATGAGGGGCTGAGTTATACCAAAGGCGTTTCATCTAAACATAGCCCAAAGGCAGTTTAAGGCCCATAAGTATAAACCGCCATATGTGTATGACTTGTATTGCAAGGCAAGTGTAATTAGTCACTGAGCCGGACACGTTGTTTATGAGCCGTCCGCGACTCTGTAGACTGCAGGGCGTCAACCTGTGTATATAAAGGGACGACCCGGCGGCGGTTTAGGACAAGAGACAACAGATCGAAAGCTAGGTCAAGCGTATTCGCTCCCAGGTAATCGAGAGATAAGCAATACCACCTCAGACTGGATTAGTCCTTTACCTTCACCGCAAGGGGCCGGACTAGTATAAACTCCTTGTGTCCTTTGTCCTGTTTAACCCCTTTAAGCTAACCCTGTTGCGATGGCTCCACGACTAAGTCCTATGGCCAGGACATCTGATGTGACAATTCGATGACACCCATCCATATCTTCTTCCAAGAGATCTTTAACCATAGCAACGCTAGGTTCTACTTTGATTTTTTCATCAGGCTTAGGTGTTCGAATATAACTTTTGTTGACCACACTTGAAACTTTAGCATGTTCCTTTATCCTAACAGGGAAAGGTGGTTTCTCAATATGAGCAGTAGGAACAACTAGAGCAACATTATAAAGTACAGTTTCTTCTTTAACTGGTACCGATTCTTTGATTTCTTCTTTAATAGGTGGGTGATATTTAAACCACTTCTCTTTAGGGAGATCAACATGAGTAGCAAATATTCACAAAAGTAAGCTACTATCTCAGAGTCAAGTCCATATTTAGTGTTAAACTTCTGAAAAGCATCAGTATTCATAAAACATTTAACACAATCATACTTAAGCTTAATACCTGACTCTTTACCTTCGTTGAGTTCCCAATCTTCAGAGTTGCGTTTAATTCTTTCCAAAAGAACCCACCGGAATTCAATAGTCTTCTCATAAAAGAACCAGCACAAGAAGTATCAAGCATGGATCGATCATTATGAGAAAGCCGAGCATAAAGATTCTGGATAATAATTTCTCTTGAGAGCTCATGATTGGGCCATGAATATAACATTGACTTAAGCCTCCCCCAAGCTAGAGCAATACTTTCTCCTTCGCGAGGCCAAAAATTATATATGTAATTCCGATCACAATGAACTAGATGCATATGGTAAATTTTTTGGTGGAACTCCAATTTAAAACGATTCCAATTCCAAGATCCAATATCATCGCATAGCCTATACCATGCCAATGATTTTCCCTTCAAAGATAAAGGGAAAACCTTCTTAATAACTTCATCTCCGGGTAAACCTGCAAGCTTAAACAATCCACAAATTTGTTCCACATATATCAAGTGCATATCAGGATGTTCTGTTCCATCTCCTACATAAGGATTAGCTAGCAGTTGTTCTATCATACCCGAAGGAATTTCATATTCAATATTTTTAGTAGGTGTATTAGGTTGAGGGGTAGCTAATTCTGGTTCCGGACGAGGTGAATATACCCAGAAGAAACCCCTTAAAGGATTGCTCTCCATAGTAACAAGTGACAATAAATTTCAGCACACTATATAAATATTTTCTTACCAAATTCCACTTACCAAAGGCGCTTCACCCCCCATCAACGGCGCCAGAAAATAACCTTGATGACCCACAAGTATAGGGGACCAATTGTAGCTCTTTTCGATAAGTAAGAGTGTCGAACCCAACGAGGAGGAGAAGGAAATGACAAGTGGTTTTCTGCAAGGTAATGTCTGCAAGTGCTGAAATTGTAAGTAGCAGAGTAGTTTGATAGCAAGATAATTTCTAACAAGCAAGTAACAATAATAGTAGCAAAAGTGCAGCAAGGTGGCCCAATACTTTTGAGGCAAAGGACAGGCTAAAACGGTCTCTTATAATAAGCAAAGCATTCTAGAGGGTACACGGGGATTTCATCTTGTCACTTTCATCATGTTGGTTCGATTTGTGTTCGCTACTTTGATAATTTGGTATGTGGGTGGACCAGTGCTTAGGTGTTGTTCTTACTTGAAAAAATCTCCTACTTATGATTAACCCTCTCACAAGCATCTGCAACTACGGGAAAAGTATTAAGAATAAATTCTAACCATAGCATTAAACTTTTGGATCCAATCATCCCCTTATGGAATAGCGCATAAACTAAGTTTTAAGCTTCTGTCACTCTCGCAACCCATCATCTAATAACTACTCCACAATGCATTCCCTTAGGCCCCAAATATGGTGAAGTGTCATGTAGTCGACGTTCACATGAGAACACTAAGGGAATCACAACATGCATACTATCAAAACATCGAACACATATCAAGTTCACATGATTACTTGCAACATGATTTCTCTCGTGACCTCAAGAACAAAAGTAACTACTCACAAATGATAATCATGCTCAAGATCAGAGGGGTATTAAATAGCATATTGGATCTGAACATATAATCTTCCGCCAAATAAACCATATAGTAATCAACTACAAGATGTAATCAACACTACTAGTCACCCACAAGCACCAACGCAGGGCCGTCAAAGAGATCGACTACGGTTGAACCAGAGGAGTTTAGGATGGACCACTTAACTTGTGACATGGCCCACATAAAGCCGTCGCTGTTGACGAGCTTGATGTCGTAGGCAGCTTTCCGGAGATACAGCAATACGCTAGCCCACTAACATGAAGCCTTCGGCATGGCAATGTAGTCAATGTCTTCGCCGGCTTCTGCGGCAACGTGTTGCTCCGAGATCAACAAGTCAGGGCAAACGGTGGCCACCTCGCCAACGTCCGCCAGAGAGGCCATGATAAACCTCTTCTTGGCCGAACGCTCGTCGGGCTCCCCGGGATATGTGGTCGAGCTTAGGTTGGGACATTCTGGAGCAGGGGATGTGGATCTGGCAGGGAGGGACACCGCAAGCCTGACCTAAAAACTCAGGGGAGTGGGGCGACGGTATGGGAATCACTTGGTAACCTGAACTTTATTATCTAAGCTAGGAGGAACGGGCAGACCGGCAGGGGTTGGCGGGGCGGCGACGCCGAGCTAGGGTTCGATGGGGGAGAGGGCCGGGTGGGTGATTGTGGAGGGGGTGTTTGAGGATACGCCGCGGCTGAAAATTTTAGTAATGGTAGGTGGAGATGGTGGTGGACGAGGGAGGGCGACGGTTCAAATGCCTCGGCTACTGCAGTTCTACTATAAGGTCCGTGCTGGAGGAGTGTGGGCGAATGTTGAACTATGGTGGCTACTAAAATTTTGGTAAAGGAACTGATGCGGGGCGGGAGTACCCAAGATCGCGCACGGTCCAATAAGAATATGCGTGTATGATAATAAGGAAAAGTGGCAGAACCACCAAATTTTGTAATGCTCAAGGCGAGTAGTTTGTTTTTAGATTTCTAACTAGCTGGTCTATCGCACACGGTTCGTCCTAATTTTCAGACGCAGACATGGAATTCAATCCCAATAATCTACCCGCCTTTAGCTTGCGCAGGTGGTGATTTTACAGCGCGCTTGTATCACTCATAGTTAAGCTAGTACCTCCACCTTTGATTGCACTTGCGCAGTCGTGGTGATTTTACAGCGCACTTGCATCGCACACGGTTGAGCCAGTACCTCCACCTTTGCTCGCTCTTGCGCAGTCATGGTAACTCACAACGCACTTGCATCGCACACGGTTAAGACATTATACCCGTGTCCATTGAGAATCATCGGTCTTTGCAGCAAAAAATCGTTAGAGGGTCAGAAGACAGCCACACCAACATGTGGCCCAAATATATATGAGTGAAATGGGTGGTCTGTGATGTTCAAAATTCCAATGCACAACATTGACCATGCGGGCCCATGGTTGGGCGCGTCGTCAAAGATCAATGAGAGTGGCCAGAAGTCAAGAACCACCTGGAAGTGGCCAAATATATGTAGGAATATAGGTGTGATGTTTAAAACTTTAAATACACAATGCACAACTTTGGTGGCACATGCCTTGCAAACCCGAAAGCACCCTTGGGTATATCTATAATGACATAATGTTGTAGCTAGCTAGGGTGCTCGACCCACCTCCCACTTCATGTCAGTGGGGCGGATGCACGTAATGATACTTTGGTCATACATGCATGTCACCATGACCTACCATAATACGGACCAGTGAATCTATTGTTTGGTCAAACGACAACTGTTGTTGTCGATAAACTGCTTGGGACAATAGATTGAACCATCATAAAAAATCACACGAGAGGGACCACAAAACCAACACCTCTTGCATGCGGCCCAAAATGATCTATGTTGGAAGGGATGATGTGTGTTTTCAATATAGAATAATGTACAATTTAGATGTGGTGCCTGCCTCTCGATACAGACAACAACCATGAAGGCCAGGTAGTTAAGGACGAGATACGCAGGGTACGGTGTAGGTCAAACCCAGCGATCTGAGCATGTGGGAGGGAATCCTGACAACGCATGAGCTCGAGCTTTGGTTGAACGACATGTGTCGGTGACCGACCCTAACACGAACTAGGAGGAATCCATTCATGGCCAACACATACCCCTCGTTATCAGTCAAAGGGATGATATATATATACAATCTGGGAGCCCACAAATATGCATGTCGTCACAAAAAACCACACAAGGGAGACGTGGTCGATCAGAAGACCCCGTATACACTGCATGCGGCCCGAAAATATGTATGGGTACGGTGGTGTGTGATGTGTTCAATGCACAACTTTGATGGGCCACCAACTATATTACTGTGGGGACCCCGACTCATAAGTCGTGATCTCCGAATGCACGTGTACAGTGATCCCAGAGATCAATGCTCACTGAACACACAGAAGCTGAATAACAAGAGTCTTACATCCATACATATCGTCTTACACAAATTATGACCATTATGGTCAAGTCTTACATAGATAAAGCCTTAAGGGCTGAACATCAAATGAAACACAAGCAGCGGAAATCTTCGTCGATAAGTAGAACCCATGCCATCTGCCTTAACCCTACAGGCATTCTGACTGGGAAACATCCTAGTTCGCATGTTCGTCTCCAAAGAATTCTTCTTCGAACTCCTGTTCTTCCATGCCTGGCCAATTAAATAACCAGTGGCAAGCCAATGAGTACTTTGAATGTACTTGCAAGCAACCCATGTTTTGGTTCAAGGTACAACAATGCATGATATAGGTAAAATTTTGCAAAAAGCTAGTTTTGAGTGCAATGACATGTTCAACAACTTGTAAGACATGCATCAGGAGAATTCAAGTAACCAAGAGGACAGGTTACAGATATCAACATAAATAGAGTGGGCACCAACCCAACTCAATCATGTCAAGTCCTTGACTTGACCCAAGTAGTTCTTCCCACACACACTGGTTTGAAAACATGTGGACGTAGTTTAAGCAGCACCGCCCAACCGTCCTTGACCGCGGACACGGCTATTCGAATGGTTTAACACTCTGCAGAGGTTGCACACTTTACCCACAAGATCCGGGGAACTTCCGTGTCATCCACGACCCGCGATACCTCAAGTACCCGGGGTAAGCACCTAATCACTACCTTTCTCTAGACGACACTAACAAGGAGTCCACTCGTCGTTCTGTATCCTCACGATGTACATCATACGAGACTCGCTCGAGATCGTAACATCCGAGAGGGGACACAACGGTGTATCCGGTGCCCTGTAAAAACAGTCATGGCCGCCCTACCTGGCACGACCCCGTACCGAGAGAGAGCACCAACTCTCCCCCATCACTAGTAATGCGGGCTCCAAGCTAGTATCGGCCTAGGTAATCAATAATGCCCTTTCCCATATAAGGGTAGAGTGGTTGCGCATGTAAGGTTGGGACAGTCAACAAATCTTAAATCTAATCCGTTTTCGAAAACAACACACACACTTGCCTCGGTACACCACTTCTTCATCAAGTGGCTACCCATCTCATCATCTCCCTCGGGCATAAGTGGCACCCGATGGGGTTTTCGAAAAGTCCTTTGAAAATACTTTGTCCCCATCACCATGCATATTCCCGTCCCTTTTTGCGTAGCACTACTTTAGCATCCTATCTACTTCCACCGGCATAACCCTCATAAGGAGGTAGGGACATGCGCAATGCAAGTATCAACGAGGAAGTAACGGAGGCAACCCATCAAAGTGGCTACCACCTCATCATGATTCCGTTGCAACTACAATAAAGTGCTATATGACATGCATAAAAAGGGTTTCATAGACATGGTCAAAGGGCTGCTTGCCTGGCTCAGCAAAGTCTTCTGGGTCTTGAAAGTCTTCTGGTCCAACTCCTTCGTCAACAACTCAACCTATCGTCGCAAAATAATAACGAGAAAATAAGGCAATAATAAAACAGAAAAACCAAAGTGCTTAGAAAAATGTCAACTCATTTTTGTAAAATACTAGGTTGAAAACTAGGAAGGGAAAATTCCTAGTTTTGGATTTGGAGTAGCAAAATAGGAGAAGTGGATTTACAAAGGCATATTTAAATGCTTAAAATCACATTTAAATATTTACAGTGAAGAAAAGGTTGTTGGATTTGAAAGAAAGTTGCACCATTAAATAGGTGGGATTTTTAGAAAAATATGGGAGTTGGAATTATTGCATTTGGATTAATATTTAATCCTGTGGAATATTTGGAAAAGTGACTGAAAAAGAAAAAGAAAAGGGCCCTGTGCCTGCTGGGCCAGAACAGCCGCAGGGCAGTAGGCCCAGCCAGGGAGGCGGCCCAGCGCACCGGTGCACGTGCGCGCACTAGGTTCAAACCTGATGGGCGGGGCCCAGGCGTCAAGGCATGAGGCTGATGGACGGGGCCCACGGCCGTCGTCGTCAACCCTGGTCAGAGGGGGCGGCGAGCTCACCGGTGACGTTTCCGGGCACGGCGGGGTGAGCTGATGGCACCGCTGGACTCCTCGTTGCGTAGCCGTTCGGGTGGTGCCGGAGTTGGCCGGAGGGGAGCAGTGGTTTGCCGGCGACGAGGTTCACGGCGGAGGAGCGTCGGGCGTTGATGGCTCCGGCCGTTTCCAACTGCAGGAGAGAGGGGAAACAGAGGGGAAATGATCAGGGAGGTGTGGAGGGTCCAGATCGAGACAGAGGAGGGGCGGAGGGAGCCCGTACCCTGAGATCGACGACGACCCGAGGCGGCGGAGCTCGAGCTCGATCTCGAGCTCGGGCGGCTCTGGGGAGGAACTGGGGGTGCAGGGGAGCGATTAGGAGAGTGAGAGGGCGAGTGGTGAGGAGAGGACAGCTCGGGGAGGCCTCTAAATAGGTGAACGGCGAGGTCCCGTAGACCCATGCACCGGCGAGCTCACGCTCGTCGCTGCAGGGCTCGGGGGAAGAGGGCGCCGTGTCTGGGGTGTTTCTGGGCATGGACTACGCCGAGTGGAGCTAAGGGAGAGAGCGGGGGAGGGCCAGAGAGGATCGCGCGTGTGAGCCGCGCCATTGGCGCGCTCGGGCGGCCAGCGCGCGTGCGAGCAGGGGAGAGAGAGGGAGAGAGGAGGGGGACAGCGCCGTGGCGTGTCGCAGACGTCGAGGCGCATCGTCGGGCGCGCTGGGGGGCCCGAGGTGGCCGGAGGCGGTTGGAAGGGGGCGGCTACAGTGCGGGAGCGCACTGTAGCGTGCTCCAGAGCGCCCAAATGGCCGGCATGGCCATTCTTTATGCATGGTGAGCGCGTCCTTTGGTGTCTAGTAGGTCTAGGAGTGAGTAAAGAAATGGGGTGGTGCATTGGATGCCATGGATGGCCACTGGAGTGAGAGGGAGGTGAGGAGGAGGGAGAAGTGGGCTGTCCAGAGAGAGAAAGAAGTGGTTTCACCCCTCAATTATTGAGCTGGGGTGCAGCCATTGTTACTGGAGGTAGAGGAGGACTAGGGGGCTGTGGTAAAAAGCTTAGCTCAAGGAGAATAGTTTTTGTGGTCAAAATAGTGATTATTGAAAAGTGGCAGAAGGTGTTTGATTAGTGCTTGGGGTAGTTTCACTAATCCTCTTGATGTGCCATTTGGCAGGGGCCTTTGTAATGACAAAACATCAAGGTTCATGGGGTATGAGCTCATTTGGAGAAGTTGCCCAATGCAACTTTGGTAAACCCTAGGAATTAGCAGAAATGGACTTGTGTAGATCTAGTTGAGCAAATCACTTCTCCTTGATGCACCACTTGGTGTAGTGGCCTCATTTGGTCATGTGAACATGCTCACAAAAGTTGGGGTCAAGGAGAGAAAGTTGGTAGTACAAACTTGTTCAAATATGGTTCTGGTCAGAGAGGGTTTTGGGGCATTTTGGTGAATCAAAATGACTTTAATTGACATAAGGCTTTGAAAGGTGATCACAATATGCATTTGTGACTTGCTGGATTTTCCTTGGATTTTTATGAAAATATTTCCTGTAGAAATATTTCAAATCCTTGAAATGGGCAGAAATGGTTTTGGGAGGTTTTGTCCAATATTTTGATCATAACCATGTGTTGAAACTCATATATATGGAAAATATATGTCCATTGAGTCTCCCTAATTTTTCTCAAATGTTTTTAAAGCTTTTAAATAATTTTAACCTATTTAAGACCATTTCTGGCCTTAAGAAAAAGCCTTTAAATAAAATAGGAAAATAACTTTTAAAATTATATTTTTGTGGTTTCTGGGTGTCCTATATCTAATAGGAGTCAAATATAATTTTTGAAAGATTTCTACTGCACTTAATTAAGTACTTGCAGTGCAATCCTCAATTCAGGGGTTTTTGGAAAACTAATTTAAAAAAATACTTTTTGGCCAAATTATTTTTGTAAGAAAATACTATATTCCACTATACACATGGCATGATCATTGGGAAGAAGTTTGGGGAAAGGAGATGAAGTATAGAAGGTGAACTATGTTGACTTTAAAGAGCACTTGAAAAACCACAGGGAGAAAACCAACTTCAAAATAAAAGCCAAATAATGCAAAAGTTTTTGTTGGTCCAAACTTTCATGCTTTATTAATGCAAATGAAATGTTACAAAATGCAGGGTGTGACAATTACAAACCAAACGTACCCGACCCCAAGCCTGGTTCAATACGTATGACGTCGGTTTCCCAACTTCAAGGCAATGGCGGGGGGGGGGGGGGGTCGTCCAACGCAGCGCTCAAACTTTCCTTAGTCTAACATGGCACACATAGCAATAGGAAACCATCATGGTCAAACCCTTCTTGTATGTTGGGTCAAAGGGATAGATTGTGTGGGTCCCCCTCGTTATCGGTCAAGGATAATATATATACCTCGAGGAGCCCACAGATATGTGTGGCGTCTATAAACCACACAAGGGAGACATGCTCGATTAGAACACCTGGCCCCCTATACCCTGCATGCGACCTGGCGGTGGTGTGTGATTTGTTCAAATCCCGAAAGCACAAGTTCGATGGGGCACCAACTACATCAGTAACATTACAAATTGAACATCGTACCCCCCCCCCCCCCCCGCAGCTAGGTTAAAGACGTACGGTGTCGGGAAAGTAACTTCAAGGCGGATGGGGGGGTAGGGGTCGGGTGCCATCCAACGCATGTGTTGAAACTTGATTTTCTCTAACATAGCACATGGAGCAAAGAGTAAACCCTTCTCGTGCGTTGAGTCAAAGGGATAATCTGTGTGGGCCTACAGATGTCGATCATTCTTTGATTTTCGAGAACAAAAAATAACCAATAAAAACATAGTCTACAAATTAGCAAAACAAGGATCCCAAGGTTTATATAATCACCATGACAGGTCACTATAGAGTCAATCATTCTTTGATTTTTTAGAACAAAAAATAACCAATAAAAATATAGTCTACAAATTAGCAAAACAAGGATCCCAAGGTTTATATAATCGCCATGGCAGGTCACTATAGAGACATTTATCTCTACAATGATCGTGTCATAGTGTTTAAATGAAGCTTGAGATATGCAACTTCCCACCGGGTCACCCATCCTTAGACTACTCCAGCCCGAGCACGCTTAACTTATGTGTTCTATTCGACTAGGCTAGCGGATGGGAAGCCGCCACTTGCTGATAGGAATTGCCTCCTTGCCTTTAAGGCGTTTCACGTTGGTTACCCTATGGGACCTACTCCCTCCTATCACACGCATTTTTTCTTTTAGAAACCGTGTGAGATATTTACATGGCCGGTGTGTTGCCGCCTAGCCTTCAATGAGCACTGACACTGGCAGCGAGAAAACGATGGGAGAAGAGGCGGGAAACTGATGAGAGGAGTGGTGGGAAATGGTACCGTGTTTGGATATATATATATATATATATATATATATATATATATATATATATATATATATATATATATATATATATATAACAACATTAATATAGAAAACTTAGTAGAGAAGGAAGCGTGAGCTAGCACGACGCATGCGCACAGTGCTTACCCATATACTGCATGTGCTGTCGAAAGGGATGAGGATTGCCGTTCGATCTGGGAGCATCCAACGGTGCAGACGTACAATCCATGGGGTATGGGTTCTGGCTAATCAGAACGCACGACCCAGATCACGCGCGCAGCAGGGGGGCATCGGCCACGGTTTGGTAGGCACACGGCTTTCGTGAATGAACAGTGAGCTATTTGAAAACATTTCATGAGAAGAATCTCTGTTTTTAAATCCCCGTAGATCCAAAACTCACCCGAAAATCATGAAACTTGGCATGGTGTCACGACATGGCACATATATGTCGAGGAAATTTTTTGTCCATTTTGGAGCAAGTTTTATTACAAGCCTCTTACAAACCAGAATCTCTCAAATAAGACTCGTGGTTCCGATAGGGAAACATGTCCCCCTTGTGGGTGAAACGATAATCACTACCTCTTTTCGCCTTGTATTTTCTTGGCAACATGGAACGGCAGGATATCTGTGCCGAAATTTAAACTTATTGAGGGTTCATTTGGCCTTTTTATACACTAATTGAGTTTCCTAGGCATTTAATGTCCATAATTCAAATCTGAACTACAAATACATGCTCTAGTTCACCAAAATGTCTAGAAAAATTATACATGTGTCCTTGGGTGCACATTTAGGTCCCATGCCAGGAATGGGAATGAATTACAACCGTATCGGCATCCTGGCTCGTCCTCAAACATTTGGAATCTCGGTTTTTAAATCCCCATAAATCCAAAACTCACCAGAAAGTCATGAAAGTTGGCATGGTGTCACCTCATGGCACATATATGTCGTGGTAAAGACATTGTCCAATTTGGGCCAAGCTTTATTACAAACCTCTTACAAATTGGAGCCTGTCGCAAGAACCCTTGTGGTTTCGATAGGGAAACGTGTCCCCTTGTGGGCGAAATGATAACCGCTCCCTCTTCTAGCCTTGTATTTTCTTCTACACGCAACATGGAACAACGGGAGATTCGCGCTGAACTTTGAAATTATTCAGGGTTCGTTTGACTTTTTTTATTCATTAGTTGAGTTTTCTAGGCATTTAATGTCCATAATTCAAATCCAAACTACAGATACATGCTCCAGTGCACCAAAATGGCTAGAAAAAACGTACATGTGTCCTTGGGGTGCATGTTTAGGTCCCATGGAAGGAATGGGAATGAATTCAACCATCCCGGCATCCTGGCTCGGCCGCAAACATTGCGAATATCGGTTTTTAATTCTTTGTAAATCCAAAACTCACCAGGAAATCATGAAACTTGGCATGGTGTCACTACATGGCATATATATATGTCGTGGTAAAATAATTATTCAATTAGGGCCAAGCTATGTTACAAGCCTCTTGCAAACCGAAGCTTCTCACAACCTCGTGGTTCCGGTAGGGAAACATGTCCCTATTGTGGGCGAAACGATAATCGATGCCTCTTCTCACCTTAAACTTTGTTTTCTACAGGAAATATAGAATAACAGGAGTGTCGTGCTGAAGTTTGAAACTGTTCAGGGTTTGTTTGGCCATTTTATATATTAATTGAGTTTTCTAGGCATTTAATGTAGTCCATAATTCAAATTTTAACTACAAGCACATGCTCCAGTGAAGCAAAATAGATGGAAAATCGTAAATGTGTCATTGGGTGCATGTTTAAGTCTCATTGAAGGAATGGGAATGAATTACAAACTTCTCGTCGCCCTGAAACATTGAGAATCTCGGTTTTTAAATCCCAGTAGATCGAAAATTCACCAAAAACATGAAACTTGGCACGTTTTCATGACATGGCACATATATGCTGTTCTAAAAAATGTCCAGTTTGAGGCAAGGCGCACACATTAATAGCCAACGAAGTCCTTTTGAAACAAATAGCTGACAATTAATATCACAAATGGTTGTATTATATGAACCATGTGTTCCCGTAACCATTTAAGTGTGGCCACGCGTCCCTCTTTCCTTATGGGATAGTACTACCTCTGTCCTCATTCATTGGTCATCTTTGTATTTTGTGTCAAAATTTAACCATACTCGATGGCGTGCGTGCAGCTGTTTGATTAGACGGGATGAGTGCAAGAAGTCCGTCGTGCAGGCTCGAGGGAGTGTCCGAGCAGTCCGCCGCGCAGGCTCGACGGGACGCGTGCATCCTGTCCACCTCGCAGGCTCGACGGGACACGTGCGAGCAGCAAAGCCGCCATGCTCACCAAGGAGCAAGCTCTTTGACCTCCATCCACCAACTTCTCCATTAATGGCGGTCGAGCCGCTGTTTAACACGTGGTTAATTAAAGCACGTGGACGGAGGGTGTTTGCTTGTGATCCCATGGCCCCGCTCAACGTTAGCATTTGCATTGTTCGTGTTTTCAACTCGTATTCCAGCCTAATTTAAAATTCCACATAGGGCGATGGATAATACGACGACAAATAAAATGGCAAGGAATAATACGACGACAAATTTACAATGGCACGGATAATAATTGTCTTACATATTCTGTATAGTTTAAAATGCCACATGCGGCAAAGCCCGAAAGACACGGGGGGCAAGAGAAGAAGGAAATCACAGACAACGATTTGGGTCGCTATTGTCTCTACTCCTTGATGGATTGTCGGGCGATGACATCCTCCATCTCCTTCTTCAATTCCTCACAACTTTGCTTGAAAGCAGCCACAGATTCCTCCACCTCCTGCTCACGCTCGATCCAAAGCCTCCTCAAGTCACCCATCATTTCCTCGACAACCGCTGTCAGCGTCATCCCCGAGGCACTGCTTTGGTCATGCAGCACCTTCCAGCCGGTGGCCTCCTCCTCCTTCTTGGCGAGCGCCTTGTGGAGCTTCGCATTGTCACCCATGACTTGCTCCACGAGGCCGGTCGCCTTCTCAACCGAGGCATCGCTGATCTCGAGCAGCTTCATCAAGCTGTCGACCAGCTCCTGCTGCTTAATGAAGCCAGTGAGAATATCATCGTCGCCAGCCAAGGACTTCAACAACGCCAGCTCGTCGCGACCGCCGACCCAGCGGGTGCGCTTGTGGGAGCTCTTGCGTGCCCGTGAGAGCTCGTTCGAGGGCTCCGCGGCGTGCCGGGACATCTCTGCTGCGGCTGCCACTTGGTGGCGGGACCTCTCTAGTGCTTCCGCTACCTTGTTCTTTGCTTCCTGGTTATATGTCCACCCAAAACTCCTCCTACCGGTCATGGCGGAACGACTTGACAGGAAAGACCAGTTTTGTGGGTGATGAGGAGAGGAACTATGAAGTAATTTTTGAGTGGACAGTTTTTATAGCCCGGTGCTAAGTGTGAACAAATATTAGTTTGGTCCGTGTGAACAGATTTGCAATTACTTATTGCGTTGTAATTTGTAATGTGACGAGAAACAAGGTCAAAATTTATTGATGGTTCTGGGCCTACAAAGCCCGTTTTTGTTGTTTTGGCTCATCGCAGACAGTTCTTATGGATCAACCGTATGCCACGCATCGGAAGCCTGAAACATGGACCGCGTTCTCGCATGCACATGTACGTGTCTGCCCACTATCACACACGGACAAGATATCACCATCATGTCCGATGGATGCGCCGTCACTCCTCCCACGGGGTGCCAGAGGGTTGACCACGTGGTTGCTCGTCGTTGAGGCGGCCGCAGTGTGCTCTGCTCCTTGTTGAGGCGGCTGCGGTGCGCTCTGCTCACGTCCGTCGGCGCGTTTTTCTCACCATTGAGGCGGCCGCGGCGCGCTCCGCTCTGGCATCCCTGTGTGCGCTCTGCTCGCCGTTGAGGCAAATTTACAATGGCAATGGTTAATAATTGTCTTACATATTCAGGATAATTTAAAAAGCCACATGCGGCGACGCTCAAAACACTCACAACCTACATATGCATACAATTATAATAAAATATATGCTAAAAGGCTGAGTTGGCGGCCTTCTGACGACGGTCTTCTCGGACTCCATGATCAGCATAGCACCCTTGCGGTCGTTCATTCCAAGTGTCCCGGCCCTCCTCCACATATGGAGCTGCTGGCGCTAGGAGGCTCTTAGGGCTGTTGGGCCTCTTCCATAAGAGCTTGACAGCGTGCAATGGCGCGCATGATATCTCCGCGGAACCGCTCCATTTCCATGTCTCTGGCCTGGTATAAAATTTTGTCCATCACCTGCATCCTCAATATATCACGTTGGAGATGTTCTACTTCGTCAGGGACGTCAACTCCACCAAGGATGCGCTCGATCCTGGCCACCACATCGTCGGGATCGAGGTTGACACGGTCGCCGCGGGCAATGATGAAGCCACAGGCTGGCTCTGTCTTGACTGAATCGCAGAGGTCCTCTGCCCTTTCCTTGCGGGGCATCAAGCTCTCGATGAGCACTGGTGACGGCGGCTCTTCGGGTGGGTCGTCGATCATGACGTCGAGCAGCTCTAGATCTTTTGCATGGTGGATGGCAAACTGCTCATCACACCTCCTCTACAATATGTCGATTGTGCGCCCAAAGACGATATCGCTGCCGATGGGCCATGGTGCCTGCACCGCCCGATGAAGCTCTTGCTCCCCGACCTACTCCGGCTCGTTCACCTTGCCGAAGATGTAACATGGGTAGGGGTCGATGTTGAAGCTTTGGTTGTTGCCTGGCATGCTTGGAATAACTAATGGTAGATGGGTGAGGACTAGATCTGCGTAGAGTGTCGCGACGGTGCGTTGCCGCCTGGGTCATATGCAGCAAGCCATTAGCTGGTGGTGGGAAACCGATGAGGGAAGAGGCGTGGATTTTACAATTCACCCATGTGGAGCGCGGGAAGACTAAGTGGAGCACACACACAACCCGAATATTGTATGCGGTGCCATGTGTTATTTATCCCACACGTGTTAACATAAGGAAACATATGTGTAACTTACTAATCATCGCACACGAGTACTCGCAGACGCATCGTGTGCGATACTCCTAGCCACCGCAAGCTACTAGTTTGCATTTTTCAAAGTTTTTTGTACAAACAGAATCGCACACGAACTAACTATAGTAACCATCTGTGTTATAATTTCTCATCGCAAACACGAGTGGGTTGTTTGCTGTGTATGACATACATCTTGTTTACACGAATCATTTGTGTTCTTTTCGCTCATCGCAAATAGTTCATCTATGTGAACTGTATGCCGCATATCACACACATCTTGTTAAGTTGAACCGTTTATGTTCTCTTCCCTATTCGAAAACAGTTCATCCGAGTGAACTGTGTGTCCCATATCACACACACCTTGATCTGGCTGACCATTTCTGTTGCATTCCCTAATAGCAAACATTTCATCGGAGTGAACCGTATGCCGTATATCGTGCACACATTGATATGGCTGCCCGTTTCTGTTGTTCTATCTAATCGCAAACATTTTGTATGGATCAACCGTATGCCCCGCATCGCACACGTAACTAAAATCTGAACTGTGTTTGATGTCTCTGCCATCGCAAATGTTTTGCATCTTTTTTGATGGTTTTTTTACATCCCCGTTTGTGATTTAATGCATCGCACACAGTTTCGTCAAAGGGTCTCTGATCATAGTGTCGCGTTAGCAGCATCCTGCGGTAGTGGGAGAAGCTTTGAGAAATCAACTATGGAAATGTGCCAGGAGTATTGCAGAGGGGAGATCTATGGAAAATATGAACCAGATGTTAGTGCTCAGCCAGGAGGCACATGATTGGCTTGTAGAGTTAGACCCTAAAACCTGGGTTAGGGCTTACCAGAATGATTTCCCCAAGGTGTGATGTGTTCATATTTAACAACTGTGAGGTGTTCAACAGATATATATTGAAGTCCAGGGAGATGCCAACCATAAGCATGTGCCAGAGGATCAAAGGGTAGAATATGGGAAGGAATTTTGCAAAGCAACAAGAGGCTTTGAAGTGGCATGGTGCTATATGTCCAAAGATAAGAAAGAAACTGGGCAAGAGTATAGAATTTTCTAGAACTTGTCATGCTGCATCAGCTGGCAAAGGACTGTTTGTAGTAAATGATAGAGGAGTTGGTTAAGTGTGGACACAAGGAGGGAAATGTGTAGTTGCGGAAGATGGGATTTGTCAGGTATACCTTGTTGTCATGGGGTTTCTGCTCTTAGATATGACAAAATTCCACCTGAGTCTAGGGTGAACTCATGTTACTTCATTGCAACTTATTGCAAAGCATATGAACACGTTATTATGCTTTGTAAAGATGACAGTGAGTGGGAAAAGTTGAATGGCAGAAAAATCGTACCACCACCACTTCAGAAGAAGAAAGGAAGAAGGGCAAAAAATAGAAGACAACAACCAGAAGAGAAGCAAGGAGCAAGAGGAGTGCAAATCACAAGGAAAGGTGTTGTGATACACTATGGCTATTGTGGTGGTCCTGGCCATAAAATAAATGGTTGTTTGGACTGGAAGTTGGGACCTAAACTAAAGAAAAGATCAGAGAAACAAAGAGTTAGGGCAGAGCCAGATGTGCCATCTTTTGATGAAGAAACTGTAGGCCTCACTCAGGTATATGTGTGTACTTGTTAGGGCATTGCATGATTTACAGATACTAATGTGTGTACTTGTCATACCATTGCATGTTTTATAGATAGTAATGTGTGTACTTGTCAGCAGGAGATTAATCTTCGAACAACTGGTGTCATAAACCAAGACCCACATAGTAGCTTCACTAACACAGGAGGTATGTTCAACAATTTGGACACACTAATAGCTTGTATTAGTTAACACTAACAGCTACCTAAACACTAATGCAGAGAGAGACAAGGTGAGGGAGTCCTGGATTAGGGGGTGTTCGGATAGCCGGACTACATCTCCCGCCGGACTCCAGGACTATGAAGATACAAGATTGAAGACTCCGTCCCGTGTCCGGAAGGTTCTTTCCTTGGCGTAGAAGGCAAGCTAGGCGTGCGGATATTCAAGATCTCCTACCAATGTAACCGACTCTGTGTAACCCTAACCCTATCCGGTGTCTATATAAACCGGAGGGTTGTAGTCCGTAGGGGAGAATCAGCTTCATACACAATCAAACCATAGGCTAGCTTCTAGGGTTTAGCCTCCTTGATCTCGTGGTAGATCTACTCTTGTACTACCCATATCATCAATATTAATCTAGCAGGAGTAGGGTTTTACCTCCACCGAGAGGGCCCGAACCTGGGTAAAACAAAGTGTCCCCTGTCTCCTGTTACCATCCGACCTTGACGCACAGTTCGGGACCCCCTACCCGAGATCCGCCGGTTTTGACACCGACACTGGTGCTTTCATTGAGAGTTCCTCTGTGTCGTCACCATTAGGTTCGATGGCTCCTTTGATCATCAACGGCGATGAGGTCCAGGGTGAGACTTTTCTCCCCGGATAGATCTTCGTCTTCGGCGGTTTCGCTCTGCGAGCCAACTCGCTTGGCCATCTAGAGCAGATCGAAAGCTACGCCCCTGGCCATCAAGTCAGGTTTGGAAGCTTAAACTACACGGCGAATATCCGCGGAGACTTGATCTTCGACGGATTCAAGCCACAGCCAAGCGTGCCGCACTGTCGAGAAGGGCATGATATAGCTCTGATCCCGAATAGTGTCCTGGAGGCCGCATACGCTCTGGACCCGATCCTTGATTCGGAGCCCGCTGCGCTCGTCGAGGAAGAACGGTTGGACGTCACCTCAGGGGCTGCGACGTTAAAGGCGATTGAGCCGAACGCCGGTCCCGCACTCCGCGTCGCCCATGACTCCAAGGAGCCGGATTCTTCTCCGAACTCCGGGCTTTCCAAGCCCCCGTCGATCGAATCTGATTGGACGCCTATAATGGAGTTCACCACCGCGGACATCTTTCAGTGCTCATGTTTTGGTGACATCCTGAATTCTCTCAAGTCTCTCTCTTTATCAGGAGAGCCCATACCGGATTATGGTCTGCGAGGTTGGGATACGGACGATGAAGAAATTCAAAACCCACCCACCACCCACTTAATAGCCACTGTCGACGATTTAACCGACATGCTCGACTTCGGCTCCGAAGACTTCGACGGTATGGACGACGAAGGAGGAGACGAACAACAACCAGCACCTGAAGGGCGCTGGACCGCCACCTCGTCGTATGACATATACATGGTGGACGCTCCGAACGACGGAGATGGCGATGGAACAGCGACGGATGGCACCTCGAGAAAGCCTCCCAAACGTCGGCGTCAGCGGCACCGCTCTAAATCCCGCCAAAGCAAGAACGGTGATTCCGGCACGGGGGATAATTCTACCCCGAATACCGCCGAAGAACACCAACCACAACAAGACTCAGCACGGGAAGATGGAGAAGCCGGCCTTCATAAGGAAGCGGCAGAAAAAGAGGTTGAGGACGATAACTACATGCCTCCCTCCGAAGACGAGGCAAGCCTCGACGACGATGAATTCGTCATACCATCAGACCCTGCCGAACAAGCGCGTTTTCAACGCAGGCTTATTGCCACGGCCAACAGCCTAAAGAAAAAGCAGCAACAGCTTAGGGCTGATCAAGATTTGCTAGCTGACAGATGGACAGACGTCCTTGCGGCCGAAGAGTACGAACTCGGGCGCCACTCCAAAAATTACCCTAAGCGCAGGCCGCTCCCCCAATCAGAGGAGGAAGCAAATGACATGGCAGACCGGCCACCTCGCGGCCGCGACAGAGAGGCCCGTTGAAATTTCAAGCCAAACATGCCCCGGGGCCGTTCGGCTAGGGCACACGGAAACGAACCAGACCTGCGAGACGTACTGGAGGACAAAGCAAGGCGGACAAGATCGATCTATGGATCGCGCGGACGCCCAACACGTGACGATTTTCAGTCCGGACACAATAACTCCGGTCGGGCCGAACTCAACAAGCACAGCTCTTCCGAGCTGCGTCGTAACGTAGCCCAGTACAGGGGCGCCGCACACCCGTTATGTTTCACAGACGAAGTAATGGATCATCAAATACCAGAGGGTTTCAAACCAATCAACATCGAGTCATACGATGGTACGACAGATCCGGCAGTTTGGATCGAGGATTATCTCCTTCACATCCATATGGCACGCGGCGACGACCTGCACGCCATCAAATATCTACCACTCAAGCTTAAGGGACCAGCTCGGCATTGGCTTAACAGCTTGCCAGCAAATTCAATTGGTTCTTGGGAAGACCTGGAAGCCGCATTCCTTGACAACTTCCAGGGCACTTATGGGCGACCACCGGACGCTGATGACCTAAGCCACATAATTCAACAGCCAGACGAATCGGCCAGGCAATTCTGGACACGGTTCCTAACAAAGAAAAATCAGATAGTCGACTGTCCGGACGCAGAGGCCCTAGCGGCCTTCAAGCATAATATCCGCGACGAATGGCTCGCCCGGCACCTAGGACAGGAAAAGCCGAAAACCATGGCAGCGCTCACGACACTCATGACCCGCTTTTGCACGAGCGAAGACAGCTGGCTAGCTCGTAGCAACAACTTATCAAAGAAGACCGGCAATCCGGATACCAAGGACAAAAATGGCAGGTCACGCCGAAACAATCGAAAGCGCCGCGTTTGCAGCGACAGCAATGAGGATACAGCAGTAAATGCCGGATTCAGAGGCTATAAATCCGGTCAGCAGAAACAGCCAGCCAAAAAGAATAACCAGGGCCCATCCAGTTTGGACCGGATACTCGACCGCTCGTGCCAGATTCATGGCACCCCCGAAACGCCAGCCAATCACACCAACAGATATTGTTGGGTGTTCAAGCAGGCAGGAAAGTTAAGAGCCGAACATAGAAACAAGGGGCTGGACAGTGATGACGAGCAGGAGCCCAGGCCGCCGAACAACAAAGGACAGAAGGGGTTTCCCCCGCAAGTGCGGATGGTGAACATGATATACGTGACCCATATTCCTAAGAAGGAAAGGAAGCGTGCGCTACGGGACGTGTACGCGATGGAGCCAGTCGTCCCAAAGTTCAATCCTTGGTCTTCTTGCCCGATCACTTTCGATCGAAGAGACCACCCCACTAGTATCCGTCACGGCGGCTTTGCCGCACTGGTCCTCGATCCAATCGTCGACGGATTTCATCTTGCAAGAGTCCTCATGGACGGCGGTAGTAGCCTGAACCTGCTTTACCAGGATACAGTGCGGAAAATGGGCATAGATCCATCAAGGATCAAGCCCACAAGGACGACCTTTAAAGGCGTCATCCCAGGTGTAGAGGCCAATTGCACAGGCTCGATAACACTTGATGTGGTCTGCGGATCTCCGGATAATTTCCGAAGCGAAGAGTTAATCTTCGATATAGTCCCGTTCCGCAGTGGTTATCACGCCCTGCTCGGACGAACTGCATTTGCTAAATTCAATGCGGTTCCGCACTACGCATATCTCAAGCTCAAGATGCCAGGCCCTCGAGGAGTAATTACGGTCAGCGGAAACACCGAACGCTCCATCACAACGGAGCAGCACACGGCGGCCCTCGCAGCGGAAGTACAAATTAGCCTCTCAAGGCAACTCTCCAGTCCGGCCGCTAAAACGCCGGACAATGCAAAGCGCGCCCGGAGTAACCTGCAACAAGACCACTTGGCATGTTCGGAGCATGCGTAGCAATACGGCCCCGACCCCAGCCATCGCAGCATCGCGAAGCTAGTACCTCGAGTACACAGTTATGCCCTTAAAATTCCATGGGCATAGGGGAAGGAGGCATTTTAACGGCATGCCTACAATACGGCCTTAAACGTACTAGGGGCTGCCGGATTTTTTTTTCTTTTTCCTTTTTTTACTTTCAGGACTCCACATTCCGGATGACCTGTTCGGCCTTGTTGCCGCACAGACGATACAAGGCCTAGGAGAGCAGACAAAGCTACACCGCACTACGGAACTCTCAGGTGGTCTCTATTTCAAGCGATATATTTGTTTCCAAATTTCCGCGGCCTGCGCCTGGCCAGGACATGTTAAATAGTCCAGTTTTTTTGCTTATCGCACTACTTGTATCGTCCGGCTTCGAATAGCCTCTTTATAAACAATGCATAGCTTTGTGTCTATTTTCTGCATCACCTTCTTTGAATATATATGTTTATCCCATAACATGATCGCACCCGTACACCATGGTACGGCAAACCATGCCAGGGGCTTCATTACCCTTTTATCTGGACGTGAGAAGTCCGTACACTTCCACAAGTGCGGCACCCCGAACTTATAGCACTATATGCATCGGCTCCGAGTCATGATTTTGGTCATATGTTGGGTTTGCCCGGCTCCTATGTTTTGGTGCCTTACGTTCCGCTCTATCGGCTAAGGTAGCACTAGGAGAACCGCTGCGATTGTGCCCCAGGTCATGTGGGTGAGCACCTCAGTGGAGAAAGCTAAAACAGACTGTCATGATAGGGCGTGAGACCGGTCGCTGTTCGAGAGGTTTTTCGAGTCCTTAAAGGCTTATGCCGCTTCGAGCGGAGAGCTGGTTAAATCCGGCTAAAGGCGTGGATAGCGCCCCGAATTCGGCCTTCCGAACTAGGGGCTTCGCCGAAATTTAAAATTATAAAGTTCTATGGCTAAGTGAGAGTGTTCAAGCATTATAGTCCGATTGCCTGGTTCGTTGTGCTGAGGGCCTCCCTCAAAGGACCCAACTATGGGAACAAGAGCCCTCAGGTTTATCCCGAACACCCCAGCACTAGTTGCATGGGGGGAGAAAGCTGACGACTCGCCATCTCTCAATTACTGATAAACGGCCGCACAGAAAATAATATTTTAAATTCAAAGCATTGCTTAAAGCGCATATGAACAAGTTTTCAGCGCACAGGATACAAACGAACGAGTTCATGGAAATATTACATCTTTAGCACATTCATCCGCAATAAGGCGGGCTCCGGCAAGAACTTCCTCATAGTAGTTCTCGGGCTTGCGATGTTCCTTCCCTGGCGGCGGCCCGTCCTTCACCAGCTTCTCGCCGTTCAGCTTACCCCAGTGTACCCTCACACGGGCGAGGGCCCTCCGGGCGCCCTCGATGCAGGCAGAGCGCTTGATGACCTCAAGCCGTGGACAGGCCTCCACCAGCCGCCGCACTAGCCCAAAGTAGCTCCCAGGCAGGGCCTCTCCAAGCCACAGCCGAACTAGAAGGCCCTTCATAGCCTGTTCGTCCGCCTTGTGGAGCTCGACCAGCTGTTTCAGCTGATCACTCAAGGGCACAGGGTGTCCGGCCTCAGAATACTGAGACCAGAACACACTCTCCGCCGAGCTGCCCTGTTCAGCTCAGTAGAACGCGGCGGCGGCGGATGCGCTACGGGGAAGATCGACAAATGCACCTGGAAAACTCCGGATTCGGGTAAGAAACAGGTATTTTATTTTTATATTCCTACTTTGCATTAAGAATGCCTTACCCGCTGCTATCTTTTTTACATCCTCCAACTCTTGGAGGGCCTTCTGGGCTTTGGCCTTGGCAATTTTGGTGGCCTCAATGGCAGAGGTGAGTTCGGTGGCTTGCGTTTTCGCGTCAAGCTCCAAACCCTTATGTTTTTCCATGAGGTCTTGCAGCTTCTGCTGCACCTCGCCGCATTGGACCACAAGCTTTTCTCGTTCGATGTGCTCCTCGGCCGTCTTCTTTTCGGCCTCGGTAAGCGCCTGCCTCAGGGTGGCCACCTCTGTCGCGGCTCCATAGGCAGTGTATACCTGTTATTTTCTGCAATCAAGCCTCTCCATAGGCAAATTTTTATTATTAACGGTCTTTTTTTACCTTCCTTCTCCTCGAGCTGCCCTCGGGCAAGACCGAGCTCTCGCTCGGACCGCTCAAGGTCCTTCTTAAGGACATCCACCTGCGCAGTTAATGCGGCGGTGGACAGCAGTGAAGCCTGCATACGCATATTTGACTTTTTTGTTAGACTCCTGCGATAATTATTAGATCCTCTATCCGGCTTTTCTTTCCGAACACCGAACAGAGCATCAGGGGCTACTGTCTATGCGGCAACGAATTTAGCATATTAATTACTTACCTGAAAGCCTGTTAGAAGGCTAGCGCAAGCTTCGTTCAATCCGCTTTTGGCGGACTGAACCTTCTGGACCACCGTACTCATAACAGTACGGTGCTCCTCATCGATGGTGGCGCCTTCAAGCGCCTCCAGCAAGTTGTCCGGTGCCTCTGGTTGGGCAGAGGTCGCCGGCTCAGACGGCTTGCTCCTCTTGGAAGGAGTTCGCCTACCGCGGGCCGGGACTGTCGAGTCCAGCGCGGTGTCCGGCACAAAGCCGGACTTGGTGCCCTGGGGGGACTTGTCCCCTCCACTCCTGGAGTCCGGGAGGTTGCCTTGCGGCTCCTCCAGGACCACCTCCGTCTGCCCAGGAGTTCGGTGGGACGCCACTTCGGCGTCGTCTACCTGGCAGGGGGAGACAGCGGGCGGAACAGAGTTCACGTCCGATGAATCCAGGGAACCACTCAACGAATTGTCAAGTTCGGCCCGGGGCGGCCTGCACGATTGCATTCAACATAAGGGAAAGTTGTGCAAATGAAAGGATGTCATGAGTTACTCTGGTATCCGAATACTTACGACGTCGCCGGACGCTTGGTCCTTTCCGGTCGCTCCTCCTCGTCCTCATAGGGGTCGGGGGAGTAGTCCGGCGTGGGGGTCTTCCTCTTTTTGGATCCCGTAGCCGCCCCCGCTGGGGTGGCCTTCCTCTTCTTTCCTTCCCCCGTTGGAGGGGGAGGGATTCCTTGTTCCTCCTCCTCGTTTTCACAAGAGGAGGGCGTCGCAGACTCGCCAGATGACGAGCTCGACACCACCACATTGCGGGCACTCTTTCGAGTCCCGGTGGTCTTCTTCTTCTTGACCTTCTTCTCCGACACCACATAGGGCGCCGGAGCCAGCAGCTTCTGTAGGAGAGCTGGGGCTGGGTCTTCGGGCAGGGGAGCCGGACAGTTGATTGGTCCGGCTATCTTCAGCCACGCCTGTCAAAGGCAAAGGGAGTTTTTAGATCCCACATAGAGTTAATCTATGTAGAGAAGCTTAACGAACCTGTGAAAGGTATAAATGGCCTACCTCGCCAGTGTTGCGCTGCGAGCTGTATCCGCGGTCCTCGGAAGCGGATGTGGGGCACTCGGCGCCTTTGGTTAGCACCTTCCAGACGTCTTCATACGTCGTGTCGAAGAGCCTATTGAGGGTTTGGTGCTGCGTCGGGTCGAATTCCCACAGAGTGAACTCCCGTTCTTGGCACGGGAGAATCCGGCGAACGAACATAACCTGGATTACATTCACAAGCTTGATTGGCTTGTTCACCAGGGACCGGATGCATGTCTGCAGTCCGGTCACTTCTTCTTCGTGACCCCACGACAGGCCCGTCTCTTTCCAGGACATAAGCCGCGTGGGGGGTCCGGATCTGAACTCGGGGGCTGCGATCCATTCCGGATCGCGTGGCTCGGTGATGTAAAACCACCCAGCTTGCCACCCCTTTAAGGTCTCCACAAAAGAGCCCTCGAACCAGAGGACGTTGGCCATCTTGCCGGCCATAGCGCCTCCGCACTCCGCCTGGGTGCCGGACACCACCTTGGGCTTGACGTTGAAAGTCTTGAGCCAAAGGCCGAAGTGGGGGCGGATGCGGAGAAAGGCCTCGCACACGACGATAAACGCCGATATGTTGAGGATAAAGTTCGGAGCCAGATCGTGGAAATCCAGCCCGTAGTAGAACATGAGACCCCGGACGAATGGGTGAAGTGGAAAACCCAGTCCGCGGAGGAAGTGGGGAAGAAAGACTACCCTCTCATGGGGCTTTGGGGTAGGAATAAGCTGCCCTTCCTCAGGAAGCCGATGTGGGATGTCCTTGGACAGGTATCCGGCTTTCCTTAACTTTTTTACTTGATCCTCCGTAACGGAGGAGGCCATCCACTTGCCACCCGCTCCGGACATTGTTGGAGTAGGCCGAGATGGGAAGTGCGAGCTTGGGCGCTGGAGCTCGAGAGCGCAAAGGATGGATAGGCGGGGGAGGAAGAAGGCATAAGTAAAAAGGCGGATCCTTATCCCCTTATATGGGCGGATGCGGTTATGCGTCCCCACTTGCCTAATAAAACTCACTTACCTCTCAAACGCCGTGGTAAATGGCGCGGTTGGGTTACCCACGTCCATGTTAATGAGAATCCCGTTGAAAGGGGCGCACGATCTCTGCTTCGATAAGACGTGCCAAGGAAACCGCCTCGTTAAATGTGTAGCGGTGGAACAGTAAAAATATTCCGTACAGAAGGCTTGGCCGCAGTGTTATGATGCACAGCGGGATACGTCAGCAGATTTGATTTGTGTTAACATTATTCTCTATATGGCGATACGTGGAAACTTGTTTTGCAGAGCCGGACACTTTTTTGGTGTTATTCATCTTCTTGAAGAACTTGGAGGAGGAACCCGCCTTGCAATGCCGAAGACAATTTGCGCGCCGGACTCGTCGTCATTGAAGCCAGGTTCAGGGGCTACTGAGGGAGTCCTGGATTAGGGGGTGTTCGGATAGCCGGACTACATCTCCCGCCGGACTCCAGGACTATGAAGATACAAGATTGAAGACTCCGTCCCGTGTCCGGAAGGTTCTTTCCTTGGCGTAGAAGGCAAGCTAGGCGTGCGGATATTCAAGATCTCCTACCAATGTAACCGACTCTGTGTAACCCTAACCCTATCCGGTGTCTATATAAACCGGAGGGTTGTAGTCCGTAGGGGAGAATCATCTTCATACACAATCAAACCATAGGCTAGCTTCTAGGGTTTAGCCTCCTTGATCTCGTGGTAGATCTACTCTTGTACTACCCATATCATCAATATTAATCTAGCAGGAGGAGGGTTTTACCTCCACCGAGAGGGCCCGAACCTGGGTAAAACAAAGTGTCCCCTGTCTCCTGTTACCATCCGACCTTGACGCACAGTTCGGGACCCCCTACCCGAGATCCGCCGGTTTTGACACCGACACAAGGCTTGTAGAAGAAGTTGTGCAAGGGCCACTACCTCAGCGTGCTTTCATACAGGAGCAATCCCTCTCACAGCCTCCAGTTCAAAACAGCACAACAACAAAAGGGGGAGATGTTCACAGGAAAAGAGAAGTGATATCACTTGCCAGACTTAAGGTTGCAGCAGAGAGAAGGGAGATAGCAGATCAGGCCAAGTATGATGCAGTAATGGCAAAATTAAAGGAAGATGAGGAGAAAATTATTTTATCTTCTCAAATGAGGAAAGATGAACTACTTGCCAAGAAAAATGTTGATGAGGAGAGAAAGAAAGCTGTCCTAGAACAGAAAAGACTTGCTGCTGAAGAGAAGAAAAAAGCTAGCGAGGAAAAGAAAAGAAAGGCCCTAGAGGAAAAACTTGCCATGGAAGACAAAAGAAGAGAAGCTATGGAGGAAAAGAAAAGAATAACAGAAGAGGCAAAAAGAATAAGAGCAGAAGGGAAAAGGAGGATTGTTGAAGAGAAGAAGAGACTTTGTAGGACTGCATATGATGAAGAGGAGGCAATGTTTCTTATAAATTAAGCTGAAGAGTTGGAGAGAAGGCAATTGTTTCTATAAACACAGGAGGCATCAAGACAAGAAGCTTGGGAGCAGAAGAGAAATCAGCAGGAAGAAACAAGAATTGAGGCATGCTTGCAGGAGAAAAACTAGAAGGAAGCCCAACAAGCAAGACAGGCAATGGCATAGGAATAGAGCATGATTGCATGCCAGTCGAAACCAACACAAATGAAGAGAAGTGCACCAACTTCAAGTAGCAACAAGAGAGGAATTAAAAAACCTAGAAGAGTTAACATATTTGATGAACTGAGATAGGAAAAGAGACATGCAGGTCTAACTAGAGTAAAATGGATCATTTTATTTTGTGTTCTGCGTATGATCAGCTATAGAACATGTTAATGAACATGTTCTGTTCATGATCATGCTCCAGATCCTGTGGTCAAGTCTTTTGTAATATGTTATTAGTATTGGATCTAAAACTTCTAGTATGCATTGTAGTTTGTGAGATGCTCCAGATCATGTGGTCAAGTCTTTTGTAATATGTTATTACTACTAGATCTAAAACTTCTAGTATGCATTGTAGTTCTGAGATGCTCCAGATTATGTACTAAAGTGCTCTCTATCATCTATATGATCTTGTAATGCACTTTAGTTATGAAATGTGGCACAGTGAAATGTGGTTGTTGGATGAGCTACAATACACTTAGATGATGCACTGCATTGCATTCTTATTCTGACACACAACAGTTAGCAACATATAATTTCATTTCATCATCATGAACTCATACATAGCTTCATAAATAATATGACAATTACTGCATATTAGATACCAAGTTCATCCATAGATAATATGCCAACTGAATATTACATACCAAGTTCACAAAAGGGCACTGAACATACCAAATTCAGAAACAAAGATACTGGTTCAGTAACTACATAGATAAACTGATGCGTTCATCGATAAACTACACAAATAAACTAGATAGCTCAATAGTCATAGATAGTGCCATCCACTTTGCCAAGCACTGTGGTGAATCCATGCTTGCGCGTCAGATCCTCCCCTTCGTTGGGCAGCCATTCATCCGGCAGGTCTTCAACGAGCAGAGGACCACGATCAGTAACCTCCTTCATGTGAGAGATCACTAGATAGACAATCGTCTTCTTCTTATTCGGCGACGATGGTTCGTACTCAGACGCCATTTCACACACAACAAATTCTTCCAGAGACTGTGGAGGCGGATCTGTGCACAAAGCAAGCTTTGGCTCGGGTATCTCCACGTCAACCAGCTTGCCGACTTTCGACGGGTCACAGAGCCATGCCATTACCTCGAGCTCACGCCGGTTCTTCGGCGCTATAATCTCTATCAACTTGCTGCCCAAGTCCTTCAACACTCCTTTCACTGAACGCCTCAACCATGCTTGATCAGGGAGGCCTTTGAAACTTAGCTTGGACTTGTACTCCAGGGCACCCGGAGTGCCATGGATCTCTCTCACCCACCGCTCAAACTGAATCCACCAGCGACAGCACTTGAGCTTCATCGATGATTGGAGCACCATCGTGCACTTCTTCTTCGTTGAGAAAAGAAACCACATGTCATGCGGGGGCACGCAACCTCGATGCTCACCTCCGCCGGCAGCACGCCGCAACGCTCCTCGATGGCGGCCAGCAGAGCAGCCGGCGTCATAGCCTCCTCCTCGTCACCTACCGCAGTGGTCAGCAGGACTAGACCGCGGTAGTGAGCCTCCACTGCATCCATGGATGGAGTGCGGGCGAGCAGGACACGTCAAGGCCTGTAAAGTCGGACCCCCCCCCCCCCCACACACACACACACAACGGTAAGTTCTTACACTCGGCCTTGTTTCCATCATTCCAGTTGGCTCCGTGTGCGATTTTGCTTGTCTTGTGCTTCAGTCGGAAGATGAAGGGGAAGCTGACTTTCTTCTCAGGGGGGAGTCCTCCGACGGCGAGAGGGGAAGACGTCCCACTCGACGCTCCAGGGCCTCGTCCGCTACCTCGTCTGAGGAGGTGAAGAGGGCTGACTCGGGGGTGGAGGAGATTGCTCCCTTTCCTCCCCCCGCATGCCCCCGGAGCAGGCGACAGCGGGAGGAGGAGGCCACCCCCGCGGACGCGGAGCAGTCGGCCAAGCGCCCCCGCCCGTCGTCGAGGATCCTACTCAACCAGCCGTGATGGCTGTCGCTTGAAGGGTATACCCAAGTCCGACTGGTAAGTGGTTGACGATTGCTTGTTTATTGATTTTGGTTGATGAAATCTTCACGGTTGTCCCTTTCCTTGATTGTTGGGTCGTGGGGTGAGGTTTTGCAAGTTCCGGACTTGTGATGCTATTAGCTAAATCTTCTGGTCTGTGATGCTATTAGCTAAAAAAATACCAAGAAACAAGAATCATCACCCTGAGATATCACATGATACGATAATACCATGTTTAAAAACTTAATTTTTGATATTTCAAAAATATCCAAAAAAATCATGAATGTGCAGAAGCCATGTTCCTACAAACCTAAAAAATTCAAATCCAAAGTCGAAATATACAAGGAGAAACAAAAAAGACAAATCCACATGTGAATAGTGACATTCAGGTTTTGTCTTTTTGTGACACTATTCATGCTGAATTTGTCTTTTTTAGTTCTCAATGTGTATTTCGGATTTGAATCTGAATTTTTTAGGGATATGTCCTGTGCACATTCACTAATTTTCTTAATTTTTTTTGAAACATGCAAATTTGAGTTTTATGACATGGTATCATGTGATGGTTGGTATCATAGGATATTTTCCCATCACCCCCAAAGTTCACCACAAACCGAGAAACGGAGACCAAGATGCAGAGATTTCGATGATGAAAGGAAAGTCAAAAGCAAGAAACACTTTGACAGTCTGTATGAGCAACGACGAAAGTATGAACCTGGAAACTAAATGTACGTCCTGACAGTACATTACTCCAATTTGATCATACTTTATGCTGAAAATACGTTACAGACGCATCCTAATTTGTTTTCTTCCTGCAAAAAATTGCATTTTGTCCTCGCAGATACAGATCTATCAAAATCCATAAACCTATCGCAAACCCTGGGCCAACAAATAAGGAACAGATCGAGTCTGAATGACATTTCAGACATTCAGTATCTGGATACCATGCCATGCCATACCCATCCATCCATGGACTTGCCATTCCTGCCTCTGCAACGCCATCCAGCGCAATGGCATCAACTGAGAGAAGCCACAGATCCGGGGAAGAGAAGAGCGGCTTCACTTGCTGGAGTTGGGTCCGTAGCACGCGCCGAGGACGGGGTTCCAGAGCCACTGCACCAGGAACCGCCGGCCGTTGACGCCGTTCACGTTGTAGGAGCTGCCGTCGGCTGCGTGGGAGACATTCCCGACGAACCCGCCTGCTCCACCGCCGTCGCCGTAGACCCCGAGACAGAGGTCGGCGATCTCCGTGGGCGCCGTTGGCGTGTCACCGGCGTACCACGCGTTCACCAGCGGGTTGGTGGCCAGCTCCGCAAGCTCGTGCCCCAGCACGATCACCATCCCGTCCACCCCGGGGTCGCCGTTCGGCGGCCGCAGCACCCCCTGCCCGCTGGCGCCGTACTCCGGCGCGGCGAACGGATACGCACACCTCCCTGGGCACTGCGAGCCGCTGTTCCCGACCCACGCGTACGGGACGGTGACCCCGACCACGGACGCGAAGGTGAAGTAGTGGAAGCCGCACATGGCGCGGCAGAACTCCTCCACCTGCACCTCCGGTGAGGAGAGCACCAGGTACACGCCGTTGTACGGGTCGAGCGGCAGAGGGTCCGGGTACGCGACCACGGCGGTGCGGATGATGGACTGCATGTCGATCCGCTTCAGGGAGGCGCCGTGGGAGTACCCGGCGTCGGAGTGCTCCCCGGCGATGGCGAATGTGGCGGTGACATTGGCGCCGGATTGGTCCGTGTACAGCCGCGGCGTGCGGGCCCACCAGTCGGAGACGGCGGGGAACGGCGCCGGAGCGGAGAGGGAGGCGAGGAAGTCGCGGAGGACAGCCTGCGCCGGGGCCTCCCACCGGCCGTACCAGATGAGGAACAGGTTGGTCGGCGCGCCTGACACGACGGGGCCCATGTGGTACTGCATGTCTACCAGCTGGTTCCCGTCCACCAGGTACTCCGGCCTGTACACCGGCGCGCAACGCACGCCGGCGATGGCGGCGGCGAAGAGGAGGGGGAGGAGGGTAAGGGTAGGGTGACACGGGAGCAGCGTCCCCATTTTGGGGATTGAGTGGAGTGAAGTGGTAGTGACACAGGGTGAGAAAGGGAAGATGGGTTTTGGTGGTTTTCGAGTTTGAATCACACTTCAAAGTTCGGAGTAAATAATTGTGGCAGTAGGACTGTAACTTTCGTTCCGTCTTTGGCTTGGGAAGTCTCGCTCTTAAATTTCTCATGGGTGTGTGGGTGTCTGAATTGGACCTCTTTGAATGAATTCAATCAAAGATAAAAAAGGGAGAAACACCGAATCGCAATGTCAATCCATTCTCATCTCGATATTGGGATGCATCCGAAACACAAGACATTTGGGAGGTGTTTGTTTTGGAGTTTTTTGCCCGCCACCTGTTAACGCCGTAAAGGGAAAACAATCCCCGCGTCTGGTAACAACAGACCGTAAACAGGTCACATCATAAACAGTTCCAGACCAGTTATGTGTCAATACCACCCACCCCTCACCGGTAAAGACGGCGGTATCAATCTCATGCCCCCCTCCTCCTCCCGAAAGAGCCACCTCTTCCCCACACAACCCTCCTCCTCGTCTGCCGTCGCCTCCTCGACCCCCTTCGGGTCCTTCATCGGCGCCTCCACGATCCCCTTCGAGCCCCCCCCCTCCGGCGTAAGATCGGAGCAGCCGGCGACGCTTTTGATCGAAAAGGGGCAACCGTGCTTGGGATCGAATGCGGCCGGCAGCGCACATGCTCCAGGACGGCCGCCGGCGAACAAGATACGGGCGGCGGGCGGCGCACATGCTTTGGACGGACGGCGGCACACAAGATACGGGTGGCCGTCGGTGTACAAGATCCGAGCGGGCGGCGGCGCTTGATTTCGGGGACCGCCGGTGGCGCTTGATTTCAGGGGTGGCCGGCAACGCTTGATTTTTCGGGGATGGCTGGCCACGCTTGACATCTTGGGCGTCCGGGGCCGAGCAAAATCAGGCCATTTACGGTGAGCATGCTGGCCGGCGAGCAGCAGAGACAGTAATCAATTCCTTTACCTGAAGTGAACCAAACAAACTTGAAAAAAACTCATTACACCTCCTTAAACTGTGTCATCTGATTATGTTAACATTACCGTTATCATTTATGTAGCCAAACACCTCCTTGATGTTATCAGTTTTTGTACCACTGGCTTAAACAACATGACATGCTAGTAGTACTTTTTCTTTCTCATTTTTTCAAAAATCTAAATTTTTCGGCTTGTATGGCCTTTTGCTTTGAAAATGGGCAAATGTGGGTTATATCCACATTAAATTATATCTAATTTTGGTTCATAGTATCCAGCCAACCAATGCATGAAGGAGAATGAAGTCATACATATTGCGGCATTAATAAGTGCTCTGGCACTTAATTAGGTTGTATAACGGTGATTTTAAAAATAATGTAAGATGTCTCAAAACAAAAAGTCACTTTGGAACCCGGGTGCATTGAAGCCCTATTTTTTGAACTGTGCCAAAATGCTATTTTGAAGTTTCAAAAAATTCTGAAAAAAATCAACATGTTTATATGAATGTATATTACACATGTGTAAATCTTGATGCTGAAATAAGTAACCATTTGAGGTACACAAAAATGACAAAATCGTGATTTTGGAAAGATGAACAGCGCATGCATTATTCATTATTTGAAAATCACCATTTTGCCATTTTTTTGTAGGTCACATATTTATTTATTTCATCACCAAACTTTACACATGTGTAATATGCATCCATATAATCACGTAGATTTTTTTTCAGATTTTTTTGAGACCTTAAATGTGATTTTCAAAGTATTTAAAGTAAGGTCCTCTAGACTCCAATACATCTTGGATTCAAAAATCCACTCCCGTCTCAAAAGCCCTTATTTTTTTAGAAAAGAAAGATAGACCCTCGTCCTCTGCATCTGAGAGATGCATGTGACCATTTTATTAATTATTCTCGAGGACCTTACAAAGTAGAACAAAAATATTTCCGAATCCGGCATCTTGGCAACATCTGTCGCTACTCCTATCCAAATGATGAATGGGTACAAGTTGGGCCACGTACCCAGACCTCTCACCTAAACCTAACATCTAAACCCGGAGGCCCCGACCAAGCCATCTACCGGGTCCGGGGCTCAAACCGGTCCGACGCACTCACATATGTCGTCGCCGCCATATTCCGCTGGTCCATCTTCGGAGCAGATTGAGGTGACAACCTTGGCAGGTCCCTCGCCATCGACGCCACCACGACGCCGAACGACGACCTTCACCTACGCGAGCCTTGCCAGGTCCACCGCCATTGACGCCACCACGACGCCAGACGACGACCTCCACCTACGCAAGTCCATCTCCAAGCAACAGACGTAAATCCATGCTAGGATAGGGTCGCACCACCGCCGTCGACCACCACCCCACAAGCGCCACCCAACCCCAAGGTTCCCAAAGCGGCGCCTTCAAGAAGGGAACAATGCCGTGAGCGTCGCCGCCCGTCCAACAAAGTTAGGGCTTTCACCCGGGAGACCTGGGGGAAGGTGAAGTGAGGAGATCAATCCATACCGACGCCTCCAAGGAGGGGAACGGTGCCCTCAGGCGTCGCCGTCGGCGCGACCGGTCATGGCCGGCAAGGGATTTCGCCCGAACTAGATCCCCGCCACCACCAGCGCCTCCTGTACAAAACCGACGACCAAGAGGAAGTGCGGCCCGACCAGGCTGGCCCGCACGCCGAACAAGGGAGGAGAGGAGGCGTCAGATCACACGCACTGATCGCCGCAGAAGCCGGCGGCGGCCGCCAACGACCACCGGATCCCGCCGCCCGCGCGGACCGAACACCGGATCCACCGCCCGCACGGCTGCTAGTCGGCCGTGCCTTGCCAATGGAGCCGCCGCTCTAGATCCGGAGTTCCCCACGCAGAAGCAGGGCAACCGAGGCCCCGCCGCCACCATCATTGGTGCCCCGGGCTTGCCCGACGGCTGCCTCAGGTGGCGGCGAGGAAAGGAAGAGGGGAGGTGGGGGGGAGGCGTTGTATGATAAACAATGTAGAAATCGTCTTTTGAGGGAAGACTACTCGTCGATATTTCATTGAAGCTATTCTCGGTGAGATCTTCTTGACAAGTCAACATATCACTCCATAGTGGACACGAGCCGTTAATCTAAAAGATTAGTCGTCCTTGTATATGAGTTGCACAAGCCAATGAATTGTACTCATAGGAAACAAAATGTACAACGCGAGACGTCAACGTCTGCACACGGTCCAAAACTGCGCCGCTGGAACCAGTGAAGGGCGCCATGATGGCAGTGACTTGCTTTGGACACAATTTATAAGCTGCTGTACTACATTGGAGTGATGGGGGACCTGCAGTATAAAAACTTTAATTTGCATTGGTTGGTGCAGAGGCGCACCGTCAATCTTTTCTACTCCTGTCTTCCGGTTTCCAATGTCTCGCGCACACGCGGGGGCACAGAATGCATATACTCGTCGCTGCACTGCTGCGCCCGATGCGTCGCTTTCTCAAGTGAAAGAGTGAAGCCAAAGGGGTCAAAGAGGGTGCTTGATACGCTTTCAGTCCCATGGCTAAAAGTAGTGAGGCTAAAACATGCTAGCCTCATCCATGCTTGGATTCAAATACTAAAGAGACTAAAATCAAGTTATTGAGCATTTATTATTCTTCAAACCATCCAATCCAAAACTCGCATGTGTCAAAATAGAAGAATTAAATGAGAAGAGAGAGGGCTAATACATATTTTAGTAGGTTTTCCATGATTAAAAAATTTTAGTCTCAAGACTAGTCCTAGCCTTTCTTTACTCAGGGGTGCTTAAAACTTTAGCCTCTAAAAAATACTATTTTTAGTCAGCCTCTTGAATCCAAGAATCCTCCAAGGCAACCCAATCAAGAGAGCATGGACGGAGATGAGAAAAAACAAGATGATGGCATCGACCCTTCTCAATCTTTTCTTTTGAGACAAACCCTTCGCTATATGAATAGCATCAATCGAGGCCGGCCAGTTTCTGCCAGGAAGGGCCACCGGAACCGAAGGACCACAGATGCAACGCCAGCTGTTGTAGAGAGCGCAAATCCTTCTCCGCAGTGTTGCCAGATTTTATTTTGCGCCTGCCGAAGCACCCACACGAGGCTCACATAGTTCCAACACCATTTTCCTGCATGGATGCATGGACGGCACCTGGCATAGTTGCATTTGTGGCTCGATAGCAAACACATAGGTTACGTGCATTAATTTTGGCTCGCTTGCATAGTTGTATTTGTGGCTCGATAGCAAACACATAGGCCTGACCTACAACATGTTTGGTTGCGTGCATTAAGGTCCTGTTTGGTTTATAAGTCCTAGGACTTTTTCTAGTCCCAACTAAAAAGTCTCTAGTCCCTAAAAAGTCCTTCCCTGTTTGTTTCTAAAGATTAAAAAGTCCCTAGTCACATCCTAGAGGTTATTAAATGACCATGTTGCCCCTAGTATATAGAAAAATAATAATCAAACAACATCATGGGATGGCGGGCCAATGAATGCATGGAGGGGCATTGTTGGAAAAGTCCCAAAAAGTCCCAAAAAAGACTCTCCTTGAGAGTCTTCTTCATTTAGTCCCAAATGCCTAGTTTAGTCCCTAAAAAGTCTCTCCCGTTTGGTAAAAAAGTCGCTAAGAGGGACTTTTTCTAGTCCCTACACAAAAAAGTCCCAGGAAACAAACACCCCCTAATTTTGGCTCAGCTTGCATAGTTGTATTTGTGGGCCGATAGAGATTTGTGAAGTTTCTTTTTTCGGGTAAGAGCATCTCCAATAGATGGTCCAAATTTTGGCGGTTCAAAACCAAAGATGTAAAATTTGGACCGTCAAAAAGTGCATTTTGGAGCTTCGAAAAACGCTCAACTTCAACAGATGGTCCAAACTGATGGTCCAAAAGAGCAACTCCAATAGATGGTCCAAACCAAAGATGTAAAAATCTAAAAACGGCCGCGCGGCTGCTGCCAGCCACTGTTCAGCCGCGGTTTTGCATTGAAATGGATGTGTGGCTGCTGGAGGAGGTTGAGGAATGGA
This sequence comes from Aegilops umbellulata, assembly GCA_032464435.1. Taxonomy (NCBI): domain Eukaryota; kingdom Viridiplantae; phylum Streptophyta; class Magnoliopsida; order Poales; family Poaceae; genus Aegilops; species Aegilops umbellulata. The sequence continues at coordinate 90,909,237 of CP136055.1, forward strand.
TGTGTGGCTGCCGGAGGAGGCCGCCTGTTGGGGAACGTAGTAATTTAAAAAAAATATCCTACGCACACACGTGATCGTGGTGATGCATAGCAACGAGAGGGGAGAGTGTTGTCCACGTACCCTCGTAGACCGAAAGCGGAAGCGTTAGCACAACGCGGTTGATGTAGTCGTACGTCTTCACGATCCGATCGATCAAGTACCGAACGCACGGCACCTCCGAGTTCAGCACACGTTCAGCTCGATGACGTCCCTCGAACTCCGATCCAGCCGAGTGTTGAGGGAGAGTTTCGTCAGCACGACGGCGTGGTGACGATGATGATATTCTACCGACGCAGGGCTTCGCCTAAGCACCGCTACAATATTATCGAGGTGGATTATGGTGGAGGGGGCACCGCACACGGCTAAGAGATCAAGAGATCAATTGTTGTCTATGGGGTGCCCCCTGCCCCCGTATATAAAGGAGCAAGGGGAGGAGGCGGCCGGCCAGGAAGAGGCGCGCCAAGGGGGAGTCCTACTCCCTCTAGGAGTAGGACTCCTCCTATTCCTAGTAGGAGTAGGAGAGGGGGAAGGAAAGGGAGAGGAGGAGAAGGAAAGAGGGGGTCGGCCCCCCTTGCCCTAAACCAATTCGGTTTGGGCCTTGGGGGGCACTCCCAACACTCCCCTTGCTGCCCTCTATTTCCACTAAGGCCCATGTAGGCCCATTAAGCCCCCGGGGGGTTTCGGTAACCCCCGGTACTCCGGTAAAATCTCGATTTCACCCGGAACACTTTCGATATCCAAATATAGGCTTCCAATATATCAATCTTTATGTCTCGACCATTTCGAGACTCGTCGTCATGTCCGTGATCACATCCGGGACTCCGAACTATTTTCGGTACATCAAAACACGTAAACTCATAATATAACCGTCAAAAAACTTTAAGCGTGCGGACCCTACGGGTTCGAGAGCTATGTAGACATGACCGAGACACGTCTCCGGTCAATAACCAATAGCGGAACCTGAATGCTCATATTGGCTCCCACATATTCTACGAAGATCTTTATCGGTCAAACCGTATAACAACATGCGTTGTTCCCTTTGTCATCGGTATGTTACTTACCCGAGATTCGATTGTCGGTATCTCAATACCTAGTTCAATCTCGTTACCGGCAAGTCTCTTTACTCGTTCCGTAATACATCATCTCGCAACTAACTCATTAGTTACAATGCTTGCAAGGCTTATGGTGATGTGCATTACCGAGTGGGCCGAGAGATACCTCTCCAACAATCGGAGTGAAAAATTCTAATCTCGAAATACGCCAACCCAACAAGTACCTTTGGAGACATCTATAGAGCACCTTTATAATCACCCAGTTATGTTGTGACGTTTGATAGCACAGAAAGTGTTCCTCCGGTAAACGGGAGTTGCATAATCTCATAGTCATAGGAACATATATAAGTCATGAAGAAAGCAATAGCAGAATACTAAACGATCGAGTGCTAAGCTAACGGAATGGGTCAAGTCAATCACATCATTCTCCTAATGATGTGCTCCCGTTAATCAAATGACAACTCATGTCTATAGTTAGGAAACTTAACCATCTTTGATCAACGAGCTAGTCAAGTAGAGGCATACTAGTGACACTCTGTTTGTCTATGTATTCACACATGTTATGTTTCCGGTTAATACAATTCTAGCATGAATAATAAACATTTATCATGAAATAAGAAAATAAATAATAACTTTATTATTGCCTCTAGGGCATATTTCCTTTAGTCTCCCACTTGCACTAGAGTTAATAATCTAGATCACATCGCCATGTGATTCAATATCAATAGTTCACATCATCATGTGATTAACACCCATAGTTCACATCATCATGTGACCAACACCCAAAGAGTTCACTAGAGTCAATAATGTGATTAACACCCAAAGAGTACTAAGGTGTGATCATGTTTTGCTTGTGAGAGAAATTTAGTCAACGGGTCTGCAACATTCAGATCCATATGTATTTCGCAAATTTCTATGTCTACAATGCTCTACACAGAGCTACTCTAGCTAATTGCTCCCACTTTCAATATGTATCCAGATCGAGACTTAGAGTCATCTAGATTGATGTAAAAAGCTTGTATCGACGTAACTCTTTACGACGAACTCTTTTATCACCTCCATAACCGAGAAATATTTCCTTAGTCCTCTAAGGATAATTTTGACCGCTGTCAAGTGATCTACTCCTAGATCACTATTGCACTCCCTTGCCAGAATCATGCAAAGGTATACAATAGGACTGGTAAACAGCATAGCATACTTTATAGAACCTATGACTGAGGCATATGGAATGACTTTCATTCTCTTTCTATCTTCTGCCGTGGTCGGGCTTTGAGTCTTACTCAATTTCACACCTTGTAACACAGGCAAGAACTCTTTCTTTGACTGTTCCATTTTGAACTACTTCAAAATCTTGTCAAGGTATGTACTCATTGAAAAAACTTATCAAGCACCTTGATCTATCTTTATATATCTTGATGCTCAATATGTAAGCAGCTTCATCGAGGTCTTTCTTTGAAAAACTCCTTTCAAATACTCCTTTATGCTTTCCAAAAAATTCTACATTATTTCCGATCAACAATTTCACATATACTTATTAGAAATTATGTAGTGCTCCCACTCACTTTCTTGTAAATACAGTCTTCACCGCAAGTTTGTATAAAACTATATGCTATGATCAACTCATCAAAGCGTATATTCCAACTCCGAGATGCTTGCACCAGTCCATAGATGGATCGCTGGAGCTTGCACATTTTGTTAGCACCTTTAGGATCGACAAAACCTTCTGGTTGCATCATATACAACTCTTCATTAAGAAATCCATTTAAAGAATGTAGTTTTGACATCCATTTGTCAAATTTCATAAAATGTGGCAATTTGCTAACATGATTTGGACAGACTTAAGCATCGCTACGAGTGAGAAAATCTCATCGTAGTCAAGACCTTGAACTTAGTCAAAACCTTTTTCCGATAAGTCTAACTTTGTAGATAGTAACACTACTATCAGCGTCCGTCTTCCTCTTGAAGATCCATTTATTCTCAATGGCTTGCCGATCATCGGGAAAGTCAACCAAAGTCCACACTTTGTTCTCATACATGGATCCCATCTCAGATTTCATGGCCTCAAGCCATTTTGCAAAATCTGGGCCCACCATCGCTTCTTCATAGTTCGTAGGTTCGTCATGGTCAAGTAACATGACCTCCAGAACAGGATTACCGTACCACTCTGGTGCGGATCTCACACTGGTTGACCTACAAGGTTCTGTAGTAATTTGATCTGAAGTTACATGATCATCATCATTAGCTTCCTCACTAATTGGTGTAGGAGTCACAGGAACAGATTTCTATGATGAACTACTTTCCAATAAGGGAGCAGGTACAGTTACCTCATCAAGTTCTACTTTCCTCCCACTCACTTCTTTCGAGAGAAACTCCTTGTCTAGAAAGGATCCATTCTTAGCAACGAATGTCTTGCCTTAGGATCTGTGATAGAAGGTGTACCCAACTGTTTCATTTGGGTATCCTATGAAGACATATTTCTCTGATTTGGGTTTGAGCTTATCAGGATGAAACTTTTTCACATAAGCATCGCAACCCCAAACTTTAAGAAACGACAACTTTGGTTTCTTGCCAAACCACAGTTCATACGGTGTCGTCTCAACGGATTTAGATGGTGTCCTATTTAACGTGAATGCAACTGTCTCTAATGCATAACCCCAAAACGATAGTGGTAAATCGATAAGAGACATCGTAGATTGCACAATATCTAATAAAGTACAGTTACAATTTCCGGACACACCATTACGCTGTGGTGTTCCAGGTGGCGTGAGTTGCGAAACTATTCCGCATTGTTTCAAATGAAGACCAAACTCGTAACTCAAATATTCTTTTTCACGATCAGATCGTAGAAACTTTATTTTCTTGTTACGATGATTTTCCACTTCACTCTGAAATTATATGAACTTTTCAAATGTTTCAGACTTCTGTTTCATTAAGTAGATATACCCATATCTCCTCAAATCATTTGTGAAGGTCAGAAAATACTGATACCCGCCGCGAGCCTCAACACTCATCGGATCGCATACATCAGTATGTATTATTTCCAATAAGCCAGTTGCTCGCTCCATTGTTCCGGAGAACGGAGTTTTAGTCATCTTGCCCATAAGGCACGGTCCGCAAGCATCAAGTGATTCCAAAAGCCCATCAGCATGGAGTTTCTTCATGTGCTTTACACCAATATGACCTAAACGGCAGTGCCACAAATAAGTTGCACTATCATTATTAACTTTGCATCTTTTGGCTTCAATATTATGAATATGTGTATCATTACGATCGAGATCCAACAAACTATTTTCATTGGGTGTATGACCATCGAAGGTTTTATTCATGTAAACAGAACAACAACTATTATTTGACTTTAAATGAATAACCGTATTGCAATAAACATGATCAAATCATATTCATGCTCAACGCAAACGCCAAATAACATTTATTTAGATTTAATACTAATCCTGAAAGTATAGAGAGTGTGGGATGATGATCATATCAATCTTGGAACCACTTCCAACACACATCTTGACTTCACCCTCAACTAGTTTCGAGTTACTAATCTTAGCAACTGAACCAGTATCAAATACCAAGGGGTTGCTATAAACACTAGTAAAGTACACATCAATAACATGTATATCAAATATACTTTTGTTCACTTTGCCATCCTTCTTATCCGCCAAATACTTGGGGCAGTTCCGCTTCCAGTGACCAGTCCCTTTGCAGTAGAAGCACTAAGTCTCAGGCTTAGGACCAGACTTGGGCTTCTTCACTTGAGCAGCAAATTGCTTGCTATTCTTCTTGAAGTTCCCCTTCTTCCCTTTGCCCTTTTCTTGAAACTAGTGGTCTTGTCAACCATCAACACTTGATGTTTTTCTTGATTTCTACCTTCGTTGATTTCAGCATCACGAAGAGCTTGGGAATCGTTTCCGTTATTCTTTGCATATTATAGTTCATCACGAAGTTTTACTAACTTGGTGATGGTGACTAGAGAATTCTGTCAATCACTATCTTATCTGGAAGATTAACTCCCACTTGATTCAAGCGATTGCAGTACCCAGACAATCTGAGCACATGCTCACTGCTTGAGCTATTCTCCTCCATCTTTTAGCTGTAGAACTTGTTGGATACTTCATATCTCTCAACTCGGGTATTTGCTTGAAATATTAACTTCAACTCCTGGAACATCTCATATGGTCCATGATGTTCAAAACATCTTTGAAGTCCCGATTCTAAGGCGTAAAGCATGGTGCACTAAACTATCAAGTAGTAATCATACCGAGCTTTGCCAAACGTTCATAACGTCTGCCTATGCTCCTGCAATAGGTCCTTCACCTAGCGGTGCATCAAGGACATAATTCTTTTGTGCAGCAATGAGGACAACCCTCAGATCACGGACCAAGTCCGCATCATTGCTACTAACATCTTTCAACATAGTTTTTCTCTAGGAACATATCAAAATAAACGGGGAGCAACAAGCTATTGATCTACAACATAGATATGCTAATACTACCAGGACTAAGTTCATGATATATTAAAGCTCAATTAATCATATTACTTAAGAACTCCCACTTAGATAGACATCCCTCTAATCCTCTAAGTGATCACGTGATCCATATCAACTAAACCATGTCCGATCATCACGTGAGATGGAGTAGTTTCAATGGTGAACATCACTATGTTGATCATATCTACTATATGATTCACGCTCGACCTTTCGGTCTCAGTGTTCCGAGGCCATATCTGTTATATGCTAGGCTCGTCAAGTTTAACCTAAGTATTCCGCGTGTGCAACTGTTTTGCACCCGTTGTATTTGAACGTAGAGCCTATCACACCCGATCATCACGTGGTGTCTCAGCACGAAGAACTTTCGCAACGGTGCATACTCAGGGAGAACACTATACCTTGATAATTTAGTGAGAGATCATCTTATAATGCTACCGTTAATCAAAGCAAGATAAGATGCATAAAAGATAAACATCACATGCAATCAATATAAGTGATATGATATGGCCATCATCATCTTGTGCTTGTGATCTCCATCTTCAAAACACCGTCATGATCACCATTGTCACCGGCGTGACACCTTGATCTCCATCGTAGCATCGTTGTCGTCTCGCCAACTTATGCTTCTACGACTATCGCTACCGCTTAGTGATAAAGTAAAGCATTACAGGGCGATTGCATTGCATACAATAAAGTGACAACCATATGGCTCCTGCCACTTGCCAATAACTCGATTACAAAACATGATCATCTCATACAATAAAATTTAGCATCATGCCTTGACCATATCACATCACAACATGCCCTGCAAAAACAAGTTAGACTTCCTCTACTTTGGCGTTGCAAGTTTTACGTGGCTGCTACGGGCTGAGCAAGAACCGTTCTTACCTACACATCAAAACCACAACGATAGTTTGTCAAGTTAGTGCTATTTTAACCTTCTCAAGGACCGGGCATAGCCACACTCGGTTCTACTAAAGTTGGAGAAACTGACACCCGCCAGCCACCTGTGTGCAAAGCACGTCGGTAGAACCAGTCTCGTGTAAGCGTACGCGTAATGTCGGTCCAGGCCGCTTCATCCAACAATACCGCCGAACCAAAGTATGACATGCTGGTAAGCAGTATGACTTATATCGCCCACAACTCACTTGTGTTCTACTCGTGCATATAACATCTATGCATAGAACCGCCTATGGCATATCTAGCATGGAAAGTGTTCGGAACTCTAAGTTGTTTTCGTTGGTGGAATGGATACACCTCCCAAAATGTTTTTATCTCTATTTTTTTCGCTTTGAGCTCTGGCACCTCTACAAGTCCTTACTTCCCTCTTCGAAGGGCCTTTCTTTTACTTTATGCAATTTTTATTTTGAAATTTGAGTCTCCATCTTCTCTCATTAAAAGGACCAACTAGGAGGAAATATGATCGTCCTTAAGTATTGGGTGTAGTTAATATTCGAGTGTGTTTCATAAATGGATCAATGTTTGAGCATGATGGGCTAGGGATAACTTATTTTTGCGTTGATATTTTGAAAGACATGGTTGTTTGTTGATATGCTTGAGTATCTAAATTATTATGTCAAAAAACTAGACTATTGCTTTGAATCACATAAAAGTCTAAATGTCCATGCTGTAAATAAAAGAATATGATATGACATGATGAACAACACTCCACATCAAAAATTCTGTTTTTACCACTTTCCTACTCGAGGACGAGTAGGAGTTAAGCTTGGAGATGTTGATACGTCTCCAGCGTATCTATAATTTTTTATTGTTCCATGTTGTTTTATTATCAACCTTGCATGTTTTATAATCATTTTATAGTCATTTTATATCATTTTTTGGTACTAACCTATTGACATAGTGCCTAGTGCCGGTTGCTGTTTTTCCATGTTTTTTACATCGCAGGAAATCAATATCAAACGAAGTCCTAATACCACGAAACTCCATGCTGATTTTTTATGGGTTAGAAGGAAGGCAATGAGCCCTGGCTGCACCTGGGTGGTGCCCCGAGGGGGGCACAACCCACCAGGGCGCGCCAGGAGGCCCAGGCACGCCCTGGTGGGTTGTGCCCACCTCGGGTGCCCCCCGGACCGCCTCTTTGCTCTATAAATACCACAATATTCCAGAAACCCTAGAACAAGCGTAGAAATATTCATCTAGACACCGCAGAGTCCAGAACCACCAGATCCAATCTAGAAACCATCACGGAGGGGTTCACCACTTCCATTGGTGCCTCTTTGATGATGCGCGAGTAGTTCCTTGTAGACCTCCGGGTCCGTAGTTAGTAGCTAGATGACTTTCTCTTTCTATCGCTGAATTCTCAATACAATGGTCTCTTGGAGATCCATATGATGTAACTCTTTTGCGGTGTGTTTGTTGGGATCTGATGAACTTTGAGTTTATGATCAGTCATATCTTTTTATATCCATGAAAGTTATTTGAGTTTCTTTGATCTCTTATATGCATGATCTCTTATAGCCTCGTATTTCTTCTTCGATATTTGGGTTTTGTTTGGCCAACTTGATCTATTTATCTTGCAATGGGAAGAGGTGCCCGATAGTGGGTTCGATCTTACGGTGCTCGATCCTAGTGACAGAAGGGGAAACGACACATATGTATCGTTGCTACTAAGGATAAAAAGACGAGATCTATATCTACCGCCATATTGATACAAAGATCTTGTCTACATCATGTCATCGTTCTTATTGCATTACTCCCTTTTTCCATGAACTTAATACACTAGATGCATGCTGGATAGCGGGCAATGTGTGGAGTAATAGTAGTAGATACATGCAGGAGTCGGTCTACTAATCTAGGACCTGATGCCTATGTAATGATCATTGCCTGGATATCGTCATAATTATTTGAAGGTCTATCAATTGCCCAACAGTAATTTGTTTACCCACTGTTTGCTATTTTTCTCGAGAGAAGCCAATAGTGAAACCTACGGCCCCCGGGCCTTCTTTCTCATATATTTGCCTTGCGATCTACTTTTCCTTTGCATTTTTATTCAGATCTATTAAACCAAAAATAAAAATATACTTTGCTGCACTTTATTTTATTTGCGATCTATTACTTCAATCTATTACAACTTTCTCCCGCCATCTTGCCAATTTCTGGCGCGGTTACCCAAAAGGGATTGACGACCCCTTTAACACGTTGGGTTGCGAGGTGTTGTTATTTGTGTGCAGGTGTTGTTTACGTTGTGTTGCTTGGTTCTCCTACTTGTTCGATACCTTGGTTTCATAACTGAGGAAAATACTCTACCGTCAATGTGCTACATCATCCCTCCCTCTCCAGGGAAATATTGACGTAGTTCCAGCTACCATCAGCACTCAGTGGGTGCCTCAAGCGGCGGATCGGAGGCGGCTTGCATCAGGTCGCCTTCCTCACCTTCTCCCGCAAGCAGCGACCATCGGTCGTCCTCCTCTCTCCCCACTGTTGAGTGTGTTGGAGTTGTGCATCATTCTCACCGCCATCGCCTGCAGGACTCATCTGCTCGACGTCCTTTGCCCTCGGAGCGAGAGGTGGCCAGGTGGTGAAGCATGGGAGGGCGAGCTCGCTGTCGCACGATGGGGGCGGTGATGACCCACAAGTATAGGGAATGTGTCGTACTCCTTCCGATAAGTAAGAGTGTCGAACCCAACGAGGAGCAGAAGGAAATGACAAGCGGTTTTCAGTAAGGTATTCTCTGCAAGCACTGAAATTATCGGTAACGGATAGTTTTGTGATAAGGTAATTTGTAATGGGTAACAAGTAATCAAAGTAAATAAGGTGCAACAAGATGTCCCAATCCTTTTTGTAGCAAAGGGCAAGCCTGGAAAAACTCTTATATGAAGGAAAACGCTCCCGAGGACACATGGGAATTATCATCAAGCTAGTTTTCATCACGCTCATATGATTCGCGTTCATTACTTTGATAATTTGATACGTGGGTGCACCGGTGCTTGGGTGCTTCCCTTCCTTGGACAAGCATCCCACTTATGATTAACCCCTATTGCAAGCATCCGCAACTACAAAAGAAGTATTAAGGTAAACCTAACCATAGCATGAAACATATGGATCTAAATCAGCCCCTTACGAAGCAACTCATAAACTAGGGTTTAAGCTTCTGTCACTCTAGCAACCCATCATCTACTTATTACTTCCCAATGCCTTCCCGTCGGTGTCAAAACCGACAGATCTCGGGTAGGGGGTCCCGAACTATGCGTCTAAGGCGGATGGTAATAGGAGGCAGGGGACACAATGTTTACCCAGGTTCAGGCCCTCTCGATGGATTTAATACCCTACTTCCTGCTTGATTGATCTTGATGATATGAGTATTACAAGAGTTGATCTACCACGAGATCGTAGAGGCTAAACCCTAGAAGCTAGCCTATGATTATGATTGTCGTCGTCCTACGGACTAAACCCTCCGGTTTATATAGACACCGGAGGGGGCTAGGGTTACACAGAGTCGGTTACAAGGGAGGAGATCTACATATCCGAATTGCCAAGCTTGCCTTCCACGCAAAGGAGAGTCCCACCCAGACACGGGACAAAGTCTTCAATCTTGTATCTTCATAGTCCAACAGTCCGGCCAAAGTATATAGTCCGGCTGTCCGAGGACCCCCTAATCTAGGACTCCCTCAGTAGCCCCTGAACCAGGCTTCCATGACGATGAGTTCGGCGTGCAGATTGTCTTCGGCATTGCAAGATGGGTTCTTCCTCCGAATACTCCATGGAAGATTTTGAACACAAGGATAGTGTCCGGCTATGCAAAACAAATTCCATATACCACCATAGAGAGTATAATATTTCCACAAATCTAATATGCTGACACCTTTTTATAACGTGACATCCTGCCGTGGTCCGGTCATCACGAACCGTTTTTCCCAGCCTGCCACTACACGTGTTGCGAGGCGGTTTTCCTAGCACGTCTTGTCAAAGCAGAGATCGTATTCCCCTTATCACAGGATTCTCATCAATACGGGTGTGGGTAACCCAATCGTGCCCGCTGGTATGACCCCTCGATTTTAGGCAAGTTCCAAATGGCCACGCGGAGGACGCTTGATATTCACCCTCTTTATAAAGGGCCCAAGGCCTGTCCTTTTCTTCTCGCGCTCGATCCTTCCCTTCCCCCACCTCGAATTCCAACACCCAAGGCTCAGGCTAAGCGCTTCGGACCTTAAATCATGTCCGGATCCAACCCTCAAGGCCGGTGGATGGCCTCCTCTGTCACAGAGGAGGACATCAAGAAGCTAAGAGAAGCCAGGTATCCGACGGCCGAAATCTTGCACAGGCTGCCTACTCAAGGGCAGGTCATCCCCACTCCCGAACCCAATGAGAGTGTCGTATTTGTTTCCCACTTCCTCCGAGGGCTAGGCTTTAGTCTTGATCCCTTTGTTAGAGGGCTTATGTTCTATTATGGGCTCAATTTCCATGATCTGGCTCCGGATTCCATCCTTCACATCTCGTCGTTCATCGTCGTGTGTGAGGCCTTCCTCCACATCACCCCACACTTCGGCTTATGGCTCAAGACCTTCAATGTGAAGCCGAAGATGATCGATGGGCAACACGCAGAATGCGGAGGTGCCATAATAAGGAAAGGCGCCGATGCCCCATGGCCAAAGGGTTCCTTCCCGGAGATGTCCAACTTATGGCAGTGGGAGTGGTTTTACATCGCAGCTCCCTAAAGTACTAAGCGGGTAGCTGCCCCCGTCTTCTGTTCGGCCCCCCGCCACAATTGGCATCATGAGTCAACAAGGGGCTAGACTGGGGCCAGTTAATGACGTGCCGACATTGCAGAGTCATATCCGAGATCTCCTCAAGAGAGATGTAAGCCTTGTCAAGGTAATACAAGTCATGCTAGTTCGTCGGGTCCTGCCATGCCAATGTCGACCTCTCCGTATGTGGGAGTTCAACCCGGAAGGACCGCGAACTATTCAGCAATTCTTTGGCGTGATGCTCGAAGAGATGTATGGATTGTTCTTCGGATCATGAATAAAGTGTCTGGACACCACTGAGGATGCGGGTCTGAACTGCAATCGTCCAGATACCCACGTAAGTAATTCTGCGGCCGAAAATGCTGTCTTTTTATTCATCACAACATCATTCTGAAAGGTCGCTCTTTGACCAGGACTGGATAAAAAAGGCGAAGATGATCAGGTGTTCGGCCCCCCTTCCCGGAGAGTCACTGGATCCTGTACTAACCAGGATGCTTGAGCATGCACCTTATCAGGTGCCATCAGAGGAAAATAAAGGGAGGAATAAAGAAGCCAAAAGAGGGCCTCACGCATTACTCATCCAAATCGGGGGAATTAGTGTCTCCGCGAAGGAGGATAACCGGGGAGAAGAATCTAAAATTCCCTCTCCCCAAGGAAGGAAGAGGACCGCCTCTGAAGACTTGGAAACGAGGGTTTACAAACGAGGGAAGAAACCTTCGCCGGGGGTCCCTGCCCCGGAGGGCATCCTTACCGCACAGTGCCCACAAGGGGATCAACCCTCCACCGAGCTGTAAGTGAACAAGAGTACTTTTGGTAAATATATCCCGCTTCATCTCCGAGGACAATAACCGAGACGTATGTCTTGCAGTTCGGATCATAGCCCTTCTCGACAGAGTTCGTCTTCAGGGGATCTTCTTCCGGAGATGATGGAGAGCGAAACGCCTCCCCCTGTCTCCCCGCCTCATGAGGCGGATGACCCTGAGGTGTCGTCACAGAGGATTTCTCCTGATCCGCCAAGGCCAGAAGGTAACCCTTCGGCCACCCGAAGTCCGGAGTATTCGAATCCTAAGGAGAGCAACATAAAGAGTCCGAGACTGTCCGGTGCACGACCAGACGCACTGATGGGTCTTCTGGAGCAAGCGGCTATCTCAGAGGCGCATCGTACTTTAAAGGGTACGGTGGTTGAAAGGATTTCATTCGCCAAAAGTGGGTTGCATGAAGCTTTTATGAGACTGCTAAAAGGCTTTGAGGTATGCAAAGTAATATATATATATTTTTGACGGTACCGCACACGCTAGGTGTGCCCTATACAGATAGTAGCCCCTGAGACTCTAGTTGCCGTCCAGAGGCGGCAAACAGAGGATCATAGTCCCAGGTAATGATCATGCTGCTCACATGTGTAGGCGGCTGAGGGTCCGGTGGCTGGTCGGACTGGTGAGTTTGCCGAACTGAGGCGACAGCTTGATGCGGCAGATGCCGACATCGTGCTTGTGAACAAGCGGCTTGACGAGGCACATGGTATATATTCTCTAGTGGTTAACATATATTAAGAGGAGCATGATGCTAGTATCTATAACATGCTGTGACTGCAGATGGAGCTGCCGCTGTGGCGACCCTTCGGGCGGAGCTTGTCGGAGCCAAGGAACAAGCCAGGAGAAGTGATGCGGCCGCCCTAAAGGCATCCAAAGAGTTAAGAGCCGAACAGGCTGCTCATCGCCAGAGCGAAGATAAAATAGCCAAGATGGCTGTTGAGCTGAAGGATGCCGCCGACCGGTATGAACTTCTTGAAATGGAAAGCCAAGCGAAGGCGACGGACCTGAAGAAAGCCATGGTAGCAGCCAAGGAAACCCGCTTTAAAATCAGAGCGGCGAAGGAGGAGCTTCGTCAAGCCGTAGATATCACGGCTGGGAAGCCCTTTTTGTTGTAGACAAAGTTTGGAGATCCGAAGTATGCCCCTCTGGATCAATTATGGAGTGCTGCAGATGCGTACTTGGACTTGGCAACGAGTGCTGCTGATGCGACTGAGTTTTTCAAAGATAAAAAATATCATGAAGTGGAAAAGTTGTTCTCGTCGCAGTTCAATGCTCCAACGCGTCCGCTGCTGTTAAATGAGCAAATGGCCGAGTGGGCTAAGCTCCATAGGTTGTCCGGGCTTGCCATGAGGTATGTCGTGGATCATCTTTGGCCGGAAGGGCCAAGGCCGAATAGTTATTTTGGTTTAGTTCAACGATTCCTTGGTGCTGTGCCGCATATCGACGCTATAAAGAGGTCGGCGTGCATAGAGGGTGCGCGGATGGCTCTTGCCCGTGTTAAGACATACTGGGCAGAGATGGATGCCACCGCTATTACAACCCGGGGTCCGGCCGTAGGCTAGGTGTAACGCCCCGGACACACCCGCCGGTGGTCGTTACTCCTGGCGGGATCTAGACTGGCCCCACAGATCAATACTAGTCTTTTCTGCGCACTTTGTCCTCACTCGTGCGCACCCGGGAGCAACTTCCCGGTCGGTCACCCATCCTGACACTACTTCAAGCTGAGCACACTTAACTTTGGAGTTCTGTCCGAATGGGCTCCCGGAAAAGAAGGAATTCCTTATTTATATGAGTAGTCTATCATCCCTAATAAGCCAGGCTATCACACTAGGTCTCGGCCGAGCACTATTTTGAAGTCCTAGAAGGCGCTTGTGACGCCTGGATAATTAAGCTACAGTAATTCCCTGCTAATGATGCCACATCATCATGATTACTGTTGTTAAACTCACGTTGGTTCGAAACTGATTCAAATTCAAATCTAAAACAAAATCGAAAATGAAAGTTTTCAGATGTCAAATCTAAAATGTTCACAATATCCTTTTAATCCACTTGATCATTGTCATGTTGGAACCAACCTCTTCTGAATTCCCAAAATGCCCTAGGAAATTAATAAATGGTCCATCAGCAAATATTTTGGCCTTTTCAAAATAAAACAAATATTTATGCTTTTCCAAACGTTGTGAAACTTTGTGTGTGGTCTAGAATTATTGTGTGTAATTTATTTTTGAAGTTTCATGTACAAGAAAACTCATTTTACTAACTAAAATATAAAACGTCTGAGAAATATGAAACATAAATAAGAAAAGTCTCTTTTTCATTTTGGCCCAACCGCTACAATGCACTGGCCCAGCCCAATGGGGGTCATCCCCTTTCCCTGTACAAGACAAATGTCGTGGCACACATCCAGCCACCATGGCCGCCGCTAGGCATGCGTGTCGGCCATCCCACGTCCCCCACCGATGGATAAGACGCCATCGACCCGCCTCTTGCGAACCCTAGCACGCCCACTTTCCCCTCACTTGCCCCCATCTCCCTCTGCCCCGTTCACACCCACCGTCGTCTGCGACCCCCATGGCCGCACCGTCGTGAAGCTCGCGGCCACAATCGAGCCGGGAGCCTAGGAGCTTGACCATCGGCCTCTTCGTCCTCGTCTACATCGTCCCCGCCTCTAGATGAGGCCAAAACACTGCGTCGCCATCGCTAGCCTCGTGCATCTCCGCCACGGTCGCTGCATCTCGTCGTTGACCTGCGCATCCCCGACCAGCCCCGGCCACCCCGACCTCGCCCCTGCACTCCTCGGTGAGCCCCCGTTCGATTCCTCTCCTCTCCCTCTTGAATCTTGTCCGTTCCGCCGTCGTCCTCGCCGTCGTCCTCGCCGTCGCCCGAACTCGTTGCTGCGCTCGCCGCGTCCCCGCCCTGTTTCGCGTGCGCGCCCGGGGCTCGTCCGCCCATGCCCCTGGCCGCGAGCCCGCCCATGCTGGCCGCGCCCTGTTCCCCTCTGCGCGCACCCGCCTTTGTCGCTGCCACCCGCCCTGCTGTTGTTGTTGTTCGGGTGCTACTGCTGCCACTCCTAGCTACGCCGCATACTGCCTGCTGCTACCGCTGTTTGCTGCTGCTACTTGCCGTTGCTGCGCTGCTGCTACTTGCCGCTGTTGCTTCCCGACTGCTGGTCGCTGCTCCCCTACCTACGCCGCAGCCGCTGCCTCCGGCCAGCGTCCGAGCGTTGTTGCAGCCCGCCGCTGCCTACGCCCGCTTCCAGCCGCCCTGCGTGCATTGCTCGCTTGACCGCGCCGGGGCCGCGCTGGCGGCCGCTTCCCGCGCCTGCATCCATCGGCTGGCTGGGTTCCTCCGCCCATGCGACTGCGTGCGTGCTTCCCCACTGGCCGCGTGGCCGTTGCCTACTCGGGCCAACCCTGCTTAATTTGGGGGGGTGCTAACTCCCCCATTAGCATAACCCTCCCACTAATTAGGGTAATTAACTTAGTTGTCTACATTAGTTAGACTACTAACTCATTGACAGATGGGCCCCGCTATTAATTAAACAAAGTTACCTAACCTACTAGATTCAGAGACAATGGCATGCGGGTCCCACTAGACCCTCTTTGACTAGTCAAACTGAGCAGTCAACTGTTGACTGGGCAGTTGACTGGCCCCGCTGTCAGCCACTAGCGCGACTCTGGGTGCACTGCACCGGGTGCACCCAGCCTATTCTGCCTTTTTGCTTAAATTCGAGTTTAATTATTAATTAATTTCAGAAATGTTTAAAACTTTGAAAAATCATATAAAATAAACCATAGCTCGGATCGAAAAAGTTTATACATGAAAGTTGCTCAAAAAAATCCAAAGAATCCGAATACGAGGTCCGTTTACCTGTCAAATGCCTCTAACTATCTGAACATGGAACATTTCCCTTTCGGTCATCTGTTTGACACAGGTCCGGAACCGGGAAAACATTCCCTGTTGAATTCCCCTTCACCTATATCGTGTAGCCATACGTCACACCCGACACATCATATTACCATGTTATGCTTTGTGATGCTCTGTTTGCTTGTATTTACTATTTCTTCCCCCTCTTCCTCTTCGGTAGACCTCGAGACTGATGTTGATGCCCCTGAGTACGACTACATCGACGACGACCCTTCTTCCCTTTCAGTGAAGCTTCCAGGCAAGCCCGCCCTTTGATTGTCCCGATATCGCCCATTCCATTCTCTCATGCTTGCATTAGATTTTGCTATTGTTATTGTTTGCTCCTATTCTGATGCATAGCCTGCTTTTGTAACCTGCTCATTGTTACCTACCTGCTTATCCTAAACTGCTCAGTATACATTGGTTAGTGATCCATCAGTGACCCCCACCTTGTCCTTGTTGCCCCTGCTTCATCATCGAAGACCCGATCAACGGGATCGAAGACCAGGCCCCGGCACCGCACATCACTTTCCCCTTAGTTGCTCGACACTACTGGGTTACTATCGAGTGCCGAGGGTGAGACCTCTACAACACTTCTGATGTTAACCCTGTAGTATAGCTATTCGGTCATGGTCATCGAGGGTGATTCCGCCTTAACCACTTCCGATATGACTCTGTCGTGCAACCCCTCAGGTGTGAACCTCGGGGGTGGTTCCTCTTACGTTCACCTTGATGATTACATCAAGTGGAATTCACCGGGGGTGATTTCTCGAGTTTTCCCCTTGATGTTTGGACACACTGTTACTATGGTTACTATGACTTTACACTCAACCCTGTTACTAAACACGGGTCGGCCCTGAGGGGTACCCGCGCGAGCATATTTGCGAGTGATGAGGAGTTGGGTTGACATGGAGGGTTCCCGCGAGATAATTACGAGGCATGGCCGGGCATTACCCTTGCCGCAAGTCCTCGAGACGGGGTAACGGGGTCACATCTTTCATGAGTCTCTGCTTGTTACCGCGCGTTCCTAATCCACTACGATTTGGATATTTGATCCGAGGGGCCTCTGGCCTGATAGCACTAACCATCACATGGGCATAGTATAGGCATTCTGCATCATATGCATCTGCCGAAGCTTAATAGACGTCAGCGACTGAGCGGCGCGCACCGGGTTGGACTGCGTAAGCACCTGCCTTGTTGAAGGAGGTAGCTAGGTCTGCTCACCGGCCGCCCGCGCAACGTGCAGGAGTTCCCGGGGCGATGGCCCATGACCCCTGGGGGCATAGGTTTAGTCCGGCGTGTTGGCCTCTCTATTAAGCCTAGGTCGGGTTGCGGCGTATTGTTTGGCCGAGGCCGGGCATGACCCAGGAAAGTGTGTCCGGCCGGAGTTAATCGAGAATGGTGGGTAAGTTGGTGCACCCCCGCAGGGAATAAAACATCTATCGATAGCCTGTCCTACGGTAACAGACACTTGGAGTTGTATCCCAATCGATATAACTAGAACTGGATACTTGAGACAAGACATGGATATGAGAAATGGATAGTATGGATCTTCGTAGGGAGCCGAGAAAGGATCTCTGGGCGAGGTTGATAACACTACTACTACTTGACTTTATGCTACTCTACTCCCTTTTGTTACTGCAAGATGGTGGTTTCTAGAAGATGCTAGTCTTCGATAGGACTAGATTCTCCCCTCTATTCTGGCATTTCTGTAGCCCAGTCCACATATACAGCCTTCCTTTGATAATGTTGCATATGTAGTGTAGATCCTTGCTTGTGAGTACTTTGGATGAGTACTCACGGTTGCTTTGCTCCCCCTTTTTCCCCGTTTCTTCTTCTTTCCGGTTGATGCAACCAGATATCGAAGCCCAGGAGCCAGATGCCACCTTTGACGAATGCTACTACCCCGAGGGTGCCTCCTACTACTTGGAGGCCGCTGAGGACCAGGAGTAGTTAGGAGGCTCCCGGGAAGGGAGCCTTGCCTTTTCGGTCATTGTTTCTTTTGTGCTAGCCTTCTTAAGGAAAACTTGTCTAACTCATGTCTGTACTCAGATATTGTTGCTTCCGCTGACTCTTGTGTATTCTAGCCCTCGAGGCCCCTGGCTTGTAATATAAAGCTTGTATTATTTTAATTTGTGTCTAGAGTTGTGTTGTGATATCTTCCCGTGAGTCCTTAATCTTGATCGTACACATTTGCGTGTATGATTAGTGTACGATTGAATCAAGGGCGTCACAAGTTGGTATCAGATCCGACTGCCTGTAGGTAGCCCCCTTTTCGACTCCTTGGCCGAAGTTGAGTCTAGTCAGTGAAAAACTTTTACTAACATGGCTGTGTGGCTTACGGACCCACATCATCATTAGGTGGTATTAGGATCTTTTATTCCTCGTATATACTTGGGGACTCTGATCTCTCGTCTATTCGGGTTAAACATTTTACTAAGTCTAACATTAGGCTCTGGTACCCACTTTCTCCCAGAGAGCCCCTTCAGTCCAGATGATCGCTTGCTGCTTCAGAAGATTTCAAAGATACTCTCCGATGTTTCCCCGAAACCCTTGTGCCCTTCGCCGCTGCAATTCCATATCACCGATATATCTTTATGGATAACTACATACACTTGTCATTCATACAATGATTCCTCGATGCTCTTGTTATTACAAGCTGCCCCAAAATTCTCTATTGTTTATAAAATCCTTTGAGCTTACTGCCTTGCAGTTCTTTTCCCCATGAATACCCCCTTTGAATAATTCCTCGCACTCACCGAGGATCCATTCATCCTCATTTGTTTGTGTGATTCACAAAATTCTTCAAAAATACTATTTGATCTTCCGAAAATCCTCTACAACCTATTGCTCTTGGCATTCTTGCATACTTGCTTTCTGGTTAATTCCATTTGTCTAGCGATTTTCGTTAAAATCCTTTGGGATTAACATTCTGATCCTATTGATTCAGCATGTGTGTGAATGCACACGATCATCAATTAATTCTTGGAAATTTTCTTTCCGGCTCAGACATTATTCTAAATTTGAGCTGGTTCTTGCCCAATCAAGATTTGATCGGGTGCACCTCTAAGTCTATTCAACTTACCCATCTTTTGATCAGAGCCTCTGCTTCTGATCCTTCGTCTTGAAACCATGACTCCTTTGTACTCAAGCATCGAATTATTCAGACGTTTCTATAAGCCGATGCCTTTGCATCCCCTTCTTCTGATTGATTACCGATACTCACCTCAACTCTGTCGTGAATCTCCAGATCCATTGTTGGGCTGTTATCCGACAGTGTCCTTCACATCCAAAATCTTGTGAGTTTTTCCCTGGTACATAATACCTTCGGTAAATTGTATCACCTGCTTTGACTTTGATACTCTGCTTTCGAACTCGTACCTCTTGCTTGGTTGATGGTTGTATAGATTCGTAAAAATGTCCCGATGGGTTGAACTTATGCCTTCCATAATCCGTGTGAACCCGAGAGTTCTCATGAGTCTTACTATTGTAGTGTTTCGCCAGATAAATTCCAACACTACAACTCCATCAAAAGCGAGAAGTGAATGAAAGGTTATGCATTGAAGAAGTAGGAGTCGACCTTGAACCGTTGTGTTCTTGCCCATGGACCCGATGTAGAACTTATCATGGAAGCTGCTCGTAAAAATAATTATGTCTTTGGTACAAGCTCATCTTGTATCTATGAATCGACCATTTGCCATCGTGGCTCCGACCATATTTCCTCCTTGATTCCATTTACTGGATGAGTTAAAATACTTATACTCTGCAAATCATTTCCCCCGTCCAACCTCTACTCGGGTTTACCTTCCGGCATTACACCTAGTACTTGATACTGGGAAGTTTTATACCCCATCACATCATTCCTCGCCTGATCGGCTATATTTTTATCGTGTCAACTTTTAGCTGTGCTACCTAGTCCTTCCCGGAGCACGATTTTCATGATGAGATAAGCTTACGTCGATCTTCCTCATCATATCGTTTCTCCTTGAACAACAAGCTTGATTTTGAGTTTGTGTCATACCCGTGGTTCGAATAACCTTTCGCTTCATCATTCCTTTGACTTGATGTCATCGCCAATCGATTACATCTGAAATCTCTTGACAAATGTGTCGTGATCATCATCAACATTCTGATGCTCTTTCAGGTTATCAATTGAATTCATGATGAGAAATACCATCCTTGCCCCTCGATGATTTGTGTTATCATCGACAACATTCTTGCCTCCCCAACATGAATTTGTTCATTTGAATTTTGGAAATACATCCTTTTTGACACGTCGATGGATTTTTGTTGAAACCATCGGCCACCTCCTCGTCTTCCCTGATAGAATTGCATGAGGTGTTCAACTAATTCCCGATGGATCCTTTATGTTCCCAAGGTCCGGCCTTTACCTGATGACCATATCAATACTATCCAAAAGTATGATTGCGTTACTCCAAACATCATTAAGAACATTGGAGGCGCAATGCTAAATGTTTCTTGATCAATTATCCAAACACCGCTGTATGGGTAAACATCATGATTCTCCTTGCCCCATTAACTAAATGGATAAGTACTTGAGGTCCTGTCATGTATATCATGCTCTGTTTGTTCTTGGGAAGCATATACTCTAATAATTTTGTATAAGCACCTTTTCCTTTCCATTGGTCTGGTTAAACTAATAACCACATTTCCTTTCCATTGTTTTGTTTAACCTTTCTTGTGATATATATAATCTAAGAAGTAACAGTTCCCTGCTTATGTAAACACCTCAGTGTACAATTTGTCAGTAAGACCTTGTTATTATTGCTATTGACATTCCGGTAACCACCGATGGATGAGAACTTTGCCTATTGGTCCGCCTCGTTCAACGAGCAGGAAAATAGTTCTCTTCGTCCCTCTCCCTTGGTACCAACGTTGTTGACAACATAACTGATAGTCTATCATCTGACATGCCTTTCTATCGGCCCCCTTTCTACTTTTTATCCACATGGTGGGCTCATAACCCACAGTTCCGCAGGATCGGAACCTGACTCTCCTGTATATCCTTTATTTTCAAGTATCATTTGCTCTTGGCTTTGTGTGTTGTCACGAGCCACCGTCCGAGAGATGATCTATTCCCGATGCTCTGAACCCCCTTCTCACACTCTGTTCAGGTATCGATCGTTTGTCCATTCGTTTGAAACTCCCTATTGTACCTTCATATCTTGCTCTTGATGTTTTCTTAAGTTTCAACTCGAGAGATACTTCTGCCACATTCCCTGAATTGTTCAGTAGATAATTAACCCTATAAGGGTCCGTTCTTCAGAAGTTACTCTTCACTTCCCCACTTAAATCTCGGGACGAGATTTCTTGTAGTGGAGGAGAATTGTGACGCTCGGATAATTAAGCTACAGTAATTCCCTGCTAATGATGCCACATCATCATGATTACTGTTGGTAAACTCATGTTGGTTTGAAACCAATTCAAATTCAAATCTAAAACAAATCAAAAATAAAAGTTTTCAGATGTCAAATCTAAAATGTTCACAATATCCTTTTAATCCACTTGATCATTGTCATGTTGGAACCAACCTCTTCTGAATTCCCAAAAAGCCCTAGGAAATTAATAAACGGTCCATCAACAAATATTTTGGCCTTTTCAAAATAAAACAAATATTTATGCTTTTCCAAACGTTGTGAAATTTTGTGTGTGGTCTAGAATTATTGTGTGTAATTTATTTTCGAAGTTTCATGTACAAGAAAAGTCATTTTACTAACTAAAATATAAAACTTCTGAGAAATACAAAACATAAATAAGAAAAGTCTCTTTTTCATTTTGGCCCAACCGCTACAATGCACTGGCCCAGCCCAATGGGGGTCATCCCCTTTCCCTGTACAAGACAGAGGTCGTGGCACACATCCAGCCACCATGGCCGTCGCTAGGCATGCGTGTCGGCCATCCCATGTTCCCCCCGATGGATAAGACGCCACCGACCCCCCTCTTGCGAACCCTAGCACGCCCACTTTCCCCTCACTTGCCCCCATCTCCCTCTGCCCCGTTCACACCCACCGTCGTCTGCGACCCCCATGGCCGCTAACCGTCCTGAAGCTCGCGGCCACAGTCGACCCGAGTGCCTAGGAGCTTGACCATCGGCCTCGTCGTCCTCGTTTACATCGTCCCCGCCTCTGGATGGAGGCCAAAACGCTGCCTCGCCGTCGCTAGCCTCGTGCATCTCCGCCACGGTCGCTGCATCTCGTCGTTGACCTGCGCATCCCCGACTAGCCCTGGCCGCCCCGACCTTGCCCCTGCACTTCTCGGTGAGCCCCCGTTCGATTCCTCTCCTCTCCCTCTTGAATCTTGTCCGTTCCACCGTCGTCCCCGCCGTTGCCCGAACCCGTTGCTGCGCTCGCCGCGACCCCGCCCTGTTTCGCGTGCGCGCCCGGGGCTCGTCCGCCCGTGCCCCTGGCCGCGAGCCCGCCCATGCTGGCCGCGCCCTGCTTCCCCTCCGCGCGCACCCGCCTTTGTTGCTGCCACCCGCCCTGCTGTTGTTGTTGTTCGGGTGCTACTGCTGCCGCTCCTAGCTACGTCGCGTACTGCCTGCTGCTACCGCGGTTTGCTGCTGCTACTTGCCGCTGCTGCACTGCTGCTACTTGTCGATGTTGCTTCCCGACTGCTGGTCGCTGCTCCCCTACCTACGCCGCAGCCGCTGCCGCCCGCTCCCGCTTGCCTCCGGCCGGCGCCCGAGCGTTGCTGTAGCCCGCCGCTGCCTACGCCTGCCTCCAGCCGCCCTGCCTGCGTTGCTCGCTTGGCCGTGCCCGACCGCGCTTGGCCGAGCCGGGTCCGCGCCGGCGGCCGCTTCCCGCGCCTGCATCCACCGGCCGGCGCCCTCGCCGCTGCTCGCCGCCGGCCGGGCTGGGTTCCTCCGCCCACGCGCGTGCGTGCGTGCTTCCCCGTGGCCGCCTGTCCGTTGCCTACTCGGGTTGGCCCTGCTTAATTTGGGGGTGCTAACTCCCCCATTAGCATAACCCCTCCCACTAATTAGGGTAATTAACTTAATTGTCTACATTAGTTAGACTACTAACTCAATGACAGATGGGCCTCGCTATTAATTAAACAAAATTACCTAACCTACTAGAGTGGGAGGAAATGACATGCGGGTCCCACTAGACCCTCTGACTAGTTAAACTGACCAGTTAACTGTTGACTGGGCAGTTGACTGGCCCCGCTGTCAGCCACTAGCGCGACTCTGGGTGCACTGCACCGGGTGCACCCGGCCTATTCTGCCTTTTTGCTTAAATTCGAGTTTAATTATTAATTAATTTCAGAAATGTTTAAAACTTTGAAAAATCATATAAAATAAACCGTAGCTCGGATCGAAAAAGTTTATACATGAAAGTTGCTCAGAAAAATCCAAAGAATCCGAATACGAGGTCCGTTTACCTGTCAAATGCCTCTAACTATCTGAACATGGAACATTTCCCCTCCGGTCATCTGTCTGACACACGTCCGGAACCGGGAAAACATTCCTGGTTGAATTCCCCCTTCACCTATATAGTGTAGCCATACATTAGGTCACACCCGACACATCATATTACCATGTTATGCTTTGTGATGCTCTGTTTGCTTGTACTTACTGTTTCTTCCCCCTCTTCCTCTTCGGTAGACCTCGAGACCGATGCAGATGCCCCTGAGTACGACTACGTCGACGACGACCTTTCTTCCCTTTCAGCAAAGCTTCCAGGCAAGGCCCCACTTTGATCATCCCGATATCACCCATTCCATTCTCTCATGCTTGCATTATATTTTGCTACTGTTATTGTTTGATCCTATTCTGATGCATAGCCTGCTTTTGTAACCTCCTCATTGTTACCTACCTGCTTATCCGAAACTGCTCAGTATAGGTTGGTTAGTGATCCATCAGTGACCCCCTCCTTGTCCTTGTTGCCCCTGCTTCATCATCGAAGACCCGATCAACGGGATCAAAGACCAGGCCCCGGAACCGCACATCACTTTCCCCTCAGTTGCTCGACACTACTGGGTTACTATCAAGTGCCGAGGGTGAGACCTCTACAACACTTCTGATGTTAACCTTGTAGTATAGCTATTCGGTCGTGGTCATCGAGGGTGATTCCGCCTTAACCACTTCCGATACGACTCTGTCGTGCAACCCCTCAAGTGTGAACCTCGAGGGTGGTTCCTCTTACGTTCACCTTGATGATTACATCGAGTGGAATTCATCGGGGGTGATTCCTCGGGGTTTCCCTTGGTGTTTGGACACACGATTACTATGGTTACTGTGACTTTACACTGAACCCTGTTACTAAAGACGGGTCGTCCCTGAGGGGTACCCGCGCGAGCATATTTGCGAGTGATGAGGAGTCGGGTTGACCTGGAGGGTGCCCGCGAGATAATTACGAGGCGTGGCCGAGCAGTCCTAGCCCTTGCCGCAAGTCCTCGAGACGGGGCAACAGGGTCACATCTTTCATGAGTCTCTGCTTGTTACCGCGCGTTCCTAATCCACTATGATTTGGATATTTGATCCGAGGGGCCTCTGGCCCGATAGCACTAACCATCACGTGGGCATAGTATGGGCGTTCTGCGTCGTATGCATCAGCCGAAGCTTAATAGATGTCAGCGACTGAGCGACGTGCGCCGGGTTGGACTGCGTAAGCACTTGCCTTGTTGAAGGAGGTAGCTAGGTCTGCTCACCGGCCACCAATGCAGCGTGCAGGAGTTCCCGGGGCGATGGCCCATGACCCTTGGGGGCATAGTTTTAGTCCGGCGTGCTGGCCTCCCTATTAAGCCTAGGTCGGGTTGCGGCGTATTGTTTGGCCGAGGCCGGGCATGACCCAGGAAAGTGTGTCCGGCCGGAGTTAATCGAGCGTGGTGGGTAAGTTGGTGCACCCCTGCAGGGAACAAAACATCTATCGATAGCCTGTCCTGCGGTAACGGACACTTGGAGTTGTATCCCGATCGATACAACTAGAACTGGATACTTGAGATGAGACATAGATATGAGAAATGGATAGTATGGCTCTGGGATTGCTTTCTTGCAGGGAGTCGAGAAAGGATCTCTGGCCGAGGTTGATAACACTACTACTTTACTTTATACTACTCTACTCCCTTTTGTTGCTGTAAGATGGTGGTTTCCAGAAGATGCTAGTCTTTGATAGGACTAGGTTCTCCCCTCTATTCTGGCATTTCTGCAGCCCAGTCCACATATACAGCCTTCCTTTGATAATGTTGCATATGTAGTGTAGATCCTTGCTTGCGAGTACTTTGGATGAGTACTCACGGTTGCCTTGCTCCCCCTTTTTCCCCGTTTCTTCTTCTTTCCGGTTGATGCAACCAGATGTCGGAGCCCAGGAGCCAGATACCACCTTTGACGGATGCTACTACCCCGAGGGTGCCTACTACTACGTGGAGGCCGCCGACGACCAGGAGTAGTTAGGAGGCTCCCAGGAAGGAGGCCTTGCCTTTTCGGTCGTTGTTGCTTTTGTGCTAGCCTTCTTAAGGCAAACTTGTCTAACTCATCTATGTACTCAGATATTGTTGCTTCTGCTGACTCTTGTGTATTCGAGCTTATGTATTCGAGCCCTCGAAGCCCCTGGCTTGTAATATAAAGCTTGTATTATTTTAATTTGTGTCTAGAGTTGTGTTGTGATATCTTCCCGTGAGTCCTTGATCTTGATCGTACACATTTGCGTGTATGATTAGTGTACGATTGAATCAAGGGCATCACAGTGCTCGTTTAATAGAGGCTCAGTGCTTGAAGAGTATTATGTTCGAGTGACATGTATCCCAATTGTAAAAACAATGCTATTTGGATTATAAAGGTTGTGTTTATACTTTTGCCTGAAAGTATTATGATGCCTCCTGTGCGGGCGTTTATGTATGTATATAACCTGAAAGTTTGCAGTCGTCGGCTTCAGCCCGCACGCATATAATGCGGGGGTGTTCGGAAAAGCGTGTATTCACACTTGATCCAACGTCTTGGTCCATTAAGGAGGTGATGGCTCTGCGATCAGACTATATAGCTTTAACACTTTCACTTAGCCATAGGAGTTTGACGGTGGGGATACTATATAGCCCCTGGTACTTTCGCGCTCATCCGAATACGGGGCGCGTACATACATTATTAGGAAACTGGCCCTTCGTTAATGCGGAGGAATCGCGAAGATTCCACTGAGTCATCGAGTGGTTGACCAGTCTCACGCTTTATCATGACAGTCAGTTTTTGGCTTTCTCTACTGAGGTGCTCGTCCAGATGAACCAGGGCACAATCGCAGTAGTTCTCCCGGTGCCACCTTCGCCGATAGAGCAGAACGTAAGGTAGCAAAACACGGGAGTCGGGCAGACCCAACTATTGACCAAAGACATGATTCGGAGCTGATGCATATAAGGCCAAACTCGCGACGCCGAACACTTCCTAAGGTATTCGGTCTTTACAACGTATACTGGGCTGAGTAATGCCCTCAATAATAAGCCCTAAATCTCCAAGTACGTGCATTAGTCTGACGTGACGAAATGCCAATAACACCATCATCCCTCTTGGTTATGTTGAGTATCCGGAGGGTGTGAAGCAACAAGAGATAGTAAAAAAGGTTTACATAGGGTCTTAATCTAAAAAGAAACCTTTGGCGGGGCTCTGCTGCACGTCTGCGTCTGTGTCTCCATTGTGCCATATCCTGGAAGGGTGTAGCACGATTATCATCTGTAAAAGAGAAAAACCCAGGTGAAAGTCTTCATGCAAAAATTTGGTTTTTCTTAATAAACCATTAAAATTCAATCTAAATAAGGTCTAGCCGAACTGTAGTTCTTTTTACATGCGGGAAGTCCCTAGCACCACCTATGGGGGTATGTCCATCGACCCAATCTCAGGTTTATCTGAGTTGTTACACCTAGTGGTTCGCCGAACTCGTCTAGCCGTGTCCGTGGTCTTGATGACCGATCATTTATTCTGGTTGGAGAGGCCGTTCAGTGTTCGGCTGCTAAAGCCGCCACACATTCTTCCGCACGTAAGGAACGCTCTATGTTTCCGCTAACTATGATGATGCCACGTGGACCGGGCATCTTAAGCTTAAGATAAGCGTAATGCGGTATTGCATTAAAACGAGCGAAGGCCGTTCTTCCGAGTAGTGCTTGATAGCCGCTTCGGAATGGAGTGATGTCGAAGGTTAACTTTTCACTTCGGAAGTTGTCGGGAGAACCGAATACAACCTCTAGTACTAGAGAGCCCGTGCAGCGGGCCTCTGGGCCTGGTATTACTCCTTTAAAGGTAGTATTGCTTTGGCTGATTCTTGTCGGGTCTATCCCCATTTTGCGGACTGTGTCCTAATATATCAGATTAAGACTACTGCCGCCGTCCATAAGGACTCGGGTGAGATGGTATCCGTCAATTATTGGGTCTAGTACCAAGGCAGCCGATCCTCCGTGTCGGATACTAGTCGGGTGATCCCTGCGATCAAAAGTGATCGGGCAGGCCGACCAAAGGTTGGACTTGGGGGTTACGGGCACCACGGCGCATATGTCTCAGAGTGCGCGTTTGCTCCTCCTCTTCGTTACGTGAATCATGTTCACTGTTTTGACCTCTGGTGGGAATTTTTCTGTCCCCTAGTGTTTTGCTGGCGAGGCTCATCCTCGTCTTCACTTGGTGTCTCCCTCCCCTTGTGTGCGGCGTTTAGCTTGCCAGCCTGCTTGAATACCTAGCATTCTCTGTTGGTGTGATTTGCAGGTTTGTCGGAGGTGCCATGAATCTGACATAATCTATGTAGAATCTTGTTTAGGCTGGACGGTCCATGTTTGCTGCCTTTGAATGGCTTTTTCCATTGACCGGGTCGAGAGCCCCTGAATCCGGCGTTTACCGCCGTGTTGTCTAGGTTGTCTTCATTGTTTCGACGCTTGCTTTTATTGCGTCATGGTTTTCCATTGCCATCCCTGACTTCGGATGTGTCTGGGTCGCTGGTGCCGCTACAGGCCAGCCGACTATCTTCGCCCGTGCAAAAGCGGGTCATAAGGCTTGTTAGGGCTGCCGTTGTCCTCGATTTTTCTTGGCCGAGGTGTGTGGCGAGCCATTCGTCCCGGACACTGTGTTTGAAAGCCGCTAAGGCTTCGGTGTCCGGGCAATCGACAATTTGATTATTCTTAGTGAGGAATCTGTTCCAAAGCTTTCGCGCTGACTCTCCGGGCTATTGAATTATATGACTTAAATCGTCTGCATCCGGAGGTCGGACATAGGTCCCTTGAAAATTAGCCCTAAAAGCATCCAAGCTCTTCCTAACTTCCAATTGAGTTTTCAGGGAGGCTCTTCAGCCAGTGCCGAGCTGGTCCTTTCAACTTGAGGGGCAAGTATTTGATGGCATGGAGATCATCTCTGCGAGCCATGTGGATATGAAGGATAAAGTCCTCAATCCAAACCCCAGGGTCTGTCATTCCGTCGTATGCCTCTATGTTCACGGGTTTGAATCCCTCAGGGAATTCGTGATCCAGCACCTCATCGGTGAAGCATAGGGGGTGCGCGACACCCCTGTATTTGGATGTGTCATGGCATTCTGACGATTGTAGTGTTCGGTTTTGATTCTGTGCCGGAGCGCGCTTCCTAGATCCGTAGATGGACCTGGTCATTCCGGCTTTTTGGTACAAGTCCTCACGTAAATTGTGTGCTGACTTATGTGCAACATCGTTAGTCGCCCTATCACCGCCACGGGGTGGTCGATCCGGCTGATCGGCCGTTTTATTTTTCGGCTGTATAGGCTCTAAAGCCTTGTCATCGAATTCAGGCAGCAGCTTGCGCTTTGGATAGCTCTTTGTGTGGTGACTGCCACCGTACTTTTCTTCAATGTCGAGCATTTTGTTCCATCTACCGTTGAGTGTATTTTGCGCGGCCTTAAGCCTTTGCTTCTACCTCCTTAGACTCCTCGCGGTGGCAATAAGCCTTCTATGGAGGTTCTCTTGCTCCAAGTGCCTTCCCGGGATGATGTGTGCATCGTCGTCCGGACTGTTCTCTTCTTCGGAGACAAGTTGATTAGCTTTACCCTCGGCTTCGCCGTGATCGGGCAGCGGCTCCATACTATGTTCGCCGTCCGCTGGTTCATCCTGCTCTGTCGCTGGGTCCATGCGGTCGTCGTTTCCTTTGGAGTAGACTGGGGTATTATTCTTTCCTGCGCTGTTATCGCTGTTTTTGCCGACGCGGGATTTGGAGCGGCGCCTACGTCGTCGCTTTGGTTGCTTCTCGAGGGGATTATCCTTCGCTGCATCCTTCCGTTCCTCGTCATTGTTTTCTTTGGGTGTATCCACCATGTATATAGCGTGTGATGAGGTGGCTGTCCAGCGCCCTGTGGGCAGTGGTTCCTGTTCCTCTCCTACATCGTCGTCCATACCGTCGATGTCTTCGGAGTCGAAATTGTTGGGGAACGTAGTAATTTCAAAAAATTTCCTACACACACGCAAGATCATGGTGATGCATAGCAACAAGAGGGGAGAGTCTTGTCTACGTACCCTCGTAGACCATAAGCGGAAGCGTTATATGAACGCGGTTGATGTAGTCGTACGTCTTCATGATCCGACCGATCCAAGCACCAAAAGCACGGCACCTCCGAGTTCTGCACACGTTCGGCTCGGTGACGTCCTCGCCTTCTCGATCCAGCAAGAGGGGCGAAGTAGTAGATGAGTTCCGGCAGCACGACGGCGTGGTGACGGTGTTGGTGAAGAACAATCTTCGCAGGGCTTCGCCTAAGCACTACGAAAACTATGACGGAGGATAAACTAGAGGAAATGGGGTTGTCGGCACACGGCTTGGTGTTTCTTGATCTGTCTTGGGTGCTAGCCCTACCCCTCTATTTATATGTTGAGCCTTGGGGTCGAAACTTGGAGTAAAAGCCTCCACAAAGTCGGTTTCACCCAAAAGGAAAGAGTCCTTCTCGGACTCCAGGGACAGACACCCGGGTTCCCGGCGTCTGGGCCCAGACGCCAGGGACCCTGGCGTCTGGCCTCTGGACTCCGCAAAACTTCCTTTTGCACTTTCCAAAAACCTCGTGGGCTTTCCCCTTTGGCCCGGATAAAGTGTTCTCGTGCCCAAACATTTCGGGAAACATTCGGAACCCCTTCCAATGGATTCCAGAACCTTTCTGGAGATCAAACACTACTATCCACATATCAATCTTTACTTCTGGACCATTCCGGAGTTCCTCGTCATATCCGTGATCTCATCCAAAACTCCGAAACATTCGGTCACCAACATACATAACTCATAGTACTATATCGTCAACGAACGTTAAGCGTGCGGACCCTACGGGTTCGAGAACTATGTAGACATGACCTAGAACCATTCTCGGTCAATAACCAATAGCGGAACCTGGATGCTCATATTGGCTCCCACATATTCTACGAAGATCTTTTATCGGTCAGACCGCATAACAACATACGTTGTTCCCTTTGTCATCGGTATGTTACTTGCCCGAGATTCGATCGTCGGTATCCAATACCTAGTTCAATCTCGTTACCGGCAAGTCTCTTTACTCATTCCGTAATACATCATCTCGCAACTAACTCATTAGCTGCAATGCTTGCAAGGCTTAAGTGATGTGCATGACCGAGAGGGCCCAGAGATACCTCTCCGACACTCGGAGTGACAAATCCTAATCTCGAAATACGCCAACCCAACAAGTACCTTCGGAGACACCTGTAGAGCACCTTTATAATCACCCAGTTACGTTGTGACGTTTGGTAGCACACAAAGTGTTCCTCCGGTAAACGGGAGTTGCATAATCTCATAGTCATAGGAACATGTATTAGTCATGAAGAAAGCAATAGCAACAAACTAAACGATCAAGTGCTAAGCTAACGGAATGGGTCAAGTCAATCAAATCATTCACCTAATGATGTGATCTCATTAATCAAATAACAACTCTTTGTCTATGGTTAGGAAACATAACCATCTTTGATTAACGAGCTAGTCAAGTAGAGGCATACTAGTGACACTCTGTTTGTTTATGTATTCACACATGTATTATGTTTCCGGTTAATACAATTCTAGCATGAATAATAAACATTTATCATAATATAAGGAAATAAATAATAACTTTATTATTGCCTCTAGGGCATATTTCCTTCAGTCTCCCACTTGCACTAGAGTCAATAATCTAGATTACACAGTAATGATTCTAACACCCATGGAGTCTTGGTGCTGATCATGTCTTGCTCGTGGAAGAGGCTTAGTCAACGGGTCTGCAACATTCAGATCCGTATGTATCTTCCAAATTTCTATGTCTCCCACCTGGACTAGATCCCGGATGGAATTGAAGCATCTCTTGATGTGCTTGATCCTCTTGTGAAATCTGGATTCCTTCGCTAAGGCAATTGCTCCAGTATCGTCACAAAATATTTTCATTGGACCCGATGCACTAGGTATAACACCTAGATCGGATATGAACTCCTTCATCCAGACTCCTTCATTTGTTGCTTCCGAAGCCGCTATGTATTCCGCTTCACACGTAGATCCCGCCACGACGCTTTGTTTAGAACTGCACCAACTGACAGCTCCACCGTTTAAAGTAAACACGTATCCGGTTTGCGATTTAGAATCGTCCGGATCAGTGTCAAAGCTTGCATCAACGTAACCATTTATGATGAGCTCTTTGTCACCTCCATATACGAGAAACATATCCTTTGTCCTTTTCAGGTATTTTAGGATGTTCTTGGCCGCTGTCCAGTGATCCACTCCTGGATTACTTTGGTACCTCCCTGCTAAACTTATAGCAAGGCACACATCAGGTCTGGTACACAGCATTGCATACATGATTGAGCCTATGGCTGAAGCATAGGGAACATCTTTCATTTTCTCTCTATCTTCTGCAGTGGTCGGGCATTGAGTCTTACTCAACTTCACACCTTGTAACACAGGCAAGAACCCTTTCTTTGCTTGATCCATTTTGAACTTCTTCAAAACTTTGTCAAGGTATGTGCTTTGTGAAAGTCCAATTAAGCGTCTTGATCTATCTCTATAGATCTTAATGCCCAAAATGTAAGCAGCTTCACCGAGGTCTTTCATTGAAAAACTCTTATTCAAGTATCCCTTTATGCTATCCAGAAATTCTATATCATTTCCAATCAGTAATATGTCATCCACATATAATATTAGAAATGCTACAGAGCTCCCACTCACTTTCTTGTAAATATAGGCTTCTCCAAAAGTCTGTATAAAACCAAATGCTTTGATCACACTATCAAAGTGTTTATTCCAACTCCGAGAGGCTTGCACCAGTCCATAAATGGATCGCTGGAGCTTGCACACTTTGTTAGCTCCCTTTGGATCGACAAAACCCTCTGGTTGCATCATATACAACTCTTCTTCCAGAAATCCATTCAGGAACGCAGTTTTGACATCCATTTGCCAAATTTCATAATCATAAAATGCGGCAATTGCTAACATGATTCGGACAGACTTAAGCATCGCTACGGGTGAGAAGGTCTCATCGTAGTCAATCTCTTGAACTTGTCGAAAACCTTTTGCAACAAGTCGAGCTTTATAGACAGTAACATTACCGTCAGCGTCAGTCTTCTTCTTGAAGATCCATTTATTCTCAATTGCTTGCCGATCATCGGGCAAGTCAACCAAAGTCCATACTTTGTTCTCATACATGGATCCCATCTCAGATTTCATGGCTTCAAGCCATTTTGCGGAATCTGGGCTCACCGTCGCTTCTTCATAGTTCGTAGGTTCATCATGATCTAGTAGCATGACTTCCAGAATAGGATTGCCGTACCACTCTGGTGCGGATCTTACTCTGTTTGATCTACGAGGTTCTGTAGTAACTTGATCTGAAGTTCTATGATCATCATCATCAACTTCCTCACTAATTGGTTCAGACGTCACAGAAACCGGTTCCCGTGATGTGCTATTTTCCAATAAGGGAGCAGGTACAGTTACCTCATTAAGTTCTACTTTCCTCCCACTCACTTCTTTCGAGAGAAACTCCTTCTCAAGAAAGTTTCCGAATTTAGCAACAAAAGTCTTGCCTTCGGATCTGTGGTAGAAGGTGTATCCAACAGTCTCCTTTGGATATCCTATGAAGACACATTTCTCCGATTTGGATTCGAGCTTATCAGGTTGAAGCTTTTTCACATAAGCATCGCAGCCCCAAACTTTAAGAAACGACAACTTTGGTTTCTTGCCAAACCATAGTTCATAAGGCGTCGTCTCAACGGATTTCGATGGTGCCCTATTTAATGTGAATGCGGCCGTCTCTAAAGCATAACCCCAAAACGATAGCGGTAAATCTGTAAGACACATCATAGATCGCACCATATCAAGTAAAGTACGATTACGACGTTCGGACACACCATTGCGCTGTGGTGTTCCGGGTGGCGTGAGTTGCGAAACTATTCCGCATTGTTTCAAATGTACACCAAACTCGTAACTCAAATATTCTCCTCCACGATCAGATCGTAGAAACTTTATTTTCTTGTTACGATGATTTTCAACTTCACTCTGAAATTCTTTAAACTTTACAAATGTTTCAGACTTATGCTTCATTAAGTAGATATACCCATATCTGCTTAAATCATCTGTGAAGGTGAGAAAATAACGATATCCGCCACGAGCCTCAACATTCATCGGACCACATACATCTGTATGTATAATTTCCAACAAATCTGTTGCTCTCTCCATATTACCGGAGAACGGTGTTTTAGTCATCTTACCCATGAGGCACGGTTCGCAAGTACCAAGTGATTCATAATCAAGTGGTTCTAAAAGTCCATTAGTATGGAGTTTCTTCATGCGTTTTATACCGATATGACCTAAACGGCAGTGCCACAAATAAGTTGCACTATCATTATCAACTATGCATCTTTTGGCTTCAACATTATGAATATGTGTGTTACTACTATCGAGATTCAATAAGAATAGACCATTCTTCAAAGGTGCATGACCATAAAAGATATTACTCATATAAATAGAACAACCATTATTCTCTGATTTAAATGAATAACCGTCTCGCATCAAACAAGATCCAGATATAATGTTCATGCTCAACGCTGGCACCAAATAACAATTATTTAGGTCTAATACTAATCCCGAAGGTAGATGTAGAGGTAGCGTGCCGACCGCGATCACATCGACTTTGGAACCATTTCCCACACGCATCGTCACCTCATCCTTAGCTAATCTTCGCTTAATCCATAGCCCCTGTTTCGAGTTGCAAATATTAGCAACAGAACCAGTATCAAATACCCAGGTGCTACTGCGAGCATTAGTAAGGTACACATCAATAACATGTATATCACATATACCTTTGTTCACCTTGCCATCCTTCTTATCCGCCAAATACTTGGGGCAGTTCCGCTTCCAGTGACCAGTCTGCTTGCAGTAGAAGCACTCAGTTTCAGGCTTAGGTCCAGGCTTGGGTTTCTTCTCCTGAGCATCAACTTGCTTGCTGTTCTTCTTGAAGTTCCCCTTCCTCTTTCCTTTGCCCTTTTTCTTGAAACTAGTGGTCTTGTTGACCATCAACACGTGATGCTCCTTCTTGATTTCTACCTCCGCAGCCTTTAGCATTGCGAAGAGCTCGGGAATTGTCTTATCCATCCCTTGCATATTATAGTTCATCACGTAGCTCTTGTAGCTAGGTGGAAGTGATTGGAGAATTCTGTCAATGACGCTATCATCCGGAAGAGTAACTCCCAGTTGAATCAAGTGATTACAATACCCAGACATCTTGAGTATATGCTCACTGACAGAACTATTCTCCTCCATCTTGCAGCTATAGAACTTATTGGAGACTTCATATCTCTCAATCCGGGCATTCTTCTGGAATATTAACTTCAACTCCTGGAACATCTCATATGCTCCATGACGTTCAAAACGTCGTTGAACTCCCGGTTCTAAGCCGTAAAGCATGGCACATTGAACTATCGAGTAGTCATCAGCTTTGCTCTGCCAGACATTCTTAACGTCGTCAGTTGCATCGGCAGCAGGCCTGGCACCCAGCGGTGCTTCCAGGACGTAACTTTTTTGTGCATCAATGAGGATAATCCTCAAGTTACGGACCCAGTCCACGTAATTGCTACCATAATCTTTCAAGTTTGCTTTCTCAAGGAACGCATTAAAATTCAACGGAACAACAACACGGGCCATCTATCTACAATCAACATAGACAAGCAAGATACTATTAGGTACTAAGTTCATGATAAATTTAAGTTCAATTAATCATATTACTTAAGAACTCCCACTTAGATAGACATCCCTCTAATCCTCTAAGTGATCACGTGATCCATATCAACTAAACCATGTCCGATCATCACGTGAGATGGAGTAGTTTCAATGGTGAACATCACTATGTTGATCATATCTACTATATGATTCACGCTCGACCTTTCGGTCTCCGTGTTCCGAGGCCATATCTGTTATATGCTAGGCTCGTCAAGTTAAACCTGAGTATTCCGCGTGTGCAACTGTTTTGCACCCGTTGTATTTGAACGTAGAGCCTATCACACCTGATCATCACGTGGTGTCTCAGCACGAAGAACTTTCGCAACGGTGCATACTCAAGGAGAACACTTTTACTATGATAATTTAATGAGGGATCATCTTATAATGCTACCGTCAATCAAAGCAAGACAAGATGCATAAAAGATAAACATCACATGCAATCAATATAAGCGATATGATATGGCCATCATTATCTTGTGCTTGTGATCTCCATCTCCGAAGCACCGTCATGATCACCATCGTCACCGGCGCGACACCTTGATCTCCATCGTAGCATCATTGTTGTCTCGCCAATCTTATGCTTCTACGACTATCGCTACCGCTTAGTGATAAAGTAAAGCATTACAGGGCAATTGCATTGCATACAATAAAGCGACAACCATATGGCTCCTGCCAGTTGCCGATAACTCAGTTACAAAACATGATCATCTCATACAATAAAATTTAGCATCATGTCTTGGCCATATCACATCACAACATGCCCTGCAAAAACAAGTTAGACGTCCTCTACTTTGTTGTTGCAAGTTTTACGTGGCTGCTACGGGCTTAGCAAGAACCAATCTTACCTATGCATCAAACCACAACGATAGTTTGTCAAGTTGGTGCTGTTTTGACCTTCGCAAGGACCGGGCGTAGCCACACTCGGTTCAACTAAAGTTGGAGAAACTGACACCCGCCAGCCACCTGTGTGCAAAGCACGGCGGTAGAACCAGTCTCGCGTAAGTGTACGCGTAATGTCGGTCCGGGCCGCTTCATCCAACAATACCGCCGAACCAAAGTATGACATGCTGGTAAGCAGTATGACTTATATCGCCCACAACTCACTTGTGTTCTACTCGTGCAAATAACATCAAACCATAAAACCTAGGATCTGATGCCACTGTTGGGGAACGTAGTAATTTCAAAAAATTTCCTACGCACACGCAAGATCATGGTGATGCATAGCAACGAGAGGGGAGAGTGTTGTCTACGTACCCTCGTAGACCGTAAGCGGAAGCGTTATATGAACGCGGTTGATGTAGTCGTACGTCTTCATGACCCGACCAATCCAAGCACTGAAAGCACGGCACCTCCAAGTTCTGCACACGTTCGGCTCCGTGACGTCCTCGCCTTCTCGATCCAGCAAGAGGGGCGAAGTAGTAGATGAGTTCCGGCAGCACGACGGCGTGGTGACGGTGTTGGTGAAGAACAATCTTCGCAGGGCTTCGCCTAAGCACTACGAAAACTATGACGGAGGATAAACTAGAGGAAACGGGGTTGCCGGCACACGGCTTGGTGTTTCTTGATCTGTCTTGGGTGCTAGCCCTACCCCTCTATTTATATGTTGAGCCTTGGGGTCGAAACTTGGAGTAAAAGCCTCCACAAAGTCGGTTTCACCCGAAAGGCAAGAGTCCTTCTCGGACTCCAGGGCCAGACGCCAGGGTTCCCGGCGTCTGGGCCCAGACGCAAGGGAACCTGGCGTCTGGCGTCTGGACTCCGCAAAACTTCCTTTTGCACTTTCCAAAAACCTCGTGGGCTTTCCCCTTTGGCCCAGATAAAGTGTTCTCGTGCCCAAACATTTCGGGAAACATTCGGAACCCCTTCCGATGGATTCCAGAACCTTTCTGGAGATCAAACACTACTATCCACATATCAATCTTTACTTCCGGACCATTCCGGAGTTCCTCGTCATATCCGTGATCTCATCCAAAACTCCGAACAACATTCGGTCACCAACATACATAACTCATAGTACTATATCGTCAACGAACGTTAAGCGTGCGGACCCTACGGGTTCGAGAACTATGTAGACATGACCTAGAACCATTCTTGGTCAATAACCAATAGCGGAACCTGGATGCTCATATTGGCTCCCACATATTCTATGAAGATCTTTTATCGGTCAGACCGCATAACAACATACGTTGTTCCCTTTGTCATCGGTATGTTACTTGCCCGAGATTCGATCGTTGATATCCAATACCTAGTTCAATCTCGTTACCGGCAAGTCTCTTTACTCGTTCCGTAATACATCATCTCGCAACTAACACATTAGCTGCAATGCTTGCAAGGCTTAAGTGATGTTCATTACCGAGAGGGCCCAGAGATACCTCTCCGACACTCGGAGTGACAAATCCTAATCTCCAAATACGCCAACCCAACAAGTACCTTCGGAGACACCTGTAGAGCACCTTTATAATCACCCAGTTACGTTGTGACGTTTGGTAGCACACAAAGTGTTCCTCCGGTAAACGGGAGTTGCATAATCTCATAGTCATAGGAACATGTATTAGTCATGAAGAAAGCAATAGCAACAAACTAAATGATCAAGTGCTAAGCTAACGGAATGGGTCAAGTCAATCAGATCATTCACCTAATGATGTGATCTCATTAATCAAATAACAACTCTTTGTCTATGGTTAGGAAACATAACCATCTTTGATTAATGAGCTAGTCAAGTAGAGGCATACTAGTGACACTCTGTTTGTTTATGTATTCACACATGTATTATGTTTCCGGTTAATACAATTCTAGCATGAATAATAAACATTTATCATGATATAAGGAAATAAATAATAACTTTATTATTGCCTCTAGGGCATATTTCCTTCAGAAATCAAGCATGTCGGTTAAATCATCGACAGTGGCTATTAAGTGGGTGGTGGGTGGGGACCAAATTTCTTCGTCGTCCGCCTCCCACTCGAGCCGGACATAGTTCGGCCGAGGGTCTCCTGACTAGGAGAGAGACCTTAATGAATCTAGCACGTCGCCCAAGGGCGAGTGATGGAAAATATCTACGGAGGTAAACTCCATGATCGGTGCCCAATCAGATTCGATAGGCACGGACGCAAGCGGTTCAGAGCCCGTGGTCAGGGACGCGTCCAAGGGTTCGGCGACACAGGTCTCATAAGAGATGAAGTCAGTATTTGGCTCTGTCGCCGCTGAGTGTGTGGCCTTCGTGGCTGGGTCCATCCACCCGTCCTCGGGCAGCGCGATCTGCTCCGGATCAAGGGCCGGAGTTGCCACAGGGGTGATCTCCCGAACACTGTCCGGCGACAGAGCTAAGTCATGCCCGTCGTGACTTTGCGGCGCACCTGACATGGGCTCGAATCCGTCGATGATCAAGTCTCCGCAGATGTCGACGGTATAGTTTAAACCTCCAAACCTGACCTGACGGCCAGGGGCGTAGCTCTCGATCTGCTCCAGATGGCTAAGTGAGTTGGCCCGCAGTGCGAAGCCGCCGAATACGAAGATCTGTCCGGGGAGAAAAACCTCACCCTGGATCGCATCGTTGCCGATGATCGAAGGAGCCATCAAGCCTTATGGTGATGGCACAATGGAACTCTCAATGAAAGCACCAATGTCGGTGTCAAAACCGGCGGATCTCGGGTAGGGGGTCCCGAACTATGCGTCTAAGGCGGATGGTAATAGGAGGCGGGGGACACAATGTTTACCCAGGTTCGGGCCCTCTCGACGGAGGTAATACCCTACTTCCTGCTAGATTGATCTTGATGATATGAGTATTACAAGAGTTGATCTACCACGAGATCGTAGAGGCTAAACCCTAGAAGCTAGCCTATGATTATGATTATCGTCGTCCTACGGACTAAACCCTCTAGTTTATATAGACACCGGAGGGGGTTAGGGTTACACAGAGTCGGTTATAAGGGAGGAGATCTACATATCTGAATTTCCAAGCTTGCCTTCCACGCAAAGGAGAGTCCCACCCGGACACGGGACGAAGTCTTCAATCTTGTATCTTCATAGTCCAACAGTCTGGCCAAAGTATATAGTTCGGCTATCCGAGGACCCCCTAATCCAGGACTCCCTCACTTCCTCTAGGCCCAAATAGTGGTGAAGTGTCATATAGTCGACGTTCACACAACACCACTAGAGGAGAGACAACATACATCTCATCAAAATATCGAACGAATACCAAATTCACATGACTACTTATAGCAAGACTTCTCCCATGTCCCCAGGAACAAATGTAACTACTCACAAATCATATTCATGTTCACAACCAGAGGGGTACTAATACGCATAAGGGATCTGAAAATATGATCTTCCACCAAATAAACCAACTAGCATCAACTACAAGGAGTAATCAACACTACTAGCAACCCACATGTACCAATCTGAGGTTTTGAGACAAAGATTGGATACAAGAGATGAACTAGGGTTTGAGAGGAGATGGTGCTGGTGAAGATGTTGATGAAGATTGACCCCCTCCCGATGAGAGGATCGATGGTGATGACGATGGTGATGATTTCCCCCTCCCGGAGGGATGTTTCCCCGGCAGAACAACTCCGTTGGAGCCCTAGATTTATTTCACCAGGTTCCGCCTCGTGGCGGCGGTGTTTCTTCCCGAAAGCTTCCTCCTTATCTTTTCTGGGACGAAAGACTTCATATAGCAGAAGATGGGCACCGGAGGCCTGCCAGGGGGCCCATGAGAAAGGGGGCGCGCCCAGGGGTAGGGCGTGAAGGAAATATGACCTAGAGGCAATAATAAAGTTATTATTTATTTCCTTATATCATGATAAATTTTTATTATTCATGCTAGAATTGTATTAACCGGAAACATAATACATGTGTGGATACATAGACAAACAGAGTGTCACTAGTATGCCTCTACTTGACTAGCTCATTAATCAAAGATGGTTATGTTTCCTAACCATAGACATGAGTTGTCATTTGATTAACGGGATCACATCATTAGGAGAATGATGTGGTTGACATGACCCATTCCGTTAGCTTAGCACACGATCGTATAGTATGTTGTTATTGCTTTCTTCATGACTTATACATGTTCCAATGACTATGAGATTATGCAACTCCCGTTTACCCGAGGAACACTTTGTGTGCTACCAAATGTCACAACGTAACTGGGTGATTATAAAGGTGCTCTACAGGTGTCTCCGAAGGTACTTGTTGGGTTGGCGTATTTCGAGATTGGGATTTGTTACTCCGATTGTCGGAGAGGTATCTCTGGGCCCTCTCGGTAATGCACATCACTTTAGCCTTGCAAGCATCGCAACTAATGAGTTAGCTGCGGGATTATGTATTACGGAACGAGTAAAGAGACTTGCCAGTAACTAGATTGAACTAGGTATTGAGATACTGACGATCGAATCTCGGGCAAGTAACATACCGATGACAAAGGGAACAACATATGTTGTTATGTGGTCTGACCGATAAAGATCTCCGTAGAATAAGTGGGAGCCAATATGAGCATCCAGGTTCCGCTATTGGTTATTGACCGGAGACGTGTCTCGGTCATGTCTACATAGTTCTGGAACCCGTAGGGTCCGCACGCTTAACGTTTCGATGACAGTTATATTATGAGTTTATATGTTTTGATGTACCGAAGGTTGTTCGGAGTCCCGGATGTGATCACGGACATGACGAGGAGTCTCAAAATGGTCGAGGCATGAAGATTGATATATTGGAAGCCTATGTTTGGATATCGGAAGTGGTCCGGGTGAAATTGTGATTTTACCGGAGTACCGGAGGGGTTACCAGAACCCCCCGAGGACTTAATGGGCCTTAGTGGGCCTTGGTGGAAGAGAGGAGAGGCGGCTAGGGCTGGGCCGCGCACCCCTCCCCCTAGTCCGAATAGGACAAGGAGAGGGGGCGGCGCCCCCCTTCCTTCTCTCTCTCTCCTCTTTCCCCCTCCCGAATCCTATTGCAACTAGGAAAGGGGGGAGTCCTACTCCCGGTGGGAGTAGGGCTCCTCCTGGCGCGCCTCTCCCCTTGGCCGGCCGCACCCCCCTTGCTCCTTTATATACGGGGGCAGGGGGGCACCCTATAGACACAACAATTGATCATTGATCTCTTAACCGTGTGCGGTGCCCCCTCCACCATAGTCCACCTCGATAATACTTTAGCGGTGCTTAGGCGAAGCCCTGTGTCGGTAGAACATCAACATCATCACTACGCCGTCGTGCTGACAAAACTCTCCCTCAACACTCGGCTGGATCGGAGTTCGAGGGACATCATCGGGGCTGAACGTGTGCTAAACTCGGAGGTGCCGTACGTTTGGTACTTGATCGGTCGGATCGTGAAGACGTACGACTATATCAACCGCGTTGTGCTAACTCTTACGCTTTCGTCTATGAGGGTACGTGGACAACACTCTCCCCTCTCGTTGCTATGCATCACCATGATCTTGCGTGTGCGTAGGAATTTTTTTGAAATTACTACGTTCCCCAACAGTGGCATCAGAGCCAGGTTTTATGCGTTGATGTTATATGCACGAGTATAACACAAGTGAGTTGTGGGCGATATAAGTCATACTGCTTACCAGAATGTCATACTTTGGTTCAGCGATATTGTTGGATGAAGCGGCCCGGACCGACATTACGCGTACGCTTACGCGAGACTGGTTCTACCGACGTGCTTTGCACATAGGTGGCTGGCAGGTGCCAGTTTCTCCAACTTTAGTTGAACCGAGTGTGGCTACGCCCGATCCTTGCGAAGGTTAAAACAACACCAACTTGACAAACTATCGTTGTGGTTTTGATGCGTAGGTAAGAACGGTTCTTGCTAAGCATGTAGCAGCCACGTAAAACTTGCAACAACAAAGTAGAGGACGTCTAACTTGTTTTTGCAGGGCATGTTGTGTTGTGATATGGTCAAGACATGATGCTAAATTTTATTGTATGAGATGATCATGTTTTGTAACCGAGTTATCGGCAACTGGCAGGAGCCATATGGTTGTCACTTTATTGTAAGCAATGCAATCGCCCTGTAATGATTTACTTTATCACTAAGCGGTAGTGATAGTCGTAGAAGCATAAGATTGGCGAGACGACAACGATGCTACGATGGAGATCAAGGTGTCGCGCCGGTGACGATGGTGATCATGATGGTGCTTCGGAGATGGAGATCACAAGCACAAGATGATGATGGCCATATCATATCACTTATATTGATTGCATGTGATGTTCATCTTTTATGCATCTTATCTTGCTTTGTTTGACGGTAGCATTATAAGATGATCTCTCACTAAATTTCAAGATAAAAGTGTTCTCCCTGAGTATGCACCGTTGCCAAAGTTCGTCGTGCCCAGACACCACGTGATGATTGGGTGTGATAAGCTCTACGTCCATCTACAACGGGTGCAAGCCAGTTTTGCACACGCAGAATACTCGGGTTAAACTTGACGAGCCTAGCATATGCAGATATGGCCTCGGAACACTGAGACCGAAAGGTCGAGCGTCAATCATATAGTAGATATGATCCAACATAGTGATGTTCACCACTAAAAACTACTCCATTTCACATGATGATAGGTTATGGTTTAGTTGATTTGGATCACGTGATCACTTAGAAGATTAGAGGGATGTCTTTCTAAGTGGGATTTCTTAAGTAATATGATTAATTGAACTTAAATTTATCATGAACTTAGTACCTGATAGTATCTTGCTTATCTATGTTTGATTGTAGATAGATGGCCCGTGCTGTTGTTCCGTTGAATTGTAATGCGTTCCCTGAGAAAGCAAAGTTGAAAGATGATGGTAGCAATTACACGGACTGGGTCCGTAACTTGAGGATTATCCTCATTGCTGCACAGAAGAATTACGTCCTGGAAGCACCGCTGGGCGCCAGGCCTGCTTCTAATGCAACTGACGACGTTAAGAACGTCTGGCAGAGCAAAGCCGATGACTACTCGATAGTTCAGTGTGCCATGCTTTACGGCTTAGAAGCGGGACTTCAACGACGTTTTGAACGTCATGGAGCATATGAGATGTTCCAGGAGTTGAAGTTAATATTCCAAAAGAATGCCCGGATTGAGAGATATGAAGTCTCCAATAAGTTCTATAGCTGCAAGATGGAGGAGAATAGTTCTGTCAGTGAGCATATACTCAAGATGTCTGGGTACTGCAATCACTTGATTCAACTGGGAGTTAATCTTCCGGATGATAGCGTCATTGACAGAATTCTCCAATCACTTCCACCAAGCTACAAGAGCTTCGTGATGAACTATAACATGCAAGGGATGGATAAGACGATTCCCGAGCTCTTCGCAATGCTAAAAGCTGCAGAGGTAGAAATCACGAAGGAGCATCAAGTGTCTATGGTCAATAAGACCACCAGTTTCAAGAAGAAGGGCAAAGGGAAGAAAAACGGGAACTTCAAGAAGAACAACAAGCAAGTTGCTGCTTAGGAGAAGAAACCCAAGTCTGGACCTAAGCCTGAGACTGAGTGCTTCTACTGCAAGCAGACTAGTCACTGGAAGCGGAGCTGCCCAAAGTATTTGGCGGATAAGAAGGATGGCAAGGTGAACAAAGGTATATGTGATATACATGTTACTAGAGCTCGCAGTAGCACCTGGGTATCTGATACTGGTTCTGTTGCTAATATTTGCAACTCGAAACAAGGACTATGGATTAAGCGAACACTGGCAAAGGACGAGGTGACGATGCGCGTGGGAAATGGTTCCAAAGTCGATGTGATCGCGGTCGGCACACTACCTATACATCTACCTTCGGGATTAGTATTAGACCTAAATAATTGTTATTTGGTGCCAGCGTTGAGCATGAACATTATATCTGGATCTTGTTTGATGCTAGACGGTTATTCATTTAAATCAGAGAATAATGGTTGTTCTATTTATATGAGTAATATCTTTTATGGTCATGCACCCTTTAAGAGTGGTCTATTTTTGATGAATATCGATAGTAGTGATACACATATTCATAATGTTGAAGCCAAAAGATGCGGAGTTGATAATGATAGTGCAACTTATTTGTGGCACTGCCGTTTAGGTCATATCGGTGTAAAGCGTATGAAGAAACTCCATACTGATGGACTTTTGGAACCACTTGATTATGAATCACTTGGTACTTGCGAACCGTGCCTCATGGGCAAGATGACTAAAACACCGTTCTCCGATACTATGGAGAGAGCAACAGGTTTTTTTTTGGAAATCATACATACAGATGTATGTGGTCCAATGAATGTTGAGGCTCGTGGCGGATATCGTTATTTTCTCACCTTCATAGATGATTTAAGCAGATATGGGTATATCTACTTAATGAAGCATAAGTCTGAAACATTTGAAAAGTTCAAAGAATTTTAGAGTGAAGTTGAAAATCATCGTAACAAGAAAATAAAGTTTCTACGATCTGATCGTGGAGGAGAATATTTGAGTTACGAGTTTGGTCTATGTTTGAAACAATGCAGAATAGTTTCGCAACTCACGCCACCCGGAACACCACAGCGTAATGATGTGTCCGAACGTAGTAATCGTACTTTACTAGATATGGTGCGATCTATGATGTCTCTAACTGATTTACCGCTATCGTTTGGGGTTATGCTTTAGAGACGGCCGCATTCACGTTAAATAGGGCACCATCGAAATCCGTTGAGACGACGCCTTATGAACTATGGTT
Source organism: Aegilops umbellulata (assembly GCA_032464435.1). Lineage (NCBI taxonomy): Eukaryota > Viridiplantae > Streptophyta > Magnoliopsida > Poales > Poaceae > Aegilops > Aegilops umbellulata. The sequence goes on from CP136055.1 coordinate 90,954,067, forward strand.
TGGCAAGAAACCAAAGTTGTCGTATCTTAAAGTTTGGGGCTGCGATGCTTATGTGAAAAAACTTCAACCAGATAAGCTCGAACCCAAATCGGAGAAATGTGTTTTTCATAGGATACCCAAAGGAAACTGTTGGGTACACCTTCTATCACAGATCCGAAGGCAAGACATTCATTGCTAAGAATGGATCCTTTCTAGAGAAGGAGTTTCTCTCAAAAGAAGTGAGTGGGAGGAAAGTAGAACTTGATGAGGTAACTGTACCTGCTCCCTTATTGGAAAGTAGTTCATCACAGAAAACGGTTTCTTTGACACCTACACCAATTAGTGAGGAAGTTAATGATGACGATCATGGAACTTCAGATCAAGTTGTTACTGAACCTCATAGATCAACCAGAGTAAGATCCGCACCAGAGTGGTACGGTAATCCTGTTCTGGAAGTCATGCTACTAGATCATGATGAACCTACGAACTATGAAGAAGCGATGGTGAGCCCAGATTCCGCAAAATGGCTTGAAGCCATGAAATCTGAGATGGGATCCATGTATGAGAACAAAGTGTGGAGTTTGGTTGACTTGCCCGATGATCGGCAAGCAATTGAGAATAAATGGATCTTCAAGAATAAGATTGACGCTGATGGTAATGTTACTGTCTATAAAGCTCGACTTGTTGCGAAAGGTTTTTGACAAGTTCAAGGGATTGACTACGATGAGACCTTCTCACCCGTAGCGATGCTTAAGTCTGTCCGAATCATGTTAGCGATTGCCGCATTTTATGATTATGAAATATGGAAGATGGATGTCAAAGCTGCATTCCTGAATGGATTTCTGGAAGAAGAGTTGTATATGATGCAACCAGAAGGTTTTGTCGATCCAAAGGGAGCTAACAAAGTGTGCAAGCTCCAGCGATCCATTTATGGACTGGTGCAAGCCTCTCGGATTTGGAATAAACGCTTTGATATTGTGATCAAAGCATTTGGTTTTGTACAGACTTTTGGAGAAGCCTGTATTTACAAGAAAGGGAGTGGGAGCTATGTAGCATTTCTAATATTATATGTGGATGACATATTACTGATTGGAAATGATATAGAATTTCTGGATAGCATAAAGGGATACTTGAATAAGAGTTTTTGAATGAAAGACCTCAGTGAAGCTGCTTACATATTGGGCATCAAGATCTATAGAGATAGATCAAGACGCTTAATTGGACTTTCACAAAGCACATACCTTGACAAAGTTTTGAAGAAGTTCAAAATGGATCAAGCAAAGAAAGGGTTCTTTCCTGTATTACAAGGTGTGAAGTTGAGTAAGACTCAATGCCCGACCACTGCAGAAGATAGAGAGAAAATGAAAGATGTTCCCTATGCTTCAGCCATAGGCTCTATCATGTATGCAATGCTGTGTACCAGACCTGATGTGTGCCTTGCTATAAGTCTAGCAGGGAGGTACCAAAGTAATCCAGGAGTGGATCACTGGACAGCGGTCAAGAACATCCTGAAGTACCTGAAAGGAAGAAGGATATGTTTCTCGTTTATGGAGGTGACAAAGAGCTCATCGTAAATGGTTACGTTGACGCAAGCTTTGACACTGATCCGGACGATTCTAAGTCGCAAACCGGATACGTGTTTGCATTGAACGGTGGAGCTGTCAGTTGGTGCAGTTCTAAACAAAGCGTCGTGGCGGGATCTACGTGTGAAGCGGAGTACATAGCTACTTCGGAAGCAGCAAATGAAGGAGTCTGGTAGAAGGAGTTCATATCAGATCTAGGTGTCATGCCTAGTGCATCGGGTCCAATGAAAATCTTTTGTGACAATAATGGTGCAATTACCTTGGCGAAGGAATCTAGATTTCACAAAAGGACCAAGCACATCAAAAGACGCTTCAATTCCATCCGGGAATTAGTACAGGTGGGAGACATAGAAATTTGCAAGATACATACGGATCTGAATGTTGCAGACCCGTTGACTAAGCCTCTTCCACGAGCAAAACATGATCAGCGCCAAGGCTCCATGGGTGTTAGAATCATTACTCTGTAGTCTAGATTATTGACTCTAGTGCAAGTGGTAGACTGAAGGAAATATTCCCTAGAGGCAATAATAAAGTTATTATTTATTTCCTTATATCATGATAAATGTTTATTATTCATGCTAGAATTGTATTAAACGGAAACATAATACATGTGTGAATACATAGACAAACATAGTGTCACTAGTATGCCTCTACTTGACTAGCTCATTAATCAAAGATGGTTATGTTTCCTAACCGTAGACATGAGTTGTCATTTGATTAACTGGATCACATCATTAGGAGAATGATGTGATTGACATGACCCATTCCGTTAGCTTAGCACACGATCGTATAGTATGTTGCTATTGCTTTCTTCATGACTTATACATGTTCCTATGACTATGAGATTATGCAACTCCTGTTTACCGGAGGAACACTTTGTGTGCTACCAAACGTCACAACGTAACTGGGTGATTATAAAGGTGCTCTACAGGTGTCTCCGAAGGTACTTGTTGGGTTGGCGTATTTCAAGATTAGGATTTGTCACTCCGGTTGTCGGAGAGGTATCTCTGGGCTCTCTCGGTAATGCACATCACTTAAGCCTTGCATGCATTGCAACTAATGAGTAAGCTGCGGGATGATGTATTACGGAACGAGTAAAGAGACTTGCCAGTAACGAGATTGAACTAGGTATTGAGATACTGACGAACGAATCTCGGGCAAGTAACATACCGATGACAAAGGGAACAATGTATGTTGTTATGCGGTCTGACCAATAAAGATCTTCATAGAATATGTGGGAGCCAATTTGAGCATCCAGGTTCCGCTATTGGTTATTGACCGGAGACGTGTCTCGGTCATGTCTACATAGTTCTCGAACCCGTAGGGTCCGCACGCTTAACGTTTCGATGATAGTTATATTATGAGTTTATATGTTTTGATGTACCGAAGGTTGTTCAGAGTCCCGGATGTGATCACGGACATGACGAGGAGTCTCGAAATGGTCGAGACATGAAGATTGATATATTGGAAGCCTATGTTTGGATATCGGAAGTGGTCCGGGTGAAATTGTGATTTTACCGGAGTACAGGAGGGGTTACCGGAACCCCCCGAGGACTTAATGGGCCTTACTGGGCCTTGGTGGAGAAGAGGAGAGGTGGCTAGGGCTGGGCCACGTGCCCCTCCCCCCTAGTCCGAATAGGACAAGGAGAGGGGGCGGTGCCCCCTTCCTTCTCTCTCTCTCCTCTTTCCCCCTCCCGAATCCTATTCCAACTAGGAAAGGGGGGGGGGAGTCCTACTCCCGGTGGGAGTAGGACTCCTCCTGGCGCGCCTCTCCCCTTGGCCGACCGCACCCCCTTGCACCTTTATATACGGGGGCAGGGGGCACCCTAGAGACAGAACAATTGGTCATTGATCTCTTAACCGTGTGCGGTGCCCCCTCCTCCATAGTCCACCTCGATAATACTGTAGCGGTGCTTAGGCGAAGCCCTGCGTCGGTAGAACATCAACATCGTCACCACGCCGCCGTGCTGACAAAACTCTCCCTCAACACTCCGCTGGATCGGAGTTCGAGGGGTATCATCGGGCTGAACGTGTGCTGAACTCGGAGGTGTCGTACGTTTGGTACTTGATCGGTCGGACCGTGAATACGTACGACTACATCAACCGCGTTGTGCTAACGCTTCCGCTTTTGGTCTACGAGGGTACGTGGACAACACTCTCCCCTCTCGTTGCTATGCATCACCATGATCTTGCGTGTGCGTATGATTTTTTGAAATTACTATGTTCCCCAACAGGGAGCACCCTCACCCTCGTGGCCAGGGTGTGGCCCCCCTCTGGTTGATTCTTTCTCTAGTATTGTTTATATATTCCAAAATGTACCTCCGTGAAGTTTCAGGACTTTTGGAGTTGTGCAGAATAGGTCTCTAATATTTGCTCCTTTTCTAGCCCAGAATTCCAGCTACCGGCATTCTCCCTGTTCATGTAAACCTTGTAAAATAAGAGAGAATAGGCATAAGTATTGTGACATAATGTGTAATAACAACCCATAATGCAATAAATGTCGATATAAAAGCATGATGCAAAATGGACGTATAAACTCCCCCAAGCTTAGACCTCGCTTGTCCTCAAGCGGAAGCCGATAACGAAAAATATTTCCACATGTTTAGAGATAGAGGTGTCGATAAAATAAAATACGGACATGAGGGCATCATGATCATTCTTATAGTAGCAACATATATATATATATATATATATATATATATATATATATATATATATATATATATATATATAGTCATATGATTTCTTATGCTAAATTAACAATCTATTCACGATGTCAAGTATGAATCAGAAACTTCATTGAAAACTAACAAACTATGATCTCGGTCATTGAGGCAATTGCAATTTATCATAACATAGGAAAGAGTCAATATAAGAGCTTTTCAGCAAGTCCACATACTCAACTATCATTTAGTTTTTCACATTTGCTAACACTCACGCAATACTTATGGTTATGGAGTTTTAATCGGACACAGAGAAAGATAGGGGCTTATAGTGTTGCCTCCCAACCTTTTACCTCAAGGGTAATGTCAACAATAATAGTTTATGATAACTTACATCCAATTGGATATATATATATATATATATATATATATATATATATATATATATATATATATATATATATATATATATATCAGGATCTTTCCAACACAATGTGCTTGCCAAAGGATAAAATGTAAAAAGGAAAGGTGAAGATCACCATGACTCTTGTATAAGGTATAAGACAGAAGTAAAATATAGGCCCTTCGCAAAGAGATGCAAGGTTGTCATGCGCTTTTGTGGTTGGATGCACAAAATCTTAATGTGAAAGAACGTCACTTTATATCGCCACTTGTGATATGGACCTTTATTATGCAGTTCGTCGCTTTTATTGCTTCCATATCACAAGATCATATAAATCTTATTTTCTCCACGCCAATAAATCATACATATTTAGAGAGCAATTTTTATTGCATGCAACAATGACTACTAACTTGAAGGATCTTACTCAATCCATAGGTAGATATGGTGGACACTCATGGCAAAACTGGGTTTAAGGATATTTGGAAGCACAAGTAGTATCTCTACTTGGTGCAAAGAATTTGGATAGCATGAGGGGGAAAGGCAAGCTCAACATGTTGGATGATCAATGACAATGTACTTTATTTTGGATATATGAAAACATAACCCATTACGTTGTCTTCCTTGTCCAACATCAACTTTTTAGCATGTCATATTTTAATGAGTGCTCACAATCATAAAAGATGTCCAAGATAGTGTATTTATATGTGAAGAACCTCTCTGTCTTTATTACTTCCTATTAATTGCAACGATGACCAAAACTATGTTTGTCAACTCTCAACAACTTTTATTCATCATACTCTTTTATATGTGAAATCACTACTCTCCATAAGATCAATATGATCTCTTTACTTCTTTTTATTATTTCTTTTATTCCCTCAAGATCATAGCAAGGTAATCAAGCCCTTGACTCAAAACTAATTTTATTATATATAGCTCACGGACTCGATTACATAGAAGGATCATAAAGCAAAACTCGGAACTAGATCATACTAAAACTTTGTTCTACTAGATCAAGATATTACCAAAAGGATCGAACTAAGAAAAAAGGTAAAGATAGGAGTGTGATGGTGATACGATACCGGGGCACCTCCCCCAAGCTTGGCAGTTGCCAAGGGGAGTGTCCATACCCATGTATTTATGTCTCTTTCCTCGAGGGTGGTGATGATGGAGTTGTTGATGATGTAGGCTTGTCGCCCATCTTCTAAGGCATAGGCTCACTATCATAGAAGGATGATCGAGTCTCCGGGATCCTCGCATCTGCAGCCAAACTCATCCTCTTGAATCTATATTCATACTCACAATTTTGATTTTGCAGGTCATAGATCTGGGCTTGGAGATGCTCGATTTTCTCGTGAAGCTTGAAGATGGTCTCCCCAATGTTCTTGGCATCTAGCTTGTGGTTGTTGGTGAACTCTGTGATCATCATGTGGTTGGCATTGAGTCCGTCTTCCACCATCCCCTGGCACTTGAAAACTTGTTGCTCCATTGCTTCGAGTCTTGTCTCCACACTTCCGGTCCTCCTTGGTCCCTCGACATCGCGGATGTGCAGCAACCCATCACGAATCTCAATTGTTTGAGGGTGTTGTAGCACCTCCGCGAGGTAGGGATTGATAACCTTCTCGAAGAACTTGTCCTTCGGAGCGCTTGAAGATGTCATGATGATCTAGATCTGTCAGAAAAACAGCTCAAAACAAAAAACAGAGGATAATTGCGTGGCACGGTGGTCAAAACCTACGGGAGATTATATAATGAATTTTTACTGACCAAAAGAAGTATCGTGCAAGAAAATAGAGTCCGAAGGGCACACGAGGTGCCCACGAGGCAGGGGGCATGCCCCGGGGGGTTGGGTGCGCCCTACACCCTCGTGGATGCCTCGTGTCCTCTTCGGACTACTTCTTATTTTCCTATTTTCTTAAATATTCCAAAACAGAGAAAAATTGCTATTAGAACTGTTTTGGAGTCGGTTTACTTACCGTACCACATACCTATTCCTTTTTGGAGTCTGAAACGTTCTGGAAAGTGTCCCTTATGTATTCCTACGGGGTTACAGTTTCAATAACATTAGTTTCAACATTTGTTGGATTACTTGAGATATAATGTTTGATTATTTGACCGTTCACCACCTTCGGATGTGTGCCTCCGAAGTTGTTGATTTTTATTGCACCATAACGATAGACCTCCTCGATAATGTAAGGACCTTCCCATTTGGAGAGGAGTTTTCTTGCAAAAAATCTTAAACGATAGTTCTATAGCAAAACATAATCACCTACATTGAACTAAGCTTTTGTATCCTTTTGTCATGCCATCTTTTAACTTTTTCTTTGGCATTCTCATAGGCCTGGGTTCTCCACTCATCAAGTGAGCTAATGTCAAATAGTCTCATCTCACCGGCAAGTTTGAAATCATAATTGAGCTCTTTAATGGCCCAATATGCCTTATGTTCTAATTCGAGGGGTAAGTGACATGCTTTTCCATAAACCATTTTATACGGAGACGTACCCATAGGACTTTTATATGCAGTTCTATAGGCCCATAATGCATCATCAAGTTTCTTGGACCAATTATTTCTACATCTATTAATAGTCTTTTGCAAAATTAATTTGGGCTCTCTATTACTAAGTTCTACTTGACCACTGGACTGCGGGTGATATGGAGATGCAATTCTGTGGTTGACATCATACTTAGCAAGCATTTTAGGAAAAGCACCATGAATAAAGTGTGAACCACCATCAGTCATTAAATATCTAGGGACTCCAAACCTCAGAAAAATAACTTCCTTAAGCATCTTAATAGAGGTGTTATGATCAGCACTACTAGTTGGAATAGCTTCTACCCACTTGGGAACGTAATCAACAACAACTAAAATATGTGTATACCCATTAGAGGAAGGAAACGGTCCCATATAATCAAATCCCCAAACATAAAATGGTTCAATAACAAGTGAATAGTTCCTAGGCATTTCTTGATGTCTACTAATATTACCAATTCTTTGACATTCATCACAAGACAAGACAAACTTACGGGCATCTTTGAAGAGAGTAGGAAAATAAAAACCGGATTGCAATACCTTATGTGCAGTTCTATCTCCAGCGTGGTGTCCTCCATAAGCCTCGGAGTGACACTTGCGTAGGATCTGTTCCTGTTCATGCTCAGGTACACAACGTCTAATAACACCTTATACTCCTTCTTTATAAAGGTGTGGGTCATCCCAGAAGTAATGTCTTCAATCATAGAAAAACTTTTTCTTTTGCTGGTATGTGAAACTAGGTGGTATAAATTTAGCAAAAATTCAATTGGCATAATCAGCATACCATGGAGCAGTACGAGAAGCATTTATGATAGCTAATTGTTCATCAGGAAAGCTATCGTCAATAGGTAGTGGGTCATCTAGAACATTCTCTAACCTAGACAAGTTGTCTGCAATGGGGTTCTCAGCTCCCTTTCTATCAATAATATGCAAATCAAATTCTTGTAGTAGGAGAACCCATCCAATAAGTCTAGGTTTAGCATCTTTCTTTTCCATAAGATATTTAATAGCAGCATGATTAGTGTGAACTATTACTTTAGAATCAACAATATAAGGTATGAACTTATCACAAGCAAATACAACTACTAAAAATTCTTTTTTAGTAGTAGCATAATTTCTCTGGGCACTGTCTAGAGTTTTACTAGCATATTGGATAACATTTAATTTCTTATCAACTCTTTGTCCCAGAACAGCACCTACGGCATAATCACTAGTATCACACATAATTTCAAAGGGTAAATTCCAGTCAGGAGGCTGAACAATAGGTGCAGAAATCAAGGCTTTCTTAAGTATTTCAAATGCGTCTACACAATCATCATCAAAGGCAAAAGGAAAATCTTTTTGTAAGAGATTAGTCAGAGGCCTAGAAATTTTAGAGAAGTCCTTAATGAACCTCCTATAAAAACCGGCGTGACCAAGGAAAGTTCTTATACCTTTGATGTCCTTAGGACACGACATCTTGTCAATAGCATAAACTTTAGCTTTATCAACTTCAATACCTCTTTCAGAAATTTTATGCCCCAAGACAATACCTTCATTAACCATAAAGTGGCACTTCTCCCAATTCAAGACAAGATTAGTTTCTACACATCTCTGCAGAACTCGATCAAGGTTGCTTACGCAATCATCAAAACAAGTTCCATATACAGAGAAATCATCCATGAAAGCCTCAACAATCTTTTCACAAAAGTCAGAGAATATAGCAGTCATACATCTTTGAAAGGTAGCAGGTGCATTGCATAAACCAAAAGGCATACGTCTATAAGCAAAGGTACCGAAAGGGCAAGTAAAAGTGGTCTTTTCTTGATCCTCTTTTGACACAGGTATTTGAGAGAAACCATAATAACCATCTAGAAAGCAAAAATGTGTATGTTTGGATAATCTTTCTATCATTTGATCAATAAAAGGTAAAGGGTAATGATCCTTTTTAGTAGCTTTATTTACTTTGCGGAAATCAATTACCATTCTATAACGTGTAACAATTCTTTGTGGGATCAATTCATCTTTATCATTAGGAACAACAGTAATGATAATCTTTCCAGCATTTGACCAATAAATGGCAGAGGGTTATGATCTTTTCTAGTTGCTTTGTTTAATTTTCTAAAATCAATTACCATTCTATAGCCTGTAACAATTCTTTGTGGAATAAGTTCATTCTTATCATTAGGAACAACAGTTATACCTCCTTTCTTAGGGACACAATGGACAGGACTTACCCACTGACTATCAACAACGGGATAAATTATACCTGCTTCCAGGAGCTTTAGTATTTCTTTTTGTACCACTTCTTTCATCTAAGGATTTAACGGTCGTTGGTGATCAACAACCGGTTTAGCGTCTTTCTCCAATTTTACTTTGTGCTGGCATAGAGTGGGACTAATGCCCTTAAGATCATCAAGAGTATATCCAATAGCAGCACGATGCTTCTTCAGAGTTTTCAACAATTTCTCTTCTTCTTGCTCTGAAAGGTTAGCACTAATAATAATAGGATATATCTTCTTTTCATCAAGATAAGCATATTTAAGAGTATCATGTAATGGTTTAAGCTCAAACACGGGATCACCCTTGGGTGGAGGAGGGTCCCCTAGAATTTCAACAAGCAAGTTGTGCTTCAAAACAGGTCCCTGTTTAAAGAATACTTCATCTATTTCCCTTCTTTCATTCATCAACATATCATTTTCATGGTCTAGCAAATATTGTTCTAAAGGATCATTAGGAGGCACGACAATAGAAGCAAGACCAATAATTTCATCTTTACTAGGAAATTATTTATCATGGGGTTGTCTACAAAATTTAGCAAAATTAAAATCATGAGACATATCCCCTAATCCAACAGTAACAATATCCTTTTCACAGTCTATCTTAGCATTAAAAGTATTCAAGAAGGGTCGACCAAATATAATGGGACAAAAGTCATCTTGTGGGGAATCAAGAACAAGAAAATCAGTAGGATATTTAACTTTCCCACACAAGATTTCAACATCTCTAACAATCCCAACTGGTGAAATAGTATCTCTATTGGCAAGCTTAATTGTAACATCATTCTCTTCTATCTCAGCAGGTGCAATATCATGCATAATTTATTTGTATAAGGAATGAGGTATTGCACTTTCACTAGCACCCATATCACATAAGCCATGATAGTAATGATCTCCTATTTTAACAGAAACAACAGGCATGCCAACAACAGGTCTATGTTTACCCATAGTATCGGGTCTAGCAATTCTAGCAGCTTCAATACAGAAGTAAATAACATGCCCATCAATATTATCGGCCAAGAGATCTTTAACCATAGCAACACTAGGTTCAACTTTAATTTGCTCAGGGCTTGTAGGTGTTCTAGTTTTACTCTTGCGAACCACAATTGAAGCTTTAGCATGATCCTTTATTCTAACAGGGAAAGGTGGTTTCTCAATATAAGCGGTAGGAACAATAGGATCAACATTATAAGTGATAGTATTTGCTTCAACTTTAACATGTTCAACTACTTTTACTTTAACGGAAGGATTATATTTAAACCACTTATCCTTAGGGAGATCAACATGAGTAGCAAAGGATTCACACAAAGAAGCTACTATCACAGAGTCAAGTCCATATTTAGTGCTAAATTCACGAAAAACATCGGTATCCACAAAAGATTTAACACAATCAAACTTAGGTGTTATACCTGACTCCTTACCTTCCTCGAGGTCCCAATCTTCAGAGTTGCGTTTAATTCTTTCCAATAAATCCCATTTGAATTTAATAGTCTTCATCATAAAAGAACCAGTACAAGAAGTATCGAGCATGGAGCGATTATTGAGAGAAAGCCGAGCATAAAAATTTTGAATAATAATTTCTCTTGAGAGCTCATGATTGGGGCATGAATATAACATTGAATTAAACCTCCCCCAAGATTGAGCGATGCTTTCTCCTTCGCAAGGCCAAAAATTGTATATAAAATTACGATCATGATGAACAAGATGCATAGGATAAAACTTCTGATGAAATTCCAATTTCAATCGGTTGTAGTTCCATGATCCCATATCATCACATAGCCTAAACCATGTCAATGCCTTTCCCTTCAAAGATAAAGGGAGGACCTTCTTCTTGATAACATCCTCGGGTGTCATGGTGGGCATACAACAGATGCCATGGGATTGCTAAAGATAGGAGGAGGCTCGAGGGCACTGGTGGGCTCCGGAGGCGAGGTCAGCATGAGAGAGCGCGGGACGCAAGACATACCCAGGTTCGGGGCTCTCCGGAGAGATAACACCCCTAGTCCTGCCCAGTGTGGTTTATGAGTCACAGTACAGAGTTGCTCCTGGAGCTGTATGGAGGAAGAAAGGGAGGCTGGCCAAGGCTTAGGCAGTTCCTTCTCCTCGGGTGTTACTTGCTAGGTGTGTGAGTGGGTGGATGGGTGAGAGCATTGCCCGTATGCATGAGGGCTCCTTGGGGGTTTTATAGTTCAACCCCCCAGGGATACAATGGTAATGTTACAAGGCCGTAGGGCCGGGTTGTCAGCGTCCAGGGCGCCCGACGCTGGGACCCGTCGGGTGCCAGGTCTCGCCGGGTTCCTTGGGCGCGGGCCCCATGCGCCTAGGGGCACTGTGCGCCGTCTCGTCGATCGTCAGGGTAAGGCCGAGTTGAGTCGGCTAGAGTGGCGTTCCGTCAGGTTGCCGCTTGCTGGCGTCATGGGTGACGATGATTGCACTGTTGCCACGTCGGGCCCGGTCAACGAGTAGGTGGGGGCACTGTTGCCACGCCTGACTGACCAGAGGCACCGGCGGGGCACTGTGGCTTCGGTCATCGGTTGGTGGAGACTCGTCCCGTCGTACGGCCGGGATGGGACGGTCGCTGACCCTCGGCCGGGTTAGAGAACACGCTATGGGTGGAGCTGGCTTGTTGGGGGAAGTCTTGAGTTGGTTGTTAGGGCCGAGTCGAGGAGTTCGGCCGGGTCGGGGGACTTACTTGGCCGGGTTGAGCGACCCGGCAAAGTGCGAGCCGGACTGAGGGGCAATGCTGGCCCCGTTGTTTTTGAAAAGGATCCGGGTTCTGTTTCCTGCCTGGGTATCATCCCCCCGACATTAGTCCCCGAAGTTGTGAAGGTCTGCTGTCTTCAGATGGAAGGGCCTTCGTAGTTTCCCCCTTTGCGGAGGCAGATTTGGTGACCGTCGGGTCCGGAAACACCCACTGTGTGCCGGCTTACGGAAACCGGATCACGGCACCCTGGTCGTGGCGGGAAACCGAGGAGTTCGACGAATCTTTGGGCAATCTTTCGGGCCTCGCGCGGCCGCCACATGGCGCCTGGGAGCCGGAGGGCCTGACAGGCTACGCGCGAGACAGGACGGGGCGACACCCTGGGACCCGCCGCCGCACGCCCTCGGCCCACACGTGCGGATTTATTGCGGCGTCCGCGGGTCGGTTGCCATTCTCTAGGCAGTTACTGCGTGCGTACGTGCGCACTTATTGCGGGGAAGTGAGAGGGGCGAGCACAAGCAATCCCATTTCCCCACGTTTCAAATCGTGGCCTATAAATTGTGGGCGAAGGGAGCGACAGAGATCATTCACGCTCGCGCTCTCCTGCCTCTTCATCCTCCCTCTGCTGCTTGCGACTGCCGCAGCTGCGATGCCCGCTGCCTCGAGCAGAGCTTTGCAGCCACCTTCTTCTTCCATTGTTCGTGTCTTTGCTTATGGCGCTACCGCCGGGCTCGTGGATGGGCTCGACCATCACCCTCGACAAGATCGCCTATCTCCGCTCCACCAAGCGCCTGCCGGGGGAGACGAAGGTGGCCGCGCGCCTGCCGCGCGGGGAGCGGGAGCCGCGTCCCGAGGGCGCGGAGTCCGTTGTCTTCTTCCCGCACTTCAAGCGCGGTTTCGGGCTTCCCGCGAGTGGCTTCTTCTGCGATTTCCTGGAGTTCTTCAGGCTTCAGCCTCGTCATCTGGGCGCCAGCGCCATTGTGCAGCTGTCGGACTTCATCACCCTCTGTGAGGGGTACCTGGGGGTCGAGCCTTCGATCGACCTCTAGGTGCACTTCTTCTCCTTGAAGCAGCAAGGGCCGAGGGCCGGGGAGATGTCCGAGTGCGGGGCCGCCGTCATCTTCAAGCGGTCAGGTGCTGATTTCCCAAAGATGCCGCTGGAGGATTCTGCCAAGAAGTGACATAATTCCTTCTTCTACGTCTGCAACCTCAGCGCGGACTGCATCAACTTGAGCGGTCTTGAAGGGTCCATCATGTTGAGTCCCCAGGCCGCGAAGGACCAAGCGACCGGGATGGTCCGAAGTGCCGACGCCGGCTGGTGGGTACGCTTGCTGAAGTGTTGGCACCCCTCGCACTTGAGGACGAGCGACTCTGCATCTTCGAGGGCCGTGGGCTAGTAGAACCCACGGTGGAACGCCTTGGCCACCAGGGATCACGAGGCGGCGTGGTACCCACACTCGCCCTGGTGCTTGTCGAGGAGGATCTCAATGCCCTTGTCTTGCTAGACGCAACATTGGAATATGACGGTGGAGCTGCGCTTGACGAGCTCGTTGTTGATGATGCTGTAGGCGGACGCTCGGTGCTGTACTTGCCGAGCTTCCGTCTCGTCCATGGGGAGGACCCCGTTCTCCAGGAACTCCGAGATGGGCAGGGCCCAGGATGGCGCCGTCACTACGGCGAAGACGGCCATTGTTTCGGGCTGCGGGGCGGCAGCCCCTGAGCCAGGTTTAGCAGCCCCCGGGTTGGGTTCGGTAGTCCCCGGGCCGGGCTCAGCAGTCCCCGGGCCGTGTTCGGTTGTCCCCGGGCCGGGTTGAGGCGCGGCCGGGTCGGCTGGAGCAGTCCTCGGGCCGGGTTGGGGCGCGGCCAGGTCAGCTGGAACGTGGATGGACTCGGAGTCCGGAGACGGCTTGACGAACAGCTTGTGTAGATGCTCGAGGGAGACACCGGACGGAATGGACTGTTGGGACGAGGTGATCTTGGCGAGCGTGTCGGCCGCCTCATGTTCTGCGCACGGGACATGGAGGAACTCACAGCCCGCGAAGAATCCAGACAGCTTCTGGACAAGGAAGCGGTAGCTTGCCATGTGGGAGTCGTGATGACCCACAAGTATAGGGGATCTATCGTAGTCCTTTCGATAAGTAAGATTGTCGAACCCAACGAGGAGCAGAAGGAAATGATAAGCGGTTTTCAGCAAGGTATTCTCTGCGAGCACTGAAATTATCGGTAACAGATAGTTTTGTGATAAGGTAATTTGTAACGAGTAAAAAGTAATGAAAGTAAATAAGGTGCAGCAAGATGGCCCAATCCTTTTTGTAGCAAAGGACAAGCCTAGACAAACTCTTATATAGAGAAAAGGGCTCCTGAGGACACATGGGAATTATCGTCAAGCTAGTTTTCATCACGCTCATATGATCCGCGCTCGTTACTTTGATAATTTGATATGTGGGTGGACCGGTGCTTGGGTACTGTCCTTTCTTGGACAAGCATCCCACTTATGATTAACCCCTATTGCAAGCATCCTCAAGTACAAAAGAAGTATTAAGGTAAACCTAACCATAGCATGAAACATATGGATCCAAATAAGCCCCTTACGAAGCAACTCATAAACTAGGGTTTAAGCTTATGTCACTCTAGAAACCCATCATCTACTTATTACTTCCCAATGCGTTCCTCTAGGCCCAAATAATGGTGAAGTGTCATGTAGTCAACGTTCACATAACACCACTAGAGGAAAGACAACATACATCTCATCAAAATATCGAACGAATACCAAATTCACATGACTACTTATAGTAAGACTTCTCCCATGTCCTCAGGAACAAACGTAACTAATCACAAATCATATTCATGTTCATAATCATAGGGGTATTAATATGCATAAAGGATCTGAACATATGATCTTCCACCAAATAAACCAACTAGCATCAACTACAAGGAGTAATCAACACTACTAGCAACCCACAGGTACCAATCTGAGGCTTTGGGACAAAGATTGGATACAAGAGATGAACTAGGGTTTGAGAGGAGATGGTGCTTGACGGAGTCATGGATTAGGGGGTGTCCGGATAGCCGGACTATGACCTTTGGCCGGACTGTTGGACTATGAAGATACAAGATTGAAGACTTCGTCCCGTGTCCGGATGGGACTTTCCTTGGCGTGGAAGGCAAGCTTGGCAATATGGATATGTAGATCTCCTTCCTTGTAACCGACTCTGTGTAACCCTAGCCCTCTCCTGTGTCTATATAAACCGAAGGGTTTAGTCTGTAGGACAAGGACAATCAAACCATAGGCTAGCTCCTAGGGTTTAGCCTCTCTGATCTTGTGGTATATCTACTCTTGTACTACCCATATCATCAATATTAATCAAGAAGGACTAGGCTTTTATCTCCATCGAGAGGGCCCAAACCTGGGTAAAAACATCATGTCCCTTGTCTCCTGTTACCATCCGCCTAGACGCACAGTTAGGGACCCCCTACCCGAGATCCGCCGGTTTTGACACCGACATTGGTGCTTTCATTGAGAGTTCCTCTGTGTCTTCATCTTTAGGCTCGATGGCCCCTCCGGTCATCAACAGCGATGAAGTCCAAGGTGAGTCTTTTCTCCCCGGACAGATCTTCATGTTTGGCGGCTTTGCACTGCGGGCAAATTCGCTTGGCCATCTGGAGCAGATTGAAAGTTACGCCCCTGGCCATCAGGTCAGGTTTGGAAGCTTGAACTACATGGCCGACATCCGCGGAGACTTAATCTTCGATGGATTCGAGCCCTGGCCGAGTGAGTCGCACTTTCACGATGGGCATGATCTAGCTCTGCCGCCGAACAGTGTCCTGGAGACCGCACCTGCATCCTCTCCGACCTTTAATTCGGAGCCAACTGCGCCGTCCGAGGGCGGGGGGTTAGACCCCGCCCCGGAGGCTGCAGCCTCAACGGCGATCGAGCCAAACACCAGCCTTACTCTTCGCGAGGTCCATGACTCCACATTGCCAGACTCGTCTCAGGACTCTGAACCCTTCGCGCCCCTGCCAATCGAATCTGGTTGGGCGCCAATCATGGAGTTCACCGCCGCGGATATCTTTCAGCACTCGCCCTTTGGCGACATACTAAATTTACTAAGCTCTCTGTCTTTATTTGGAGAGTCCTGGCCGGATTATGACCGGCAGGATTGGGATGCGGACGACGAAGAAATTCGACGCCCACCCACCACCCACTTCATAGCCACTGTCGATGATTAAACCGACATGCTCGACTTCGACTCGGAAGACATCGACGATATGGACGATGATGCAGGAGACGAACAGGAACCAGCGCCTATAGGGCACTGGAAAGCCACCTCGTCGTATGACATATATATGGTGGACACACCCAAAGAAAGCAATGGCGACGGAACAACGGAGGATGACCTCTCCAAGAAGCAACCTAAGCGCCGGCGTCAGCGGCGCCACTCTAAGTCTCGCCAGAGCAAAAACGGTGATTCCGGCACAGGAGATAATAACACTCCGGACAGTGCCGAAAACAACCCCCTCCAGCAAGGTTCAGCGCAGGAGGATGGAGAAGCTAGCCCTCATGAGAGAGCAGCGGACAGAGAGGAAGAGGATGACAATTACATGCCTCCCTCCGAAGACGAGGCAAGCCTCGACGACGATGAATTTGTCGTGCCTGAGGATCCCGTTGAGCAAGAGCACTTCAAGCGCCGGCTTATTGCCACGGCAAATAGCCTTAAGAAGAAGCAGCAGCAGCTTAGAGCTGATCAAGACTTGCTAGCTGACAGATGGACTGAAGTCCTTGCGGCCGAGGAATATGAACTCGAACGCCCCTCCAAGAGCTACCCAAAGCGTAGGTTGCTACCCCGATTAGAGGAGGAAGCATCTAAACCTACATCTCCAGCATATGACGCGGCTGACCGGCCACCTCGTGGCCGCGACAGCGAGGCCTTTCGGCCCACAACTCAAGCCGCACCCCGACGTCACTCAAAAAATACCAAGGCACGGGGAAATGTGCTAGACCTGCGAGATATGTTGGAGGACAAAGCAAAGCAAACAAGATCTACGGATCGCGTGGGCGCCCCACAGTACGAGACGATAACCGTCACGCCGGATACAGTAAAAGTGAATCCGGTCGGGCCAAACACAGCAGACAAAACTCATTTGAGCTACGTCGTGATATAGCCCAGTACAGAGGCGCCGCACACCCGCTATGCTTCACAGATGAAGTAATGGACCATCAAATCCCAGAGGGTTTCAAACCCGTAAATGTTGAATCATACGATGGCACAACAGATCCTGCAGTATGGATTGAGGACTATCTCCTTCATATCCACATGGCCCGTGGCGACGATCTACACGCCATCAAATACCTCTCACTCAAGCTTAAAGGACCAGCTCGGCATTGGCTTAACAGCTTGCCATCGGAAACCATTGGTTGTTGGGAAAACCTGGAAGCCGCATTCCTCGACAACTTCCAAGGCACCTATGTGCGAGCACCAGACGCCGATAACCTGAGCCACATAATTCAGCAGCCAGAGGAATCGGTCAGACAATTCTGGAGACGGTTCCTAACCAAGAAAAATCAAATCGTCGACTGTCCGGACGCAGAGGCCCTAGCAGCTTTCAAGCATAACATCCGCGACGAGTGGCTTGCCCGACACCTTGGACAGGAAAAGCCAAAATCTATGGCAGCCCTCACGACACTCATGACCCGCTTTTGCGCGGGAGAAGACAACTGGCTGGCTCGCAGCAATAACATGTCAAATAGCCCTGGTAATTCAGATACCAAGGACAGCAGTGGTAGGTCACGTCGCAACAAGCACAAGTGCCGCATTAACAGCGACAATACTGAGGATACGGCAGTTAATGCCAGATTCAGAGACTCTAAGCCCGGTCAGCGGAAAAAGTCATTCAAAAGAAGCACTCCGGGCCCGTCTAGCTTGGACCGTATACTCGATCGCTCGTGTCAGATACATGGCACCCCCGAAAAGCCAGCCAACCACACCAACAGGGATTGTTAGGTGTTCAAGCAGGCCGGCAAGTTAAATGCCGAAAGCAAAGACAAGGGGCTACATAACGGCGACGAAGAGGAGCCCCGACCGCCGAACAATAGAGGACAGAAGGGTTTCCCCCCACAAGTGCAGACGACGAACATGATATACGCAACACACATCCCCAAGAGGGAGCGGAAGCGTGCGTTAAGGGACGTATACGCGTTGGAGCCAGTCGCCCCAAAGTTCAACCCATGGTCCTCCTGCCCGATCACTTTCGACCGCAGGGACCACCCCACTAGTATCCGCCACGGCGGATTGGCCACATTGGTTCTAGACCCAATCATCGACGGATTTCACCTCACTCGAGTCCTTATGGACATCGGCAACAGCCTGAACCTGCTTTATCAGGACACAATGCGCAAAATGGGCATAGATCCCTCAAGGATTAAACCCACAAAGACGACCTTTAAGTGCGTCATACCAAGTGTAGAGGCCCATTGCACATGCTCAGTCACACTAGAAGTGGTCTTCGGATCCCCGGATAATTTCCGAAGCGATGAGTTAATCTTCGACATAGTCCCGTTCCACAGTGTCTATCACGCACTGCTCGGGTGAACCGCATTTGCAAAGTTCAATGCGGTGCCGCACTATGCATACCTCAAGCTCAAGATGCCAGGACCTCGGGGAGTCATTACAGTCAATGGAAACACTGAACGCTCTCTCCGAACGGAGGAGCACATGGCGCCCCTCGCAGCGGAAGTACAAAGCAGCCTCTCAAGGCAGTTCTCCAGTCCGGCGATAAAACATCTGGACACCGTCAAGCGCGCTCGGAGTAAACTACAACAAGACCGCCTGGCACGTTCCGAGCAAGCATAGCAACACGGCCCCAACCCCAGCCCTCGCGAAATGGTGAAATCCGTGCTACGTGTACATAATTACGCTCTGAAAATACCATGGGCACAGGGGGAGGGGCACGACCACGGCACGCCCCACAATGCGGCTCAACCGCACTAGGGGCTGCCGATTTTATCATTTTTTCTCACTTTCAGGACTTTACTCTCCGGACGACCTGCTCGGCAGTAGAATTGCCGAACATACGATACAACAACCAGGGAGGCAGAAAGCTACGTCGCACTATGGAACTCCCAGGTGGTCTCTATAACGAGCAAAATACCTGTTTTACATACCATTCTGCAGCTCGCCCCTGGAGGGGACATGTCAAATAGTCCCATCTCCTGCTTATTGCACTATTTGTATCGTTCTTCTTTTAATGCACCTTTCTCGAATAAACAATGCTTAGCTTCAGTCCATTATTGCATTCTCTATTCATTCCTTTTTATGTATATATGTTCATTCATGAAATTCAGCACCCGTACACTTTGGTACGACCAATACGCCAGGGGCTCAAGCACCCCATAATACGGCGTGAGAAGTCCGAACACTTTCACAAGTGCGGCACTCCGAACTTATAGCATTATATGCATCAGCTCCGAATCATGTCTTTGGTCAATAGTTTGGTTTGCCCGGCTCCCATGTTTTGGTACCTTACGTTCCGCTATATCGGCTAAGGTAGCACTGGGAGAACTACTGCGATTGTGCCCTGGTTCAGTTGGGCTAAGAACCTCATTAGAAAAATCTAAAACTGACCGTCATGATAGGGCAAGAATTGGTCGCTGTTCGAGAGGTTTTGAGTCCCTAAAGACTTATGCCGCTTAGGGCGAGGAGTCGGCTTTGTCCGGCCTAGGCGTGTATAGCGCCCCGAACTCGGTCTTCTGAACACTAGGGGCTTCGCCAAAATTTAAAATTATAGAATTCTCTGGCTAAGTGAGAGTCATAACGCATTATAGTCTGATTGCCTTGTTCGTTGTGCTTAGTACATCCCTCGAAGGACCCAAGAGTGGGAAAAAGAGTGCTCAGGTTTATCCCGAACACCCCAGCACTCGTGGCATGGGGGCACAAGCCGACGACTCGCCATCTCTCAGATTTAATAAACAGCCGCATAGAAGGTAATATTTTCAATTCAAACAAGCGTTGCATAGCGCATATGAACAAGTTTTTAGCGCACAAGATCACACGAGCGAGTTTACTCAAATATTACATCCTCGGAACATTCATCCGCCACAAGGCGGGCACCCTTCAGGATGCCCTCATAGTACATCTCGGGGTGGCGATGCTCCTTGCCCTGCGATGGTCCGTCCTTCACCAGCCGCTCCACGTCCATTTTGCCCCAGTGTACTTTCACACCGGCAAGGGCCCTGCGGGCGCCCTCGATGCAGACGGAGCGCTTGATGACTTCAAGCCACGGACAGGCATCCGCCAGCCGCCTCACCAGCCCGAAGTAGCTCCCAGGCATGGCCTCTCCAGGCCACAGTCGGACTATGAGACACTTCATGGCCTGTTCAGCCACCTTATGGAGCTCGACAAGTTGCTTCAGCTGGTCGCTCAAGGGCACCGGGTGTCCGGTCTCAGCATACTAAGACCAGAACACCTTCTCCGTAGAGCTCCCTTCCTCGGCCTAGTAGTTGGTGGCGGCATCGTACACGCTGCGGGGCATATCTGCGAATGCTCCTGGAGAGCTCCGAACTCGGGTAAGTAACAAGTAATTCACTTTCACATGCTTGCTTTGCATAATGAAGGCCTTACCCGCCACTATGTTCTTTATCGCCTCAATTTCCTGGAGGGCTTTTTGGGCTTCGACCTTGGCAGACTTGGCGCTCTCGAGGGCCGCATCGAGCTCGGACTCGCGAGTCTTTGAGTCAAGCTCCAAACTCTCATGCTTTTTCACGAGAACCTGGAGCTCTTGCTGCACCTCGGCAACCCGCGCCTCTTGCTTCCCCCGCTCGCTGCACTCCGTGGCCGCTTTATCTTCGGCCTTGGTTAGTGCTTGCTTCAGGGTCGCCACCTCGGTCGTGGCCCCTAGCACATCAATAACGATCCTATCATTTTTTGCAACTGCATCTTTTCATATACACACATAGACAAGGCATTATGTACCTTGGTTCTCCTCGAGCTGCTTCTTGGCAAGGCCGAGCTCTTTCTCGGACCGCTCGAGGTTCTGCTTCAGCGCATCAACCTCCGCAGTCAGTGTGGCAGAGGTCAGCAGCGAAGCCTGCACACGCATATCGACATAATTATGTTAGACTCTTGTGAATATTATTAGACCCTCTATCCGTCTTTTCTTTGTGAACACCGAACAGAGCATCAGGGGCTACTGTCTATGCGGTAATATTTTCATATATTTTTTACATACCTCAAAGCCTGTCAGAAGGCTGGCACAAGCTTTAGTCAGCTCACTTTTGGCGGACTCGACTTTCTGGATCACCGTACTCATAATAGTGCGGTGCTCCTCATTGATGGAGGCGCCGTTAAGCACCTCTAGCAAGTTATCCGGTGCCTCCGGTTGGACGGAGGTCACTGACGCGGTAGGCTTGCCCTTCTTAGTGGGGGGGGGGGGGGGGGGGCGCCTGCCGGACTCCGAAACCACTGAAGGTTCCGGTGTGGTGTTCGGCCCAGGGCCGGACTTGGAGCCCTTGGGAGTCTTGCCCCCTTTGCGCCTCGAGTCCGGGATGTCGCCTTGAGGCGCCCCCAGGACTACCTCCCCTCGGTTTGGAACCCCTTGGGACAATACCTCGGCATTGTCCATAGGGCGAGGGGAGGAGGCGGCCGGAAGTGAAAGGCTATTCACATCTGACGAACCCAAGGAACCGCTCGACGACACGTCGAGCCAGGCTCGGGGCGGACTGCATTATTATATTCGGCGTCAGGAGAAGCTATGCAATAAAGGAACTCTATGAGTTACTCTGGTATCTGAATACTTACGACTTCGCCAGCGGCTTGGCCCTGGACGGCCACTCGTCCTCGCCGTCGGCAGCGTTGGTGGAATAGTCCAGAGGAAGGGTCCTTCCCTTCTTGGACCCTCCGGCCTCCCCAGTTGGGGCGGCCTTCCTTTTCTTTTCTCCCCCTGCTGGAGGGGAAAAAACCTCTTTTTCCTCCTCCTCATCTTCGTGGGAGGAGTGCGCCTCGGAGTCATCGGACGATGAGTCCGACATCGCCGGGCGCCGGGAACTCTTTCGGGTCCCCGTGGCCTTCTTCTTGGCCTTCTTCTCCGGCACCACGTAAGGTGCCGGAACCAGCAGCTCCGCCAAGCGAGCATCTGCTGGGCCTTCGGGCAAAGGAGCCGGACTGTCGATCTGTCCGGCCGTCTCCTGCCGATCCTGTCAAAGGTGTGGGGACTTAGACCCCGCATATGATTGAACTATGGAAAATGAATACCCTATGGGAGGTAAAACCGCTTACCGCGCTGGCTTGGCGCTTCGTGCTGAATCCTAGATCCTCGGTAAGGGGGAGGAACCTCGACACCCTTCAAAAGCACCTTCCAAGCATCCTCGTGTGTTGTGTCGAAGAGCTCGCTCAGAGTCTGGTGCTGGGCCGGGTCGAACTCCCACAAATTGAATGCCCGCCGTTGACACGGAAGGATCCGGCGGATGAGCATGACCTGGACTATATTGACAAGCTTGAGCTTTTTGTTCATCATGTTCTGGACACAGGTTTGGAGTCCGGTCATCTCTCCCGGACTACCCCAGGGCAGGCCCTTCTCTTTCCAGGAGGTGAGCCGCGTGGGGATTCCGGATCGGAACTCGGGGGCCGCTGCCCATTCGGGGTCGCGCGGCTCGGTGATGTAGAACCGCCCCAATTGCCACCCCTTTATGGTCTCCACGTAGGAGCCCTTGAGCCATGTGGCGTTGGGCATCTTGCCCACCATGGCGCCTCCGCACTCCGCTTGCTGGCCGCGCACCACTTTCGGCTTGACATTAAAAGTCTTCAGCCATAGGCTGAAGTGGGGCCTGATGCGGAGGAAGGCCTCACACACGACGATAAACGCCGAGATGTTGAGGATGAAGTTCGGGGCCAGATCGTGGAAGTCCAGGCCGTAGTAGAACATGAGCCCCCGGACGAATGGGTGGAGAGGGAAGCCTAGTCCGCGGAGGAAATGGGTGAGGAACACTACCCTCTCATGGGGCCTGGGGGTGGGGATGAACTGCCTCGCATCTGGGAGCCGATGCGCAATGTCCACGACAAGTATCCGGCTCTCCTCAGTTTCTTGATGTTTCCCTCCGTGATGGAGGAAACCATCCACTTGCCTCCCGCTCCAGACATGGTTGGAGAAGGTCGAGGAAGGAAATGTGAGCTTGGGCGCTGGAGCTCGAGTGTGCGAGAATGGATGGGCAAAGGAGGAAGAAGGCTTGGATGGAGAAGGGTGAACCCTTGTCCCTTTATATGGACGGACGAAACTATGCGTCCCCACTAGCATGGTAAAACCCGCTTATCCTCCAAGCGCCGTAATTGATGGCGCGGTTGGGTTACCCACGTCCGTATTGATGGGAATCCCGTAATAAGGGGACATGATATTTGCTTCGACAAGACGTGCCAGGGAAACCTCCTCGCAAATTGTGCTGAGATTGGCTGTAAAAAAACGGTTCGTATAATGGCTTGGCTGTGGTGTGATGTCACGCTGTGGAATACGTCAGCAGATTAGATTTGTGGAAATGCTATTCTCTCTACGGTGGTATGTGGAACTTGTTTTGCAGAGCCGGACACGATCCTCGTGTTCAAAATCTTCTATGAAGTATTCGGAGGAGGAACCCGCCTTGCAATGCCGAAGACAATCTGCATGACGGACTTATCGTCATTGAAGCCTGGTTCAGGGGCTACCGAGGGAGTCATGGATTAGGGGGTGTCCGGACAGCCGAACTATGACCTTTGGCCGGACTGTTGGACTATGAAGATACAAGATTGAAGACTTCGTCCCGTGTCCGGATGGGACTTTCCTTGGCGTGGAAGGCAAGCTTGGCAATACGGATATGTAGATCTCCTTCCTTGTAACCAACTCTGTGTAACCCTAGCCCTCTCCGGTGTCTATATAAACCAGAGGGTTTAGTCCGTAGGACAAGGACAATCAAACCATAGGCTAGCTCCTAGGGTTTAGCCTCTCTGATCTCGTGGTAGATCTACTCTGGTACTACCCATATCATCAATATTAATCAAGCAGGAGTAGGGTTTTACCTCCATCGAGAGGGCCCGAACCTGGGTAAAAACATCGTGTCCCTTGTCTCCTGTTACCATCCGCCTAGACGCATAGTTCGGGACCCCCTACCCGAGATCCGCCGGTTTTGACACCGACAGTGCTGGTGAAGATGTTGATGGAGATTGACCCCCTCCCGATGAGAGGATCGTTGGTGATGACAATGGCGATGATTTCCCCCTCCCGGAGGGAAGTTTCCCCGGCAGAACAGCTCTGCCGAAGCCCTAGATTGGTTCCGCAAGGTTTTGCCTCATGGCGGCGGAGGGCGGCCGCGACGAGTCGGTTGTCGTAGCGCTGGGCCACCTAATCGGCCTTGTGCTTGTTGTTCTCCTGGTTGTGCTGCTGCCGGCTGCTTTCGCCGGCCGACTTCAGGGGGGGCGGCTTTGCTTTGCCGGCTTCATCCAGTGCCACCTGGATCTTCATGGTGGAGCCGGTGTTGGCGTACTTGCCCGCCGTCACCATGAGCGTGACCATGGTGGCCGGCTCGGGTTGCAAGAGCTTGTGCTTGAGGAGGGTGCCGTCTTGGCACCCGTTGACGAAGTACTGGATCGCCTGGACTTCATGGACGCCCTCGCAGCTATTCTGGAGCTCGATCCACCATGCGAGGTACTCGCGGCCGGTTTCCGCTGGCCCCTACACGCACATGGCGAGCTGACTGGGGCGGCCGAGTCGCTTGTAGGTGCCGGTGAAGTTGCGCACGAAGGCTTGCTCGAAGTCAACCATGCGTTGATGCTGGCAGCCGACAGATTGTTCAACCAGGTACGGCCGACCCCTGGAGCATGAGAGGCGCGTAGCACAAGACGAGGCGATGGTTTCCGCCAGCGATGCCGATGGCGGTGGTGTAGTCGGTGAGCCAGTCCTCCGGCTTCACGGTGTCGTTATCCTTGGGGGTGTCGCGGTGGAGCGTGAACCCTTTGGTGAACGGCTCACCCCGGATGCATGGCCCAAAGCACGCCCGTCCGACGGGGCCGGTCTCTTCCAGCTCCTGGGAGAGGGCGAGTCGGTTGAGGCGGTGATGGGCGTCGGTGTCGTCGAAGGCGCGCGGGCCCAGCCGGTCGGTGACCACACCGCGGGGGGCCAGATCGCCTTCAGTCGGACGTCGGCTCGGTTGGAGCTGAGGGTCGAGGCGGCGCCGAACCTTCGAGGCCGGCTCGTAGCCCAGGACGCCAGCGGTTGTTGGAGCGGGGTTGCGCCGAGTCCGGGTGCGACCAGAGTGCGCCTCGCCGGGTGGCGAGGATGCCGTGTGCTGGTTGTCGTCGGGTCCAGCGACGTGGACGGAGCCGGATCCGGCCGGTCTGACGAGCTAGTTGAGGCGGTCCTGCTGCGCGTTGGCCGCAGCTAGGAGGTCGTTCACCCTCTTGAGGTGGTCCAGCAGTTCTTCGCCCGCGAGATGGTCCAGGCCGACCGCGGCCGCCCTGGGCAGCGCACATGTTCTTCACGGGAGTATCATAGACAAGGGGAGAGCGCCAAAAGCGCGCCCGATCGTGCCACCCCGGGCCCGCACGTCGGCGACCCGGCTTGGCTCGGGCGCGTCCAGCGTGAATCCGTAGGTGGCGTTGCGCTACAGCTGAGCGGAGTCGAGGCGGCGTTGCATGGCAGCGAGCGTCTCAGTGACGTAAAGCAGGCGCTGGCGGTCCTCGTTGAGACGAGTCCGGGCTTCGGCGATGTTGGAGGCGTCGATGTCGGTGCCGATGGGAACGCGGAGGCTCTGCATCATGGTGCACAGCGGGTTGGGCAAGCCGGCCCTGTCCGCTGCGGCCTTAACTTCGGCGGCCTTCCTTGCCGCGCTCGACGAGGAGGCGCCGGTGTCGGTGATGAGAACCTACACGCAGAGGTCCATCGCTCCGGCGGGAGTGTCGTCGTTGATGGAGAGCGGGGAGTCGGAAAAGCTAAGTACCTCGCTGGGGTACTCGTTGGTCGTACGCGCATCGGAGATACGCAACACGGCGAAGGAGGCAGTGAGGGCATCGATGACGTCGTCCGCCAGCATGATGGGCCCGTCGGAGTCGGAGAGGAGTCCCTTCCGGAGCATGCTCCCGGCCAGGACCTCGAGCTGCCCCACGGTGGGCGCCAACTGTCGTGGTGGGCACACGGCAGATGCCATGGGATGGCTAAAGATAGGAGAAGGCTCGAGGGCACTGGTGTGCTCCGGAGGCAAGGTCGGCATGAGCGAGCACGAGACACAAGACATACCCAGGTTCAGGGCTCTACGGAGAGATAACACCCCTAGTCCTGCCGAGTGTGGTTTATGAGTCACAGTACAGAGTTGCTCCTGGAGATGTATGGAGGAAGAAAGGGAGGCTGGCCAAGGCTTAGGCAGTTCCCTCTCATCGGGTGTTACTTGCTAGGTGTGTGAGTGAGTGGCTGGGTGAGAGCATTCCCCGTATGCATGAGGGCTCCTGGGGGGTTTTATAGGTCAACCCCCCAGGGATACAATGGTAATGTTACAAGGCCGTAGGGCCGGGTTGTCAGCGTCCAGGGAGCCCGGCGCTGGGACCCGGTGGGTGCCAGGTCTCGCCGGGTTCCTCGGGCGCGGGCCCCATGCGCCTAGGGGCACTGTGCGCCGTCTTGTCGATCGTCAGGGTGAGGCCGAGTCGAGTCGGCTAAAGTGGCGTTCCGTCCGGTCACCGCTTGCTGGCATCATGGGTGACGATGATTGCACTGTTGCCACGCCGACCCCGGTCAGCGAGTAGGTGGGGGGCACTGTTGCCACGCCTGGCTGACCAGAGGCACAGGTGGGGCACTATGGCTTCGATCATCAGTTGGTGGAGACTCGTCCCATCATACGTCCGAGATGGGATGGCCGCTGACCCTCGGCCGGGTTGGAGAATATGCCAAGGGTGGAGCTGGCTTGTTGAGGAAGTCTTGAGTTGGTTGTTGGGGCCGAGTCGAGGAGTTTGGCCGGGCCGGGGGACTTGGCCGGGTTGAGCGACCCGGCCAAGTGCGAGCCGGACTAAGGGGCAATGTTGGCCCCATTGTTTTTGAAAAGGATCCGGGTTCCGTTGCCTGCCTGGGGTTCTTCCCCCCGACATCGGGCATACTTGCAAGCTTAAATAATCTACAAACTTCATCCACATAGATTAGGTGCAAATCGGGATGCAATGTTCCATCATGTGTAAAAGGATTAGCTAGCAATTTCTCTATCATACCCGAAGGAATTTCAAAGTAAACATTTTCAGTAGGTTCAGTAGGTTGAGGAGCAACTCTTTGCTCTACTGGTCGGGGTGAAGATACCCCGAACAAGCCCCTCAACGGATTATGTTCCATAGTAACAAGTGACAGTATATTTCAGCACACTATATAAAATTTTCCTTACCAAATTCCACCTACCAAAGGCGCTTCACTCCCCAGCAACAACGCCAGAAAAGAGTCTTTATGACCCACAAGTATATGGGATCTATGGTAGTCCTTTCAATAAGTAAGCGTGTCGAACCCAATGAGGAGCAGAAGGAAGTGACAAGCGGTTTTCAGTAAGGTCTTCTCTTCAAGCACTGAAATTATCGGTAACAGATAGTTTTGTGATAAGGTAATATGTAACGGGTAACAAGTAATGAAAGTAAATAAGGTGCAACAAGATGGCCCAATCCTTTTTGTACCAAAGGACAAGCCTGGAGAAACTCTTATATGAAGGAAAACACTCCCGAGGACACATGGGAATTATTGTCAAGCTAGTTTTCATCACGCTCATATGATTCACGTTCATTACTTTGATAATTTCATATGTGGGTGGACCGGTGCTTGGGTGCTGCCCTTCCTTGGACAAGCACCCACTTATGATTAACCCCTATTGCAAGCATCCGCAACTACAAAAGAAGTATTAAGGTAAACCTAACCATAGCATGAAACATATGGATCCAAATCAGCCCCTTACGAAGCAACTCATAAACTAGGGTTTAAGCTTATGTCACTCTAGCAACCCATCATCTACTTATTACTTCCCAATGCCTTACTCTAGGCCCAAATAATGGTGAAGAGTCATGTAGTCGACGTTCACATAACACCACTAGAGGAGAGACAACAAAAATCTCATCAAAATATCGAACGAATACCAAATTCACATGACTACTTATAGCAAGACTTCTTCCATGTCCTCAGGAACAAACGTAACTACTCACAAATCATATTCATGTTCATAATCAGAGGGGTATTTATATGCATAAGGGATCTGAACATATGATCTTCCACCAAATAAACCAACTAGCATCAACTACAAGGAGTAATCAACACTACTAGCAACCCACAGGTACCAATATGAGGTTTTGAGACAAAGATTGGATACAAGAGATGAACTAGGGTTTGACAGGACATGGTGCTGGTGAAGATGTTGATGGAGATTGACCCCCTCCCGATGAGAGGATCAATGGTGATGACGATGATGATTTCCCCCTCCCGGAGGGATGTTTCCTCGGAAGAACAGCTCCGCCAGAGCCCTAGATTGATTTCGCTAGGTTCCACCTCGTGGCGGTGGTGTTTCGTCCCGAAAGCTTCCTCCTTATTTTTTCTGGGACGAAAGACTTCATATAGCAGAAGATGGGCGCCGGAGGCCTGCCGGGGGCCCACGAGACAGGGGGCGCGCCCGGGGGGTAGGGCGCGCCCCCACCCTCGTGGCCAGGGTGTGGGCCCGCTCTAGTTGATTCTTTCTCCAGTATTTTTTATATATTCCAAAACGTGCCTCCGTCAAGTTTTAGGACTTTTGGAGTTGTGCAGAATAGGTCTCTAATATTTGCTCCTTTTCCAGCCCAGAATGCCAGCTGCCGGCATTCTCCCTCTTCATGTAAACCTTGTAAAATAAGAGAGAATAGGCATAAGTATTGTGACATAATGTGTAATAACAGCCCATAATGCAATAAATGTCGATATAAAAGCATGATGCAAAATGGTCGTATCAGGCGGCAGCTAGTGTGGAAGGGGAGGGGGTGAGGGAGCCCTGGATTATGGGGTCCCCGGGCATCTGAGCTATGTGGCATGGGTCGGACTGATGGGCCGTTGATACATCTCCGTCGTATCTACTTTTCCAAACACTTTTGCCCTTGTTTTGGACTCTAACTTGCATGATTTGAATGGAACTAACCCAGACTAACGCTGTTTTCAGCAGAATTGCCATGGTGTTATTTATGTGCAGAAACAAAAGTTCTCGGAATGACCTGAAACTTCACGGAACATATTTTCGGAAATAATAAACAATCCTTGCCAAATATGAAGACCAAGGGGCCCACACCCTGTCCACGAGGGTGGGGGCGCCCCCTAGGGCGCGCCCCTACCTCGTGGGCCCCCTGAGGCTCCTCCGACGCCAACTCCAACTCTATATATTTGCTTTTGGGGAGGAAAAAATCAAGGAGAAGAAATAATCGCGTTTTACGATACGGAGCCGCCGCCAAGCCCTAAAACCTCTCGAGAGGGCTGATCTGGAGTCCGTTCGGGGCTCCGGAGAGGGGGATTCGCCGCCGTCGTCATCATCAACCATCCTCCATCACCAATTTCATCATGCTCACCGCCGTGTGTGAGTAATTCCATCGTAGGCTTGCTGGACGGTGATGGGTTGGATGAGATCTATCATGTAATCAAGTTAGTTTTGTTAGGGTTTGATCCCTAGCATCCACTATGTTCTAAGATTGATGTTGCTATGACTTTGCTATGCTTAATGCTTGTCACTAGGGCCCGAGTGCCATGATTTCAGATCTGAACCTACTATGTTTTCATGAATATATGTGTGTTCTTGATCCTATCTTGCAAGTCTATAGTCACCTACTATGTGTTATGATCCGACAACCCCGAAGTGACAATAATTGGGACCACTCGTGGTGATGACCATAGTTTGAGGAGTTCATGTATGCACTATGTGCTAATGCTTTGTTCCGGTACTCTATTAAAAGGAGGCCTTAATATCCCTTAGTTTCCATTAGGACCCCGCTGCCACGGGAGGGTAGGACAAAAGATGTCATGCAAGTTCTTTTCCATAAGCACGTATGACTATATTCGGAATACATGCGTACATTACATTGATGAATTGGAGCTAGTTCTGTGTCACCCTATGTTATGATTGTTACAAGATGAACCACTTCCGGCATAATTATCCATCACCGGTCCAATGCCTATGAGTTTCTCCTATATTGGTTCTTGCTTATTTACTTTTCCGTTCTTACTGTTACAATCACTACAAAATACCAAAAATATTACTTTTGTTGTCTTTACTTTTGTTACCGTTACCACTACTATCATACTACTTTGCTACTAAATACTTTGCTGCAGATACTAAGTTATCCAGGTGTGGTTGAATTGACAACTCAACTGCTAATACTTGAGAATATTCTTTGGCTCCCCTTGTGTCGAATCAACAAATTTGGGTTGAATACTCTATCCTCGAAAACTGTTGCGATCCCCTATACTTGTGGGTTATGAAGACTATTTTCTGGCGCCGTTGTCGGGGAGCATAGCTCTATTCTTTGAGTCACTTGGGATTTATATCTGCTGCACACTATGAAGAACTTGAAAGACGCTAAGACAACAATTTATCCCTCAGCTACGAGGGGAGGTAAGGAACTGGCATCTAGCTCTGCACTTGATTCACCTTCTGTTTTGAGTAAGCTTGCGACACCTAAACCTGCTTCTACTATTCGTTCTGATATGTTGCATGTTATTGATGATGCCACTTCCGCTATGCATGATACTTATGATGAAACTACTTCTATGCTTGATACTTCTGTGCCACTTGGTGAATTTCTTGATGAACAAATTGCTAGGGTTAGAGAGAAAGAAATTATTGAAACTGATTGTATTGATGAATGTGATGATGAAGATATGCCTGTTATTCCTAAGGGTTATGTTTTTGATATGGAAGCTTCTGCAGCTATTTTAGCTTGCAAAGATAGATATGAACTAAAAAGTTTATTAGTTGAATGGAATAAGCAATCTCTTAAAGATAGAATGAAACCTGGCCCTGCTTTTGCTACTTCACCTATCTGTGTTGCCGATAAGGATTATGATTTCTCTGTTGATCCTGATATAATTACTTTGGTTGAATCCGATCCTTTTCATGGTTATGAATCTGAAACTGTTGTGGCACATCTTACTAAACTGAATGATATAGCCACCCTGTTCACTAATGATGAGAGATCTCGCTACTTTTATATCCTTAAAATATTTTCGTTCTCATTAAAGGGTGATTCTAAGATATGGTTTAATTCTCTTGATCCAGGTTGTGTGCGTAGTCCCCAGGATATGATTTATTACTTCTCTGCTAAATATTTCCCTGCTCATAAGAAACAAGCTGCTTTGAGGGAAATATACAACTTTGTGCAAATTGAAGAAGAGAGTCTCCCACAAGCTTGGGGGAGGCTTCTCAAGTTACTTAATGCTTTGCCTGATCATCCTCTTAAGAAAAATGAAATACTTGATATCTTTTATAATGGACTAACCGATGCTTCGAGAGATTACCTGGATAGTTGTGCTGGTTCTGATTTCAGGGAAAGAACACCGGATGAAGCTGAAATTCTATTGAATAATATGTTGGCAAATGAAAATAATTGGACACTTTCTGAGCCAGCTCCTGCTCCAATTACTGAGACTATTCCTAAACCAACTCCGAAGAAGAGAGGTGTTCTATTTCTCAGTCCTGAAGATATGCAAGAGGCAAAGAAATCTATGAAAGAAAAAGGTATTAAAGCTGAAGATATTAAGAATTTACCTCCTATTGAAGAAATACATGGTCTTAATCTACCGCATGTTGAAGAAGCATATGATCTTAATCCATTACCTATTGAAGAAACTCATGGTCTTGATAACCCAACACAGGTAGTAAAGGTAAATTCTCTCTATAGATTTGATGAAGGTGATATTCCTCACTGTAAGTCTGCTAGACAATGCTTAGAAGAGGTTGATAATTTTATTGTCAAACAAGAAAATTGTAATGCTTATTTTGGTAGACAATTGAAATACAATTCAGATACGCTTAAACACTTGGGTGATTATATGGCTAATATTAGAGGTGAACTTAAACTCGTTAGCAAACATGCTTCTATGGTTACCACTCAAGTAGAACAAGTACTTAAAGCTCAAAATGATTTGCTCAATGAAATGAATAGTAAGAAAAATGATTATGCTGTTAGAGTGGCTACTAGAACTGGTAGAATGACTCAGGAACCTTTGTATCCTGAAGGCCACCCTAAGAGAATTGAGCAAGATTCTCAGAGAAATAATATTTATGTAACGAGTTTTTCTAAAAAGAAGAAAAAGAAAAATGATAGGACTTTGCAAACTTCTAGTGAACCTATTACTGAACCACCTGATAATCCAAATGATATCTCTATGTCTGATGCTGAAACGCAATCTGGTAATGAACATGAACCTAATGAAAATGCTAATGATGATGTTCGTGATGATGCTCAACCTAGTAATGATAATGATGTAGAAATTGAACTTGTTGTCGATCTTGATAACCCACAATCAAAGAAACAACGTTATGATAAGAGAGACTTTGTTGCTAGGAAACATGGTAAAGAAAGAGAACCTTGGGTTCAGAAACCCGTGCCTTTTCCTCCCAAACCATCCAAGAAAAAGGATGATGAGGATTTTGAGCGCTTTGCTGAAATGATTAGACCTATCTTTTTGCGTATGCGATTCACTGATATGCTCAAAATGAATCCTTATGCTAAGTATATGAAAGATATTGTCACAAATAAAAGAAAGATACTGGAAGCTGAAATTTCCACCATGCTTGCTAATTATACTTTTAAGGGTGGAATACCAAAGAAACTTGGAGATCCAGGATGACCTACTATACCATGCTCCATTAAAAGAAACTATGTTAAAACTGCTTTATGTGATCTTGGAGCCGGTGTTAGTGTTATGCCTCTCTCTTTATATCGTAGACTTGATTTGAATAAGTTGACTCCTACTGAAATATCTTTGCAAATACCTGATATATCAACTGCTATACCTGTCGGTATTTGTGAGGATGTGCCTGTTGTAGTTGCAAACATTACTATTTTAACGGACTTTGTTATTATTGATATTCCCGAGGACGATAGTATGTCTATTATTCTTGGAAGACCTTTTCTGAATACTGCAAGGGCTGTTATTAATTGCAACAAAGGCAATGTCACTTTTCATGTTAATGGTAATGAGCATATGGTACACTTTCCGAGGAAACAACCTCAAGTTTCTAGTATCAACTCTATTGGAAAAATTCCATCAATTATTATTGGAGGTTTTGAATTTCCTCTTCCTACTGTCAAGAAGAAGTATGATATTCTAATTATTGGGGATGTGCATATCCCCGTTGAGGTAACATAGTGTTATTCAAAATTTCTCTAGTTTCATGTTATTCGGAATGAGTTCGTTAACAAGACTTGATCAACCATGTTAGTGGATTCCTTCTGACGAGCATGAGATGGATGAAACTAGAAAGCACCTCCTTCTGTACCCTCTCTCTACTTTATGTTATTTAGTTGAAATAAAGTAAAATAGTAGTTATCTGTCTGTTTTCTGATTTATCCGTGCAATATAAAAATACCCCGAAAATAAAAGTCCTCCAAATGCCCTGCCAATTTAATATGATTTTTTCTAGAATATTTGAGGATTTATGGAACTGAGAACACACCAGGGGGTGAACCACCTGGCCACGAGGGTGGAGGGCGCGCCCTACCCCCCTGGGCGCGCCCCCTGCCTCGTGGGCCCACGGTGGCCCTCCTCCACTTATTCCTGCACCCACACACTCCTTCTTCCTCCCACAAATAAGAATATCTAGCTCAAGCATGAGTTCTAACTCACTTTGCTGTGATTTTCGATCTCCTTGCTCAAAGCACCTCTCACAAAACTGCTTGGGGAGATTGTTCCTTGGTATGTGACTCCTCCATTGGTCCAATTAGTTTTTGCTCTAGTGCTTTATTCTTTGCAAATTTGTGCTGCCTAGGTGACCATGTTCTTGAGCTTGCATGCCAAATTTATATGGTTCCAAGTAGTTCTAATGCTTGATATAGGCTCTAGGCATTTGTAGGAGTAGTTGCGATCAATTTTGTTGAGCTTGGTTCACTTCTGTTTGAAGTTACTAAAAATTTCAGCATATTTCAGAAAATTATGAAGAGACTTTTGAGGGGTTCATCGTGCCGAAGCTCGAAGGAAAAGAAAAATGAAGAAGCATAGAGGCCCAAATATAATTTGCCTCGTACCGCGGAGGTCCGGCCGTGTGAAAGCCTTCCGATGGTTTCTTGAGACAAGCCGGGATTTATGAGGATTTTTATTCATTGGCTGATAGTGCTGGCCTCACCGACTTCCTCCACGACCAACTTCATCAGTATCTCTTACTCACTAATACTTTTGTGAAAAACTTCTACTATTTTCCTAAGGAATCACCTCCTTCAGTAGAGTTTCATTTATATGATGTTGCTAAGAAAATGCCATTAGCTGAATTTTGCAACGTTTGCAAAATACCCTTCGGGGGTACTTTAGATGAACCACACCGTAAAGATGTGGAAGAATTTATTAACACCGTCACTGTGGGAGAAACCAGGAAGGTTTCCGATGCAAGAATCACTAGCATACATTTTCCTGTTTTACGCTACTTTGCCATATTTGCTAGTCGTTGTTTGATTGGTCGCGGGAACTGTGGGAACCTTAGTGTTCCTGATATTATCATTTTGTTCCATGGTTTAACCACTGATGAAGGATTCCTCGAAAAGTTAAGGATTAGTAGTTCTTTTTTGAAATCGATTTAGAAAAAGAATGGATTCGGTCTTATACATACGCGAGGAAGGGTTTAGCATTTACCTATTTCCTTCCATCCAACCAGGGAAGGGATCCTTCCATGTGCTCTCTATGACACTTGGCCTGATTGTTACCACCGGTATCTCTCCACGATAACACTATCAGTGTGGGCGGAATTATTACTAAACGGTTAAGTTTGAACCGTACAAAAGGCCCCATCTTTGGAGGTATTTATGCTTCACGCCTAGCTGCACATTTTAACATACCCATTAGGCTTTATGAGAAATAAGAAAAATTGCTGCCTAGTGCTTATTTAGATTATAAGAGCATGCTAGCGCATGATTTTATTGTTAAGGGCAGGTGAGGGAGTCCTGGATTAGGGGGTGTTCGGATAGCCGGACTATACCTTCAGCCGGACTCCAGGACTATGAAGATACAAGATTGAAGACTTCGTCCCGTGTCCGGAAGGATCTTTTCTTGGCGTGGAGGGCAAGCTAGGCGTGCGGATATTCGAGATCTCCTACCATTGTAACCGACTCTGTGTAACCCTAACCCTATCCGGTGTCTATATAAACCGGAGGGTTGTAGTCCGTAGGACAACCATCATCATACACAATCATACCATAGGCTAGCTTCTAGTGTTTATCCTCCTTGATCTCGTGGTAGATCGACTCTTGTACTACCCATATCATCAATATTAATCTAGCCGGAGTAGGGTTTTACCTCCACCGAGAGGGCCCGAACCTGGGTAAAATAAAGTGTCCCTTGTCTCCTGTTACCATCCGACCTTGATGCACAGTTCGGGACCCCCTACCCGAGATCCGCCGGTTTTGACACCGACATTGGTGCTTTCATTGAGAGTTCCTCTGTGCTGTCGCGATCAGGAAGGATGCCTTTTCCTGTCTTTAAAGATGGCGCCGTTACTAAGGGAGCCTTGGCTATCGGCCAAACCCTCCGGATAGGTGGTTTTTTCATGACCGCCTATTCGGCCGTTGCGCCGACGGTGACCTCTCGGGTCATCGAAAGCAAACTCCACGTCAGCCCGGAACTTGCCGAGCAGCTGGATCCGATGGAGCTCTCTTCCGTAAACGAGCTCTTGGATCGCATCGCCGACCTGGGGGTCGCTACAAATTACGACCAGGTTGGGCTTAAACCCGATCTAAGGGAAATTAACTCTCCCCAAGTCACCCACCACGTTGCTGTGGTGGAAACACAATGCGGCGACCCTTCATCTATCTTAAGGACTAGCCACGTCCGAATTCCTGAACCCTCCATGCCGGATATCCGTGGAGGGGAGGGTACTATCAAAGACCTGAGCCTAAAGTCGGGCGAATCGGACAACGTCCAAGACTCCGGATCTCAGAATCCGGAAGTTCTTCGGCTTCCGAACAGCAAACCGGGCGAAGTCTCAGATTCAACGACGCCCGACCACCCGATCTTAAGCGATCTCTCCCAAATTAGGCAGATGCCCGAAGAAACAGTACATCATTACTGGGCCAGATTCCTCCTACTTATGAACAGGACAAAGGACTGCCGCGAGGAAGACGCGATTTCAATCTTTTGCAGTAGCTGCACGGACAAGGGAATACTCAACGCCATAAGCCGTCGTAATATTACACGCTTTGCTGAGCTGGCGTCCATAGTACAAAAATACTGTGCCATGGAAAGTGCTTGGAAAACCGAAATTGAATTTTGGGATAATCCGGCCTTGAATAGCAATCCTGTCCGAATCAAGAGGGCGCACCGCAGTAAGGCGCCCAGACTAAACACTAAAAAATCAAAACCCTCTAGGGGGCATGGAACCGTACTGGAAAAGTGGCTAGATGGACCCTGCAAGATTCATAGTGCAGCGGACGCCACCCCAACCCACAGCCTCAGGGCATGTTGGATACTCCGTCAGGTGGCCAAAATTGGCGAGGACCTCCTAATTCCAGAGGTCGAAGGAAACCGGCCAGGGAATTTCAGTTCCGTTCTCACAGTCTTTGAGACTTTCTCATCGAATAACATGCGAAAAAGAACACTTCGCAGCCTCACCGAAGTCTATCAAGTAGCGACAATAAATCCATGGAGTAATACTGCTATCACCTTCAATGCGGGTGACGAACCTAAATTTCGAACAGCCAAAGCACCAACCACACTGGTCCTCAGTCCCATAGTGGACGGTTGTCGCTTCGCAAAGGTACTCATGGACGGAGGCAGCGGATTGAACCTCATCTACGAGGAAACCCTCCAAAAGATGGAAATAGACTGGAACCGCATTGAGCGAAGCAACACAACTTTTAGAGGAATAATTCCCAGTCAGGAAGCGCGCTGCACCGGAAAAATCACACTAGATGTGGTGTTCGGCACGCCGGATAATTACAGGTCCGAACAGATCATGTTCCAGGTAGCCCCGTTCAAAAGCGGATACCACGCTATACTAGGGCGGGAGGCTTTTACAGTTTTCCAAGCTATAGCCCATTACGGGTACATGAAGCTTAAGATGCCTGGGCCAAACGGAATTATCACTCTCGCTAGTGATCCGGACATAGCACTCCGCGCCGAAAACAAGACAGCCGCATTGGCCCTCGAGGCACTATCAGAAACCTTAGCGGCCAAAGAACTGACTGCGCTGCGATCCACGGTTAACAGGGACGATGTGATACTCGATAAGAGATCCAAATCCACATCCTTCAAACCAGCAGACGAAATAGTCAAATTCTAGGTCCACCCTATGGACCCCAATAAAACAGCCTCCATCGGGGCACGACTGAACCCTTATGTAGACGTCGCACTGCGAGAGTTCCTACGAGAGAACTGGGACATTTTCGCTTGGCACCCCTCAGATATGCCAGGAATCCAACGCAGGCTGGCAGAACACAGTTTAAATATCCAGCAAGGATTCAAACCTGTCAAACAAACCCTTCGGCGTTTCTCTGAACCAAAGAGACAGGCTATGGGAGAGGAGCTAGCCAAGTTATTGGAGGCCGGATTCATCAGAGATATAAAACACCCGGACTGGCTAGCAAACCCGATGATGGTACCAAAGAAGGACAAATCCTGGCGCCTGTGTGTCGACTTCAAAGACCTCAATAAGGCTTGCCCAAAGGATCCTTTTCCCCTCCCTCGAATAGATCAAATCATCGATGCCACCACAGGACACGATTCCCTATGCTTCCTCGACGCATACTCCGGTTACCATCAAATCAAGATGGCAGAATCAGACCAAGCCGCAATAGCATTCATCACACCATACGGCCCATTCTGCCTCAACACGATGCCCTTTGGACTAAAAAACGCCGGTGCGACATATCAGCGCATGATTCAAACATGTCTGGCAAACCAGATCGGCAAAACAGTGGAGGCGTATGTAGATGATGTGGTCGTTAAATCAAGACATGTCGAATCTCTAGTAGATGACTTGAGGCTCACATTCGACAACCTCCGAAAATACGACATTAAGCTCAATCTGGGAAAATGCATTTTTGGCGTTCCAGCCGGAAAGCTACTGGGCTTCATTGTATCCGGTAGAGGAATTGAAGCAAATCCAGCTAAAATCCGAGCTTTGTCACAATTGGATGTCCCAAAAGACCTCAAACAAATACAGAAACTCACCGGATGCGTGGCGGCCTTAAGCCGCTTTATCTCCCGCTTGGGAGAAAAGGCATTACCCCTTTACCGCCTCCTTAGGCGCACCACTTCGAGTGGACGGAAGCTGCCACGGCTGGACTCGAGGAGATAAAGGCCATCTTGGCAACAAACCCAGTCCTGGCCGCGCTGAACATTGGCGAACCCATGTTATTATACATTGCCGCAACTTATCAAGTTGTTAGTGCAGTACTCGTCGTCGAGCGGGCAACAGACGGACACAAACTCCCCCTTCAAAGGCCGGTTTACTATGTGTCCACTGTCCTTACACCATGCAAATCACGGTACCCACATTACCAAAAGATTGCATACGCGGTGTTCATGGCATCCCGGAAGCTACGTCACTACTTTCAAGAGTGTTCCATAACAGTAGCCCCGGAAGTACCACTCAATGATATTATCAACAACCGCGATGCAACGGGCCGGATAGCCAAATGGGCCATAGAGCTCCTCCCGTTCGACATAACCTACAAACCACGACGAGCAATTAAATCGCAAGTCCTAGCCGACTTCGTCGCCGAATGGACAGAGGCCGAACTCCCTAAAGAGTACGACACATATTCCAACTGGATCATGCATTTTGACGGATCCAAAATGCTGGCCGGACTGGGGGCTGGCGTCGTTTTGACGTCCCCGACAGGGGATACTGTCCAATATGTACTGCAAATCATGTACGCGGACTCCAACAATGCAGCCGAGTATGAGGCCCTTCTACATGGTCTCCGGATGGCAGTATCCATGGGCATTCAACGCCTGGAAGTACGCGGGGACTCCAACCTTGCGATATCCCAAATAAATGGCGACTTCGATGCCAAAGACCCAAAAATGGCAGCTTATCGCAATGCCGTCCTAAAAATGTCAGTTCGGTTCGAAGGACCGGAGTTTCACCATATAGCCCGAGAAAATAATCAGGCAGCGGACGTCCTGGCACGTATTGGAGCAAAACGAGATGCAGTCCCCCCAACATCTTCTTAGAGAGAATATTCAAGCCATCTATAGCATGGGAAGGGGAACCCTCGGTCCACAATCCGAACACAACCGCATAGCCCGATGCCGAACAATCTGACATAATCAGAGGCCCTGCCACCGAAATCACACTCTCAGCCCACGTAATAATGGCGGTCATCGCCCCGTGGACAGAACCATTCCTCGCCTACCTTACTAGGCAGGAACTCCCAAAGGACCAAAACGAGGCACGCTGCATCGTGCGACGATCTAAAGCCTATAAAGTCCACGAGGGAGAGCTCTATAAGAAAAGTACTACAGGAGTCCTCCAAAGATGTATCTCAGAAGAGGAAGGGCGGGGTCTGTTGGCTGAAATTCATGCCGGACTCGGTGGCCACCACGCTGCAGCTCGATCCCTTGTAAGCAAGGCTTACCGTACAGGCTTTTATTGGCCAACGGCCCGAGCAGACGCCCATGACTTAGTCAAACGATGCGTCGGTTGCCAGCTCTTTGCAAACCAAAGCCATATGCCGCCCAACGCCCTCTGAACTATCCCCATCACTTCGCCTTTTGCGGTATGGGGGCTTGACATGGTAGGACCCCTTAAAGGTGGAACCCACAAGAAAAAAAATACTTATTGGTCATGGTGGATAAATTCACCAAATGGATAGAAGCCAAGCATGTTAAAACGGCCGAATCCAGACCTGTGATAGACTTCATATCCGGGGTCGTACACCGTTACGGTGTCCCCCACAACATTATCACCGATAACGGCACAAACTTCACCTCTGACGAAGTAAAGCTGTGGTGCAAAAACATGGGCATTAAGCTCGATTATGCTTCTGTCTATCACCCACAAACTAACGGTCAGGTCGAACGTGCAAATGGTCTCATCATGAGCGGTATCAAACCCAGACTAGTGCGGTCCCTAAAGGAATCTAATACGCACTGGTAGAGGAGCTCGACTCCGTACTCTGGGGGCTGCGAACCACGCCGAATCGTACCACCGGATTCACACCATTTTTTATGGTGTATGGCGCTGAGGAAGTTCTGCCCTGCGACATAATTCATGACTCACCTCGAGTGCGCATGTACGAAGAAAATGAAGCCGAACTTGATCGGCAGGACAACCTGGACACCCTAGAGGAGGAGCGCGACGTGGCTAAAGCCCGTTCCGCATTTTATCAGCAGCAGGCTCGAAGATATCAAAGCAGAGAAGTACGGGCCAAAAATTACAATGTTGGCGAACTAGTTCTACGCCTGCCGGATAAGAAAAACGACAAACTCAAGCCCAAATGGGAAGGTCCCTTTATAATTGACCAAGTCCTCACTGGTGGAGCGTACCGCCAGCGAGACGCGTCGGACAACCGACTCGAGCCGAACCCATGGAACGCCACACGTCTCTGAAGATTCTATGCCTAGCGTCGAACTCTGAGTTTGTCTCCTTCCTCTGTCCATTTTTACATATATCTTTATGTTTTTATTTTTGTCTCCTCCCACTCTTTCCTTTTCTAGCCATTAAAGGCTCATAATATGACGCGCTACCAGCGCTCCTTAAACCTGGGGGCTTGTTTAACAGAAGCTTGTTTATACGGGTTTCACACCCAACGCATGCGTCAGACTTCCTCATGCACCTTTTCTTCACCATTATATGCATCGATATGACTTAAGTTTTGGCCAAGCTGGGTTGCCTGGCTCCGGTGCTTACCCCTACGTTCCCGATTGTTCGGCTAGGCGGTAAAGGGAGCACCTCTGCGATTGCTACTGCCGGATAAGCCGGATGTGTACCACAGACTGGGTGAAGCCGAAAGCTAGCGTTCTTAAGGGAATATTCGGTCAGTGAACTAAAGAGGAACATTTTTTACTTATACATTCCCCCAGATGTTTTCCTGCATTTGCAGTCCGGACGTGCACTTCAGGGCACGCCACCCCAGCGAAAGGAACCCTTAACAGAACTATTCTCTCTGGAAGATGTTTCTTACTAACCATGTAATATAACATAACTAGTTGGGAACTTGTCTGATAAAGCACTAATGACCCCTACGCCTGGTCTCCATGCATACCTCGGTTCTTATATAACCATTATGGTATTCGGACACACTCCGGACCGTCAGGTCCCGAGGTTGAAGCGAAAAGGTCGGCAACGACAAACGATCTACAATCCGGCTAGAAGGCATTTCACATGTCAATTATAAATTACATAGTCATCCTGACTGATTGTATTCCTCCTCTATACCATCTAATAGGCTGTCTAATTTACAGTCCTGCTGAGAATACTTTGTGGCCAGTTCTACCTGGCCATACACTAAGCTCACAGGGATCTCCTTCCCGTCGGGCCCCACCGGTCCGACCTCGGCCATGTGATTGGGGTCAGACTTCGTAAAGCGGGTCTTCACCGTGGCCCAGGCCTCCCTAGCGCCTTGTCGGCAGGCTGATATCTTCCACAACCAGAAGCACCGCCGAGCTCCCTTCAGCTTCTCCGCAAGCTCTCCAAGGCCCTCGGGCGTGGGGTGGGCAGGCCATAAGGCTTGGGCAACGCCTCGCATCGCCTGCCGAATTCGCTTGTGCTGTTGCAGGAGTTCGGGGAGTAGGTCACCCGTAGAACCGGGCATCTCC
Source organism: Aegilops umbellulata (assembly GCA_032464435.1). Taxonomy (NCBI): domain Eukaryota; kingdom Viridiplantae; phylum Streptophyta; class Magnoliopsida; order Poales; family Poaceae; genus Aegilops; species Aegilops umbellulata. The sequence continues at coordinate 90,996,127 of CP136055.1, forward strand.
TCTGCAGGACGACCTGTGAGCATACCTACAGACAATACTCTGTTATTCGACTTCCTCGCCGAACTCATTTTTCAAAGTTCGTTCAAGCACTTACTAAATATGCCGCATCGAAGCCGCTGATTCTCCTTCATGGAGTCCGACAGCTGGCCACGAACGTCCTTCAGTTCAACATCCAGCTTGGTGTTGGCATCCTGAAGATCATTCTTCTCTCGCCTCACCCTTGTCAACATACTCTCACCGGCCTTTAACCGGCGTAAGAGTTGTTGCCTCTCCGGATCAAGTCCGGCGCCATCTGCAACATGAATTGTCAGATTTGCACCCATGCCGCACAATACTAATCTTTCGAAGGGTATCTTACCTAAGGGGGTCCCTTTGGGCTCCCCTGTTGCGGCTAGTGCGGCCTCTAGTTGGGCCTTGCACTTTTCCAGCTCCTGGGACAGCACGGTGTTCTTCTCTGTAAGAACCTGCATGTTATATGATCCTTAAATCAGTTACTTTAACTGTTTTAAGTCTCGGGGGCTACTGATATATATATATATATATATATATATATATATATATATATATATATATATATTTAACCAAAATTTTCTTACCCGTATGTCTTTCACATACTGCTCCGTGGCTTTGGCTAAACCATCTTGAGCGGCACGAAGGTATGCATCTCCCGAATTAAAGGCATTTAAAGCCTCTCGGGAGAAACAAGCGTCGCGTAGAACTATACGGCGACGCCTGTGGTTCATGGCACTCTCCACTTCTGAATTTGTGGCAGACAGCCGGTCTACATCCTCTGTTGGAGGAGCGTCCGGTGCGCGCCTAGTGCTCGTCCCCGCTTCCGGACCAGACGTTGGAACCTGGCTAGTGGAGGCGCGATTGGCGACCTCTCCGAACATAGTCCGGCGAGGCCTCTTCGTCCTGGAAACAGCACGAATGTTAATATGTCTTGACAGAATAACAACAGGGATACGGAGGGCGCGTTATACCTTTGTGCCGGAATCTCAGTCCGGACTACATTTCTTTTTGCTCCACGGGGCCCTACGGCCCCTCGTTGGCTAGCCGCTGCAGGTTCGGCCTCCCGCCTTGGAAATCTCCCCTGCAAAATACGGTTGTCGTTTGAAACGCCAGAATATGTGAGAATGGAATCTCTCTTGAGGGAATAAACACTCCGGTTTCTGTCACCTGGGAGGCCGGGATTAACCCGGGGTAATCGGCCGTGATGGCCACCAAGGTATCATCCTTGCTTAACTGATGGAATACCCCGTCGATGAGCTCCATCGATATGTTCGGATCCTCTTCAGAGTCCGGATCGAGGGACCGTTCTGGGTCCTCAGGCTGTGGAGGGCGGTTGTTGATATCCTTTACTTCCTGCCGCAGTTCCTGCATTGAAATCGTCAGATTACGTATCTAGTCGTGGGAGCGTTAAACAGACAGGCAAGTGCAATTGTTCACTTACCCAACTTGGAGGTTCGTACATAGTGAATCCGGCCCGCGGGTTGACGCGGAGGAAGTCCTCCTTTTCTCCCTTGTACAAAGATGTTAAAATCTTTACTAGAGCAGCAACTGTGGCTGGCCCCTTACGACCGTAACGGGTGGCGTCATCCTCCCCGTTGAAATCCCACATGGGGTGGCCTCTATGTTGAAGCGGCTGCACCCCCTGCGTAATGCATGTGGCCATGACTCCAATCATGGTTAGTCCGGAATGAGCCAACAGTCTTATCCGGCCCATCAGGTAAAGGACGTCTCTGTCACTTTCTCTCTGAGAGCTCCGCGGACGCCAGCTCAGACGTTTCTTCGGTGGAGCACTGTTGAACTCGGGTAGACTGACCCGGATAGGGTCCGACAGCGGGACGTCATCTATATAAAACCATTGCGAAGGCCAGTCCTCGGACGCCTCTTTTGGGGTTCCGGATGGGTATCCGGTCCCAGCAATGCGCCATACTTCGGCTCCGCCCACTTGATAAATGGACCCCTTTTGAGAACGGGGCACCAAGCAGAAAAACCTCTTCCACAGCGCAAAATGAGCCTCGACGCCTAAAAATAGCTCGCAAAGGGCAACGAAGCCCGCAATATGTAGTACGGAGCCGAGCGTGAGATTGTGCAGCTGGAGGCCGTAGAACTCCAGAAGCCCGCGGAGGAATGGATGAATTGGAAATCCCAGTCCCCTTAATAAATAAGGGACAAGGCACACCCGCTCTCCTTTAGAAGGATTGGGGGTGCTCTCCGCTTGCTTTCCGCCATTATAGGTGGCGAGTCCGGCTCGGACCGGGACCATATATGCCTGGGGAAGGAATCCCTTGGCCTGCAGCGACACTAACTTGCTGTGTGGGATGGTGCAACTCTCCCAGTCTCCGGGTTTAGGACTGGAGGGGCGAGGGGAGGAGCTGCGACGGCTGGCCATGTTGGAATGGACCTTTGCTGGAGACGCTCTGATGATAACTCGCGAAGAGGAGAAGATGTGGTTTGGATCTAAATCCCCATCCCGTTAAATAGGCGGCTCGTTTATATGACTAAGGGTGTGGATGTAAAAACACCCCAAGCTTTTCGCATTTGTTCAGCACGTGGAAGACGGCCATTATTGGGCACTGAAGCCGAGGAGCGCTACATTACAAAAAACGGATGTTATTCGTACAGGTACACAGGATTCGGAGGAGGAACCCGCCTTGCAATGCCGAAGACGATTTGCACGCCGGACTCATCGTCATTGAAGCCTGGTTCGGGGGCTACTGAGGGAGTCCTTGATTAGGGGGTGTTCGGATAGCCGGACTATACCTTCAGCCGGACTCCAGGACTATGAAGATATAAGATTGAAGACTTCGTCCCGTGTCTGGAAGGATCTTTTCTTGGCGTGGAGGGCAAGCTAGGCGTGCGGATATTCGAGATCTCCTACCATTGTAACCGACTCTGTGTAACCCTAACCCTATCCGGTGTCTATATAAACCGGAGGGTTGTAGTCCGTAGGACAACCATCATCATACACAATCATACCATAGGCTAGCTTCTAGGGTTTAGCCTCCTTGATCTCGTGGTAGATTCACTCTTGTACTACCTATATCATCAATATTAATCTAGCAGGAGTAGGGTTTTACCTCCACCGAGAGGGCCCGAACCTGGGTAAAATAAAGTGTCCCTTGTCTCCTGTTACCATCCGACCTTGACGCACAGTTCGGGACCCCCTACCCGAGATCCGCCGGTTTTGACACCGACAGCAGGGAAGGGGAGCTTAAATATAAATTGTTCTTTAATAAACATCATCCTGAGACTATTACTTTGCCTGCTCCTTCTTTGTTTAATTGGTCTGAAGGTCCTTATCTGGTTCTGTGGGCTGCCGTTCAAGCCTACCGGAACCCTACACTAGCCCTGGAGCTGGAACCACAATATGAGCCTCCACAAAAGTCTGTTTATTCTTGTGATCCAGAGATGGCTGCCAGCGAGTGGCAGTCAGAGTCTTCTTCATCGCAGTACGACCCCAGCTACACCTACGGGTATCCGCCAGGCCATCCCTGGCCATAGACCAAATTAGGCCAAAAGCCTAAGCTTGGGGGAGTACGTATTTCCCACCGACATTACATTTATGTTGACACACACTCATTGCTAGATGTCGGTGCTCATACTCTTTCATTGTAATATCCATGCTAGTTTATTTTGTTTTTCCTGCTTTCTTCTTGTGTGTTTGTTAAACCTTAATAAAAACAAAAAAAATAGTTAGTTTACTTTTCTAGCTGTAGTAGTAATAATTAAAAAGAAAACCCAGAAATATTTCTCGTTCTTCTTTTGCCTGTTGGGAGCTTTCCCGTGTAAATAGTTTTATTTCTTTTCTTTTCTTTGGGGGTCGATAGGAGAAGACCATAATTAAATTGTTGAAGTGGCTCTTATATGCATTATTGTTGATTTAACCAAGAGCCCATATTGCCTTGTCTTCTCCTGTTTATTGAATGCTCGCAGATTCCAGCTTAGTCCAATGCACGTGCAGTCTTATTATTACTTACACCGTTTGGTCGTGCAAGTGAAAGGCAATGATGATGATATATGATGGACTGACTGAGATGAGAAAAGCTAGTATGAACTCAACCTCTCTTGTTTTTGTAAATATGATGAGTTCATTGTTCTTGATTCAGCTTATTATGAGTAAACATGTTTGCAATGACAATTAGAGATCATAGTTGCTCATGCCATGCTTGATTAGCTACGAGTTATAATGGTTTACCTTGCGTGCCAACATGCTATTAAAATGGTTGTGATGTGGTATGATGGGGTGGTATCCTCCTTTGAATGATTTAAGTGACTCGACTTGGCACATGTTCACGCATGTAGTTGAAACAAATCAACATAGCGTTCACGATATTTATGTTCATGGTGGATTATATCCTACTCATGCTTGCATCCAATGTTTATTAATTTTAATGCATGTTCATGGCTGTTGTTGCTCTCTAGTTGGTCGCTTCCCAGTCTTTTGCTAGCCTTCACTTGTACTAAGCGGGAATACTGCTTGTGCATCCAATCCCTTAAACCCCAAAGTTATTCCATATGAGTCCACTATACCTTCCTATATGCGGTATTTACCTGCCGTTCCAAGTAAATTTGTATGTGCCAAACTCTAAACCTTCAAATAAACATTCTGTTTTGTATGCTCGAATAGCTCATGTATCAACTAGGGTTTCCCTTATCTTCCATGTTAGGCGGGTTATTCTCAAGAGGAGTGGACTCCGCTCCTCATTCACGAGAAAATGGCTGGTCTCCGGGATGCCCAGTCCCATGCTTTATGCAAACTAAATCAAAATAATTGCAAACAGAACTCCCCCTGGGACTGTTGCTAGTTGGAGACACTCGTTGTTTCGAGCAAGTCATGAATTGATGCTTGTTGGTGGAGGGGGAGTATAAACTTTACCATTCTATTTGGGAACCGCCTATAATGTGTATAGCATGGAAGATATCGCCATCTCTTAGTTGCTATGTTGACAATGAAAGTATGCCGCTCAAAATATTATTTATCTCTATTTCAAAACCGAGCTTTGGCACCTCTACAAATCCCTGCTTCCCTCTGAGAAGGGCCTATCTATTTACTTTTATGTTGAGTCATCAACCTCTTATTAAAAGCACTAGCTGGAGAGCGCAGCTGTCATTTGCATTCATTACTATTAATTTATATTGGGTATGACTATGATTGGATCTCTTTTACCATGAATTACAATGTCTAGTCAGTCCTTGATCTTTAAAGGTGCTGTGCATTTATGTTTTGCGGTCTCAGAAAGGGCTAGCGAGATACCATCTTGTTATACTCCCTCCGTTCCTAAATATAGGGTGTATAGTTTTTGGCACGGAAATTAAAGAACGCATGTGAGGGGAAAATTTCACAAGTTTTGGGCGAGATTGGACCTAACTAAATGATGTGAGAATATAGAGGAGCTTGCCAGATATAATGACATGCAATCAAATCCCTACAAAATATATAGAAACGAGTGGTGCAAAGCAATACACCATATATTTTGGATGTTTTGTCAAAAATCTATACACCTTATATCAAGGAACGGAGGGAGTATCATATTATGATTGTTTTGAGAAAGTGTTGTCATCCGATATTTATTATTATGGCTCGCTAGTTGATTATGCTATTGATATGAGTAAATATGAGACATGAGAATTATTGCAAATGTGGTTAGTTATAATCCTTGCTGAAAACTTGAATGTTGGCTTTACATATTCACAACAACAAGAGCAAACAGAGTTTGTAAATGTTTTTCTTTATCACTTTCAGTTTATCAACTGAATTGCTTGAGGACAAGAAAAGGTTTAAGCTTGGGGGAGTTGATATGTCTCCGTCGTATCTACTTTTCCAAACACTTTTGCCCTTGTTTTGGACTCTAACTTGCATGATTTGAATGGAACTAACTCGGACTAACGCTATTTTCAGCAGAATTGCCATGGTGTTATTTATGTGCAGAAACAAAAGTTCTCAGAATGACCTAAAACTTCACGGAACATCTTTTCAGAAATAATAAAAAATCCTTGCCAAATAAGAAGACCAGGGGGCCCACACCCTGTCCAAGAGGGTGGGGGCGCGTCCCCCTTGGGCGCGCCCCCTACCTCGTGGGCCCCCTGAGGCTCCTCCGACGCCAACTCCAACACTATATATTTGCTTTCGGGGAGGAAAAAATCAAGGAGAAGAAATAATCGCGTTTTACGATACGGAGCCGCCGCCAAGCCCTAAAACCTCTTGGGAGGGCTGATCTGGAGTCCGTTCGGGGCTCCGGAGAGGGGGATTCGTCGCCGTCGTCATCATCAACCATCCTCCATCACCAATTTCATGATGCTCGCCACCATGTGTGAGTAATTCCATCGTAGGCTTGCTGGAAGGTGATGGGTTGGATGAGATCTATCATGTAATCGAGTTAGTTTTGTTAGGGTTTGATCCCTAGTATCCACTATGTTCTAAGATTGATGTTGCTATGACTTTGCTATGCTTAATGCTTGTCACTAGGGCCCAAGTGCCATGATTTCAGATCTGAACCTGTTATGTTTTCATGAATATATGTGTGTTCTTGATCCTATCTTGCAAGTCTATAGTCACCTACTATGTGTTATGATCCGGCAACCCCGAAGTGACAATAATCAGGACCACTCCCAGTGATGACCATAGTTTGAGGAGTTCATGTATTCACTATGTGCTAATGCTTTGTTCCGGTACTCTATTAAAAGGAGTCCTTAATATCCCTTAGTTTCCATTAGGACCCCACTGCCACGGGAGGGTAGGACAAAAGATGTCATGCAATTTCTTTTCCATAAGCACGTATGACTATATTCGGAATACATGCCTACATTACATTGATGAATTGGAGCTAGTTCTGTGTGACCCTATATGATGATTGTTACATGATGAACCACATCCGGCATAATTATCCATCACCGGTCCAATTCCTACATGTTTCTCCTATATTGGTTCTCGCTTATTTACCTTTCCGTTGTTACTGTTACAATCACTAGAAAATACCAAAAATATTACTTTTGCTGTCTTTACTTTTGTTACTGTTACCACTACTATCATACTACTTTGCTAATAAATACTTTGCTGCAGATACTAAGTTATCCAGGTGTGGTTGAATCGACAACTCGACTTCTAATACTTGAGAATATTGTTTGGCTCCCCTTGTGTCGAATCAACAAATTTGGGTTGAATACTCTACCCTCGAAAACTGTTGCGATCCCCTATACTTGTGGGTTATCAGCCGTGAAGATACAAGATAGAGGGCCTTCCCCCGTGTCTGGATGGGACTCTCCTTTGCGTGGATGGCAAGCTTGGCATCTGGATTTTGAGTTTCCTTTCTCTGTAAACTGACTCTATACAACCCTAGGCCCTTCTAGTGTCTATATAAACCAGAGGGTTTAGTCCGTAGAGGTCGACACAGGCTAGCCGTTTAGGGTTTAGCCATTACGATCTCGAGGTAGATCAACTCTTGTAACCCCTATACTTATCAAAGTCAATCAAGCAGGAAGTAGGGTTTTACCTCCATCAAGAGGCCCCGAACCTGGGTAAACATCGTGTCCCCTTTGTCTCCTGTTACCTTCGATCCTCAGACGCACAATTCGGGACCCCCTACCCGAGATCGGCCGGTTTTGACACCGACATTGGTGCTTTCATTGAGAGTTCCACTGTGCCGTCGACAGAGGTTCGATGGCTCGTTCAATCATCTACAACGATGCTGTTTCAGGGGAGACTTTTCTCCCCGGTCAAATTTTTGTGTTTGGCGACTTCGCACTGCGTGCCAACTCGATTGGCCACCTTGAACAGATCAACAACTACGCCCCTGGTCATCAGATAAGTTTTGGGAATCTGAATTATGTCACGGATATCCGAGGAGACTAGATCTTCGAAGGGTTCGCAGCCTCGACCATCGCTCTGGCCTTAGATCTGGAGCAAACTACCGGGTCTGAAGATGGGAGTTTGGAGCCCACCGGACTCTCTGCAATTATGAAGCTCGCCACCAGAGATCCGGAGGGGACTGCGTCATCGGCAATCCCAGAGTCAAACTGGGCTCCTCCTGTCATTGGAAAGCCAGACTCGCCCCCGGACACTAGCTCCGAACTCTCAAGGTCCACGCCAAGTAACCATGGCCAAGAGGCTTTCGCCCTGCCTAGCTCCACGGACTCTCGCTTCCCCGTCCAAACCTCGCTCTTAAATGAGGCACTGGACTTAATGTGTTCCCTCACCATCACATAGGAATCACCTCCGAACTACGCCCATCCCAGACTAGGGGCTGAAAGCAGGGAATTTTACGTCCCACCCACCACCCACTTCATAGCCACTATCGAAAACTTAACCTACATGCTAGACTATGCCTCCGAAGACATCGAAGGCATTGACGACGATGCCAGAGACGAATAAGACCAAGACCTGCCATTTACCGGACGTTGAACGGCCACCTCCACATATGACGTGTATATGGTGGACACACCCAAAGAGGATGACAGCGACGGCAGGAAGGATCCGGTTGAGGACAAGCCTACTGAGGCACGACCAAAGCGTCGACGTCAGCGGCGCTGCTCAAAATCGTGTTGTAAAAAAGACAGCAATACCGGCACCAGAGACAATAACACACCGGAGAACGCTGAAGACCCCGAAGCCCCCGTTGAGCCAACATCCGAATAGGATGATTGGGAGGAAGGGCAAGTTAACCTTGACGATCTGATCGGGAATGAGGACTCGGAGGATAGTAACTATGTACCAATCTCCGAGGATGATGTGAGCCTCGGCGACGAAGACTTCATCGTGCCAGAGGAACCACTCGAGCAGAAGCGCTTTAAGCACCAGCTAATCTCCAATGTGAGAAGCCTAAAAAAGAAGCAACAATAGCTCCAAGCCAAACAGGATACACTCAACGACAGATGGACCCATGTCCTAGCTGCCGAAGAGTATGGCCTTCAACGCCCAGCAAAAAGTTATCTGAAGCGTCGGCTACTACTACAATTTGACGACGAGGCCCTCGAGCCCGTACCATCAAGATATGACCGCGCTGATGAACCAGACCGGCCACCACGTGGGTGAGATAATGGGGCCACCTACACTGAACACCAACCCTCACCACCTCACCGTAGAGGCAGAGAGACAGCGGCTCTAGGATACACCTACGACCTACAACAGGAGCTGGACAATAGAGCAAGACAATCCAGATCAATCTATGGATCAAGGGGGCATGCCCCAACGTGAGAAGACGGCCATCAGGCCTGGCGCGATAGGCACAACCTCACCCGGGCCCAAAACCGCATACTGATGTCGTCCGATACAGAGGCGCTGCACATCCCTTATGCTTCACCGATGAGGTAATGGAGCACCAATTCCCAGAAGGGTTTAAACTCGTGAACATTGAATCATACGATGGAACGACAGATCCCGTAGTATGGACCAAAGATTTTCTTCTCCACATCCACATGGATCACGGTGACGATCTCCACGCCATCAAGTACCTCCCACTAAAACTAAAGGGACCAGCACGACACTGGTTAAACAGCCTCCCAGAAAACTCTATTGGTAGTTGGGAAGATTTGGAAGGTGCCTTTAGAGACAACTTCCTAGGTAGCTATGTCCGGCCTCCAGACGCTGATGACCTTAGTCATATAGTCCAACAACCTGGAGAGTCAACCCGGAAGCTCTGGACCAGGTTCTTAATTAAAAAGAACCAAATTGACGATTGTCCGGATGCTTAAGCCCTCACGGCCTTTAAACATAGCGTCCAGGACGAGTGGCTCATTCGACACCTCGACCAAGAAAAATCAAAGTCCATGACAGCTCTTACCGCACTCATGACCCGCTTTTGCGCAGGAGAAGATAGCTGGCTAGCTCGCAGAAGCAAAAACACCAGCGATCCTGGCACCTCCGAAGCCAGAGACGCAACGGTAGGCCATGACGCTACAAACAAAAGCGTCGAAGCAACAATGAAGATACCGAAGACACGACGGTCAATGATGGATTCAATGGCTCTAAACCCGGTCAGCGGAAGAAGCCATTCAAAGGAAACAAAGATGGTCCATCCAGTTTGGACAGAATACTCGATCGGCCTTGCCAGATCTATGGCACCCCTGACAAGCCTGCTAATCATACCAACATAAATTGTTGGGTCTTTAAACAGGCCGGTAAGCTAAACACTGAACACAAGGGGAAAGGGCCGCCTAGCGAGGACAATGATGAGCCTCGCCCAACGAACACAGGGGGGCAAAAGAAATCCCCCTGAGGTAAGAACAGTAAATATGATCTTCGTTACTCATATCCCAAAGTGGGAGCGCAAGCGCACATTAAGGGACGTCTACGCCATAGAGCCAGTCGCCCCAAAATTCAACCCATGGTCAGCCTGTCCGATCACCTTTGATCGCAGAGACCATCCGACCAGTATCCATCATGGAGGTTCGGCAGCATTGGTCCTTGATCGAATTATCGACGGATTCCATCTCAGGCGAGTCCTTATGGATGGCGGCAGCAGTCTTAACCTGCTTTATCAGGACACTGTCCGCAAAATGGGTATTGATCCGTCAAGAATCAAGCCCACTAAAACTACCTTTAAAGGAGTGATACCCGGCGTAGAGGCCTGCTGCACAGGGTCCATAACACTGGAAGTAGCCTTCGGCTCACCGGATAATTTCTGAAGCGAAGACTTGATCTTCGACGTCATCCCTTTTGGCAGTGGCTATCATGCACTGCTCGGATGAACTGCTTTCGCCCGATTCAGTGCAGTCCTGCACTATGCTTATCTAAAGCTCAAGATGCCCAGGCCACGCGGCGTCATAACAGTCAATGGAAACATGGAGCACTCCCTCCGTACTGAGGAGCATACCGCGGCCCTCGCAGCCGAGGTACAGGGTGGCCTTATCAAGCCGAAACTTCATCGGCCATCAAACCCCCAGACACTATCAAACGAGTCCGGTCTACCCTGCAGAACGACAGTTCGGTTCATCCAGAACTTAATTAGCAATTCCTCCTCCGTCAAAACCCCCACCTAATCACGGCATACGTACCGCTCGTACATAATAGCACACTAAAAATACCATGGGCAGGGACAGAGGCACATTAAGGACAAAGTCCACAATACGGCTCGACCCTATTCGGACCTTAGTAATCTTCCTTTTTTCTCTTTTTTTATTTTTCAGGTTCTTTAAAACCCAACTCACTTTTTGGTGGTACAAAGGGCCCTTTCCCAGGCCCCTTCTGTATACTCGATCATTGATCCTCTCAAAGGATCCCACCCCAAAGGTGAAAAGCGGCGCAGACGTGCGGCAGAGTGTCCAAAGGATCTTCAAGACCACCTTTTAGGACCTGTATACAGCTTTCCCTTGTTATCAAATTCTTGGCATGTAAAATAGCCTTGATGATTGTGGCATTCTCTGTAAGAACACGTTTGACTTATCAATCAGACTATAGCGGAAACAGTGTTGCCCAACCTTATTTGGTATTGGCTTATTTCATAATTTGTATTCCGTCTTCACAACAGATTGACATATAAACCTCGGCATAAATCACGAGGGGCTCTACTCGGCCACATATATATTTTTCAAAAACAAAAAGTCTGAACACTTTTATAGTATACTTCGGCGTCCCGAATACCGCATTATATGCATCGGCTCCGAATCATGTCTTGTTGGGGAACGTAGTATTTCAAAATATTGCCTACGATCACGCAAGATCTATCTAGGAGAAGCATAGCAACGAGCGGGGAGAGTGTGTACACGTACCCTCGTAGACTGAAAGCGGAAGCGTTTAGTAACACGGTTGATGTAGTCAAACGTCTTCGCGATCCAACCGATCAACTACCGAACACACGACACCTCCGCGATCTGCACACGTTCAGCTGGGTGACGTCCCTTGAACTCTTGATCTAGTTGAGGCCGAGGAGAGTACCGTCAGCATGACGGCGTGGTGATGGTGATGATGAAGTTACCGGCGCAGGGCTTCGCCTAAGCACTACGATGATATGACCAAGGTGTGAAACTGTGGAGGGGGGACCGCACACGGCTAAAAGATCAACTTGTGTGTTATAGGGTGCCCCCTTACCCACATATATAAAGGAGGGGGGAGGAGGAGGCCGGCCAGGGGTCGCGCGCCCAAGGGGGGGAGTCCTACTCCAAGTAGGATTCGCCCCCTTTCCTACTCCCACAAGGAGAAGGGGGGAAGGAGGAGGAGAAGAGAAGTAAAGGGGGCGGCCCCCTAGCCCTAGTCCAATTCGGTTTGGGCTAGGGGGCGCGCACCAATCCTTGGCCTGCCCCTCTCTTCCACCACTCGGCCCATGAGGCCCAATAACTTCCCTGGGGGGGGGGGGTTCCGGTAACCCTCGGTACTCCGAAACTTATCCGAAATGACCCGAACCATTCAAGTGTCTGAATATAACCTTCCAATATATGAATCTTTATGTCTCGACCATTTCGAGACTCCTTGTCACGTCTGTGATCTCATCCGGGACTCCAAACAACCTTCGGTCATCAAATCACATAAACTCATAATACAAATCGTCATCGAACGTTAAGCATGTAGACCCTACGGGTTCGAGAACTATGTAGACATGACCGAGACACATCTCCGGTCAATAACCAACAGCAGAACCTGGATGCTCATATTGGCTCCAACATATTCTATGAAGATCTTTATCTGTCAAACCACACAACAACATACATTGTTCCCTTTGTCATCGATATGTTACTTGCCCGAGATTCGATCGTCGGTATCATCATACCTAGTTCAATCTCGTTACCAGCAAGTCTCTTTACTCGTTCTACAATGCATCATCCCGCAACTAACTCATTAGTCACATTGCTTGCAAGGCTTATAGTGATGTGTATTACCGAGAGGGCCCAGAGATACCTCTCCGACAATCGAGTGACAAATCCTAATCTCGATCTATGCCAACTCAACAAACACCATCGGAGACACCTGTAGAGCATCTTTATAATTACCCAGTTATGTTGTGACATTTGATAGCACACCAAGTGTTCCTCCGGTATTCGAGAGGTTGCAAAATCTCATAGTCATAGGAACATGTATAAGTCATGAAGAAAGCAATGGCAATAAACTAAACGATCATAGTGCTAAGCTAACAGATGGGTCTTGTCCATCACATCATTCTCTAATGATGTGATCCCGTTCATCAAATGACAACACATGTCTATTGGTAGGAAACTTAACCATCTTTAATTAACGAGCTAGTCTAGTAGAGGCATACTAGGGACACACTGTTTGTCTATGTATTCACACATGCACTAAGTTTCCGGTTAATACAATTCTAGCATGAATAATAAAAATTTATCAGGATATAAGGAAATATAAATAACAACTTTATTATTCCCTCTAGGGCATATTTCCTTCAGTATCCCACTTGCACTAGAGTCAATAATCTAGATTACATAGTAATGATTCTAACACCCATGGAGTCTTGGTGTTGATCATGTTTTGCTCGTGAGAGAGGCTTAGTCAACGAGTCTGCAACATGCAGATCCGTATGTATCTTGAAATTTCTATGTCTCCCTCCTTGACTTGATCGCGGATGGAATTGAAGCGTCTCTTAATGTGCTTGGTTCTCTTGTGAAATATAGATTCCTTTGCCAAGGCAATTGCACCAGTATTGTCACAAAAGATATTCATTGGACCAGATGCACTAGGTATGACACCTAGATCGGATATGAACTCCTTCATCGAGACTCCTTCATTTGCTGCTTCTGAAGCACTATGTACTCCGCTTCAAACGTAGATCCTGCCATGACGCTCTGTTTAGAACTGCACCAACTTACAGCTCCACCATTCAATACAAATACGTATCCGGTTTGTGACTTGGAGTCATCCGGATCAGTTTCAAATCTTGCATCGACGTAACCATTTACGATGAGCTCTTTGTCACCTCGATAAACGAGAAACATATCCTTAGTCATTTTCAGGTATTTCAGGATGTTCATGACCATTGTCCAGTTACCCTCTCCTGGATTACTTTGGTACCCCCGCTAAACTAATAGCAAGGCACACATCAGGTCTGGTACACAACATTGCATACATGATAGAACCTATGGCTGAAGCATAGGGAATGACTTTCATTTTATCTCTATCTTCTGCAGTGGTCGGGCATTGTGTCTGACTCAACTTCACACCTTGTAACACAGGCAAGAACCCTTTCTTTGCCTGATCCATTTTGAACTTCTTCAAAACTTTATCAAGGTATGTGCTTTGTGAAATTCCAATTAAGCATCTTGATCCATCTCTATAGATCTTGATGCCCATTATATAAGCAGCTTCACTGAGGTTTTTCATTGAAAAATTCTTATTCAAGTATCCTTTTATGCTATCCAGAAATTCCGTATCATTTCCGATCAACAATATGTCATCCACATATAATATCGAAAATGCTACACAGCTCCCACTCACTTTCTTGTAAATACATGCTTCTCAAAAAGTCTGTATATAACCATATGCTTTGATCACACTATCAAAGCATATGTTCCAACTCCGAGAGGCTTGCACAAGTCCATAAGTAGATTGCTGGAGCTTGCACACTTTGTTAGCACCTTTCGGGTCGACAAAACCTTCTGGTTGCATCATATACAACTCTTCTTTAAGATATCCATTAAGGAATGCAGTTTTGACATCCATTTGCCAAATTTCATAATCATAAAATGCGGCAATTGCTAACATGATTCGGACAGACTTAAGCATCTCTATGGGTGAGAAGGTCTCATCGTAGTCAACTCCTTGAACTTGTCGAAAACCTTTCGCTACAAGTCGAGATTTGTAGACAGTAACATTACCGTTAGCGTCAGTCTTCTTCTTGAAGATCCATTTATTCTCTATGGCTTGCCGATCATCGGGCAAGTCAACCAAAGTCCAGACTTTGTTTTCATACATAGATCCCATCTCAGATTTCATGGCCTCAAGCCATTTTGCAGAATCTGGTTCATCATCGCTTCCTCATAGTTTATAGGTTCGTCATGGACAAGTAACATGACCTCTAGAACAGGATTACCGTACCACTTTGGTGCGGATCTTATTCTGATTGACCTATGAGGTTCGGTAGTACTTGATTAGAAGTTTCATGATCATCATCATTAGCTTCTTCACTAATTGGTGTAGGAATCAGTAGAACTGATTTCTGTGATGAACTACTTTCCAATAAGGGAGCACGTACAATTACCTCATCAAGTTCTACTTTCCTCCCACTCACTTCTTTCAAGAGAAACTCCTTCTCTAGAAAGGAACCATTCTTAGCAACGAATATCTTGCCTTCGGATATATGATAGAAGGTGTACCCAACGGTCTCCGTTGTCTATCCTATGAAGACACATTTCTCCGATTCAGGTTCGAGCTTATCAGGTTGAAGCTTTTTCACATAAGCATCACAGCCCCAAACTTGAAGAAACGACGACTTGGGTTTCTTGCCAAACCACAATTCATATGGTGTTGTCTCAACCGATTTAGATGGTGCCCTATTTAACGTGAATGCAGTCGTCTCTAATGCATAAGCCCAAAACGATAGCGGTAAATCAGTAAGAGACATCATAGATCGCACCATATCTAATAAAGTACGATTACGGCGTTCGGACACACCATTACGCTGTGGTGTTCCAGGCGGCGTATGTTGTGAAACTATTCCACATTGTTTCACATGAAGACCAAACTCGTAACTCAAATATTCACCTCCACGATCAGATTGTAGAAGCTTTATTTTCTTGTTACGATCATTTTCTACTTCACTCAGAAATTCTTTGAACTTTTAAAATGTTTCAGACTTATGTTTCATCAAGTAGATATACCCATATCTGCTCAAATCATCTGTGAAGGTCATAAAATAACGATACCCGCCATGAGCCTCAACACTTATCGAATCGCATACATCAGTATGTATTATTTCCAACAAGTCTATTGCTCACTCCATTGTTCCGGAGAATGAAGTCTTAGTCATCTTGCCCATGAGGCATGGTTCGCAAGCATCAAGTGTTTCATAATCAAGTGATACCAAAAGCCCATCAGCATGGAGTTTCTTCATGCGCTTTACACCAATACGACCTAAACAGCAATGCCACAAATAAGTTGCACTATCATTATTAAACTTATATCTTTTGGCTTCAATACGATGAATATGTGTATCACTACTATCGAGATTCAACAAAATAGTCCACTCATCAAGGGTGCATGACCATAAAAGATATTACTCATATAAATAGAACAACCATTATTCTCTAATTTAAATGAATAATCGTCTCGCATCAAACAAGATCCAGATATAATGTTCATGCTTAACACTGGCACCAAATAACAATTATTCAGGTCTAAAACTTATCCCGCAGGTAGATGTAGAGGTAGCATGCCGACGGCGATCACATCGACTTTGGAACCATTTCCCATGCGCATCGTTACCTCGTCCTTAGCCAATCTTCGCTTAATCTGTAGCCCCTGTTTTGAGTTGCAAATATGAGCAATAGAACCAGTATTAAATACCCAAGCGCTACTACGAGCATTAGTAAGGTACACATCAATAACATGTATATCAAATATACCTTTCACTTTGCCATCTTTCTTATCCGCCAAATACTTGGGGCAGTTCCGCTTCCAGTGACCAGTCCCTTTGTTGTAGAAGCACTCAGTCTCAAGCTTAGGTCCCGACTTGGGCTTCTTCACTTGAGAAGCAACTTGCTTGTCGTTCTTCTTGAAGTTCCCCTTCTTCCCTTTACCCTTTTTTTCTTGAAACTAGTGGTCTTGTTAACCATCAACACTTGATGCTCCTTCTTGATTTATACCTCAGTATCCTTTAGCATCGCGAAGAGCTCGGGAATTGTCTTATCCATCCCTTGCATATTATAGTTCATCACAAAGCTTTTGTAGCTTGGTGGTAGTGATTGAAGAACTCTGTCAATGACACTATCAAACGGAAGATTAACTCTCAGTTGAGTCAAGTGATTATGGTACCCATACATTTTGAGTATATGTTCACTGACATAACTATTCTCCTCCATTTTGCAGCTGTAGAACTTATTGGAGATTTCATATCTCTCAATCCGGGCATTTGCTTGAAATATTAACTTCAACTCCTGGAACATCTCATATGCTCCATGACGTTCAAAACATCGTTGAAGTCCCGGTTCTAACCCGTAAAGCATGGCACACTGAACTATCGAGTAGTCATCAGCTTTACTCTGCCAGGCATTCATAACATCCAGCATTGCTCCTGCAGCAGATCTTGCACCTAGTGGTGCTTCTAGGATGTAATTCTTCTGTGCAGCAATGAGGATAATCCTCAAGTTACGGACCCAGTCCGTGTAGTTGCTACCATCATCTTTCAACTTAGCTTTCTCTAGGAACGCGTTAAAATTCAACTGAACAGTAGCACGGGCCATTTATCTACAACAACATAGACATGCAAAATACTATCAAGTACTAAGTTCATGATAAATTAAAGTTCAATTAATCATATTACTTAAGAAATCCCACTTAGATAGACATCCCTCTAATCATCTAAGTGATCACGTGATCCATATCAACTAAACCATGTCCGATCATCACATGAGATGGAGTAGTTTTCAATGGTGAACATCACTATGTTGATCATATCTACTATATGATTCAGGCTCGACCTTTCGGTCTCAGTGTTCCGAGGCCATATCTGCATATGCTAGGCTCGTCAAGTTTAACCCGAGTATTTTGCGTGTGCAAAACTGGCTTGCACACGTTGTATGTGACGTAGAGCGTATCACTCCCGATCTTCACGTGGTGTCTCGGCACAACGAACTGTCGCAACGGTGCATACTCAGAGATAACACTTATACCTTGAAATTTAGTGAGAGATCATCTTATAATGCTACCGTCGTACTAAGAAAAATAAGATGCATAAAGGATAAACATCACATGCAATCAATATAAGTGATATGATATGGCCATCATCATCTTGTGCCTTTGATCTCCATCTCCAAAGCACCGTCATGATCACCATCATCACCGGCTTGACACCTTGATCTCCATTGAAGCATCGTTGTCATCTCACCAACTATTGCTTCTACGACTATCGCTACTGCTTAGTGATAAAGTAAAACAATTACATGGCGATTGCATTTCATACAATAAAGCGACAACCATAAGGCTCCTGCCAGTTGCCGATAACTGTTACAAAACATGATCATCTCACACAACAATTTATATGTCATCATGTCTTGACCATATCACATCACAGCAAGCCCTGCAAAAGCAAGTTAGACATCCTTTACTTTGTTGTTGCAAGTTTTATGTGGCTGCTACGGGCTTCTAGCAAGAACCGTTCTTACCTACGCATCACAACCACAATGGTTTTTCGTCAAGTGTGATGTTTTAACCTTCAACAAGGACCGGGCGTAGCCAAACTCGATTCAACTAAAGCTGGAAAAACAGACACCCACTAGCCACCTGTGTGCGAAGCACGTCGGTAGAACCAGTCTCATTAACGCGGTCTAGGCCGCTTCATCCAACAATATCGCCGAATCAAAGTAAGACATGCTGGTAAGCAGTATGACTATTATCGCCCACAACTCTTTGTGTTCTACTCGTGCATATAACATCTACGCATAGACCTGGCTCGGATGCCACTGTTGGGGAATGTAGTATTTAAAAATATTGCCACGCAAGATCTGTCTAGGAGAAGTATAGCAACGAGCGGGGAGAGTGTGTCCACGTACGCTCGTAGACTGAAAGCAGAAGCGTTTAGTAACGCGGTTGATGTAGTCGAACGTTTTCGCGATCCAACCGATCAAGTACCGAACGCACCACACCTCCACGATCTGCACACATTCAGCTCAGTGACGTCCCCCGAACTCTTGATCCAGCTGAGGTCGAGGGAGAGTTCCGTCAGCACGACAACGTGGTGACGGTGATGATGAAGTTACCGGTGCAGGGCTTCGCCTAAGCACTACGAAAATATGACCGAGGTGTGAAACTATGGAGGGGGGCACCGCACATGGCTAAAAGATCAACTTGTGTGTTCTAGGGTGCCCCCTTCCCCACATATGTAAAGGATGGAGGGAGGAGGAGGTCTGACAGGGGTGGCGCGCCCAAGGGGGGGAGTCCTACTCCAAGTAGGATTCGACCCCCCTTCCTACTCCCACAAGGAGAAGGGGGAAGGACGAGGAGAAGCGAAGGAAACGGGGGGCTGGCCCCCTAGCCCTAGTCCAATTCGGTTTGGGCTAGGGGGCGCCACTCCTTGGCCTGCCCCCTCTCTTCCACCACTAGGCCCATGAGGCCCAATAACTTCCCGGGGGGTTCCGGTAACCCCCGGTACTCCGAAACTTATCTGAAACGACCTGAACCATTCCAGTGTCCGAATGTAACCTTATAATATATGAATCTTTATGTCTCGACCATTTCGAGCCTCCTCGTCATGTCCGTGATCTCATCCGGGACTCCATACAACCTTCGGCCATCAAATCACATAAACTCATAATGCAAATCGTCATCGAACGTTAAGCGTGCGGACCCTACGGGTTCGAGAAACAATGTAGACATGACCGAGACACATCTCCGGTCAATAACCAATAGCGGAACCTGGATGCTCATATTGGCTCCTACGTATACTACGAAGATCTTTATCGGTCAAGACGCACAACAACATACGTTGTTCCCTTTGTCATCGGTATGTTACTTGCCCGAGATTCGATCGTTGGTATGATCATACCTAGTTCAATCTCGTTACCGGCAAGTCTCTTTACTCGTTTTGTAATGCATCATACCACAAGTAACTCATTATTCACATTTCTTGCAAGGCTTATAGTGATGTGCATTACCGAGAGGGCCTAGAGATACCTCTTCAACAATCGGAGTGGCAAATCCTAATCTCGATCTATGCCAACTCAACAAATACCATCGGAGGCACCTATAGAGCATCTTTGTAATCACCCAGTTATGTTGTGACATTTGATAGCACACTAAGTGTTCCTTCGGTATTCGGGAGTTTGCATAATCTCATAGTCATAGGAACATGTATAAGTCATGAAGAAAGCAATAGCAATAAACTAAACGATCGTAGTGCTAAGCTAACGGATGGGTCTTGTCCATCACATCATTCTCTAATGATGTGATGCCATTCATCAAATGACAACACATGTCTATGGGTTGGAAACTTAACCATCTTTGATTAACAAGCTAGTCTAGTAGGGCATACCAGGGACACTCTGTTTGTCTATGTATTCACACTTGTACTAAGTTTCCGGTTAATACAATTCTAGCATGAATAATAAACATTTATCATGATATAAGGAAATATAAATAGCAACTTTATTATTGCCTCCAGGGCATATTTCCTTCATGTATTTGGTCAATAGTTGGGTTGCCCGGCTCCTGTGGTTACCACCTTACGTTTCGCTTGTTTGGCTAAGGTAGTAAAGGGAGAACTACTGCGATTGTGTTTTTATAAACCACAAGTATAGGGGATCAATTTTAGCCTCTTTAGATAAGTAAGAGTGTCGAACCCAATGAGGAGCTAAAGGTAGAACAAACATTCCCCCAAGTTCTATCGATCACCAATACAACTCTACGCACGCTTAACGTTCGCTTTACCTAAAACAAGTATGAAACTAGAAGTACATTGTAGGTGTTGTTGGATAGGTTTGCAAAAATATAAAGAGCACGTAAATAAAATCTAGGGGCTGTTTATATAAAGACGCAACAAAGTTAGTATAGCGAGTGTGGAAAAGTGGTGGTACGATTTGCGAAATTGTCCCTAAGCAATTGACTACTTTACTAGACCGATAGCAAGTTTTATGTGGGAGAGGCCACTGCTAGCATGTCATCCCTGACTTGGAATTCTATGCACTTATGATTGGAACTATTAGCAAGCATCCGCAACTACTAACGTTCATTAAGGTAAAACCCAACCATAACATTAAGATATATTGGCCCCCCTTCAATCCTGTATGCATCAATTTCTATGCTAGGTTGAAGCTTCTGTCACTCTTGCCCTCCAATACATAGTCCTATCAACATACAACTAACCCTATGGTGCGATCCACGCGCGCGCTCATATGATGGGCACCAAAGGATAGCAACATAACCACAAGCAAATTAAACCAATCATAGCAATTCATCAATTACCGATAGGACAACGAAAATCTACTCAGACATCATAGGATGGCAACACATCATTGGATAATAATATGAAGCATAAAGCGCCATGTCCAAGTAGAGGGTACAGGGGGTTGCGGGAGAGTGGACCTCTGTAGATAGATGGGGGAAGGTGATGAAGATGTTGGTGAAGATGACAGAGGTGTTGGTGTAGATCGCCGTCGCACGATGATGGCCCCGGCGGTGTTCCGGCGCCACCGGGAGAGAGGGGGAGAGGGCCCCCCTTCTTCTTCTTCTTCTTCCTTGACCATCTCCCTAGATGGGAGAAGGGTTTCCCCTCTGGTCCTTGGCATCCATGGCATGGGAGGGGCGTGAGCCCCTCCGAGATTGGATTTGTCTCTCTCTGTTTCTGCGCTCCAGATTCTGCCCCTTCGCCGTTTCTTATATTCCCGGAGATCCGTAACTCCGATTGGGTTGAAATTTGGACACGATTTTTATCCGGATATTGGCTTTCTTGCGGCGAAAGAAGGGCACGAACCGCCTTACAGGGTGGCCACGAGGGTCTAGGTCGTGCCTTACCCATTGGGGCGCGCCCTCACCCTCGTGGGCCCCTCGGGCATCGTCTCACGTTGATTCCACTTCCCAAAATTCACATATATTCCATAAAAAATCTTCGCCAGTTTTATCCCGTTTGGACTCCGTTTGATATGAATTTTTTGCGAAACAAAAACATGCAATAAACAGGAACTGGCACTGGGCACTGGATCAATATGTTAGTCCCAAAAATAGTATAAAAAGTTGCCAAAAGTATGTAAAAGTTGTAGAATATTGGCATGGAACAATAAAAAATTATAGATACAACAGAGACGTATCAGCATCCCCAGGCTTAATTCTTGCTCGTCCTCGAGTAGGTAAATGATAAAAAAGATAATTTTGATGTGGAATGCTACCTAGCATAAACTTGATCATATATCTAATCATGGCATAAGTATTAAGACATAAGTGATTCGAAGCAATAGTTTATAATTTGACATTAAGACAATAATACTTCAAGCATACTAACCAAGCAATTATGTCCTCTCAAAATAACATAGCCAAAGAAAGCTCATCCCTACAAAATCATATAGTTTGGCCATGCTTCATTTTCGTCACACAAAATGCTCCCATCATGCACAACCCCGATGACAAGCCGAGCAATTGGTTCATACTTTTTAACGCACTTCGGCCTTTTCAACCCTCACGCAATACATGAGCGCAAGCCATGGACATATCACTGTGGGTGGAATAGAGTATGATGATAGGGGTTATGTGAGAAGACAAAAAAGGAGAAAGTCTCACATTGACGCGGCTAATCAACGGGCTATGGAGATGCCCATCAATTGATGTCAATACGAGGAGTAGGGATTGCCATGCAATGGATGCACTAGAGCTATAAGTGTATGAAAGCTCAAACTAGAAACTAAGTGGGTGTGCATCCAACTTGCTTGCTCATGAAGACCTCGGGCATTTGAGGAAGCCCATCATCGGAATATACAAGCCAAGTTCTATAATGAAAATTCCCACTAGTATATGAAAGTGATAACTCAAGAGACTCTCTATATGAAGAGCATGATGCTACTCTCAAGCACAAGTGTGGTAAAAGGATAGTAACATTGCCCCTTCTCTCTTTTTCTCATTTTTTTGGTGGGCTTCTTTGGCCTCTTTTTTTTTATTTGGGCTTCTTTGGCCTCTTTTATTTTGATAACCTCACATGGGACAATGTTCTAATAATGATGATCATCACACTTTTATTTACTTACAACTCAATATTACAACTCGATGTCTAGAACAAAGTATGACTCTATATGAATGCCTCCGGAGGTGTACCGGGATGTGCAATGATCTAGCGTATCAAAGATATCAAAAAACGGACAAGCCATGAAAATATCATGCTAGCTATCTTACGATCATGCAAAGCAATATGACAATGAATGCTCAAGTCATGTATATGATGATGATGGAAGTTGCATGGCAATATATCTCGGAATGGCTATGGAAATGCCATGATAGGTAGGTATGGTGGCTGTTTTGAGGAAGATATAACACTACAAAAAAAACACTTCCGTGATGATATGTGTTTGCCATAGTAGGTCACGTTTTCTGCCATGCATGTACATCCATGACAAATTTATGACAGAATCAAGACAGTCATACCTGTGCTGTCGTAGAAGTGTTCCATGACATTACCAAAATTATCATCACGGAAGTGTCCACTTTCACGACGATAAATCGCGCGTCACAGAAGTGCTTTCATCAAGGGTGACCGACACGTGGCATCCACCGTAACGGAACACCGTTAAGCTATCGGGTCCAGTTTTGGATCCGATAACCCGTTAACAGCCCCGACCAATGGGGATTTTCCACGTGCAAAATAATCATTGGCTAGAGGAAACACGTGTCGGCTCACCGTTGGGACAAATGTCATCCACTCATTGGACCCAAAGCACCTATGATACGTCGACACGTGGCACGGCCCAACAGAGGCCCATTCCTGTGAAAAGGCTGGCCCGTTTGACTTGGTCAAAAGGTGGCGGGCCGGCCCACGGCAAGCCTGTTAACGACATGTTCGCATATAGCCCGTTTACAGCCCGCTATCCTAGGGCCCGTTTACGGCCTATCCGAATTAGGCCCAGTAGCGTCATCTGGGCCGTCCAATATAATCCCAGCCCGTTTTAACTTCCGGCCCATGTATGGCCCATGACGTCTTTCATCCCATATGAGGCCCTTAGTAACCCTCGGCCACTTAACGGCCCGTGGTAAAACTGGCCCGTAATGAACAGTGTATCACTTTATACCCATTAACGACCCATTATTCTGTTGGGACGTTTCCAACCCATGTTATCTTTCGCCTTCTCAGGGCCCATTTATTCTTGGGCTCATTTCCAGCATTCGGTTACTTATGAGCCGTTACTGTCATTTTCTGCTTGTGGGCCAAATTCAGCCGGTGGTTACAGTCGGCCCGTTTGTGGCCCGTTAATACGTCGGGCCGTTTTCATGTCGAAAAAACCCGATGGGCTGTTTTCATAGAGTTATCAAATACGGCCTATGAACGGCCCGTTATTGTCCACGAATAGTAGGCGGCCCATGATTGGCGAAATGATGATACGCCCCGTAGAAGGCCCAGGGATCCTACAGCCCGTAAAAGGCCCATGGATCGTACGACCCATAGAAGGCCCATTGATCCTATGGCCCATATAGAAGGCCAATGGATCCTATGGCCCGTAGAAGGCCCATGGATCATACGGCCCGCAATAGGCCCATGGTTACAACAGTCCGTTTGTTGCCATGATTATTTTGGCCTAGTTTACAAAATTAGGTTATTGTGGCCACTAGAAAAACACAGAAAAAGAACTACAGTGACTACAAGCAAACAACTAAACAAGACAATAAGGAAATAAATAAGCAAGCAATTAACGCTAGCCTATTACCTCTATTACACATATTACATCCACTAGGCATCAAAGTTCGCCACCAGTGAAAATATAGGGAACGAAGCAGCATATTACATACACTGGCCGTCAAAATTGGCCACTAGTGCAAATAAACATGGCAGCAAAACAAGAGCATAACTGAAACAACTTCAGAAGAGCTCAAGAAAGGTGGTATCCACCATACTGGCAATAAGCTTAGCAAGCTTATTAGCTTTGTCCTGTTTGGCGCTAAAATCCTCCAATGCTTGCTGTTGCACCAGAAAGTATGCATCTGAATGCCCAGGGACTTTCGCAGTCCTTCCGCTTCTTGTCGCAGTGATACGTCTCCAACGTATCTATAATTTATGAAGTATTCATTCTATTATATTATCTGTTTTGGACGTTTATGGGCTTTATTAAACACTTATAGTATTTTTGGGACTAACCTATTAACCCAGAGTCCAGTGCCAGTTTCTGTTTTTTCCCTTGTTTCACTGTTTCGCAGAAAAGGAATGTCAAATGGATTCCAAACGGAATGAAACCTTCGGGAGCGTGATTTTTGGAACGAACGTGATCCAGGAGACTTGGAGTTGGATTCAAGGAAGCTTCGAGGTGGCCACGAGGCAGGGAGGCGCGCCCCCACCCTTGTGGGCCCTCATGGCTCCCCTGAACGACTTCTTTTGCCTATATATATATCCATATACCCTAAAAACATCGGAGAGTAGAATAGATCAGAAGTTCCGCTGTCGCAAGCCTCTATAGCCACAAAAACCAATCGAGACCCTGTTTCGGCACCTTGCCGGAGGGGGGATCCCTCACCGGTGGCCATCTTCATCATCCCGGCGCTCTCCATGACGAGGAGGGAGTAGTTCACCCTCGGGGTTGAGGGTATGTACCAGTAGCTATGTGTTTGATCTCTCTCTCTCTCTCGTGTTCTTGAGGTGGTACGATCTTGATGTATCACGAGCTTTGCTATTATAGTTGGATCTTATGATGTTTCTCCCCCTCTACTCTCTTGTCATGGATTGAGTTTTCCCTTTGAAGTTATCTTATCGGATTGAGTCTTTAAGGATTTGAGAACACTTGATGTATGTCTTGCATGTGCTTATCTGTGGTGACAATGGGATATCACGTGATTCAATTGATGTATGTTTTGGTGATCAACTTGCGGTTTCCATGACCTCGTGAACTTATGCATAGGGGTTGGCAGACATTTTCGTCTTGACTCTCCGGTAGAAACTTTGGGGCACTCTTTGAAGTACTTTGTGTTGGTTTGAACAGATGAATCTGAGATTGTGTGATGCATATCGTATAATCATACCCGCGGATACTTGAGGTGACATTGGAGTATCTAGGTGGCATTAGGGTTTTGGTTGATTTGTGTCTTAAGGTGTTATTCTAGTACGAACTCTATGATAGATCAAGCGGAAAGAATAGCTTTGTGTTATTTTACTATGGACTCTTGAATAGATTGATCAGAAAGAATAACTTTGAGGTGGTTTCGTACCCTACCATAATATCTTCGTTTGTTCTCTGCTATTAGTGACTTTGGAGTGACTCTTTGTTGCATGTTGAGGGATAGTTATATGATCCACTTATGTTATTATTGTTGAGAGAACTTGCACTAGTGAAAGTATGAACCCTAGGCCTTTTTTCAACACATTGCAATACCGTTTACACTCACTTTTACCACTTGCTACCTTGCTGTTTTTACATTTTCAGATTACAAAAACTATATCTGCCATCCATATTGCACGTGTATACTATCTCTTCACCGAACTAGTGCACCTATACAATTTACCATTGTATTGGGTGTGTTGGGGACACAAGATACTCTTTGTTATTTGGTTGCAGGGTTGTTTGAGAGAGACCATCTTCACCCTACGCCTCCCACGGATTGATAAACCTTAGGTCATCCACTTGAGGGAAATTTGCTACTGTCCTACAAACCTCTGCACTTGGAGGCCCAACAACGTCTACAAGAAGAAGGTTGCGTAGTAGACATCAAGCTCTTTTCTAGCGCCGTTGCCGGTGAGGTGAGTGCTTGAAGGTATATCTTTAGATCTTGCAATCGAATCTTTTAGTTTCTTGTTTTATCACTAGTTTAGTCTATAAAAGAAAACTAAAAAATGGAATTGAGGGTGCCTCATATGCTTCATCTTTTTAATGTCTTCCGTGAAAATAAGGATTCCGATAATTGTGCTCAATTGCTAGAGGAAGAATGCATTAAAATGTTTGGCACTAAACCTTTGAGTGATGAGCATGATTGCAATGTTGTTAGTATGAATTCTTTGAATACCCATGATGCTAATGATATGCAAAGCCACAAGCTTGGGGATGCTATGTTTGATGAAGATGATATTTTTAGTCCCCCAAGTTTTGATGTGCAAATTTATTATGATGAAAGCATGCCTCCTATCTATGATGATCATTGTGATGACACGTATGATATAATGAATAAAGATAACAATGAAACTTGTCATCATGATTTTAATTTTCAATTGGATTATGCTTCACATGATAGTTATTTTGTTGAGTTTGCTCCCACTACTATTGATGAGAATAAATTTGCTTATGTGGAGAGTAGTAAAATTTCTATGCAAGTAGATCATGAAAAGAATGCTTTAGGTGCTGGTTATATTGTTGAATTCATTCATGATGCTACTGAAAATCATCATGAGGGAGGAATATATGCTTGTAGGAATTGCAATAATATCAAGTTTCCACTCTATGTGCTTAAAGTTTTGAAGTTATGCTTGTTTTGCCTTCCTATGCTAGTTGATTATTGTTCTTATAAGTTATTTTCTCACAAAATCCCTATGCATAGGAAGAGGGTTAAACTTAAATGTGCTAGTCATATTCTTCATGATGCTCTCTTTATGTTTCAATTCTTATGTCTTATGTGAGCATCATTGAAATCATCATGCCTAGCTAGGGGCGTTAAACGATAGCGCTTGTTGGGAGGCAACCAAAATTTTATTTTTGTTTCTTGATTTTTGTTTCTGTATAGTAATAAATAATTCATCTAGCTTCTGGTTAGATGTGGTTTTATGTTTTAATTAGTGTTTGTGCCAAGTAGAACCTTTGGGAAGACTTGGGTGAAGTCTTTATGATGAAGCTGTAAAAAACAGAAACTTTAGCGCTCACGAGATTAGCTACAACTTTTTACTGGAGTGTGATTTTAAGTTGATTATTTTTGAAGAAGATTAATAGACAAATTCCTCAGGTCCACCAATTTATTTCAGAATTTTTGGAGTTCCATAAGTATACGTTTGATACATATTACTACAGAGTGTTCTGTTTTTGACAGATTCTGTTTTCTATGTGTAGTTTGCTTATTTTGATGAATCTATGAGTAGTGTCGGAGGGTATGAACCATAGAGAAGTTGGAATACAGTAGATATTAAACCAATATAAATAAATAATGAGTTCACAACAGTAGCTAAGTGGTGGTTTTATTTTCTTATACTAACGGAGCTTACGAGTTTTCTGTTAAGTTTTGTGTTGTGAAGTTTTCAAGTTTTGGGTAAAGATTCGATGAACTATGGAATAAGGAGTGGCAAGAGCCTAAGCTTGGGGATGCCCAAGGCACACCAAGGTAATATTCAAGGAAAACCAAGAGCCTGAGCTTGGGGATGCCCCGGAAGGCATCCCCTCTTTCGTCTTCGTCCATCAGTAACTTTACTTGGAGCTATATTTTTATTCACCACATGATATGTGTTTTGCTCGGAGCGTAATTTTCGTTTGTTGGTATTTGTTTTCTTTAATTTATAATAATGTTTTTCATATTTATTTTCAATAAAAGTGACATTGATAGCCTTTACTATGCTTATTTTACAAGTCTACATGTTGCTGATTGAAAACAGAAAGTTTACCGCTGTTGCAAACAATTCCCTAGAAAAGTCAGGATGTGATAAAATTTTGAACCTTTTGAATAATAAGCTATGGTAAAATTACTACAGTGGGAATTTTCTTTCATAATTTTTGGAGCTAGGGAAGTATGGATCTTGCTGCATTCTTTACAGGCTGTCCTGTTTAGGCAGATTGCTGTTATGTTTGCATTGTTTGCATATGTTTGATTCTTTAATGATTCTATTTGAGGATAGGACTATTAAATATGCAGATACATTTAGTATTCCATGTTGAATAATAATTTTAGTGATTTTCTACAGTATAGTATGATAAGGTTTTTGCATTGGTTTATACTAACTTATCTCACGAGTCCTTGTTGAGTTTTATGTGGATGAAGCTCTGGAGATTTAGGGAGACCGTGATATGAGAGGAATTAAGGAGACACAAAAGTTCCAGCTTGTGGATTCCCAAGGCATCCCAAGATAATATTTCAATAAGTCTCAAGCGTCTAAGCTTGGGGATGCCCCGGTTGGCATCCCACCTTTCTTCTTCGACAACTATCGGTTAGTATCGGTTGATCCTAAGTTTTTGCTTCTTCACGTGATGTTTGCTATTCTTAGAATGTCATTTTATTTTGTTTTGCTTGCTGTTTGAATAAAATATCAAAATCCGAAATTCTTAAATGAGACAGAGTCTTCACATAGCTAAATAATTATTTAACTACCCATTGATCTTCGCTTATATCTTTTTGGAGTAGTTTGTCATTTACTCGTGTGCTTCACTTATATCCTATGAGTAAATGGTTGAATGAATTGAATATCATAAATCTGAAATTATATATGTTTCATATGCTTATCCCATGGGGAGTAATGACTTTACATATAAGAAGTAGAGGTGGTAAATTTATTGAAGGTTAGCAAACATAGTATTGGTCACTTGAACAATTCATGAAAGAATATTGAGGGAAAAGAGATTTCACATATAAATATACTATCTTGGACATCTTTTGTAATTGTGAGAACTCATTAAAATATGACATGCTAAAATGTTGATGTTGGACAAGGAAGACAATGTAATGGGTTATGTTTTCTTATATCCGAACTAAAGTATATTGTCATGGATCGCCCAACACGTTGAGCTTGCCTTTCCCCCTCATGCTAGCCAAATTCTTTGCACCAAGTAGAGATACTACTTGTGCTTCCAAACATCCCTTAAACCAGTATTGCCATGAGATTCCACCATACCTACCTATGGATTGAGTAAGATGCTTCAAGTAAGTTGTCATCGGTGCATGCAATAAAAATTACTCTCTAAATATGTATGATCTTTTAGTGTGGAGAAAATAAGCTTTATACGATATTGTGATATGGCAGCAATAAAAGAAACGGACTGCATAATAAAGGTCCCTATCACAAGTGGCCATATAAAGTGATGTTCCCTCGCACTAAGATTTTGTGCATCCAACTATAAAAGCGCATGTGAACCTCTGCTTCCCTCTGCGAAGGGCCTATCTTTTACTATTGTCTTTTACCTTATGCAAGAGTCATGGTGATCTTCACCTTTCCTTTTTACATTTTATCCTTTGGCAAGCACCTTGTGTTGGAAAGATTCTTATATATATATATATATATATATATATATATATATATATATATATATATATATATATATATATATATATATATCCAATTGGATGTAAGGCATCATGAGCTATTATTGTTGACATTACCCTTGAGGTAAAAGGTTGGGAGGCGAATCTATAAGCCCCTATCTTTCTCTATGTCTGATTAAAACTTTGAACCCATAAATATCGCGTGAGTGTTAGCAATTGTGAAAGACTAAATGATAGTTGAGTATGTGGAGTTTGCTAAATCAAAGCTCTGACATAGACTCTTCTTGAAAATAAGATGAATTGTAATTGTTTTATGACTGATAACACGGTTTGTTAGTTTTCAAGAAAGTTTATGATATATACTTTAACATGTGAATAGCTTGTTACTTGATCATGAGAAGCTTTATGAGATGAGCTACTGTTATGATATATAAGGATGCTAGAAAAGGTGATTGAAATTATCATTGATCAAACTTGTGCACCTGCTAGCATTCACACTTCATAAATTACTTCTTTTACCATTTACGTACTCGAGGACGAGCATGAATTAAGCTTGGGGATAATGATACGTCTCCAACGTATCTATAATTTATGAAGTATTCATGCTATTATATTATCTATTTTGGATGTTTATGGGCTTTATTAAACACTTTTATATTATTTTTGGGACTAACCTATTAACCAAGAGCCCAGTGCCAGTTTCTGTTTTTTCCCTTGTTTTAGTGTTTCACAGAAAAGGAATGTCAAACGGAGTCCAAATGGAATGAAACCTTCGGGAGCGTGATTTTTGGAACGAACGTTATCCAGGAGACTTGGAGTTGAAGTCAAGGAAGCTTCGAGGTGGCCACGAGGCAGGGAGACACGCCTGCCCCCCTGGGCGCCCCCACCCCTCGTGGGCCCCTTGTGGCTCCCCTGACCGACTTCTTTCGCCTATATATATCCATATACCCTAAAACCATCGGAGAGTAGAATAGATCGGGAGTTCCGCCGCCGCAAGCCTCTATAGCCACCAAAAACCAATCAGAACCCTGTTCCGGCACCCTGCCGGAGCGGGGATCCCTCACCGATGGCTATCTTCATCATCCCGGCGCTCTCCATGACGAGGAGGGAGTAGTTCACCCTCGGGGCTAAGGGTATGTACCAGTATCTATGTGTTTGAATTCTCTCTCTCTCTCTCTCTCTCTCTCTCTCTCTCTCGTGTTCTTGAGGTGGTACGATCTTGATGTATCGCGAGCTTTGCTATTATAGTTGGATCTTATGATGTTTCTCCCCCTCTACTCTTTGTAATGGATTGAGTTTTCCCTTTGAAGTTATCTTATCGGATTGAGTCTTTAAGGATTTGAGAACACTTGATGTATGTCTTGCATGTGCTTATCTGTGGTGACAATGGGATATCACGTGCTTCACTTGATGTATGTTTTGGTGATCAACTTGCGGGTTCCGTGACCTCGTGAACTTATGCATAGGGGTTGGCACACGTTTTTTTCTTAACTCTCCGGTAGAAACTTTGGGGCACTCTTTGAAGTACTTTGTGTTGGTTTGAATAGATGAATCTGAGATTGTGTGATGCATATCGTATAATCATACCCACGGATACTTGAGGTGACATTGGAGTATCTAGGTGACATTAGGGTTTTGGTTGATTTGTCTCTTAAGGTGTTATTCTAGTACGAACTCTATGATAGATCGAACGGAAAGAATAGCTTCGTGTTATTTTACTACGGACTCTTGAATAGATTGATCAGAAAGAATAACTTTGAGGTGGTTTCTTACCCTACCATAATCTCTTCGGTTGTTCTCCGCTATTAGTGACTTTGGAGTGAGTCTTTGTTGCATGTTGAGGGATAGCTATATGATCCAGTTATGTTATTATTGTTGAGAGAACTTGCACTAGTGAAAGTATGAACCCTAGGCCTTGTTTCAACGCATTGCAATACCGTTTACGCTCACTTTTACCTCTTGCTACCTTGCTGTTTTTATATTTTCAGATTACAAAAACCTATATCTACTATCCATATTGCACGTGTATCACTATCTCTTCACCGAACTAGTGCACCTATACGATTTACCATTGTATTGGGTGTGTTGGGGACACAAGAGACTCTTTGTTATTTGGTTGCAGGGTTGTTTGAGAGAGACCATATTCAACCTATGCCTCCCACGGATTGATAAACCTTAGGTCATCCACTTGAGGGAAATTTGCTACTGTCCTACAAACCTCTGCACTTGGAGGCCCAACAATGTCTACAAGAAGAAGGTTGCGTAGTAGACATCACGCAGCACATCTGATCGATGTCTTTTAGCTTGTAGTTGACACTCAAGAAACCGAACTGATTCAGACAGTGAGTTTGAATAGCTTGTGCAAGCGGTAGTGGCCAGTAACTCGAGCACTAAACCAAGACAGGAATTTGGGATTGTCTCACTGTCTTCGAGATAGTCTTCCTTAGCTGTTTTATCAGCTTTGTTGGAGACCAACAAGGATGTGTCACTATCCTGAACCTTATCTGCATTACTTCCTTTACCATTGCTTAATAAGGTGCTCTTCCCCAATATTCTGTCAGCATTCTAAAAGAAGAAACAAGCAGACACATAACAGGTTTAGCATGTACTAGTATACGAAACTCATTTCTGTGAACCAGTTCATTAGTAAGGTGGACAAGATTAAACTACCAAGTCTTCTATTGCCAAGTACTAGTACATAATAAAAGCATCAAACAAACATATATCTATGTCCTATGGTCACAGCATTGTCTTGCCAAATCAAAATAGAGACACGGTTCAAATCATATTAGTTCAAGACAAAGCAGCAGTGAAAGAATACAGAGCGTGGGAAACTACACGGCACAACAAGATTTCAGATGGGTACCACGGGTCTACATGTACAACAACACTGTTGGCTCTATTGTGATGCTAGTAATGTGCATGATATAAGAAGTCAAATGTATACACAATTGAAATTGAAATCAATAGAGCTATTGATAAGAGCAAGCCTGTTAAAGAAACATGCGTGAACATACCTGCTGTGCCATTGGAGTTTCGATTGGATCCTTCAATTTAAAAATAAGTTTTTATGAGTAAATACAGTGATACAAGAGCAAAGCAGTATGCACGATAGCAATCATATTTAAAAAAGGCGCGCCTAAGCGAGCGCTTAAGCGTGCCTAGGCTCTAGGCATTGGCGAAACGCATTGCGCATAACTACGCTTAATCTGTGCATAACTGCGCACAAGCATGCGCTTTGGTCAGTAAAGCGCAAGGCGGTGGCAAAACGCAAAATTAATGCCTAGCGCTTTTATGAACTATGATAGCAATGGAATCTTAAATTAGAACAGTTGTTCTTCAGGTTTAGGCACTTGTTCTACATGAACAGAGTACAGTAAGACGCAAGAATATAGTACTTAAAATAGAAAATGAGCTCATAGACCTTACCACATTCTTGGTTCGGGACCAGTACAGAACAAGGCGTTCCTAGTCATCCTCCAGTAAATGTGTCTCAGGAGAACGTAAGGAAATTTGATGAGTTTCTTTGCCGGTGAAGTACGTTTTCTTCAGGTAATTCCGATACTGCCACCAAGCATTCTTGAAGATAGCAGAGGTATTAGCACAGGTTACCTCATCCTGAGTTTCCAAATCGGTACTTCTCTATAGAGAAAAATGGGCAAATTTGTTGTATTATAACCATCATGGAGGTAGGATGTATGGGACAAAGCAAAGTAATTGCCATGAATAATATTACTTACACATAACTCCTGGACAAACACCTGCAACTGGCATTTTCCTTCATCTTCAGTATAATATTTCCAAGATGGGAAGATACGCACATACGATTTAACAACATCAAATGCAATAGATGCTAAACTACGACTAGCTGGTTGTGCTTCCTCCACCGGAATAGGCGTACTAACTGGTGGAGTTGGGGCTCGCCGTGGTAGTACTGGCCCTTTGGGCACTGGAGCTTCCTTACTAACTGCTCTTGTTTGGAAGCTCTGTGGTGAGATGGTGTTGTGTCAACAGGAACTGGGTTACTATCTGCTAGGGTTGGGGTTAGATTGGGTGAAGCTGGTTCTCTGTCCATCGTAGTAGGGGTACAATCTACGAGAGTTTGGGTTATGTGTGGTAGGGCCGGTTCTCGTGCATGTACAACCGGGGTGCTATCTCCACCAAGAGGTAGCATTGTTTTATTTGAAGACTGTGTTTTTAGTCCGCTAGATGTTGGCATCACCCGCTCCAATTCAAATGGCTGATAAACAGGGAACATAGTTGAATGTACAGACATTGTATGAGAGACAGATGCAATAGATAGTGTGGAAAAAAGAGGGCATGAAATAGTTGACATGTATATTATTTAACTAAAACGGATATCATGACATAATTTCAGATATATGATGTCTATCTAAACTGGATAGCATAGCATAACATAATTCAAAGATATGATGAATAACTGAACAGGATCGCATGACATAATTCACCTACATGTTATCTAAGTAATCAGGATCGCATCATTTAATTCACATATGTGATTTATATGCTAAACAAAGGGCATTAGATATGATGTCTAAACTAAGAACATGGTGTTTAATATTGTGTATATGATGTCTAAACTACGCAATGCAAGACACCATATGCATGATATGAGAAATATAACTGTGCCAAGTTAGAGCATACACCTCGGTGGGGGAATAGGTCTGGTCATCTGTCTCTGAATCCATCTCTGAGGAGCTATCGGGACCCAACAAGAGATCTGCTTCGACAGGTAGCACTGTCTGCTCTGAAGGCCTTGTTTTCACTCCAGATTTTTCAATCTCCCACCCAAATGACTGATTCACAGGAAGAGTAGTTTAATGTACAAACATTGTCGACAAATGGAAATGTAATGAAGAAAAGGATGGGCAAGATATCATTCAAATATATGATGCCTGGTTAAACAGGATGGCATTGCACATTTCACGTATATTATGGCTGGCTAAAAGACATGAGACTGCATAATTCCCATATATGATATAGAAACTAAATAGGTGGCATTACAGAACATGTCTAAGCTAAGTAGATGACATATATGATGTCAAAAGTAGGCACTACAAGGCAACATATGCATGATATGACTAACATCATCATGCCAAGGTAGAGAAAACACCTTGGGGGTAAATAGGAGTGGTCAGCAGCGTCTGAATCAGGCTGAGAACAGATATCTTCCTCTGGATTACAATCTGGAGAGGGGTGGGGAGGGTTTGCCATTGAACCCACCATGGAGCGATGTCTGCATGACATTGTATTGCCGCGCAAAACTCTTCTCTTTTTCTCTACATGTTCAGCATGACTGTGTACAATATCTGACATGCATACGAAAAAATATGGTGAGATTATGTAAGGAGAGCATGCAGAAATTTAGAGTGATGGTAACAACCAGTGGATGGATCCAAAAATAATGATAGCAGGCTGATGATTGCTTTAATTTAATAGAAAGACAGATGATGATTGCTTTACTATTAGTTTCCCACCCAAGATAAACAACATAGGCATACCCTAGGTGAACCAGATATTAGACAGAGATACTATTCATTGCTTCCTCGGTATGTGCCCCACAACTAATTTAGAACTCAAGTTTGAACATTAATTTGGACCTGACTTGGAGTCCAAGAGGTGAACAGAATGATAAAGTAGCATGTAATTTTAAGCAATGCATAACATAAGCAGAAACAAAAGAGTGTGACCTCTCTTGTGGACCCATGTACTCCTCAGGTTCATCTTCTAAGTCAATGATGGTGATGCCGTTGCGGTGGGTACCGGCGGCAGGGAAGGAGATCTGAGGCGGCGAAAGACGGTCAGGAGTCGTGATGTCTGGTTTGGTGGATGTTTCTGTCGATGGAGCAGCTCAGTTGAGGTGGACAACGTCGCGGCACGAGCAGGACAAACCGCACAAAGTTCCCTTCGACACCTACCTGTAACTGAAGTAATTCCTTAAGGGCTCATTTGGCTTGCATGATTCTAAAAATGCAGGGATAGGAAAAACACCGGAATAGGATAGGAATGCACATGGTAAACAGAGCATTTGTAAACATAGGATTTCTGTCAACTTGAGTGTTTGGTTTACAGGAATTGAAAGAGCAGAGGAATGCAAAGAAACATGGCCAAAATAAAGTGAAACCATATGAAAGCGTGTACAGTTAGAAATGTTATTCTGCCACTAATGCACTTGGTCTTGTTTTCATGCATAGGATTTTGAAAAGTAGGTCCAGGTGGATGTTTTGCTTCATTCCTTTCAACAAAATGCATGAATAATTGAATAGTAGAGTGCCATTGGAAAATTCCCTGTTGCTATGTTTTCACGTCGAACCAAAATAGCCCTAATGGATCGACATGAATGTATAGTAATAAGTGATGCAACAAGTGTACAACCTCTTTGTCGTAGCCGTGTCGACCTCAGCATCATTGGATTGGTCGCTGAAGCAATTGAGGCAGAGGTGGCTGTCAGAGGTGTGGAGGAAAATCTGAGGAATCTGTAGACAGCGTCCAGGGCACTGCTCTATTATGATGGATTGTTCTATCGTTGGAGCAGCTCCGGTGAGCCGTAAGACGTCAAGGCTGAAGCAGCACAAGATAGACACCGTCAATCTCAAGTGGGATTATAATAGCATCTCCAATAGATGATGTAAAATAGATGTAAAATTTACATCACCAAAAACCACCTGACTACAATAGATGAGGTCAAAACTGTTGACTCTGAACTTAACCATCGAAACTGAAATTTACTGTGGAATCTGAATGTTAATGTTGAAACTGAACGCAATGGTAGCAGAGAGGCACTTGACATGTAGTTTAGGGAGGGCCTGCAGTTCATATTCAACCTGCACCCCTCCTGAGCCGCCAACCACCACCGGCCGAACCGCCGGCCCCAGTGCCGCCACGCCGCCCCGAAACAACTCCCCACCACCGGTCCACCGCCGCCCCGGCCAGCCCTATAGCCCCCCTGCCCCCACCCTGAACCCTAAGATAGATAGTGGGGTACCTCTCTGGCGAGCCGCCGTCCCCGCTGCGGGTGGTTCTTCCTTAACTCCGGCGAGCCCCCCCACCCCTGAAAATCGACTGACCCAAAAGTCGATTCATTGGACTGGAGTGTAGCTAAATCGGAGCAGAGCAACAACATGAGCGAGGGGGAGAGCAGCAGCAGCAGATCCGGCTGGTATGGACACTGCCGCCGAAGGGGCCTCACACTGGGGGAGAGCCGCCGTAGAGATGCCGCCCGTGGCGCCGGCTTCAAGGTAGCCGCTTGATACGTCTCCAACGTATCATTAATTTTTGATTGCTATGCTATATTATCTACTGTTTTGGACATTATTGGGCTTTATTATTCACTTTTATATTATTTTTGGGACTAGCCTATTAACCGGAGGCCCAGCCCAGAATTGCTGTTTTTTTGCCTATTTCAGAGTTTCGCAGAAAAGGAATATCAAACGGAGTCCAAACGGAATGAAACCTTCGGGAACGTGATTTTTAGGAAGATTAGGATCCGGGAGACTTGGACCCTACGTCAAGAAACAAGGGAGGAGGCCACGAGGTAGGGGGCGTGCCTACCCCCCACCCCCAGGCACGCCCTCCACCCTCGTGGGCCCCCTGTTGCTCCACCGACGTACTCCTTCCTCCTATATATACCTACGTATCCCCAAACGATCAGATACGGAGCCAAAAACCTAATTCCACCGCCGCAACCTTCTGTACCCACGAGATCCCATCTTGGGGCCTGTTCCGGAGCCCCGCCGGAGGGGGCATCCATCACGAAGGGCTTCTACATCAACACCATAGCCTCTCCGATGAAGTGTGAGTAGTTTACCTCAGACCTTCGGGTCCATAGTTATTAGCTAGATGGCTTCTTCTCTCTTTTTGGATCTCAATACAATGTTCTCCCCTCTCTTGTGGAGATCTACTCGATGTAATCTTCTTTTTGCGGTGTGTTTGTTGAGACCGATGAATTGTGGGTTTATGATCAAGATTATCTATGAACAATATTTGAATCTTCTCTGAATTCTTCTATGTATGATTGGTTATTTTTGCAAGTCTCTTCGAATTATCAGTTTGGTTTAGCCTACTAGATTTATCTTTCTTGCAATGGGAGAAGTGCTTAGCTTTGGGTTCAATCTTGCGGTGTCCTTTCCCAGTGACAGTAGGGGCAGCAAGACACGTATTGTATTGTTCCCATCGAGGATAACAGGATGGTTTTTTTTATCATATTGCATGAATCTATCCCTCTACATCATGTCATCTTGCTTAAGGCGTTACTCTGTTTCCTTGAACTTAATACTCTAGATGCATGTTGGATAGCGGTCGATGAGTGGAGTAATAGTAGTAGATGCAGGCAGGAGTCGGTCTACTTGTCTCGGACGTGATGCCTATATACATGATCATACATAGATACTCTCATAACTATGCTCAATTCTGTCAATTGCTCAATAGTAATTCGTTCACCCACCGTAAAATACTTATGCTCTTGAGAGAAGCCACTAGTGAAACCTATGGCCCCCGGGTCTATCTTCATCATATTAATCTTCCAATACTTAGTTATTTCCTTTGCTTTTTACTTTTCTTTTATTTTACTTTGCATCTTTATCACAAAAATACCAAAAATGTTATCCTATCATATCTATCAGATCTCACTCTCGTAAGTGACCGTGAAGGGATTGACAACCCCTTATCGCGTTGGTTGCGAGGAGTTATTTGCTTTGTGCAGGTACGAGGGACTCGCCCGTAGCCTCCTACTGGATTGATACCTTGGTTCGCAAAAACTGAGGGAAATACTTACGCTACTTTGCTGCATCATCCTTTCCTCTTCAAGGAAATCCAACGCAGTGCTCAAGAGGTAGCAAGAAGAATTTCTGGCACCGTTTCCGGGGAGTCTACGCAAAAGTCAACATACCAAGTACCCATCACAAACCCTTATCTCCCGCATTACATTATTTGCCATTTGCCTCTCGTTTTCCTCTCCCCCACTTCACCCTTGCCATTTTATTCGCCTTCTCTTTTTCGTTCTCCTTCTTCTTTTTGCCCCTCGCTCTCTCTGTCGTTATGTCTGAAATTGGGGAAATTATTGCCGATATGGACAATAATAATATCATAGAAAATTATGATGCTCCTGCTGAAGAACTCCCTACCTTGCATACAAAAAGATTTTGAATTGGTAGTGGTAATATTATTGGAAAAGGAGTTATTCAAGATTTCTTTACTTGTGCTGGCACTTTGCCTTCTATGGGTGGTTCTATTCTCCATAGAACTAGTAGTCTGGCCGACGCTATTACCATGCCTATAGTTGAACTTGAAAGGCAATTTATGCACTTGCATCCTTGCATACAAAGAATTTTTCTAGAATTCTCCAATATTGAGCATTCTTCTGTTAAGCATGCCGCCACTATATTTTTAGCTCATGAGTTTAGACTTATAATAAAAGAGGCCAAAGAAATCTTTGCACATTATAGGGTAGATGCTAGTCATCCTCCCATTGAAGCTGTCCTTTTTAATCAAGAAGACATGATGCGTTTACAATCTTTAGATCATATTGCTTATAACAAAAATCTTAGGAAAAAGGTTCCCGCCGATGTTCTAGTTGACAGAATTTCTGAGCTTAATGATGACTTTGCTATCCAGAATAATGGATTAGGTTTTCCTCTTGAATGAAGGCTTGTGACTTTTTTGCCAAAAGAATGCTCTTAATGATGAATTGGTTGTGCATTAGAAAGGGCCTAGGGAGGAACCCATACCTCCCGAGATTGATCCTGGGGACTTTTGTCCCATTAAATTTAGCCCTTTTGATTATTTTTGCTTGCCTCAAAGAAAACTTGCTGCTGAACGTAGAGAATATGAGAAAAGTTTTCATGACTTGTCATACCACTATTATGGCAATACCTAGATCTATCCTTGCTATTATGCCTAGCTAGGGCCGTTAAACGATAGCGCTTGTTGGGAGGCAACCCAATTTTATTTTTAGTTTTTTGCTTTTTGCTTCTGTTTAGGAATAAATATTTGTTCTAGCCTCTGATTGGATGTGTTTTTATGTTTTAATTAGTGTTTGTGCCAAGTTAAACCTATAGGATCTTCGTGGATGATAGTTATTTGATCTTGCTGTAATTTCCGGAAACTTTCTGTTCACGAAAACAATTGTTAAAAATCACCAGAACGTGATAAAATACTGATTCCAGTTGCTGATGGTCAATAAACAAATATTCTAAGTCGTCCTATTTTGGTAGATTTTTTGGAGTTCCAGAAGTTTGCGTTAGTTGCATATTACTACAGATTGTTCTGTTTTTGACAGATTCTATTTTTTCGTGTTTTATTTGCTTATTTTGATGAATCTATTGCTAGTAAAATAGTTTATAAACCATAGATAAGTTGGAATACAGTAGGTTTAACACCAATATAAATAAAGAATGAGTTCATTACAGTACCTTGAAGTGGTCTTTTATTTTCTTTCGCTAACGGGGCTCAAGAGATTTCTGTTGAGTTTTGTGTTGTGAAGTTTTCAAGTTTTGGGTGAAAGATTTTGATGGATTATGGAACAAGGAGTGGAAAGAGCCTAAGCTTGAGGATGCCCATGGCACCCCCAATATAATATAAGGACACCAAAAAGCCAAAGCTTGGGGATGCCCCGTAAGGCATCCCCTCTTTCGTCTACTTCCATCGGTAACTTTACTTGGAGCTATATTTTTATTCACCACATGATATGTGTTTTGCTTGGAGCGTCTTGTATTATTTGAGTCTTTGTTTGTTATTTTACTACAATCATCCTTGCTGTACACACCTTTTGAGAGAGCCATACATGATTTGGAAATTATTAGAATACTCTATGTGCTTCACTTACATCTTTTGAGTTCTATAGTTTTGTCTAGCGCTTCACTTATATCTTTTAGAGCACGATGGTGGATTCGCTTTGTAGAAACTATTGATCTCTCATGCTTCACTTAGATTATTTTGAGAGTCTTAAATAGCATGGTAATTTTCTTAAATAATCCTAATATGCTTGGTATTCAAGATTTGTAAAAGCTTTCTTATGAGTGTGTTGAATACTAAGAAAAGTTTGATGCTTAATAAATGTTTTGAGATATAAAGATGGTGATATTAGAGTCATGCTAGTTGAGTAGTTGTGAATTTGAGAAATACTTGTGTTAAAGTTTGTGATTCCCGTAGCATGCACGTATGGTGAACCGTTATGTGATGAAGTCGGAGCATGATTTATTTATTGATTGTCTTCCTTATGAGTGGCGGTCGGGGTCGAGCGGTTGTCTTTTCCTACCAATCTATCCCCCTAGGAGCATGCGCATAATACTTTGTTTTGATAACTTGTAGATTTTTCAATAAGTATATGAGTTCTTTATGACTAATGTTGAGTCCATGGATTATATGCACTTTCTCCCTTCCACCATTGCTAGCCTCTCTAATACCACGCACTTATCGCCGGTATCATACACCCACCATATAACTTACTCAAAATAGCCACCATACCTACCTATCATGGCATTTCCATAGCCATTCCGAGATATATTGCCATGCAACTTTCCACCGTTCCATTTATTATGACACGCTCCATCATTGTCATATTGCTTTGCATGATCATGTAGTTGACATTGTATTTGTGGCAAAGCCACCGTTCATAATTCTTTCATACATGTCACTCTTGATTCATTGAATATCCTGGTACACCGCTGGAGGCATTCATATAGAGTAATATTTTGTTCTAAGTATCGAATTGTAATTGTTGAGTTGTAAGAAAATAAAAGTGTGATGATCATCATTATTAGAGCAATGTCCCAAGTGAGGAAAGGATGACGGAGACTATGATTTCCCCACAAGTCGGAATGAGACTCCGGACTAAAAAAAGAGGAAAAAAAGAGGCCATAAAAAAAGAAAAGGCCCAAATTAAAAAATGAGAGAAAAAGAGAGAAGGGACAATGTTACTATCCTTTTAGCACACTTGTGCTTCAAAGTAGCACCTTGATCTTCATGATAGAGAGTCTCTCATTTTGTCGCTTTCATATACTAGTGAGAATTTTTCATTATAGAACTTGGCTTGTATATTCCAATGATGGGCTTCTTCAAATGCCCTAGGTCTTCGTGAGCAAGCGAGTTGGATGCACACCCACTTAGTTTCTTTTGTTGAGCTTTCATATACTTATAGCTCTAGTGCATCCGCTGCATGGCAATCCCTACTCACTCACATTGATATCTATTAATCGGCATCTCCATAGCCCGTTGAT
Source organism: Aegilops umbellulata (assembly GCA_032464435.1). Lineage (NCBI taxonomy): Eukaryota > Viridiplantae > Streptophyta > Magnoliopsida > Poales > Poaceae > Aegilops > Aegilops umbellulata. The sequence goes on from CP136055.1 coordinate 91,038,307, forward strand.
ACGCCTAGTTGGTGTGAGACTATCTTCTCCCTTTTGTCTTCTCCACAACCACCATTCTATTCCACATATAGTACTATATCCATGGCTCACGCTCATGTATTGCGTGAAGATTGAAAAAGTTTGAGAATGTCATAAGTATGAAACAATTGCTTGGCTTGTCATCGGGGTTGTGCATGATTTAAATACTTTGTGTGGTGAAGATAGAGCATAGCCAGACTATATGATTTTGTACGGATAACTTTCTTTGGCCATGTTATTTTGAGAAGACATGATTGCTTTGGTAGTATGCTTGAAGTCTTATTATTTTTATGTCAATATTAAACTTTTGTCTTGAATCTTTCGGATCTGAATATTCATACCACAATTAAGAAGAAATTACATTGAAATTATGCCAAGTAGCACTCCGCATCAAAAATTCTGTTTTTATCATTTACCTACTCGAGGATGAGGAGGAGTTAAGCTTGGGGATGTCTGATACGTCTCCAATGTATCTATAATTTTTGATTGCTCCATGCTATATTATCTACTGTTTTGGACACTATTGGGCTTTATTATTCACTTTTATATTATTTTTGGGACTAACCTATTAACCGGAGGCCCAGCCCAGAATTGCTGCTTTTGCCTATTTCAGAGTTTCGCAGAAAAGGAATATCAAACGGAGTCCAAACGGAATGAAACCTTCGGGAACGTGATTTTTAGGAAGATTATGATCCGGAAGACTTGGAGCCTACGTCAATAAACAAGGGAGGAGGCCACGAGGTAGGGGGGCGCGCCTACCCTCCCCCCAGGCGCGCCCTCCACCCTCGTGGGCCCCCTGTTGCTCCACCGACGTACTCCTTCCTCCTATACATACCTACATACCCCCAAACGATTAGATACGGAGCCAAAAACCTAATTCCACCGCCGCAACCTTCTGTACCCATGAGATCCCATCTTGGGGCCTGTTCCGGAGCTCCGGCGAAGGGGGCATCCATCACGGAGGGCTTGTACATCAACATCATAGCCTCTCTGATGAAGTGTGAGTAGTTTACCTCAGACCTTCGGGTCCATAGTTATTAGCTAGATGGCTTCTTCTCTCTTTTTGGATCTCAATACAATGTTCTCCCCCTCTCTTGTGGAGATCTATTCAATGTAATCTTCTTTTTGCGGTGTGTTTGTTGAGACCGATGAATTGTGGGTTTATGATCAAGATTATCTATGAACAATATTTGAATCTTCTCTGAATTTTTTTATGCATGATTGGTTATCTTTGCAAGTCTCCTCGAATTATCAGTTTGGTTTGGCCTACTAGATTGATCTTTCTTGCAATGGGAGAAGTGCTTAGCTTTGGGTTTAATCTTCGGTGTCCTTTCCCAGTGACAGTAGGGGCAGTAAGGCACGTATTGTATTGTTGCCATCGAGGATAACAAGATGGGGTTTTTATCATATTGCATGAATCTATCCCTCTACATCATGTCATCTTGCTTAAGGCGTTACTCTGTTTTCTTGAACTTAATACTCTAGATGCATGCTGGATAGCGGTCGATGAGTGGAGTAATAGTAGTAGATGCAGGCAGGAGTCGGTCTACTTGTCTCGGACGTGATGCCTATATACATGACCATACCTAGATACTCTCATAATATGCTCAATTCTGTTAATTGCTCAATAGTAATTCGTTCACCCACTGTAAAATACTTATGCTCTTGAGAGAAGCCACTAGTGAAACCTATGGCCCCTGGGTCTATCTTTATCATATTAATCTTCCAATACTTAGTTATTTCCTTCGCTTTTTTACTTTGCTTTTATTTTACTTTGCATCTTTATCACAAAAATACCAAAAATATTATCCTATCATATCTATCAGATCTCACTCTCGTAAGTGACCGTGAAGGGATTGACAACCCCTTATCGCGTTGGTTGCGAGGAGTTATTTGCTTTGTGCAGGTACGAGGGACTCGCGCGTAGCCTCCTACTGGATTTATACCTTGGTTCTCAAAAACTGAGGGAAATACTTACGCTACTTTGCTGCATCATCCTTTCCTCTTCAAGGAAATCCAACATAGTGCTCAAGAGGTAGCACCGCTCCATGGGGGTGCAGGATGGAGCACCGTCAGTGCCGGGCGGTCGATCTAAGGAGACGGTGTGATGTGATGAGTGTACAACCCCTTTGGTGTCGTCGAGTAGGCCTCGGCTTCATCCGAGGAGTCGGTGAGGATGTTGCGGTTCCGGTGGAGCAGGTTAAGGCGGCGTTGTGGGGATGGAGCAGCCGCGATAGACGAGTCGATCATCGGAGCAGCTCCTTGGAGGTGGAGGACGGGGTGGCTGAATCGGTGGGACGATGAGGTCGACGATGGATCCGCATCCGGGGAGGTGGACGAGGGACGTCGAGTGATGTCTACTACACAACCTTCTTCTTGTAGACGTTGTTGGGCCTCCAAGTGTAGAGGTTTGTAGGACAGTAGCAAATTTCCCTCAAGTGGATGCCCTAAGGTGTATCAATCCGTGGGAGGCATAGGATGAAGATGGTCTCTCTCAAACAACCCTGCAACCAAATAATAAAGAGTCTCTTATGTCCCCAACACACCCAATACAATGGTAAATTGTATAGGTGCACTAGTTCGGCGAAGAGATGGTGATACAAGTGCAATATGGATGGTAGATATAGGTTTTTGTAATCTGAAAATATAAAAACAACAAGGTAACTAATGATAAAAGTGAGCGTAGACGGTATTGCAATGATGGGAAATAAGGCCTAGGGTTCATACTTTCACTAGTGCAAGTTCTCTCAACAATAATAACATAATTGGATCATATAACTATCACTCAACATGCAACAAAGAGTCACTCCAAAGACACTAATAGCGGAGAACAAACGAAGAGATTATGGTCGGGTACGAAACCACCTCAAAGTTATTCTTTCCAATCAATTGATTGGGCTATTCCTATAAGTGTCACAAACAACCCTAGAGTTCGTACTAGAATAACACCTTAAGATACAAATCAATCAAAACCCTAATGTCACCTAGATACTCCAATGTCACCTCAAGTATCCGTGGGTATGATTATACAATATGCATCACACAATCTCAGATTCATCTATTCAATCCAACACAAAGTACTTCAAAGAGTTCCCAAAAGTTTCTACCGGAGAATCAAGACGAAAACATTTGCCAACCCCTATGCATAGGTTCATGGGCGGAACCCGCAAGTTGATCACCAAAACATACATCAAGTGAATCACGTGATATCCCATTGTCACCATAGTTACGCACGGCAAGACATACATCAAGTGTTCTCAAGTCATGAAAGACTCAATCCGATAAGATTACTTCAAAGGGAAAACTCAATCCATTACAAGAGAGAAGAGGGGGAGAAGCAACATCAGATCCAACAATAATAGCAAAGCTCGTGATACATCAAGATCGTGCCAAATCAAGAACACGAGAGAGAGAGAGATCAAACACATAGCTACTGGTACATACCCTCGGCCCCGAGGGTGAACTACTCCCTCCTCGTCATGGAGAGCGCCGGGATGATGAAGATGGCCACCGGTGAGGGTTCCCCCCTCCGGCAGGGTGCCGAAACAGGGTCCCGATTGACTTTTGGTGGTTACAGAGGCTTGCGACGGCGGAACTCCCGATCTAATCTCTATTCTGGAAGTTTTAGGGTACGTGAGTATATATGGGTGCAGGAAGTACGTCGGTGGAGCTTCGGGGGCCCCATGAGGCAGGGGGGCGCGCCCTAGGGGGGCGCCCCCACCCTCGTGGGCACCTCCCTTCTCTCCTGACATGGGGTCCAAGTCCATCCGGTTGCTTTCCTTCCAAAAATAACTTCTCCAGTTGATTTCGTTCCGTTTCGACTTTGTTTGATATTCCTTTTCTTCGAAACACTGAAATAGGCAAAACAGCAATTCTGGGCTGGGCCCCCGGTTAACAGCTTAGTCCCAAAAATAATATAAAAGTGGATAATAAAGCCCAATATTGCCCAAAACAGTAGATAATATAGCATGGAGCAATCGAAAATTATAGATACGTTGGAGACTTATCAAGCATCCCCAAGCTTAATTCCTGCTCGTCCTCGAGTAGGTAAATGATAAAAAAGATAATTTTTGATGTGGAATGCTAGTTGGTGCATAAGTGTGATCAATGATAATTTCCATCACCTTTTCTAGCATCATTATATGTCATAATAGTAGCTCAACTCATAGAACTTTCATGAACAAGTAACAAGCTATTCACATGTTAAAGTATAGATCATAAACTTTCTTGAAAACTAGCAAACCGTGTTATTAGTCATCAAACAATTACAATTCATCCTATTTTCAGGAAGAGTCTATGTCAGAGCTTTAATTTAGCAAACTCCACATACTCAACTATCATTTAGTCTTTCACAATTGCTAACACTCACGCGATATTTATGGGTTCAAAGTTTTAATCAGACACGGAGAAAGATAGGGGCTTATAGATTCGCCTCCCAACCTTTTACCTCAAGGGTAATGTCAACAATAATAGTTCATGATGCCTTACATCCAATTTGGATATATATATCAGAATCTTTCCAACACGAGGTGCTTGCCAAAGGATAAAATGAAAAAGGGAAAGGTGAAGATCACCATGACTCTTGCATAAAATTAAAAGATACGCCCTTCGCAGAGGGAAGTAGGGATTTGTAGAGGTGCTAGAGCTCAAAGCAAAAACAGAGATGAAAATAATTTTGAGAGGTATACTTTCATTGTCAACACAACGACCAAGAGCTCCCAATATCTTCCATACTACATACATTATAGGCGGTTCCCAAACAGAAAGGTAAAGATTTTTACTCCCCCTCCACCAACAAGCATCAATCCATGGCTCGCCCGAAACAACAGGTGCCTCCAACTAACATCAAACCCGGAGGAGTTTTGTTTGCAATTATTTTTGATTTGATTTTGATCTTTTTGATCATGGCACTGGGCATCCCGGTTACCAGCCATTTTCTCGTGAATGATGAGCGGAGTCCACTCATCGTGAGAATAACCCACCTAGTATGGAAGATACTGCTAACCCGTAGTCGCTACATGAGCAATTCGGGCATACAAAACATATTATTATTTGAAGGTTTAGAGTTTGGCACATGCAAATTTACTTGGAACGGCAGGCAAATACCGCATATAGGTAGGTATGGTGGACACTCATGGAAGAAACTTGGTTCAAGGAGTTTGGATGCACAAGTAGTATCTCTACTTGGTCCAAGGAATTTGGCTAGCATGAGGGGGAAAGGCAAGCTCAACATGTTAGGCGATCCATGACAATATACTTTATTTCGGATATAAGAAAACATAACCCATTATGTTGTCTTCCTTGTCCAACATCAACCTTTTATCATGTCATATTTTAATGAGTGCTTACAATTACAAAAGATGTCCATGATAGTATATTTATATGTGAAACCTCCCTTCCTTCAATATTCTTTCATGAAATGTTCAAGTGACCAATACAATGTTTGCTAACCTTCAATAAATCTACCACCTCTACTTATTATATGTGAAGGTATTACTCCCCATGGGATAAGCATATGAAACATGTATAATTTCAGATTTATGACATTCAAATCATTCAACCATTTACTCATAGGATATAAGTGAAGCACACGAGTAAAAGACAAACTACTCCAAAAAGATATAAGTGAAGATCAATGAGTAGTCGAATAATTATGAAACTATGTGAAGACTCTCTAACATTTAAGAATTTCAGATCTTGGTATATTATTCAAACAGCAAGCAAAGCTAAGGAAAATAAAATGACGCTCCAAGCAAAACACATATCATGTGGTGAATAAAAATATAGCTCCAAGTAAAGTTACCGATGAACGAAGACGAAAGGGGGGATGCCTTCTGGGGCATCCCCAAGCTTAGACGCTTGGTTATCCTTGAATATTACCTTGGGGTGCCTTGGGCATCCACAAGCTTAGGATTTTGCCACTCCTTATGCCATATTCCATTGAATCTTTACCCAAAACTTGAAAACTTCACAACACAAAACTTAACAGAAAACTCGTGAGCTCCGTTAGCGAAAGAAAACAAAACACCACTTCATGGTACTGTAATGAACTCATTCTTTATTTATATTGGTGTTAAACCTACTTTATTCCAACTTATCTATGGTTTATAAACTATTTTACTAGCCATAGAGTCATCAAAATAAGCAAACAACACACGAAAAACAGAATCTGTCAAAAACAGAACAGTCTGTAGTAATCCATGACTAACGCAAACTTATGGAACTCAAAAAATTGTAAAATAAATTGGTGGACCTGAGGAATTTTTCTAGTAATCATCTGCAAAAATAATCAACTAAATATCACTCTCCAGTAATAAGTTCTAGCTAATCTCATGAGCGCTAAAGTTTCTGTTTTTTACAGCATGATCATAAAGACTTCACCCAAGTCTTCCCAAAGGTTCTACTTGGCACAAACACTAATTAAAACACAAAACCACATCTAAACAGAAGCTAGATGGATTATATATTACTAAAAATAACCAAATATCAAGAAACTAAAATAAAATTGGGTTGCCTCCCAACAAGCGCTAACGTTTAACGCTCCTAGCTAGGCATGATGATTTCAATGATGCTCACATAAAGGATAAGAATTGAAACATAAAGAGAGAATCATGAAGAATATGACTAGCACATTTAAGTCTAACCCACTTCCTATGCATAGGGATTATGTGATCAAACAATTTATGGGAACAATAATCAGCTAGCATAGGAAGGCAAAACAAGCATAACCTTAAAATTTTAAGCACATAGGGAGGGAACTTGATATTATTGCAATTCCTACAAGCATATGTTCCTCCCACATAATAATTTTCAGTAGAATCATGAATGAATTCAACAATATAACCAGCACCCAAAGCATTCTTTTCATGATCTACTAGCATAGAATTTTTATTACTCTCCACATAAGCAAATTTCTTCTCATGAATAATAGTGGGAGCAAACTCAACAAAACAACCATCATGTGACTGAAAATTAAGATCAAGATGACAAGTTTCATGGTTATCATTATTCTTTAAAGCATATGTGTCATCACAATAATCATCATAGATAGGAGGCACGCTTTCATCATAGTAAATTTGCTCATCAAAGCTTGGGGGACAAAAAATATCATCTTCATCAAACATAGCTTCCCCAAGCTTGTGGCTTTGCATATCATTAGCATCATGGATATTCAAGAAATTCATACTAACAACATTGCAATCATGCTCATCATTCAAATATTTAGTGCCAAACATTTTAATGCATTCTTCTTCTAACACTTTGGCACAATTTTCTTTTCCATCATACTCACGAAAGATATTAAAAAGATGAAGCGTATGAGGTAAACTCAATTCCATTTTCTGGTAGTTTTCTTTTATAAACTAAACTAGTGCTAAAACAAGAAACCAAAAGATTCGATTGCAAGATCTAAAGATATACCTTCAAGCACTAACCTCCCCGGCAACGGCGCCGGAAAAGTGCTTAGTTGACGGGGTGTGAGTGCCGCCTACCTAGCCTCCCCGGCAACGGTGCCAGAAAAGATCTTGATGTATACTACACAACCTTCTTCTTGTAGATGTTGTTGGGCCTCCAAGTGCAGAGGTTTGTAGGACAGTAGCAAATTTCCCTCAAGTGGATGCCCTAAGGTTTATCAATCCGTGGGAGGCGTAGGATGAAGATGGTCTCTCTCAAACAACCCTGCAACCAAATAACAAAGAGTCTCTTATGTCCCCGACACACCCAATACAATGGTAAATTGTATAGGTGCACTAGTTCGGCGAAGAGATGGTGATACAAGTGCAATATGGATGGTAGATATAGGTTTTTGTAATCTGAAAATATAAAAACAACAAGGTAACTAATGATAAAAGTGAGCGTAAACGGTATTGCAATGATGGGAAATAAGGCCTAGGGTTCATACTTTCACTAGTGCAAGTTCTCTCAACAATAATAACATAATTGGATCATATAACAATCACTCGAAATGCAACAAAGAGTCACTCCAAAGACACTATTAGCGGAGAACAAACGAAGAGATTATGGTAGGGTACGAAACCACCTCAAAGTTATTCTTTCCAATCAATCCATTGGGCTATTCCTATAAGTGTCACAAACAGCCCTAGAGTTCGTACTAGAATAACACCTTAAGATACAAATCAACCAAAACCCTAATGTCACCTAGATACTCCAATGTCACCTCAAGTATCCGTGGGTATGATTATACGATATGCATCACACAATCTCAGATTCATCTATTCAATCCAACACAAAGTACTTCAAAGAGTGCCCAAAAGTTTCTACCGGAGAATCAAGACGAAAACGTGTGCCAACCCCTATGCATAGGTTCATGGGAGGAACCCGCAAGTTGATCACCAAGACATACATCAAGTGAATCACATGATATCCCATTGTCACCACAGATACGCACGGCAGGACATACATCAAGTGTTCTCAAGTCATGAAAGACTCAATCCGATAAGATTACTTCAAAGGGAAAACTCAATCCATTACAAGAGAGAAGAGGGGGAGAAGCAACATAATATCCAACTATAATAGAAAAGCTCGTGATACATCAAGATCGTGCCAAATCAAGAACACGAGAGAGAGAGAGAGAGAGATCAAACACATAGCTACTAGTACATACCCTTAGCCCCGAGGGTGAACTACTCCCTCCTCGTCATGGAGAGCACCGGGATGATGAATATGGCCACCGGTGAGGGTTCCTCCCTCCGGCAGGGTGCCGGAACAAGGTCCCGATTGACTTTTGGTGGCTACAGAGGCTTGCGACGGCGCAACTCCCGATCTAATCTCTGTTCTGGAAGTTTTAGGGTACGTGAGTATATATGGGTGCAGGAAGTACGTCGATGGAGCTTCGGGGGCCCCATGAGGCAGGGGGCACGCCCTGGGGGGCACGCGCCCACCCTCGTGGGCACCTCCCTTCTCTCCTGACGTGGGGTCCAAGTCCATCTGGTAGCTTTCCTTTCAAAAATAACTTCTCCAGCTGATTTCGTTCCGTTTCGACTTCGTTTGATATTCCTTTTCTTCGAAAAACTGAAATAGGCAAAAACAGAAATTCTGGGCTGGGCCTCCGGTTAATAGGTTAGTCCCAATAATAATATAAAAGTGGATTATAAAGCCCAATATTGTCTAAAACAGTAGATAATATAGCATGGAGCAATCAAAAATTATAGATACGTTGGAGACGTATCATCGAGCTGTTGCGGTGGACGACGTCGTTGGGGAAGAGGCTCCGGCTGGGTAGCGGTGACGTGGCGGACATAGAAGGGTGGGGTTTCGCGGCTGGAGCAGAGAGGTTATCGCGGCCTGGGATTTCGAATGGTGAAAAGGAGGCGATGGGAGGGGGTGAACCATGACTTAGGGACGCGCTTGTCCAAAATGTAGGGTGTGTTACAAAAGTACCCCCCCCCCCACCAATTTAAACTAGCGGCCCTTTCGGCTCAGGGTTATAAGGGTGATTTCGCGTGTCAGGATTTGGCAGCTAGAGGGAGTTTTCGTGCGCGTTGTAATTTCGGGATAGCAAGGCGCGGGTTGTGAAGGCGACAGTTTTGGGAGCACGATATCTAAATTTTCGGGATTTAACAAGGCGCGGGTTGAATTTTGGGGACAAGCCTAATGTGTAATATTGTACTTGTATGTACCAAATCAATTCGCACTTCCTCAACCAAAAAGAACACGAAAAAAATAAAACTATTCACACCACAAAAAGAGAGAGTCTTGCCCCATTTTACTATAAAAATGATATTCAAAGCTACTCCCTCCTTCCATCTATATAGGACCTAATGCGTTTTTTGATGCTAACTTTGACCAAATATTAGAGCAATAATATATGACATGCAACTTACACAAAGCACATCGTTAGATTCGTCTATGAAAGGTTCTTTCAATGATATAATTTTCACATTGTGCATGTCATGTACTATTAATCTTGTCAATAGTCAAATGCGGTCTTAAAAAACGCATTACGCCCTATATAGATGGAAGGATGGAGTATGAATCCATGTTATGTCCAATTAAATTTTTTCGCTTGTTGTATAATGCATGTAACCTACTCATACCAACATTTTAGTGCATTCCAAATGTCTATACTACCCCTGCAATTCGAACTGAATTTGAATTGTTTCTCTATTTCAATAAGAATCTATAATCATGATTGTTGCCAACTTCAACCATCATCCGTGTATTACCTTAATAACACACCACATGATTACTATAGAGATAGATATGAACTATGTGTACTACATGAACTCGAATTCTATTTTTTGAATACACTTGATGTTGATTCCAAATAATAGTACATTTGATGTACTAACTATATATTCATAATCTAAACCATGTTCCATATGTGTACACCGTGTTTATCACACATAGTATAGCGCCCCGCCCCCTACATTATGACAAGTATTTTAGACTTGAGCTACAAAAGCCACACATTAGCCCAAATTATGATCAATGTTATATATGTTATACGTAGTACTAGCAAGGTGCCCATGCGTTCCATAGAACATCAACATGATCAAGGGGAGGCCTAATTTGCAAATATGGAGTGGTGTGTGGGTATCTTTTTTCAAAATTGCCATAGTTTCCTTCCTATCCGTCAGATATAAATCGGACGACCTATATTGCAGGATGGCACCAGCATCAACAACTCCGTTTTTATAAGAGTACGGATAAAATATATTATATGTAGTATAACATGTTCATAACCACATGATCTGGAGTGGAACTCCACGCGGCCGATCTTTCACAAAAGGAGTGGACTCCCTCGAAGAACACGATGAACACGGGGAAGAACGGAGAGAAAACACAAGGGGAAACACTCAAGAACAAGTCCAATCACACATTCACTAGACAATCAAACACACAAGATCCACAAGGTACATGAACAACAAAGGGAAAGATACAAGGTAAAGTTCATCTCCATGATGAGGTCTTGAAGGGGGCCGCCCAAGAGGGGGTCTTGATGATATATCCCGTAGGATCTTCTCCTAGATGGAGGTCTTGGCCTCCATAAGGATTAGTAGTCTCTCTCTCTCTCAAGAGTAGAGTGGTACAAGGAACAAAGCTCTCAATCAAATGAGTACCACGTTGCTAACCCTAGAAAGGATGAGGGGGAGGTCTATTTATAGTCTAATCCACGAAGGGGTAAGTGGGAGAGGGATACAAGGCCAAAGGCCCGGCTACGCACAGGCAGTGTCGTACATTCGGTCGCTCGCAGGGGTCCGGTCGTCCGAAAGTCTTCAGACTTCCGCTATTTTTGTTCTGTGAAGGTGACACCGGACGTCCGGTGGGCGTCGATCGTCCGGGCGCTGGGACTTGTCGGACGTCCGGCCGCTGTAGCACTCGTCGCCTGGAGTTCTTCTAGCCGTCTGGGCTGGTCAGGTACCGGATGTCCGGTGGCGTCCGAACGTTCGGTGGCTGTAGCATGTAGCAGCTCCGTTTCTTTCGTCTTCTCTTCCATGCTTCCCTCGCGGATGGTGTAGGTGTTCCTTGGCGCTTTCACTCCTCCTCATCGTCCGTACTGTTCCGACAATACCTATGCATGCACATGAGTGGAGTGTCAAGTAGTATACCATCCTCGAAGGGGTCAAGTGAGCACGTGTAAAGGAGATGATTCACCTTTGTGTATGTGAAGTAGATGTCGCACGTGTCACTCGCCGAACGGACTCTTGACATGGTGATGTCCATAGGATGCTCCGCATCATCTTCCCTCCCTTGGGAAAGATCCGACCTCGGATCGAAAACCAAATCACCATGGGAAAGAGATGGCTTCGCCGTGTAGAAGTGGACGTTCACCAAGTACTTGTCATCTTGAAGCTCGAAATGGGCACTCTCCAATGTCGCACCGTATTGTGATTCCTTCAAAAGGAGTGAGGACAACAAACACTTGGAAAAACAAATGTGGTTAGCGTTAGTGCAAAACCAAGCATTCAAGAGGTGAGTCACCAAACAATTGTCGTCATCATGCAAAGCATATGGTGTGACAAAGGATTGTGACATGGCATGTAAGCACATAAATTGAGCAAAATCAAGGTCATCATGGGGACAAGTATGCAATTATGAGGCAGTGATGCAAATATGTGTGGTAAGAGAATAAGCATCTACCTTGAGGTCATAGCAAGCATTCACAAATTTCTCAATGAAAGGTCTATGGTAGGCATAGGAATCATTCACAACACCAAATAAAATGAAGTGTCTAAACACATGGGTCAAGTGCAAGACAATCCAAGCATAACGTGCATAGGGTGTAGTGAAGATGGTGTGGCACTCAACACAATAGAAAGAGCAATTGTTCATCATGTGTGAGGCAATCAAGTCAAACATGTAGCAATCAATGGGACATGGCATATGTGAAGAAATGGCATTGGTGCAACCAAACATGTGATAGGAGCAAGTAATCCAAGAATTGGATGCAACACACAAGGCATATATATCATGATGCATGGAATGGTGAAAATGACAAGTCAAAGCAAGATCTCTAACAAGTGTGCAAACAAGTGGTCCAAGATGAACAATAAGCCTCATGGGGAAAGCAACACAAGTAGTATGATCCATAATATCCATGATCATGGTTTGGGTGTTCTCAAAAGAGAAGGATATCACCTTGAAAGCGTGTCATTGTGCGTCCTTCACAATGTCGAAGTACAAGCAAGTGTGATGTAGAAACGAGTCATGGTAGAATGGATGAGGCTCGCTCTCAAGAGCTTGAATGGTCAACTCATGTGAGGTGGAAGTCGACACAAAGTCCAATTATCCTACACATGCACACAACAAAACAAATAACGTATGTGCATGGTAGATAAACACATCATCCATCATGATGGTTCTCTTCTCTTGCACATAACCATTAGAAGCACAAGTGCACGAATAGTATGATGCAACAATGGCAATATTCATGGCACTAGGTACATGGTGCAAAGAGGTAAGACAAACATGCTTCATAAGAAATATGTCAAAATCTCCAAAAATATGTGAGAATGCTATGGGGGCAAACTCATTATCAAGACTAAAGGCATAATTGCACTCAATACATGGCAAATCATCTAGCATGAGAGAGGCAACACATGGAGATACATGACAAGAAGCAATAACAATCATGTGCAAAGCATGTGGATGGTTGTCATCAACCGCATGAAATGAGCAAGTATGAATCATTGGTGATGCAAGCATATCAATCAAGTCGTGCAAACTAGTGGAGCGAAGATGCAACACACTAGGTGAAATCATGGCAATCATGTCACGTGAATAAATAATATACATAGGCAATGCACATGACATATCGCAAGCACGAACACAAAGCAAGATCATAGTATAATCATAGGCATGGGGCACAAAGCAAACATGGCAATAACAAGTGATATCTCCACCAAGCTTGCAAATACACATACAAGTACTATAATCAATCATCATTTGTAATTCAAAGCATGGGTCACAAATGCATGTCAAAGGCATAGGAATGAGCATATCATGCAAAGTGAACATGGCAAGATGAGCATATAATATGTAGTGGACAATAACCCATAACCATGTGAGAGCCATGTAGAAGAAATGCGCGAAGTCTTTGTGCGAAGAGAGCGATGGGAAAGACAATCCATGGGATCCCAAGTCATCATTGCTCTCTAGAGCTCGTTTTGTCAACTCATGGGATTGTGAGGTTGACAAGTATTCATGGGTACCTACACAACAAGTACACAAGCGAAAGAAATTGTGTGAGTGGTAAATGTACACAACATCCATCATGATGTGTATGTGCATGTGTGAGTTAGCACAAGATAAGAAATGATCAAAGAAATTTGATGCATGGTATAAGAACATGCCATCCATCATGAAAGAATAGTTGTTATGTATAACACGATGGGGATGCAAATTGAGCATACAATTATATGGCACATCTATAGCATTTTCATTCATGGGGAGCATATTGTGCACACAAGTATTGGGATCATGCAATGAATGGGATGAATTAAAATCTCCTAAAACGTATGAGTAAACTATGGGGTCTCCTCATGAGCAATATTGTAAACATCACATGGAGAAAATGGACAACATCCAAAACAATGCATATCCAAAGCTAGGTATTCATGGCATGGCATATGAGATAAATGATGCAAAGGGAGCATATCAATATCATCACAAGAGAAACAAATGCCAATAACCATGGGCTTGTCATCTATGCCATATGTGCAAATTGGGTTTATGTTGATGGCATATGCATAGTCACTACGATGAGATTGCAAATATGACATATGATGGATCTCATGCATAGCATATGACAAGTCAAGCGGATTGTCAAACATGATGTGACCTAGAGAATTGTCACAAGAAATCCTATGGAAAATGGCATTGTCGGTGTCAAAACCGGCGGATCTCGGGTAGGGGGTCCCGATCTGTGCGTCAAGGTCGGATGGTAACAAGAGACAAGGGACACTTTATTTTACCCAGGTTCGGGCCCTCTCGATGGAGGTAAAACCCTACTCCTGCTAGATTAATATTGATGATATGGGTAGTACAAGAGTAGATCTACCACGAGATCAAGGAGGCTAAACCCTAGAAGCTAGCCTATGGGTATGATGATGGTTATGATGTGTTCGTCCTACGAACTACAACCCTCCGGTTTATATAGGCACCGGATAGGGTTAGGGTTACACAGAGTCGATTACATTGGTAGGAGATCTTGAATATCCGCACGCCTAGCTTGCCTTCCACGCCAAGGAAAGAACCTTCCAGACACGGGACGAAGTCTTCAATCTTGTATCTTCATAGTCCTGGAGTCCGGCTGAAGATATAGTTCGGCTATCCGAACACCCCCTAATCCAGGACTCCCTTAGTAGCCCCTGAACCATGCTTCAATGACGACGAGTCCGGCGCGCAAATTGTCTTCGGCATTGCAAGGCGGGTTCCTCCTCCAAATTCTTCAAGAAGATAATAAACACCAAAAAATAGTGTCCGGCTCTGCAAAACAAGTTTCCACGTATTGCCATATAGAGAATAATACAAACACAAATCAAATCTGCTGACGTATTCCGCAGTGCGTCATAACACTGCGACCAAGCCTTCTGTATGGATTATTTTTTGTTGTTCCACCGCAGCACGTTCAACGAGGCGGTTTCCTTGGCACGTCTTGTCGAAGCAGAGATCGTGTGCCCCTTTTAACGGGATTCTCATTAATGCGGACGTGGGTAACCCAACTGCGCCATTTACCACGGCGTGTGAGCGGCAAGCGAGTTTTATTAGGTAGGTGGGGACGCATAACGACATCAGCCTATATAAGGGGATAAAGATCCACCTCTTTCACCTACGCCTTCTTCCTCCTTTGCCCATCCATCTCCTGCGCACTCAAGCTCCAACGCCCAAGTTCGCTCTTTCTTCCCCAACCTGCTCCAGCGATGTCCGGAGCGGGTGGCAAGTCGATGGCTTCCTCCAGTACGGAGGGTCAAATCAAAAAGCTTAGGAAGGCCGGATATCTATCCAAGGACATCCCGCACCGGCTTCCCGAGGCGGGGCAGCTTCTTCCCACCCCAAGGCCCCATGAGAGGGTAGTTTTTCTCCCCCATTTCCTCCGCGGACTGGGTTTTCCACTTCACCCTTTTATCTGGGGGCTCATGTTCTACTATGGCCTGGACTTCCACGATCTGGCCCCGAACTTTATCCTCAATATCTTGATGTTTATGATCGTGTGTGAGGCCTTTCTCCGCATCCGCCCCCACTTCGGCCTCTGGCTCCAGACCTTCAACGTCAAGCCCAAGGTGGTATCCGGCACCCAGGCGGAGTGCGGAGGTGCTATGGCCGGCAAAATGGCCAACGCACTCTGGTTCGATGGCTCCTTTGTGGAGTCCTTAAAGGGGTGGCAGGCAGGGTGGTTTTACATCACCGAGCCACGCGACTCGAAATGGGTCGCAGCCCCTGAGTTCCGATCCGGACCCCCCACGCGGCTCATGTCCTGGAAAGAGACGGGCCTATCGTGGGGCAACGAAGAAGAAGTGACCGGACTGCAAACTTGCATCCGGTCCCTGATGAACAAGCCCATCCGGCATGTCAACATCATCCAGGTCATGTTCGTTCGTCGGATCCTCCCGTGCCAAGAACGGGAGTTCACTTTGTGGGAATTCGACCTGGCGCAGCACCAAGCCCTCAATAGGCTCTTCGACACGACGTATGAAGACGTCTGGAAGGTGCCAACCAAAGGCGCCGAGTGCCCCACATCCGCTTCCGAGGACCGCGGATACAGCTCGCAGCGCAACGCTGGCGAGGTAGGCTATTTATACCTTTCACAGGTTCGTTAAGCTTTTCTACATAGATTAACTCTATGTGGGATCTAAAAACTCCCTTTGCCTTTGACAGGCGTGGCTGAAGATAGCCGGACCAATCAACTGTCCGACTCCTCTGCCTGAAGACCCAGCCCCAGCTCTCATAGAGAAGCTGCTGGCTCCGGCGCCCTATGTGGTGCCGGAGAAGAAGGTCAAGAAGAAGAAGACCACCGGGACTCAAAAGAGTGCCCGCAATGTGGTGGTGTCGAGCTCGTCATCTGGCGAGTCTGCGACGCCCTCCTCTTGTGAAAACGAGGAGGAGGAACAAGGAAGCTCTCCCCCTCCATTGAGGGGAGCGAAAAAGAAGAAGGCCGCCCCAACAGGGGAGGCCGAGGGGTCGAGGAAAAGGAAGACCCCTCCGCCGGACTACTCCCCCAACGCCGAAGAGGGCGGAAAGGAGTGGCCGGACAGAACCAAGCGTCCGGCGACATCGTAAATATTCACATACCAGAATGACTCATAGTATCTTCAAGTGCGCAGCTTACCCTAATGTCGAATGCTATTTGCGCAGCCCGCCCCGAGCTGCACTCGATGATTCATCGATCGGCTCTCTGGATTCGTCGTACATGAACTCTGTCCCGCCCGCAGTCTCCCCCAGCGGGGCGTACGATGCCGAAGCAGTGTCCCGCCGAATAGGGCAGGAGGAGGTGGTCCTGGAGGAGCTGCAAGGCAATCCTCAGGACCCCAGGAGTAAAGTGGATGAAACCCCCCAGGGCTCCCAGTCCGGCTTTGTGCCGGACACCGCGCCGGACTCAACCGTCCTGGCTCGCGGTGGGCGAACTCCTTCCAAGAGGAGTAAGCCGTCTGAGCCGGCGACCTCTGTCCAACCAGAGGCGCCGGATAGTCTATCGGAGGCGCTTGAAGGCGCCACCATCGACGAGGAGCACTGTACTGTTATGAGTGCGGTGGTCCAAAGGGTTCAGTCCGCCATGAGCGGACTGAATGAAGCTTCCGCTAGCCTTCTAACAGGCTTCCAGGTAAGCAAAAAATGTGCTAAATTCATTACCGCATAGACAGTAGCCCCTGATGCTCTGTTCGGTGTTCGGAAAGAAAAGCCGAATAGAGGATCCAAGAATTTTCGCAGGAGTCTAATAAAAAGTCTAATATGCGTATGCAGGCTTCCCTGCTGTCCACCGCCGCACTGACTGCGCAGGTGGAAGTCCTGAAAAAGGACCTCGAGCGGTCCGAGCAAGAGCTCGGCCTTGCCAAAAGGCAGCTCGTGGAAAAGGAAGGTAAGAAATACCCCTTAGAAAAAAAAGTGGTGCCTATAGAGAGGCTTGATTGCAAAAAGAAATAACAGGATTGTACTGCTTATTGTAGGGGCCACAACCGAGGTGGCAACCCTGAAGCAGGCGCTGGCTTAGGCCGAGAAGAAAGCGGCCGAGGAGCGCGCCGAGCGAGAACAGCTTGGGGTCCAAGTCGGCGAGGTGCAGCAAGAGCTGCAAGCTCTCATGAAGAAACATGAGGGTTTGGAGCTTGAGGCAAAAACGCAAGCATCCGAGCTCGCGTCGGCTGTTGAGACCACCAAGAGTGCCAAGGCCGAAGCCCAAAAGGCCCTCCAAGAGTTGGAGGATGTGAAAAAGATAGCAGCGGGTAAGGCATTCTTAATGCAAAGTAGGAATATAAAGGTGAAATACCTATTACTTACCCGAATCCGGAGTTCTGCAGGGGCGTTCTTCGATCTTCCCCGCAGCGCATCCGACGCTGCCGCATTCTACCGAGCTGAAGAGGACAACTCGACGGAGAGTGTGTTCTGGTCTCAGTATTCTGAGGCCGGACACCCTTTGCCCTTAAACGATCAGCTGAAGTAGCTGGCCGAGCTCCACAAGGCGGCCGAACAGGCCATGAAGGGCTTACTAGTTCGGCTGTGGCCTGGAGAGGCCCTGCCTGGGAGCTACTTCGGGCTGGTGCGGCGGCTGGTGGAGGCCTGTCCACGGCTTGAGGTCATCAAGCGCTCCATCTGCATAGAAGGTGCCCGGAGGGCCCTTGCCCATGTAAGGGTACACTGGGGCAAGCTGGACAGAGAGAAGCTGGTGAAGGACGGGCCGCCGCAGGGGAAGGAGCATCGCAAGCCCGAGAACTACTACAAGGAAGTTCTTGCTGGAGCTCGCCTTGCCGCGGATGAGTGTGCCAAAGATGTAATATTTCAATGAACTCGCTTGTTTGTATCCTGTGCGCTGAAACCTTGTTCATATGCGCTTAAGCAATGCTTTCTGAATTTAAAATATTATTTTCTGTGCGGCCGTTTATCAATAACTGAGAGATGGCGAGTCGTCGGCTTCTGCCCCCATGCAACTAGTGCTGGGGTGTTCGGGATAAACCTGAGGGCTCTTGTTCCCATAGTTGGGTCCTTCGAGGGAGGCGCTCAGCACAGCGAACCAGGCAATTGGACTATAATGCTTGAACACTCTCACTTAGCCATAGAACGTTATAATTTTAAATTTCGGCGAAGCCCCTAGTTCGGAAGGTCGAATTCGGGGCACTATCCACGCCTTTAGCCAGACTTAACCAGCTCTCCGCTCGAAGCGGCATAAGCCTTTAGGGACTCAAAAAACCTCTCGAACAGCGACCGGTCTCGCGCCTTATCATGACAGTCTGTTTTAGCTTTCTCCACTAAGGTGCTCACCCACCTGATCTGGGGCACAATCGCAGTGGTTCTCCTAGTGCTACCTTAGCCGATAGAGCGGAACGTAAGGCACCAAAACATAGGAGCCGGGCAAACCCAACATATGACCAAAATCATGACTCGGAGCCGATGCATATAATGCTATAAGTTCGGGGTGCCGCACTTGTGAAAGTGGACGGACTTCTCACACCAGATAGAAGGGTAATAAAGCCCCTGGCGTGGTTTGCCGTACCATGGTGTACGGGTGCGATCATGTTATTTGAGTAAACATATGTATATTAAAAGAAGATAATGCAAAAAATAGATGAAAAGCTATGCATTATTTATGAGGAGGCTGTTTATTCAAGCCGAACGATACAAGTAGTGCGAAAAAAATTTAGACTATTTAACATGTCCTGACCAGGCGCAGGCCGCGGAATTTAGAAAGAGATATATCGCTCGAAATAGAGACCACCTGAGAGTTCCATGATGCGGCGTTGTTTTGTCTGCTTTCCTGGGTCCTGTATCCTCTATGCGGCAGCGAGGCTGAACACTGTATCCAGAGTATGGAGTCCTGAAAGAAAAGAAGAACCCGACAGCTCCTAGTACGTTTGACGCCGTATTGTTGGCATGCCGTTTTATCTGCCCCTTCCCCTATGCCCATGGAATTGTAAGGGCGTAATTGTGTACTCGAGGTACTAGCTCCGCTATGTAGCGATGGCTGGGGTTGGGGCCGCATTGCTACGCGTGCTCTGAACGCGCCAGTTGGTCTTGCTGCGGGTTACTTCGGGCGCGTTTTGCTTTGTCCTGCTTTGTAGCGGCCGGACTCGAGAGCTGCCTTAACAGGCTGCTTTGTACCTCTGCTGCGAGGGTCTCCGTGTGTTCCTCCGTACGGATGGAGCATTCGGTGTTTCCGCTGACCGTGATTACACCTCGAGGGCCTGGCATCTTGAACTTGAGATATGCGTAGTGCGGCACCGCATTGAATTTAGCGAATGCGGTTCGTCCAAGCAGAGCATGATAGCCACTGCGGAACGGAACTATGTCGAAGATTAACTCTTCGCTTCGGAAGTTGTCCGGAGATCCGAAGACCACATCAAGTGTTATGGAGCCTATGCAATTGGCCTCTACACCTGGGAGGACGCCTTTAAAGGTCGTCCTTGTGGGCTTGATCCTTGATGGATCTATGCCCATTTTCCGCACTGTATCCTGGTAGAGCAGGTTCAGGCTACTGCCGCCGTCCATGAGGACTCTTGTAAGGTGAAATCCGTCAACGATTGGGTCAAGAACCAATGCGGCAAAACCGCCGTGACGGATGCTAGTGGGGTGGTCCCTTCGATCGAAGGTGATCGGGCAAGAGGACCATGGGTTGAACTTTGGGGCGACTGGCTCCATCGCGTATATGTCCCGTAGCGCATGCCTCCTCTGCCGCTTGGGAATATGAGTCGCGTATATCATGTTCACCATCCGCACTTGTGGGGGAAACCCCTTCTGTCCGTTGTTGTTCGGCGGCCTGGGCTTCTCTTCGTCATCGCTGTCTAGCCCCTTGTTTTTGTTTTCGGCTCTTAACTTGCCTGCCTGCTTGAACACCCAACAATCCCTGTTGGTGTGATTGGCTGGCCTTTCGGGGGTGCCGTGAATCTGACACGAGCGGTCGAGTATTCGGCCCAAACTGGACGGGCCCTCGATATTCTTTTTGAATGGCTTTTTTCGCTGACCGGATTTATAGCCTCTGAATCCGGTGTTTACTGCCGTATCTTCATTGCTGTCGCTGCTGATGCGGTGTTTCTGTTTATTCCGTCACGACCTGCCACTTTTGTCCTTGGTATCTGAATTACCTTGCTTCTTCGATAAGTTGTTGTTGCGAGCTAGCCAGCTATCTTCGCCGGCGCAAAAGCGGGTCATGAGTGTCGTGAGGGCTGCCATGGATTTCGGCTTTTCCTGTCCCAGGTGCCGGGCAAGCCACTCGTCACTGATGTTATGCTTGAAGGCTGCTAAGGCCTCTGCATCCGGACAATCGACTATCTGATTTTTCTTTGTTAGGAACCGTGTCCAGAATTGCCTGGCCGATTCTTCTGGCTGCTGGATTATGTGGCTTAGGTCGTCGGTGTCCGGTGTCCGTACGTAGGTCCCCTGGAAGTTGTCGAGGAATGCGGCCTCCAGGTCCTCCCAAGAGCCGATCGAATCTGCGGGGAGGCTGTTAAGCCAGTGCCGGGCTGGTCCCTTAAGCTTAAGGGGTAAATATTTGATGGCGTGCAAATCATCGCCACGTGCCATGTGGATGTGGAGGAGATAGTCCTCAATCCATATTGCCGGATCTGTTGTACCATCGTACGACTCAATGTTGACGGGTTTAAAACCCTCTGGGATTCTATGATCCATTACTTTGTCTGTGAAGCATAGTGGGTGTGCAGCGCCCGTATACTGGGCTATGTCTCGACGCAGTTCGGAGGAGCTGTGCCTGTTGTGTTCGGCCCGGCCGGATTTATTGTGTCCGGAATGAAAACTATCACGTGTCGTCGGGCGTCCGCGTGATCCATAGATCGATCTTGTTTGCCTTGCTTTGTCCTCCAGGACGTCTCGTAGGTCTGGTTCGTGTTCCCGTGCCTTGGTAAAGCGGCTGCAGGGCATGGCTTGTTTGGATGTTCGACAGGCTTCTCTGTCGCGGCCGCGAGGTGGCCGATCTGCCATGTCTTGGGCTTCCTCCTCTGATTGGGGTAGCGGCCTGCGCTTAGGATAGTTTTTGGAGGGGCGTCCGAGCTCGTGCTCTTCAGCCGCAAGGACTTCAGTCCATCTGTCAGCTAGCAAATCTTGATCAGCTCTAAGTTGTTGCTGCTTTTTCTTCAGGCTGTTCGCCGTGGCTAAAAGCCTGCGTTGAAAGCGCTCTTGTTCGGCGAGGTTTGATGGTACGATGAATTCATCGTCGCCGAGGCTTGCCTCGTCTTCGGAGGGAGGCATGTAGTTATCGTCCTCGACCTCTCGCTCTGCCGCTCTCTCATGAGGGCGGTCTTCTCCATCTTCCTGTGCCGAATCCTGCTGGTTTTGGTGTTCTTCGGCGCTGTCCGGGGTAGTATTATCTCCCGTGCCGGAATCACCGTTTCTGCTGTGGCGGGATTTGGAGCGGCGCCGCTGACGTCGGTGTTTTGGAGGCTTTTTCGAAGTGCCATCCTCCGCTGTTCCATCGCCATCTCCATCTTTTGGAGCATCCACCATGTATATGTCGTATGACGAGGTGGCGGTCCAGCGCCCTACAGGTGCTGGTTCTTGCTCGTCTCCTCCTTCGTCGTCCATACCGTCGAAGTCTTCGGAGCCGAAGTCGAGCATGTCGGATATATCGTCGACAGTGGCTATTAAGTGGGCGGTGGGTGGGCTTTCAATTTCTTCGTCGTCCGAATCCCAACCTCGCAGGCCATAGTTCGGCCCGGGCTCTCCTGACAAAGAGAGAGACTTGAGAGAATTCAGAATATCACCAAAAGGTGAATACTGAAAGATGTCCGCGGCGGTGAACTCCATTGCAGGCGCCCAATCTGATTCGATCGGCGGGGGCACGGACGACCCGAAGTTCGGAGAAGAGTCCGGCTCCTTGGAGTCACAGGCCATGCGGAGCGCGGGGCTCGCGTTCGGCTCAATGGCCTTTAAGATCGCAGCCCCCAAGGTGACGCCCAACCGTTCATCTTCAAAGAACGCAGCGGGCTCCGAATCGAGGATCGGGGCCGGAGCGTATGCGGCCTCCAGGACACTGTTCGGAGGCAGAGCTATATCATGCCCCTCGAGATAGTGCGGCGCGCTTGGCTGTGGCTCGAATCCGTCGAAGATCAAGTCTCCGCGGATATCTGCAGTGTAGTTTAGGCTTCCAAACCTGACTTGATGGCCAGGGGTGTAGCTCTCGATCTGCTCCAGATGACCAAGCGAGTTAGCCCGCAGAGCGAAGCCGCCGAAGACGAAGATCTGTCCGGGGAGAAAAGTCTCACCCTAGACCTCATCGTTGTTGATGATCAAAGGAGCCATCGGGCCTAAAGGCGACGACACAGAGGAACTCTCAATGAAAGCACCAATGTCGGTGTCAAAACCGGCGGATCTCGGGTAGGGGGTCCCGATCTGTGCGTCAAGGTCGGATGGTAACAGGAGACAAGGGACACTTTATTTTACCCAGGTTCGGGCCCTCTCGATGGAGGTAAAACCCTACTCCTGCTAGATTAATATTGATGATATGGGTAGTACAAGAGTAGATCTACCACGAGATCAAGGAGGCTAAACCCTAGAAGCTAGCCTATGGGTATGATGATGGTTATGATGTGTTCGTCCTACGGACTACAACCCTCCGGTTTATATAGGCACCGGATAGGGTTATGGTTACACAGAGTCGGTTACATTGGTAGGAGATCTTGAATATCCGCACGCCTAGCTTGCCTTCCACGCCAAGGAAAGAACCTTCCGGACACGGGACGAAGTCTTCAATCTTGTATCTTCATAGTCCTGGAGTCCGGCTGAAGATATAGTTCGGCTATCCGAACACCCCCTAATCCAGGACTCCCTCAGGCATCAACACTAATAGACTCCACATGAGAATCATCATACTCATCGTAAATGGGCAAGAAATCATCACATGAGGAAGTCGCACTAGCATGAATCATGGTAATATGTTGATCAACATCATGCAAGCAATCAATGTCAAGAATGTCCACTAGTGAGACTAGAGCATCACCTTCACCTATGTTACCTTGTTCATTCCACTCAAGTGTTGTAGGTGAGGTGGGAAAGACCAAATGGTGGTCATCTTCATCTTGATGGAACCATGTGGGGGTGCATCATATTCCACCTTGGCCATCGTCTTGTCCAAAGGGAGGACGAAGTCGTCGCGAATCGGCGCGTCATCATATATAGGACCTAGCACCAAATGAGAAGACACAATAGAGGTAGAGGTCAAGTTGTTAGAAATGCAAATGTCCTCACGAGACCTATCATCTATCACACTCTCTCTATGTGGTGGTTCACTCACTCCCTCAAGGTAGGTGCACTCAATGTCACATATGGTGGAGTCACTCATCTCACTCAAGTGGTGGGGGTTGTGGCTCTCCTCACATGGGAATTGGGGAAACACATCATATATGGGGCTAGTGGTGAAGTCACTCTCATTCTCAATATGGTGGCAAAAGTCACTCAAATCATCATACGTTGCCGTGGTCGAGGTGAAATACTCAACCCATCTCATCGCCGTCGTCATGGATGAAGGCCGAAGATGGCAAATCATCACTCTCCTCCATGACCGAAGGGAAAATCCCATGCTCGATCATCTCGTCATCATCGCCGTGGATGAAGGTCGAAGATGGCACATCATCACTCTCGCCTCCAAAGATGGAAGCATCATCCTTGCTCGCCACCTTGTCGCTCGCCTCCAAAGCATGTTCCTTGAAGGTCTCTGTAGTCGTACTCGTCGCTGCACCGTCTTGAAAAAGAGTCGAAGGAGACTCGGCATCATCAATGCCACAAAGAGGGATGGCAGTCAAGTCAAACTTGGGAGCATCGTCTTGGAGCTCATCGGGCTTGTACATCTTGGTGGTACTATCCTCATGCTCGTTCTCATGGAGCTTGGTCGTCGCGAAGTGAGCTTGGGGTGGAGAAACCTTGGCCTTCATGAGTTCTTCTTCCGCCTTGAGAGCACCAATGTAGTAGTTGTCGAGGGACTTGTAGTTCTCGAGGAAGATAGTCTTGGAGATGTCGTTGTTCAATCCCATCATGAAGTGGAACTTCATTGACATGGGGTCGTCCACGCCGGCTCGTCGCAAGGCATTCTTCATCTCCTTGAGGTACACGTCGATGGACTTGGATCCTTGGGTGGTGTTCTCCAATTGGTGTAGAAGTTTTTCCGTGTAGGTTGGAGGCACAAACTCTCGCCACAAAGCTCTCTTCATCTTTGGGCAACTCATGTCGTAGGTCTATGAAGGTGTGTGAAGCAAGCATGTTGAGGCATAGTCGTGGAGGTTTCTTGAGGCACACTTCACTTGATCTTCGGGAGGAACTTGATGTAGCTTGAGGTAGTCGTCCATCAAACGCTCCCACTCGAGATACTCCTAGGGTTCTTGAGTCCCATAGAAAGGAATCTCATGGTCAGTGCCGAGGTCGTAGTAGCTCGTGGAAGTCGCGGGAGTGAGCTTGGGGAGCTTCTCTTGAGCGTAGTCTTGGGGTGCTTGTTGGCGAAGATGTCATATGTCCGTAGGCGAAGATGCCTTGAAGTTGCTTGGCGAAGATGCCTTGAAGTCGCTTGGTGAAGATGCCAAGGGCGATGGTGAAGTCGTTGAGCGGTTGTTGGTGTTGAGCTCTTGACCTTCACGTTCTTGTTGGTGATGGTGTCGATGCCGATGTGACCTTGCCGGAGATGGTAGCTCAGAAGCATGTGTACTTGAGCGTCTTCTCGAAGATGAGGAAGATCGCTTGTAGGACTTGATGAGGGCTTTGATGTCCTCCATTTGAGCTTGCATCTTGGCGTCGAAGTTGTTGTTCGTGGCATCGAACTCGTCGTTGTTGTTGTAGACCGAGGATGAAATGCCTCTCCTATCCATCACAAGACTCGAGTAGAGGTGAGTAGGAAATGAGATAAACAATACCAAGTTACCTTTTCCCAAAGTTGAGGATGTATCCCGTTTCACTCAATGTGAGATGAAAGAATAGTGGAATTGGTACCGGACTTGTTCACTCACACCTATCAAGTAAAGCTTATGGAGTAGCTCGGTGAGGATAGTGGCACAAAAATTTAATGCAAAATGTTAGGGTCGGTGTCAAAACCGGCGGATCTCGGGTAGGGGGTCCCGAACTGTGCGTCAAGGCCAGATGGTAACAGGAGACAAGGGACACGATGTTTTTTCCCAGGTTCGGGCCCTCTCGATGGAGGTAAAACCCTACTCCTGCTTGATTAATATTGATGATATGGGTAGTACAAGAGTAGACCTACCACGAGATCAAGGAGGCTAAACCCTAGAAGCTAGCCTATGGTATGATTGTGTATGACGATTGTTCTTCTACGTACTAAAACCCTCCGGTTTATATAGACACCGGAAAGGGTTAGGGTTACACGGAGTCGGTTACAATGGTAGGAGATCTTGAGTATCCGCATCGCCTAGCTTGCCTTCCACGCCAAGGAAAGTTCCTTCCGGACACGGGACGAAGTCTTCAATCTTGTATCTTCATAGTCCAGGAGTCCGGCGAAGGTATAGTCCGGCTACCCGAACACCCCCTAATCCAGGACTCCCTCAGTAGCCCCTGAACCAGGCTTCAATGACGACGAGTCCGGCGCGCAGATTGTCTTCGGCATTGCAAGGCGGGTTCCTCCTCCAAGTCCTTCATAAAAGATTGTAAACACCAAAAATAGTGTCCGGCTCTGCAAAATAAGTTTCCACATATTGCCATAGGGAGAATAATATTAACACAAATCAAATCTGCTGATGTATTCTGCAGTGCATCAACACACTGCGGCCAAGCTCTTTATACACATTGTTTTCACTTTTCCACCTCAGCGCGTTTAGTGAGGCGGTTTCCTTGGCACGTCTTGTCAAAGCAGAGATCGTGTGCCCCTTTTAACGGGATTCTCATCAATACGGACGTGGGTAACCCAATCGTGCCCGTTAGCACGTTCCCTTAATTAAGGGCGAGTCCAAAACGGTTACGGGGAGGGCTCTTGGTATTCAGCCTCTTATAAAGAGACCAAGGCCTCGCTCCTTTTCTTAATCTCAAACGAGTTCGCATGTCGTCTCGAGTTCCAACACCCCCAGCTTCAGATTCCAGGCGCTTCGGACCCTCGACAATGTCCGGTTCTGACCTTCAAGGCCGATGGACGCCCTCCTCCGTCACGGAGGAGGACGTATTAAGGTTGAGGGAGGCTAAGTTCCTGACTGGCGAGATTTCGCATAGGTTTCCTGCTCAAGGACAGGTTATTCCCAGTCCCTAGCCCAGCGAGAGCGTGGTGTTCATGTCTCACTTCCTCTGAGGGTTAGGCTTCCCCATGGATCCCTTTGTGAGGGGACTGGTGTTTTATTATGGGCTGGATTTTCATGACTTAGCTCCGGAGTCCATCCTCCATATCTCCTCATTTATCGTAGTGTGTGAAGCATTCCTCCATGTTGCCCCTCACTTCGGATTATGGCTCAAGACCTTCAAAGTGGAGCCGAAGATGATCGAGGGGCGACACGCAGAGTGCGGAGGCGCTGCCATAAGAAGGAATGCCGATGCTCCATGGCCCGAGGGCTCTTTTCAAGAGGAGCTTGGCCTGTGGCAACGAGAGAGGTTTTATATCACCGCTCCTCGGGGCACCACATGGGTGGCGCCTCCGGCCTTTCGCTCGGGTCCCCCACCACGGCTAGCGTCGTGGATCAACCTAGGGTTAGATTGGGGCTTGCCCAAAGACGTACCCTTGTTGCAGGGCCGCATTAAAGATCTCTTGGAAGGATACCTCAACCTGGTCAAGGTGACACAGGTCATGCTGATTCGCCGGACACTGCCCGGCAAACGTCGCCCCCTTCGCCTGTGGGAGTTCAATCCAGAGGGACCACAAGCTCTCCGGGATTTTATGAGCGCGACGCCCGCGGAGATGTATAAACTGTTCTTCGGATCACAAGAAGTGTGTCCGGATTTAACCGAGGACGCAGGCCTAAGCCGCAATTGCCCGAATACTCAAGTAAGTAACCTTGTGCCCGGACCTTCTATCTGCATAATTAACGTGCCCTTAACAGAGCTCTCCTTTTAAACAGGAGTGGATAGCGAAGGCGAAGCTGATCAGGTGTCCGGCTCCCCTTCCCGAAACCAGGCCGGATCCCGTGCTAGTCAGGATGCTGGAGGTAGCGACTTTGGAGGGAAGCAAAGGGGAGGACAAGGAAACTACGGCCTCCTCGAAGGAGGCTGCTCCGAAGGGAGGAACCGACGATTCCTCTCCTAGGGAAAAGAAGAGAGCCGCCTCTAACAATCCGAAGACCGTGGTCTCGAAGCGGGGGGAAAGACCCTCGTCAGAGGGTCCGGCGTCGGGGAGCCCCTCGGCCGGACCGCGTACTCAAGGAGATCAGCCCTCCAGCGAGCCGTAAGTAGAGAAAGATTTTCCTTTCAAGGGATGGGAGAAATCCATGATTCATATCCGAGAATGTTAACCGAATTCTTACCTTGTAGTTTGGACCTCAACCCTTCTCAGCAGAGCTCGTCTTCGGGGGATCTTCTTCCGGAGATGATGGAGAGCGGGACGCCTCCTTCTGCTGGGCCGCCTAGCGAGGCGGGCGACCCTGAGGTATCGTCACGGAGGGTTTCTCCGAGTTCGGCAGGGGCGGAAGATGGAGATGGGGCCCCCCGAAGTTCTCCGCGTCTGGCCTTCAAAATAGGCCATGGGACGAGTTCGACACCATCTGGTGCTCGGCCGGAGGAGCTGAAGGTTCTGCTAGGGCGAGCTTCTATTTCAGAGGAGCACCGTGCATTAATGGGCACGGTGATTGAAAGGATTTCGTCCGCAGAGAGCGGACTGCGTGGGGCCGTCGAAAGTTTATTGACGGGTTTTGAGGTACATTAGATAATGTATACTTTTGTTAGTTGCGCATAAATAAGATGCGCCCTATGTAGATAGTAGCCCCTGAGACTCTGCGTGTCGTCAAGAAATGACGGCATGTGGAGGATCATAATCCCAGGTCTAAAATGTCGCCTTTTAATGTAGGTTGCAGGGTGTCCGGAGTCAAGCCGAACTGCTGGTTTTGCCGAACTAAAGCGGCAACTGGACGTGGCAGATGCCGACATCGCGCTTGTCAACAAGTGTTTGGATGAGGCTCAAGGTATGTGATTCCTTGGGCAACATTAGGTAAGAAGAGTTTTCTGCCAGCGTCTTACGATATGTGTGCTTGACGCAGATGGTGCGGCCGCCGTGGAGAGTCTTATGGCAGAACTTGCCCGAGCTAAAGATGAAGCCAGGAGAAGTGATGCGCCTGCCAAGAAGGCCCTTGAAGAGCTGAGAGCCGAACAGGCTGCTCATTGCCAAAGCAAGGAAGAGATGGCCACTATGGCCGAAAAGTTAAAGAGCACTGCAGACCGTTGCAGACTTCTTGAGAAAGAAGACCAGGTGAGACAGGTGGTCCTAGAAAAGGCCGTTGCTGATGCCAAGGATGCGCGCTCTGCAATGAGAGTTGCGAAGGAGGAGCTGCGTCAGGCGGAACAGATTGCGGCTGGAAAGCCCTTCATGCTGCGGAGAAAATTTTGCAATCCGAAGTTTGCTTCGTTGGACCGGATGTGGAGTGTGGAGGACACCTATCTGGATTTGGCAGCGAGTGCTGCTGATGCAACCGAACACTTCCGAGATCTGGAAGATCGTGAAGTGGAAAAATTGTTCTGGTCGCAATTTCATAATCCAGAGCGTCCACTAGCAGTGGACGATCGTTTGGCTCAATGGGCCGAACTTAATAGGTTGTCCGGACTCGCCATGAAGTATGTCATGGGTCATCTATGGCCGGGGAGGTCGGAGCCGAAGAGTTATTTTAGTTTGGTGCAGCAATTCCTTGACGCAGTGTCGCGCATTAATGCAATGAAGAGGTCGGCATGTATAGAGGGTGCAAGGATGGCTCTTGCCCGTGTCAAGAAATACTGGGCAGAGATGGAGACCACCATTATTGCGTCCCGAGATTCGGAGAAAAGCCGAGTATCCTCCGAGCACTATTTTCAGGAAGTCCTTGAAGGCGCTCATGTAATAGAGTCGCAGTGCTTGAAGGATGCTATGTTATTATAGCATATGTAATGATGAAGTAATATCTTTATAAACTGTAGTGGCCTTTTTATACTTGTGCCTTCAAGTATTGTGAACACCTCCTGTGCGGCCGTTAAAATATATGTATAAAATTTGAAAGATTGCAGTCGTTGGCTTCAACCCCCACGCACATAGTGCGGGGGTGCTCGCAGAAGACGCATTTTCACACTTAACCCAACATCTTGGTCCCACAAAGGAGGTGATAGCGCAGCGGGCCAGGCAACCAGACTATAATGCTTTAACAGTTTCACTTAGCCATAGGAGCTTGACAGTGGGACTATTTAGGTAGCCCATTGGTGGCGACTGCGCTCGCCCTAGTTCGGGGCGCGTATGTGCCTGACCGGGAAGCGGCCCTTCGTTAAAGCGGATGAATCCGATAGATTCCAATAGGTCATCAAGTGGCTGACCAGTCTCACGCTACATCATGACAGTCAGTTTTCGGCTTTCTCTACTGAGGTGCTCGCCCGGCCGAACCGGGGCACAATCGCAGTAGTTCTCCTGGTGCTACCTTAGCCGATAGAGCGGAATGTAAGGTAGCCGAACTCAGGAGCCGGGCAACCCAACATTTGACCAAAGACATGATTCGGAGCTGATGCATATAGTGCCAAAACTCGCGACGCCGAACACTCCCTAAGGTGTTCGGTCTTTATGAGTGCGGGCTAAACAACACTCGTTGCTAAAAAAAGCCCCTAGTGTCCAGGTAGGTGCAAAAATTTCTGACGTGGCCACATGCCAAGACGCCAGCCTCCTCTTTGGTTATGTAGGAAAGAACCAGGGGATGTATTGCAACAAGAGACAGTAAAAAAGGTTTACGCAGGGTCTTAATCTAAAAAGAATCCTTTAGGATGGGTCCCTACTTCACGTCTGCGCCTGTGTCTCCGTTGTGCCGTATCCTGGACGGGCGCCGCACGACGTTCATCTGTAAAGGAGAGGAACTAAACGGAAAACGGGTCGTGCCGAACAAAAGGTTTTAAAATAAATGAAATATAAAGTAAAATGTAAAACTGAGCTTTATTGTCTCTGCGTATAGCCCCTAGTACGGGGGTATATGGCCTCTAAGCCTGTGTTGATGATGGACTTGTGCCGAACTCGTCTATTCCGGGTCCGTGGCCTTTAATGACCTATGTCGAAAAGTCTTTTGGCTGGTGAGGCCATTTTATTGTGCGGCTGTCTAAGCGGCCGCATAGTCCTCCGTTTGGGGGAGGCACATTTTAGTGCATCCCCTTCAAAGAGATGATGCCTCGTGGACCGGGCATTTTAAGCGTGAGAGATACATAGTGTGGTATTGCATTAAAGCGAGCGAAAGCTTCGCGTCCTAGTAGTGCTTGATAGCGACTTGAAAATGGGACGAGATGGAAGGTCAGCTTTTCGCGACGGAAGTTATCGGCAGAGTCGAATACAACTTCGAGCCGGAGGGAGCCCATACAATGGGTGTCCGGACCAGGTGCTACCCCTTGAAAGGAGGTTTTGCTACGGTGGATTCTTGCTGGGTTTATCCCCATGTGATGGATTGTATCCTGATATATCAGGTTTAGTCCACTGCCGCCGTCCATAAGGACATTTGTAAACTGGAATCCGCCAATTATTGGGTCAAGTATCAGGGCAGTCCAGCCTGCTTTTTTGATATTTCTGGAATAGTCTAGTTGATCGAAAGTGATTGGTTTTAATAACCAGTGGCGGGACCCATTGGGGATAGGTCGTATTGTGCGTACCTTTATGGGTGCCATACGTTTTGTTACGTGAAGTAAGTTCACTGTTTTTACTTCTTGTGGGAAGTTCTTTTGTCTCCTGGTGCTCTGCTTCTGGGGTTTGTCCTCGTCTTAGCTTGGAGTATCGAGCCCCTTGTGTTCGGCATTGAGTCTATCAGATTGTTTGAAAACCCAACAATCTCTGTGGGTGTGGTTAGCAGGCTTCCCCGGAGTACTATGTATCTGACATATCCTGTCCAGGATTCTATTCAAGTTGGACGGATCATCCCTATTATCCTGGAGGGGTGGTTTTGTCTGATTTTGTCGCGAGCCTTTGAATCCGGCATTGACTGCCGTGCTCTTCGGACTTTTTTCTTTAGTTCGGAGACGATCCTTGTTGCGTCGCGGTTTTCCGTTTCCATCCCTGATTTCGGATGTACTTGGGACGCTGGGGTTACATCTTGCCAACCAGTTGTCCTCTCCTGCGCAAAAGCGGGTCATGAGGCTTGTGAGTGCGGCCATTGTTCTTGGCTTTTCGTGGCTGAGGTCTCTGGCAAGCCATTCGTCTCGGACATTATGCCTAAAAGCTGCTAAGGCTTCGGTGTCCGGACAGTCGACTATCTGATTCTTTTTAGTAAGGAATCTATTCCAGAACTGCCGGGCTGATTCTTCGGGCTGTTGAGTTATGTGACTGAGGTCGTCTGCATCCGGAGGGCGGACATAGGTCCCTTGAAAATTTGCTCGGAAAGCATCCTCGAGCTCTTCCCAACTTCCAATTGTGTTTTCAGGAAGGCTTTTAAGCCAGTGCAGGGCTGGCCCTTTAAGCTTAAGGGGTAAATATTTGATGGCATGGAGATCATCTCCTCTGGCCATATGTATGTGGAGGATATAATCCTCGATCCAGACTCGGGGGTTTGTTGTTCCATCATACGCCTCTATGTTAACGGGTTTGAATCCCTCTGGAAATTCATAGTCCAGAACCTCATCGGTGAAGCATAGGGGGTGTGCGGCGCCCCTGTATTTGGGTGTGCCGGATTCTGATGATGGCTTTTTTGCATTGCTTGCAGGAGCTTGCTTTCTTGGCCCATAAATGGACCTGGCTGGGCCATGATGCGACTCCTTAGGTGGGTCACATACCGATTTGAGTGCGATGCCACTTGCCGCCTTATTGGGTCGTCTATCCGACCGTATGGCTTTTTTTGTTTTTTGAGTGCGAGGGCTCTAGGGCCTCTTCGTCGAATTCGGGCAGGAGCTTTCTCTTTGGATAGCTTTTAGTACGGCGACCATCGCCGTATCTGTCTGCGGTGTTGATTATTTTGTTCCATTTAATACGGAGTGCATCTTCCGCTGTCTTTAGCTTCCGCTTCTGCTTTTTCAGGCTTCGTGCAGTTGCAACGAGCCTCTTGTGGAGACTTTTCTGCTCCATGGACTTATCCGGTGTAAAGTTGTCCGGTATGCCGTTTTCGCCGGGGGAGGGAGTTTCGGTTTCTCTATCCGAGTTGCCCTGTTCGGACGGCTGCTCTAAGGCTTGCTCGTCGCCTACCGGCTTGTCCTGCTCTATGGCTGGGTTTTTGTCGAGGCGGGGCTTGGGTCGGCGTTTATGCTGATGCTTTGATTGCTTTCCGGGGGGTCTATCTCCCGTTCCGTCCCCTTTGTCGTCATTGTCGTTTCCCTTAGGGGTATCTACCATGCACACATCGTGAGATGCGGTGGATTTCCAGTGCCCTATGAGCGTTGGTTCATCGGTTTCTCCTGCATCGTCATCCATGCTGTTGATGTCTGCGGAGTCGAAGTTGAGCACGTCGTTTAGGCTGTCGACGGTGGCTACAAAGTGGGTGGTGGGTGGGCTTTGAAGTTCCTCATCGTCTGTATCCCATCCTCGCTGGCCGTAATTCGGCCAGGGCTCTCCTGATACAGAGAGAGACTTGAGGGAATTCAAGATGTCGCCAAGAGGCGAGTGCTGAAAGATGTCCGCGGCGGTGAACTCCATTATGGGTGCCCAATCGGATTCGATTGGCAAGGGCACGGGGGGTTCGGAGTCCGGATAGGAGTCCGGGCGCTCGGAGTCACGGGCCGTGCGGAGTGCGGGGCTGGCGTTCGGCTCAATTGCCTTTGAGATCACAGCCCCCGAGGTGACGTCCAACCGCTCATCCTCGATAGGTGTAATAGGCTCCGAGTTAAGGGTCGGAACCGGTGCGTGTGCGGCCTCCAGGACACTGTTCGGGGGCAGAGCTAGATCATGCCCCGCGAGGTAGTGCGGCGCGCTTGGCTGTGGCTCGAATCCGTCGAAGATCAAATCTCCGCGGATATCAGCCGTGTAGTTTAGGCTTCCAAATCTGACTTGATGGCCAGGGGCGTAGCTTTCGATCTGCTCCAGACGACCAAGCAAATTGGCCCGCAGAGCGAAGCCGCTGAAGACGAAGATCTGTCCGGGGAGAAAAGTCTCACCCTGAACCTCATCATTGTTGATGATCGAAGGAGCCATCGGGCCTGAACGAGACGACACGGAGGAACTCTCAATGAAAGCACCAATCTCGGTGTCAAAACCGGCGGATCTCGGGTAGGGGGTCCCGAACTGTGCGTCAAGGCCGGATGGTAACAGGAGACAAGGGACACGATGTTTTTACCCAGGTTCGGGCCCTCTCGATGGAGGTAAACCCCTACTCCTGCTTGATTAATATTGATGATATGGGTAGTACAAGAGTAGATCTACCACGAGATCAAGGAGGCTAAACCCTAGAAGCTAGCCTATGGTATGATTGTGTATGACGATTGTTCTTCTACGAACTACAACCCTCCGGTTTATATAGACACCGGATAGGGTTAGGGTTACACGGAGTCGGTTACAATGGTAGGAGATCTTGAGTATCTGCATCGCTTAGCTTGCCTTCCACGCCAAGGAAAGTTCCTTCCGGACACGGGACGAAGTCTTCAATCTTGTATCTTCATAGTCCAGGAGTCCGACGAAGGTATAGTCCGGCTACCCGAACACCCCCTAATCCAGGACTCCCTCAGTTAGCAAGAGTCAATAATGTTGAAAGAGATTACAAATTCGCAAGTGAAACAAGTAGACCAATATCAAAGAATGGCACACGGAAACGGACACACGGACTGAGCTCAAAATGTGGAACCACGGAAAATGCTCGTGTTGCACAACTCAAGAGAGACGCTAGCACGATTGCTCAATAGGCGGATACGACACTTGTGCACAACCTATGATATGCAAAATGGATAAACTTTCTATCCCAAGTATGCTATATGTGTATGATGTTCCGGTGTTTCTCAAGATGATCGAATATGACAATCTTATATGCAATGTGGTACGATGCTATGGCTATTGCTTACAAGCTTCTTTGCTCTCTCTCTCTCTCTCTCTCTCTCTCTCTCTCTCTCTCTTTTGCTTACAAGCTTATTCTTTTTTTTCTATTTTTTTGTATGGCCATAATGCGAAATGCACAAACCAAGATAGCAATTGTGTATATGCGGGAACAATCTTTGTGACACAAGAGATGATATGATACCAAGATGATATGGTAAGTATGCTACGGAAGGTGTATCGATGATCACTAATGTGCACAAAGTAACGTTGCTGGCAATACTCAAATGGCTAGTCTCGATAGGCAAGTGACGCAAAATGGCTAGGGGTTATCAATGCAATTGCAAGGGGAATGTACAATGGTGTCGTCGAGGTTACCGTCCTTTGCGATGATGAGTGGTGGTGTTCTTGACGTAGATACCAAGATGATGGAGACTCGTCCCTAAGTAGCCGAAACACCTTAGGAAACGGAAAAACCGCGAACTCAAAATCTCAAATGACAAATGTCAAATGGTGGTAGCGGAATGCGGTGATGGTGTTGCACTAGGCAATGCAGAAGTGGAATGATGGGTTGTGCGAGTCAATGTTGAAGTTGTCGTACCTAAGTAGCCGAAACACCTTAGGAGACACAAGCCACAACTCAAACAAGCTCAAACTAAATTGGGTTAAGTTGGGGTCGAAGTGTATGGTGGGCAAGCCTATGCGGAAGTGGTGGTGGTTGATGAAGAAGGAACCGTCCCTAAGTAGCCGAAACACCTTAGGAGACTCGAATCACTACTCAAGCAACCACTAATGCTATATGGATCACAATGGGTTAGGTTGCGGAAGTCAGTGGTGGCTATGCGGATGATGTGGTGGAAGCCCTAGGCAAAGATGCCAAAGTTCCAAAAACTTTATGGAGTCCAATGATGTTGGTGGTATTTTTGTGGGAATGGGGATGTCAATAGCTTCAAAACGAGATAAAGAACGTCAAAATCGGAGTTCGGATGAATTAGTTACGAGCGAAACAAGAATCAGCCGAAGTTGATATGTACAGGTAGCGGACGTCCGGAAATGGACGGATGTCCGGTGGCCGGACGTCCGGTGAGCTCGGAAATCCGCTAGTTTCGTTCTGGAATGGGATGCCGGACGTCCGGTAAGTAGCGGATGTCTGGTGGTTCCTGGGGCTCCGAACGTCCGGTAAAGTGACGGTCGTCCGGTGGTCGGGGTCAACGCGGGATTTGAGCTTGGGGACGCGATTTTGGGCGGAAAATGGAGATTTGGGGGGTAAAATTGAGGAGATTTTGTGGATGGAAAGTGGGGAAACTTGGGGAAATGCTAGATCCACTCGAAACCAAGCAAATCCATGGATCAAAATCAACAAAACATCATCAAACCAACAAATCACAAAAAAAATTGGGGCTATTTTTGTGGGAATTTTTCTGATTAGGACGAAAAACAACAAAATCAAGCTAGAAAACGAAGAGGGGAGGCTCCGAAATCGTGATCAACGTGGCTCATGATACCAAGATGATGTGGAGTGGAACTCCATGCGGCCGATCTTTCACGAAAGGAGTGGGCTCCCTCGAAGAACACGATGAACACGAGGAAGAACGGAGAGAAAACACAAGGGGAAACACTCAAGAACAAGTCCAATCACACATCCACTAGACAATCAAACACACAAGATCCACAAGCTACATGAACAACAAAGGAAAAGATACAAGGTAAAGTTCATCTCCATGAGGAGGTCTTAAAGGGGGCCGCCCAAGAGGGGGTCTTGATGATATATCCCGCAGGATATTCTCCTAGATGGAGGTCTTGGCCTCCATAAGGAGTAGTAGTCTCTCTCTCTCTCAAGAGTAGAGTGCTAAAAGAAGCAGAGCCCTCTATCAAATGAGCTATCACTTTGCTAACCCTAGAAAGGAAGAGGGGGAGGTCTATTTATAGTCTAAGCCACGAAGGGGTAAGTGGGAGAGTGATACAAGGCCAAAGGCCCGGCTGCGCACAGGCAGTGTCGGACGTCCGGTTGGCGTCAGACGTTCGGTCGCTCGCGGGGGTCCGGTCATCCGGAAGTCTTCGGACTTCCGCTATTTTTGTTCCGTGAAGGTGGCACCGGACGTCCGGTGGGTGTCGGTCGTCCGGGCGCTGGGACTTGTCGGACGTCCGGCGTTCGTCGGTCGTCCGGCCGCTGTAGCACTCATCGCCTGGAGTTCTTCTGGTCGTCTAGGCTGCGTCAGGTACCGGATGTCCGGTGGCGTCCGGACGTCCGGTGGCTGTAGCATGTAGGAGCTCCGTTTCTTCCGTCTTCTCTTCCATGCTTCCCTCGCGGATGGTGTAGGTGTTCCTTGGCACTTGCACTCCTCGTTGTCGTCCGTACCGTTCCGACAATACCTATGCATGCACACGAGTGGAGTGTCAAGTAGTATACCATCCTGGAAGGGGTCAAGTGAGCACGTGTAAAGGAGATGATTCACCTTTGTGTATGTGAAGTAGATGCCGCACGTGTCACTCGCCGAACGGACTCTTTACATGGTGATGCCCATAGGATGCTCCGCATCACCACACCATCTGTATCACCGTTATATATATTCACACATGCGTCGGTTTAAAACACTATGATAAATTGTTCAAATATCCAAATTCGCTTTTTATAATGAAGTATGATCTCTGTTCGTCTTTTACACCCACACAATCCTCTTATCTTTGTAGCTAGCTAGCGCTAACTTTCTCTCCCGCATGCAGGCGCCCGCATCCCTCTCACCCTCCCTCAGCATTCTCTAGCTCCATCGTGCAAATTCGTCTTTTCACTTTAGGTCGTTCACCCATGGTGTGTGTAGCCCCCCCAGCTCCTTCTTTACGGCATACATCGATCGATATGCCTCTCTAGCCAAGTGTGCCTAGCACAAAACACAAGCTTCCCCTCTTTTCTTATCACCGTCCATGCCTCACTCCCACCACTCTTTTCATCGGTCTCGTACTCGCACATTCCTCCCCCCTCGATATAGTATGACTCTCGCACCACCTCCTAGATGCATCCCTCTCTCTCTATCCTTCTCCCCGTGCCTCATTTGCTTCTAACACACACATGCATGTATACCGATCGATCTCCCAACATATACCTATGTCGACTTTAATTATCCCCCCCATCGATCGACGTACCTCACAAGTTCTGTCTCTCCTTTCTCCGACAAAAGATGATTGATCTTCTATGTTGTTATGTCTGCTTACCAGAGCCATATCGTCCCCCTCATCATTCTTGCATGCCTCCTGACCCGTCCCTCACACGCACGTGCACAGACAGGCAGCCATCCCTTCTCTTATTGATATTGCAGGCGTGCCCTCCGGTTGTCTATCAAGCCTATCCCACCATTTGTTATAAGCAACTCCACTACCACCCCCTCCAACACTCTAGGTCTGTCTTTCTCCCAACCTTATTCCTCTCCTACACATATGCATGGATGCCGATCGATCTCCCTTAATACATGAGGTAGATGGATCTCCCTTAATACACGAGGTAGGCCTCTCTCCTCCTCCACACATATACCGGCCAGTGTACCTCTATAGTTAATTAGGCCTCCCTCCCCTCCCCCACCACACACCGATATTCGAGCGATGTAGGTAGGTATCCATGCCACAGAGACAAACTGCACCTGTCCCCTCTCTCGTTTTAGTAGGCCAGCCACTCCATATCTTCGACGTGGGCACACACAAATTCGATGGCACTCTTTATCGACCACGCGCGCACACACACACGCATCATCCCTCTCTTCGATTCTATGGACACCTCAAGTCGATGATACCTCCACTCTCTTCTCGTGGATCGCCCCCTCTATATATATGATATACCCAGGACTCTATTTCACGAACCCACACACTATATCTCTCTATGTTTGTATCTCTCTCACAACACCCCATGTAGGTGGTGTACATATACAAGAAGAGAATAGGTGCACCGTGCACGTACTCACGCTTCGCGCCCACCCACACCCGCGCGGCTACACGGTGGAGCTTATTTCTGTACGAAATGGTAGCCCACGTGCTAATTTGAACGCGTGTAGCGGTTGTTTACCTACGGAGGTCGTGTACCATGCGTGCACGAAACAAAGTTTGACTTGATGCGTTGGCGCGTTATTTTTAAGTAAAGTTATATCGCTCAATGGCACGTACACAGAATAAAAAACGATTTTTATGGAGAAAAAAGTAGTCCGCTCCACTATATACAGTGGAGTCTCCTTGCCTAGTTTGTCTCTCTTCAGAGTATCTCACACAAGGCTGCGGAGGCCTCTCTCTCTCTCTCTCTCACCGTTGGTCACTGATCCGACCGCATCCCGTCCACCGGCGGAAAGGGAGGACGTGCATCGTTTCTCCGTTCGACGGCGCCGAGGCAGCACGTCCCGATCTGCGGTTGATGTCTACTAGACAACCTTCTTCTTGTATACGTTGTTGGGCCTCCAAGTGCAGAGGTTTGTAGGACAGTAGCGAATTTCCTTCAAGTGGATGACCTAAGGTTTATCAATCCGTGGGAGGCGTAGGATGAAGATGGTCTCTCTTAAGCAACCCTGCAACCAAATAACAAAGAGTCTCTTGTGTCCCCAACACACCCAATAAAATGGTAAATTGTATAGGTGCACTAGTTCGGCGAAGAGATGGTGATACAAGTGCAATATGGATGGTAGATATGGGTTTTTGTAAACTGAAAATATAAAAACATCAAGGTAACAAGTGGTAAAAGTGAGCGTAAACGGTATTACAATGATAGGAAACAAGGCCTAGGGTTCATACTTTCACTAGTGTAAGTCCTCTCAACAATAATAACATAATTGGATCATATAACTATTCGTCAACATGCAACAAAGAGTCACTCCAAAGTCACTAATAGCGGAGAACAAACGAAGAGATCATGGTAGGGTACGAAACCACCTCAAAGTTATTCTTTCCAATCAATCTGTTGGGCTATTCCTATAAGTGTCACAAATAGCCCTAGAGTTCATACTAGAATAACACCTTAAGATACAAATCAACCAAAACCCTAATGTCACCTAGATACTCCAATGTCACCCCAAGTATCCGTGGGCATGATTATACGATATGCATCACACAATCTTAGATTCATCTATTCAATCCAAGACAAAGTACTTCAAAGAGTGCCCAAAGTTTCTACCGGAGAATCACGACGAAAACATGTGCCAACCCCTATGCATAGGTTCATGGGCGGAACCCGCAAGTTGATCACCAAAACATACATCAAGTGAATCAATAGAATAACCCATTGTCACCACGGTTATCCCATGCAAGACATACATCAAGTGTTCTCAAATCTTTAAAGACTCAATCCGATAAGATTACTTCAAGGGGAAAACTCAATCCATTACAAGAGAGAAGAGGGGGAGAAGAAACATAAGATCCAACTATAATAGCAAAGCTCGTGATACATCAAGATCGTATCACCTCAAGAACACGAGAGAGAGAGAGAGAGAGAGAGAGATCAAACACATAGCTACTGGTACATACCCTCAGCCCCGAGCGTGAACTACTCCCTCCTCGTCATGGAGAGCGCCGGGATGATGAAGATGGCCACCGCTGAAGGTTCCCCCCTCCGGCAGGGTGCCGGAACAGGGTCCCGATTGACTTTTGGTGGCTACAGAGGCTTGCGGCGGTGGAACTCCCGATCTAATCTCTTTTCGGGAAGTTTTAGGGTACGTGAGTATATATGGGTGCAGGAAGTACGTCGGTGGAGCTTCGGGGGCCCCACGAGGCAGGGGGCGCGCCCTAGGGGGGTGGGCCCGCCCCCACCTTCGTGAGCACCTCCCTTGGCTCCTGACGTGGGGTCCAAGTCCATATGGTAGCTTTCCTTCCAAAAATAACTTCTCCAGTTGATTTCGTTCCGTTTCGACTCCGTCTGATATTCCTTTTCTTCAAAACACTGAAATAGGCAAAAAACAGCAAATCTGGGTTGGGCCTCCGGTTAATAGGTTAGTCCCAAAAATAATATAAAAGTGGATAATAAAGCCCAATATTGTCTAAAACAGTAGATAATATACATGGAACAATCAAAAATTATAGATACGTGGGAGACGTATCAGCGGTACACGCTGTTCTCTCTGACCAAGCTCCAGCGCGGTAGGGCCTACACCACCTGCTCGCTGCCGCAGTATAGGTAGATTTCGCCCGCCGCCGCTCACCTAGTTACATCCCGACGACCTCCAGGTATGCCCTCCGGCCTTGCTCCACTGCCCGTCTTCCCACGTTGCTGCATGTGGATCTTCCATAGTTCTTTGCACAAAACGTAGCTCGTCCGGCGTACTTTCCATCTTGCAATCTCGTCCTCACACTGTTTTAGACAAACACAACCGTGTTGTTTTCTTCCCTTAGGACAAGGAATAGGCTTCTTTTTTGTCGTCGCATGTGTCATCAACTGTTATTGGCCAGTAATTGTTTCCTTTCTACCTCTTTTTTGCAAACAGGGCTATCCATTTCACCTCGTTGCTATTGGGACCTTTTGGTGAACTGCACAAATCACTTTTTCCTTAAGAGTGTTTTGTGCAGTTCTACCAAAATGTCACACGGGCAACGTCTCTACATTTCAGTGCGACTGCACAAAGGGAGATTGGTTTTGCTCTATCCTCCTCATCCAACTCCGAGCCTAATCTTCTCCAACTAGTTAGTCTTAAGAGAGACTGGAAAAAGGTGACCAGCTTCTATTTGTGTGTTTATTGTTTCATCAGCAGTCCTCTATTATCGTAATCACACTTAATATCTTTGGAACAGGGACGCTCACCTCTATTTTAGTGGAACTGCACAAAATGATCGGAATGTTGCATGCTCCAGACAGCTACTTTTTTTTACAACATGCCTTGTTGATTTAGATAGAGCTGGGGGGACGTTGCTGCCAACGAAAGCATGGACCAATTTTAATTTAACACCTTCTCACAACCTTGTCTTCAGTTGTGATGTAAATATTAGCATTGATTAGCGGAAGTTAGTTTTTTATTATTTCCGAAAGAGCATCAATGGCAAGACACACGAAACAAAAGCTGAAAGCTCACACCATTGTACAATTTCATGTCGCTGGAATATTATTTGTATAGTACGTCAATTATGTAAACAAATGCTGGAAGCTTTATAGCATTGGGAGAAGCCTCTTCGGCATCCGGGTCCATGTGCCATGCACAAAATTATACTCCTTCGTTCCTAAATATTTGCCTTTTTACAAATTTCAAATGGGCATATTTTAGAGTGTAGATTCACTCATTTTGCTTCGTATGTGTACTCCCTCCGTTCCAAAATATTTGTCTTTCTAAAGATTTCAACAAGTGACTACATACGGAGCAAAATGAGTGAATCTACACTCTAAAATATGTCTATATACATCCGTATGTAGTAGTCCATTGAATCTCTAAAAAGACAAATATTTGAGTAGTCACTCGTTGAAATCTCTAGAAAGACAAATACTCCGGAGTATATTTAAGAACCGAGGGGGTAGTGCACAGCCGCATGGGAGACTCAGACCAGTTGTTGCGCCGCATTAATAGTGAGTAATGAGCAGTCAAATCATAAGCCCCACCTTTCCCATTGTAAGTTGCTCGGAAAAAGCAACCATCAATACGCTCTTCTTTGAATCCGCTCATACTACTCCATCCTTCACTGTTTATAGAGCGCGCTTCAGAAAAATAGAAAATCTCTGGGACCAAGGCGACTAGCGATCGGCCTAAAAAATAGCATTGGTAGTTATAGCACGACGTCTATTACTAGAGGAAATAATGCGTACACACATTGCATTCCACCCCGGGTACGCACATGCATGCAATTACTCCACTCTATAGTACTACATCGAGAGAAAATTGCGGTTACCACGCCCTAATTAATTGAGCATTAAGCCAAACGTGTATAAAGTCTCTTTGGTGGTGGAAATGCATTGAGAGAAATGCATCATAATGAAGCGCGCCTTGTAAACTGTGACGGAGGGAGGAGTAGTATGAAGGTGCAAGACCAAGAACGCGTACGGCCAGTCGGTCAACACACCTCCTCTTGGCATATCACTGACATGTGGGACCGGAGTGTGAGAAAACCGATCTCAATTGACGGTAAAATGGCCAACCCGCTGTTCCTTGAGAGAGACGAGGAGCGAGAACACACAAACGGGATCGCACGGAGGCCAAGATATATTCGAGCATGGTTGATTGATATCATCATTACATGTTGGGCTGCCGTTTTCCGCCCTTCTCCAGAATAAATGTGTACTTTATCAGAGATTAAGAAAAATAAGAGTACAGAGGCTCCACCATGCGGTTCTAGTAGTAGTACTACTGGTACTACTAAATCTTGCGCTTGGCTCTTCGCCTCTTCGTGAAGTCAAACAATGATGGTACTCCGCATGTTCGGTACTACAGTGTATGCCTCTGGCAATCTGACACCGAATGAACTATGCATGTCCACCGCCTGGGTGAGGGTACGTTGCATTAGTCAAAAGGCATAAGCGAGCTTCACCTTGTCCTACAAGCTTCTCCTCGTTCTGCGAGTTGATGGGACACGCCAACAAGTAGTGCTAGTCCATACTCCCTCCTTTCCGTTTAATATGGCTTAATCTTTTGTGCGGGTAAATGAGAGAACTTTATTCATATATAACCATTCTTAGGACGATCAGCTAAGACATTGGTCACTAGAAAGCGAGGTACCCCGCAAAAAAAATAAGTAGGAAGGGAGGTGTTTCATCAAGCCAGCTCTCGGCCACATTCAAAGTGCAGCATGCACGGTTCGCACAAAGATGTGTCGCAAGGTTTGTTGACCTGTTTACATAATGAATAACAAAAAAAGAGGAAATATTACCGAGCGCTCCTATTTGTAACAGGATATGAGCCAGAATTAAGCGAGAATTGTGGCGAGTGTTCCATGCAATCAACTTCCATTATCACATGCGAGAACCCTCGAAGAGAACCAAATGTGTTGAAGATTGCTTTATCACATTTTAAAAATATAATAAGAGTGCAGACGCTCCTCCACCCGGTTCCTAGTACTAGTATAGTAGTACATACCTCTATAGACTATAGTAGTAGTAGTACTAGTACTAGTAAACTTTGCGCTTGACTATTCTCCTCTTCGGGAAGTGCAACAATAATAGTACTAGTATAGTGTATGCTTCTGGCAACCTGACACCGAATTAACTGTTGCACGTCCACCGCCAGAGCGAAGGACAGCTTGCATTAGTCAAAAGTTTCTCCTTGTACTGCGAGCCACCGCGCACAAGCTTCTCCCGTCCTGCAAGCTTCTCCTCGTTCGGCAAGTTGAGGGACACAACAAAGTAATGCTAGTCCATACTGCCTCCTCTCCGGTTAATATGGCTTAATTTCAAACGAGATAAATACACTGTCTGTCACTGTATATTTGTAAAAATACGGTCAGTGGACTTCATAATATGCTCATTGCGCTCAATATATACATTTTCCAGTGTTTATACGGTCACTAGCTCACCTTGGTTGAGTATGTGTGTGCATGCACGTGTAGGTTGAGCACTTGAGCGTGACCGTGTGTGTTCCGTCGTGTGCTCGGACATGCATGCATTAGGGCGTCACATGCATTTTTGCATCCATGTGTACGTGTGACTGTTGCATACACGTAGGGGGAGTACGTGTAGGGGCCACTAAAGGAGCAGTCAAATCACACAGTAAGTTAGTCAGAAGAAGCAACCATCATTTCACTCTTCAATGACACGTACGCAATATAAAATGGTTGATATGGAGAGAAAAAGAAAAACACTATATATACACTACCAGGAGCCTAAGCTACAAGCCTGCTTGCTTGGGTTGGTCTCTTCACAAGCATAGAACGACGGTGGCCACACCACTGGTCACATATCCGGCCTGATCCCGCAGCTGGGGGAAGGGAACAATGTTCTGCGTAGACGCGGTCGACGTCGGCGAGGGAGAAAATCCATAGTCGGTGCGTCCCAATCGGGGGTCACCGCGGTATGGGCCGATGCCGCGTCCCAACCGCCCATCTAGCTACAGTCGGACGTCCCAGGTAGTCCATCTTCCTTTTTGTCGTGGAATTGTCACGTCAGATGTCCTTAGTGTCAGGACTTAGTCGCGAGGCCAACGCATCTATGTGGTAGCTTGAGAGGGGTTGAGTGGGACGAGAGACGCAGGGTGGATCAACACGCAAGACAAGGATTTAGACAGCTTCGGGCC
Organism: Aegilops umbellulata; assembly: GCA_032464435.1. NCBI lineage: Eukaryota > Viridiplantae > Streptophyta > Magnoliopsida > Poales > Poaceae > Aegilops > Aegilops umbellulata. Next base: position 91,083,163 of record CP136055.1, read on the forward strand.
CCGGGAAACATCATCCGGTAATAACCCTACATGCTGTTTGAGGCTAGGTCTCATTATCATCTCGAGGGAGATGCCGTAAACCGGCTCTTGTGTCTAGCCCTAGAGATTCTTGATTGCTTGTAGCTTGTAGCCTCTAACTTCTCACCTGTCCCTCTTTTGGGGAGCCCCGCCCCTCCTTATATATGTTGAAGGGGCGGTTTACATGTGGAGTCCTATTAGGATTAGGACTAGTCTATCTCTAATACAAACCGGGTACAAGTCTCGGTCTTAACTCCTTGTAAGATAAATATTCCTTTCCTGTTAAACCGGCCCACAATAGTTGAACCGGCCTTCATGAACCGCCAGACGGGCCACCGGGTCTTGTCACTCCTCTGACCCGTCCGTCGGGTTACCATTGACTTACAACGTCCAAGCGGGTTGCTTGTAAACCGCCAAGGTCAGGGCGGGTCTTCAGCTAAACCGTCAAGTCCGGCCGGTTTAACTTCCGGCCGGTTTACACCGCGGGGTATATCCCCGACATTAGCCCCCAAGTTTAGCTTGGATTTATCCATGGTAAACTTATACTGCAAATAAACACCAGAACAAATTTGACAGGTTGTGCTCCGGATTAAGAATTCTTGTAAACCGCATCTGATCATCCTTAGTCTTTGCCATTTCCACCTTCTAGAAAATCCGGGTCAATAACCAGCTTCATATTCAACTTGCTGACATTGGTTACTCATAGAAAATATATTTGTGAAAAAATAATCCACTTGAGTCGGCTTCCAAAACGCCGATTTAAGAAATATTGGTCTTGAAATATTCATCTGATATCCAGCCGGTTTTAAGATGACCCCGGTCTTGAAAACTTACCGGTTTAACATTACCAAATGGCCGGGTTATAAAAACTGACGACCCCGGATTATGATTGTTGCAGACACCGGTTCATGATTGTTGCCAACATCGGTTTATGATTATTGATGATACCGGGTTGCAGCCACAGGGTCATAATGATTGGAAAATCTTTCAACCAATGTAGCCCCCAAGGGCCGGGTCATTATGTAATAATCAGCAGGGACTTTGTAAATATAATTTTGTTAAACTTTGAACAGCAACGTGTAGCCCCCAAGGGCCGGCTCAGTAAGATAATATTGAGCTGGGATTTTGATATATACTTCCATGAAAATAACATCATATGATGTAACCCCTCATCATGGGGCTTGAATCCACGTCCACAAGGTTAAGAGCCTTGTGCTTTACCAACTGAGCAGTAGACCCTTCAATATAATAGATAAAAAGCTTTGTACCTTGAATAGTTGACACGAACAATGTGATGAGTCGGGTCTCAATAAGATGAGCAAAAATGACCTTGCATTAGCCCCCAAGTGTCATGGTGCATGCTTGATGTAATCTTAATTTTGAATAATGTAGCCCCCAAGTGTCGGGTTGTAAGCCTGCCGCAACTCGGGACTATTCCTTCAATTGTATAAAATGATAACCATTGCGCTAAAGCGACTTTGAAAAACCTTAATCATAATATCAATAACCGAAATAAAAATCCAGCCATGTTGGCCATTCAAGATAATATAATCTCGTATGAAAACCTTTATTCATCCAATATCATAATGAAGATTCAGCCAAGTTTGGCTATTTGAATGATATAATCCAATAATTTATAAGCGCATGATTCCAATGGCGCAATCCAAATATATACTGGCGACTTATAGTCCAAAGCCAGACCGGTTCAATAAACACTGGAGAATTTATCCTCATACTGGCGACTGATCGTCTTAAAGCCAGGCCGGTTTAATAAACACCGGATGAGTTATCATCATACTGGCGACTTATCGTCTTTAAAGCCAGGCCGGTTTAATAACACCGGATAATTTATAACCATGCGTTATTCAACCTGTTTCTGCATACAACAAGTTTAAAGTGTCCTGGCGGTTTACCGCCGGACGGGTCATAATGCCCAACATATAACCCAGGTTTATAACCAAGGCTGCGCTTAAGAATAATCAAATATGAAATACATCATACCTGTAATATAGCCGGTTTACCAACTTTTTGTAGTAAGAGCGATAACCCCAATCTTGAGTAACGATAACTCCTTCCATATTATGCCGGTTTATGATAAAACCGTACCGGGCTATGATAAACACCGGTTTAACAATATATAATACTGGTGACTTGTAGTCAAACCAGACCGGGTTGATAATCTCCGGATTATAATTTGATCATGCCCTCACAACTTGTAGTTGAAAGCCGAGCCGGGTTGATAAACACCGGTTTACTCCATGATGGTAATAGAAAATCAAACCGGGCAGATGGCCATGGTCAGACGCAACCAAGCTCCCCGAAGGCGTAGCGATGGTGCCAGTCGGCCAGGTCCCCAAAAGACTCGTGGCATTACGCCCGCCAAGTGGCATTGCATTGGTTCGGATTCGACCAAGCCCCCAAGTGACTCAGTGGCCTAGGGCCGATCAAGTGGCATTGCATTGGTTCGGACACGACCAAGCCCCCAAATGATTCATTGGCTAAAAAGCCGACCAGAAGGCATTACCATCATCAAGACATGTCCGAGCTCCCATAAGGTGTAACTACGGTTCAAGTCGATTAGGTCCCCAACTGATTCAGTGGCAAATATGCCAGCCAGAAGGCATTACCGTCGTCAAGACATGACCAAGCCCCCGGGAGGTGTAGCTACGGTTCAAGTCGACTAGGTCCCCAACTGACTTTGTAAGGATAGCTATGTTCTCTTTGGTTCGAATACGACCTATGTTTGAACAGGAAGCCCCATGTTTGAATAGCTATGTTCTCTTTGGTTCGAATACGACCTATGTTTGAACAGGAAGCCCCATGTTTGAATAGCTATGTTCTCTTTGGTTCGAATACGACCTATGTTTGAACAGGAAGCCCCATGTTTGAATAGCTATGTTCTCTTTGGTTCGAATACTACCTATGTTTGAACAGGAAGCCCCATGTTTGAACCGTGCATCATGGCAGCAGGTCCTCTTCAGTGATTTTTAACCTTTTTGCAAGAGATAAATTCTTCTTGAACCGGGATCTTGAGCCGGATATTTAAGAGCTTCAAAGCATTGTTGGAGACATCTTTCCCTTGAACCGGATTTTAAACCGGAATCTTCATTTTCAGCCAGAATTTTTCTGACGGCCTTTAAGCTCGAACTTGCGAGAAGTTAATTCCTTTTTGAACCGGACATGGGTAAACCGGATCTGAGCGCTTCAGAACTTTGTGGGAGAATAAATTTCTCTTGAACCGGATTGTAAATCGGATATTTGAGAGCTTCAGTGATACTGATTTCCCTTCAGCCAGGTTTCAAACCGGAATCCTTTCTGATGATCCAAAACTTCTTCATTGAGCCGGGATTTTGTAACTGTCATATACTTTCTACATCGGAAATTTTCTGACGGCCTTTAAATTTTCATCAACATATCAGTAGCCTCCGGGATCGGGTTATCTTTCCCTCCATCGTCCTTGGGTTCTTAAACCGGCTGAAACTGGCAAGACTTGCTGCGTCCTATCATCGTAGCCCCCAAGTCTCAAGGTGACTCGAGGAGTTGGCTTGAGATTCTCCATATTTGACCGTGATATAAACCGGTATAACTTGTATATTATTGGCGTTGATAACACGACGTGAATCCACAGAAGGTCGAGGTGACTGCGGCGGGTTGTAAATGATCCCGTATGAACCGTGTCAGCAACTCGGCCAATGGTTCCTTCCAACTGGTGATTTCAAGTTAACCAAACTGTAGCGGCGGCGACTTGTGCGCCTGCCCATTGATCCACCGAGTACAGACGGCGGTTGATGATAATTTGCCTCCAATTTGAAAGAAAACCGGGCTACCCAAGCTGTGACTTGTTCATACTCAATAAATGGCTCATGCAGACAGGTGCGGCCCGGTATGTTGATGTAGACCGGACTGCGGGGGATGGCAGCTTGTGCATGCGCTATTGGGTAATTCGCATGGCCCTGACGAGTTGACGCGGACTAAATCGCGATATAAACCAGCATGGGTTGTCCAATAGGTCAGCAATATCAAAATTCCTTTTTGCAATAGACAATTTGTCCGGATGGATTTCACTTGATATATCACGCCAGGGGTTATCCACCGTAGAGTTGATGATCACCATGTCGGCCTCAGGAGTTGTAAACCGGCGCAGACGGAGAGTCGCCTGCGGGCATTATAAACCGGCGCAGACGGAGAGTCGGCCTATACGGGTGTTGTAAGCCGGTCGCGTGTTGATGTAAACCGGACCACCAGCGGTTTACGCGCGTCCGTTAAGCAGTGTGGAACGGTCAAAAGCCAATATATAATTACGCCGGTGCACGCTCCATATGCATGGTGTAATACCAATGTTGTGGCGAATAATTGTCCTGATTCGTTTGGGCCGGAAATAACCCGCCATGAAGTTGATGATAATTGTATGAAGCTGAAATCAATCACGGGTGAACCGGCCGCAGTGTGGTAAACCGGTGCGGATGGGTGAGTCGGTCGTGATGTTTGTAAGCCGGCACAGACGGAGCGAGTTGGCCATACAAGCAAACGGATGAATCGACCGCTGCGGATGAGCAAGTTACCCTCCGTGTTGTAAACCGGTGCGGATGAGCAAGTTACCCTCCGTGTTGTAAACCGGCGCGGACGCACGAACCGGCGGCGAGGGCAGACGGGCGAGTCGTCCGTGGCGTGTTGATGTAAACCGGACCGCGATACGCGTGTCTGTGAAGCTGCACGGCACAGCCAAACGTGCCTCCGCGGTATATACCACCCCTTTTTCCTTTAATAGCCGTCCTGCATTCAAAACACACATACCAGAGTAGTTTGCTTTCTAAGAAATTTAATATGCACTAAAATAAATCGGACGAATATCACCTGCTATCTTTATATCTCAGGTGATCATACTGGATAAGCACATTTAGCTCCGCGGATAACTCAGCATCGGAACATGGATTGTGTATATGGCTATGCGCTTGGTCCGGTGACCTGTGCCCAGCTTCTGGGTTTTACTGCCATAGTAGTTGAGTTTTCCTTGCTTCTGCCAGCAGATTTGAGACGTCAGCAGTCCATCATAGATACAACCATCTCTGAAGCCCTTGACATTTACTGAAAATCCAAACTGTTGTAAAGCTCATTTACTACTTTTTTCCTGTATCTCATATCTGTTACTCCAGCAAAAGCAACCCTTGAGCCAGCAGCTCTTGACAGAAACAGGCCAAGGGATGAGGGTGGCGACTCGTGGCAGCCCGCGCCAGTAGCGACTCGAGGCAGGAGCGGTGACTCGGTGCTGCAGCGGCTGCGGCTGTGGGCTGTTGCTCTAGTCCACAGTGACCCAGCACCATCAAGAACGGGGCGAGACGGCTGGCGGGTCGGCCGGTCCGGGCGTCGCAATGGTGATGGTAAACCGGCAGAGGGACTCGAGGACTCAGGGACTCGAGGAGGCCGCAGAGGTCTTTGGTTTATCAGGAGGGGCTGGGCTGGTAGATTTGACTCGGAGTCAAAACTGTTGCAGCTTGGCGACCAGCACCGGAAGTGGTGATTTAGCAGCAACCACAATGTCAGAGAACCGGATACAGAGACGAGCCACAGCGTCAGAGAACCGGAGACGAGCCATGACCGAAGTCGGTGATTTAGCAAGAGACAACGAGGGCCGCCCACTTCGACGGCAACTTGATGCTGCCGCCTGAAGCAGAAGGCAGGAAGGAACAGCGCCAAACAGCAGCTGCATTACAGCGACGGAGACCCGGAGGCGGCTCATAGCGGACGACGACTCCGGCGAAACATGTGGAGACAGCCCACGCACAGGCACGGACGACTCCCAGGCGGTGGCAAAGCTGGCGAGTGGATACCGTTTACGGGCGAAGCCGGCGAGGCAAGCCCGAGATGGCGGAGATGAGCCGACGCGATGGCTCATAGCAGTTCTGCGAGGACGGCGACTTGAGGCCGGCGGTCCGAGGCTGTGGCGACTTGCGGCAGAAGTACGCGGGTCGCAGCCAACGCAGACGGGGTAGTGCCAGCGCGTGGCGAACCGGCTGCGGCCTCGGGCGTAGAAGACGCCGATGAGGCGGGCCACGGCAAGGCGGGCTGGAGGTGCTGCTGCTCGTCTCAGCCACGGAGGCAGCAGGCGCTCGAGGCGATTCCACGGCGGAGACCGACTCCGTGGCGTTATCCACTTCCCGTCCTGGCTCCACCTTTTTTTTTAAACTTTCTCGTCTAAATCCAAATCGAGGGCTGTTGCTCTAGTCCTTCTGTTGCCATCACGATCAGCTTCAACCTTTGATTACTTCTACTCTCGTTAGCTTCCCTGGATGCGATTTACTTCGCGTATAGTTTCCTATCAGAGAATAAAAAACAATAATCTGTCCTGAAGCGACTGGGTGGCCAGGTGTGAGGTATTGCAGCGGAGAACTTTTGCCGTCTCGGCGATACACTGAAAATTGATCCGGTTTCGATGGATCGTCGGATCACATCGACGGGCATCATGCAACCCTAATTTTTCTTCAACTCAAATTCTATACGTCGTCATTCTTCATCCAAAAAGCTGCGAACTTCTCGAAACCATGTGAAAGATCCCTCCAAGAACTCAACACCACCGTGCGCAGGCCCCACGGTGGGCGCCAACTGTCGTGGAATTGTCACGTCAGATGTCCTTAGTGTCAGGACTTAGTCGCGAGGCCAACGCATCTATGTGGTAGCTTGAGAGGGGTTGAGTGGTACGAGAGACGCAGGGCGGATCAACACGCAAGACAAGGATTTAGACAGCTTCGGGCCCCGGGAAACATCATTCGGTAATAACCCTACATGCTGTTTGAGGCTAGGTCTCATTATCATCCCGAGGGAGACGCCGTAAACCGGCTCTTGTGTCTAGCCCTAGAGATTCTTGATTGCTTGTAGCTTGTAGCCTCTAACTTCTCACCTCCCTTTGGGGAGCCCCGCCCCTCCTTATATATATGTTGAAGGGGCGGTTTACATGTGGAGTCCTATTAGGATTAGGACTAGTCTATCTCTAGTACAAACCGGGTACAAGTCTCGGTCTTGACTCCTTGTAAGGTAAATATTCCTTTCCTCTTGAACCGGCCCACAATAGTTGAACCGGCCTTCATAAACCGCCAGACGGGCCACCGGGTCTTGTCGCTCCTCTGACCCGTCCGTCGGGTTACCGTTGAGTTTACAACGTCCAAGCGGGTTGCTTGTAAACCGCCAAGGTCAGGGCGGGTCTTCAGCTAAACCGTCAAGTCCGGCCAGTTTAACTTCCGGCCGGTTTACACCGCGGGGTATATCCCCGACACTTTTGGAGTCGGCTTGCCCCACTGCCGCAGCTCCCCACGTAGCTCCATCTCCATGTCGGTCTTTCTCTACTTCTACCGGCTTCTACTTGTGATGAGTTTATGTCTCATGAACTAGTGTCAGTACTATTATTCTAATCACACTTCTTCAATATCTTTGTCATCAGGGATGCTCAGCTCAATTTTAGTGGAACTACACAAAAGCATCATATGATCCGAGGGTGCCAGCCATCTTTCCTTCGACAGGTTCTACCTAGCCAGAAAATTAAATCCTGTTTAGGGTTTAGGGTTTAAGTCGCAGTGACCCCATCAGTAGTTTTTCTTTCGTACACACTCTCACAACTTTTGTCTTTAGTTGTGAAGAAATATTGGCTATGATCTGTGAATCATTGAGATGCATCAGCATGCATGTTAGTTTTCCTTTGTATTTGATGGAATGTTGTAACGGGGCAACCTTGGAGCAGGAATGAAAATGGAGTGGAAAGTTTCCGTTTTTTCAGAGAAAAATGGAAACGGAGAGAAACCAATGTTTTGTTTCGTTGGATCGCGCCATCGAGCAAAACCAACGTTTAAATCACGTTTGTCGCGTTCGTGTCTCACCCTCCTCCATGGCTCGACCCCACACGGTCGCTCGGCATGCCACTCACCGCAAACCAACCATATGATAACTTTCCCGCCTGCTTGTCAATGGATTGGCCATGGAGTACTAGTACTACTGGAAGAGATTGACGAGTTGGGGGAGGACAGCTAGCTGTAGCACAGACTCCCAAGAACTTTTTACATGCATGTTGTGGCCGGCTATTGCGACCTTTGAATGCGGAGCAGTCGCGTGCACCAGGAAGCGGCGCGGGCGACGCTCTCTCGGCCGGCGCGCCGCTTCAATGCCGGCGCCGGTGAGAGGTCGCATCCGCTCTGGCCGGGCATGAATGCGGCACTGGCCGTTTCAGGCGGGAAGCACGCGCGGGTGAGGAAGAGGGTTCAGGTTGGTCAGGAGCGGCCGTGGCAGCGGTCCGAACGCCCGCAAACAAGAGATGTTGTATGTTAATATTGCCGCGTATATAATTAACAATGTAAATAATGTGCCAGTTGGACAAATATGATTGGAGATGGAGATGGAAACGGAATTTTACGTAAACACGTATATGCATGTCTATGTCTATGTGTGTGTGCGCGACGATTCTCGCGACCTGGAAGCGGGGGCGTGTTTTTTATCAAGTTTTCTTTCTTGGTACGTTAAAAATTGTCCGCCAGTTTTCGTTTCTTTTTTCCGGGAACGTGTGTATTCTATTTAAAACCACTGCTATGGAGATATTGTTTTACTCCATTATAGCCTCTTATTTGATAGAGTTTCTCGCGTCTCGCTCTCTCACCCTCTCCATATCAAAACAACATGACAGTGTCCACACTATCTGTCTCCTCACCGGTGGTCACAGATCCAGCCGAATCCCGTCCGCTGCAGGAGGTGAGGAGGTGCAGCGTTGACGTTGTTGCCGTCGGCGATGGAGGAAGCCAATGTGCACCGTCCTCTTGGAGCCGGTGCTGGCGCGGAGGAAGGTCCTCCGCGCCCTTGCTCGCTGCCGTCGTGTGGGCAGATCACGCCCGCCCGCCTAAGCGACATCTCGCCCACCTGAGGTATAACTTCTTGTACTGGTCCAGCTCCCCAGGTTGCTGCATGTTGGTTTTCTTCTATGCGACTACTCCCCAGCTCCCCATGTATAGTATCTAGGGTTTGTCGGCTGGTCCAACATCACCTACTATTATAGAGGAAATGCCACTCGAAAAGTTGTCCTGATTTATGCCTCGGTGGAGGTATACATGTTGTTTGGACAAAAAGTACATGGTGGTTGTGCGGTCATTGTCCATATGCTCATATTGCTGCTGCTAATCTAATACTATCATTGGTTAAATGAAGAAATTCTATTTTTCTCGGGTATCTTGGTTTAGTTCCCATCAAGATAATCATGATGCTTCTGTTTGTTGGTGTACTTTTCATAATTCTTATTGACAATTGAGATGTCGTTGTTAATCTTGTAAAACAAAGTAACAACACTATATCCGTTTTTTATATTTTTGGAAACAGCGATGTGTATCTCCATACCCGTCGGTGTACAAAAAGAGGGGTACACTTTTTGTACCCCTATAACTGTGCACCGACAGTCAGAGCCGCGCCCACAACCACACAAAGCAAGGCAAGGGAGGTGAGCCAGGGTAAGACCGAAGCTCAAGGTAACTGAGGCAACGCCAAGACCAAGACCACGAAGAGCCAAGGGACGAGGCGGGCTCCCCCAGCAAGATCCTTGCCGGGATCAGCTTTAGCAGCCCCGGCAAGACCCTTGCCGTGGCAACTCGCCCCACGCCTACGGAGCAAATCACTCTTGAGTCCACTGCCCCCATGGGGCAAGGATTCGGGAGATGTATCCGTGGTGGCATGCAGATCTTTGTGAAGAAACACTCAAGATCAGATATGCACTAAGAAGAGGACGACCCTTGGCAAGATACCAGCCAAGGAAGACCACGAGACCCCCGGCAAGCGCCTTGCCGGGGACGACGGCAGGCGCTGCGACAAGACCCTTGCAAGGGCCCCGGCAAGGCCCTTGCCGAGGACGTCTACGGGCCACCATCAGGCCCACGCCAACCAAGTCTCCACCGCCGTTCGCACACAGCTGCCGACCCAACCAACTGGGCAGGCACCTGTGTGGCGGCATGCAGATCTTCGTGAAGACACCACCACCGCGCCACCTCAGCTGCCTGCCTGCCTACATGACACCATAGGCATCACTGGCCAGGGCGCGTGTCGACGCAAGAGGAGCGGCTACGGACGGGACGGGCTTCGCCCCTGCCCGCGATAAAGCAAGGACACCTAAGCAGACGCATTAAATGCGCCTTGTCATGTAATGTGAAGGATAACCTCGCGTCACTGTACCCTTTCCACCTCATGTGTTCCACTGTGGCAACCCCTTTTTCCTATAAAAGGAGGCCCGAGGCGACCTGGAGAAGGATTCGGCTTTTGGGAGCTCTTCACGCCCCATAGCTAGTTGAAGAACACAGATATACATCCACCAAAGTAGGAGTAGGGTTTTACGCATCCTTACGGCCCGAACCTGGATAGACGAATCGTGTGCTATCTGTTTGATCCGCTCTTCTTTCAACCCCGCGCCCCGCTAACCGTAGTAGGGATTGTTGTGATCCCATAGGTGTCGTTCTCACTGACATCTTTGGCGCGCCAGGTAGGGGGTGCAGTTGTGAGAATCGGCTCTAGCAGTTAGTTCAGCACTTCTTCGTTGTCATGGCGCCCAAGAAGAAGATGACGGTGGCGCTCAGCCAGCCGGGAGACGGACGGCTCGTCCCGACGCGGGCGAGCAGCGGACCAGTCGCAGAAAGGACCCGGGGCGCCGCTCGCGAACACCAGCACCGTCCCAGCAGCCAGAGTTTGGGAGGCGGCGATGTTCGTGCTCCTGGTAATGGGCCACACACCGCCAAATCCAAATACGGAGACATGCCCTCTGCGGGTGGCGCGGGGCCCTCCAAGGTCGTTGCCGCACCACCCGAAGGCGACGTAAGGGCCTCCAAGAATCCCACGCTGGCGCCAACAGCGCGCTCCTCCCAGGTAGCGCGCGAAGGACTGTGTCATCACGCCAAAGATCCCGGGCGTCGCCGCGGGAAGGGCCCCGAGCGCCACTCCCGGGACGTAGAAGGCCTGCCCGCTCGCCGAAGCGCTGGTGAAAATGGCATGCGACTGCGGGATCATGATAGAGATCCTTCTGACATGGTCAGAAGTCGAAGCGCGTCGCGATCCGTGCAGGTTTCGCTGCCGCCGACACTAGCAGAGGCCCTGGCGCACGTGCAGTTGCTCCTCGACTTTCCTCCCGCTACGGGAAACTCGACGAATGGAGAGCCACTATTCGAAGCCTTGTTGCGGTGGCCAACAAAGACGAACCAAGTCCGGTGGAGCCCCCGGGTCGACGCTCCGATGGAGTCCCACGCACCAGTGGCGGAAGGGCCGGTGGCGCCGCAACCACGGTGCATTCGCCTCCTCCCCGTCCGGTACCGCGGACGCCGACTCGTCGCGACGTCATGGGCAACGACATCTCCATAGCGTCGTCCGACCCACGACCCACTGTGACCAGCACCAAGTTCTTCGGGAATGAGCCCATGAAGACGCTCGAACCACTATCGAGCGCCGGCACGGGGTGCGCCACCAGTCAGACAGGCGAGCAGGGCCTGCTGCGAACCACCCGGCACCGGAGAGCCCTGGAAGCCTACCTTACGAGGTAGGTTGTCCGGCTTTTACGCGTGAGCTGCGGCAGTTCCATTGGCCCACTCACCGCACCTTCAAACCTGACGTTGGCAAGACCCACCCATCGGAGTTCCTCATCATCTACACCATCGTGATGCAAGCTGCCGGAGCCCGCGACGATAAGGTGTTTGCGAATTACTTTCCGTTAGCTCTTAAACCCAATGCCATGTCATGGTTGATGCACTTGCCGGTAGACTCTATTTCCTCCTGGTCGGATTTGTGCCATGACTTTGTTGGCGCCTTTACTGGGGGTCACCAAGCCCATTGGCAAGCAAGCGACCTGCACGTCATCCCCCAAAAGGGAGGTGAGAGTCTGCACAATATCCTTGATGTTCACCCTGCCACCATCATCAGCGCGTTCCTTCATAACGTGCATAACCGCAAGATGCGCGAAGAGCTGGCAATGAACAAGGTGAAGGATGTTGCAGAACTCTACGTTCTTGCTGACAAATGTGCCCGGGCTGAAGAGGGAAGGAAGTACCCCGGCGAAGATGCCGGCGTGGAAACCAACTCTTTAGATGATGATACTGCCGCCCCAGCGAAGAAAGGACGGCGCCGCAACAGGAAACGCAAGGGTAAAGCTGTGCTTGCCGTTGAGGGATCTAATGACGCCGGCTCCGCCAAGAAAACCAAGGCAGATGACCCCGGCAAGGAAATTGCCGGATGTGTCGCGTGCCGGGCCTTGGCGGCTGCCGAGAAGCCAAGGAACTCCGACAAGCAATACTGCAAGATCCATCGCACCAAAGGCCATGATCTCCAGAACTGCCGACAGGTTGAGCTACTTGCTGAGAAGCAAAAGGCTGAATATGAGAGGCGGGACAAGGAGAAGGGCCAAGACGGCGCCGAGGGGTCCGGCAAGAAGCGTGACGGCCAGGCGAGTCGTCGCGGCAAGGATAAACAACAGGAGAGGCTCGCCCGGGGCCGCGACAAGAAGCCAGAATACGATGATCACGAAGAGGACGATGAGTCTGGTGACCAAGAATTTCAGAAAGCTACAGAGGCCATGTGCGTCGACGGCGGCGCCTCACTGCATACTTCTCACCGCTAGCTTAAACAGTGGGCACATGAGATTACGGCAACAGAGCCGTCGTTCGGTGCCCAAAAGCCGCTGAAGTGGTCCAGCACACCTATCATTTTTGACACTGAGGATCACCCTGATCGCACTACTGCAGTCGGGTGCTTGCCATTGTTGGTTTCACCAACAATACGCAACCTCAAGGTGACAAAGATGCTAGTCGATGGCGTGGCCGGTCTGAACTTAATCTCTCCTGCCGTGATCGAGAAGCTGCATATTCCTGACAGAGACCTCGAAGAGACGGGCACGTTTCAGGGGATCAACCCGGGAAGAAGTCAGCCCAAGGGGAAGGTCACGCTACCTGACTTTTGGGAGTGATCTGAACTACAGGACAGAAAGGATCGTGGTCGATGTTGTCAAGATCCCCTTGCATTACAACGGGATTCTTGGCCGCCCAGCGCTAGCCAAGTTCATGGCGGCGTCACACTACGCCTACAACACCCTGAAGATGTCGGGCCCTGTGACGATCATCACTGTCCCATCCGACAAGAAAGATGCGCTGATTTGCGCTGACCAACTCTACCAACAAGCAGCTGCAGCAGCAGCCGCTGCTAAGGCACTTGCTCCTGCCACTGGAGCCCCGGGATGGAGGAAGAAGAAGACCGGTGAGACCTCGGGCACCCACTCCGGTAAGCGCACCTCTTCAGGGTGTAGTGCTCCAGTCGAGGACGTACCAGAGAGCTCCACCGGCAAGATCAATAAGTCCAGGGCCACGCCGCCGGCGACCAAGAAGGTATCCTTCAAGGAAGACGACACGGGAGGGGCTTTCACCATAAGCTCCGCCCTTGACCACAAATAGGAAGACGCGCTCGTCACCTTCCTGCGGGCGAATGTCGATGTGTTTGCGTGGCAAGCATCCGACATCCCCGGCGTTCCCAGGGAGGTGATTGAGCACCACCTTGCTGTCTGTCCTCATGCGCGGCCCGTCAAGCAGAAGGTCAGAAAGCAAGCTTTGGAACGGCAAGAGTTCATCACAGAGGAGATCCGGAAACTGGAAGCGGCGGGTTTGGTGAGAGGAGTGCTCCATCCAACATGGTTGGCCAATCCAGTGGTAGTGCGCAAGGTGAATGGGAAGTGGAGGTTGTATATTGATTACACAGATATCAATAAGGCTTGTCCCAAAGACCCTTTCCCGTTGCCACGCATCGACCAGATTGTTGACTCCACGACTAGGTGTGATCTGTTGTCATTCCTCGATGCCTACTCCGGCTACCACCAGAGCTTCATGACGAGAGAAGACGAAGAGAAGACAGCATTCATCACCCCATGTGGTACGTATTGTTTTCTACGAATGCCTTTCGGGTTGAAGAGTGCTGGATCAACGTTTGCAAGGGCGGTCCAGATTGGTTTTGAACCCCAGCTCCATAGAAATATGGAAGCTTATATGGATGATATAGTGGTCAAAACCAAGAACAGGGCAACCCTCATACCGGATTTACAAGAAACATTTGCAAATCTACGCAAGGTCAATCTCACGCTGAACCCTAAGAAGTGGGTCTTTGGCATCCCGTCTGGCAAGCTTCTCGAGTTCTTTGTGTCACAGCGTGGGATAGAGGCCAATCCGGACAAGATCAAAGCTATAGAGCAGATTGAAGCACCCAAGCGAGTCAAGGATGTGCATCGGCTTGCTGGTTGCGTTGCCGCCATGAGCAGGTTCATTTCCAAGTCCGCCGAGCGCGCCCTTCCCTTTTTCAAGATTTTGAAAAAGGCAGGCCCGATGGAGTGGACGCCAGAAGCCGAAGCAGCATTGCAAGATTTGAAGAGGTACCTCTCCTCCGCACCAATACTAGTTGCGCCTAAGCCACAGGAACCGTTGCTGCTATACTTGGCGGCAACGAACCAGGTGGTCAGCGCCGCACTAGTGGCGCGGAGAGAAATTGATGACGAGGCAATAGAAGTGACAGAGCCAGATGCCATCGATGCAGAGACAATGCAGCCAGTTGGAATGCCGCCGAGGAAGAAAATGATGCAGCACCCGATCTACTTTGTTAGTTCCCTCCTGCAGGGGGCTAGATCAAGGTACTCCGGTGTGCAGAAACTGCTCTTCGGCCTTCTTATGGCCTCGAGTAAGCTGCGTCACTACTTCCAGGCACACGAAATCATTATCGTCACTCGCCTCCCTCTGCAACGGATATTGCACAATCTAGACGCAACGGGAAGAATCGTAGAGTGGGCACTGGAGCTGTCCAGCTTTGGCCTCAAGTTTGAGAGTACCTCGACGATTCAAAGCTGAGTCCTGGCGGAGTTTGTTGCAGAATGGACCGCGATGCCTAACGAAGAAGCCCAAGAGACTGCTCTCCCCGGCAAGGAGGCAAGTTGCGACTGGATCATGTACTTTGATGGAGCTTTCTCCTTACAGGGCGCCGGGGCTGGTGTACTGCTTGTCACGCCCACCGGAGAGCACCTCCAGTACGTGGTCCAGATGCACTTCCCCAGGGAGGTATCAACAAACAATACGACTGAGTACGAAGGGCTGCTTGCTGGTCTTAGGATCACGGCAGACCTCGGAATCAAGAAACTCGTCGTCAGGGGCGACTCGCAACTTGTCGTCAAGCAAGTCAACAAGGATTACCAGAGCCCGTTGATGAAGGCCTACGTCGATGAAGTGAGAAAGCTGGAAGAGCGTTTTGATGGTATACAAGCAGAACACATTCCCTGAGCGGAGAATGACATCGCCGATTACCTGTCAAAACGCGCTGCCCTCAAGCTACCTGTGGAACCAGGTACCTTTGTGCTTCGGCTAACTCAGCCATCCGTTGATCCATCAACAGAGCAGAACAAAAGGAGGAAATCAGGGCCCGGCAAGTACTTTCCCACCGAGCTCCCCGGAGCCGCTGGCAAGAATGTTGCCGGAGACACTGAACCCGCCACGGGACGGCTAGCTCCAGCGGGGCACCAAGCTCTTGCCGTGGAGACAGCCGCTCCTATAGCGGAGGAAATGCCTTTGGTCCTCGCTGTCGAGCCTCAGGCTCCAGCGTGGGCACAGCACACCGTCCGGTTCCTCCAAATAGGGGAACTTCCCGAGGAGCAGGAAGAAGCGGAAAAAGTAGCCCGTCGGTCTGCTATGTACCAGTTCGTCGATGACGTTCTGTACAGGAAGAGGCCGAATGGTGTGAAATTTAAGTGTATCCCTCGAGAGGAAGGACTGGGCTTGTTGGCAGAGATACATGGAGGCATATGTGGATCCCACATAGGGTCGAGGGCCCTTGTCGGCAAGGCATTTCGGCAAGGCTTCTTCTTGCCCACTGCCCTCCAGGATGCGACGACACTGGTCACCAGGTGTGATGCGTGTCCGTTCCATTCAAGGAAGCTTCATCAACCAGCTCAAGCCCTTCTCAGTCTAGGGGCTCGACATAGTGGGTCCTTTCCCCCGTGGTGTCAGGGGCTTTGAGTACTTGTACGTCGCAATCGACAAGTTCACAAAGTGGCCAGAGGTGGAAGCAGTGAGGAAGGTCACAGCTCAGTCAGCCGTCAAGTTCTTCAAGGGACTAGTGTGCCGTTTTGGTGTAACCAACAGGGTCATCACTGATAATGGCACGCAGTTCACAAGCCACACCTGCATGCAATATACCCAAGACCTCGGCAGCAAAGTCTGTTTCGCTTCCGTTGCTCACCTACGAAGCAATGGTCAAGCTGAGAGGGCAAACGCTGAAGTGCTGCGAGGCCTAAGGACAAAGACCTTTGACAGGGTGCACAAGAGTGGAAGGCGCTGGATTGATGAGTTGCCGACGGTTCTTTGGTCGATCAGAACGACGCCAAATCGAGCCACCGGCCAGACACCCTTTGCCCTGGTATACGGGGCAGAAGCAGTTCTCCCCAGTGAACTCATATACGGGTCACCTCGAGTGCTCGCTTACGATGAGCTTGAGCAAGAGCGACTGCGGCAAGATGACGCAACATTCCTTGAGGAAGATCGTCTTCAGGCGGCTGTGAGAGCAGCATGCTACCAGCAAGCCTTGCGCCGCTACCATAGCCGCAAGGTCCATGCCCGAAGCTTTGAGGAAGGCGACCTTGTTCTTCGGCGCGTTCAATCGGCCAAGAATACCAACAAGTTGACGCCAAAGTGGGAAGGCCCTTATCGGGTAATACGAGTCAACAGGCCTGGCGCGGTCCGCCTGGAGATCGAAGATGCCGTTCCAGTCAGCAACTCCTGGAACATTGAGCATCTTCGCAAGTTTCACCCATAAGGCGCGGCTTGCCGGGCCCACCGGCAAGCCACCTTTTGTACAAGCCTTGCCGGCAAGGCATGTAACCCTTTGTACAAAGCCAGGCGCAGACCCTGAGCATAAATAAATGAAGCGTTGGCGCCCTAAGTTATAGCATGCATGCTAGGTCGAGTCTCGTCCTTGGTTCGGGTTGATAGTGCTTAGCGGGGACTAACCCTTAGCTTAGAGGTCGAGTGTGCGTATCTTTGTTCTTCTTTTGTCTTCTTTGGTTCGCAGGACACGCAGATATCCTTGCCAAGCCACTTGGGAAGAAAAAAAGAACAGACCAGCATTTAGGCCCCGGCAAGCCAGTATTGCCGGGGACTGCAAGAGCAAAGATTCACCCACGGCAAACCAGGATTGCCGGGGGTTGCAGCTTCAGATAAGTTCTTCATCCCTTATCATGCATTCCATTATGGACTGAGGTATGTGAAACCTCGTTTTTCCTTAAGCTACCGTGCTCCCCTAACTCTAGGCCCTAGTGCTCGTTCCTGGGACCAAGTTCGGTCATGGTCGCGGCAGCAAAAGGATGAAATTAGGAGCCTGAACCCACCTCATCCCTGCCTCCGCCAAAGGCGTGAGAAAGGTCGAGCGAGGTGGGGAGACGGCAAGGCCTGTTGCCAGGCGAGAAAATGTTTATCTTAGAGATATCAAGGATTTACTCCTTGTCGTGGGTTCCACCCGCAAACAAATGACCCGACAAACATCCCTTTTTCATTAAAAAACATCCCGCCCAGGTACAGTCCGTAGGGAATGGAAAACATGAACAAAGGCATTACAAGTTTTAAATTCAACAAAGGCCCGAAGGCTTACAAACTAAAAAGAGATAAGGTGCCCATAATCCCTTTCTTGTCCCTCTCCTCTGGAGGCAGGTCAAGGAGGCGAGAAGGGCAAAAGGAGCGCCTAGGCGAGCTACGGGTGGCATTAGACGCCGAGAGAACATCTTGGTGGCCATCCAAAGGCTGGATGGTAATGGCGGCACCGTAAGAAGAGCTTGAAGACGAGGCGGCAGGACGTCAATACACGTCGAAGGCGTCGGTGCCCACGTACTCTGACTTGACGGCCTTGCCGCCCGCCCTCTTCCTCTTTCGCAGCCTCCCAACGCCAGCCGCCCAAGGAGACGACCCCAAGAAGTTCAAGGAGCCGGCGACACAGATGATGGGGTCGCCGGTGCCACACCGAGCGGCGCCCGACACCTAGTCGGACCCGTCATCCTGCTGCCTACCGCCCTCGTCGTCGCTGCCGCTGTCCTCCTCGTCACTCTCGCTCGAGGAGGAATCTTCACCATCATAAGATCTCTCCACGCAGCACCTTGCGCGAGTCCCAAAGTGCCCGAAGACCTTGACAAAGAGAAGGCCACCCTCCATTAGCTTAAAATGAAGAGTGAGCCCCTCCGTAAAGCTGTGGATACGAGCAAACATCTTCCAACCCCGACGAAGATACGTCACGTGAGGAGCAGGGAAGTCGACGCGGACCCGCGTACCACCGATCCCGCAGCCCCTCATGTGCAGCCGCAATGACTCCGGCGGATCCAACTCCATCTCCCGCGTGGATGGAGTCGGGAGATGACGGCGGCCGGCGCAGCCTGACGAAGAACTCACAAGGGTCATCCCCAACATGGCCCTCCATTGGAGGAGGAGCTGCTGGCGGGGACGAGGCCGGCGCGCCACCCCGTCCTCCTCTTCCCCGAGCGGCCCGGCCTCGCCCCCTCCCCCTTCCCCTCACGGCTGGCTTTGCCACCGCAGGCGCAGGAGAAGGAGGGAAGCGTTGTCGAGCGGTGACCCTCGCCGCCACCGTTGAAGGACCAGGATTTCCTCTCTCCATGACGGATGGAAGAGAGGAGCAGAAGCTGAAGGAAGAAGAAGATGGAAGAATGCGGGACGCCATCCCCCCTCCCGCTCTTTATAAAGGAACGGGGTTGGGGCTCGGCCGCCCCGCTCGGCCAATCAAGACACGGAAGGCGCAGGGAGCCAGGACCGACCCGCTGCCCCAACCAGCGACGGCCCGGTTTCCCGTCTCCACCGTTTGCCACCCCAAGCGCATGGGAGACACGTGGCGGATGTGCAGAACCGAGGGGACGGGTGAGGCGACCTCTCCCCACCCCGTGATCATGGGGAGTGGACGCCTTGAGGACCGCGCCTCGACCCCATTCAGTAAATGGGCCGCGCCTCCACGCCTCCCTCCGTTTATGGGGAAGGCGCGAACCACCCCTTTACTACAATGTGACGCATGCGTGCAGAGACCAACCCCACGCATGCCGCCCATGTCACGCCCACCTCCCCACGCGCGTGAGTCGTGGGAAGCGCAGTGCGCGAAAAATCTTACCGCGGTAAAAACCACCCCGCCTGCCCGCGCACCGTTTTTGGGCCTAGCCCAACAACGCGTTGCACTTATGTGTGGCCCAGGCCAGGGGGCTCCTATCGGTGTACAAAAAGAGGGGTACACTTTTTGTACCCCTATAACTGTGCACGGGCAGTCAGAGCCGCACCCACGACCACACCAAGCAAGGAAAGGGAGGTGAGCCAGGGTAAGACCGAAGCTCAAGGTAACTGAAGCAACGCCAAGACCAAGACCACGAAGAGCCAAGGGACGAGGCGGGCTCCCCCGGCAAGATCCTTGCCGGGACCGGCTTTAGCAGCCCCGGCAAGACCCTTGCCGCGGCAACTCGCCCCACGCCTATGGAGCAAATCACCCTTGAGTCCACTGCCCCCATGGGGCAAGGATTCGGGAGATGCACTACTAGGAAAAGGCATGCTAGTGGCGCACCGATTTTGCCTTCTAATGGCGCACTACTGGTGCGCCACTGGCATCACGCCATTAGAATTAAATTCTAATGGCGCACCACGTAGTGCGCCATAAGTATATCCTGCAGTGCGTCATTAGAATGCCTCCCAGGGGGCCATATGTACCCATGTGCTTTGGCATTCTAATGGCGCACCAGTAGGTAATGCGCCATTAGTGTGATTATCACAGTGCGCCATTAGTGTCTTGTGTGGTGCGCCATTAGTATGAATATTAGGTTTTTTGTTTTTTTCTTTTCTGATTTTTGCACAGGTTA
This sequence comes from Aegilops umbellulata, assembly GCA_032464435.1. Taxonomy (NCBI): domain Eukaryota; kingdom Viridiplantae; phylum Streptophyta; class Magnoliopsida; order Poales; family Poaceae; genus Aegilops; species Aegilops umbellulata. The sequence continues at coordinate 91,103,081 of CP136055.1, forward strand.
CAAAATATATTATTGGACAGAATATAGACAGCAGCACACAACAACATCAGATTCATCGAATACAATAGAAGATTAGTCTCCGAATACAATTCATCATATTAGTCTCCGAATTCAAAAGACCGAACAAAGATAAAACATTACAAGTCTCAAGACCGCGAGTATCGAGTTTGTCTTCACATTACAAGTCGATATCGATCATCTAAACTACCATCACATAGAAGAGAGCTGTGATCATCATGATGAGCATCATCACGATCAAACTAGTCTTCATCCGGTTCCTCCAACGCTCCCTCCTCTCTCCCGCTAGATAGCGGGCGTATCTAGATTCGGCCTCCGCCCTAGTGGTGTACCCTTTGTAACTGTTACCGCTGAAACGTTGAACCTGTCTCCGACACTCCTCCCAGTCGTCGTAGACTCCAGGAACCTTACCCTTGTACACGACATACGACAGCATCTCTATGCACAAGCCAAACAACAGACAATACATAAGCAATATGTAAGTATGCAACAAAAGGATCGGAAGAGAAAAGCAAGACATTAATAGCACGATTCATGGTCCTACTAATAAATAGCATCAATTACATCTAAGTTGAACAACTGTCCAAACCAAAGAGACATACGAATTCATTAAAGTTTAATTACAACATGAGCCAATCAATGTTTCAGAACTACACATCACTACTTTCGACTCGACTCATCGGACAGGAGCGTGGGTGAAGCCGCCGTCTGTCGTGATGGTCATGAAATCGCGGGCGTTGTCACCCTGCATTTGTAGCATTCCATCTATCTCACTGCTAGACGGTTGATATCTGAGGAAGAACTGCCCCGAGGTATGAAGGACATCTTGATGGATGATGTCCGCAAACTCCGACTGGATGCGAAAGAATTCTTGTCTGAGGTCCGCGTCCTGGATTGCCGACAAGCTCGCGGCCCAATCTTTGAGATTATCTGGTAGCAGAAGGTGATGATGGTCCCTTACGATCGCCCACATGTGATGGAGGGCGTAGTGGGCATCCTTTTGACTGCCAGGCGGCTGCTTGACGCAGCAGAACTTCGTATTGTGTGAGAACATGTGCTTGTCGTAGTTACGAACTGCCCTAGTGAAGGTGCCTCCAGAATTGGCGTAGCCGGGGAGAACATCATAAAGAACTTTCTTGACATTTGTGTACTCTATCTTGGAGTTACGGTTCGGGTCTAAATACGTGGCCATGGAATATTTCGGGCTTAAGAGGATGAGTGTGCAATCTGTGTCACTGCACAGAACACGGAATGTTAGAAAAAAAAGAACGATCGAAATCTAAGAAATCATATGTTACGGGGCGGTTAAGGGATGACTTACTCGGGAAAGTAAGGCACAAGGAAGTTATCCTTATCTGCGTTTGCCAGAATGACGCCTTCGAGGTGTGAACTCGCAACTTGGCGGTCCCCAGCGCTGCTCAAGTGCTTGGCATGCATGTAGAAGGGGTCGACTATCACGATGTCCGGGGTCTTGTCTCTAATGATCTGCATCTGCATACTCAGCGAAAACAGCCGAACGAAGGTGTAGTGCAGCAGATGAAGGTTAAACATAGCAAAGATGTCATCAAACCGCAGGACGATCGTACCCCCGATGTCGCCATCCACAAAGCCCTTGCCCTCTGGCACCTTGGCCATGAAAACCGGGTATGCCACATCCTTCTCTCTGAGACGCCGCTTCTCCAAAGAAAGAACACTGTCGTGCAGACTCCGCATAGCACCGGTTGCAGCATTGAGCATATTTGGCGGTAGCATCGCCCTACCCGTCACATGCACCGTCCTCGAGATATCCTTAGGTGAAGGTGGCCCGTCCTGAGCACGGATCGAACTCGGTGCCGGCTGGCTCGCACCGGCGCCCTTGTTAGTCTTTCGTTTCCGTCCCTTCTTCTTGATCTCCTGTAATGGGACCGAGTTCTACTCACAGACCGCCTTCTTGAGCGTGTTGGGGCTGATAATATTTTGCACCTCAGCTATCTGAGGCTCGGTGAAGGCGGGAGCTGGAGGCGTGTCCTGAGAACTGAACGCCAGACGACGCCTGTTACAATTGGATTTCTCCACCGTACCAGCTAGATCGCGGTGGTCTTGGTTGGGTTCTTGAGAAAGAGGCCCGCAGAACTCGTCAGCGTACCCATGTTCGGCAAAGTACTTATCAACTTTGGTAAATGTACCGTCGTCGTTGTCGTCGTCGTCCGGATCCTGTGCCATAGGGCTGTCCGGATCCTGTGCCATAGGGATGTTTGGCAGGTCCGGTAGCGTTGTGGCGTTCTTGCCATGGCTTGGTGCCGGCACGACTGGCGGTCTTGTCTGTGGGGTGGTGTCCCCCGCCCCCAAACGAATCTGGCTCTTCGGCCAAAGCAGGGGCCAGTTTACGCAGGCGCTGAGGGTCATCTCATCTTCTTCGTTGGCCCCAGCAGGTCGAATCGGAGGTAACAGCTCGTCGCAGCCTGGCAGCACCCGAACCACTTCAACCCTATACATTGTGGGTGGCATCGGATTACCGTGGAACATGGGATTTCCCGGTTGAACGATTCTGCCCTTGGCGACATCGACCAACTCGGCGCCCACGAAGTGCAGAGGAGTGCAAGGAATGTCGGCGGTGCCCTGCGAAAACATGTGCAGGGCGTCAGGGATGCCCAGTCAAAGGCAAGGAGATGAAGTCATCGTCCGAGAGGCTTTGTTACCGTGATGCCGTCGAGCTCGGCTAATGTCGAGGCACTGCCAACAGCGGGCGTGCAACTGAAGGAGGGGGCGCTTGCTGGCGAGGTGCCGGCCGGCGTACACCCGGGTGCATTAAGCTCCAATGCCCGTGCCGGCGCCGGAGACACGAATACCGCCTCCGCCGGAGACACCAATGGCGCCGCCGCCGGAGACACCAATGGCGCCGCCGGAGACACCAATGGCGCCTCCTGCGCGCTGTGCGAGTTGCTAGCCGTGAAGCTGGGAACCGGGGGAGGCCCCTGTTGGCCGCCCGCAATCCACGTCGTCAGCCCATGAATCAACGTAGGCACCATGGCATTGAGTGTCGTTCCAAGTTGTTGTTGCACTTGCTCTTGGACAAGCTCCGGAATCCGCGCCACTTGTGCCTTGAGTTCTTCAACCTCGCGCGTCTGGCTTTCTGAGCTGGTCTTTTTCTCCTTCCGCACACCAGCGGTATAGTATGACCCCCATTTTGTGGACAAGCCTTTGCCGGCCAAACGACCAGCTGACGTCGGCTTAGTGAGCTTATCCTTGTTTTTCATTACGTTCAACGCCCTATTTAAAGGGGTGTCGGAAGGGGAGCTCTGAGACGACCCCGCGCTACTACTTTCAGTGTCCTGCTAAAGGAACGTGAACCATTTAGAAATATTGGGGATTAATTAGAGTGCAACCATATGGAGCTAATTACGTGGGGGTGTATTCCTTACCAGAACAAGCTCAAGCGCCCTAGTCTTCGGATCCGTGGTAAGCTCCTTTGTTATCGGGTCCTCCTTGTACCGGGCCCTGACACAGTTCCTAGTCTACTTGTCACCGCTGTATTTCTTGAAGCGGGGCGGTAGGCCTTGCTCGGCACGCTCCGCGTCCTCCTTGTCCCATATAGGCTCCGCCACTCTGTAACCGCCGGGACCGAGTTTGTGTTCCCCTAAGTTCAACTCCCGCATTTCTTTTCCCCACTGACTTGATTGGGAGGTTGCACTGCTCTCGCACTTGATCTTGAACTCCTTGTACTCATCCTCGCTCATCAAAGGATATTTCGCCTTGATCTTCTCATAACTATCACCTTTATCAATCATTCTCTTCACCGCGCTTCTCCAAGTAGACAGGGCCGTGCTCATCTTTGTGAGGGCGGCACTGTTCACTTTATTCCCTGAGATGTGTGTGTTTTCAAATTCGGCGGGGACCTTGTATCGTTCCTGCAGCTTCGTGAAGAGGAGGTTGCGCAAATTCCCTCGGTCCTTATGCCTAAGGTTCTCGGTGTTGATCGAGACGGTGCTCCGGAGAATGCACCCAAGCTGAACCGAGTACCCCTTGACTATATGTTTGGGCTCCGTTGGATTCCCGTCGGAGTCCACTTGAGTGAATTCCTCCTTGAGGGTGCGGAGCGCATTCGGGCGCCGGTCCTTCCTTTGCTTCTTCGGTTGACTGCCATCTGTGTGCGCCGCCATCATCAGTGGTGGCATCCTCGGTGGCACCATCAGTGGTGTCATCCTCGACGCCACTAGGGGTTGTGTAATCATTTGCGACGACTTTCTGTGTCCTGCTTCGCCTCATCATCATCATCATCATCATCATCATTAGCGTGAAGCTCCTGCCTGATGCCCATTGATTTCAAGTCTGCCCTTGCTTTCGGCCCATCTTTGTTCCTCTCTGGCATGTTGAGCAGGGTACCAAGCAGACTCTCGCACACGTTCTTCGTGATATGCATGACATCAAGGCTGTGAGGCACACGGTGGATCTTCCAGTATGGCAAGTCCCAGAAAACAGACCTTGTTTTCCATACCTTCAGCAGCGGCTCTGGCGCCTTTCGCTTCTTTCCCGGCTCTGGCGCCTTTTGCTTCTTTCCCGGCAGTGGGCAGTCTTTCCAATTTTTCAACAGCTCGTCTATTTCCTCGCCGCTCCTCGTACACGGGCGTTTTCGGGGTTCGGTTTCACCATCGAACAGATCCTTGCGTTTCCTCCACGGGTCATCCTCGCGAAGCCACCTTCGATGTCCCATGAACAGGGTTTTCGAAGACCCGGGATCTCTATCTAGCTGGCGATATGTTGTGTCATCCATGCACCTTACGCATCCAGAAAATCCGTGGACTACCTACCCCGCGAGATATCCGTAACCGAGATAGTCGTGCACCATCGTGAGCAGTGCGGCTCTCATAGGGAAATATTCTTTCTCTACGGCGTCCCACGTATTGGCTGGCGTTTTCCACAGCGTGTCTAGCTCCTCCTTCAGCAGCCCCAGTTACAGATTGATGTCGTTCCCTGGTTGTTTTGGCCCTTCAATTAGCATACTCATGTGAATGTACTTCCTCTTCATGCACAACCAGGGGGGAAGGTTGTACATCCACACAAACACAGGCCAGGTGCTATGTGTGCTTCTCTGGCTGCCAAACGGATTGACTCCATCGGTGCTCGCGCCCAGCACGATGTTCCTTGGATCCTTCCCAAATTCTGGGTATTCAAAGTTCAACGCTTGCCACTGGCTCGCATCCTTAGGGTGACTCAGCATCTTGTCTTTTTTTATTTATCTTCGGATCATTTCCGTCATCTTCCCGCTTCTTCTCCTCCCTATCTGCGTGCCAACGCGGGAGCTTTGCTACCTTAGGGTCCGCGAAATACCGTTGCAGACGAGGAGTGATCGGAAAGTACCACATCGATTTTCGAGGAGCTTTCTTCCTCTTCTTGTATCGAGTGACGCCGCACACCGGACATATGGTAGACTCCGCGTGCTCGTCCCGATAAATGATACAATTGTTCATGCACACATGGTATTTCACGTGCGGTAAATCCAGAGGACACAAGATTTTCTTCACCTCCTCGAAACTGGTCGGGCACTTGTTCCCCTTGGGAAGACGTTCGTGCCAGAATGACATGTTCTCGTTGAAGCATGCGTCAGTCATTTTGTGTTTTACCTTCATCTCCAGAGCCATGAGCGTCACTTTCAGGCGGGTATCCTCGGGCCTGCATCCTTCATACAATGGAGTAACCGCGTCTATCTCCAGTTGATCCAGCTTGGCTTTCTCTCGTGCGGCAGCTCTTGCGTTATCCGTCTGCTTGAGAAGCAGCTCTTGAATATGAGGGTCCTGCACCCAGCCTCCATCGTCTTTCCTCCACCTGACAGCAGGGACCCACCGTACGGGCCACCGTATTTCGCGAAAAAAACATTTCCCCCTGACTGCTGGGACTCACCAGCTACATCTTCGCACGCAAGAAAGTGTGTCCGGGCAAAAAAACGATTTGCCCCCCTGACTGCTGCGACCCACCAGCTACATCATCGCAGGCAAGGAAGTGCCTGACAGTCGGGACCCACCTGGTCGCAGCGTACGTAGCATTGTCATTCTGGTCGCGAACGTGTACGTACATACTGGTTGATGTAGAGGTGTGACAGCCTGGTTTTTGCCCTTTTCTTCTTGCCTGATTTTCATTTGGATTTATTTTGAAAGTTGGAGTTTTTGAATCTTTTCATATGGACTTAAACACTTGGGTACACTTGGCTTTCACCCAAGTTCCTCATTTCCCTCTCTAATCATCATTCACTCTTTGGTTCTACCCAAAATAATATTTGGAATATTTTTCTTTAATAAAAATATTCATTTTCCCCTCCAAAACCCTAGCTAGTTCATTGTGCTCTAAAGAACCTTAATTTTTCTTGCCCACAAAAATCTGAGAAATTCACAAATATTCTTTGAACCCTAGGGCACCTTCCTGAGAAAAAATATTGTACCACTTTTTGGAATATTTTTGCTACAGAAAATATTTTCTGTTCTGCATAGAAATGGTGGTTTCTACAGCAACTACCATTTTACTTGCTACATTGTGCCTGATTTTTCTTGTGCATCATAACCTTAGTAGATGATTGCTAGCCTCCAAAGCACAGCCTCCAACTCCCAGCCATTTAACCTCAGTAACCTCTCAAAGTTACTGATCAGAAACTTACCAAACGTGTGAAATCTTTTCTACTGCGTCTGGAACCAAACCAAAGAGTGGTAATCTTCAAAAATACCACGAACAACAAGCCAGACATGATCTTTGGACGTAGGTTGGCCTGAGGGGAAAGTTCACGCGGTGACCACGCATGTCCATGATGCCAACCTATGTGTCGACGCGCTCTGAGTGCCGCCGAGTGCTCTGTTTCGCGCATGCTCGCTTTCCCAACTGCCATAGCGTGACAAACCTCGCCACTATCTTTGTCACAACTCCCTTAACTCCCCCCTGGCACTCACCGACGCCGGAGCTCGCCGCAGCGAGCATGGGCGTGGTCCAGCCAACGCCACAGTGTGCTCTGCACTATGCTCGTCGCCTTCCTCTTGATCCTGTGCTCGTCCCCGTTCGCCCACAGTCCCCGCGTGAGTTGCGTTGCCTTCTCCCCCTCTCACTGACACCGCTCGTTGCTGGGCGCAGTGTCCAGGTGTCGCTGGCGGAGCCCGATCCACCCCCGCCACTCGCCTATAAAAGGAGCCACTCCCCAGCCTCCTCAAGCATCAGCTTCCACTCCCACACACTCCACAAGCTTGTAGATAGCCGGGTCATGATGCCACTGAATTGAGTTTTTCCTAGTGCAACCAGATTTTCCTTTTGGGAGGCCTTGATTCGGTTCGTTGTCATGCCTCTGGTCGGTGCCTCCAACTAGGGAAGGTTATGGGCATGCTTACCCTGGCCCGATAAGCAGACATAACCTTGTGTGCCCGTTGTTGAGATTATGGTACCGGGTCCTCTTGTGGGATCGTTTTGGCCATGACGGTGGTCGTTGTGTCTTTGGTAGACACGGGACCACCCAGGACTAGCCCAGTGGGGACTGTGTCGGAGTGGCCGGGAGAGTGTCATGGCAATGGAGGGGTTTCGTCAGAATGCCATTGGTCCACCCGAATGGGAGTACGAGGCCATGGGTTCCGTGGTGTGGGTACAGTGTGCTACCTCTGCAGAGTGTAATAATCTATCGATAGCCGAGTCCACGGTTACGGACACGCTCGTAGTAGGTCACACCATGTGTCAAAGTTTAATAAATGCACACTAAGTTATGAACTTTGCACTATTGATGATGGTGGAAAGCCATCGAGATGTTCGAGACCAAGTATTGGTCGTGGTTGTGATCGCCGTAAGGATCACGAGATACTTCTAGTCAAGACCGCGATGGTGGTTTGTTTGTGATCCAAGAACGATCTCGGTTGGTAGCCAGTCCCGAGGGACTTTTATTACAAAAGCATGATCACAGCATGTTGAAGCATTATTGCATTATAAATTGGTTAATTATCATGATATTGTTTGCCATTATGATTATGCCTGTTGTGAGCTTGCAAGTACATTCAATGTACTGACCTGGCGTGTCATGCCAGCTTTCAGGAAAGTCTCGTTGGAAAGGAGTGTTGCTCGAGTCTAGATCGTGTCCACATTGGTGTCCCTGTGCTATGGAGTTTCCGCTACGACGTTGTTCCGCTGCCGCGTAGTTGTTATGATCGAGGCCCTCTTTATGTTCACAAAATAATGTACATATTGTTCAGCCGCACCGTGTGTGCCGCTTGGCCTCGACACCTATTGTAATATAAACTATGATCCGCTAGCATCAATAAAGTGGTTGCTTTCTGTACCAAGATGTTGTGTGTTGCCAGAAGACATGGTCTCTAGGCTGGCAATGCATGGTAAACCGGTCCCTTTGAGCCGGGGTGCCACAACGCTTGGTATCAGAGCCGCGCTGACTGTAGGCCACAGTAGATTTCGACATGTTAACTAGATGTTAGATACGAGTCTAAGTTGAGTGTCAGTAGCATTTGTAGCTGGTTGTTGCATTGAATGCACTTGTTTTATTTTTATGCTAACTTGCTAATGGTTGTGGGTGTAGATGGCTCCAGTGCCGTATCCGTGCCAGTTGCAGCTGATGCCGTTCACATCGCCGCATCTCCTTCGTAGCGTGTGGCGTTGGATGTACCCCCTTCGACACGATCCAGTCTATCGTGTGTACCGGGAGCGTCTAGCTGACTCAGTATATGAGTATCACGCAGTGGTTACTATGCGCACCAGTTCCTATTCCAGCACTTACACTCGTACCTCTCGGAGCGGGTACGCTTCTACCGCTTCTCAGGCTGTCCAGTTTGCTTCATTCGAGGTCCTTGTCGAGCTTCGTTACAATGAGGTCCGGATGCAGAACCACCCAGGTTTCTACTACTATCCTTCTATGTACGACAATGGTCATGTCTGTTTCCCTACCATTGATCCGGAGTCTTATAGTGTTGCTAGCCATCTTGCTCGTTATATCACTGCTAGCTACCTTATGATCCACGAGCTGGCTCGAGAGCTGACTCGTGCTCGTACTGCTTTAGCCGCTGCTTTAGTCACTACTAGATCTGCCCCTGCTCCATCCTCTCCGGGATTTACTCCTTATATTCCAGCCAGTTCCAGTTCCCCTGTTTCACCGGCTACTCCCCCGAGTAGCACTACAAAAAAAATACACTTCCATGGTGATACGTGTTTGTCATAGTAGGTCGCGTTTTTTGTCATGCATGTACATCCACGACAAATTTATGACGAAATCAAGATAGTCATACCTGTGCTGTCGTAGAAGTGTTCCATGACATTACAAAAATTATCATCACAGAAGTGTCCACTTCCATGACGATAAATCGCGCGTCACAGAAGTGCTTTCTTCAAGGGTGACCGACACGTGGCATCCACCATAACGGAACGCCGTTAAGCTATCGGGTCGGGTTTTGGATCCGATAACCCGTTAACAGCCCCGACCAATGGGGATTTTCCACGTGTAAAATCATCATTGTCTAGAGGAAACACGTGTCGGCTCATCGTTGGGACAGATGTCATCCACTCACTGGACAGAAGGCGCCTATGATACGTCGACACGTGGCATGGCCCAATAGTAGCCCATTCTTGTGAAAAGGCCGACCCGTTTGACTTGGTCAAAAGCTGGCGGCCGGCCCATGGAAAGCTTGTTCACGGCCTGTTCGCATTTAGCCCATTTACAGCCCGCTAACCCAAGGCCCGTTATGCCCTATCCGAATTAGGCCCAGTAGCGTCATCTGGGACACCCAATATGATTCCAGCCCGTTTTCACTTCTGGCCCATGTATGGCCCATGACGTCTTTCGACCCATATGAGGCCCTATGTAACTCTTGGCCTATTAACGGCCTGTGGTGAAACTGGCCCGTAATGAACAGTGTATCACTTTATACCCATTAACGTCCCGTTATTCCGTTGGGCCGTTTCCAGCCCATGTTATCTTTCGACCTTCTCAGAGCCCATTTATTCTTGGGCTCATTTCCAGCATTCGTTTACTTACGGCCCGTTACTGTCATTTTCTGCTTGTGGGCCAAATTCAGCCCGTGGTTACAGTCGGCCCGTTTGTGGTCCGTTAATACGTTGGGTCGTTTTCATAGCGTCATCAAATACGGCCTATTAACGATGGCCCGTTATGGTCGGCCCATGAATGGACAATTCCAACTCTAGCCCGTTTACGGCCATAATGCGGCATGTTATTGGCCCATGTTTGGCCAATCGATCATACTGCCCGTATAAGGCCCAGTTATGATACGGCCCGTAGAAGGCCCATTGTTTCTACGGCCTGTAGAAGGCCCACTATTTCTACGGCCCGTAGAAGGCCCACTGTTTCTACGACCCGTAGGAGGCCCAGTGTCACTACAGTAAATATTAGCCCATGGTTATTGTGGCCTAGTTTAAAAAATAGGTTATTGCAGCCACTAGCAAACCGTGAAAAAAGAGCTGCAATGACTACAAGCAAACAAATAAACAAGACAACAAGGAAATAAATAAGCAAGCAACTTACGCTAGGCTATCACGGCTATCACACATATTACATCCACTGGGCATCAAAGTTCGCCACCAGTGCAAATAAACGTGCCGACAAAAGAATATACAAAACTGAGAGCACTTCAGAAAGCACTAGGCCTGGCCAGGTCGGGCCCCCCAAACAGCTAAAGAAGCTGAGTAGACCTCAGTTGTGTCAACGATAGATGCATCAACACTAGATTTAAGGCATCATGGTGCGCACAGCAGTCCTCTGACATATTCATTGCATCTTTGACTTCAAGTCAGAGCTGAGCTGAAGCAAGCCTTTCCGCTTTAAGTTGATACTGAAGAAGTCGAACTGATTGAGGCAGCGACTGCATAGAGGTTGTCTCACACCTGCTGGTGAGTAGCTTCAACTCACTGTCTTCAGCAAGACAGGACCTTGGGGTCATCTCGCTGTCCTCAAGATGGTTTGGCTCACTATCTTCATTAAAGTTCTGCCTGGCGTAAGAGATACGAGTCTGAAAGAGAAACAAGGAGACACGTAACAGGTTTCACAATTATATAAGCAAATAAATGGATCTGTTATGCATAAGGAACATGTTTTTACAACTACAATTTGAAACTGGTAGTTGTTGCAAACATCCAATCAGATGTAAACATCAAAGCAAACAGAAGTGGAAGAAATGATGCCTATCCAAGTCTATACTAGAACAAAGTTTGAAGGCTTGAGAAGGATGAACTTACATTACATGTTAAAACGGGCTGGACAAAGCCCTTCTCCATGTTGATGGAAGGATAATTCAATAAATTCCCCAAATAAAATTCTTTATAAGCGTTGCCATTATTCTACATTTTTCAAAGAGTAAATATAGATCAAATAATATTGGAAGAAATAGAGGATAATGAAGCTCAGGTGCAGACTTATGATACATAATCAAATAGCAATTAATTAAGTACATCGTTACAAGGCAAAATGGAGAGAGGTACTGACAAGAGCAATGCAGAGCCCATTATTGTTTTGAGATCGTATGATCCTTTGAGCAAGGAGATTCATCTGAAATTAGTTTTCATACAATAGAGAAGGTAAGGCACAAGCAGAAATTTAGGAGTTCAAATTTTGAATTGATATCATAGACAGTACCTGACGCTGGGCTCCCAGCAGTTCTAATAGGGGTTTGGCCACTGGAGTAGGGGTAAAGTGTGGTACAGTTGGGCCTGTGTTTTTTGTGGCTGCTGATCTATCTGATTTAACAGGTATCGCTACCTTTTCCAAATACCTAGTTTGTACTCCTTGAGGATCTGCACTCACCCTCTTCCTTTTGGACATCTATTACAAAAGAACAACATTTGACTGGAAAAACATAGTGTGACGACACATGGAATAGGTACAGAAAATGGATAGGTATGGCATATAATCATATATGATGCTTAAACTAAGAAGATGGTGTAACAAAGTAGAAGTAATGCAAGAGGTCAGATGCAAAATATGTGCGACCAATACAACTTTGCAAAGTTAGAGCAACCACCTTGATGGGTGAAATAAGATAGGCCATCCTCCACCATGCCAAGTTTGTTAGCCAGTGGACCGTTCCGCAATATTCCTCTCGTGCGCCCATTCTCATATTCATTTTGATAATGTTCAATATCTGACATGCATGAAAACATAAAAACAAGTGAGATTTTCTTTGTAATGCAGAAGTGATTCTAATCCAATACTGCCTCCCTGTAAACCCCTTTGTGCTATCTCTACAATTCTTTTAAAAGATGCCATGCATGCTGTAATTTGTTGTGTGCATTAATATAATGTGGCCTACTACTCAAAATATGAGAGCTCCAGAAGTGATGACACTTCGCAGATGATAGCTTCAACATATAGTAAAGAAGAACAAGTCGACCTGACCTGACAGATTCAAAATATACTAAGAGAGAACAACTCGACCTGACTAGTCGACTGCAAGAGAAGGGTATCATCTTAAAGAAGAGCAGAAGAGCAAGCAGATTGAAGATATTACAAGTCTTTCAATACAATGTCGGTTGGCCACCCATGATGAATCAGAGCGCACAGAGAAATACTATTCTTTCCGATCTCTCCATATGTGGCTCACATGCATTTTGAAACTAAAGTAGGAACATTTAGCTAACCAATTAAACATCTCTCAGTTTTACTAATATCAACAATAATATCGTATATGAATTTGTACAACTAAGCTTGTTTAGCTCGATGGGTGGAGCAGTGCTATTACGACATGAACCACGTAGGCTGATTGTGGTCATCATAAAATGGGGAAAACATAAGCATGATGAGTACAGTGTTGACCGTGGCAGTGGGATGGCAGATCTGAAGCTGCAAACCGCGCAAAGGGTAGTTAGCAACCGATGTTTGCTTTGAAATAACAACTAAGATTTGGTATGGACAAGAAAGTACGGTCAACAAGTGACAAAGAAATGCAATTATGCTGTCTCTCTATATTTCGCGACATGCATTTGGAAACTCAAGTGGGACCTTTAGCTAACCAATTAAATGTGTCGGTTAACTAATATCACTATCATATCACAATCATATTTGAACAACTAAGCTTCCGAATTCTGAGTGTTGTGTTGTTTAGCTTGAAGGGTGGAGTAATGCTAGTACGACAGAAAGCACCTACGCGGATCATAGTAGAGTAGATAAAAGGGGAAAACCCTAAGCATCAAGAGAAAAATCAGGAAAGTGGAACTAGCTGGACCAGTGGGTGGCGCACATGCTTTTCGAAATGAATATAGGAACATTAGGTGACCAATTAAACGTTCTCTGTTTTAGTGATATGAGCATCATATCAGATTTGTATTTCAACGCGTAAGCTTTGGGTTGAGGTCTTGAGGAGCAGTGCTAGCACGACACGAAGCACCTACGATGATGGTAGTGAATATAAAGGGGAGAAACCATAAGCTTTACGAGTATAGTGCCCATGCCATGGCGGATCTGAAGGTGCAAACCAGACAAAGCTACTTCGCAACCAATGTTTGCTTTCAACTAGCCACTACGATTTGGTATGGACAAGAAAAGTACAGTAAACAAATTACGATCTATTTTCCGTGTGAGATCAATAACTTAAGCACATATGGAAGAGTACCACCTCTCTTGCGACGTCGTGTAGGCCTATGCTGATACGTTGAGGGTGCTGCGGGTGCGATGGCTGTCGGCGGTGGGGAAGAAGACATTATACGGCAGACAGCCGGGTCGGGGGATATATCATGTTATCGTGGACGAGGCGGTCGTAGGAGCGGCAATGGCAAGGTGGACGACGGCGCCGATGAAGCGAGAGGAGGCGATGAAAGGATCCTGGTCCAGCGCCGTGGATGAGAGACGTCCATCTCTTGCAGTGGACGACGGGGTAGGGGTAGCGGCTCCGGCAAGGTGGAGGATGGGGGCGGACGGAGGAGGCTGGCCGCAGTGCAGAGGTTGTCGTGCCGCCGACGGTGTATGAATGGGGAAATGGAGGGGAGGGGGATCTCAAACTTTGGGACGCGCTTCTCTGAAATGGGGGAGAGTTACGAACTTATTCCCCATTTAAAATTTCGGACATCGCATTGGTTGGGGATAGGACGGTAATCTTGCATCTCCCAAATATATGCCGGTAACTATTTCGGGCGAGGAGAGGGTGTTTTGCCGCCCACGGTTGGCACCCACGGTGTATGAACGGGGCTGACATGTAGGGCGGTTGTGTCGCATCTGATGGAAGTTACACATCTGCCCCTATTTAAAATATTAGCCTACATCGATTTCGAACGAGGAGAGTTTGTTTTGCCGCCCACCGTGTATGAATGGGGAAATGGAGGAAGAGACACATGTCTTTCGGACGAGCTTGAATCAAATGTGTTTTGCCACCCACGTTTGGCGCCCACCGTGTCTGAATGGGCTTAGAGGCCGTCGTCTCACGTCTGATTGAAGTTACTAGTCTACCCCTATCGACAGCAGTGTAAATCCGGTCGATAAGGATGTCAAGTGTCAGGGGTGAAAGTAATTTCCATCTTGCAAACACTTGCTTCGGGCAGCCCACAAATTATAGTGGGTGTTTAGCCGATTCGTTCAAAACTTGGGAGAATTAGCATTCACGTTTGCCCTGGGACCTGGCAAACTAAATTCAAATCCAATTTGTATTCGATTACGAATATCCACAGACAATTATACGTTTTGTTATTTATTTCTTCAAAACCACAACAAAGATTTATTCCACCTTCATATATGATTATGATTTAGAAATGCCGTGATCTTCGAATTCAGTAGGTTGGATACACTCTGAGTCAAACAGTTATTTCATCCAATACAATATGCTCACACGAAAAATAGTTCACCTTGTGTCAATCATACAAGTACTGAGGATTACCCCGCCTAAAAAATTTGGATCATTACAACACATGGACAACATAGGGGGTCTTGCAACATAATCCATTGAGAGACATGACACAACATGCAAGTACAATAATCTAATGACAATTTCAACTGGTATCTAAAGAAGAACTGGGATTACCTTGGGCTTCAGATAGCAGAAACAGCAGGGCCTCCTCCGTCTTCAAATGCAACATTCTTAATTCCTCCAATTCTTGGGTTGCTTGCATAATGTGTGCTGCTAATTCTGTAATTTCCAGCCTCAAGATAAAGATTACCTCATTCATGGCAACCACACCATCTCTTTCTGCCTCTAGTAGAGCCTCAAGCACTATAATATCTGTGCTCAAACTGCTCTCCGGCGGTGTTGCCTCTGAACTGCTACCATCTGGTAACATGGATGGCGCACTGCTTCCACAAATAGATTTCGGGGTTGTACATTGTGTCCTAGTGTGAACGGCATCCTGAAAGGTTTCCGCTGGACATCAGTAAGAGTTAGTTATCGTATGATCCAGGCAGTAAGCTTACATGGTAAACGACGGATGAATTATTGCCGAGCATGGCAAACTATATTTAAATGGTTCGGAGCAGCATCAGCCGAAAAGAAATTAAAATGGTAAGATGAAACTAGGGATGTAAGTGGCAAATAAACGACATCCGCCAGTCCCATCTAGTTAGTTTTTGCTACCTCCCTAGTTCATTTTCCTCAAAAAACAAAAACTCTTTTGAACTATCATACCACTAGTGGACTTTAATCGGGATTAAACGGGACCCAGTTGACATCCCTAGTTGAAAGGGAGTGTACAACCGCTATATTTATGTTGCCAAGGCATCTAAGCAGTTGAAATAATCTGAGAAAGCACTTAACAGTGTGGCCTCATATAAACTACGAAGACAGTCTTGTGATGAAGTTGAGAGGAAAAGTTAAGGACTTAAATGAAATAGGCATGCATTTCTTTATGATAGTACAGCAGGCACTGCTGACATATTGGCCAACTCAGGTATAGTGTAACAACAAATAAGCATTCGAATCAAGCAATACAGCAAAGCAGACAACTGAACTATTTGTAATTCGGTAGGATTACATGTTGAGGGCACAAGCCAAGAAAGTAGCCCACTCGCATTACATTTCACATGTACTAAAACACACTCGCTTACCATATGTTGTTGTGAAGCCTAGCTGTTGTTGCAATGTTCTTTGAAGATATCGTCAGCATCCCGTGGTTGCAAATCTAGTTGTTGTAGTTTATTCTGCACCATCTATTTAGGTAAAATTAATTTTAGTCGCATGCACTGGTCCAAATTGATCATCAATGCTTCATCTAAACTAATGAAAGAAGGGTGTGTGCATACACGACAATATATCTGCTTCCCTCTATTTTTATGCTTGTTCGAGGTGCCAGCCCTAAAAGAACAAATATTTTGCTTGATGGGGTTGGCAGCTCCATAATTAATAGAAGCATCAAATTAGTCATGCAACTTGGGAAGATCAAGAACACACAAACAAGTAATGAACAGAGGCTCGGAGCAGTGATGTAATAGCTAGCATCAGAAAATGTAGGGTAAAACGAACAAAAAGAAGCGGAACCACATGCTAGTTTGCTGATGTGTAATTAAGCATAGAGAACATTAAGCAGTATGATGGAACCAACAGGTGGCATCAGAACAAAACTAAAGCATATTAACTATATGTGCACTGGTATGTAATTTAGCACATGTAACATGTTCACTGCCAGAAGTATGGCCCTACAGGTGCAAGCAGAATAACGCATCTCATGAAAAACTGAATGACGCCCTGAAGAAATTCAAAGTGCAGTGCTTATGCTAGGGAAGTGAACGTAGGCGCTGACCGTTGGATAATAGTACCTGATTCTCGGCGGCGTATGGGTATCGTTTTCATACTTGATAGCTAAGGATCGTTGATGGTGCTCGTGTTGCTGTTGAGTTTGGGCCGGCTGTCGCGGTCGCTGAAGCGGCTCCGGTGCTACGGTTGCGGTGCCTGCCGACATACAAGAAAGCTCATCAGTGGTAAGTGAACAGTTGCACGATAAAGAGAAAAACCGAAGGAGTACAAATCGAAATAACCTGATGAGGCTGCGGCGTCGGTAAAGCAGGGCCGGTGGAGTTCAATATGGCGTCCGTGGAGCGGGTCCGGTGCAGTGGACGAAGGCTTCGGCGGGCGTGTTGTATAGTACTTTTGGTGAGGCGGATCTGTTGCGGCGGACGAGAGCTTGTATGAAGGGCCAGCGAAGGGGCGGATGAGGGAGTCAGTGAAGGGCCTACGTTGTGGTGGACGAGGGCGCCGGTTAAGCAGATCTGGTGCGGTGGACCATGATGGCGGTCAAGGAGATCTGGAGCGGTGGACAAGCCAGTCGCTGAAGCGGCTCCGGTGAAGTGGTGAGTTGGCAGTTGGGGGTTCCAAGGTGCGGAAGGTTGATCCGGTGGGGTGTGAGGTCCACCGCTGCGGCGGAGGACTAGATTCGGCGGCTTGCCGTGGTTGGGGGGTTTGGGGAGGGGAAGGGGAGGGGATCTGGGGAAGAATGTTGGGGGCAAAGAGGGGAAAACAATGGAGTGACCAAAGCAGCCCTTTTCCGTTCATGTGGCACGGGTAAAACAGGAATATCGCAGGGCTAAACTTTCGGGCGCGTGATATCTCGATGTGAGCGGGAAGTTTGAAAGCTTTTGGCGCCTAAAATTATAAGTATTCTGCTCTCGTACGAATGACTATGATATCATGGCCGACAATTTGTTTGTTTTGCACGAAAAAAATGTGCAAGTTTTGAAAATCAATGTCTCCAACTCGAAACTTAGGTTGTCCATTCAATTCAAATATGGATCATTGAGCTACTACAAGCAAATACCATCATATGGTCCAGTTCAAATGAAATTCCAAATGTGTTTATCCTAAATATGATGACAAAAGCAAAAATGTGTAAGTGTATGAATAAAGTGGATGATTATAAAGTTTGAACATGCCCGTATGTGTATATCTCTAGGTTTGATATATGAATTTGAAATCATGAAATCCCGGCTTAAAAAATGTACCTCCGTTTAAATGAATTACAAAAGCTAATGATGGAGTCAAATTCCAAAATTCCAATCTTAGGTTTGTAATTCTGGTACATGAAGGTATATCACGCATGTTCAAAAGTATCGTTATCTCATAGTACAAACTATGAAACAGATTGATCAACCATGAGTGCACAATATCTCAATTACGCTAAAGTCCCTCAAATATAGACACCTCACTCTTTATCTGAAGTCAACCCCCCCCCCCCCACACACACACCACCACACACACAAATAGAGAAGTCGTTCTCTCCCCCAAACACCAACACACGAGCACATTAACACCCCTCTCTCTTGTAAAGTCCGGACCCCAACATAGGTCTCTATCACTTTGTCTCTCGGGCATGCACACATCTCTTCCTTCACTCTCTAGGTCTCCCGCTATCTCTCTTACCCAAGCACATGCACTATGTAGAGTGTATATTTCTCATACACACAAAACGTCGCCCCCAAACGTCTATCTCCCTAGTTATGTGGTTCTCGCGCACTCACCTCACACACCACCCCCACTGCAAACAAGCACACTTTGTCTCCTTGTGCACCACTCTCATCTTTCTATCTCTCCCACATGCGGACCTGCCCCAGCTCCTTCCCTATATACATATATGTCGTGACTCCTTGCATAGCTCCCTAATGTATAATCGTTCTCGATTTCGCACATTGTTCTCTACACCATCTATTTTAGATCTCTCTTGAAGTCCCTATCACACACATGATGACTCGCTTCCCTTGCGTCTCCGTTCACAGGCCAATTTCGGACAACATCAACATTGTCTCCCTATCTATACGCCATTTATGGACACAAACGACCCCTCTCGCCCCCTCTCTTCCTCTCTCTCTCTCTCTCCATCGCTAGCTCTCTCTTTCTCTCGCTATCACACCCCTCTCCCACACACACACTCGATGTCTCTTCCAAATAGTCTGCTCCCCCCGCCCGCACCCGTGCTATCTCGCTACTACACATGTCACACCATTCCCCCTTCCCTTATACTAGGTTTACATCATCAGTGGTCTCTCTACTCCACATACACTCTCTCCCTCTCACACACAAACGCGTGCACAAACACACACAAACACGCACAAACACCCATCTATCTGGATCCTCATCTCTCCTCATGTCCGCATGTGTATCTCACACACTCACTCTCTAATTATGTATATGTGTCTCCATGTTACACAACACAAAGCCCCATGTACATGTCTCTCTCTATCCTCCACACACATAGACACAAAGAATTTGTTATCATTGCCTCAGTCTCTAACATATCACACACGCACTCTCTCTCTCTCTCTCTCTCTCTCTCTCTCTCTCTCTCTCTCTCGCAAACACGCTCAACAAGGGTTTCCCCATGAATAACTTACCGTCTATTCATCCACAGTCGTGGCAGTACGGCAAACACGAGACGTGAAAAGGAATAAATCTACACGTTCTTAGACCACCTAGTATGACTACTAGGACTAGAGCAAGCCAAAAAGTGCGCCGCCGTCACCCCCTCCTTGTTGGCGACGGGAAAATCTTTGTTTTACACAGTCGAGAAGTCATTGTGCTAAGGCCCCACATGCCGAGGCGTTGAATAGAATGTATACGTTTGTATCTCCATACTTATATTTCTTCTCTTATAAAAAACCGAGTTGGTGATGATGGTACGTGTGCCATCTTGCAATATAGACCGTCCGATCTATATCTGACGGATGGAAATTAAACTAAAAGATACCCGCACCCCTCTCCACATTTGCAGACAAGGTCTTCCCTCGTTCATCCTTATCTCCAACAAACCTCATTGTTGAGCAATTAAGAAAGGAAGCCTCTGGAACAAACTGGTCTGGTGGGCGCTGCCGGCATCGTCAATCCCCATGCCTCCGCTCAGTCCGACCACCAACCACCACCACACCCCACTCCTCTTCACCTTATCTCATATTTCTCGAGATATCATTAGTTTTAACACATGGGATTACTCCCGCAAGGGTCAATCACAACAAGTGTTTTATAAAAAAATGCATCTTGATGTTCCGTGCAATGCACGGATCTTGCTAGTACTCCTACACAAGACTAAGTTGGTGATGCTGGTGTGTCTGCCATCCGTCATTTCTGATCATTAGATCTACATCTAACGATTGTGAGGTAAGTTGTTGCCTTTTCTCATCAACATCCCACTTGTCTACCAATTTGCAGAAAAAACCATAATTAGTATCTTAAAACCAACCACATCCCTCCCTCACCTCACCAAAACAGCCCAAGGAATATATTCTAATTGAAACATAATATATCTCTAGTGAAATATGTATATCAAAATTAGAGTGTTTTGTACCAAGTTTGTGAACAAGTATTATTCTAATTATGATTCGTTGCAACGGACATGAACATTGCTAGTATTTCCAACCATGCATTTTTTTCCTAGTATTCCATAGTTTCGAGTTTTCCATCAAGATATTAGTCACTAATGGTTGATATTTACTTTCAATCATGTACACATATGCACTATGTAACTAGCCTTGCGTATTGGCTTCCAAAGCTTAACTTCCACTCCTACTTACAATACTAGTAAGCGTGCACGTGCAACGCACGTAAGTTTAGAATTTTCTTCAATATTTTGATTATCTGAAACAATTTTTTGTTCATAATATTTATCACAATAACATGTTATGATTTAACAATAATTGGTCTAAAATGAAATTATAAAAGAATCCAAACTCCAATTTCGGCAAACAGCCTTCTTGCTAGCTAAATGTGTCCATGCCATCCAATCCCCATCTTTGCAACTGTCACCCCGATGGTTTGAATTTATGAACATGGTTGTATCTTTCCTACCGCACACAACACTCTACTTCCCGTCGATTGTTTGAATTTAGGGAAACATTTAACACCGGCTGACCGGCCGAAGCCAGCCCCGGTCTCCTCGCGTAGTGGGCTCGCAGCAGGTGGCCCACGCACCGCTTTGTGTTGCCCTTATCTCATCCACGGGACGCCCCCCTCCACTCATTTTTCCAACTCAAACACAATCTATCTTCCTCTTTCCCTGTGCTTCCTCCAAATGACACAAATCCATGGCAAAACAAATCATGCACAGCTTGGAGCTCTGGAGAGAGCAGCATCTGCTGGTCGCGAACACGCGCAGCTCGCGCTCTGCCCCAGTAGCACGCCGCGTGCAGCTCTGGCAAGGGCAGCATCTACTCGCCGCGGCCTTCTCCAGCAGATGGCTTGCTGCAGACGAAGATCTGCACGCCTCGCTCCGCTCGTAGGAGAGGGCAACCACCAATAGAAGATGATGCAACCTCGGCTCGGCGGAGCTACAAGCATAGGATCGCGGAGCTGCAACCAGCCACACAAATGCTGGAACCGGCGACGGCCGTGTTGCGATGGCTTCGGCGGCGATCCAGCTTTGCTGGAACCAGCTACTTTTTTTGCTGGAACCATCATTAATTTTTGTTACCACCCACCCGCCCAAATTTTTGCTACCAGGTGATTTTTGCTGCAACCGATGAACCATTTTGCTACAACCGTTTCAATTTTTTGTTACTACCGGTGTTTGTCGATTTTTGCTACATCCATCTTCTGTTTTTCCTGTCTTTTTTGCTACAACCATATTTTGATTTTGCTGGAACTAAAGACATTTTTTGCTACATCCACCCATGGTGGTGTTGCTCAACGGCGGTGATGGTTTTTATTTTGCGACAACCGTCTCGGATTTTTTCTACTACCGGAGATGCCATTTGCTATCACCGGAGTTTTTGCTACTACCAGAGTCTTCCTGGAAGCATTAGGAGTTTTTGCTACTACCAGAGTCTTCCTGGAAGCATTAGGAGTTTTTGCTACCACCCTTTGTTTTTGTTTTGTTTTTGTTGGAACCATCCTAAAAATTAGCTACCACCGTCTTTTGATTTTGCTGGAACCGGCATTTTTCGCTTTGATGTCAGCGGTGAAGGCGGGTGGTGTTTTGGTTCGCCGGCGGCGGTGAGGCTGCGAGTGCCGGCAACGAGCAGGGGCAGCGGTGGTCCAAGCGAGAGCAGCGCAGGCCAGCGTGCGGGGTCCTGCGAGGGGCGGCGGCGCTTGCTTTTTTCTCCTCTTTTTTCCAGTGGGGGAGGATGACGATAGAAGATGTGGGGCAGATCTGACGGTTACGCGCGTCCAGACGAGCGGCTCTGGTTTGACCGGCTGAAACGTTCCGCCGGTGCGCCGGCGTAGAGTACTGCCCTTGAATTTATTAACATGGTTGTATCTTTGCTACCGCACGCAACGCTCTACCTCCCGCATCACGCCAAATCTTATTTTTGGGCATCACCAACGCTCTACCTCCCGCGCCATGCCGAATTTTCTTTTCAGGCGTCACCAGCGCTCTACCCCCTGCGTCAATGCCAATTTTTCTTTTTGGGCTTATCAACAGGGGATTTTGTCCACCTAAATATAATCACACACCATGGAGGCAAGCTCAAATTGTTGTTAGCTTAGGTCATCTCCACAACACCTAGAATAACACCCAGTCAACCGACCAATCTAGAACCTCTACAAGGAGGGCATACCAAATCATCTACTTTTTATCAACATGGATAGAATGTTCAAAACAATGCCATCATAATTAACATGACCAAAACATAGCAAAAAAAAAAGGAGATTCCATCCTTTTATGCGAGGCAATGAGCAACTTCAGCAGCCAGTGTCCTATCACCTAGCATTAAGACTGGGAACTTTGTCGTTCCAAGATATCCTTCAATATTTCAGAAAACTTTAGGAAATCACAAGTACAAATACTTCGATAGCATGAAAATGAAAAAAAAAATTGAACAAAAGAATGTCACAGTATAGTAGATCTCAACCCAACTTACATGGCATCTTGTTAACCTAAATATTTCATAATCCGAAGGGGAAAATTAAGGTGGGATTTTATCTCTGACGAAATAGATTTCTGGACACTGGAGATCAAGATTCCATCCCATGGTTTCATAACAATCGACATGTACATGGCTCTCTGATTATATTGTAGCCACTACCATGAATGTCCCAGTCCGCAAGAATTGTATTTTGTCACTTAAGCGAGCGCCTAACTTTCTAGTACATGGATGTAATTCTCCTCATGTGGCTCAAAGGAAACATGATGCCCTGGGTTTCTGATCCTTGACCCTCCGCCACCCATCTATTTGTGTCAATTTATGCCGAAATTTATATCTGAAAGGTATGCCCAGATCTGTAACACAAGCAATAGAAAAACTAAAAACATAAATCGCATAGCCTTTTTTTTCATATGACTCATGATACAACAAGAACTATGATTTTACGATGTTTCGTCAAGCACACATGAAACAGAGCTACCAGGCACCAATATTCCACCATTTGACAATAACTGTAACAATGAAGAAAGGCTACCAGACCACATCTTTTACTACATAATGGAACACTAATGTCCAAACAAAGGCCAATATTGCTCCCAATGAAGCATTCATATCATCAAGTAAGAATGGCTGCATGTTTATCACCTTCTCCAAACCAATGAAATTGATGTTGTAACACATTGTGCATGCTATGAAAGAAATTGATGCGAACAATATTACATTTCTTCTTACAGCAAATCAACACCACCAAATCTACAGCGGCATACATGCGCCATATAAGAGGTCATCTTTGATGATAGGTTCATGCATAAAGGAAGCGAATTTGAAAAACATATCGGAATCTTACGAAATGATCCTAATTCCATGCAAAGTTTCTTAGTAGGAAAAATAGCAGTGAAGGATCAAGGTGGACAACAAATAACATTGATATAATACTCCTTCAAGGTAAATAATAAAAAATAAAATCATAGTGGGTACAAGTATTTTGAATAATGAATAAAAGTACGATATACGTGCAATGCACATTTCTAAAATTCATATATATGAACATATGTAAATAGAAGTTTTGCTAATGTCATAGTTTGCCATACTTCACTAACATCTTATCATGTCAAATCATTGGTGGACATCCCCTTTGTGGTGCAAATTTTTTAAATTTTTTGAACTTCCTATCTCCACTTACATCATGGATAACATACAACAAAATTTAACTGAAATTCAATAAACTTCTATCAGATGATATGATTGTGAAGATCAATGCAGGTTATGTCATTGAGCGTCATCTACTAACCCTTCAAAGTGTGACTGCAATCCACACTACAATACATGAATTACAATATAGCTACCTTATGGGGCATATATGCCATATCCTCATATCTTCTTGTTTGGCAGAGTTCAGCATTTGCATAATCTTGAATGGAGAAGATTGAACATGCTCTCGTACAATTGGGCAATGCTGTGGAGCTCCATATGCGACGTCGATGATGCCGGATACAGTTGTCCGTCCGGCATGATGGAGAAGGTTCAAGAACTAATTTTTTATTCCTTGCCCATGATCTATAATGAACATATTAGTACACAAATTAGTTTACCAACATAGTGCAGAAAACAAACAATCGAATTCAAAATGTGGGCTCACATGCTAATAATTCTCCATACATGTATGTTGTTCAACCCATCTATTATATACAATCCTATTGTACACACAAGGAGTGAAGCGTGTATGGAATTAAACAAGCTAGTTGTAGACATGCTAATAGCATCAGTTTTGCGTTAACCACATAGTACTGCACTGCCATGTAAAAAAATCAGGAGAGGAAGGTACTTTCTCTACTTGCACGGGAGAATCTTGAGATAGACTCTACACTACCTGGACGGGAGAATCTTGTGGCGGAGAATGGGAGGAGGTAGCAGAGGTGTTCTTAACGGCGGCATGCAGTGGGTGGGGAACAAAATCAAGCAAGATATTCAGCGTGTCTTCCTCACGGACAGTCTCAAGGTACTTCTGAAACCACAGAAAATGGATTAAGCAACTACGGGCTACA
Organism: Aegilops umbellulata; assembly: GCA_032464435.1. Classification (NCBI taxonomy): domain Eukaryota; kingdom Viridiplantae; phylum Streptophyta; class Magnoliopsida; order Poales; family Poaceae; genus Aegilops; species Aegilops umbellulata. The sequence continues at coordinate 91,127,849 of CP136055.1, forward strand.
AGTTAAAAAAAAGAATCTGATATGTAGACGAAATTTATCAGTTCACCACAATATTGTGGTGCGAAATGTTCTTGTGGAGCTTCACTTCTTCCTCAAGTTCTCTTATATGCGCCTAATAGTAGAAACAAAAGCCAGAAATCACCTCACATTAAGAAAATTTAGAACAACTAAATTGGTAACCAATCTGCTGGGGAAGTGCTACTCACTTGGGCTTTCTCCCAGCTCGCGTTGGTGCTCCCGATCAAAGCTGGAACCAAAATCAAACAAAGGAGAGACTTGGTGTAACCTGTAACGAATGACTCCAAGTCTTTAGACAGTACGTACAAACAAGAAAACAAAAAGGGAACTGCTAGGCGCCGGCGCACCGGCCCAAATTTGGGTCGGTCGCCAGGCAGCCGTGCGATTTAGCAGCCAGCACCCGTCCGATCTGTCTCCAAAAAAACATCGTTTTCCTTCCGTAAGTCAACGCAAGCACGGAAAAAGCTCGATCTGGTTGTGCCCCGTCCAGCGCGCCCTCCGGCGAGGGCAGCAGCACCTCCGCTTACCCCCTCGCGCCGCCGCTCGTCGCAGCTCTGCTACATCACCATGGCCCCGTTCAAGCACGCAGTCTAGCCCCCGTCTCCTTCTCCACGACAGGACGTTGTAGGATCACATGGCCACGGGGCGCTGTGCGGCTGTGCCTCTCCCAACGACGGTTCCCCCGGATGCGTCTCCTCCAGCCACCGGCCGGCTTGTCTCTCCCCCCTGTGTTAGCATCTCGTGTTGCACACCATTGTGGTAGCCCTACATGGATGTAGCAGAATCTTCAGGGGACGTAGCAAAAAACAAAGATAGTTGCAGCAAAAATACCATCGCCGTTGATGCATGTGGAAGCACCGCCGGCCCCGCTGCCTCTCTGCCATCCAAACTGGATGTAACAAATTTCTCGCCTGGTCGTAGCAAAACTGATGGCAATTGCAGCAAAAAACGCCGTCGTCGCAGGTCGTTGTTGTGCCCTCATGGATGTAGCAAAACATCTTGGCAGTTGTAGCAAAATCTGACGCGGTTGTAGCAAAACGTCCTCGCCGTTCGTGTGGGTCGCAGCTCCGCCGTGAATGTAGGTAGCAAATTTACCTGTCGGTTGTAGCAAAATTCAGCAATGGTTCCAGCAAAACATCGCCACCGCCGTCGCTGATCACAGCTCCACCGTGAATGCATGTAGCAAAGGCCAACATGGTTCCAGCATTTGGATGCCATGGTTGTAGCACTCCCCCGTCGTGTGTGGTCACCGCCGACAGCTGCCAGCTTCCAGCATCTGTTCACCGTGGTTCCAGCACTTGGACGCCACGGTTGCAGCATCTGGACGCTGTGGGTTGTACAAAAGTGACTCTAGTGGTGACGGTGGTCGCCTCCATGTAACTCCAGCCATCACCGGTCGCAGCATCCATGCACAGCTCTCCGATTTTGAGGTTGCAGCTTCTGCGGGGGCGGTTGTAGCTTTTTGGCTTGGTGGACGCAACATCCAATGAGTCGCGGCAGGACGCGGCAGTGATATTTGCTGAGTCGGCGGTGGTTGGGCGGTGATGGTGATCGTTGTAGCTGCAGGAGAGAGAGGATTGGGGGGAAGAAAGCAAAGGAGGAAGAAGAAAAGGAGAACGAACGGCTGAGAAAAAAGAGAAACGAAAGAAGATAAGGTACGGGAGTGGGTTTGCATGGGGCCAGTGCTCCCTTAGTACGCGCGAGGGAAAGCGACCGGCTGAGTTTTCGGCCGGCGCCCCGGTTACAAACAATTCCCAAACAAAAACGTGCAAATCCCCAAATCCCACGACATGCTTTACTGCGAGGAGCTCGCCGGTGTCCAAATTTATCCCGAGGTAGACCTTCCCGAACGTATAGGAGCCGGTTATCTCGCCCTTCTGCCATCGGATCGGCAGGATCTCTCCTGCTCATCCACTCCCGTTGACGGCGTCAGCGGCAGCATGCGGCGCGGCGGCATGGGGCTCTTGGAGATGAGCTCGAGCAGCCCCATCCCCCTTGCGGAGGCGGGAGATGATCCGGACGCTGATCCCGCCAAGGGGCCCGGCAGAGTGCTCCGTGGCGGCGCCACTGAAGCAGAAGTAGATAAATCGCCGGAGTCGAATAAATCATGGAGCTCGAGCCCGCTGCTACTCGAGGAAAGAGATGGACCCCGCCACCGCCGACGCAGGCCGAGCCCGCTGCGTCCCCTGCCACCGCCGCCGCCGCCACGGGTCGAGTCCGCTGAATCCGCCGCCGCCGCTGCTCGAGAGGGACACTCGCGTCGGTGAGACAGGCCGAGCCCACTGCGTCCCGCGCCACCGACACTGCTTGAGGCAGGAGAGTGACCCCGGCGCCGCCGACGCGGGCTGAGCTTCGCCAGGCGGCGTCCTGTAGCGAGGAGAGAGAGGGGAGGTGGAGAACCAGCGGCGTGCGGAATCGGCCTTGTGTTGCGGGGGCGAGGGGGATCTGGGGACGGAGCAGACGTCTGCTTGGGCAGAACATTTAATCTCAATCGTTGATTTAGATCACAGACTATTGATGTAATATGGACTGTACGATGTGTTTAAGTTAATCTGATCGGAGGGTTCTAACAATCTCGTGTACAATTTGTTGTGTGTCTTTAGGGGAGTTTATGTTTGCTCTTTTAATAGTAGTATAGAAGCAGTGAAGGATCAAGGTGGACAACAAATAACATTGATATAATACTCCTTCAAGGTAAGTAATAAAAAATAAAATCATAGTGGGTACAAGTATTTTGAATAATGAATAAAAGTACGATATACGTGCAATGCACATTTCTAAAATTCATATATATGAACATATGTAAATAGAAGTTTTGCTAATGTCATAGTTTGCCATACTTCACTAACATCTTATCATGTCAAATCATTGGTGGACATCCCCTTTGTGGTGCAAATTTTTTAAATTTTTTGAACTTCCTATCTCCACTTACATCATGGATAACATACAACAAAATTTAACTGAAATTCAATAAACTTCTATCAGATGATATGATTGTGAAGATCAATGCAGGTTATGTCATTGAGCATCATCTACTAACCCTTCAAAGTGTGACTGTAATCCACACTACAATAGATGAATTACAATATAGCTACCTTATGGGGCATATATGCCATATCCTCATATCTTCTTGTTTGGCAGAGTTCAGCATTTGCATAATCTTGAATGGAGAAGATTGAACATGCTCTCGTACAATTGGGCAATGCTGTGGAGCTCCATATGCGACGTCGACGATGCTGGATACAGTTGTCCGTCCGGCATGATGGAGAAGGTTCAAGAACTAATTTTTTTATTACTTGCCCATGATCTATAATGAACATATTAGTACACAAATTAGTTTACCAACATAGTGCAGAAAACAGACAATCGAATTCAAAATGTGGGCTCACATGCTAATAATTCTCCATACATGTATGTTGTTCAACCCATCTATTATATACAATCCTATTGTACACACAAGGAGTGAAGCGTGTATGGAATTAAACAAGCTAGTTGTAGACATGCTAATAGCATCAGTTTTGCGTTAACCACATAGTACTGCACTGCCATGTAAAAAAATCAGGAGAGGAAGGTACTTTCTCTACTTGCACGGGAGAATCTTGAGACAGACTCTACACTACCTGGACGGGAGAATCTTGTGGCGGAGAATGGGAGGAGGTAGCAGAGGTGTTCTTAACGGCGGCATGCAGTGGGTGGGGAACAAAATCAAGCAAGATATTCAGCGTGTCTTCCTCACGGACAGTCTCAAGGTACTTCTGAAACCACAGAAAATGGATTAAGCAACTACGGGCTACAAGTTAAAAAAAGAATCTGATATGTAGATGAAATTTATCAGTTCACCATAATATTGTGGTGCGAAATGTTCTTGTGGAGCTTCACTTCTTCCTCGAGTTCTCTTATATGCGCCTAATAGTAGAAACAAAAGCCAGAAATCACCTCACATGAAGAAAATTTAGAACAACTAAATTGGTAACCAATCTGCTGGGGAAGTGCTACTCACTTGGGCTTTCTCCCAGCTCGCGTTGGTGCTCCCGATCAAAGCTGGAACGAAAATCAAACAAAGGAGAGACTTGGTGTAACCTGTAATGAATGACTCCAAGTCTTTAGACAGTACGTACAAACAAGAAAACAAAAAGGGAACTGCTAGGCGCCGGCGCACCGGCCCAAATTTGGGCCGGTCGCCAGGCAGCCGTGTGATTCAGCAGCCAGCACCCGTCCGATCTGTCTCCAAAAAAACATCGTTTTCCTTCCGTAAGTCAATGCAAGCACGGAAAAGCTCGATCTGGTTGTGCCCCGTCCAGCGCGCCCTCCGGCGAGGGCAGCAGCACCTCCGCTTACCCCCTCGCGCCGCCGCTCGTCGTATCTCCGACGCTCGTCGCAGCTCCGCTACATCACCATGGCCCCGTTCAAGCACGCAGTCTAGCCCCCGTCTCCTTCTCCACGATAGGCCGTTGTAGGATCACATGGCCACGGGGCGCTGTGCGGCTGTGCCTCTCCCAACGACGGTTCCCCCGGATGCATCTCCTCCAGCCGCCGGCCGGCTTGTCTCTCCCCCCTGTGTTAGCATCTCGTGTTGCACTCCATTGTGGTAGCCCTACATGGATGTAGCAGAATCTTCAGGGGACGTAGCAAAAAACAAAGATAGTTGCAGCAAAAATACCATCGCCGTTGATGCATGTGGAAGCACCGCCGGCCCCGCTGCCTCTCTGCCATCCAAACTGGATGTAACAAATTTCTCGCCTGGTCGTAGCAAAACTGATGGCAATTGCAGCAAAAAACGCCGTCGTCGCAGGTCGTTGTTGTGCCCTCATGGATGTAGCAAAACATCTTGGCAGTTGTAGCAAAATCTGACACGGTTGTAGCAAAATGTCCTCACTGTTCGTGTGGGTCGCAGCTCCGCCGTGAATGTAGGTAGCAAATTTACTTGTCGGTTGTAGCAAAATTCAGCAATGGTTCCAGCAAAACATCGCCACCGCCGTCGCTGATCACAGCTCCGCCGTGAATGCATGTAGCAAAAGGCCAACATGGTTCCAGCATTTGGATGCCATGGTTGTAGCACTCCCCCGTCGTGTGTGGTCACCACCGACAGCTGCCACCTTCCAGCATCTGTTCACCGTGGTTCCAGCACTTGGACGCCACGGTTGCAGCATCTGGACGCCGTGGGTTGTACAAAAGTGACTCTAGTGGCGACGGTGGTCGCCTCCATGTAACTCCGGCCATCACCGGTCGCAGCATCCATGCACAGCTCTCCGATTTTGAGGTTGCAGCTTCTGCGGGGGCGGTTGCAGCTTTTTGGCTTGGTGGACGCAACATCCAATGAGTCGCGGCAGGACGCGGCGGTGATATTTGCTGAGTCGGTGGCGGCTGGGCGGTGATGGTGATCGTTGTAGCTACAGGAGAGAGAGGATTGGGGGGAAGAAAGCAAAGGAGGAAGAAGAAAAGGAGAACGAACGGCTGAGAAAAAAGAGAAACGAAAGAAGATAAGGTACGTGAGTGGGTTTGCATGGGGCCAGTACTCCCTTCGTACGCGCGAGGGAAAGCGACCGGCTGAGTTTTCGGCCAGCGCGCCGGTTACAAACAATTCCCAAACAAAAACGTGCAAATCCCCAAATCCCACGACATGCTTTAAGGAGCTCGCCGGTGTCCAAATTTATCCCGAGGTAGACCTTCCCGAACGTATAGGAGCCGGTTATCTCGCCCTTCTGCCATCGGATCGGCAGGATCTCTCCTGCTCATCCGCTCCCGTTGACGGCGTCGGCGGTAGCATGCGGCGCGGCGGCATGGGGCTCTTGGAGATGAGCCCGAGCAGCCCCATCCCCCTTGCGGAGGCAGGAGATGATCCGGACGCTGATCCCGCCAAGGGGCCCGGTGGAGTGCTCCGTGGCGGCGCCGCTGAAGCAGAAGTAGATAAATCACCGGAGTCGAATAAATCATGGAGCTCGAGCCCGCTGCTACTCGAGGAAAGAGATGGACCCCGCCACCGCCGACGCAGGCCGAGCCCGCTGCGTCCCCTGCCACCGTCGCCGCCGCCACGGGTCGAGTCCGCTGAATCCGCCGCCGCCGCCGCTCGAGAGGGACACTCGCGTCGGTGAGACAGGCCGAGCCCACTGCGTCCCGCGCCGCCGACGCTGCTTGAGGCAGGAGAGTGACCCCTGCGCCGCCGACACGGGCCGAGCTTCGCCAGGCGGTATCCTGTAGCGAGGAGAGAGAGGGGAGGTGGAGAACCAGCGGCGTGCGGAATCGGCCTTGTGTTGCGGGGGCGAGGGGGATCTGGGGACGGAGCAGACGTCTGCTTGGGCAGAACCTTTAATCTCAATTGTTGATTTAGATCACAGACTATTGATGTAATATGGACTGTACGATGTGTTTACGTTAATCTGATCGGAGGGTTCTAACAATCTCGTGTACAATTTGTTGTGTGGCTTTAGGGGAGTTTATGTTTGCTCTTTTAATAGTAGTATAGAAGTATAGATGTAGAGTATTTAACAAAAAACTACCACTTTCAACCAGCCCTAGGAAAAATGTATTGTACAAAAAATAGCAAAAACATACCCAAAATTTCTTAATCCACGCCAAAAAATACCTAGTACTCCTACCGATTAGGTTCGTTTAAACCCATTTATGACAGGGTTGGCCCACACGTCCGTGCTGACGAGGCAGCTTAAACCAACACATTTTGTTTGACCGTTGACACGAGGGACCCACATCTGACCTTCTATCTTGTTATTCCCCCTCAAATCATTATTTTTCCTGAACATTACTTCAGACAGTACTGATGTGTGTTCGTCGGTGGCGCCGGTGATGAGCGAGTTGGCCGCCGCTCCAACGGACGGGCCGGACGCCGCGCTGGCCTCCGCACGGGTTGGCAGGCTGGCCCGAGCGTGACTCACGAGCGAGCAAGCCGCCGCGCTGGCCTTCGCTCGAGCCAGATGGTTGGCCTTAGCGCGACGCATGCGAGCAAGCCGCCACGCTGCCGTGCCAATCTAGCTAGCAAACCTTGCAGACAAGCAGCTGGACGGAGCTATCTTGGCTAGCTAGCGGCCGCGAGTGTCGGACGGAGCGGGCATCCGGGCTGCCGCAACATGGGCTCCGCACCGCCGGCGGTTTTGACCTTGCCTTCTGCCGGCGGCGGTAGCTGCGTCCCATGGCCGAGGATGACTAGGTGGACGGGCCGGAGGTAGGAGGTCACTCGAGGATTTTTGTTGGTAAGAGCATGTACAATGGTTGATAAGGTAGTCTTATCTTAAGTCTGCCACGTATGCAAGTGGTAGTAGTTTCTTGGCATTTTAGTGGTTTCTTGCATTATTAGAGCAACTACAATAGAGCTGAGTAAGCGGGCTATAAGAAATAAACTAGTATATTTCTGCTTAGTTGGAGGAAAGAGAAGAGGAGGGAGAAGGTAAGCGGGCTCTTCATGAAGAGCCAGCTCTAGCACGTGCTCCTAGGCACTTTGTGAGAATGAGAAGTGGGCCACATAATAAAAAAGTAGTACACTCTTTTGATCTATTATTGTACATGTTGGCTATAAGATGGGCTGTAGATGACATGGCACTGGCTTATAGCCAGCAACTGGCTATACTATTAACCATTCTCTTAGGGGTTTCTTGTAAGGAACAATGTACGTACTACTAGCGACAAAAGGCGATTCTAGGTTGCGTTGTACTCCAACGAGTACTACTAGTGGTCGCGGGAGTGTATACCTCGTTTTGTTGGTTCGATCCCGGCCAAACGCACGGCGGCCTTTTTAAAAAAAGTACTACTACACTTCGCTGCGAGCCAATATTTTACATGGGTAGTTTGAGTTTTGAAGTCAAACACGTGCGGCCCCACAATCTGGGTGCACTGGATAGCCTAGCCACGTGAACGGGTTTTCCTTCCCAGCATCCCGTGGCTCGCGTGCTCGCCCTAGCCGCACCTCGCTTGCAGCTTCCTCATCAGCTAGTAGCATATTTAAACTAGCGCCTCCCAATTAAGCCCGAGGAGCCGGAAAAGCCTGGCGGGGCATTGGGAACTGTGCAATATGGCTCTGTACGTAAAGTGCTCTACTACTACTTTGTAGCTTGTGGTGTTGCACGCATGGACTTCACTCCATTATCAGCTCTACTATAAAAGAAATTCCTCTTGACGTGTTTTTTCTAAACGGAGGCAAAAACTTTGCTTCATCTCATTCATAAAGAAGGAACTACTAACAAAGTTCGACGAGATCCATTGCACCTCCACAAATGGAAGCGAAAAGCCTAGTCTCGCTGTATCAAATAACTCAAATGTTCTGTCCCCGTAGTAACCGTCGCTGATAAACAGGCTGCTAGTGTGTGTGAGAGAGGAGCGTCTGAGTAGGCCAGCTACGTGAGAGGAGCGGCCGAATAGAGCACCTAGAGTACCCACTAGGCCACTACGCAGGTGTATTTCCCCTGCATTGATAGTACAGCGATGGTTCTAGAGAACTGTAGTACCCTCCATTTCCAACTGTAGCTCCTTGGCCCTGAGATTCAAGAGTTCAAAACGGGTGCACTATACTAGACTAGACTAGAAGTACAGTGCATCACACTACTAGTTGAGAAAAATAGTACTAGTACTGCTACAGTACGAGTACGTACTTCTCCGTCACATAATGTAAGACATTTTTCGACACTAGTTGGCGTGTACAAAAAATGGCAAAAACATACCCAAAATTTCTTAATACACGCCAAAAACTACTACCTAGTGCCAAAAATTTCTTACTAGCTATTATTTACATTATAATGCAATCCCATAATGTTCCATAATGCTAGTACTAATAGTAAATAATAGCCTCACCCCTTCGCTGAGGAACGATCTATAGTTGGAAGGGACGAGGCCCTGCGGTTACTACGCTCTTATCTCCTCCTCGCCAGTTCCCCTCCCCCCGAAGAGAAGGCAGTTCGTCGCTGCTCCCATGGATTCGCCAGGCGGTTCTCCTCCTCGTCAGGGTTGGGAGACCTTGGACGACGATCCTCTAGGAGAAATCGCACGCCGCTCCGACGTCCTCACCGCCGCAAGACTCGGTGCTTCCTGCACCAACATTTTCAAGACGCTGCTTAAACAGGCTTGGGAAAAGGCCATGCTTGTTGGTCTTCCATGCGTCCTCGAGGAGAAGGTTCTTCTATGGGACAATCCTTCAAACAATCCACAACTCCCTGGCCATGGTTGCACGTTGACTCCACTAGAGTTGCCGATGTTGAGAGGTAGTTGGATTTTGTCCGATGAGCAGGTCAGTAATGGAGTTTGATCATGTAGTACTTAGTTATTCCATTTCCATCCCGTAATTTCTCCGCTGCCCACCGTCTTATATATAGGTTTGGGTCGGTGCCAACGAAGATTGGCTTGCATACCTCCGGTCAGATACCACCATCATTTCGCACAACATCCACAGCAGTGCGGCCGTTCCGGTAGACCCCTTCTCCACCATAGGGATCGGCCTTCCGGACTGGCTAGGCTTGAATACATATGATGATGCCTACATGAGATTGAAGAAGATAGCAATTGCGGACCCGCCGACAAAGCGACACCGCTACGACGATTACTATCTCATCACGGTGTTCGACATAAGGATTGCCATCAATGCAAGAGGCAGTAACGGCAGAGGCTGGCGCATGTTGGTGGCGGCAGATTTGTACCCCTACACGTTCGAAGACGTCGTGCACCATCTAGGTTGCATCTACGTGGTGACAAGCCAGGGGACTTGTTTCATCTGGTTGCCATCCTACGGTACGGGAGATTACAAACGGAATGCACAAACCATCATTTGCATCCCTAACGGTACTCCATTATTTTGCAGGGACCAGTCATCCCCCGATCAAAATAAGATCGCCGATCCTGGATGTGTATTTGCATCCGCGATTCGGTCTAACCTGGAACCTTGTAGCTGACTTTGACATATTGGGATCAACTATCTTAGCAGTCGTTACCCATGGTACCACTGATGTGCAACATGGTCACATAATCTACCACGATCGGACCGTCACCATCTACCCATGTATTCCATTTTTTAACCCTCTCTCCTTCTCTTTCATTGTTGTACTAGTAGTATACTTTGTAGTACTAGTAGGAGTACTTTTTACCTTGGAGGACGCGTATAGCTAGCTAGGCCCTTGAAGACTTGAACCCACTAGCTGCCACCATTTTTGTTTTTCCATGTCTTACTATCTCATCCATGTAGCCAAGAGTGGCTATATATAATAAGCCGATTATTTTACTTCCTCTATATCGGAGTAGTACTATTTGCTGCACAGTATTACTGACCGCCATATTTGAGCACAACATTATTATGTATGGACCTTGACTATGTACGTCACCATGTGTCCAGATCTAGGATGCCGCGTGTACCAGATGAACGGCGCCGAGTTCGACCCCCGTGATGCTACGTGGGTGCCGAGGAACACTCTTGGAGAGTACTCGCTTTTCATCGGGGACAGCTACCCCATTGTGAAGCGGATGCCACCTTCCGTGCACGACACGGAAGGCCTGCCGTTCATGAAGCATGGTTGTGTCTTCAGTGCACACCGTCGGATGAACGACATGCTGGGACATGCTATCCCTGATTTATGCCGCTTCAGCTTGGATGAGTCTACATCGTGCGGAACCGGACTAGAAAGCTGCGACAATGATTCTCGTTGCCCACCGCTATGGATCGTGCCATCCATGAAGAACACCTAGGACTGGAACCTGGAGGAGGACATGTAGCCCATCTATAACGTGTAAGTGGAGTACGTTAATTGTGAACGGTAGCGCTGTGAATATATGTAGACTAGTCGTGCACAAATTTATCACATGAATTGGAGATGAACTTCTGTTGCATACTGGCATTTGTCCTTTAGAATTTATTACTAGTAAATGTGTTATGTGTACGTGCAACTTGTGTGGTTGTTGCACGGGCTCTAACACGCTCATAGAGAAAAAAAAGGTGGCACAGCTTTGGATATATGTGACGTGGCGGCATCATACAGTAGCATCGTTCGCTATAGTTGTAGTACACTCCTACTAGGATGCCAAATCCTATAAAACCTTGTGCTTGGCTCTTTACCTCTTCGGGAGGTTCAACAGTTCGTACTCGTGTGAACCTTGCACTTGGCTCTTCGCCTCTTCAGAAGGTCCAACAATGATGATACTACAGTACAATATGCTTCTGGCAATCTGACACCAATTGAACTACTGCACGTCCACTGCGAGGGCGAGGGAGAGGGAGAGGGAGAGGGCGCTGTAGTCAAAACCCTCTCCTCGTCCTGTGAACCACCGCGCGCGTGGGCGAGGGAGAGGCGTAGTAAGCAAGCTTCTCCTCGTTCGGCGAGTTGACGGGACACATCAAAGCGGTACTAGTACTAGTAGTAGTAGTCCATACTGCGTCCTTTCCGATTAATATGGCTTAATTTGAAACGAGAAAAATACACTAGCGGTCAACGTATGTAACAATATGCTCTTTACGATCACTATATATAGTTTTGCGGCGATTATACGATCACTAGCTCATCGTAGAGCACCGTATTGCACCCTACTGACCGGCCACATAGTCGACGTGGCACTTTGTTGACTGGTTAAATTGTCACTTGGTTTCTTGGTCCCACCTATCAGTTGGCAGAGCAAAGAAATCAGTTAAACAAAACTTTACGCAGGCGCGACATGAGTCCAACCCTTGCGCGCGAACCGCCCTGGCTGTGTATGTGAGTGCATGCACGTGTCCTCCCCCGGTCTTCCAACAAAGAGTGTACATCGGCTATAAAACAAAGAGTGTAGTACATGATGTACATCTACACTTCCAATGCATTTAGCCTTTAATCTAAATCGATATTGATTGACTAATGCACCAACTTGTGCTATAGGTATAGGCTACATGTCTATCCTTAATTACAGCATGCAACGGCCTTCATTTAATCTTCTTATCTCAATGGTCGCATGCACACATAAGTCTGCTACTTTTGGGCCTTAATTATGCCCTAGTCAATGTGTAAATCTCTAAATGTACAATCTTTCACGGACGTGGGGAGTAGGTTGAGCACTTGAGCGTGAGCGTGTGTGTTGCGTCGTGTGCTGTGTGCCGCATGGGTGCGTGAGTGTTGCGTGCGTCCATGTGTACGTGTGAGTGTTGCATGTTGCATGCATGCGTGCATGCATGGGGCTTACTCCCTCCCATTGACATGTTCATATTTCAAGCTTCCTCTGTTCCCTGCATATGGTGATACTCCCTCTGTTCCCAAATAGTACGGAGTAAAAGCCTCCCTCTGTTCCCAAATAGTACGGAGAAAAAGCCTCCCTCTGTTCCCAAATACGGAGTATTTGTCTTTCTACAGATTTCAACAAGTGACTAGGTACGGAGCAAAATGAGTGAAGTGAGCGTAGAGGCATAGGGATGCTGTAGAAAGGAAGTCCTTGCGATACATTATTCCCCATCTCGGTTAGAGAGAACTATTCAACTAGTCTTCACAGTGAAGTGACAATACACGCTGCAGCAGATGGGACACGTAATTAATAAGCTGAACCAGCGTGTTGGTGTTACTAAATCAGCCTTACCCGGTACTGCCATCATGTTTTCCAGTAGAGCATGCTTCCGCAAATACGCCTACGCACCTCTGTCCTCCATTAACTGACATATGGGCCCTATTGTGGTAGACCCACATGTCATCGGTGTAACTATTTACACTGCGAAGGACGGTATATCCTGGTAGTAGTACTAGTAGAATTGAGATTGAATGCACTTTCTTCCCCGTCTTCCACTCTTGTTCCTCCTCTCTTCTTCTTCCTCCTCTCTTCCCCATGTCGGCCGCACACCATTTACCCCTGCTCACTGCTCGCCCGCCCGCGCCATCTTCCTTGGTAGCTCGCGCGTACCATATCCCCCCGCTCACTGCTCGGCCACATGAGGAGAAGCTTCTTCGCTCGCCCGCCCGAATCCACTTCCCCGCTGGCTCGCAGGCACCAAAAAACCAATGGCAGAACCGACTGACACGCAGAGCCGCGATTGGAATTCCCTCCCCGATGTTCTCTTGGAGCAGATCTGTAGTCGTATGGACCTACTCAGCACCGTCCGTCTGGCTACATGCTCGGTGTCTTTGTACCGTCTACTCGTCTGCAACCGGCCGGCTCTTTCAAGACACCCTGCTTGCTGATGCCCGATCCTCGCAAGTGGCCCAGACACCGACTTGACGATCCTACGGAGGTTTCCATGGTGCCCCTCGACATGCTACCACTACCCGTCCACCTGTCCTTCATGCGCGGCCACTACTGGGCGGGCATGAAGGCCAACTGGATCGTCCTCATCCACCACACCGGTAGTCCATGGCGTCTCATGGATATCTACACCCAGCGAGAGATCACCCTTCCATCGTTGGATACCGCCGCCATCGAGCCTCGCGGCCCGCCGGACACTCCTTCCTACTACGCGCGAGACGCGTCAAGCTTTTGGCTTGACCTTTGTTTGCAGAAAGTTGTAATCTGCGAAGTGCCCACAACATCAGAAGACTACATGGATTACAAGCCCATTGCCTTGTTCAACATGGGATTAGTCTATCTGGAATCCGGTTGCCATACATGGTTATGGCTCATCATCAATCCTGTTGAGGCAACATTTCTGTCTGATGCTATAGTGCATGATGGCATCGTTTACGCGGTCGACGCACAGATTGGCTGCCTATACTGGTGGGATCTATCGTCGTGTAATTGTTCTATCTCATCTCATCTTTACCTTATGAATACGACTGCCTGTTCATTTGTTACAAATTTAGAATGCATAGCATGTCTATAACCACATCATTGCTATATGTTCCTCTCATTTCCTAGATTTTTATGACCACACATGTTATTGTTAGAGTTGATATGAGAACAATTGGCATCTAATGATTGTTAGAATACATATTATGAGCATAACATCATGATTGCTATATGTTACTCTCATTTACAAGATTTTTATAATAACGCATGTTATTGCTTAGAGTTGATATGAGAACAGTAGTAGTAAGTGCTATGGTAGAATATGAGTAGGCGCTGTCATAGCTGTTTTCCTCTCATTGTTACATGATGTTTGAACCATGACATGTTGCTAGAATATGAAAGCCATTGGCTTATTTTTTAACTTGGGGGTATGACTATGACCACGGCATTGCAATTCTCTGTCTATGATATGTGTCACTGTTATAATAATCTTAATTCCACACATACTCTGAACATGATTGTTTATTTTTGTCCTTTTGGTCTCCAATTTGAATTGTTGCAGCAGACGCAAATGCGCTGGCCTTCATGATTCCAGGACCTGGAATCATACCAGCCGATGGGTGGTGGTTTATCGCTCGTTCAGCTGACGGCGGTCATTTGATACTCATTCGCATGTACCAAATTGACCAAACCATTACATCAAACCACATGCAGTTCAATGCGTGGGGCATTCGTGACATTGATGGCTATGGCTGCTTCATGTTTGAGAAAGATCCCAGCTCCGTTGGGCCAGACGTATTCAACTGGAGGCGGGTTTACAGCCTCGGCAACCACTCCTTGTTCCTCGGGCTCAATTATCCGATCATCCAACCAATCATCGATCATATCACCAGCGATGATTACTGTGCTATGCAACTTCCGTTCGCGAGGGGGCTGTGTTTACGCATCATACCATGGGTTTCATGAATCACCATATCCAGATATTCGTCGACACAGCTTGTTGCCAGATAATCTTCAGTGTGTGAAAGGCATCAAGCTTCCATGCGATGGATGGCTTTTGCAAACCCGACATGCGGCGATGTGGTTCTTGCCAACAGCAAATATGCACAACTTGATTCGTGCTGATATCTAGACTGAGCCATGTATTATGCTGCTGTAGCACGACCCTCTTTTGTTGGATATTATGTACTGTTGTTAGTTTGAAGCACTCCTCTGGTTATATATATCAGTTAGGCTTCAAGTGCATACTTGTTAGTTAAACCTATGTATAAATTGCGACACTAAATACAACTAGTAAGTAGTATAGTAGCAGTACTAGTATACGTCGGTCAAATTATTCATCATGTCCATACACTGAATTGACGTGACAACACGCTGCGCATGAGGTGACACAAGAATCCCGGCGGCGTGTTCGGGTATTCTGGACTTCAGATTTGGAGTACCACTTATCTCTCGAAATCTTTCATCATTCACTTAAAATGGTCGATTGATCATACATTGAGTACCATATAACTGGAATTACCCATGCAAGTCGAAGAAGGATTGGCCAGTGCTGCCGGCAGGCATCAAGTTCGATCCCACGGATCAGGAGTTGATCGACCACCTTGAGGCCAAAGTGAGTGCTGACAGTGCGAGATTTCAGTCTCTCATCGATTTGTTCATACCAACCATCGACAGCGAACACGGCATATGCTACACCCAACCTGAGAAACTTCCAAGTAAGACACCGATCGGTCGTCTACTTGCACAAACATATTCCTTTGTTTATAGCTCTATTTTTCTTTTTAGACGCAGACCTGGTGAAGCAATTACAATTTGACAGTTAATAAAAAGTGAAACGAGTGACTGCAACATGCCAAAGTTGTTATGAAAATGCCAACTAGGTACACTAAAACCTGTATTCCACAATACTGCAGGTATCACACTGAGTGGCCTAAGGAAGCATTTCTTCCAGCGCAGGGCATTCAAAAGGGGCACGTGGACGCGTCGCAAGATACAGTCGGAGTGCAGCATGAACGCAATGTGGCACAAGACCGGCAATACCTTGCCGGTGATGGTCAACGGCCGGCAGAAGGGCAGCAAAAAAGGTGCTGGTGCTGCACACCAACAAGAACTTCGACCAGCAAAGGACCAACTGGGTGATGCACCAGTACCACCTCGGGGACCTGGAGCAAGAGAAGGAGCGGGAGCTGGTCCTCTGCAAGATTTTCTACCAGACGAACACTAGGGCCAGGAGTAAAAAGATTATAAGTTAGTTTGGTATTGGTAGTTGTACTACCTTGTCGTCCGCAAGTTGGTATTGTTGTTAACAATCTTTTGGTATGAACTTGCATTTGCTTCCAACCATCATGCCGAGGGCCGACGTGGATATAAAGCTAAATCATTTGTTTCGAAATGAATTTTCAGGCACCTGATTTTTATTTGATGGGTAGCCGAGGGCCGTTCGAATTCCCAGTTCTCCAATTTATTTCGAAACAAGTGCATGCACTTATTGTCACGATAAAAAAATCCGTGCTGCATCCCAGTTATCAGTCTGTACTTGCAGAATTCTCTCGTTTATTAAGCACGTATATTGTTTTTTCAGGTTGAGCAAGTTTCAACTGGGTTGTAGACTGCCCAGGGTTGGTTTTGTTTTTAACAGGCCCAGCCCATGTCGACAATGGGGCACAAAGATCCAGCAGGTATCTACTGGCCTCTGGCCCGCCAGCATTAGTTATATTTTGTCTTACAACATCCGCAGGAAGTTTTTTTTACTGAATCAAACACACAGCCCAGTTATATTTTCCTCTTGAAATGCATGTCCTACATCCATTTTATAATCTCTACCTATAGTTTTACTAGTTCATATACACGTATCATTATATTGAAAACACATAAAATTCCCTTTTCATATTTACATCCTTATTTTTGTTGTTTTTTTCCCACCCAGCGCTGATTTTTTTACCACTGGTTTTCCCTTAAACCAACTCAATTGTCCCACGTCTTATTTGCTTACAAAAACAAAACGATTTTTTTTGGCAAATCGATAAGTTCTTAAAAAAATGTTTATCATTTCGGGATTACAACAGTTCGGACTCCACCGAAATATGCAAAATAAGGTTGAAGTTTTTTACCGTGGTCCTGGGCAGAAAATGGGCTGTAATAAATTACTTAAGAATTAGCAAATGGGCTGCAAATTATAAAAAATAGCAAATGGGCTTTATGTTGTCTGCCACAGATTTGGAGGCTGACTTGTGGGCCTACTAAGTTCATCTGTACACAAGGTTTCTCAAAAAAGAAACTTAGTCAACAATCGACTCTACTAGCGTCAGACCGTTAGATGTCAATCTAACAGCAATCGTTCTTCTTCAGTCTCTGATCTTCCTACCCCAGCTGCCCAAACCAGCGCCGTCGGAACCGCCTGCTCCTGCCTCCCGTGGCCGGCAGTGCTGCCGGGCAGGCCTCACGGCCCCATCATACTCGCATCCCTGGCCTGTCTATCCCTCTACTCACCCACACCTCATGTTATTTTCCCGCGGCGGTAGCCGAACCAGTCAACCCTCGTACTCTCCACCGCGTGGACAGCCACTGCCGTGTCTTCCCCAGCTCTGTGTCGTTCCCTTCGTAGGCCTCGCCGTCGTCCACCGCCCTAGTGCTCTCGGCGCGGCATGGTCAATGATGTTTAGCCAATGGCTGTAGTGCTTCTTCAACCTCTGGTCTTCTTGCCCGAGCCGCCCAAAGCAGCGCCGGTCGTGTCGCATGCTCCTGCCTCCCGTGGCACACTGTGCTGCCGCGGAGGCCTCACCGTCCCCATACTACTCCCACTGCTGGCCAGGCCATCCCTCCACTCACCCACTCCCCCTGTTATTCTGCGCCGACGGCAGCCTCACACCGCAGCCGAACCAGTGAACCCTCGTACTCCTCTCCGCATGGGCATCCACTACCGCGTCGTCCCCTTCCTAGGCCTCGCCGTCGTCCACCGCTGTGGTGCTCTCGACGCGGCATGGTCAATGTGGTCAACGACCGACTTCCATCAGAAGAGTACTATACGTGGAGAGGCTGACAGCTGGGTCCACGGCAACCTCAAGGAAGTGCCTCCTTATTACGTGCAAAATAATTATTCCTCCACCTGACAGAAGGGACCCACCGGACGGGCCACCAGTATTTCACGGAAAAAACGTTTGCCCCTGACTGCTGGGACCCACCGGACGGACCACCATATTTCGCGAAAAGAACGTTCCCCCCGCTCTCAGCTCGGACCCACCGAAGTGCCTCCTTATTACGCACAGAAAAATGAATACTCCCCCTGCTAGCTGGGACCCACCATGGTGGGAGGCTGACTTGTGGGCCTACTAAGTTGACGGGGACAGAGGGCTTTGTCAACTTAGTCAATATGAACGATTCTAGCTCTAGTGACCATACGATGTCCGTCCGACGGTCATCGTGCTTCTTCAATCTCTGCTCTTCCTGCTCCAGCCGCTCAAACAAGCGCCGGCGGGACTGCCTGCTCCCTCCTCCCCGTGGCCGGCTCTGCTATCGCGCGGGCCTCACCGCCCCACCGTACTCCCATCGCTGGCCTAGCCATCCCTCTACTCACCCACACCTGCTGTTATTCTCCGGCGACGGCAGACGAACCAGTAAACCCTCGTACAGTCGTACTCCCCTCCACGTGGGAAACAACTGCCGAGTCTTCCCTGCCTCCGTGTCGTTCCCTTCCTAGGCCTCGCCGTCGTCCACCGCCCTGGTGCTCTCGGCGCGGCCTGGTCAACATAGTCAACGACCGACATGCATATGAAGTGGACTGAACATGGAGAGGCTGACAGCTGGGTCCACGGCCGCACGCAAGGAAATGCCTCCTTATTACGCGCAAAATAATGATTCCTCCACCTGACATCAGGGACCCACCGAAAGGGACTATGCATTTCATGAAAAAAGCGTTACCGCCGCTGACAGCTCGGACCCACCAGCTATATCTTCGCACGCAAGGAAGTGCCTCCTTATTACGCACAAAAAAAAGAATACTCCCCCTATTAGCTGGGACCCAGTATAGTGGCAGGCTGACTTGTGGGCCTACTAAGTTGACGGGGACGGAGGGCTTTGTCCACTTAGTCAATATGCACGATTCTAGCTCCGGTGACCATACGATGTCCATCCAACAGCCGTATTGCTTCTTCAACCTCTGGTCTTCTTGCTCCAGCCGCCCAAACCAGCACCGGTCGTGCCTCGTGCTCCTGCCTCTCGTGGCCGGCTGCGATGTGGCGGAGGCCTCACCGCCCCCTACTACTCCCACCGCTGGCCAGGCATCCCTCTACTCACCCACACCCCCTGTTATTCTGCGCCGACGACAGCCTCACACCGCAGCGAACCAGTGAACCCTCGTACTCCTCTACGCATGGGCATCCACTGTCGCGTCTTCCCCGGCTCCGCGTCGTCCCCTTCCTAGGCCTCGCCGTCGTCCACCGCCCTGGTGCTCTCGGCGCGGCGTGGTCAACATGGTCAAGGAACGGCTTCCATCGGACGTGGACTGTACGTGGAGAGGCTGACAGCTGGGTCCACGGCCGCAACAAGGAAGTGCCTCCTTATTACGTGCAAAATAATTATTCCTCCACCTGACAGCGGGGAACCACCGGACGGGCCACCGTATTTCGCGAAAAAAAAACATTTCCCCCTAACTGCTGGGACCCACCAGCTACACCTTCGAACGCAAGGAAGTGCGTTCGGGCAAAAAAAAACGATTCGCCCCCTGACTGCTGGGACCCACCTGGTCGAAGCGTACGTAGCGTTGTCATTCTGGTCGCGAATGTGTACATACATACTGGTCGATGTAGAGGCGCACATGTGTCGTAGTAGAGGCGCGCACGTGTCGTAGTAGAGGCGTGCACGTAGCATGTACACGTGCGTACAGCGGCCAGGGTGCAAGAAAGAAAATACGGCCACGTATGTGTACATACGGGCGGGGTCTAGAACGCCTACTCGCGCATACGTACGGCCAGGGCTCGTGTACATGGCTCGGTCTGAACAAAGAAACATCATCATCGTCGTGTTCATGGGGAGGCAACGGAATGCGTCGTGTTCATGGGGAGGCAACGGAATGCGTCGTGTTCATCGGGAGGCAACGGAACGCATGGGAGCCAGCCGGCTGGGTCAAAACGGAATGTGTGGTTGTGTTCATCAAGAGGTCTTGGATCGAACAGGCGATGGAAACAAGGCTTGGCGTACCGCAAAATGGAGGAAACGGACCTCCTATGTTCGGAACGGGGTCCTGTTGATCGGGAGGGGTGTGGCGTACCGCAAAACGGAGGAAACAGACCTGCTACGGTCGAAACGGGGGTCCTGTTGATCCGGAGGGGTGTGGCGTACCACAAAACGGATGAAACGGACCTCCTACGGTCGAAACGGGGGTCCTGTTGATTGGGAGGAGTGTGGCGTACCGCAAAACGGACGAAACGGACCTCCTACGGTCGAAACGGGGGTCCTGTTCATCACGAGGGGTGTGGCGTACCGCAAAACGGGACTCCACGGGATACTGTTCATCTCCACCGTCGACCTCCTCCAGCCTCCACGGGCTACCGTCGACCTCCTCCAGCCTCCACGGGCTCCTGTTCAACCAGCCTCCACTGCGCGCTACTCCACCGGCTACTGTTCAACCACCCCTCCACCGTCTACTGTTCATCCAGCCCTCCACGCCACGGGGTCCTGTTCAACCACCCCTCCACGGGCACCCCTCCACCGTCTACTGTTCGTCCAGCCCTCCACACCACGGGGTCCTGTTCATCCAGAGGCAACGCCACCGCTCACTGTTTATCCAAAAAACCCCGCAACACTCACTGTTCATCCCAGAGGCAGCATCGATCGGCTTTAGTTAGCAGCAGTAGCGAAGGAATCGCTCGATCGGGTTCAGTTAACAGCCATCGATCGATCGCTCGGGTTCAGTAACGCATAGCCTGCAGTGCAATCCCTCGGGTTCAATTAGAGCCCAACGCCTCGCTGAAAGTGCAACTATCCCCAGGTGGTTTTGGTAATTCATAACAACATATATCTCATTGAGCTAATGCTATTCCAAGACAATTATTTCAGGAAAGCTCAATGATTGGCATGGCATGGATGGTGAAAGTGGAAGCCTCAAAATGTTAAGGACAAAGGATTGGCTCAAGCTCAAAAGCTCAAGACTCTTCATTTTACATTTTAGTGATCCAAGATCACATTGAGTCCATAGGAAAAGCCAATACTATCAAGGAGGGATGAGGTGTTGCTTAATGAGCCTTTTGCTTTATGTGCTTAATGATATGCTCCAAAATCCTCAGCTACTTTCCCATATCCACATATGACCTAAACTCCAAGCCAAACTCGGTCCTACCGATTCTTTCCATCCGGCGCCACCGAGTTTTACTTGTCATTAGCCACTGCCAAACCCTAGCAATTCAGTTCTACCGATAGGGATCTCGGTCTCACCGAGATGGGGTTGCAATCTCTCTATTTCCCTTTTGTAACTTTTCGGTCTCACCGAAAGAGCAAATCGGTCCCACCGAGATTGCAATGTAAACTCTCTGTTTCCCCTTTGTAACTTTTCGGTCTCACCGAAAGAGCAAATCGGTCCCACCGAGTTTACTTGACCAACTCTCTGGTTAGCTAATTACCAAAATCGGTCTCACCGAGTTTGTGTAATCGGTCTCACCTAGATTACGTTATGCCCAAACCCTAACCATATCGGTCCTACCGAGTTGCATGTCAGTCCCACCGAAAATCTCTAACGGTCACTAGGTTTACCTTTTCGGTCCGACCGAGTTTGTTGATTCGGTCCCACCGAGATTGGTAAATTGTGTGTAATGGTTGGATTTTAAGTGAAGGCTATATATATACCCCTCCACCTCCTCTTCATTCGTGGAGAGAGCCATCAGAACACATCTACACTTCCAACTCACATGTTCTGAGAGAGAACCACCTACCCTTGTGTTGAGGCCAAGATATTCCATTCCTACCATATGAATCTTGATCTCTAGCCTTCCCCATGTTGCTTTCCACTCAAATCTTCTTTCTACCAAATCCAAATCCTATGAGAGAGAGTTGAGTGTTGGGGAGACTATCATTTGAAGCACAAGAGAAAGGAGTTCATCATCAACACACCATTTGTTACTTCTTGGAGAGTGGTGTCTCCTAGATTGGCTAGGTGTCACTCGGGAGCCTCTGACAAGATTGTGGAGTTGAACCAAGGAGTTTGTAAGGGCAAGGAGATCGCCTACTTCGTGAAGATCTACCGCTAGTGAGGCAAGTCCTTCGTGGGCGATGGCCATGGTGGGATAGACAAGGTTGCTTCTTCGTGGACCCTCCATGGGTGGAGCCCTCTGTGGACTCGCGCAACCATTACCCTTTGTGGGTTGAAGTCTCCATCAACGTGGATGTAGGATAGCACCACCTATCCGAACCACGGGAAAAACATCCGTGTCTCCAATAGCGTTTGAATTCTCCAAACCCTTCCCTTTACATTGTTGCAAGTTGCATGCTTTACTTTCGTTGCTATATACTCTTTGCATGCTTGCTTGAATTTTGTGATGATTGCTTGACTTGTCCTAAAGTTGCTAAAATCTGCCAAGAACTAAAATTGGGAAAAGGCATAGTTTTTATTTGGTCAAGTAGTCTAATCACCCCCCCCTCTAGACATACTTCCGATCCTACAAGTGGTATCAGAGCTTTGGTCTCCATTTGCTTTGATTTCCATAGCTTTTGGTGGTCATAGCCTTGGTTTCACAACCTAGGAGAGTATGGCGTCTAGTGAGGGAAATTATCACCGTAGAGGTCCTTACTTTGATGGTACTAATTTTGCTAGTTGGAAGCATAAAATGAAAATGCATATTCTTGGACATAACCCCGTCGTTTGGGCTATTGTGTGTGTTGGTTTGCAAGGTGACTTCTTCGATGGGAAAGAACCAAACCGTGAAGCTACCACGGATGAGTTGAAGATACTACAATACAACGCTCAATCTTGTGATATTCTCTTCAACGGATTATGCCCCGAAGAATTCAACAAAATCAGCCGTCTTGAGAATGCAAAGGAAATTTGGGATACTTTGATTGATATGCACGAAGGTACCGACTCCGTCAAGGAATCCAAATTGGATGTGCTTCAAAGTCAACTTGACAAGTTCAAAATGAAGGATGGTGAAGGTGTTGCTGAAATGTACTCTAGGCTTGCTCTCATCACAAACGAGATTGCCGGCTTAGGGAGTGAAGAGATGACCGACAGATTCATCATCAAGAAGATCCTAAGAGCCTTGGATGGAAAATATGATACCGTGTGCACTTTGATTCAAATGATGCCCAATTACAAAGATCTCAAGCCAACGGAGGTCATTGGAAGAATTGTTGCTCATGAGATGTCGCTCAAGGATAAAGAGGAACTTCACAACAAATCAAGTGGTGCTTACAAAGCCTCATGTAAAGCCCCCACATCATCAAGTGAGAAACAAAACTTCAACGAAGAATTGAGCCTAATGGTAAAGAACTTCAACAAGTTCTACAAGAGTAGAAGCAAAGATAGAAGCTCCAAGTCAAGGTCCTACAATGACAAGAGATCTTCTAGTCGAGAGCGAAACTGCTACAATTGTGGAAGACCCAGACACTATTCCAATGAGTGTACGGCTCCCTACAAAAGAAGAGAAGATTCTCCAAAAAGAAGAGGCAAAAGAGAAGAATCACCATCAAGAGAGAGAAGGAGTATAGATGATCGTTATGAACGAAGATACTCACGGAGGAGCAAGGATTCGGAAAGAAAGGAAAAATCATCAAGGAGCTACACAAAACGAAGACATAAAGCTCATGTTGGTGAATGGGTATCCGGCTCCGACTCCGACAACCACTCCGAGAGAAGTTATCACTCCGATTCCGAATATACTCAAGATGAAGGTGTTGCCGGTCTAGCACTTGTGTCAACCAACTCCTTCGACATATTTGACTCACCAAATGAAGGAATTGGAAGATGCTTCATGGCCAAAGGTCCTAAGGTAACTTACCCTGAGTATGTTGATTTCAATAGTGATGAGGATGACTTGTTAGGTGATGATGATTTACTTGTTGACAACTCTAGTGATGAATACTATGATGAAACGTCAATTAATCATGCTAATCAAGATAAAATGAATGACAATGATAAGGAGAAAATTGAGGCTCTAACTAAAGAACTAAACACTCTTAAGTTAGCTCATGAAACTATCTTCGAAGATCATCGAGAACTTTTAAGAGCTCATGAGAAGCTACGCTTTGAAAAGCTCAATCTTGAGCAAGAGCATGAGTTCTTAAAGGAAATCAATGATGATCTTCGCAAGAAAAGTTCTTCTTACATTGCCAAGCGTTTACTCTTATCCACTTACATGCCTCAAGTCAAGTCTAATAACAAGAACAAGAAAGATTCTTCCTCTAGTAGTAACAATGATCATGTTAAATCCAATATTGTTGCTTCTAGTAGTTCTCTTGATTCCACTAATGATTCTCTTAGCCAAGTTACACTTGAGCAAGAAAATAGCTTATTGAAGGGAATCATAGAGAAAGCAGTGTACAAAAGCCTTGCCGGAAGTAAGCAATTCGAGGAGATTGTACGCAAGCAAGGAAGGCACCGGAAGAATCAAGGTGTTGGTTTTGAACGAAAGTTTAATGCCAATGGAGTTGAGTGGGAAGAAGATCAATACCCCAAGACAAAGTTTGTTCCTCAACAAGAGAAGTATGATCCTACTTCTTTCAAGGGGACACAAACTCAAGATGATCTTCCACCACAAGACTACAAGCAAAAAGGCAAGGACAAGCTTCAAGAGGAAATTGATGCATTTGAAGAAGCTCCTAAGACCTTAGTCAAGTGGATTCCCAAGACTACTTCAAGTTCCACTTCATCAAGTACGACTACAACTCCAAGGATTCCCATCAAGATGGTGTGGATCCAAAAGAAGAAGAACTAGAGAGTTCTTGAGGGTGACTCCGCCAACATACTTCACTCTTATCATTTTGGCAAGAACAAGTGCAATGAACTTCCACATCTTGCACTAGTTCAAGGAGTCACAAACCCTCTTGTTGGTAAGTCAAGGGACAGGGTAACCTAAAAGCTTTCATAGACATCATCTTGTGTGTGCATCACTCTATGTCTATGGATATACTTGTTTGTTCCTTGTGGGACTAACCCATGTAGGTATTGAAAGTGCAATTCACTCAAAAGGATAGCTCCAAGTGATCTACATCAACATTGAGCATCCACATCTTCAACATCTACATGAAGTCATCATCGACAAAACCCAAGGTTAGTTCATCCCTCTTAGGGGGGATATGACATCTAGGGGGAGCTTTACTCTAAGACTTGAGTCAAAGCAACTCTAATGATGTGAACACAACAATGCTTTATGTAAAAGTGGTAACCCCACTTGAGCTTAAACGATGAGTATGACCTATGATCAAATGTTCTCATTTGACTCCTAAGTCAATATACTCATATATAGATGACCTAGTCATCTCCAATTGCTTGATAGATGCTAGAATTGGTTGTGCATGCTTTGTCACATATTTCAATTGCTATTTTATTGTGTGAGCATGTTGGTTGCATATTTTACTCATTCGAGGACATCCACTTGTTGTTTTGATTGTTTGGTTTTATTGTTCTTTTGCCAAGTGGATGGACAAGAATGCCTAAGAACCTTCTCTAGCTATCTATGATTTTCTCGTCTCAAACTCTATTCATGCTACATCACAAAATTGATCAAGTCAGATTCGAACCATTCTGTGTGAGGAGCACTCGGAGTCCCCGATTCGTCATAGACTTAAACTTCCAAAACCTCTTTGTGATTCTCGGTCCGACCGATACCCCACTTTCGGTCTTACCGAGATCATTAAGTTGATCTAT
Source organism: Aegilops umbellulata (assembly GCA_032464435.1). Taxonomy (NCBI): domain Eukaryota; kingdom Viridiplantae; phylum Streptophyta; class Magnoliopsida; order Poales; family Poaceae; genus Aegilops; species Aegilops umbellulata. Next base: position 91,153,380 of record CP136055.1, read on the forward strand.
GTTTTCGATCTCGGTGCAACCGATTTGAACCATTCGGTCACACCGAGTTGCAATAACTGTATACAGTCTTGCATCTCGGTACCACCGAGTTGTTCCACTCGGTCACACCGACAGGGTCGGGCTATATATAGACACGGGCAAAAATTTGGAAATTTCTCCGAACCCCTTCGCCCGCGCGATAGCTTGCTCTGCCTACGTGGTCTCAGGGTCGTCTTCTCGCCGCCAGCAGCCTCCATTCGCTGGTCTCCGTCGCCGTCAACAGGAATCAACCCCGCCGTTGCCGCCATAGCGAGTCTCCGCCGAACTAGGGTATGGACTCGATCTTTGTGCTATTCCTCAATCCGATTCCTAGCACATTGTGATCAGATGTATTCTTGCCACGTTTGATAAACTCCAATCCAGTCAATGAACTCAATAGAATAGGTTTGATCCGAAAACTTTAGGGTTAGGTTTCCGCCGAAACCATCTCGGACCCATCGAGTTGAAAAACTCGGTCCCACCGATTTGGCTTATGCCATTGCACAAGTAAGACTCGGTCTGACCGAGTATTGCTAATCGGTGTGACCGATTTTGGAACTTTGTGAAACCCTAGCAGTCTCGGTGCCACCGAAATGTGACTTGGTTTGACCGAGTTCACTAGTTTAGGTTCCAAAAACTGCTTCGGTATCACCGAGTTTAGAAATCGGTAGATCCGAGATGCTTTCTGTGGGAAACTAAAACTAAGTTTTTGAATCATTCTTTTGCAAAAACCTCTGCATTTTGTGATGCTCATCCACTCTACCTCATCTATAAACTATTCACAGGGTCAGCAGTCAGCTTGTTCATCATGTCAGACCAAAGTGATAGCCAGAATTTGTTAGAGCAGCCAGTGCAAATGAGTGAGGGCACTAGTCCCTCCAGCTCTTCAGATGAAGGCAGCAGGAGATCCCCTAGCAACCTGCCAAAAGCTGCCACAAGACAAAGAAAGAAGTGAACCTCAGAATCAGAGGATGAAGATTATGTGGCAGAGGAGGAAACAACTTCCAAGAGAATTGTGCTCAAAAAGGAGTATGGCTCAGCTGCAGCCATCAAGCCAGGAATGCACAAGAAAGCACCTGCTAGGAGAGTTCCTACCTCCAAGCCTAGAAAGGCTATTCCAGAGGAAACAATCAAATTCACTATGGAATCTGAAGAGGAAGAAAGTGGCCAGGACAAGAAAAAGAAGAGAGCTAGAACAACCACTGCCAGAGTTGTTGGCAAGCCCTCTATGAGGAAAGATTCTTCAGAGGAAGAAGAAGAGGATGTTGCACCAGCACCCAAGGCACCCAAGCTGATGGGTGATGCTATAAGAACAGGGGCAGTTGCATCTAAGCCCAAGGAAGCCCCCAAGGCTGCATCCAAAGCCAAGACAGCTCCAAAGCCAAAACCAAAGAGGAACACAAGAAGCATCCCAGCTGCTGAAAAGAACAAGGCCCCAGTGCCTGACATTGTTGAAGAAGGTGAAGGCCAAGTGCTGAGAAAGTTGAAGCCCAAGATCCCAGACCACAATGATGCTCATCCTGTGGCTGAGGATATGAAGATCATAAGAGACTCTGGGCTAAGAAAATGGAGGGTTGAGGATCCCTATGCTACCAGGAGAAGGACTGCTGTTGACTACATGTTCCACACTAAGGAACAACAGGACTTCTATGAGACAGTCTTGTTAGACAAGAAGCCATTAGTATGTGATATGAGATGGGTCGACTAGGAATATATCAAGGAAAATGAAGAGCACTACCCTGGAGTGCAAGATAGCTTCAGAGCTTGTGGAGTAGCAGACTTTGTTGGGCAGAAGCTCACAAAGTGGAATGAGGAGCTTATCATGCAGTTCTACTCCACAGCACATTTTTATCCAGATGGGAGGATTGTTTGGATGTCTGAAGGTACGAGGTACCAATCAACAGTTGCTGAGTGGGCACAGCTTATCAATGCCCCAGAGGAAAATGAAAATGACTTGGATGTCTATTCCAAGAAGAAGATGGATCACAACTCTATGGCAAATATGTACAAGGAGATTCCTGCAGATGATCTTGATACTCACCAGTTTGGGTCTGTGAAACACTTGTTGTCAGGTCTGCCTACGATCAATTGGATCCTTAGGCACACACTTTTGCCCAAGTCTGGAGATCACAGGATGATCAAAGGTCATGCCATCAACCTGCTACATATCTTTGATGTGCCTCAAAAGTTTAAGGTCATGAGCCTCATAATAGAAACTATCAAGAGGACTGCAGCAGATCAGAAGAGGAGTTGAGGATATGCCCCTCAGATCCAGATGTTGATCAACTCAAGAATGGGCACAGACACATACTTGTTGGACAAGGAACATTTGCCTATCCATCCAGATTTCAAGGACAACCAAGTTGTGATGCATGAAAATGAACCATCATCAGTCTAGGCACAAGCCAAGAAGGAGAAGGCAAGGAAGGAGAAAGCTGCCAAGATGCCAACTCAAGAGGAGGCATCTGAGTACTTCTTGAAGAACAAGCAAGAGCAGCTCAGTTACCTGATTGCATCCACCCTGAGGATTGAGAAAGGACTAGCTACCCTGACTCAGAACCAACAAGCTTAGAGAGAATCGTAGAACAAAAGTTCTATGACTTGGATATCAAGGTGACAGAAATTCAGACTACAGTGGAGCAACTCCAAGATGACATGCAGGAGAGGAAAGGGAAGACTACCACTGATGCATTTGCTAGAGTACCACGAGGTCCGAGGTCCAGTGCAGTGCCAGTTCCTGACACAAGAGCCACTGCCTCAGCTCCAGCCACAGCACCAACCCAACCTGCTCCAGCATCTACTTCGGCTCCAACTCCAACCACGTCTACGGAAGCCTTCGTCCTTGGAGTGATCAGGACTCCACCACCACCAGAAGATCAAGCCCGAGTGTCGATCTAGCACTATGCATTTTCTAGGAACTTTTTGGTAACTTGTTGCCAAAGGGGGTGAAAAATGTATAGATCATAGGCTTCGAGAGAGAGTGTGTTGTTTTTCTCTCTTGCTTTATTTGGTGGTGTTTCAAACATTGTTTGCTTTTGGTTGAGATACTATGTTATGCTTGTGAGACATTGATGATCATGTGTTTGATCATAAGCCACACTTATGCATGCTTGATATATCTTATCTATCTTATGTGGTCATTCACTTTTCCTTGGTGATGAGTGCATGTCTTTCATTATTATCATTTTGAGCGCTCCACCAAGATGTATGTGACATGGAAGAGTAACCCATAATTCTAACTCTTTGTGCATTTGCAGTCCAAAGCAAATTTTAAATATGCACAAATTTAGGGGGAGCTCTTACTTATCACATACTTCTCAAAGCGACGATATAATTCATTCTTATTATCATTTGTCGAAGATTTGATCTATATGTTGTCATCAATTACCAAAAGGGGGAGATTGAAAGTGCAACTATCCCCAGGTGGTTTTGGTAATTCATAACAACATATAGCTCATTGAGCTAATGCTATTCCAAGACAATTATTTCAGGAAAGCTCAATGATTGGCATGGCATGGATGGTGAAAGTGGAACCCTCAAAATGATAAGGACAAAGGATTGGCTCAAGCTCAAAAGCTCAAGACTCTTCATTTTACATTTTAGTGATCCAAGATCACATTGAGTCCATAGGAAAAGCCAATACTATCAAGGAGGGATGAGGTGTTGCTTAATGAGCCTTTTGCTTTATGTGCTTAATGATATGCTCCAAAATCCTCAGCTACTTTCCCATATCCACATATGACCTAAACTCCAAGCCAAACTCGGTCCTATCGATTCTTTCCGTCCGGCGCCACCGAGTTTCACTTGTCATTAGCCACTGCCAAACCCTAGCAATTCGGTTCTACCGATAGGGATCCCGGTCTCACCGAGATGGGGTTGCAATCTCTCTGTTTCCCTTTTGTAACTTTTCGGTCTCACCGAAAGAGCAAATCGGTCCCACCGAGATTGCAATGTAAACTCTCTGTTTCCCCTTTGTAACTTTTCGGTCTCCCTGAAAGAGCAAATCGGTCCCACCGAGTTTACCTGACCAACTCTCTGGTTAGCTAATTACCAAAATCGGTCTCACCGAGTTTGGGTAATCGGTCTCACCGAGATTACGTTATGCCCAAACCCTAACCATATCGGTCCTACCAAGTTGCATGTCAGTCCCACCGAAAATCTCTAACGGTCACTAGGTTTACCTTTTCGGTCCGACCGAGGTTGTTGATTCGGTCCCACCGAGATTGGTAAATTGTGTGCAACGATTGGATATTAAGTGGAGGCTATATATATACCCCTCCACCTCCTCTTCATTCGTGGAGAGAGCCATCAGAACACATCTACACTTCCAACTCACATGTTCTGAGAGAGAACCACCTACCCTTGTGTTGAGGCCAAGATATTCCATTCCTACCATATGAATCTTGATCTCTAGCCTTCCCCAAGTTGCTTTCCACTCAAATCTTCTTTCTACCAAATCCAAATCCTATGAGAGAGAGTTGAGTGTTGGGGAGACTATCATTTGAAGCACAAGAGCAAGGAGTTCATCATCAACACACCATTTGTTACTTCTTGGAGAGTGGTGTCTCCTAGATTGGCTAGGTGTCACTTGGGAGCCTCCGACAAGGTTGTGGAGTTGAACCAAGGAGTTTGTAAGGGCAAGGAGATCGCCTACTTCGTGAAGATCTACCGCTAGTGAGGCAAGTCCTTCGTGGGCGATGGCCATGATGGGATAGACAAGGTTGCTTCTTCGTGGACCCTTCGTGGGTGGAGCCCTCTATGTACTCGCGCAACCGTTACCCTTCGTGGGTTGAAGTCTCCATGAACGTGGATGTAGGATAGCACCACCTATCCGAACCACGGGAAAAACATCCGTGTCTCCAATAGCGTTTGAATTCTCCAAACCCTTCCCTTTACATTCTTGCAAGTTGCATGCTTTACTTTCCGCTGCTATATACTCTTTGCATGCTTGCTTGAATTTTGTGATGATTGCTTGACTTGTCCTAAAGTTGCTAAAATCTGCCAAGAACTAAAATTGGGAAAAGGCATAGGTTTTATTTGGTCAAGTAGTCTAATCACCCCCCTCTAGACATACTTCTGATCCTACACTCGCTCGGGTTTAGTTAGAGCCAATGCCTCACACACACACACGCGTACATGTATGAGAGAAACGCGCATCGCTGGGCCCCCGACCTCCCACCGTAACCGGGAACTCCTCGATATTTTCCTCGCCCTCGCTTCTACCATGGTTTTTTCCGTCATGGACGGCCCTAAGAATATCATGCAGCTGCGTCTCCGGCCCGCCCAGGACGAAAAGCCCATTTTCTGTCATGATTTTTTGTCATAGAAGTAGGAGCCCACCACATCTATGATGATACCGGGTTTTGTCACAATTATCGTCACAGAAGTGTCATATGTATGACAGAAAAATTTTTCGTTCGGCCCAAAATGTCACGGATGTGTCTTTTTTTGTAGTGTAGGTCGGGTGCCTCAATGGTGAACCCTCTCAGTGCCCCTGCTGAGTGGGTTACACTTCTCACTACTCCTGTAGCCCCGATGATTCATCCTCCACCTGCCCCTGAGGGAGAGCCCTCTAGGCAGCGTCGTCGTGTTACCTTTAACCCGGAGGTTTCCGTTAACCTCGTCAGTTCAGGATCCGAGTCCGCTTCAGGAGAGGACACCGCATCACCAGCAGAGCAGTAGAGCCTGTGAGTATCCGCAGTCGTCAGGATGATGTCCGGATGTAGTAGTACGAGTCATGATGTTTCGTTGCCTGTATGAGAGTAGTTGAACCTGGCATGTGGGTTATCTTTCATGTATGAGTTTATGTATAATTATGTTGGAACTCTATTTTATTCGCCGTGTTTCCTTCATCATTTCAGTTTCCCTCGGGCTTTTGTTGCTGGCTTTTCCCCAATTTATTTTTGAATGTTTCTCATCTCGGTTGTGTTGCCTTGGGAAAAATCATAATAGGATGCCGCGGGGAGGCAACAGTAGCGACGTTCGTGAGGGAACCCCTGTTCGTCGTTCCGCACGACAGGCAGGACACTCCCCCGAGCCGTGCGTTCCACCACCGCCTCCACCGCCAAATCCACCCTCCACCGAGCAAATCCTGCGTATGTTTGAGGAAAGAAGGAACAATGATCTAATTGAAATATTAAGAAGTGTGCAAGCTATGGTTGAACAAAATGGAAATTAGAACGGTCATCACTCCAAGCTGTCAGATTTTCAGAGGACCAAGCCTCCCAGTTTCAGTCAGGTTGTTGATCCCTTGGATGCACACGATTGGTTGCGTACTATTGAGAAAAGGCTTGAGATTGCTCGTACTGAAGAAAATGATATAATTCCATTTGCAACTCATTATCTTGAAAGCGCTGCTGCCATATGGTGGGAAAATGCAAAAGCCATGTGGCCTGCTGATGAAGAAATCACCTGGTCAAAATTCAAGGAGCAGTTCCGGAAATATCATATCCCTACTGGAGTTATGAAGACTAAGCAGCGAGAATTTCTTGCACTCATTCAAGGAAATCAGTCTGTGAGGGAATATTTGCAAAAATTCAATCATCTGGCCCGTTACTCCCTCTATGACGTGGCCACCGAAGAAAGAAAGATTGACAGATTTCTTGGTGGATTAAATCCGCAACTCCGGTGTACTCTCAGTATGTTTGATTTCCCATATTTCCAAACTCTGGTGAACAAGGCTTTTATTGCTGAAAGGGAGCACAAGCTTGTATCAGATAATAGGCCTGCTAACCACGACCATAAGCGCAAGTTTGAGCCAAAGAAGGATGGACAACCAGTGGAAAAGGCTCGTACCTGGCAGCAGACTCAGGTGGAATACAAGCCCAATTGGCAATAGAATGTTAACAAGACCACCACTCAAGTCAAGAATGTCGTGACCAACCCAGTGCACGAGGAGCGCCAGCGCAACAATTCTTGCTTCAGTTGTGGGCAAAACGGACATTATGCTAGACAGTGCCCCAAGAACAGCAAGGCAAATGCTCTATTCAGGCCACAAGTCAACTATATGGATTCATGCCTAACCCCGCAAAACCTCACTGGGTACATTCATCACCTCTCCGCCGATGAAGGCCAAGAGAACCCGAAGTCGTCGTTGGTATGTTTTTGTTAATAACATACCTGCAGTAATTTTATTTGACTCTAGGGCTTCCCACTCTTTTATTTCTCGGATTTTTTTTGCCCAAAACAAATTTACTTGTTCGCTTTTGGGCAAGAATATGCTGGTACAAACCCCGGGATCATTAATCAGGAGCAATCTGGTCTGCCGTAATCTGGAAATCGATATCAACGGAGTCTATTTTCCAACTTCTTTGATAATCATTGAGTCTGATAAGTTGGATGTTACATTGGGTATGAATTGGTTGACCCAATATCAAGTTTGCATAAACTGCGCGACCCGCGAAGTCACTTTGACCAGTCAGAATGGGCAGACTACAAAATTCTATGCTCGTAGAAGCATACCCAAGAAAGAAATGGCTTTCACCGCTATGTCGGAATTGGAATTTATTCCTGTGGTCAGTGAGTTTCCGGATGTATTTCCCAAAGAATTGCCAGGCATGCCACCAGACCGCGAGCTTGAGTTTGCAATAGATCTTGTGCCCGGAACAACACCGTTATACAAGAAGTATTACCGGATGCCCTCATTAGAATTAGTGGAGCTAAAGAAACAGCTTGATGAAATGCTCCAGAAAGGATATATCCGTCCCAGCTCTTCACCATGGGGATCACCTGCTATTTTCGTGGACAAAAAGGATGGCAGCCTCCGCATGTGTGTGGATTACCATCAGCTGAACGATGTCACTATCAAAAATAAATATCCGTTGCCAAGGATTGATGATCTGTTTGATCAGCTCAGTGGGGCCAAGGTATTCTCTAAGATTGATTTACGGACAGGATATCATCAGCTCAAGATTAAAAAGCAAGATATTCCTAAGACCGCATTCACTACTCGGTACGGTCTTTACGAATATACAGTTATGTCCTTTGGTCTCACCAATTCCCCTGCTTTCTTCATGCATATGATGAACAAAGTATTCATGGACTTCCTCGATAAGTTCATGGTAGTCTTCATCAATGACATACTTATTTACTCAAGCAGTGAAGAAGATCACAAAGAACACCTCCGAGCAGTACTACAACGACTCCGCGACCATCAGCTATACACCAAATTCAGTAAGTGTGAGTTTTGGCTCAAGCAAGTTGGATTTCTTGGACACGTTCTATCTGCCGAAGGTATAGCCGTGGACCCAATCAAAGTAAAGGATGTGCTCGATTGCTTGCCACCCACAACCGTATCACAAATCTGGAGTTTTCTTGGATTAGCCGGATATTATCGTCGTTTCATTGAAGGGTTTTCCAAGATTGCTAAGCCCATGACGGAGCTTCTCAAACAGGATAATAAGTTTGAATGGACTGAGGACTGTGAGAAAAGTTTTAATCAGCTAAAGTACGGCTAACGACCGCACCTGTATTGACTCTTCCAGGTATCTGCCGCAGTTTTGATGTATACTGTGACGCCTCCAGACAAGGACTTGGATGCGTACTTATGCAAGGCGGCAAGGTAGTAGCATATGCATCACGGCAGCTACGACCGCACGACGGAAATTATCCTACTCATGATTTGGAATTGGCCGCGGTGGTACATGCTCTAAAAATTTGGACACACTACCTCATCGGGAAGAGGTGCCAAATTTTTACCGGTCATAAAAGCCTCAAGTATATATTTACTCGACCGGATTTAAATATCCATCAACGAAGATGGCTTGAGTTGGTCAAGGATTACAATCTTGGAATAAATTACCACCCGGGTAAGGCCAACATGGTCGCCGATGCGCTCAGTCGAAAGCCTGTCAGCCTAAATGCCATATTGGAATCTTTACCTCATGAACTTCAAGAGGAGATTGCTCAGCTGAACCTGGTCATAGTTGATGTTGGCCTTGCTAATATTTCAGAAGTTGCCCCCACACTTGAGGAAGAAATCCGCAAGGCCCAGCCAGCGGAAATCGAGCTACAGAAATGTGTCAAGAGCTCGATGGCAGGACAGACTCCATATTTCTCAAAGGATAAATTCGGTACCCTCCGGTTCCGTGGAAGGATTTGTGTACCCAATCAGTCGGACTTAAAGAAGAAAATCATGTTGGAAGCACACGAATCCACATATTCTATTTACCCTGGAGGTACGAAAATGTATGGAGATCTTCGACAAATATTCTTGTGGGATGGAATGAAGAAAGACATTGCCTATTTTGTGGCCTGTTGCGACATATGCAACAAGGTGAAGGTAGAGCATCAAAAGCCAGCTGGACTTCTCCAACCACTGCCAGTTTCGCAATGGAAATGGGATGATGTTTGCTTGGATTTCATCACAGGACTACCTAAGACTCAGTGAGGCAATGATGCAATATGGGTCATAGTGGACATCTTAACCAAGGTTGCTCACTTTATCCCGATCAGAACCACATATTGAGCAGACCAACTTGCACAGTTGTATGTATCCAGGATAGTCAGTCCGCATGGAGTACCCCGAACCATCACTTCTGACCGAGGTTCACTCTTTACCTCCGCTTTTTGGTCACGTCTCCATCAAGCCTTGGGGACAGCACTGAAATACAGTACCGCTTATCATCAGACTGATGGACAGATAGAGCGGGTAAACCAAATACTCGAAGATATGTTGCGAGCCTGTGTTTTGGCCCAAGGGCCTAAATGGGAAGACTCCTTGCCATATGCCGAGTTTTCTTATAACAACAGTTTCCAGACTAGTCTAAAAATGTCACCGTATGAAGCTTTGTATGGTCGTAAGTGCCGCACTCCTTTAAATTGGTCTCAAACTGGAGATAGTCGTATCTTCGGAACAGATCTCATGATGGATGCTGCGAAACAAGTTAAGGAAATCAGAGACAGATTGCAATTGGCCAAATCTCGACAAAAGAGTTATTATGATGCAAAGCACCAACAAATCAGTTTTGAACCCGGAGAACACGTATACCTCCGAGTCACTCCTATGAAAGGAGTCAAGAGATTTCAGACTCGTGGAAAGTTGGCACCTAGATTTATTGGTCCATTTCCAGTCATGTCCCGAGTGGGTACTGTTGCATATCAGTTGGAATGACCCCCTGAATTGTCGGACGTGCACAACGTGTTTCATGTTTCCCAGTTGAGGCAATGCATATCGCCGCCTGAGAAAAAGACTGCTATGACTGAGATAGAGTTGGCAAGGGATTTAACATATGAAGAGAGACCAATTAGAATTTTGGATCAGATGGAAAGAGTCACTCGCAATAAAGTAAGGAAGTTTTGCAAAGTTCAGTGGGAGCATCACATGGAGTCAGAATCAACATGGGAACGGGAAGAATTTCTAAGGGCACATTATCCAGAATGGTTTTCCCAAGCAACCGAATCTCGAGGACGAGATTCATTCTAAGTGGGGGAGGTTTGTGACACCCTGGTTTTTGCCCTTTTCTTTTTGCCTGATTTTCAATTGGATTTATTTTGAAAGTTGGAGTTTTTGAATCTTTTCATATGGTCTTAAACACTTGGGTACACTTGGCTTTCACCCAAGTGCCTCATATTCCTCTCTAATCATCATTCACTCTCTGGTTCTACCCAAAATAATATTTGGAATATTCATTTTCCCCTCCAAAACCCTAGCTAGTTCATTGTGCTCCAAAGCAACCCCAATTTTTTATTGCCCACAAAAATCTGAGAAAATTCACAAATATTCTTTGAACCCTAGGGCACCTTCCTAAGCAAAAAAATTGTACCACTTTTTGGAATATTTTTGCTACAAAAAATATTTTCTGTTCTGGATAGAAATGGTGGTTTCTACAGCAACTATCATTTTACTTGCTCCATTGTGCCTGATTTTTCTTGTGCATCATCACCTTAGTAGATGATTGCTAGCCTCCAAAGCACAGCCTCCAACTCCCAGCCATTTAACCTCAGTAACCTCTCAAAGTTAATGATAAAAAACTTATCAAACGTGTGAAATCTTTACTACTGCGTCTGGAACCAAACCAAAGCATGGTAATCTTCAAAACTACCACGAACAACAAGCCAGACATGATCTTTGGACGTAGGACCGCCTGAGGGCGAAGTTCACGCGGTGACCACGCGTGTCCATGATGCCAGCCTACGTGTCGACGCGCTCTGAGTGCCGCCGAGTGCTCTGTTTCGCGCGTGCTGGCTTCCCCGACTGCCATAGCATGCCAAACCTCGCCACCATCTTTGTCTCAACTCCCTTAACTCCCCCCTGGCACTCGCAGACGTCGGAGCTCACTGCAGCGAACACGGGCGCGGACCGGCCAATGCCACAGTGCGCTCCGCACTGTGCTCGTCGGCTTCCTCTTGATCCTGTGCTCGTCCCCATTCGCCCATAGTCCCCGCGTGAGTTGTGTCGCCTTCTCCCCCTCTCACTGACGCCGCTCGTCGCCGGCCGCAGTGTCCAGGTGTCGCCGACGGAGCCCGATCCACCCCCGCCGCTCGCCTATAAAAGGAGCCACTCCCAAGCCTTCTCGAGCATCAGCTTCCACTCCCACACAATCCACAAGCTTGTAGATAGCCGTAGCCCGGCCGGGCAGGCCGCGGGCCGCCGTCCCCGAGCTCGAGCTCGCCGTCGATCCCCTCGGGTCGTCGCGGTAGCTCCAGCCCCTCCCTGGCCTGGGCGACCCTTCCAAAGCCTCTGCCACTCTTCGGTGAAGCCGTTCCGTCCACTTGGAGCCCCTAGAGTCACCGCAGTTCGCCATCGTCTTCATCTCTAGTGACCTCCGCTCTCTGCCTCCGCTTGCGAGTTCGATTCTGACGCCATCTGACCACCCCTAGCCACACTACGGGTACGGGCAGGTGCGCCTCCATCCCCTCTCTCGATCCCTCCCTCTCATTTTGGCCAAGGAGCCCTCGTCGCCGGCGTGAGCTCCGGTGAAGCCGCGACCCCCTTTGTTTCCTTCTCCCCCTCCACCTCACCTGACAAGCCGGGACCGCTAGTCAGCCACTCAGTACGCGCGTGAAGCGGTAAGAGTGGTGGCGCCCCGAGGCTTTACGCCTTCGACGTCACCCCCTAGTCTGTTTATTTAAATTCAAATTCATATATTTTCCAGAGAGCTTCAAACAGCTATAAATCCTCAACCATAAGTCCAAATGAATTGATTATTTTTGCATTATGTTCTTTGCAAAGAAATCTAACAGCTCACCAAAAATGAGAATTATCTGAGTTGTCTATATTTTTTGGTGATTTTTAGAAGGGTTCTTGATATTTTCTTCTTCTGTTTAAAATTATTTTCAGAGGGTGAGGCTTGTCTTGAGGATCACCAGAAGGCTTGTGAACCTCATCTGCATTAAGGCAAGCCACAGCAACATTTTCATGGTGCCATTTCAATATTTATGGTTTTCTTACTTGAATGAAAGATTTAATCCATGCATTTAAATAACTATTATGTTATTTATATTCTGTTAAGTGCTTGTTTTAGTTAATATGCTTGATTTACAGAATGTTTGAAACTAACATAGTTGATAAAGAAACTAGGATTCATTTGTGGTGATGAAAGAATAATATTGTTATGCATATGAGTAATTACTTGAAGTTATTTTCTTGCATAAGTAAAATAATAAAAATTTGCTAGAAAATATTCTGTTTAAAGTGAGGTTTATCCTAACCAGAAAAGTGGCATGAGTTGTTGATGTTTATGCTTAGTGTGAATATAGTTGACTCAGTCATTTCCGTTAATATGTGATGCATATGTTATGAGTTGTATGGTTTATTATTGGTGCTATCCTATGGTGCTCTCCGTGTCGTGCAAGCATGAGGGATTCCCGCTATAGGGTGTTATAATATGTTCATGATTCACTTATAGTGGGTTGGTGAGTGACTGAAACACAAACCCGAGTAAGGGGGTTGTTGCGTATGGGAATAAGAGGACTTGCTGCTTTAATGCTATGGTTGGGTTTTACCTTAATGATCTTTAGTAGTTGCGGATGCTTGCTAGAGTTCCAATCATAAGTGCATATGATCCAAGAAGATAAAGTATGTTAGCTTATGCCTCTCCCTCATATTAAATTGCAATAGTGATTACCGGTCTTGTTAACGATTGCCTGGGATAATTCCGCACACCGACCCATCATTATTCCACACTCGCTATTTATAATATTTAGTAATATATTCTAACTTTATGATAACAACACCTACTTTTATATTTTAGCTCTCCGATATCATACAAAGTTATCCTCTTCATACCCACAACGTAGTTTTATTTCTCGTTTCTAGTTGGAAGCAAACGTTTGGTGTACGTAGAGTCGTATCAGTGGCAGATAGGGCTTGAGAGAATATTGATCTTACCTTTAGCTCCTTGTGGGTTCAACACTCCATACTTATCACTTCCACCTTTGGAAATTTTTACGATGATTCCCTGCACTTGGGGATTATCAAGCTCTTTTCTGGCGCCGTTGCCGGGGAGCAATAGCATGGGGTTGATATTCTCATGTGTGATTGTTTGCTTTCTTCACTAACTAGATTTTGTTTTTCCTTTTTGTTTCTGTTTAGTTGTGGGTGAAACATACAAAAAATTAAAATAATGAAAATACAAAAATAATTACTTGCCTCTCATGCCTAAAAAGTTTTTCAAATAGAGAAGTGATTGGAAAGTTATGCATTGAAGAAGTGAGGGTCGACCTTGAGCACTTGTGTTCATGCTCACGGAAACAATGTAGAATTTTTCATGGAAGTTTCTCTATAAATAATTACCCTTGTGTATATCCATTGTATTATAAAAAATAATGTGCCAAGCTTTGGTTTTAGGATGATTAGATTGCTTGTTTACTATGTGCAGAACAAAAACAGAAACTTTGGCTGTAGTGCGTGATTTTACATTTTTTTACTAGAAAGTAAAATGGCTCTGAAACTTTTTGCACATTACTTCTGTACAAATTGTTCACATTTTCAAATTTATTTCATAATTTTTGGAGTTATATAAGTTTACTAAACCTCCAGATTACTACAGACTGTCCTGTTTTAGACAGATTCTGTTTCCATGTGTTGATAGCTTATTTTGATGAATCTATGGGTAGTATCGGGGGGTATGAACCATAGTGAAGTTGGAATACAGTAGATATAGTTCTAATACGAAATTGGAATGAGTTTGCAACAGTACCTAGAGGTAGTGATTTACTTTAATATACTAACGGATCTCACAAAGTTTTTGTTAAGTTTTTGTGGATGAAGTGTTCGAAGAACGTGGAGTTACCGATGTGAGAAGAATAAAGAGAGGCAATAGTTCAAGCTTGGGGATGCCCAAGGCACCCCCAAGTTAATATTCCAAGGATACTCAAGCATCTAAGCTTGGGGATGCCCCGGTTGGCATCCCATCTTTCTTCTTCAACAATTATCGGTATACCTCGGTTTTTGTTTTGTTCACATGATTTGTGTCCTTTGTGTTTTTATTTTTCTTTAAGAACCATGCTAGTATGAGATATCCCTTCATCAATTTATAGAATACTTCATGTGCTTCACTTATATCTTTTAAGTATGATCTTATAGAATTGCTCTTTGTGCTTCACTTAAATCTTTTGAGTATGGTTTTATAGAATGCTTCATGTGCTTTTCTTATACATTCTGAGCTCGGATATTGGTTAGTCTATATTAATTGTAGAATGCTCCATGAACTTAACTTATATATTTTGGAGTATGAACAATACTTTCGAGGGCAATGTCGTCAGTCGTCTCCAGCCACCACTTGTGGGCCTTGAAGAGCAGCTTCCATATCTCTTCGTGCGTTGTGCCAAAGAAGCATTGCAGTGTCCGCGGCCCTGTCGATTAAACTCCCACATGTGGAGAGGCCGGCGCTGGCAGGGAAGGGTCCGGCGGAATAGCATCACCTGGATCACGTTGATGTCTACTACACAACCTTCTTCTTGTAGACGTTGTTGGGCCTCCAAGTGTAGAGGTTTGTAGGACAGTAGCAAATTTCCCTCAACTGGATGACCTAAGGTTTATCAATCCGTGGGAGGCATAGGATGAAGATGGTCTCTCTCAAGCAACCTTGCAACCAAATAACAAAGAGTCTCTTGTGTCCCCAACACACCCAATACAATGGTAAATTGTTAGGTGCACTAGTTCGGCGAAGAGATGGTGATACAAGTGCAATATGGATGGTACATATAGGTTTTTATAATCTGAAAATATAAAAACAACAAGGTAACTAATGATAAAAGTGAGCACAAATGGTATTGCAATGCATTGAAACAAGTCCTAGGGTTCATACTTTCACTAGTGCAAGTTCTCTCAACAATAATAACATAATTGGATCATTTAACTATCCCTCAACATGCAACAAAGAGTCACTCCAAAGTCACTAATAGAGGAGAACAAACGAAAAGATTATGGTATGGTATGAAACCACCTAAAAGTTATCCTTTCTGATCGATCTATTCAAGAGTCCGTAGTAAAATAACACGAAGCTATTATTTCCGTTCAATCTATCATGCAGTTCGTACTAGAATGACACCTTAAGACACAAATCAAACAAAACCCTAATGTCACCTAGATACTCCAATGTCACCTCAAGTATCCGTGGGTTTGATTATACGATATGCATCACACAATCTCAGATTCATCTATTCAACCAACACAAAGAACTTCAAAGAGTGCCCCAAAGTTTCTACCGGAGAGTCAAGACGAAAACGTGTGCCAACCCCTATGCATAAGTTTACGAGGTCACAGAACCCGCAAGTTGATCACCAAAACATACATCAAGTAGATCAGGTGATATCCCATTGTCACCACAGATAAGCACATGCAAGACATACATCAAGTGTTCTCAAATCCTTAAAGACTCAATCTGATAAGATAACTTCAAAGGGAAAACTCAATCCATTACAAGAGACTAGAGGGGGAGAAACATCATAAGATCCAACTATAATAGCAAAGCTCGCGATACATCAAGATCGACCACCTCAAGAACACGAGAGAGAGAGAGAGAGAGATCAAACACATAGCTACTGGTACATACCCTCAGCCCCGAGGGTGAAATACTCCCTCCTCGTCATGGAGAGCGCCATGATGATGAAGATGGCCACCGGTGAGGGTTCCCCCCTCCGGCAGGGTGCCGGAACAGGTCTAGATTGGTTTTCGGTGGCTACAGAGGCTTGCGACAGTGAAACTCCTGATCTAGGTTATGTTCTGGAGGTTTCTTCATATATAAGAGGTTTTGGCATCGAGAACAAGTCAGGGGGGTCTCCGGGTTGTCCATGAGGTAGGGAGGTGCGCCTAGGGGGATGGGCGCGCCCCCCACCCTCGTGGGCAGCCCGGGACTCTTCTGGCCCATCTCTTTTGCTCCATGGCCTTCTTCTGGTCCAAAAATAAGTTCCGTGAAGTTTCAGGTCAATTGGACTCCGTTTGGTTTTCCTTTTCTGCGATACTCAAAAACAAGGAGAAAACAGAAACTGGCACTGGGCTCTAGGTTAATAGGTTAGTCCCAAAAATCATATAAAATAGCATATAAATGCATATAAAACAGCCTAGATGGATAATATAATAGCATGGAACAATCAAAAATTATAGATACATTGGATATGTATCAAGCATCCCCAAGCTTAATTCCGCTCGTCCTCGAGTAGGCAAATGATAAAAATAGAATTTTTGATGCGGAATGCTACCTAACATAATCATCAATATAATCTTCTTTATTATGGCAAGAATATTCAGATCCATAAGATTCAAGACAAAAGTTTAATATTGACATAAAAAATAATAATACTTCAAGCATACTAACCAAGCAATTATGTCTTATCAAAATAACATAGCCAAAGAAAGCTTATCCCTACAAAATCATATAGTTTGGCCATGCTTCATTTTCGTCACACAAAATGCTCCCATCATGCACAACCTCGATGACAAGCCGAGCAATTGGTTCATACTTTTTAACGCGCTTCAACCTTTTCAACCCTCATGCAATACATGAGTGCAAGCCATGGACATAGCACTATGGATGGAATAGAGTATGATGATAGGGGTTATAAGAGAAGACAAAAAAGAAGAAAGCCTCGCATTGACGCGGCTAATCAACGGGCTATGGAGATGCCCATCAATTGATGTCAATGCGAGGAGTAGGGATTGCCATGCAATGGATGCACTAGAGCTATAAATATATGAAAGCTCATCAAAAGAAACTAAGTGGGTGTGCATCCAACTTGCTTACTCACGAAGACCTAGGGCATTTTGAGGAAGCCCATCATTGGAATATAAAAGCCAAGTTCTATAATGAAAAATTCCCACTAGTATATGAAAGTGACAAAATAAGAGACTCTCTATCATGAAGATCATGGTGCTACTTTGAAGCACAAGTGTGAAAAAGGATAGTAACATTGTCCCTTCTCTCTTTTTCTCTTTTTTTTCTTTTTTAATATTTTTTAATTTGGGCCTTCTCTCCCTTTTTTTCTTTTGGCCTCTTTTTTTCGTCCGGAGCCTCATCCCGACTTGTGCGGGAATCATAGTCTCCATCATCCTTTCCTCACATGGGACAATGCTCTAATAATGATGATCATCACACTTTTATTTACTTACAACTCAAGAATTACAACTCGATACTTAGAACAAAATATGACTCTACGTGAATGCCTCCGGCGGTGTACCGGGATATGCAAGGAATCAAGAGTGACATGTATGAGAAATTAGCATGGTGGCTTTGCCACAAATACGATATCAACTACATGATCATGCAAAGCAATATGACAATGATGATGCGTGTCATAATAGATGGAATGGTGGAAAGTTGCATGACAATATATCTTGGAATGGCTATGGAAATGCCATAATAGGTAGGTATGGTGGCTGTTTTGAGGAAGATATAAGGAGGTTTATGTGTGATAGAGCGTATCGTATCACAGGGTTTGGATGCACCGGCAAAGTTTGCACCAACTCTCAAGGTGAGAAAGGGCAATGCACGGTACCGAAGAGGCTAGCAATGATGGAAGGGTGAGAGTGCGTAATATCCATGGACTCACATTAGTCATAAAGAAATCATATACTTATTGCAAAAGTTTATTAGCCCGCGAAGCAAAGTACTACTACTTATGCCCCTAGGAGGATAGATTGGTAGGAAAATACCATCGCTCGTCCCCGACCGCCACTCATAAGGAAAGCAATCAAAGAACACCCCATGCTTCAAATCTGTCACACAACGTTTACCATGCGTGCATGCTACGGGACTTGCCAACCTCAACACAAGTATTTCTCAATTAAATAATTACCCAACTAGCACGACTCTAATATCACCATCTTTATATCTCAAAACAACTATCAAGTATCAAACTTCTCTTAGTATTCAATGCACTTTATATGAAAGTTTTTATTATATCCTTCTTGGATGCCCATCATATTAGGACTAAATTCATAACCAAAGCAAATTACCATGCTGTTTAAGACTCTCAAAATAATATAAGTGAAGCATGAGAGATCATCTATTTCTTCAAAATAAAACCACCGCCGTGCTCTAAAAGGATATAAGTGAAGCACTAGAGCAAATGACAAACTACTCCGAAAGATACAAGTGAAGATCAATGAGTAGCCGAATAATTATGCAACTATGTGAAGACTCTCTCTAAAGTTACCGATGAACGAAGACGAAAGAGGGGATGCCTTCCGGGGCATCCCCAAGATTAGGCTCTTGGTTGTACTTGAATATTACCTTGGGGAGCCTTGGGCATCCCCAAGCTTAGGCTCATGCCACTCCTTATTCCATAGTCCATTGAATCTTTACCAAAACTTGAAAACTTCACAACACAAAACTCAACAGAAAACTCGTAAGCTTCGTTAGTATAAGAAAATAAATCACCACTTAGGTACTGTTGTGAACTCATTATAAATTCATATCGGTCTAATATATACTGTATTCCAACTTCTCTGTGGTTCATACCCTCCGATACTACTCATAGATTCATCAAAATAAGCAAACAACACAGTGAAAACAGAATCTATCAAAAACAGAACAGTCTGTAGTAATCTGTATCAAACATATACTTCTGGAACTCCAAAAATTCAGAAATAAATTTTTGGACCTGAGGAATTTGTCTATTAATCTTCTGCAAAAGTAATCAACCTAATATCACTCTCCATTAAAAAGTTGTAGCTAATCTCGTGAGTGCTCAGGTATCTGTTTTTACAGCAAGATCAAAAAGACTTCACCCAAGTCTTCCCAAAGCTTCTACTTGGCACAAACACTAATTAAAACATAAAACCACATCTAAATAGAGGCTAGATGGATTATTTATTACTAAACTGGAGCAAAAGGTAAAGAACAAAAATAAATTTGGGTTGCCTCCCAACAAGCGCTATCGTTTAACACCCCTAGCTAGGCATGATGATTTCAATGATGCTCACATAAAAGATAATACTTAAAACATAAAGAGAGCATCATGTATAATATGACTAGCTCATTTAATCCTAACCCACTTCCTATGCATAGGGATTTTGTGAGCAAACAACTTATGGGAACAATAATCAACTAGCATAGGAAGGCAAAACAAGCATAACTTTAAAACTTTAAGCACATAGAGAGGAAACTTGATATTATTGCAATTCCTACAAGCATATGTTCCTCCCTTATAATAATTTTCAGTAGCATCATGAATGAATTCAAAAATATAACCAGCACCTAAATCATTATTTTCATGATCTACAAGCATAGAAAATTTACTACTCTCTACATAAGCAAAATTCTTCTCAATCGGAATAGTGGGAGTATCATAAGAAACTTGAATACTATAAATTGTTTCCACATTGAAAGAATAAAGTTCAGAAAAAGGGTAATCATAATCATGGCAAGTTTTATAAACATAATCGTCACTAGTTTTTATAGCATATGTATCATCACAATAATTATCATAAGTAGCAACTTTGTTCTCATCATAATCAATTGAAACCTCTTCCAAGATAGTGGAATCATCACTAAATAAAGTCATGACCTCTCCAAATCCACTTTCATATTTATCACAATAAGACTCAACATCCTCCAAAATAGTGGGATCATTACTTCCTAAAGTTGACACTCTTCCAAACCCACTTTCATCAATATAATCATCATAAGTAGGAGGCATGCTATCATCATAATAAATTTGCTCAGCAAAAATTGGGAGGCTAAAAATATCATCTTCATTAAACATAGCATCCCCAAGCTTGGGACAAACATTAATTGCAGAAAATATATTCTCAAACATGTCATTCTCATCAAACATAGCATCCCCAAGCTTGGGCCCTTTCATATCAGAAGCATAATCACTCTCATCATTAATAGTATGGATAACACCAATAGTATAGCAATTGTCATCATTACAATGAGTAATAGGAGCAACATCATTTGGGAGGGATACCTTTTTACCTTTGCGTCTCCGTCTTTTATTTTTCTTCTTCACATCATGTGTGGGTTTAACCCTCTTTTTTGAGCTCCTTATTAATGAGATTGGTTGAATAGAAAGCTCTGCCTCGTTACGTGATTCATCATAAGAAATAATAGGAGGATATTGGGAAGTCTCTTCCCTTTCATTAGTATTATCTTCATCTTCTATTTGTTTTCTTGTCTTTATGTAATTGGCAATATAAGGATTTTCAATGCAATTCACCGCACAATACATAAAAGTTTCTTCTAGATCAAAATCAAGAACTTTATCAAGGACAAATTCTGGCATATCCTTAGTTATACGTTTCATTTCTTCATAACCCAAAAGCAAACTAAGTTCATTATGATGTGCAAGGGAAATCAAGTCATCACAATTTTTGGACACGATACGATCATGAAACAATTTGCATTGGGGATTTAAATGATCACGTTCATTGCAAAGTTCACAAGGATGATTAAGAAAATTTAAATTTTCAGCACAAACGTCTAGCCTTTCTTGCAACCATTTGGTTTCTAAATACTTATGCCTTTTGCAAAATCTATCTTCCCTATTTGGTGTGTACTTGCAAACTCTATGCACTCCACAAAAATTAACATGCTTATAAGAGAAATTTTCATCATGACTAGTGCAATCATCATTAGTACTATTGATATTCAAAGAGTTCATACTAACAACATTGCAATCATGCTCATCATTCAAAGATTTAGTGCCAAAAATTCTAATGCATTCTACCTCTAGCAATTGAGCACAGTTATCGGAATCCTTGTTTTCATGAATGACATTAAAAAGATGAAGCATATGAGGCACCCTCAATTCCATTTTTTGTAGTTTTCTTTTATAAACTAAACAAGTGATAAAACAAGAAACTAAAAGATTCAATTGCAATATCTAAAGATATACCTTCAAGCACTAACCTCCCCGGCAACGGCGCCACAAAATGCTTGATGTCTACTACACAACCTTCTTATTGTAGATGTTGTTGGGCGTCCAAGTGCAGAGGTTTGTAGGACAGTAGCAAATTTCCCTCAAGTGGATGACCTAAGGTTTATCAATCCATGGGATGCGTAGGATGAAGATGGTCTCTCTCAAGCAACCCTGCAACCAAATAACAAAGAGTCTCTTGTGTCCCCAACACACCCAATACAATGATAAATTGTATAGGTGCACTAGTTCGGCGAAGAGATGGTGATACAAGTGCAATATGGATGGTACATATAGGTTTTTGTAATCTGAAAATATAAAAACAGCAAGGTAACTAATGATAAAAGTGAGCACAAACGGTATTGCAATGCGTTGAAACAAGGCCTAGGGTTCATACTTTCACTAGTGCAATTTCTCTCAACAATAATAACATAATTGGATCATATAAATATCCCTCAACATGCAACAAAGAGTCACTCCAAAGTCACTAATAGCGGAGAACAAACGAAGAGATTATGGTAGGGTATGAAACCACCTCAAAGTTATCCTTTCTGATTGATCTATTCAACAGTCCGTAGTAAGATAACACGAAGCTATTCTTTCCGTTCAATCTATCCTAGACCTTGTATTAGAATAACATCTTAAGACACAAATCAACCAAAACCCTAATGTCACCTAGATACTCCAATGTCACCTCAAGTATCCGTGGGTTTGATTATACGATATGCATCACACAATCTCAGATTCATCTATTCAACCAACACAAAGAACTTCAAAGAGTGCCCCAAAGTTTCTACCAGAGAGTCAAGACGAAAACGTGTGCCAACCCCTATGCATAAGTTCACGAGGTCATGGAACCCGCAAGTTGATCACCAAAACATACATCAAGTAGATCATGTGATATCCCATTGTCACCATAGATAAGCACATGCAAGACATACATCAAGTGTTCTCAAATCCTTAAAGACTCAATCCGATAAGATAACTTCAAAGGGAAAACACAATCCATTACAAGAGAGTAGAGGGGGAGAAACATCATAAGATCCAACTATAATAGAAAAGCTTGCGATACATCAAGATCGTACCACCTCAAGAACACGAGAGAGAGAGAGAGAGAGAGAGAGAGAGATCAAAACATAGCTACTGGTACATACCCTCAGCCCCGAGGGTGAACTACTCCCTCCTCGTCATGGAGAGCACCGTGATGATGAAGATGGCCACCGGTGAGGGTTCCCCCCTCCGGCAGTGTGCCGGAACGGGTCTAGATTGGTTTTCAGTGGCTACAGAGGCTTGCGGCGGCGGAACTCCTGATCTAGGTTATGTTCTGGAGGTTTCTGTATATATAAAAGGTTTTGGCATCGAGAACAAGTCAGGAGGGTCTCCGGGCTGTCCACGAGGTAGGGAGGCGCGCCCAGGGGGGTGGGCGCGCCCCCACCCTCGTGGGCAGTCTGGGACTCTTCTGGCCCACCTCTTTTGCTCCATGGCCTTCTTCTGGTCCAAAAATAAGTTCCGTGAAGTTTCAGGTCAATTGGACTCTGTTTGGTTTTTCTTTTCTGCGATACTCAAAAACAAGGAGAAAACAGAAACTGGCACTTGGCTCTAGGTTAATAGGTTAGTCCCAAAAATCATATAAAATAGCATATAAATGCATATAAAACATCCTAGATGGATAATATAATAGCATGGAACAATAAAAAATTATAGATGCGTTGGAGATGTATCACAAGTCGGTGAGGCTGGTGTTCTTTTCTATAATATTCTTGATGCGCTTTTGCAGCATCAACACCTCGTCGGTCGACCCCCAGTCCAGACCCTTGTTGGTCCACGACGCGAGCCACATCGGGGGTCTGGATCAAAACTCAGGAGTGGCCGCCCAGTTGGCGCCGCGGGGTTCGGCGATATAGAACCACTCCTGCTGCCATATCTTGATAGTTTCCACGAAGGCCCCTTTGGGCCAAGTGACGTTGGGGAGCTTGCTCACCATGGCGCCTCCGTAGTCTGCGTGCTGCCCGTCAACCACCTTCGGCTTCATGTTGAAGACTTTGAGCCATAAGCCGAAGTGGGGGGATGCGGAGGAGCGCCTCACACACGACGATGAACACCAAGATGTGGAGGAAGGAGTTTGGGGCTAGATCGTGGAAATCTAGCCCATAGTAGAACATGAGGCCGCAGACGAAGGGGTGAAGTAGAAATCCTAGTCTACAGAGGAAGTGGGGGATAAATACCAGCCTTTCGCTGGGCTCCGGGGTGGGGATGACCTGCTTCTTGGCAGGGATCCTGTGCGCAACATCTGCACTCTGGTACCCCGCCTCCCGGAGCTCCATGATGTCCTTCTCCCTCACAGAGGTGGCCACCCACTTGCCTTGAGAGCCGGATCCGGATATGGATGGAGTTTTTGGTGGCGACGGAAAAGATCGAAACTTGGGCGCTGCAGCTCATGGATGGGAAGGCTGAGGAAGGAAGAAGGCATGGGGTAAAAAGAGATGGATCTTCGTCCGCTTATATTGGCTGTGAATGTCAAGTGCCTGCCCCACTAGCCTTAAAACTCGCCTATTCCCAAGGGGTCATGAGAACGACGTGGTAGGATTACCCAAACCCCTATTGATGAGAATCCCGCAATAAGGGGACGCGATATCTGCTTTGATAAGACGTGTCAATGGAGGCCGCGCCTCAAAACGCAAAGCGGGAGGCCAAAAAACGATTCGAAATAATAAAAAGGCCAGACGTAATGTTTCGCCAAAAAAGTTGTCAGTGGACACGCCTTATCTTGATTAAGTATTTTGCCCTTGCGGTTGAGGGTTGTAACTATTAATACAGAGACGGGTACAGTTCTCTTGCTCAGAAGACTGCTTTGGAGTATTCGGAGGAAGAACTCACCTTGCAATGTCGAAGACACTCTGCGCGTCGGACACATCGTCATTGAAGCCTGGTTCAGGGGCTACTGAGGGAGTCCTGGATTATGGGGTCCCCGGGCATCCGAGCTATGTGGCATTGGTCGGACTGATGGGCCGTGAAGATACAAGATAGAGGGCCTTCCCTCGTGTCCGGGTGGGACTCTCCTTTGCGTGGATGGCAAGCTTGGCATCTGATGTGTAGTTTCCTTTCTCGGTAAACCAACTTTGTACAACCCTAGGCCCCTTCGATGTCTATATAAACCGGAGGGTTTATTTTGTAGAGGCCGACACAAATCATACAGGCTAGACATCTAGGGTTTAGCCATTATGATCTCGAGGTAGATCAACTCTTGTAACCCCTATACTCATCAAAGTCAATCAAGCAGGAAGTAGGGTATTACATCCATCAAGAGGGCCCGAACCTGGGTAAACATCGTGTCCCCTTTGTCTCATGTTACCTTCGATCCTCAGACGCACAGTTCGGGACCCCCTACCCGAGATCGGCCGGTTTTGACACCGACAGGGGGTGGCGGCGGCTCTCCTTGGCGTGAAGAGAGGAAGCCGATTGGCGAGTGGAGAGGAAGCCGATTGGGGAGAAATCCTATGGGCGTCATATTTTTATACCACATAGTGAAATGACGAAAATGCCCTCGATGGGGCATGGGGATAATGGTGGTGGCACAAGATATTTACGCGAGGGTGAAATTGTTCATTGCTACAACATCGCGGGTTCGGCCCAGATTGTTTTAGTGCGAGATCGGATGGCCCAGATCGCATCAAGCAACTGAAACGGACGGTCGAATCTTTCAAATTGCTGAGGATGCTGGGTTCTCCCATCATTCTTTTTTTGAAAGGAACGCTGCTGAAGGCATTCCATTAAACTTAGGCGCTGGACACATCGCCAGCACACAAGCTCAGCACAAAATGAGGAAGATGGCCAACGCACACAACATGGTTGCCATCCCCTAGCAGAGTGCCACGTGTGGCAAGTTCATGTGCTACAAAGTTACAAGACCTCATACATACAGAAATTTTAACACTATCATAAGAAACGCACAACATGGATTTTATTTCTTTAAGCAAGACTCCTAAAGATGAAAGATCATAATCGTGGGAGGTGATTGATTGCTTAAGATTGGTCGCGTCCACCTCCAGTTGAATCCAACTGCATCCCATGTCAGAGGTCATGCGAAAAGCTTTAAGCAGCGCCAAAGCTTCTGCATGAAGCGCAGCGCTTACTCCCTGGAGATGGCCGTGTCTCGCAGCCACAAGAACACCTCGATCATCTCTCACAATAAAGCCCCAGCCTCCTGAGTTGGATTCTTCACGGAACGCCCCATCCGTATTAATTTTAACATAGTTAACCATGGGAAATGCCCATCTAGATACAACTGGGACTTTATGAACTGGCCTTTTGATGTCTACTACACAACCTTCTTCTTGTAAACGTTGTTGGGCCTCCAAATGCAGAGGTTTGTAGGACAGTAGCAAATTTCCGTCAAGTGGATGACCTAAGGTTTATCAATCTGTGGGAGGCGTAGGATGAAGATGATCTCTCTCAAACAACCCCGCAACCAAATGACAAAGAGTCTCTTGTGTCCCCAACATACCCAATACAATGGTAAATTGTATAGGTGCACTAGTTCAGCGAAGAGATGGAGATACAAGTGCAATATGGATGGTAGATATAGGTTTTTGTAATCTGAAAATATAAAAACAGCAAGTTAACTAATGATAAAAGTGAGCGTAAACGGTATTGCAATGCGTCGAAACAAGTCCTAGGGTTCATACTTTGACTAGTGCAAGTTCTCTCAACAATAATAACATATTTGGATCATATAACTATCCCTCAACATGCAACAAAAAGTCACTCCAAAGTCACTAATAGCGGAGAACAGACGAAGAGATTATTGTAGGGTATGAAACCACCTCAAAGTTATCCTTTCTGATCGGTCTATTCCAGAGTCCGTAGTAAAATAACACGAAGCTATTCTTTCCGTTCGATCTATCCTAGAGTTCATACTAGAATAACACCTTAAGACACAAATCAACCAAAACCCTAATGTCACCTAGATACTCCAATGTCACCTCAAGTATCCGTGGGTATGATTATACGATATGCTTCACACAATCTCAGATTCATCTATTCAACCAACACAAAGAACTTCAAAGAGTTCCCCAAAGTTTCTACCGGAGAGTCAAGACGAAAACGTGTGCCAACCCCTATGCATAATTTCACAAGGTCACTGAACCCGCAAGTTGATCACCAAAACATACATCAAGTAGATCACGTGAATATCCCATTGTCACCACAGATTAGCACATGCAAGACATACATCAAGTGTTCTCAAATCCTTAAAGACTCAATCCGATAAGATAACTTCAAAGGGAAAACTCAATCCATTACAAGAGAGTAGAGGGGGAGAAACATCATAAGATCCAACTATAATAGCAAAGCTCATGATACATCAAGATCATGTCGAATAAAGAACACGAGAGAGAGAGAGAGAGAGAGAGAGAGAGATCAAACACATAGCTACTGGTACATACCCTCAGCCCCGAGGGTGAACTACTCCCTCCTCGTCATGGAGAGCGTCGGGATGGTGAAGATGGCCACCGGTGAGGGATCCCCCCTCTGGCAGGGTGCCGGAACAGGGCGCCGATTGGTTTTTGGTGGCTATAGAGGCTTGCGGCGGCGGAACTCCCGATCTAGGTTATGTTCTGGAAGTTTGGGGATATATAAAAGGTGTTGGCGTCGGGAACAAGTCAGGGGGGGTCCACGAGGCGGCCACGGGGTAGGGGGCGCGCCCTCCATCCTCGTGAGGGCCTCGGAACTCTTCTAGTCCATCTCTGGTACTCTATGGGCTTCTTCTGGTCCAAAAAATAACTCCGTGAATTTTCAGGTCAATTGGACTCTGTTTGGTATTCCTTTTCTGCGATAGTCAAATACAAGGAAAAACATAAACTGGCACTGAGTTCTAGGTTAATAGGTTAGTCCCAAAAATCATATAAAATAGCATATAAATGCATATAAAACATCCTAGATGGATAATATAATAGCATGGAACAATAAGAAATTATAGATATGTTGGAGATGTATCAAGCATCCCCAAGTTTAATTCCTGCTCGTCCTCGATAGGTAAATGATAAAAACAGAATTTGATGTGGGATGCTACCTGACATATTTATCCATGTAATTCTCTTTATTGTGGCATGAATGTTCAGATCCGAAAGATCCAAGACAAAAGTTTAATATTGACATAAAATAATAATACTTCAAGCATACTAACCAAGCAATTATGTCTTCTCAAAATAACATAGCCAAAGAAAGCTCATCCCTACAAAATCATATAGTTTGGCTATGCTCCGTCTTCGTCACACAAAATGCTCCAATCATGTACAACCCTGGTGACAAGCCAAGCAATTATTTCATACTTTAGTATTCTCAAACTTTTTCAACTTTCACGCAATACATGAGCGCTAGCCATGGACATAGCACCATAGGTGGAATAGAAGGTGGTTGTGGAGAAGACAAAAAAAGAGGAAGATAGTCTCACATCAACTAGGCATATTAATGGGCTATGGAGATGCCCATCAATAGATATCAATGTGAGTGAGTAGGGATTGCCATGCAACGGATGCACTAGAGCTATAAATGTATGAAAGCTCAACAAAAGAAACTCAGTGGGTGTGCATCCAACTTGCTTGCTCATGAAGACCTAGGGCATTTGAGGAAGCCCATTGTTGGAATATACAAGCCAAGCTATAATGAAAATTTCCCACTAGTATATGGAAGTGACAACATAGGAGACTCTTTATCATGAAGATCATGGTGCTACTTTGAAGCACAAGTGTGGAAAAAGGATAGTAACATTGCCCCTTCTCTCTTTTTCTCTCATTTTTTGTTTTTTTTTTGTTTTTTGGCCTTCTCCTTTTTTTGGCCTCTTTATTTTTATTTTTCGTCCGGAGTCTCATCCCGACTTGTGGGGGAATCATAGTCTCCATCATCCTTTCCTCACTAGGACAATGCTCTAATAATGATGATCATCACAGTTTTATTTACTTACAACTCAAGAATTACAACTCGATACTTAGAACAAAAATACGACTCTATGTGAATGCCTCCGGCGGTGTACCGGGATGTGCAATGAATCAAGAGTGACATGTATGAAAAATTATGAATGGTGGCTTTGCCACAAATACGATGTCAACTACTTGATCATGCAAGGCAATGTGACAATGATAAATCATGTCATAATAAACGGAGCGGTGGAAGTTGCATGGCAATGCATGTCAGAATGGCTATGGAAATGCCATAATAGGTAGGTATGGTGGCTGTTCTGAGGAAGATATAAGGAGGCTTATGTGTGATAGAGCGTATCATATCACGGGGTTTGGATGCACCCGCGAAGTTTGCACCAACTCTCGAGGTGAGAAAGGGCAATTAACAGTACCGAAGAGGCTAGCAATGATGGAAGGGTGAGAGTGCGTAATATCCATGGACTCAACATTAGTCATAAAGAACTCACATACTTATTGCAAAAATCTACAAGTCATCGAAACCAAGCACTACACGCATGCTCCTAGGGGGATAGATTGGTAGGAAAAGACCATCGCTCGTCCCCGACTGCCACTCATAAGGAAGGCAATCAAAGAACACCTCATGCTTCAAATTGGTCACACAACGGTTACCATATGTGCATGCTATAGGACTTGCAAACCTCAACACAAGTATTTCTCAATTTCACGGTTACTCAACTAGCACGACTCTAATATCACCATCTTTATATCTCAAAACAATTATCAAGTATCAAACTTGTCATAGTATTTAATGCACTCTATATGAAAGTTTTTATTATACCCATCTTGAATGCCCATCATATTAGGACTAATTTTATAACCAAAACAAATTACCATGTTGTTCTAAAAGACTCTCAAAATAATATGAGTAAAGCATGAGAGATCAATAATTTCTATAAAATTAAACCACCACCGTTCTCTAAAAAGATATAAGTGAAGCACTAGAGCAAACGACAAACTACTCCGAAAAATATAAGTGAAAATCAATGAGTAGTTGAATAATTATGTAACTAGGTGAAGACTCTATAATATTTAAGAATTTAATAGCTTGGTATTTTATTCAAATAGCAAGCAAAACAAAATAAAATAAAATGACACTCCAAGCAAAACACATATCATGTGGTGAATAAAAATATAGCTCCAAGTAAAGTTACCGATGAACGAAGAAGAAAGAGGGGATGCCATCCAGGGCATCCACAAGCTTAGGCTCTTGGTTGTCCTTGAATATTACCTTGGGGTGCCTTGGGCATCCCCAAGCTTAGGCTCTTGCCACTCCTTATTCCATAGTCCATCGAATCTTTAGCCAAAACTTGAAAACTTCACAACACAAAACTTAACAGAAAACTCGTAAGCTCCGTTAGTATAAAACAATAAATCACCACTTAGGTACTATTGTGAACTCATTCTTAAATTCATATTGGTGTAATATATACTGTATTCCAACTTCTCTATGGTTCATACCCTCCGACACTACTCATAGATTCATCAAAATAAGCAAACAACACATAGAAAATAGAATCTGTTGAGGAATTTGTCTATTAATCTTCTGCAAAAAGATTCAACCTAATAGCATTCTCCAGTAAAAAAATGGCAGCTAATCTCGTAAGCGCAAAAGTTTCTGTTTTTTTACAGCAACATCGCAAAGACTTCACCCAAGTCTTCCCAAAGGTTCTACTTGGCACAAACACTAAATTAAACATAAAACCACATCTAACCAGAGGCTAGATAGATTATTTATTACTAAACAGGAGCGAAAGGCAAATAACAGAAATAAAATTGGGTTGCCTCCCAACAAGCGCTAATGTTTAACGCCCCTAGCTAGGCATGAAGATTTCAATGATGCTCACATAAAAGATAAGATTTGAAATATACAGGGAGCATCAAGAAGAATATAACTATAACATTTAAGCCTAACCCACTTCCTATGCATAGGTATTTTGTGAGCGAACAACTTATGGGAACAATAATCAACTAGCATAGGAAGGCAAAACAAGCATAACTTCAAAACTTTAAGCACATAGAGAGGAAACTTGATATTATTCCAATTCCTACAAGCATATGCTAGTCCCTCATAATAATTTTGAGTGGCATCATGAATGAATTCAACAATATAACCATCACATAAAGCATTCTTTTCATGTTCTACAAGCATAGAAATTTTACTACTCTCCACATAGGCAAATTTCTTCTCATGAATAGTAGTGGGAGAAAACTCAACAAAATAACTATCATGTGAGGCATAATCCAATTAAAAATTAAAATCGTGATGACAAGTTTCATGGTTATCATTATTCTTTATAGCATACATGTCATCACAATAATCATCATAGATAGCCACTTTGTTCTCATAATCAATTGGAACCTCTTCCGAAATAGTAGATTCATCACTAAATAAAGTCATAACCTCTCCAAATCCACTTTCATCAATATAATAATCATAAACAAGAGGCATGCTTTCATCATAATAAATTTGCTCATCAAAACTCGGGGGACAAAAAATATCATCTTCATCAAACATAGCTTCCCCAAGCTTGTGGCTTTGCATATCATTAGCATCACAGATATTCAAGGAATTCATACTAACAACATTGCAATCATGCTCATCATTCAAATATTTAGTGCCAAACATTCTAATGCATTCTTCTTCTAGCACTTGAGCAAAATTATAGGAATCCTTATTTTCATGAAAGACATTAAAAAGATGAAGCATATGAGGCATCCTCAATCCCATTTTTTATAGTTTTCTTTTATAAACTAAACTAGTGATAAAACAAGAAACTAAAAGATTCAATTGCAAGATCTAAAAATATACCTTCAAGCACTCACCTCCCCGACAACAGCGCCAGAAATTGGCTTGATGTCTACTACACAACCTTCTTCTTGTAGACGTCGTTGGGCCTCCAAGTGCAGAGGTTTGTAGGACAGTAGCAAATTTCCCTCAAGTGGATGACCTAAGGTTTATCAATCCGTGGGAGGCGTAGGATGAAGATGGTCTCTCTCAAACAACCCCGCAACCAAATAACAAAGAGTCTCTTGTGTCCCCAACACACCCAATCACTACAAAACAAAGACACATCCGTGACATTTTGGGCCGAACAAAAAAAATTCTATCGTACATATGACACTTCTATGACGATAATTGTGACAAAACCCGGAATCATCATAGATGTGGTGGGCTCCTACTTCTATGACAAAAAATCATGACAGAAAATGGGCTTTTCGTCCTGGGCGAGCCGGAGACGCAGCTGCATGACATTCTTTGGGCCGTCCATGACGGAAAAAACCGTGGTAGAAGTGAGGGCGAGGAAAATTTCGGCGAGTTCCCGGTTATGGTGGGAGGTCGGGGCCGAGCGATGCATGTTTCTCTCATACACGTACGCGCGTGTGTGCGAGGCGTTGGCTCTAACTGAACCCGAGCGAGGCATTGGGCTCTAACTGAACCCAAGCGATTACACTGCAGGCTACGCGTTACTGAACCCGAGCGATCGATTGATGGCTGTTAACTGAATCCGATCGAGCGATTCCTTCGCTACTACTGCTAACTAAAGTCGATCGATGCTGCCTCTGGATGAACAGTGAGCATTGCATGGGGGGGGGTTGGATGAACAGTTCCCGGTGGGGGTGGATGAACAGGACCCCGTGGTGTTGCCTCTGGATGAACAGGACCCCGATCGATCGAGCCGGTTGGGGCTGGATGAACAGGACCCCGTGGAAGGCTGGATGAATAGGACCACCCCGTGGAGGGCAGGATGAATAGTAGACGGTGGAGGGCTGGATGAACAGTAGCCCGTGGAGGGGTGGTTGAACAGGAGCCCGTGGAGAGGGCTGGTTGAATATTAGCCGGTGGAGTAGCGTGCGGTGGAGGCTGGATGAACAGGAGCCCATGGATGAACAGTCGCAGGTGGAGGCTAGAGGAGGTCGACGGTGGATGAACAATAGCTCGTGGAGGCTGGAGGGGGTCGACGGTGGAGATGAACAGTATCCTGTGGAGTCTCGTTTTGCGGTACGCCACACCTCTCCCGATGAACAGGACCCCCCCTTTGACCGTAGGAGGTCCGTTTCGTCCGTTTTGCGGTATGGCACACACCTCCCGATCAACAAGACCCCCGTTTCGACCGTAGGAGGTCCGTTTCCTCCGTTTTGCGGTACCCCAGACCCCTCCCGATCAACATGACCCTGTTCCGAACGTAGGAGGTCTGTTTTCCTCCGTTGTGCGGTACGCCAGGCCTCATTTCCATCGCCTGTTCCGTCCAAGCCCTCCCGATGAACACGACCACGCATTCCGTTCCGACCAGCCGGTTGGCTCCCACGCGTTCCGTTGCCTCCCGATGAACACGACGCATTCCGTTGCCTCCCGATGAACACGACGCATTCCGTTGCCTCCCCATGAACACGACGACGACGCTGTTTCTCCGTTCCGACCCAGCCATGTACACAAGCCCTGGCCGTACGTATGCGCGAGTAGGCGTTCGAGACCCTGCCCGTATGTACGTACGTGGCTGTATTTTCTTTCTTGCACCCTCGCCGTTGTACGTACGTGTACATGCTACATGCGTGCCTCTACTACGACACGTACGCGCCTCTAGTACGACACGTGCGCGCCTCTACATCGACCAGTATATATGTACGTACACGTTCGCGACCAGAATGACAACGCTACGTACGCTTCGACCAGGTGGGTCCCGACTGTCAGGCACTTCCTTGCCTGCGAAGATGTAGCTGGTGGGTCCCAGCAGTCAGGGGGCGAATCGTTTTGGTTTTTTTTTGCCCGGACGTACTTCCTTGCATGCGAAGATGTAGCTGGTGGGTCCCAGCAGTCAGGGGGCGAATCGTTTTTTTGCCCGGACGCACTTCCTTGCGTGCAAAGGTGTAGCTGGTGGGTCCCAGCAGTCAGGGGGAAATGTTTTTTTCGCGAAATACGGTGACCCGTCCAGTGGGTCCCTGCTGTCAGGTGGAGGAATCATTATTTTCCGCGTAATAAGGAGGCACTCCCTTGCTGCCGCCGTGGACCCAGCTGTCAGCCTCTCCACGTATAGTCCATGTTCGATGGAAGTCGTTCCTTGACCACGTTGACCACGCCGCGCCGAGAGCGCCAGGGCGGTGGACGACGGCGAGGCCTAGGAAGGGGACGATGCGGAGCCGGTGAAGACGCGGCAGTGGATGCCCATGCGAAGAGGAGTATGAGGGTTCACTCGTTCGGCTGCGGTGTGAGGCTGCCGTCGCCACAGGGCCTGGCCAGCGGTGGGAATAGTAGGGGGCGGTGAGGCCTCCGCGGTAGCACAGCCGGCCACGGGAGGCAGGAGCAGGCGGCACGACCGGTGCTGCTTTGAGCGGATGGAGCAAGAAGACCAGAGGTTGAAGAAGCACTACGGCCGTTGGATGGACATCGTACGGTCACTGCAGCTAGAATCGTTTATATTGACTAAGTTGACAAAGCCCTTCGTACATCAACTTAGTAGGCCCACAGGTCAGCTTCCGAAACGGTGCGCCCCAAATGTCAGGGGGAGGAATCATTTTTTGGGTGCGTGAAGCTAGAATATCCGAGATTGAAGAAGAAGCACGGCATCCGTTGGATGGACATCCAACGGCCACTGCTGCTAAAACCGTGTGTTGACTATAAGTTGACAAAGCCTTGCATACGCGTCAACTCTGTTTTTTTAGGGGACGCGTCAACTTAGTAAGGCCAGAAGTATGTGGCAGAGAACTTATAACCCATTTGAGATTTGTAAGAATGGGTAGCCCATTTTTGAATTCTAATGGAATTTACTACAGCCCATTTACAGTTTGTTAAAAGTACAACCCATTTCAACCAATCGTTCAAAACAGAATTCAATAAAATTTCCCACATTTTGATGGGATCCGAAATATTTTTATCTCGAAATTTCTAGTCAGATTAAATACAATTTCAATACAAATGTATATTACGTAAAAATCCAACGAAATATTGCGCTCGCAACAATTAATGAAATTAAAATTTTCAATATCCAAAAATAATATTTTATAAAGTAATCACGTGTTTGGTGCATTTTTTTATAGTTACTGCCCAGTTTTATAATTACATCCCATTTATTATTTCTTAAAGCCCATTTTCTTGTTAAGCCTAATGCATCCCTCTTAGGAAAGATTTGCAGACCAGCGGGGCAGAGAATAACAGCTTGACCTTGCCTGGGTATTCCTAAAAAAAGTATAGCTGGGCTTGCCATTTTTAGCTTGAAAAAAATTAATATCTGGGCTGGATATCTGGCCTGGGCTAAACGGGTCACAGCCCGCCCAGTTAATACCTCCAGCGATGTTTTCGTTGTTGTTCAGAGGAGAAAAATTAATATCTGGGCTAAACATCAAAAAACTCTACAGTGCTCACACCTCAAGAACACAAATACTGCTCGAGCTGCTTGGTCCCAGCTGTCGGCCGCTTCTTGTGCAATTCTCTCGTTTATTCACTACTACATAGGTTGACAATGGTGTGGGACCGTGATGTCAGGAAACCAGGAGGAAGCAAAATAAATTACTCCAGCGAGCGCTTCCACCTCTGCCTCGTTGTCTCCCGTGGAAACCCCTTTCCTCCCTTTTTTGCTCGGGCAAGGACCAATGCATGCAGCACGTCCATGTGGTTATTAGGCAAAAAATAAAAGCGCTTTGCATGCTATGAATTATGATGGCCTGCATGGGTAGCTAATAAGGCATCCTCTTAACTGCTGTGATTAAATGTTGTGTTTAGAAGAGAGAAATATTCTTATTTTTCACCAATCTGCTTGCACCTAGGTCGTGATGCACCTTCTAATACGACTTATTCACCTAGACGGAGGGAGTATAGTTTTATACATACATACATACATACATATATATATATATATATATATATATAATAAGGAGGCACTTGCGTACGTGAGGCTATGGACCTGGTGGGTCCCCATTGTCATCCTCTCCAAATAAAGTCATCTCCTCGCCCGCGCGCGCTTTTCGCTCGAAACAGTCAGTGCCGCCCGCCCCGCTTCCTGGTGCAGGCGATTGCTCCGCCTTCAAACGACACAAGTGCCGTCTGTCCATCCATCTGCCGCCCACATTAATGATACGCAGTTGCCGAGGCGGCTACTCCGGCGCCACACGTCCGTCCCTCCGCCCGCCCACCATTGCTATATAAACTGCTGCGCCGGCCATAGCCACGGTCATCCGCATCCGTTCCCTTTCTCCTGTCCACACCACTACTGCCCACCATGGCTTCCTCGCGCTCCAGCGCTCTTCGAGACGGGCGGACGACGGACCACAAGGAGATGGCAGCCATTGCTGCCGACCGGCTGGCCGGCAGGCAGCCGGAGGACGACGACGTCCCAATGGAGAACATGGTAGTCGATGATCCGGCGCCAACCCCCTCCTCCGCGCCATCCTCGCCGGTGCATTGCACCATGACCATTGGCGAGGCCCATGCCCAATATATGGACAGTGCGAGGCAGATGCGTCAGGAGCAGTTCTGGGAGGCGCAGGCTGACGCCGCCTACAACCACCATCTCCTCCAGGAGCACCCGCAGGCGGAGGAGTAGATCGCCGCGGAGCGGGCGGAGCAGGAGGCGCTGCTCAACTCGTACCGCTCCGCCCGCAAGGGCTGCCTCGAGCGCTGGCGGTACCGCATGCGGGTGGCGGAGGCTGCGGCCGCCTACAAAGAGGCTAGCAAAGAGGGCGATGAAGCGGGCGAGGCGCTGTTTGGCGAGACCAAGGACGAGGAAGAGGACAATGCCGGCTCCGACGAGTCCCCGCTCCACTGTCGTCGACGAGGCCCTGCTCCGCCGAGGCCCCGCGGCGCCAACAACGAGGCAGAGGACAATGCCGGCTCCGACGAGTCCCCGCTCCGCTGGCGTCAACGAGGCCCTGCTCTGCCGAGGCCCCGCGGCGCCAACAACGAGGCAGAGGACACCGCTGGCTCCGCCGAGGCCCCGCCCCGCCGACAACGAGGCAGAGGACATCGCCTGCTCAGTCGAGGCCCCACCCTGCCGGCAACGTGGGGGAGGATTTCCACCGCTCCGCTAAGGCGCTGCCCGCCGGCAACAAGACAGAGGACATCGCCGGCTTCGCCGAGGCTCCGCCCCGCTGCCAACAAGGTCGCGCCACACAGAAAACGAGGAAGAGTAGAACACTGTAGGTCGCTGAGGGAGTCCTAGATTAGGGGGTGTTCGGATAACCGGACTATACCTTCAGCCGGACTCCAGGACTATGAAGATACAAGATTGAAGACTTCGTCCCGGGTCCGAAAGGATCTTTCCTTGGCGTGGAAGGCAAGCTAGGCATGCGGATATTCAAGATCTCCTACCATTGTAACCGACTCTGTGTAACCCTAACCCTATCCGGTGTCTATATAAACCGGAGGGTTGTAGTCCGTAGGACAACCATCATCATACACAATCATACCATAGGCTAGCTTCTAGGGTTTAGCCTCCTTGATCTCGTGGTAGATCTACTCTTGTACTACCCATATCATCAATATTAATCTAGTAGGAGTAGGGTTTTACCTCCATCGAGAGGGCCCGAACCTGGGTAAAATAAAGTGTCCCTTGTCTCCTGTTACCATCCGACCTTGATGCACAGTTCGGGACCCCCTACCCGAGATCCGCCGGTTTTGACACCGACATTGGTGCTTTCATTGAGAGTTCCTCTGTGTCGTCGCGATCAGGAGGATGCCTCTTCCCGTCTTTAAAGACGGCGCCATTACAAAAGTAGCCTTGGCTGTCGGCCAAACTCTCCGGCTAGGTGGTTTTCTCGCAACCGCCTGTTCGGCTGTTGCGCCGACGGTGACCTCCCGGGTCATCGAAAGCAACCTCCACGTAGGCTCAGAACTCGCCGAGCAATTGGATCCGATGGAGCTCTCTTCTGTAAACGAGCTCCTGGATCGCATCGCCACACTGGGTGTCGCTACAAATTACGACCAGGTTGGGCTTAAACCCGATCTAAGAGAAATTAACTCTCCCCAAGTCACCCACCACGTTGTTGTGGTGGAGACACAATGCGGCAACCCTTCATCTATCTTAAGGACTAGCTACGTCCGAATCCCCGAACCCTCCATGCCGGATATCCGTGGAGGGGAGGATACAATCCAAGACCTGAGCTTAAAATCAGGCAAATCGGATAACATCCAAGACTCCGGATCTCAGAATCCGGAAGTTCTTCGGCCTCCGAACAGCAAACTGGGCGAGGTCTCAGATTCAATAACACCTGCCTGCCCGATCTTAAGCGATCTTTCCCAAATCAGGCAAATGCCCGAAGAAACGGTACATCATTACTGGGCCAGATTCCTCCTGGTTATGAACAGGGTAAAGGACTGACGTGAGGGAGACGCAATTTCAATCTTTTGCAGTAACTGCACGGACAAGGGAATACTCAACGCCGTAAGTCGTCGTAATATTACACGCTTTGCTGACTTGGCGTCCATAGTACAAAAATATTGTGCGATGGAAAGTGCTTGGAAAACCGAAATAAAATTTTGGGATAATCCGACCTTGAATAGCAATCCCGTCCGAATTAAGAGGGTGCACCATAGTAAGGCGCCCGGACTAAATACCAAAAAATCAAAACCCTTTAGAGGGCATGGAACCGTACTGGAAAAGTGGCTAGATGGACCCTGCAAGATTCACAGTGCAGAGGACGCCACCCCAACTCACAGCCTCAGGGCATGTTGGATACTCCGGCAGGTGGCCAAAATTGGCGAGGACCTCCTAATTCCAGAGGTCGAAGGAAACCAGCCCGAGAATTTCAGTTCCGTTCTCACAGTCTTTGAGACTTTCGCATCAAATAACATGCGAAAAAGAACACTCCGTAGCCTCACTGAAGTCTATCAAGTAGCGACAATAAACCCATGGAGTAATACTGCTATCACCTTCAACACGAGTGACGAACCTAAATTTCGAACAGCCAGAGCACCAGCCGCATTGGTCTTCAGTCCCATTGTGGACGGCTGTCGCCTTGCAAAGGTACTCATGGACGGAGGCAGCAGATTGAACCTCATTTACGAGGAAACCCTCCAAAAGATGGAAATAGACTGGAACCGCATTGAGCGAAGCAGCACAACCTTTAGAGGAATAATTCCCAGTCAGGAAGCGCGCTGCACCGGAAAGATCACACTAGATGTGGTATTCGGCACGCCGGATAATTACAGGTCCGAACAGATCACGTTCCAGGTGGCCCCGTTCAAAAGCGGATATCACGCTATACTAGGACGGGAGGCTTTCACGGTTTTTCAAGCTATACCCCATTACGGGTACATGAAGCTTAAGATGCCTGGGCCAAACGGAATTATCACTCTCGCTAGTGATCCGGACATAGCACTCCGCGCCGAGAACAAGACAGCCGCATTGGCCCTCGAGGCACTATCCGAAACCTTAGCGGCCGAAGAACTGACTGCGCTGCGATACACGGTCAATAGGGATGATGTGATACTCGATAAGAGATCCAAATCCACATCCTTCAAACCAGCGGACGAAATAGTCAAATTCCAGGTCCACCCAACGGACCCCAATAAAACAGCCTCCATCGGGGCCAAACTGAACCCTGATGTAGGCGCCGCACTGCGAGAGTTCCTACGAGAGAACTGGGACATTTTCGCTTGGCACCCCTCAGACATGCCAGGAATCCCACGCAGTTTGGCCGAACACAGCCTAAATATCCAGAAAGGATTCAAACCTGTCAAACAGGCCCTTCGGCGTTTCTCCGAACCAAAGAGACAGGCTATGGGGAGGAGCTAGCCAAGTTATTGGAGGCCGGATTCATTAGAGACATAAAACACCCGGACTGGCTAGCAAACCTAGTGATGGTACCAAAGAAGGACAAATCCTGGCGCCTGTGTGTCGATTTGAAAGACCTTAATAAGGCTTGCCCAAAGGATCCCTTCCCCCTCCCTCGAATAGATCAAATCATCGATGCCACTGCAGGACACGATTCGCTGTGCTTCCTCGACGCATACTCCGGTTACCATCAAATCAAGATGGCAGAATTAGACCAAGCCGCAACAGCATTCATCACACCATACGGCCCATTCTGCTTCAACACAATGCCCTTTGGGCTAAAAAACGCCGGTGCAACATATCAGCGCATGATTCAAACATGCCTGGCAAACCAGATCGGCAAAACAGCGGAGGCGTATGTAGATGATGTGGTCGTTAAATCAAGACATGTCGAATCTCTAGTAGACGACTTGAGGCTTACATTCGACAACCTCCGAAAATACGACATTAAGCTCAATCCGGAAAAATGCGTTTTCGGCGTTCCAGCCGGAAAGCTCCTGGGCTTCATTGTATCCGGTACAGGAATTGAAGCAAATCCAGCTAAAATCCGAGCTTTGTCACAATTGGATGTCCCAAAAGACCTCAAACAAATACAGAAACTCACCGGATGCGTGGCGGCTTTAAGCCGCTTTATCTCCCGCCTGGGAGAAAAGGCATTGCCCCTTTACCGCCTCCTTAGGCGCACCGAACACTTCGAGTGGACAGACACTGCCACGGCCGGACTCGAGAAAATAAAAGCCATCTTAGCAACAAACCCAGTCCTGGCCGTGCCGAACACTGGCGAACCCATGCTATAGTACATTGCCGCAACTCATCAAGTTGTTAGCGCAGTACTCGTCGTCGAGCGGGCAACGGACGGACACAAACTCCCCCTTCAAAGGCCGGTTTACTACGTGTCCACTGTCCTCACACCATGCAAATCACGGTACCCGCATTACCAAAAGATTGAATACGCGGTGTTTATGGCATCCCAGAAGCTACGACGCTACTTTCAAGAATGTTCTATAACAGTAGCCTCGGAAGTACCACTCAACGATATTATCAACAATCGCGATGCAACGGGCCGGATAGCAAAATGGGCCATAGAGCTCCTCCCGTTCGACATAACCTACAAACCACGGCGAGCCATTAAATCGCAAGTCCTAGCCGACTTCGTCGCCGAATGGACAGAGGCCGAACTCCCTAAAGAGTACGACACATATTCAAACTGGATCATGAATTTCGACGGCTCCAAAATGTTGGCCGGACTGGGGGCTGGCGTCGTTTTGACGTCCCCTATAGGAGACACAGTCCAATATGTACTCCAAATTATATACACGGACTCCAACAATGCAGCCGAATACGAGGCCGTTCTACATGGTCTCCGGATGGCAGTATCCATGGGCATTCAACGCCTGGAAGTACGCGGGGACTCAAACCTCGCGATATCCCAAATAAATGGCGACTTCGACGCCAAAGACCCAAAAATGGCAGCTTATCGCAATGTCGTCCTAAAAATGTCAGTTCGGTTCGAGGGACTGGAGTTTCACCATTTATCCCGAGAAAATAATCAGGCAGCGAACGTCCTGGCACGCATCAGAGCAAAACGAGATGCAGTCCCCCCCCAACATCTTCTTAGAAAGATTATTCAAGCCATCTGTAGCATGGGAGGGGGAACCCTCGGATAACAGTCCGGACACAACCTCACAACCCGACGCCGAACAATCCGACATAATCGGAGGCCCTACCACCGAAATCACACCTTCAGCCCACGTAATAATGGCGGTCATCTCCCCATGGACAGAACCATTCCTAGCCTACCTTACTAGGTAGGAACTCCCAGAGGACCAAAACGAGGCACGCTGCATAGTGCGACGATCTAAATCCTATAAAGTCCACGAGGGAGAGCTATATAAGAAAAGCACTACAGGAGTCCTTCAAAGATGTATCTCCGAAGAGGAAAGGGCGGAGTCTGTTGGCTGAAATTCATGCCGGACTCGGTGGCCACCACGCTGCAGCTCGGTCCCTTGTAAGCAAGGCTTTCCGTACGGGCTTTTATTGGCCGACGGCCCGAGCAGACGCCCATGACTTAGTTAAATGATGCATCGGTTGCCAGCTCTTTGCAAACCAAAGCCATATGCCGCCCAACGCCCTCCGAACAATCCCCATCACTTGGCCTTTCGCGGTCTGGGGGCTTGACATGGTGGGACCCCTTAAAGGTGGAACCCACAAGAAAAAATACTTATTGGTCATGGTGGATAAATTCACCAAATGGATAGAAGCCAAGCCTGTTAAGACGGCCGAATCCGGACCTGTGATAGACTTCATATCCGGGGTCGTACACCATTACGGCGTCCCTCACAACATCATCACCGATAACGGCACAAACTTCACCTCCGACGAAGTAAAGCTGTGGTGTAAAAACATGGGCATTAAGCTCGACTATGCTTTTGTCTATCACCCACAAACTAACGGTCAGGTCGAACGTGCAAATGGTCTCATCATGAGCGGCATTAAACCCAGACTAGTGCGATCCCTCAAGGAATCTAATACGCACTAGGTGGAGGAGCTCGACTCCGTACTCTGGGGGCTGCGAACCACGCCGAATCGTACCACCGGATTCACACCATTCTTTATGGTGTACGGCGCAGAGGCAGTTCTGCCCTGCGACATAATTCATGACTCACCTCGAGTGCGCATGTACGAAGAAAGAGAAGCCGGGCTTGATCGGTAGGACAACCTGGACGCCTTAGAGGAGGAGCGCGGCGTGGCTAAAGCCCATTCCGCATTTTATCAACAGCAGGCTCGAAGATATCAAAGCAGAGAAGTACGTGCCAAAAATTACAACGTTGGCGAACTAGTTCTACGCCTGTCGGATAAGAAAAAGGACAAACTCAAGCCCAAATGGGAAGGTCCCTTCATAATTGACCAAGTCCTGACTGGTGGAGCGTACCGCCTGCGAGATGCGTCGGATAACCGACTCGAGCCGAACCCATGGAACGCCGCACGTCTCCGAAGATTCTATGCCTAGCGCCGGACTCTGGGTTTGTCTCCTTCCTCTGTCCATTTATATATATATTTTTCTGTTTTTATTTGTCTTCCCCCACTCTTTCCTTTTATAGCCCTTAAAGGCTCATCATGTGACGCGTTACCCGCGCTCCTTAAACTTGGGGGCTTCTTTAACAGAAGCTTGTTTATATGGGTTTCATGCCCAACGCATGCGTCAGACTTCCGCATGCACCTTTTCTTCACCATTATATGCATCGATATGACTTAAGTTTTGGCCAAGCTGGGTTGCCTGGCTCCTGTGCTTACCCCTACGTTCCCGATTGTTCGGCTAGGCGGTTGTCGGTGTACTAAAGTAGGGGTACCCTAGTATCCCGAACTTGTGCACGGGCAGTCGCAGCACCCCGCGGCAAGGCCCGCCAGGTGATCGCCAAGGCTCTCTATGGTTCCTTTGGAGCCATTCGAGAACAAAGTATTTAAGCCAAGGAGACAAGTCCCCGGCAAGAGGAGCTTGCCGGGAAGGCCGCTCGAGGCACAAGACCCCGGCAAGAGGAGCTTGCCGGGAAGGCCAACCAGAGCATCTCAAAGAACCTGCCGCGACGCGCCACGCGTCCCGGCAGGACTCGGCGAGCGACAAGTTCCCGGACGCGGCAAGACAACGGCCGCGACAAGGCACTTGCCGCGGCGGGCAACCACCCTGTACCTACGCTTCAGCTCACCCACCCACGTGTCGCTCCGGGACCCTTCCTGGCGTACGTGGCGGGAGGCTGTGCAGCCAGGGGTACACTGTGGCATGCGGCGCTGACAAGATCGCCATCGTGGCGAGCGGTGGCGCCCCTGACGGTCCCTTTTTCTGCACCGTCAGGGCGACGTAGATAGGCATTTAATGCCTTTGTCCCCTGCCGTCAGGGTTAGGTATGATATACTGTGTAGGTAGCTGTACCTACCACTGCATATTTCCATTTTTGCCCTTGCCTACATTGCCACCTGTTGGAGACCCCTTGAACATATAAAAGGAGGCCCATGCACAACGTAGAAGGGGATCGGCCCCCGGAGAGCGATCTCTGAGAGGAAAACAGAAGAACGCTCGGTCTCGTTAGCTGCTCGAGTGTACTATAGCACTCAGCGCTCCCGAGCAAGAACTCAATACAATCCACGAAGCAGCAGTAGGAGTATTATCTCTCCGGAGAGCTCCGAAGCTGGGTAAAAAAAAACCCGTGTGCTTCGCCTCGATCCGCTCTTCGCACGACCTCCGCCCCCCGCCGAACCGAGAAGGGGCTCCGTCCCCATAGGTGTTCGAGGAGCCAGAAAACCCCGGCATCTTTGGCGCTCCAGGTAGGGGGCGTCGAGGTTGTGTGAACCTGATCCGGCGTTCATGCGAGCTAAATCTTCATCGACTTCATCGACATGCCGCCGAAGAAGAAGGCTTCGGAGGCGGCTGCACCGTCCGCATCGAATCCACCGCCGCCGCAGCAAACGGCCGGTGGGGAGGACGCCGGCGGAAGAACGGGCGTCGACGAGGAAGCCCATGGTGCCACCAAGTCCAAGGACAAGGCCGCGCTGCCCGTCGGCGGCGTAGTCGGCTCCCACGACGACCGGGCATCCGTAGACGCACCGCGCCCATCTCAAGAGGCGCAGGACCGGCAGCGTCGTGGTACTCACGGTACCATACGCTCGCTGGACCCAAATCGAGCTGGCGGATCCCGGGATGCTCAAGGCCAACATGCACGCCAACGTGCTGGCGCGAGCGAGGCACGGTCGCCTGGACGGAATACTGCTCCTTCTAACATCGTTGGAAGTCCGAGCATATCCCGCTCCTCGCACCGTTCGCCACCGCCACCCGCCACTCCAGCAGAAGCTTTGGCACGAGCTCAACTACTCCTAAACTTCCCTCCAACGCCAGACAAGATCGATGACTGGAGGGCCACCATTCAGAGTCTCATCGGCTTCGCCAACGGCGACACTCCACGGCCGGCGACCACATCGCAGCCGTGGCAGGCCAGCCAAGTGCGAACCGATGGCGACAAAACCGGTGGGGGTGCAACCACCGTGCACTCTCCGCCTCAAAGGCCAAGATAGCCGACTCGCCGGGTCCGCCACGACAGTGACTCCACTACTTCATCAGATCCGCGGACTCGTCGCGATCAGCGCCACGTTCTTCACGAACGGCAGCAACAAGACGCTCGTACCCGCATCGAGCGCCGAAGAGAAACGCGGCGTCAATCACACCGATGCGCTGGCCCGGCTGTCGACATGCAAGCGCCAGGGGAACCAGGCGACCTGCCGTACGCGGTAGGTTGCCCTGCGTTTACTCGTGAGCTGCGGCAAGTCCAGTGGCCCAGCACGAAGAATTTCAAGCCAGACGTACCAGAGAAGTACGACGGTAGGCTGCATCCGTCGGAGTTCCTCAGCATCTACACCATCGCGGTGCAGGCTGCCGGGGGGCGAGACGACAAGATCCTCGCCAACTACTTCCCTCTGGTGCTCAAACCCAACGTCAGATCCTGGCTCATGCACTTGCCGGAAAACTCCATATCTTCCTGGGCGGACCTATGCCATCAGTTTGTCGGCGCCTTTACAGGCGGCCACAAACCTCATGGCCAGGAGAGTGATCTTCACCTGCTTGCCCAGAAGGAAGGGGAGCCTCTACGCAAGTACATCCAGAGATTCAGCCAAGTGCAACGCAACATCCCAGACGTCCACCCTGCCGCGGTCATCAGTGCGTTCCACCAGAACGTGCGTAACCGCAGGATGCGGGAGGAGATGGCGATGTGCAAGATCAGAGACGTCAGTGAGCTGTATGCCCTGGCCGACAGAT
The DNA here is from genome assembly GCA_032464435.1 of Aegilops umbellulata. Lineage (NCBI taxonomy): Eukaryota > Viridiplantae > Streptophyta > Magnoliopsida > Poales > Poaceae > Aegilops > Aegilops umbellulata. The sequence continues at coordinate 91,198,244 of CP136055.1, forward strand.
GTGCACGTGCTGATGAAGGGAGGAAACTCCCCGGAGAGAACGTAGGAACAGGAGGATCTGACAGCGATGATGCCGCCCCGGCAAGCAAAAACCGGCGGCGAAACAACAGGAAGAGGAAAGGCAAATATGTGCTAGTTGTCGAGCAGTCCGACAACGAAGGTGGCGCCAAGACAGCAAAGACTGGCAGCTCCGGCAAGGAGGTTGCCGCATGCGCCAACTGCCAGGCTGTGGCGGCCGCCGTCAAGCAGGACGGCACCAACAAGCAGTACTGCAAGATTCACCGCACCAAAGGCCATGACCTCCAGAGCAGCTCGTTGAGCAGCAAAAGGCCGAATACGAGCGACGCGACAAGGAGAAGGCCCAAGGAGGTGCTGGAGGATCCGGTACGAAGCGCACCGGCCGGGGGGGACGCCGCGGCAACGCCAAGCAGCGGCAGGGCGACAGACCTCCCCGTGGCCACGACAAGGATGAAGATGATGACGACGACGAAGACATGGATGACGCCGAGACCAGCGAGCAGGAGTTCCAGAAAGCCAAAGAAGTTTTGTGCGTTGACGGCGGTGCTTCTCTGCATACCTCACACCGCCAACTCAAGCAGTGGGTGCGGGAAGTCAATGCAGCAGAACCGCCCGTTGAGTCACGCAAGCTTCTGAAATGGTCCAGCATGCCTTTCATCTTTGATATTGAGGACCACCCCGATCGCACAACTGCTGTCGGGTGTTTGCCGATGTTGGTTTCACCAACTATCCGCAACCTCAAGGTCACTAAGATGCTAGTTGACGGCGGGGCCGGCTTGAACCTGATCTCCTCCGCTGTGCTCCGGAGACTCCAAGTCCCTGACAGCGAGCTCGAAGAGACCGGCACGTTCCAAGGAATCAACCCGGGAAGGAGCAAGCCGAAGGGGAAGATCACGCTGCCGGTGACATTTGGCAGCGAGCTGAACTTCAGGACTGAGAGGATCACTTTCGACGTTGCCGATTTTCCATTGCCTTACAATGGAATTCGCGGCCGTCCAGCGCTCGCCAAGTTCATGGCGGCCTCTCACTACGCGTACAACATGCTGAAGATGCCAGGCCCGATAAGTGTCATCTCTGTACATGGCGACAAGAAAGACGCTCTTATCTGTGCCGACAAGATCTACCGGGAAGCAGCAGCCGCCGCAGATCGCGAGACACTTGCCGCTGAAGCTCCCGGGAGGAAGAAGAAGACCAAGTCCGGCAAGAGCTCTGATGCCCACTCCGGCAAGCGCACCTCTTCGGAGTGCTGCGCTACCGTCGAGGACGCACCATCGAGCTCCACCGGCAAGTGTAAGAAGACGATGGCAGCTCCGCCAGCGACCAAGAAGGTGTCCGCCAAGGAGGACGGCACTGGTGGTACCTTCACCATCAGCGCCACTCTCGACCCTAAATAGGAAAGCACGCTCGTTGCTTTCCTGCGGGCGAATGTCGATGTGTTTGCATGGCAACCGTCTGACATCCCCGGTGTTCCCAGGAAAGTAATCGAGCACCACCTTGCCGTCTGTCCTCATGTGCGTCCCATCAAGCAGAGAGTCAGGAAATAAGCAGTGGAACGCCAAGAGTTCATCGCCGAAGAGATCAAGAAGTTGGAAGCAGCAGGCCTCGTTAGAGGAGTGCTCCATCCTACGTGGTTGGCCAATCCTGTAGTCGTGCGCAAGGCAAACGGGAAATGGAGACTTTGCATCGACTTCACCGATGTTAACAAAGCTTGTCCCAAAGACCCATTTCCCTTGCCGCGCATTGACCAGATTGTCGACTCCACAGCCGGATGCGACTTGCTTTCATTTCTTGACGCATACTCAGGATACCATCAGATCTTCATGGCGGAAGAGGATGAGGAGAAAACCGCGTTCATCACTCCATGTGGCACGTACTGTTTCGTACGAATGCCTTTCGGTTTGAAGAATGCTGGTTCAACATTCGCAAGGGTAGTCCATACTGCTTTTGAGCCGCAAATACACAGAAATGTGGAAGCCTACATGGATGACATAGTGGTCAAGAGCAGGGACAAAGCAACTCTGATTCAAGATCTAGAAGAGACTTTTGCAAATCTACGCAAGATCAGCCTCAAGCTCAACCCCGAGAAGTGCGTGTTTGGAGTCCCGTCCGGCAAGCTTCTCGGATTCTTCGTGTCTCAGAGGGGAATTGAAGCAAATCCCGACAAGATCAAGGCCATTGAGCAGATTGAAGCACCGAAGCGCGTCAAGGATGTACGAAAACTTGCCGGCTGCATGGCGGCTCTCAGCAGGTTTATCTCTAAGTCTGCTGAGCACGCCCTGCCGTTTTTCAAAATCTTGAAAAAGGCAGGTCCAATGAAATGGACTCCAGAAGCGGAGGCTGCGCTGCAGGACTTGAAGAGATACCTGTCCTCCACTCCAATACTTGTCGCACCTAAACCACAAGAGAAGTTACTGCTATATCTGGCAGCAACCAATCAAGTGGTTAGTGATGCGTTAGTAGCAGAGAGAGAGGCAGATGATGAGCCAGCGACCGCGGCAGGCACATCCAGCGACAAGCACGGGGCTTCCCCGACAAGCTCTGGTCCCGACAAAGATGGATCTGCGTAGATGTGCGAAGGGATATAGAAGAAGAAAATGGTGCAGCGCCCAGTCTACTTTGTCAGTTCCCTTCTGCAGGGGGCTAGGTCAAGGTACTCTGGTGTGCAGAAGTTGCTTTTCGGCCTTCTTATGGCCTCGAGAAAGCTGCGCCATTACTTCCAAGCACATGAGATCACAGTTGTCACTCGCTTTCCGCTAAAGAGGATACTGCAGAATCCAGAAGCAACAGGCAGGATTGTTGAGTGGGCACTGGAACTGTCAAGCTTTGGCCTCAAGTTTGAGAGCACTTCAACTATTCAAAGCAGAGCATTGGCAGAATTCATAGCAGAGTGGACGCCAACACCAGACGAAGAAATTCCAGAGACGAGCATCCCCGTCAAGGAGGCAAACAAAGAGTGGCTGATGTACTTTGATGGTGCGTTCTTGCTGCAAGGCGCCGGTGCTGGCGTGCTGCTTGTCGCACCCACCGGAGAGCACCTCAAGTACGTGGTCCAGATGCGCTTTCCCGAGGAGCAAGCAACAAACAATACTGCAGAGTATGAAGGATTGCTCGCCGGTCTCAGGATCGCGGCAGACCTTGGGATCAAGCAACTCATTGTCAGGGGTGACTCATAGCTTGTCGTCCGCCAAGTGAACAAGGATTATCAGAGTCCGTTGATGGAAGCTTACGTTGATGAAGTGAGGAAGCTGGAAGAGCGCTTTGTCGGCCTACAGATGGAACATGTTCCAAGAGCTCAGAACGACATCGCTGACGGCCTGTCAAAGTGTGCGGCACTTAAGTTACCTGTGGAACCAGGGATCTTTGTGCTCAAGCTGACTCAACCATCCGTGACGCCATCAACTGGACAGGGCAAGAAGAGGAAGTTGATTTCTGGTGACTATCTTCCGGCAGAGCTTCCCGAAGCCGCCGCCAAGAAGGTCCCCAAGATCAACGCCAAAAGTGTTGAGGAGCAGTCTGCTCCGACAAGCCCCAGGGTTTGTTTCGTTGAAGCAGACGCTCCCGACAAGTTTCGCTCCGGCAAACTTGCCGGGGATCATCAAGCTCCGGCTGGACCGCAGGTTCTCGCCATAGAAGCGGGTGTTCCCGCAGCAGCAGATATGCCTTTAGTCCTTGTTGTCGAGCCACAGGCTCCAGCATGGGCACAGCAGATCGTCCGTTTCCTCCAGTCAGGAGAACTTCCCGAAGAGCCAGAAGAAGCGGAAAGAGTAGCCCGGCAGTCTAGTATGTACCAGTTCGTTGACAACGCACTGTACAGAAGAAGACTCAACGGAGTGAAATTGAAGTGTATCCCCTGGGAAGATGGACAGAAGCTGTTGGCAGAGATACATGGAGGCATTTGTGGTCACCACATTGGCGCAAGAGCGCTTGTCGGCAAAGCATTCCGGCAGGGCTTCTTTTGGCCGACAGCTCTCCAGGATGCAACTACACAAGTAACCAAGTGTGAAGCGTGTCAGTTCCACTCCAAGCAGATACACCAACCAGCTCAAGCTCTCCAGACGATCCCTTTATCCTGGCCATTTTTGGTCTGGGGGCTCGACATCCTCGACCCCTTCCCCCGAGCAGTCGGGGGCTTTGAGTACTTGTACGTCGCAATCGACAAGTTCACAAAGTGGTCGGAAGTGGAACCAGTGAGGAAGGTGACAGCACAGTTAGCAGTCAAGTTCTTCAGGTCGATTGTTTGCCATTTCGGAATCCCTAACAGGATCATCACCGACAACGGTACACAATTCACGAGTCGCACCTTCATGCAGTACGTCCAAGACCTTGGCGCCAAGGTCTGCTTCGCTTCTGTCGCTCACCCCAGGAGCAACGGTCAAGCAGAGAGGGCAAATGCTGAAGTGTTGCGTGGACTCAAGACCCGGACTTTCGACAGGCTGCACAAATGCGGAAGAAACTGGATCGAGGAGCTGCCGGTGGTTCTTTGGTCGATCAGGACGACGCCAAATCGAGCCACTGACCAGACACCTTTCGCTCTAGTCTATGGAGCAGAGGCAGTTATCCCCACGGAACTCGTATACGGGTCACCTTGAGTGCTCGCTTATGATGAGCTTGAGCAAGAGCAGCTGCGACAAGATGACGCGCTGCTCCTTGAGGAAGACCGTCTTCAGGCTGCTGTACGAGCTGCTCGATACCAGCAAGCTTTGCGCCGCTACCATAGCCGCAAAGTTAAAGCCAGAAGTCTCGAGGAAGGCGGCCTTGTTCTTCGGTGCTTTCATTCCGCCAAGAATTCCAACAAGTTGACGCCGAAGTGGGAAGGCCCTTACCGGGTGAAACGAGTCACTAGGCCTAGCGCTGTCCGCCTTGAGACCGAGGATGGCTTTCCGGTGAGCAACTCCTGGAACATCGAGCATCTTCGTAAGTTTTACCCATAAGGCGCGGTTGTCGGACCCTGTCTGGCAACCACCATTTTGTACAAGTCTTGCCGCTGTTGCATGTAATCCTTTGTACAAAGCCAGGCGCAGACCCTGTGCATAAATAAAATTCACGTGCTCCGCACACCCTGTCAATTTCATGCCTTTCTGCATGAATTATCTGACACTTTGTGCAGCGAGTCCCCTCGGTAAGCAATAACGAGCCATAAGGCTCCATACTATTGTTTTTATCTTTTCTCTTTTTCTCAAGGAATGGAAGGATCCTTCGCCCACAAGTTGGCCGGGGGGAAGATAATGGTATGGACCCGGCGTCGTTCAGGAAAAATTTCGCCTTGCCGGGGAGCAAACGACAGAAAAGCTAAGTGCCAAAGTTTGAGCAATCAGATTTTTTTAACTTTAAGTTACTTTCCTTGAACGACCATGCTTTGTATGGAAAACCTGTGCGCGGAGGAACCAGCTCGTGGCTAGTTGAGCCCTTACTTTGTTTCGAGTTCGCTCAACAGTTTAAGTGTGCTGCGACTAGAGTCGCGCCCTTACTTTGTTTCGAGTTCACTCAGCAACTTAAGCGAGCTGCGACTAGTCGCGACTAGGTTTCTTGTCGGTAACGGCACCGCCAGCAGGCTGCTGACATCCCGCACTCAGCGCTCGCGGCAAAGGTGCCCATGCCGGCAAGTTCCCTAAAAGCGTAGGGCGAAAACATACAAAGGAAGGAATCGAGTAAAGGAAGTAGCATTGCGATCATAACTTGAAACAGAGTTATATTACAAGATAGTTTGTCGCGACTCTAATAGACTGTTTTTATAACATGACCAGCGACGACAAAAAAAAGGAAGAAAATAGGCGGCCTAGTCCGCGCGGTCGCCCTCAACCCTCTTGATCCCGCTCACCTTGTCCACAATGGGTGCGACGAGGGTCTCGAGCTCCTCCAGATCAGCTTCCGGTGGCAGGGACCTGAGGATGTTAGTGAGGCGGAGGCTCGGGTTGCGGAAGGCCACCTTCATCAGCACCTTTTTGAGGGCTCCCGCGCAGATCTCGCGCGACTCGTCGGCCAGCTGCTTTGGGATCCTCTCCCGGAGTCGCTGGAGGGCCGTCACCACGCCTTTGAGGAACAAGGTGAGCTTGGCGCTGGATGGGAGGCTCCCGTCAGAGGAATACCCGAGATCCTCCACCCCCAGCAGCGCCAACTCCTTGTCGATGTCTGCGGCAACATTCACAAGGCCCTCCGTCCACCGCTCCACAGTTCCCCTGAAATCGTTCTGGGTGGCGGCGATGCTCTCCAGCAGCGCCTTGTCGGCCTTGATCTCCTTCTTCAAGGCCACCTCCTGCTCCCTGGCGCCATCCAGCGTCTTGGTCAAAGCAGCCAGCTTTAGCTCAAGATCAACCTTGGAGTCCTTGGCGGCGTCAAGCTCCTTGACCTTCTCGGCGAGACGGCCCTGCAGTTCGCCAAAGGTGTAGGCGTCCTTCTCGCGCTGATGCTTGAGCGCGGCAAGCGCTTCACCGCTCGCCTTGAGATCAGTCTCCAGCTGCGCCACTTTCGCCTCCAGCTCCTTCTTGGCGGCCTCGGCAGCTGCGGCAGCGTCCTTTGCTTCCTTGAGGGCGCCGCTGAGTGCTTGCTCGCGCACAGCTAGCTCCTCTTCGTGGCTGTCCAGGCTGGCCTTCAGCTGCACCAACTCACCGTCCCGCGCAGATAACTCCTCGGCGGCAAGCCGCTGTTGCTCTGCAATCTCTGCCTTCTCAAGGATGAAAGCCTTCTGCGCCTCATCGAGCTGCACCCGCTCTGCCGCCAGCGATTGGAGAGTTGCCTGGTTGAGGCCTCGGAGCTCCTCCGCGCGCTTCTCCACGTCCACCCCCGCCTTCGCGACAAGCGCTTCGCGAGACTCCAGTTTGGCCTGGCGGGCGCGGTAGAGCGACACCAGCTTCCGCAATAGTCGCTCCTCCTCGGGCTCGTCGCTGCTGCTGCTTGGTGCATCGACCAACGTCAGCCCAGCGGAGGCAAGCACCTCCACGTCAAAGCTTTCTCCTTCGACCGGCGCCCTGGACGTTGACGCCCAGGGGAGGTTGATGAAGATGCGAGCGCCAGCCTTCAAGTAGACGCCTGGCTGGGGCTCTTCGGAGCCTGACGCTGCGGCAGCGGCGGGAGGATCGGCGGTCGGTGTAGCGCCTGTCGCTCCTGCGGCCCCAGGGTCGTCAGTACGATCGCCGGGCCCCTCGTCAGCTGCTGCGGCGGCAGCCTTGGCGGCCTCTTCACCGGCGGGATCTTCAGCGCCGACCGTTTCTTCGGTGGCAGCGGCGTCATCAATAACAACCTCGGTCTCCATCGGCTCCACAGTGGATGGATCTGACGACCGGAAAAGGAAGAAAAGTCAAGCAAAAATCCTAAAAATAAGAACCCAAGGCAAGTCTAGAAGCAAGGAGTACCTGTACCGGGCTCGGTAGTTGGGATCTCCGCTGCCGGAGGGTCGCCGGTACTCTCCCTTGCCGGAGAGCTCTCCCTTGCCGGGGAGCTTTCCCTCGTCGGAGACTTCTCCCTTGCCGAGGAGCTCTCCCTTGTCGGGGGATTCACCCTTGCCGGAGTACTCTCCCTCGGCGACGTAGTCGAAGCAGGTGGCACGTCAGGGGTGGCCTCCGGGCGCTCCTGGTGGAGATGCTCTGCTCCTACACAAGCCAACGGTCAGATATCAGCAAGCAAACTGTATCCATGCGCGCCTAACAGCTGGAAGTAAACCATATACTTACGCTGGGGGCTGCGCTGGGGGCTGCTCTGAAGAACAGCTGTCGGGTCCGACAAGTTTGTCTCAGGCGCACCCCCTGCTGCCACGGTGGGATCATCCTCGATGATAATCACCGGGACCTTGGCTCTCTTTGCCATTCTCTGGGCCAGCGTCCTAAAAAGGAATAAGTTCAGAGTAAAGCAAATGAGATACAAGACAAGACGGCAAGTATTGAAGACATGCAAGTACAACAAGAATCTTACTCATCTTCTTCCTCGTCGGAGCTGAGCGCGGAGAAGTCAAAGCCTGGCCCACCTCCGGCGCGAGGAGGCGGAGGAGTAGGATCCCGTGGCCGCTTGGCGGGAGCTGGAGCGGCAGGCCGAGAGGACCCCGCCCCAGTTGCCGCTGCAGCGTGAGGTGTTTCCGCGGCAACAGAACTTGCCGCGGTGGAGCATGTCGTGCGGCGCGGCGGGGGTTGACTCGCCCGCCGCTCCGCCACGTCCCCGGCCTTGCGAAGACGCCTTCTTGATGGAGTCGGGGGCTCTGCTTGTGGAGCCGGGGGCTCTACTCGTGGAGTCAGGGGCTCTGCTTGCGGCAAGCTGTCCGAAGACGAAGAGGAAGAAGAGCCGATCTCGAGCGAGCCGCTCGTGTCCTCGGCGGGCCCGCTCGGCCCGACGTCGTGCTCGGCGGACCTCTTCTCGCTGGCGAGCTCCTCTCGGTCGACAAGGCTTGCCGCCTCTGCTACCTCTGCCTCCTCCATGGCGAACCCAAACTCGCCCGCAGCGGCAGCTGCCGCCGCCTCCTCCATCCTGGTGGCGATGCGCTTGAGCTCATCATCGGTGGTGTCCCGGGTGAGGCCTTTTTTCTCGTCGGCGTCGACCGGCACTTCTATCAAGTTGTCGAAGAACGCCCGCACGACATCATCCGCAGGCTCTATCCAGGCTGGATCAATTCCATGCGAGTCGCACAACGGCATTATTGCACGGATACGGTCGAGCGCGGAGTTGTTGCACAGCGGGACGACGCCCCTCGGCAACCAGAACACTTCGGGATGCTGTGGGTCGTGCTTGAACAGCTCCTGGAGCATCGCGTTGAGCTCTAGGACAGTGAAGTTGAAGTTGAGGCCCGGTCGCAACCTCATGATATCCGCCGCATTCTGAAACTCCCAGGCGGGTCTCCCCCTCTCCTGCAGGGGGGCGATGCGGCGGCGGAGGAAATCTGCACCAACCGCTCCTATAGTAAGCCCGACAAGCCTGAGGCTTAGGATCCGGGTGACGGCGATCCTTAGTCTGTCATCTTCCGGGGCCAGGCTACTCCAATCACTGCCACGCACTACTGGGGTTTCGCGCAGAGCAGTAAACGGCTGCGGGTTCTCCTCAACGATCAGACACCAGTCCGCCCTCCACTCCTCCCACTTGCTGCGGAGCTCTCCCTCCAGATAAGCATCCTTCTTGCCAGCTTTCGAGATCCAGGCGATTCCGCCGGATAAAGGTTCTCCTTTCTCGACCCAAGGCGAAAAGAAATGGCGGAAAAGAGCTACGTTTGGATGGATCCCGACAAAGTTTTCGCAGAGATGTGCGAAAACTGCCATGGTCAGGACAGCATTGGGGGTGAAATCAAGAAGGTGGAGCCCGTAGGTGTTCATGACATCGCAAAAGAATTCTGAAAAGGGCGGGCAAAGCCCGCAGTAGAAGAACAAGGCAAAGAAGGGATACCCAATGGGGTACTTATCCCAAGCAGTGGTTGGGAGTACCTTCGTGCGCGGATGCGCTCGCGTCCCCGTCGACCAGAAGAGGTAGAAGTCCTCCTTCAGCTCCGCCGCCTCAAGCCTCGGAGGGAAGATTGCCCGCTCCTTCCGCAGCGCCGCGAGCCGCTGCGCCTCGGCCGACTTTGCCTTCTTGGCTTTCGGAGCCATGGCGGGAATGGAGAGTGAGGACGGCGACGTTGGTGGTGCTGGTGGCGCTGGGGGCAGGGAGCTGCTCTCCTTCGGCTTTGGGAAGAAGGGGAGTGGCGGAGATTCTCGAGGAGGGAATAGCAACGGGCAGATGGGCGAACTGCCCCTGTTCCCCCTGCTTATAAGGAGGGAGGGGGCAGACGTTTCGCCTTTCTGAATAAAGAAACCACCCACGACCTCTCCCACGACGCCGCGATCGACGCGTGCCGTTCGGGGAGGACGCGGTGGGTACGGAGCAAGGTGCGATGTGACCCAGGCCGCGCGTGCCTGTGCCCTGTTTTGGGCCTGGCCCAACAGCGCTCGGCACCGTGTGTGGCCCAGGCCCGGGGGCTCCTGTCGGTGTACTAAAGTAGGGGTACCCTAGTATCCCGAACTTGTGCACGGGCAGTCGCAGCACCCCGCGGCAAGGCCCGCCAGGTGATCACCAAGGCTCTCTATGGTTCCTTTGGAGCCATTCGAGAACAAAGTATTTAAGCCAAGGAGACAAGTCCCCGGCAAGAGGAGCTTGCCGGGAAGCCCGCTCGAGGCACAAGACCCCGGCAAGAGGAGCTTGCCGGGAAGGCCAACCAGAGCATCTCAAAGAACCTGCCGCGACGCGCCACACGTCCCGGCAGGACTCGGCGAGCGACAAGTTCCCGGATGCGGCAAGACAACGGCCGCGACAAGGCACTTGCCGCGGCGGGCAACCACCCTGTACCTACGCTCCAGCTCACCCACCCACGTGTCGCTCCGGGACCCTTCCAGGCGTATGTGGCGGGAGGCTGTGCAGCCAGGGGTACACTGTGGCATGCGGCGCTGACAAGATCGCCATCGTGGCGAGCGGTGGCGCCCCTGACGGTCCCTTTTTCTGCACCGTCAGGGCGACGTAGATAGGCATTTAATGCCTTTGTCCCCTGCCGTCAGGGTTAGGTATGATATACTGTGTAGGTAGCTGTACCTACCACAGCATATTTCCATTTTTGCCCTTGCCTATGTTGCCACCTGTTGGAGACCCCTTGAACATATAAAAGGAGGCCCATGCACAACATAGAAGGGGATCGGCCCCTGGAGAGCGATCTCTGAGAGGAAAACAGAAGAACGCTCGGTCTCGTTAGCTGCTCGAGTGTACTGTAGCACTCAGCGCTCCCGAGCAAGAACTCAATACAATCCACGAAGCAGCAGTAGGAGTATTATCTCTCCGGAGAGCTCCGAAGCTGGGTAAAAAAAAAACCGTGTGCTTCGCCTCGATCCGCTCTTCGCGCGACCTCCGCCCCTCGCCGAACCGAGAAGGGGCTCCGTCCCCATAGGTGTTCGAGGAGCCAGAAAACCCCGTCAGCGGTAAAGGGAGCACCTCTGCGATTGCTACTGCCGGATAAGCCGGATGTGTACCTCAGACTGGGTGAAGCCGAAAGCTAGCGCTCTTAAGGGAATATTCGGTCGGTGAACTAAAGATGAACCTTTTTTACTTATACATGCCCCCAGATGTTTTCCTGCATTTGCAGTCCGGACGTGCACTTCAGGGCACGCCACCCCAGCGAAAGGAACCCTTAACGGAACTATTCTCTCTGGAAGATGTTTCTTACTAACCATGTAATATAACATAACTAGTTGGGCACTTGTCTGATAAAGCACTAATGACCCCTACGCCTGGTCTCCATGCATACCTCGGTTCTTATATAACCGTTATGGTATTCGGACACACTCCGGACCGTCAGGTCCCGAGGTCGAAGCAAAAAGGTCGGCAACGACAAACGATCTACAATCCGGCTAGAAGGCATTACACATGTCAATTATAAATTACATAGTCATCCTGACTGATTGTATTCCTCCTCTATATCATCTAACAGGCTGTCTAATTTACAGTGCTGCTGGGAATACTTTGCAGCCAATTCTACCTGGCCATACACTAAGCTCACAGGGATCTCCTTCCCGTCAGGCCCCACTGGTCCGACCTCGGCCATGTGATTGGGGTCAGACTTTGTAAAGCGGGTCTTCACCATGGCCCAGGCCTCCCTAGCGCCCTACCGGCAGGCCGATATCTTCCACAACCGGAAGCGCCGCCGAGCTCCCTTCAAATTCTCCGCAAGTTCTCCAAGGCCCTCAGGCATGGAGTGGGCAGGCCATAAGGCTTGGGCAATACCTCGCATCGCTTGCCGAACTCGTTCGTGCAGTTGCGAGAGTTCGGGAAGAAGATCGCCCGTTGAACCGGGCATCTCCTTTGCAGGACGACCTGTCAGCATACCTACAGACATAACTCTGTTAGTCGTCTTCCTCGCCGAACTCCTTTTTCAAGAGTTCGCTTAAGCACTTACTAAAAATGCCGCGTCGAAGTCGCTGATTCTCCTTATTGGAGTCCGACAGCTGGCCATGAACATCTTTTAGTTCAACATCCAGCCTGGTGTTGGCATCCTGGAGATCATTCTTCTCCCGCCTCACCTTTGTTAGCATGCTTTCACCAGCCTTTAACCGGCGTAGAAGCTGTTGCCTGTCCGGATCGAGTCCGGCGCCATCTGCAATACCATTTGTCAGATTGGCACTTAAATCCGCACAATACTAAATATTCTGGTGTATTGTGTACCTGCAGGGGTCTCTTTAGACCCCCCTGTTGCCGTTAGTGCGGCCTCTAGTTGGGCCCTGCACATTTCCAGCTCCTGGGACAGCGCGGTGTTCTTCTCGGTAAGAAACTGTGTGTTATATGATTCTCGAATCAGTTATTTCCACTGCTTCAAGTCTCGGGGGCTACTGGCATATCTATATTTACCAAAATTTTCTTACCCGTATGTCTTTTACATACTGCTCCGTGGCTCTGGCTAAACCATTTTGAGCGGCACGGAGGTACGCGTCTCCTGAATTGAAGGCATTTAAAGCCTCCTGGGAGAAACAAGCGTCGCAAAGAACTGTCCGGCGACGCCTGTGGTTCATGGCACTCTCCACCTCGGAATGGGTGGCAGACAGCCTGTCCGCATCCTCTGATGGAGGAGCATCCGGTGCGTACCTTGCTCGGGCTTCCGCTTCTGGGCCGGGCGTTGGAGTCTGGCTGGTGGAGGCGCGATTGGCAACCTCTCCGGATATAGTCCGGCGAGGTCTCTTCGTCCTGAAGATAGCACGAATGTTAATATACCCTGGAGGAGTAAAACACCAGGAAAAAAGAGAGGGTACGCCATACCTTTGCTCTGGCACCTCAGTCCGGACTACGTTCCTTTTTGCCCCACGGGGCCCTGCGGCCCCCCGCTGACTAGCTGCAGCGGTGTCGGCTTCTCGCCTCGGGAATCTCCCCTACAAAACACGGTTGCTGTCAGAACAACCAAACCCGTGAAAACAGAACCCCTCTTAAGGGGGTAAATCTCCGGTATTCGTCACCTGGGAGGCCGGGATTAACCCTGGGTAATTAGCTATAATAACTACCAAGGTATCGTCCTTGCTTAGCTGATAAAACACTCCGTCGATAAACTCCACTGCTAAGTCCGGATCCTCTTCGGAGTCCGGATCGAGGGACCGTTCTGGGTCCTCTGGCTGTGGAGGACGGATGTTTATGTTTTTTACCTCCTGACGCAGGTCCTGCGTTGAAGTCGTTAGACTGCCTATTTAATCATGGGGATGTAAAATGAACAGGGAAGCATGACTGTCCGCTTACCCAATTCGGATGACTATACATGGAAAATCCGCCCTGCGGGTTGACGCGGAGGAATTCCTCTTCTTCTCCCTTGTACAAAGAGGATAAGATCTTCATTAGAGCGGCAGGCGAGTCCGGCCCTTTACGGCCGTAACGGGTGGCGTCATCTTCCCCGTTGAAATCCCACATGGGGTGGCTTCTGTATTGGAGCGGCTGCACCCCCCGCGTAATGCATATGGCCATGACTTTAATCATGGTTAGTCCGGAATGAGCCAGTAGCTTAATCCGGTCCATTAAGTAAAGGACGTCTCTGTCATTCTCTCTCTGAGGGCTCCGAGGGCGCCAGCTCAGGCGTTTCTTCAGGGGAGCGTTGTTGAACTCAGGGAGACCGGCCCGGATAGGGTCCGGCAGGGGGACGTCGTCTATGTAAAACCATTCTGAAGGCCAGTCCTCGGACGCCTTCTTCGGGGTTCCGGATGGGTATCCGGTCCCGGCGATGCGCCATACTTTGGCTCCGCCCACTTGATATATGGACCCCTCTTGGGAACGGGGCACCAGGCATAATATCTTCTTCCACGGCGCGAAATGAGCCTCGACGCCTAAAAATAGCTCGCAAAGAGCAACGAAGCCCGCGATGTGTAACACGGAGCCGGGCATAAGGTGGTGCAGCTGGAGGCCATAGAACTCCAGAAGCCCGCGGAGAAAGGGATGAATTGGAAATCCCAGTCCCCTTATTAGATAAGGGACCAGGCACACCCGCTCCCCTTTAGAGGGACTAGGTGAGTTCTCCGCTTGTTTTCCGCCTTGATAAGTGGTGAGTACGGCTCGGACCGAGACCATATAGGCTTGAGGGAGAAATCCCTTGGCTTGGAGCGACACTAATTCGCTATGCGGGATGGAACAACTCTCCCAGTCTCCAGGGATAGGACTGGAAGGGCGAGAGGAGGAGCTACGGCGGCTGGCCATGTTGGAATGGATCTTTGCTGGAGACGCTCTAATGATTTCTCGTAGAAGGGGGAGGTGTGGTTTGGATCTGAATCCTCATCCTGTTAGATAGGCGGCTCATTTATACAGCTAGGGGCTTGGATGTAAAACCGCCCCGACTTTTCGCATTCGTTTGACACGTGGAAGGCGACCATTATTGGGCGTGAAAGCCAAGGAGCGCTGCATTATAAAAATCGGACGTTATACCCGCAGGTACACAAAGTTTGAAGGAGAACCCGCCTTGCAATGCCGAAGACAATCTGTGCGCCGGACTCATCGTCATTGAAGCCTGGTTCGGGGGCTACTGAGGGAGTCCTGGATTAGGGGTGTTCGGATAGCCGGACTATACCTTCAGCCGGACTCCAGGACTATGAAGATACAAGATTGAAGACTTCGTCCCGTGTCCAGAAGGATCTTTCATTGGCGTGGAAGGCAAGCTAGGCGTGCGAATATTCAAGATCTCCTACCATTGTAACCGACTCTGTGTAACCCTAACCCTATCCGGTGTCTATATAAACCGGAGGGTTGTAGTCCGTAGGACAACCATCATCATACACAATCATACCATAGGCTAGCTTCTAGGGTTTAGCCTCCTTGATCTCGTGGTAGATCTACTCTTGTACTACCCATATCATCAATATTAATCTAGCAGGAGTAGGGTTTTACCTCCATCGAGAGGGCCCGAACCTGGGTAAAATAAAGTGTCCCTTGTCTCTTGTTACCATCCGACCTTGACGCACAGTTCGGGACCCCCTACCCGAGATCCGCCGGTTTTGACACCGACATTCACCGCCGCTCGGGTCCAAGTAAGGCCACCGCTGCTACCCACCGGTTGAAGCCAAGCTAGGCGGGTTAACCATTGACGTTCGATTAGCTTCTTGGCGGCGACGTGGAGTCGAAGAGCTGCGCTGGAGAAGGGCGCTGCTTCTACTTAACTGCTGGTGCAGTTGGCTGACTGACACGTGGGCCCAACAGGCCACATGTCAGTTATGCAACTGCACCTGCAGTTTAGTCACTGAAACTTCTGTTCGGCTCAGCGGGACACAGGTGGGTAGCTTCGGTTAATTAATTATACCTCTAGCGCATCCCTTTTTAGTTGAAGAATGTATGAAATGTAATGAAATCCGGCATGTTTATATGAAATCCGACCGTGTATGAATGAATTTATTTTGATTAGTTCGAATTCCTGTATCACTGGCATTGGATGAACATGCAAAACAATACGTACTAGCATTATTCCCAGGGTGATCACCTCGTTTGCAGCAGTTTCACATGTACTCCCTCCGGTCCTTTCTAGTCTGCATACAAGTTTTGTCTGCAGTCAAAGTATCTCTACTTTGACCAATCTTATACAAAAAAGTATGCACTTTCACAATGTGCGAAGTAAAAAGGAACAACAGGAGTACAAAGAGTTTGAGCAGCTTTTTAGCGTTTCTATACATTGCCATCAAACACACAGGCCTGGCAATTCATAGAGAACATTCAAAACAATCGATGATTATGCACCTCAGCGACTCACATGTCAGAGGCAATATTTACTTCACAACTAAAGAATAAAGAAAAAATTGATCGACGCTGCTGACAGCAAAGGGCGTCCCATTCGAAAATATCAAACGCATGTCTTGCTAAAATCAATGAGCAAAATTTGACAAGGTTCTCCCATTCCAAAATATCAAATGCCTACGATTGTGGAATGGGCAGGGTTTGCCATCAGTTCGGACATTGACATGGCACCTCGTGCTAAATAAACCAGCTGTTCTTTTTGTGCATTTCCACCAAAATCAACCAAATTCGCGCGTAGCTTGTATGGTTTCGCCCTTATATGTTGCAACGCCTTGAACTTATCGGCACCTCCTTTGTTGTGGTGGAAATGAATGATTCAATCTATTCATGAACATTTTGTGCAGTTCCCATTGAAATCAAGCTGAGCACCCCTGTTTGCACAAATACAAAAAAGTGATTAGTATAAAGCAAACTGTAATATGAATTGACAGTTTCAACATGCACATACATGGTCCATGTAGAGCACACTTTTAGAAAAATGGAACTCACCAGAAAGAATCCTAGAACAACATTGTACTCGCGCATCACAGCAAAAAAATGGAGATTTTGTCAGTCCTTCTGAGCTGAAGTTAGTTTGGTCTTGTGGGGAGTAATGTAACCATCCTTCAACTGCTCCTTCTGATGATAAGATAGACAGGGCTTCTTCATCCTGGCATAATCGGAACTAGTCACTTCACATACTCCATATTCTTCTTCAGAGGAAGATGATCCTGTTGTGCAAAGACAAGAGGACTACTAAATGCTAGCATCACTGTTTGCTCAAAAAAAGGAAAGGAAATATTTAAAACAACACAGATGAAGCACTTCTCAAGGACAATACCACTTTTTCATGACAGTATCTAAACAGTAGCACAACACCAATAGAGATGACAAAGCTCAATCATATGGATGAAATCAGTGGGCGAGTACCAATCTTTGTCAGGAGGCTTATTGTGTAGAGCATACAAATGAAGCAATTCTCCGAAACCATCTGTTGCTATCTACGGTGGTGGCCATGCTTACTATATACTCCTCGATTAGTTTAATGTTTCCAACATCTTCTTGTGCAGTTCCACTAAAATATATGGTATCTTCAAAGAAGATCCCTATTTGCACAAGTAGAGATAATTACATATTACATTAAGAGTGGCATCAAATCAGTGGCAAAACAATTGCTCATTCCAGCCATAGCAATAAATTAAGATGCAAACCTATATCATTACTTGTGTCATCACAGTTCCAGTGCTTCGTTACAGCACCGAGAGTTGATTTTTGTTTTTCTTCCGCTTGTTCTTCCCCTTCATCACTTGGTTCAATAACAGACAAGCTTCGCCTTCAATGTAAGATTTGGCATGTAAATTGGGGAGCACAAGTGTAGTACTAAACTTAATTTTCTGATGAAAGTGGCAAAATACAGGCCAGCAGTTGTGAAATATCCTTATCTTACCTCAATGGGATATTACGATGTACAGATTGGAAGTCTTGTCTCCATTTGTGCAGTTCACTAAAATCAAGCAAACATTATCGTACAAGTAGCACAACATATGAATGCGCACTGCAGAATCATGTGAAAGAAGGCTAGTACTGACCTCTCATGATGCGGAATTCAAACAACTCACAAGAAGAAGATCTGAACCAAATTTGCCTTAACGGATAGGAAGTAAGATCTCCTCTTGTGCAGTTCCACTAAGATCAAGCAATCAAGCAACGTTGTTGGTGTGACATTTTGGTTGAACTACACAAAACACTCTTAAAACAAAAATGTTTTATGCAGTGCAACAAAAAGTCACAATGGCAACGAGGTGAAGCAGATAACCCTGTTTACACAGAGGTGCAAAGGAAACAATTAGTGGTCAATAATGGTGGATGACACAAAAGCCAACAAAAAGAAGCATCTACCTTATTTAAATGGGAAAGAAAGCAAGACAGTAGCATTTCTCAAATGGTGGCATTGATTAATATTAACATAGAGATTATATTAACAATAAAATTTGTTAAACATGTAATTTGCTTTTAATTGTGGTATTGCATCAATTTTCCAGCGGCATTATTAGAGGGTGTTTGTTTACAGGGACATTTTGGTGTAGGTACTAAAAAAACTTCGTGTCAGTCCCATCTAAACCAAACATGAGGGACTTTTAGGGACTAAAAGTGGGCATTTGGAACTAAAGAAAGAAGACCCCGAGGGAGTCTTTTTGGGACTTTTTCCAACAGCTGCCCGTGCCACGCATCGCACCTTTGTCTCTATTAGTTCATTACTAGGGATAACATGGTATTTTAGCATGTCATTTAATAACCTCTAGTCCATGTTTAGTCCCTGGAACCCAACAAGTAGGGACTAGGGAGTTTTTAACCAAACAGGACCTTAGATTAACAACAGCTAATGAGTTGCACGAGACAGTGGACGCACCAGCACCATGTGCATCTACCGATGTACTGTGGTCATGCACAGTCAACCAAGGAGCATATTTGTGTTGGTCCCAATTTTGTTATCTTTAGACACCTTTCCCTATGTGAGCGCAGCAAATCTAGTCCTGCTCAAACTCTACATCCTTGTCCCTTCCTTTCCTTTTTGAACTAGTAATTTCGCCGCTTCCTTTCCTCTTTGAACCACGTCCTAGATTTATGCGATACAACTTTCAGGATGCTTGCACGGTCGGCGAGATGCTCACCGTCACTGAAGGGACGAAAGGTTCCCGAACTCAGTCGGACTTTCAAGATGTGTGTATCACAATATCTGGTCACGATATCTGGTTCTCCCATCATTCTTCTTTCTAGATAGGTTAGAATAATGCCCTGTTTGAAATCTCTCCGCTCCGCTCCACTCCACGAAGCTGCGGAGCTCGGTTTGAGCAGCTTCATAAAAAAACTGCAGTAGCATGCTCCGCTCCGGGAGCTGAGTCACGGGAGTGGAGAGAAACCAAACAGGCTCTAACTCACCATGCCCTTTCGCGAACTTCCTGCAACGCCCTCGCATTAGCAGAATTGCCAATCAAGTCCTCTCCGCTCCTCCTGCAAAGTTTTTCCCGCCGCGATGGCATCCGGTTCAGGAATAGATCGGGACGTTGGCAAGCAAGCCGGCCCGTGTGCACGGGCAACGCGAGGACACCAACGCCGCCTCCCCTACTGCGGCGCCGAGCTCTGGGGCAGCGCAGGGCGGCTCAGGTGTCTCGTCGCCACCACCTCACTCTCCTCCGCCCGTTGATGAGCAGGCCGGGGGCGGAAGCCGCAAAGCTGGGAAATCGAGCTCCGCGGCGAGGGAGGGCGGCTCCGGAGTCTCCTCGCCATCACCTCCCCCTGCTCCGCCCGTCGATGGGCAGGCCGAGGGCCGAATCTTCGAAGCCGGAGGATCGAGCTCCGCTGCTGCGCACGCCAGGAGCAGGTGATGGAGCGTCTCTTGCGCTTGATATGTCGCGACCTGCTGTGTTTTCTTTGCAGATATCCGATCTCGACTTAGTGATTCTTGGTTTCTGTCGAGTAGGCTGGATTGCCGAAGGCCAAGAAGACGTTCTTGAGCAAGATAATCAGCTTCAGCAAGAACAAGGTATAGCCTGAATCTTGTGTTTCTTGATTACTCTGTGATTCTTTGCTCTTCTTTGTGCATTCTTGTGCCAATTTTTGTGTTCGGGATGTGGAATTTGTGATCTCAGAGTTCGTGTGGAACGTTGGTAACGATTCAGGGTAAAAGGGATGAAACTTTTGGGCGAATGTTGGGGCCAATCTGGTTTTATTATACGCGCAGATTAGGCAAATCCTGATTATCACTCCGTGCTCTTCTTGCCATCTTGGAATATGGAGGAACAACCTCTCTGTGATTAGTCAAAAACTCGAATATGTTTAAGATTTGGGTGCTCGTGCCTGTATCGTTCATTCTTCTATCAAGTGTGGTAGCATATTCATCGCAGGGTACAGCGTGGGGAAACACTGGGAACATTTCTTTGTTTTAGGCATGCATATCTTGATCAGTGCTCCTGTGAAATTTTAGCTAGAAGTCCTAAAGCCAAAGGTAAGAGGTTTTAATGTAAATGGATGGTGTTATAGGCATAGTTAATGCATATGTTTATTCGGGGTTGCTTACCTGGACATGATTTCCGTAGATCATTGGTCATTCACATGCAAAATCACTGACCACCGCCCACAAAATAAATAATTAAACTCACTGACCACTAACTCTGAATTTTGGTCTAAAAGCTGTGATGTTTGGTTGGTTGGTACCTGAAACCGTCTTGGAAGCCTCACAACATGATTCTTGTAAACAGTTGCTAAAGTAAGATGTTTCGAGTTTTGCAGCATCAGTTCTGTGATACTATTATTAGATTCTTCAAAAACTCCATCTCTCATTCCCCTGTTTTGTATTCTTAAATCCTGGCTGTGATGTTTAATCTGTACAATTACTTATAAGTTTGGCAAGTTATAGTTTCTCGAAAAAAAAGTTTGGCAAGTTATATATATTGATCTTAACCCTCTCTTGTGGAAAAGCTTTTTTGTAGAAAAGGAATCGGAAGCTCGGAGAGACCTCACGTGAATCGACAGGTTTGGCTCCTTTTAGTCTTTGGTTATTTTCAAAGTGGAAACCCATGAAATGTCGGGATCAAAATCCCAGGTCAAATGGTACTGTGGACATTCATGATTACTGTACAACTAACTGATTTCGTGGAATATGCTTCTTACTTTCTTGTATGAATGCTTAATAGTATGTTAACTTTGCAATGCGATGGAACCAATAGACCTTATACCCTTGAGTGTCTGAAACATTGCACATATTTCTCTAATTTTTTTTACTCAACAACAGCCAATCAATGTCAATGAAGGTTTCTTGCATTTATTAGTAGTTCCAATCAATTCCGGAGAACGTGCAAACAAGAAAACCAGAAGCAATACAAAATTTGGATCATGTTTTAGATCCGTTGCTGCAAAACAAAATTTCCATCAGGCTTTAGATCTGTTATTTCCTAGTTCTAATCAGCATAAACTGAATCCACTTATCTGCCTGCGTGGTGCAGGCAATGTCTTTCGAGGGCGCCCTTGATTATTGTGCTGAACAGATTCGTGCAATTCATTTACACGAAAGAGTAGATCCTGTGAATGTGTTGGACTTTCGTGGTCTCTACTCAGACTTTAGGCCAGTGAAAATTGACGGGGAGTGTTTCTACAGGAGCTTCATATTTTCCTATCTTTGTTTATGCCGATGCACGACAGGAGCAAGTTCTTGATAGGCAAGACACAAATGAAGAATGCTTCCTTGCAGCTATCGAAGAGGTGGCTGAGGAGGAACATGCACGTTTTGGATGGGCCTCTGAATTTTCTAGTAGCCACAAAGTAAGTTCCTGACTTTTTCCACAATTGTGTTTTTTCTTGGATAAACATATTCGTAAGGGACAATTCTCTTAAAGTTACTGTACATGTCAAAATGGATTCAGCTGTCTAACCATCATTGTTGTATCGCTTGAAGGAGATGCACAATTGCTTAGCAGTATTGGTAGAACCAGGGATCCTACCGGACCTGCTCCGTAGGTTGTAGGGGAAGAAGGGGGAAGGACGAGGGCTGGTGCGCGGCGGCCGGCGGCGTGGCGCCATCCTTGCGACGGGAGCAGCGGCGGCGAAGGCACGAGGCGGCTAGGGTTTAGGTCTCCCGGCTCCCTAAGGGAAGCCGAGCAAATTATGATTGCTTCTTGCTTGATTAGATTGGTACATCTCCTCTCCTTATATAGAGAGGTTTACTTGACTCCTGAGCAAATGATCCCAATACGATAAGATAATTGGGCTAAGCCCCTAATTAAGATACTTGGGCCATAACCCACTGGGCTAAGCCCCTATGCCGGTCATAACACTTCTCCCCGCCTGCACAAACAGCTCGTCCTCGAGCTGTAAGGTGGGGAAGCGCTTGCTGAACTCCTCGAGGTGATCAACCAGCGTCAAACACCTTCGCGACAGCTGGGGCGGCAAGGTCGACGGCGACGGCGTCCTCCGGAATGTAGTCTGCAAGCTCCAGGTAGAAGAGTCGCGGGCAGGCGTGGCCGGGCGTGTAGGGCTCCTCGCAGTTGAAGCACAACCCTTGGCGGCGGCGCTCGAGTAGCTCGGCCGAGGTGAGCCGACGGAACGGGCACGCCGCGGTCGTGGCGAGGGGTGCCGCGGAAGCCTGAACAGGCCGACCCGGAGCGGGATCTGGCCAGGGTAGCGACCCAGTGGCCCGGGACGGTGACTCCTGCTGGACGGCCACCGCGCTGCGCTCGAACGCGCGGGCGTAGTACATGGCCGTCTGGATATCTTGGGGTCCCTGAAGCTTCACGTCCACGCGGATGTGATCCGGAAGTCCACCGACAAAGAGGTCGGCCCGCTGCTGCGCCGTCACGCCCGACGCGTGGCATGCCAGGGCCTGGAAACGGTCGGCGAAGTCCTGAACCGTGGAGGTGAAGGGAAGGCGGCCTACCTCCGCCAGGCGGCTCCCGCGGACCGGGGGCCCAAAACGAAGGAGGCAGAGCTCGCGGAAGCGCTCCCAAGGGGGCATGCTGCCCTCGTCCTGCTCGAGGGCGTAGTACCAGGTCTGGGCTGCACCGCGGAGGTGGTAGGATGCCAGCCAAGTGCGCTCCGACACGAGCGTGCGCTGTCCACGGAAAAACTGCTCACACTGGTTGAGCCAGTTAAGCGGGTCCTCCGTGCCGTCATAAGTGGCGAAGTCGATCTTGGCGAAGCGTGGCGGCGTCTGGGTCGGCGCGCCATGGCCGACCGGCTCGGCGGTGCGGAACAGTGATGATGATGGCGCCCGGTCAACGGTGGGGAGACCGTCATAGGCCCCCGCGGAGCCGGACGAGGCCCCAGACTGCAGCGTGGGTACCGGTGGGTCCCCGGCCTCCGTGTAAACTGGCGGTGGCGACGTCCCGGTTAGCCAGGCTGGGATCTGGGGCGGTGACGGCGGAAACCGGACCTGCTGGATCGGGAGGCCTCCCGTTGTGGACTGGCCTAGTCCGGAGCTGGGCGGCGGTGGTGGGAGCTGGACCGGCGCGGGCGGCGTGGCTGGGGCCAGCGCGGGCCAGTGCGGCGCTGGGGCGGGCGCGGATGGCGCCGCGAGAACCGGCGCGGGCCACTGCGGCCAGGACGGCACTGGGGCGGGCGGCGGCTGGAACGATGAATGGGCCCCGGCGATCGCCGCGGGTACCGAGTACCAGGGCAGGTGCAGCAGCGGCGGAGGCGGCCCGCTGGGGTGCCCCGCCTGGAATGACGGCAGCGGTGGCCCGCCCATTGCAGGCGCGCCCTGGGACGGCCACGGCAGCGCGGGGTGGCCGTAGGCGGCGGTAGTCGCAGCCAGCGGAGGTGCGGGCGGCCCGGCCAGGTACCGATGGATGCCCTGGACGGCCGTCACGAGATCCCGCAAGACGCTGGTGACTTCTTCCTGCGTGAAAACGGCGGTTGTCGGCGCAGCGGAGGTGACCGGGGCCGGCGGTGGTGACGGTGACTGGGGCCGGCGGCGGTGATGATTGGCAGCGGCGGCGTTGGCGTTGACGAAGACATGATCGAGCCCGAGTCTCTGGATACCAAATTGGTAGAACCATGGATCCTACCGGACCTGCTCCGTAGGTTGTAGGGGAAGGAGGGGGAAGGACGAGGGCTGGTGCACGGCGGCCGGCGGCGTGGCGCCGTCCTTGCGACGGGAGCAGCGGCGGCGAAGGCACGAGGCGGATAGGGTTTAGGTCTCCCGGCTCCCTAAGGGAAGCCGAACAAATTATGATTGCTTCTTGCTTGATTAGATTGATACATCTCCTTTCCTTATATAGAGAGGTTTACTTGACTCCTAAGCAAACGATCCTAATACGATAAGATAATTGGGCTAAGCCCCTAATTAAGATACTCGGGCCATAACCCACTGGGCTAAGCCCTTATGCCGGTCATAACAAGTAGTGACATGGCATTGCAGTTTACGCTGTGTTGACGCAAACTCAAGTCTGAAGCTTATTATAATGTTACAACCTGAAACCCAACTTAACAAAAATGCACCTTAAGTTTATTTGTAAGGGATATTAGTGTGACAATGTAAACCGCAAGAATATAATTCTATGCTTCATGAACACTGAAATGCTTCAGACCTGCTGCTTCTTGTGATGTAGCCATCTTAACATTCTGTTACTAAGTATCATACTGTTTAACTATTTTATAGTACTCCTAGATTGTTAATAACTGAAGTTTTTCAGGCGATTTGTTACCCTAGTTATGTTTGTTAATATCTTGTTGTTTAGTATCAATAGTGTATGTAAGCACTTTTGTAACTGACGGTATCACCTTACAGAGCTGTATGGAATGGTTACCAAATGCGATATGTTAACTCACAGATTGTTTCAGGCATTTAAGGAATTGATAAAGAAAGTAAAGAGCTGGAAGAAAAACCGCAGATTGATCCCCGTATTAACTGACAGGTTTTTTATATGTTTGGTTTTCTGCAATTCCGGCCAAGTATTGTGGCCGAATGCTTCCATCTCACTGACTTAATCTGCTTCTTTGTCAGATACCTTAAGCGGAAACTTCTCAAGTTCTTCAGCACTTACGATCGAACAGAAGACAGCGAGAAAACACTTCTCAACTTATCCTTCAGTCATCAACCTATCTTTCCCTCAGTTCATCCCAATTAATGTTTCTGACACATTTTTGGTGGTCAGTTCTTGTTTTCCTCAAGTTAGTAGCAGCTATCTGGTTATGCTCGCACATGGCGGACTATGAAGAGGTTATACCTGGATTTGGAGAAAATGACAGTGTGACAGATGTGAGTATCAGCATATCTTTACCTAATAATAAAGCAAATTGGGTTTCTTTCATCCGTCATGGCATTTTTTAGAAAAGTCTATCTATTTCAGATAATTCAACCCGCAGTCCTGTTTTAAGTTAAAACGAATCGTTATTTTCATATTTTACACACAAGTCCCTGTCTTTTCTTGAAATCAACCCGCCCTCCGGATTTAAGTCACACCCGAACCGTTATTTTACATTTTTCAAAAATAAACCTGATGTTTTAGGTAATTCATCCGCGGATCATATTTAAGTCAAACAAATGCTTTTTAAAATTATCCATATCTTTTAAACAGTAACTCCGATTTGAACATGTTGTATATGAAATTTGATTAGAAAAATATGTAAAATATGAATCTGAGATTATTTTTACCTGTTATAAGTATTTGTAAATATTATTTTGAAATATATTTGAGTCAAACCAAATGATTTTCTAAATTATCTGTATCTTTTAAATCGTAACTTCGATTTTAACATATTATATATGAAATTTTATTAGAAAAATGTGTGAAATCTAAATATGATGTTAGCTTTACCTGTTAAATATTTGTAAAATGTTATTATGAAAGCAAACTTATAATATATAGCACAAGATCCGTTTTTTTTCATACCGGCGGCGATCCAGATTGCAAATAAACACCCCACTATAACCATATAGGGAAAATAAAACATCGATAACTACACATGCATACCTTTGAAAAATGTTGCAGGGGAAAACGCGCGCGCGCGCGCGCGCGAGAGAGAGAGAGAGAGAGAGAGAGAGAGAGAGAGAGAGAGAGAGAGAGAGAGAGAGAGAGAGAGAGAGAGAGAGAGACGCCTTAGGATTAACCATATTCAACACAAGTTTTTTGTTGTTTTGTGTGAACAACGAGGCCATCGCCGGCGAGGGTGAGAAGGAGGATAAGCGGCAACACAAATATGATGCCTCACAAAAATAAAGGAGATGGACCTATTGTAGTATTGAGTGATGGTTGTTGAGTTAAGAGCGTGTGTTATGTTTTCTCTCCCGTTGCAAAGCACAGGCTCTTTTGCTAGTCTTCCTTAACATCATGTCATCCTGAACTTCCCATCCATTAGTTTCAACGTGCTGATTGAATAGTAGACTGGCTTCTTTCGACACTTTTCAAGAACATCAACATTTGTCACGAAAATCTGTGCCCTTTTGCTTACATCAGAACAGCCTCTAGTTGCTGCATGGCGCTACAAGTATTAGGAAAGCAAAAAAATGAAATCAAACAACAGTATTATCACTTTAGAAATTGTGGTGCCTTTCAGAGTTCTGAAGCACAGCATGTCTTCTCTTCATCTCCTTGATTAGCAGATAGGCAAAGGCTCGCCGTTCCACTCCTTGAGGCATTCCAACAGCGCGTCGATGTGCTTACCCTGGTTCATGGCAACAAACACCTTGTCCACCTCCTCCCCGGGTGACCGTGTCTTCTCTCCGGTCAAGTACACCGTTCCCAGCTCCTCGCGCACGAACCGGTACAGAGGGTATGATCGGCAGTCAGTGATACGGTTCGGTTCTGCAGCGGTGCCATTCTCCACTGCACCTCTAGCAGCCTCAACCTCCTGAGGCAGTGTCGCGCAGAGCTCCTGCTCGAATTTGGCAACCTTGGCAAACACCGAGGTCTCCACATTGCGCTCAGCCTCACCGTTGGCCAGGGCGTGTTCCACCAGTACCGCGCGCATCTTCTTCATGAGAGGGTAGTTGGCGCTGCAAGGGTCGTCCGCGTATGCAAACACTGCCTCGCGGTCAATTGTTTGGAGCAGGTCCTTCTCACAAAAACGCGCGTTGTGGAGACCACCCATGTCATTTGTGATCAGGGTCTTCCTGGCCACTCTCGTGACACAATTCTTGACAGCATTCTTGACATTCTCCTCGAGGTGGCGTAGGTCGATGGCTTGGCACAGCGCAACCAAAAATGTAGACGACATGAGCTTCAGAATGTCGATGGCCTCGGCAGTCTTCCGGGCTGAGATTAATCCGAGGGAGTTAACGTCTTGGTTGTGTTGCTCTGCACTCTGGACATGGTTGGTCACAGGGTTGCCCAAGAATTGGAGCTCCGAGCAGTATGAAGCCATGGCGATCTCGGCACCCTTGAAGCCATAGTCCAGGCTTGGGTTGCGGCCACCTGAGAGGTTGGAGGGCAAACCATTGTTGTAGAAGTCATTCACTAGCTCCGAGAACTGGGCAAACATGAGCTTGCCGATCGCAGCAACGGCAAGCCTCGTGTTGTCCATGGACACACCGATGGGCGTGCCTTGGAAGTTGCCACCGTGAATTGCCTTTCCACGAGATACGTCAATGAGTGGGTTGTCATTGACGGAGTTGATCTCACGCTCAATCGACTTTGTCGCTGCACGGATGACCTCAATTTGTGGCCCAAGCCATTGCGGCGACGTGCGGAGAGCATATCTGTCTTGCTTTGGCTTCATCAATGGGTCGAGCTCACCAAGCTTCTTTGCGAGCATCATGTAGGAGCTGCCCTCCAGGATGTGTTCCATGATTGCCGCGGCCTCGATCTGTCCAGGGTGGTGCTTCAACTTGTGTGTCAGATGGTCAGTGTACTCTGGCTTGCCGTTCATCACTTCGCAGAACACGGCTGACAAAACTTCAGCAAGTACACCAAGGACATTCGCTTCAAAGAGAACTATGGATGAGAGTCCAGAGCCCACCGCCGTGCCATTAACCATAGCAAGGCCTTCCTTGGGTTGCAGCTCAAAGAAGCCGTGCTGGATGCCCGCAATCTTAAATGCCTCGGAGGCATTAACCTTGGTGCCATCGGGAGCCACAGCCACGGCATTTGGGCGGCCGGTGACAAGTCCAGCGATGTAGGAGAGCGGGACGAGATCGCCGGAAGCGGTGATGGTGCCCCGGAGAGGCAGGCACGGTGTAACGTTGGCGTTGAGCAGCGTGGCAATTGTCTCGAGAATCTCGAAGCGGATGCCGGAGTACCCTTGGAGCAGGGTGTTGACGCGGACAAGCATCGCCGCACGCGTGGTGGCCGCGGGCAGCACGTGGCCGTCGCTGCCGGTGCCGAACGCCCCGGCATTGAGGAACCGGATGAGCTCCCTCTGCAGAGCGCCGCCCTCCTTGGTCCTCCGATGGGAGGTGGCGCCGAAGCCGGTGGTGACGCCGTAGCTGTCGGTGCCGTTGGCCATGCTGGTCATCACCCAGTCGCTGCTCTCCTTGACGCGGCCGCGGGCGGACTCGTCGAGCTCCACCCTGACACCGTCGGCGGCGGCCACCGCCGCGACCTGGGCGATGGTCAAGCTGGCGCCCTCCATGACCACCACCGGCCTGCGGTACTCCTCCACCATCCGCTTGACGGCGTCCAGATGGCTCCCCGACAGCTCCTCCGCCGCCTTCCCCCAGTTGAGCGGGTCAGCACTCCGTGGCTGGGCCACGCAAATACCATCGCTGCCGTTGGCGGCCATTGGTTTGATCAACACTGTATCTTGAAGTCTCGCTTGCAGCAGTTGTGTGAGAGAGAAGAGCTCGACTGTGTCAGCTGGATTTTTGATGTGGCGACTGACTGATGAAATTGTGGAGCAGCCGTGAGAGAGAAGAGCTCGTTGGAGTAGGGAGGTCGGGATGCTCTTCTTGGAGGAGAATGGTGGAGAGGGAAGGATTTAAATAGGTAGTGGACTGCACGCAGGGTGGGTGGGGAACTGGGGATTGGTGTGGACTGTGACCGGGATGGTTGTGTTGACCGCCGGACTTGGCACAATGGTTGGGTTGGTGGCCTCGTGCGTGCGGACTTTGAACAAGGCCAAGAAAGGCAGCTGCTGCGACGATGGGATACCAGTATAATATGCAGTGCAAATGTGCTGCACGCGGTTGCTGCCTGATGGTGATGGTTTTCGTCTGCCATTTTCAGGTCGCTGATTAACCATTCGGCGGCCATCTTTTGATCAAGTCTGGTTTGGAGATGTGCTCCCGTTAGTGTTCCAGTCAGTTTTAGATTTTATTTCAGTTATTAGGTGTGTCCTAGTCTGATTCTTGTATGATTAGGTGAGACTGGTTCTTTGCAAATGCATTGGTACGTACTGTAGCGGAGCTCTGACGTACAACATGGCTTTTTGACCACGACTTGAAGACGGCAAGAGATTTGGACGAGTTTGTTTTTTTGGATAAATATAGAGGGTGATTTTATTAACTTAAAATAAAACATCAAACAGGTTTTTCATAGCCAAAACACAAAACACGAACAATACTCAGCTTTGCATAACCAAAACAGAAAACACGAACAATCTCGTAAAAAAAGAAAAACTGTTGGTACTCATGTTGGGTAAAACCCTCTCTGGCCACCCGCTCCATTTGTATACGCACCATCTTGAACAACTGTTGGTACTGTGTTCGATGAAGCGTAGTCCATTTACGAAGCCGGTGCATATCATATAAAATAACATGCAAAGTGAATATTTTTTGCCATTAAAAATCATTTGTATATAGACATAGTGACCATAATAAGGCATACACTCCCACTTATTAGAGCACTGGACCTATTTGAAATTTCATCTGACCATAAATATTGGCAACTTACTTGCTTATACAAATTGAACGTTATCTGAATGATTGACCATGTAGAGCGTGCAGGCGTACCCCTTTGCGTCGCCACCCTTCGGGTGACGCCAGCCCCTCCCCCCAACCCCAGCCGGTAGCCCACCTTTGAGACCTCCCCTGCCGCCGGCAAGTGCCGCGGTGGCGGCGAACCCAACGCCAAAGGCTCCTGGGCGGGTGGTCGTCGCGGGATCTCCCGTGAAGCGGAGGGGCGCTTCATGCGGGGGTGATGAAGGCAGCAGTTAGGGTGGCGCCCCTACTGTGCAGCGGCGATCGAGGCTCCATTGCCGGCAGGATGGTTGGCTTGGAGATGGATGGTGGCGGTGGTGGCACTTGATACGTCTCCAACGTATCTATATTTTTTTATTGTTCCATGCGATTATATTATCTGTTTTGGATGTTTTATATGCATTAATATGCTATTTTATATTATTTTTGGGACTAACCTATTAACCTAGAGCCCAGTGTGAGTTCCTGTTTTCCCCTTGTTTTTGAGTTTCGCAGAAAAAGAATATCAAACGGAGTCCAAACGAAATGAAATCTTCGTGATGATTTTTCTTGGACCAGAAGACAATCAGCAGACTTGGAAATGAAGTCGGAGGAGCCACGAGGCGTCCACAAGGACGGAGGACGCGCCCAGGAGGGTAGGGCACGCCCCCCACCCTTGTGGGGCCCTCGTGCACCTACTGACCTAATTTTTTCGCCTATATATTGCCAAATATCCCCAAACCACCAGAGGCATCCACGAAAACACTTTTCCATCGCCGCAACCTTCTGTACCGTGAGATCCCATCTAGAGACCTTTTTCGGCATCGTACCGGAGGGGGATTTGATCACAGAGGGCTTCTACATCTACTCTATTTCCCTTCCGATAAAGCGTGAGTAGTTTACCACAGACTTACGGGTTCATAGCTAGCAGCTAATGGCTTCTTCTCTCTCTCTCTCTCTCTCTCTCTCTCTCTTTGATTCTCAATACCATGTTCTCCTTGGTGTTCTTGGAGATCTATTTGATGTAATACTTTTTTGCGGTGTGTTTGGCGAGATCCGATGAATATTATCTGAATTCTTATATGCATGATTTGATATCTTTGTAATTCTGTTCGAACTATCAGTTTGGTTTGGCCAACTAGATTGGTTTTTCTTGCAACGGGAGAAGTACTTAGCTTTGGGTTCAATCTTGCGGTGTCCTTTCCCAGTGGCAGTAGGGGCAGCAAGGCATGTATTGTATTGTTGTCATCGAGGATAAAAAGATGGGGTTTTCATCATATTGCTTGAGTTAATTCCTCTATATCATGTCATCTTACTTAATGCGTTACTCCGTTCTTTATGAACTTAATACTCTAGATGCATGTTGGATAGCAGTCGATGCGTGAAGTAATAGTAGTAGATGCAGGATCGTTTCGGTCTACTTGACACGGACGTGATGCCTATATTCATGACCATTTCCTTAGATATCATCATAATTTTGCGCTTTTCTATCAATTGCTCGGCAGTAATTTATTCACCCACTGTATTATCTGCTATCTTGAGAGAGGGCTCTAGTGAAACCTATGGCTCCCGGGTCTATTTTCCATCATATAAGTTTCCGGTCTACTATTTTGTTACTTTCCGATCTATAAATCAAAAATACCAAAAATATTTACTTTATTGTTTATCTATCTCTACCAGATCTCATGTTTGCAAGTAACCGTGAAGAGATTGGCAACCCCTTTATCGCGTTGGGTGCAAGTTGTTTGATTGTTTGTCCAGGTATTCGGTGATTTGTGTGTTGTCTCCTACTGGATTGATACCTTGATTCTCAAACTGAGGGAAATACTTATCTCTACTTTGCTGCATCACCCTTTCCTCATCAAGGAAAAAACCAACACAAGCTCAAGAAGTAGCAGGAAAAATTTCTGGCGCCGTTGCCGAGGAGATCTACGCCAAGTCAAGACATACCAAGTACCCATCATAAACTCTCATCTCTTGCATTACATTATTCGCCATTCGCCTCTCGTTTTTCTCTCTCCCACTTCTAAAATGATTTTTGAAAAGATTTGCCTTTTCTTCGCCCTCTTTCGTTCGTTTTCTTCGTTAGTTTTTTGGTTTACTCGTTTGCTAGATTGGTTTGTTGCCACCATGTTTGAAATTGGGGAGGTTATCGCTGAAAAGAATAGTAGTAACGATGGGGGGAACTTTGATGCTTTTGCTAATACTAATCCTCATGAAGAATCTACTATTTTGCACACTAAAAAACTTCGCATAGGTAGGAGCAATATTATTGGAAAAGGGGTTATTCAAGACTTCTTTACTTGTGCCGCTGCACTACCCACTTTAGGTGGATTTATTCTCCATAAAACTAGTAGTCTTGTGGATGCTATATCTTTGCTTGTGGTTGAATTTGAAAGACAATTTGTTCATATGCATCCATCCATACAAAGGATTTTTCTGGAGTTTTCTAATATTGAGCATTCTTCCGTTAAGCGCGCCGCCACTATATTTCTAGCTCATGAATTTAGATCTATTATGAAAGAAACTAGTGAAATTTTTCTGCATTATAAAGTAGATGGTGGTCATCCTCCCATAGAGGGAATTCTCTTTAACCAAGAGGACATAATGCGTTTACGATCATTAGATCATGTGGCTTATAATGAAAATTTAAGAAAAAGGGTCCCCACCGATGTTTTAGTTGATAAGATTTCCGACTTAATGATAATTTTGCTATACAAAACAATGGATTGGATTTATCTCTTGACGCAAGCTCATGACTTTTTGCCAAAAGAATGCTTATAATGATGAGTTGGTTATACAATATGAGGGGTCGAAGGAGGAACCAATTCCTCCTGAGCTTGATCTTGGGGATTCTTATCCCATTAAATTTAGCCCTTTTGATTATTTTTGCTTACTAGAAAGGAAACTTGCTGCTGAACGAAGGGAG
The DNA here is from genome assembly GCA_032464435.1 of Aegilops umbellulata. Lineage (NCBI taxonomy): Eukaryota > Viridiplantae > Streptophyta > Magnoliopsida > Poales > Poaceae > Aegilops > Aegilops umbellulata. Next base: position 91,230,231 of record CP136055.1, read on the forward strand.
TATGATATGAGTTTTTGAGATTTGCCTTATTATTATTACGATTATACCTAGATCTATTCGTGTTTTATGCCTAGTTAAGGACGTTAAACAATAGCGCTTGTTGGGAGGCAACCCAATTTTATTTTTTGTTTTTGCTTTTTAGGTTCTGTTTTGCAATAAATAATTAATCTAGCCTCTGGTTAGATGTGGTTTTGTGTTTTAATTAGTGTTTGTGCTAAGTAAGACCTTTGCGATAGCTTACGGTGATAGTTGATTTGATCTTGCTGAAAAACAGAAACTTTTGCGCTCAGTCCCAGAAGTATTAAAAATCACAGAAGCGCGATAAAATACTGATTATTTTTTCAGAAGATTAATAAACAAATTTATTAGGATGTACTATTTTTTCAGAATTTTTGGAGTTATAGAAGTATTCGAGAGTTACAGATTACGACACACTGTTCTATTTTTGACAGATTCTGTTTTCTTTGAGCTGTTTGCTTATTTTGATGAATCTATGGGTAGTATCGGGGGGATGAACCATGGAAAAGTTGGAATACAGTAGATATTACACCAATATAAATAAATAATGAGTTCACAACATTATCAAAAGTGGTGATTTATTTTTTTATACTAACGGAGCTTATAAGATTTTCTGTTGAGTTTTGTGTTGTGAAGTTTTCAAGTTTTGGGTAAGGATTTGATGGACTCTGGAATAAGGAGTGGCAAGATCCTAAGCTTGGGGATGCCCAAGGCACCCCAAGGTAATATTTAAGGACAACCAAGAGCGTAAGCTTGGGGATGCCCCGGAAGGCATCCCCTCTTTTGTCTTCGTTTATCGGTAACTTTACTTGAGGCTATATTTTTACTCACCACATGATATGTGTTTTGCTTGGAGCTACTTGTATGATTTGAGTCTTTGATTTTTAGTTTGCCACAATCATCCTTGTTGTACATACCTTTTGAGAGGGACACGTATGAATCGTGATTTATTAGAATACTCTATGTGCTTCACTTATATCTTTTGAGCTAGGCAATTTTGCTCTAGTGCTTCACTTATATCTTCTTAGAGCATGGCGGTGGTTTTATTTTATACAAATTAATGAACTCTCATGCTTCACTTATATTATTTTGAGAGTCTTTAAACAGCATGGTAATTTCCTTTGTTTATAAATTTAGTCCTAATATGATAGGCATCCAAAAGGGATATAAAAAAACTTTCATATAAAGTGCATTGAATACTACGAGAAGTTTGATTCCTTATGATTGTTTTGAGATATGAAGATGGTGATATTAGAGTCATGCTAGTGAGCAGTTGTGAATTTGAGAAATACTTGTGTTAAGGTTTGTAAGTCCCGTGGCATGCACGTATGGTGAACCGTTATGTAACGAAGTTGGAGTATGAGATATTTTTTGATTGTCTTCCTTATGAGTGGCGGTCGGGGACGAGCGATGGTCTTCCTACCAATCTATCCCCCTAGGAGCATGCGTGTAGTACTTTGTTTCGATGACTAATAGATTTTTGCAATAAGTATGTGAGTTCTTTATGACTAATGTTGAGTCCATGGATTATACGTACTCCTACCCTTCCACCATTGCTAACCTCTCTAGTACCGCGCAACTTTCGCCGGTAATTTACACCCACCATATACATTCCTCAAAACAGCCACCATACCTACCTATTATGGCATTTTCATAGCCATTCCGAGATATATTGCCATGCAACTTTCCACTGTTCCGTTTACCATGACACGCATCGTCATTGTCATATTGCTTTGCATGATCATGCAATTCACATCGTATTTGTGGCAAAGCCACCATTCATAATTCTTTCATACATGTTACTCTTGATTCATTGCACATCCCAGTACACCGCCGGAGGCATTCATATAGAGTCATATTTTGTTCTTGTATCGAGTTGTAATTTTTGAGTTGTAAGTAAATAAAAGTGTGATGATCTTCATTATTAGAGCATTGTCCCATGTGAGGAAATAAAAAAGAGAAAAAAAGAGAGAAGGCCAAAATAAAAAAGGCCTAAAAATGAGAGAAAAAGGTAGAAGGGTCAATGTTACTATCCTTTTACCACACTTGTGCTTCAAAGTAGCACCATGGTCTTCATGACAGAGAGTCTCCTATGTTGTCACTTTCATATCGTAGTTGGAATTTTTCATTATAGAACTTGACTTGTATATTCCAACGATGGGCTTCCTCAAATTGCCCTAGATCTTCATAAGCAAGCAAGTTGGATGCACACCCACTTAGTTTTCTTTTTTGAGCTTTCGCAAACTTATAGCTCTAGTGCATTCGTTGCATGGCAATCTCTACTCACTCACATTGATATCTATCGATGGGCATCTCCATAGCCCGTTGGTACGCCTAGTTGATGTGAGCCTATCTCCCTCCTTTTATCTTCTTCACAACCACCATATTCTATTCCACCTATAGTGCTATGTCCATGGCTCACGCTCATGTATTGCGCGAAAGTTAAAAAAGTTTGAGAACATCAAAAGTATGAAACAATTGCTTGGCTTGTCATCGGGGTTGTGCATGATTTGAATATTTTGTGTGATGAAGATGGAGCATAGCCAGACTATATGATTTTGTAGGGATAAACTTTCTTTGGCCATGTTATTTTGAGAAGACATAATTGCCTTGTTAGTATGCTTGAAATATTATTGTTTTTATGTTAATATTAAACTTTTGTTTTGAATCTTATGGATCTGAACATTCATGCCACAATAAAGAAAATTACACGAATAAATATGTTAGGTAGCATTCCACATCAAAAATTCTGTTTTTATCATTTACATACTCGAGGACGACCAGGAATTAAGCTTGGGGATGCTTGATACGTCTCCAACGTATCTATAATTTTTTATTGTTCCATGCTATTATATTATCTGTTTTGGATGTTTTATATGCATTAATATGCTATTTTATATTATTTTTGGGACTAACCTATTAACCTAGAGCCTAGTGCGAGTTCCTATTTTTCCTTGTTTTTGAGTTTCGCAGAAAAGGAAAACCAAACGGATTGAAACCTTCGCGATGATTTTTCTTGGACAAGAAGACAACTAGGAGACTTGGAGATGAGGTCGGAGGAGCCACGAGGTGGCCACAAGGACGGAGGGCGCGCCCAGGGGGTAGGGTGCGCCCCCCACCCTTGTGGGCCCCCGTGCACCTCCTGACCTAATTCTTTCGCCTATGTATTCCCAAATATCCCCAAACCACCAGAGGCATCCACGAAAACACTTTTTCACCGCCGCAACCTTCTGTACCTGTGAGATCACATCTAGGGACCTTTTCCGGCACCCTACCGGAGGGGGATTCGATCACGGAGGGCTTCTACATCAACTCTATGGCCCTTCCGATGAAGCGTGAGTAGTTTACCACATACCTAAGGGTCCATAGCTAGTAGCTAGATGGCTTCTTCTCTCTTTTTGATTCTCAATACCATGTTCTCCTTGATGTCCTTGGAGATCTATTCGATGTAATACTTTTTTGTGGTGTGTTTTCCGAGATCTGATGAATTGTGTATTTTTTATCAGCTTATCTATGAATATTATTTGAATCTTCTCTGAATTCTTATATGCATGATTTGATATCTTTGTAATTCTCTTCGAACTATCGGTTTGGTTTGGCCAACTAGATTATTTTTCTTGCAATGGGAGAAGTGCTTAGCTTTGTGTTCAAACTTGTGGTGTCCTTTCGCAGTGATAGTAGCGGCAGTAAGTCACGTATTGTATTGTTGCCATCGAGGATAAAAAGATGGGGTTTTCATCATATTGCTTGAGTTAATTTCTCTAGATCATGTTGTCTTACTCAATGCGTTACTCCGTTCTTTATGAACTTAATACTCTAGATGCATGCCGGATAGCGGTCGATGTGTGGAGTAATAGTAGTAGATGGAGAATCATTTCGGTCTACTTGACACGGACGTGATGCCTATATTCATGATCATTGCCTTAGATATCGTCATAACTTTGTGCTTTTCAATCAATTGCTCGACAGTAATTTGTTCACCCACCGTATTATTTGCTATCTTGAGAGAGGCCTCTAGTGAAACCTATGGCTCCCGAGTCTGTTTTCCATCATATAAGTTTCCGATCTACTATTTTGCAATCTTTCACTTTCCGATCTATATACCAAAAATACCAAGAATTTACTTTATCATTTATCTATCTCTATCAAATCTCACTTTTGCAAGTAACCGTGAAGGGATTGACTGTTGGGAACGTAGCATGCAATTTCAAAAAAATTCCTACGATCACGCAAGATCTATCTAGGAGATGCATAGCAACGAGACGGGGAGATTGTGTCCACGTACCCTCGTAGACCGAAAGCGGAAGCGTTATGCTAACGCGGTTGATGTAGTCGAACGTCTTCACGATCCAATCGATCCAAGTACCGAACGTACGGCACCTCCCTTCCAACGGAGAGGGGGAAAGGGGAAAGGGGGGAGAAGGAGAAGGAAAGGGGGCGCCGCGCCCCCACCCCTTGTCCAATTCGGATTGGGCAAGGGGGAGGCGCACGCCACCTCCCGTGGCCTGCCTCCTCTTCTCCACTATGGCCCATGAGGCCCATTAACTTTCTCGCGGGGTTCCGATAGCCTCCCGGTACTCCAAAAAATCCCTGAACCTCTTCGAAACCATTCCGGTGTCCGTATATAACCTTCCAATATATCAATCTTTACCTCTCGACCATTTCGAGACTCCTCTTCATGTCTGTGATCTCATCCAGGACTCCAAACAAATTTTGGACACCAAAACACATAACTCATAATACAAATCATCATCGAACGTTAAGCGTGCGGACCCTACGGGTTCGAGAACTATGTAGACATGACCGAGACACATCTCTAGTCAATAACCAATAGTAGAACCTGGATGCTCATAATGGTTCCTACATATTCTACGGAGATCTTTATCGATAAAACCGCAAAACAACATATGTCATTACCTTTGTCATCGGTATGTTACTTGCCTGAGATTCGGTCGTCGGTATCATCATACCTAGTTCAATCTTGTTACCGGCAAGTCTCTTTACTCGTTCTATAATGCATCATCCCACAACTAACTCATTAGTCACATTGCTTGCGAGGCTTATAGTGATGTGCATTACCGAGAGGGCCAAGAGATACCTCTGCGGTACATGGAGTGACAAATCCTAATCTTGATCTATGCCAACCCAACAAACACCTTCGGAGACACCTGTAGAGCATCTTTATAATCACTCAGTTACCTTGTGATGTATGATAGCACACAAGGTGTTCCTCCGGTATTCGGGAGTTGCATAATTCATAGTCAGAGGAATATGTATAAGTCATGAAGAAAGCAATAGCAATAAAACTAAACGATCATAATGCTAATCTAACTTATGGGTCTTGTCCATCACATCATTCTCTAATGATGTGACCCCGTTCATCAAGTGACAACACATGTCTATGGTCAGGAAACTTAACCATCTTTGATTAACGAGCTAGTCAAGTAGAGGCATACTAGGGACACTCTGTTTTGTCTATGTATTCACACATGTACTAAGTTTCTGGTTAATACAATTCTAGCATGAATAATAAATATTTATCATGATATAAGGAAATATAAATAACAACTTTATTATTGCCTCTAGGGCATATTTCCTTCAGTCTCCCACTTGCACTAGAGTCAATAATCTAGATTACATAGTAATGATTCTAACACCCATGGAGTCTTGGTGTTGATCATGTTTTGCTCGTGGAAGAGGCTTAGTCAATGGGTCTGCAACATTCAGATCCGTATGTATCTTGCAAATCTCTATGTCTCCCTCCCTGACTTGATCGCGGATGGAATTGAAGCTTCTCTTGATGTGTTTGGTTCTCTTGTGAAATCTGGATTCCTTCGCCAAGGAAATTGCTCTAGTATTGTCACAAAATATTTTCATTGGACCCGGTGCACTAGGTATTACACCTAGATCGGATATGAACTCCTTCATTTGCTGCTTCCGAAGCAGCTATATACTCCGCTTCACACGTAGATCCCGCCACGACGCTCTGCTTGGAACTGCACCAACTGACAGCTCCATCATTCGATATAAATACGTATTCGGTTAGTGACTTAGAGTCATACGGATTAGTGTCAAAGCTTGCATCGCCATAACCATTTACGACAAGCTCTTTGTCACCTCCACAAATGAGAAACATATCCTTAGTCCTTTTCAAGTATTTCAGGATGTACTTGACCGCTGTCCAGTGATCCACTCCTGGATTACTTTGGTAACTCCCTGCTAAACTTATAGCAAGGCACGCATCTGGTCTGGTACACATCATTGCATACATAATAGAACATATGGCTGAGGCATAGGGAATGACTTTCATTTTGTCTCTATCTTCTTCAGTGGTTGGGCATTGAGTCTGGCTCAACTTCACATCTTGTAACACAGGCAAGAACCCTTTCTTTGACAGATCCATTTTGAACTTCTTCAAAACTTTATCAAGGTATGTGCTTTGTGAAAGTCCAATTAAGCGTCTTGATCTATCTCTATAGATCTGGATGCCCAATATATAAGCAGCATCACCGAGGTCTTTCATTGAAAAATTCTTATTCAAGTATCCTTTTATGCTATCCAGAAATTCTGTATTATTCCAATCAACAATATGTCATCCACATATAATATTAGAAATGCTACAGAGCTCCCACTCACTTTCTTATAAACAGAGGCTTCTCCAAAAGTCTGTATAAAACCATATGCTTTGATCACACTATCAAAGCGCATATTCCAACTCCAAGAGGCTTGCACCAGTCCATAAATCGATCGCTGGAGCTTGCACACTTTGTTAGCACCTTTAGGATCGACAAAACCTTTTGGTTGCATCATATACAACTCTTCTTTAAGATATCCTTTAAGGAATGCAATTTTGACATCCATTTGCCAAATTCCATAATCATAAAACGCGGCAATTGCTAACATGATTCAGACAGACTTAAGCATCGCTACGGGTGAGAACGTCTCATCGTAGTCAACTCCTTGAACTTGTCAAAAACCTTTCGCAACAAGTCGAGCTTTGTAGACAGTAACATTACCGTCAGTGTCAGTCTTCTCCTTGAAGATCCATTTATTCTCTATGGCTTGCCGATCATAGAGCAAGTAAACCAAAGTCCACACTTTGTTCTCATACATGGATCCCATCTCATATTTCATGGCCTCAAGCCATTTCGTGGAATCTGGGCTCATCATCGCTTCCTCATAGCTCGTAGGTTCATCATGGTCTAGTAACATGACCTCCAGAACAGGATTACCGTACCACTCTAGTGCGGATCGTACTCTAGTTGACCTACGAGGTTTGGTAGTAACTTGATATGAAGTTTCATGATCATCATCATTAGCTTCCTCACTAATTAGTGTAGGAATCACTGGAACTGATTTCTGTGATGAACTACTTTCCAATTCGGGCTAAGGTAGAATTACCTCATCAAGTTCCACTTTCCTCCCACTCACTTCTTTCGAGAGAAACTCCTTCTTTAGAAAGGATCCATTCTTAGCAACAAATATCTTGCATTCGGATCTGTGATAAAAGGTGTACCCAACAGTCTCCTTTGGCTATCCTATGAAGACGCATTTTTTTGATTTGGTTCGAGCTTATCAGCTTGAAGCTTTTTCACATAAGAATCGCAACCCCAAACTTTAAGAAACGACATCTTAGGTTTCTTGCTAAATCACAGTTCATATGGTGTCGTCTCAACGGATTTAGATGGTGCCCTATTTAACGTGAATGCAGACGTCTCTAAAGCATAACCCCAAAATGATAGTGGTAAATCGGTAAGAGACATAATAGATCGCAACATATCTAATAAAGTACCGTTACGACGTTCGGACACGCCATTACGCTGTGGTGTTCCAGGTGGCGTGAGTTGCGAAACTATTCCACATTGTTTCAAATGAAGACCAAAATCATAACTCAAATATTCACCTCCACGATCAGATCGTAGAAATTTTATTTTCTTGTTACGATGATTTTCCACTTCACTCTGAAATTCTTTGAACTTTTCAAATGTTTCAGACTTATGTTTCATTAAGTAGATATACCCATATCTACTCAAATCATCTGTGAAGGTTAGAAAATAATGATACCCGCCGCGAGCCTCAACACTCATCGGACCGCATACATTAGTTTGTATTAATTACAATAAGTTAGTTGCTCGCTCCATTGTTCCGGAGAAAGGAGTCTTAGTCATCTTGCCCATGAGGCATGGCTCGCAAGCATCAAGTGATTCCAAAAGCCCATCGGCATGGAGTTTCTTCATGCGCTTTACACCAATATGACCTAAACGGCAGTGCCACAAATAAGTTGCACTATCATTATTAACTTTGCATCTTTTGGCTTCAATATTATGAATATGTGTATCACTACAATTGAGATTCAATAAGAAATAGACCACTCATCAAGGGTGCATGACCATAAAAGATATTACTCATATAAATAGAAAAACCATTATTCTCTGATTTAAATGAATAACCGCCTCGCATCAAACAAGATCCAGATATAATGTTCATGCTCAACATTGGCACCAAATAACAATTATTTAGGTCCAAAACTAATCCCGAAGGTAGATGTAGAGGTAGCGTGCCGATGGCGATCACATCGAAATTGGAACCATTTCCCACACGCATCGTCACCTTGTCCTTAGTCAATCTTTGTTTAATATGTAGCCCCTGTTTCGAGTTGCAAATATGAGCAACAGAACCAGTATCAAATACCCAGGCGCTACTATGAGCATTAATAAGGTACACATCAATAACATGTATATCACACAAGGTGTTCCTTTATAATCACCCAAGCACTACTAAGAGCATCATTTGTAATCACCCAGTTACGTTGTGACGTTTGATAGCACACAAGGTGTTCCTCCAGTACTCGGGAGTTGCTATCGGCGTTCTGGGAACCGGGGTCCCCAGACTTGCCTGCCTGCGGCCTGCGGCATGGCTCAAAGGGGGCCCCAGCACGACCCATCTTCATCAACACAGACCCAAGACCCTCGCGAGGGGCCAAGCCTCGCGGGGCGGACGACACGGAGCTTCCTCAGGCACGGCCTCATCAGGCTGGCTCGCGAGGAGGCGGAGAGATCAAGGCGGGGTACCTCACGAGGTGCCCATGACGCAAGCCATGACGACCAAGGGCGCCAGGCGGGCGCCAGTCCGCGCAGTGTCCTCCTTTCCTCTTTAGTGCAAAGGGAGCAAGCGTAGGCGAGAGCATCAAGCAAAGGCACCCGTTTCGGTGCAACGAGACCAAGACCAGCCCAACGACAGGGAGGAAGTCATTGTGGAGCCCAAGCCAGCGTCACCATCAGAGCCTTTGGCAGGCGAGGACCAACTTTAGTCAGGACAAGTGTACCAGATGTTCCCCTTCAAAATGGCCAATTGTTGGCGCGCTTCCCGCTCAATATTTGGGAAGAGGCCCAGGTCCTTTGCCTATAAATAGGACTAGCCACCCCAGGGTAGAAGGGAGGAGCGATCAACAATCGGAGGATCGGCCAATCCAGAAACAAGCTGGGATCGGACCGAGTAGCATCACACACACACACACACAGAGAAGGGTGACTGAACTCCTCCTAGCAGTTCATCGCCCCGGCCAAGAACAGACCCTCGCGAGGCTGTTCTTCCTTGTATTGCTCATCATCATCAGCCTAAGAGGCAATCCACCACACCACAAACTAGAGTAGGGTATTACACCACAATGGTGGCCCGAACTAGTATAAACCCTGTGTCTCTTGTGCTGTTCTTTCCATAGCTTAGATCTTAGCGAGGCGGTGGGGTGCAGGTAGGTAGAAGGCGAAATCTCCACGCGCACCCCAGTGTTCAAACCTCAAGGGTCTGCCGGAACCCGAAATCCGACATTTGGCGCGCCAGGTAGGGGTGCGCTGGAATTCGTCTTCCACCGCCCCGTTCTCCTCCGACCATCGTGTCCATGTCTGACGCTCGTCGGGCCCACGCCAAGCGCCGAGCCGCTCTCGCTTCCCGCGTCGCCCAGACGGCTCCTGTCGGCGGGCGTCCTCGCTGTTCCCCGTCACCTGCCGTCAACGCCGCCACCGGCCCGGCGGGAAACGAGAAGCAAGCGTCGTCTCAGCATCCGTCCGTGCGGCAAGACGGCCGCACCGCTACTCCCTCGCTCACCCCAGCTGGTTCTTCGTCCCGCGCGCTCCACGCGCCCATGGAGGCTCGAGCTGCGCTCATCATGGCAAACGAGCTCCTGCGCTACCGTCCCGTCGATGACGTCTACGAAGAATGGCTCGACCGCGTCGCCGAGATCGTCCGCGCCGCAGGGGGCTCTCCTGCGCCGTCCTTTCCGCTGCACCGCACCCCGCCCTGCGCGGGCGACGAAGCTCCGGGGGCACCCCAGCCGCCTCCTCCTCAAGAAGGCGCCCTGGCTCCAAGGCGCGTGGCCCCTGGGCGGAACCCGCTCCGTCAGGTGCCAACGCGGCAAGAGCAGAGCTGCCAAGAAGTCCCTCGCCCGCAAGAAGCTGCCCGGGCACTCCCTGCTCCAGCACGTCGCGACCATGCTCCTGCTCCCGCACGTCAAGACCGCGCGCTGCTCCCAGCTGCGGCGCATGGGGACCTGCAAGACCAAGCTCTCCGTCACCCAAGGCCTCCCGTGGCCACAGCAGGCTGTCGTGCCTTCACCACCGAGCTACGCAGCGTCACGTGGCCCGACAAGTTCAAGCCAGACCTGCCTCCTCGTTACGACGGCACGGCTGACCCTGCGGAGTTCCTTCAGCTCTATGAGCTGGGCATCGAAGCTGCCAACAGAGACGAGAAGGTCATGGCGAACTAGTTTCCCATGGCGCTCAAGGACGGGGCCCGCACCTGGCTCCTGAACCTGGCTCCAGGCACGATCTCCTCCTGGGACGAGATGCGCACCCGCTTCATCGCCAACTTCCAAGGTACTCGCGACCGGCCACCCGCCGTGAGCGACATGCGCCGCATCAAGCAACAACCCGGAGAGACCCTGCAGAAGTACATCCAGTGCTTCAACAACGCACGCCTCAAGATTCCCAAGGTGACCGAGGAGGCCATCATCTCAGCCTTCTCCGACGGCGTGCGCGACGTCAAGATGAAGGAGGAGCTGGCGATGCATGAAGACCTGTGCACTTCCTTGGAGCTGTTCAACTTGGCGATGTTGACACACGAACACGTCACGTGTACCCTCACGCCGGGGGTGATGCACCGCTGCTCACGTCGAAGGAGACCCGACCGACAGCGCGATACGCAAGACAGTCGACGGGCGCTTTTGCAGACCCGAAAACCCCACACCCCCGGGAGGGACCCCGTCAGGGAGTGCGGTGGCTATGGGCTGCCCTAGGTCGATTCGCTCGCCCCTAGAGCCTCGGGATTCGCAGCTCTCAAACACAAAGAACAACGAAGAACGAGAGAGAAAAACGGTGGAGAGATAAAACGTAGATGAAAAAGTAGTATATTGATTTGTTCGATTGTGTGTTGTTCAATCGGCCGTCACCCCCAACATATATAAGAGGCGGCTGGACTTACCGTACAAGCAAAGGATTTATCTAGGCTTTCCTTACAAGAAAATTACATCAATTCACGTCCTAGAGTCCTAGTTCTGGTCCCACTCGGATTCAGCCCGAATCTGGTCCAATCTTCTGTCTTGCTCCTTGCGTGGGTCGTGGAATCTGCATATGACTTCCGATGGAGACGGTTCAAATATCAATTTTGTGTGCTTCGACGAGGCCAACAATCCGTATGTTGATCACTTTTCCAAATAAGGCCATCTTGAATACTCCACGGGGTCATCTCTAATTTCGAGTCGGACTCGTTCATGTAGCTGACTGGACCGTCCGACTCTTGCAGCATCTCTGCAGGTCGTATACTACGTCGGATGATGTTGACTCCAAAAGCAAAGTTTACTGTTTCGACTTTACGAACAACTTACGTGTTGAACATGTTTTCATCCGAAGCCATCTAGACAAGTATTTTAACCCATCTTCAGCATCTGGTCGGATTGGCCTCAACAGTTTCTACTGTTCACGGCGGCAAGCTTTCCCGGCAAGGTTACTGTTCACGGCGGCAAGCTTTCCCCGGCAAGGTTACTGTTCACAGCGGCAAGCTCTCCTCCGGCAAGGTTACTGTTCACGGCGGCAAGCTTTCCCCGGCAAGGTTACTGTTCACGGCGGCAAGCTTTCCCCGGCAAGGTTTTTGAGGCAGTAAACGACCTCGAATGAAAATGTGCCCAAAAGCAAAGTTGACCGTTTTGACGAGACGAAAAACTTTCGTGTTGAGCGTTTTCCGATTCGAGGCCATATTCTGGGACAAAACACTCACGCATTACATCAGACACTTGCCAAAACATGTCTGGTCTCCCGCGTCATATTTCGCCTCTTGACGGGGCTGTATTCAGATAGCTCTAACTTTTGCATACGAACTCGGATTGAGATGATTTTTATATCAAAATCGACCGATTCGACGAGACGAAGATAATTTATGTAGATCATTCCTTCATCCGAGGTTGCCCTGGATGCGTAATTTACCAAAAAGCACTTAAAACACCTAAACATGAATCTGAGTGTAGTTTTGGTCTTCGATATGATGCCGAATAATTATGGTCCAAACATCAAAGTTGTTCCATTCGGCAATGTGAAATTTCTTATTTAGAATATTTTTTCATTTGAGTCCATCTCCATTGCATTCTGCATTGTGCCAAAATCAGGTGTCAACACACGCCCCCCTGTTTTTCGGCAAAGCTTGCATGCCGAAAAATAATTTGCACCATGTTTGTTCTAAGGACGATGTCAACTCTCCATCGGCCATCCATTTCTTTCAGGGCGATAATTATGTATCGACCATGTTTGTGCTAAGGGCGATAATCGTATATCGGCCATTGTCTAGTTAGGCTTCCTGCCACACACTCGGGTGGTACTTCTTCAAATATTTGCCATTGAGAGCTCGAGGTAACAATGCCCCTTGTATGGATTCCACCAAATATGAATTTTCGAGAACAACTCTTGTAATCCAAAAAGGACCTTCCCAACTTGGAGACCACTTCCTGAATTTTCTATCTCTAGAACCAATCGGTAGAATCACTTTCCACACAAGATCGCCAACCTGAAAATTCTTCAACTTGACCTTTTTATTGTAAGCTCTGGCTACCCTCAGCTTGTCCCTCTCTATGGCCCTTAAAGCAGCCAAACGTTTATCAGCAACTTCATCAATGTTGTCCATCATCAAATTGTAAAAGTCCACCGCCGATAAATCATTCTGTTTGGCTATTCTCAAAGCACTCAAATTCACTTCCACTGGTAAAACAGCCTCTTGACCATATACTAGCTCATATGGAGTCACCTTTGTAGCACCATGCCTTGAAATTCTATGTGCCCACAAAGCTTCAGACAACAACTCACGCCATCTCCTTGGGTTATCCTCAATCTTCTTCTTGATGAGCTTGATTAAAATTTTATTGCTAGACTCAGCTTGTCCATTGGCTTGGGCATAATATGGAGAGGAATTGAGCAATTTTATGTTATAAGATTCGGCAAATTCTCTAACTTGGTGTGACATGAAATAGGAGCCTTGATCTGTAGTCAATGTTTGAGGAATGCCGAATCTATGAATAATGTGCTCGGTTATGAATTTAATCACCTCCGTATGTGTCATGTTCTTGAGAGGTACTGCTTCAGACCATTTAGTGAAATAATCGGTTGCCACCAATACGAACCGATGCCCCTTTGAGGAAGACGGATGAATTTGTCCAATAAAGTCTAAACCCCATCCTCTGAAAGGCCACGGCTTGATAATGGGATGTAACATAGCAGCAGGAGCCAACTGAATATCACCAAATTTTTGACAAGCTTCACAACCTTTATAATATCTCAAGCAATCATTAATCATAGTCGGCCAATAAAACCCAGGACGTCGTAGTAACCACTTCATCTTGGGAGCCGACTGATGAGTGCCACAAATACCTTCATGGACCTCTCCCATAGCAATTCTCGCTTGGTCCTCGTCCAAGCACTTTAGAAGAACATCATCAACCGTTCGGCGATAGAGATCATCATCTCTCATTGTGTATTTGAAAGCCATACGCCGAACAGCCCTGTCCACCCTTCTACTAGGATCACACAAATAATCAATGATGGGTTTTCTCCAGTCTTGATTTTCTCCTGCATCGAATATTTCATTAGTGGCCGAAACGGCGGGCTCCGGTTCGGCCTCCCTTATGTTGGCAAGACTAGACATCGGCTTTTCAGAAATATGAAACATGCCACGATCAACATGATAGCCGGATGCTTGTTGTGCCAACTCATTTGCTTTCCAATTGTCATGTCTAGATATATGAGCAATGCTAAAATAATCCAAAGTAGAGATTACATCTAAACATTTATCAACATAAACATTAAGTGATTCGTCCAAACACTGAAAGACTTTGGATATTTGCTGCACCACTAGTAACGAATCACCATAAGCCTCAATATATGTAACACCTATAGCAAGTAACATCTCTAGGCCAAATAACAATGCTTCATATTCGGATTGATTGTTTGTGCAAAAATATTCTAAGCGGCATGAGGCTTCAAAAACAGCACCATGAGGAGATATATAAACAATACCAACACCTTGGCCATTGCTACAAACTGAACCATCAAAAGTATAATCTCCATGGTACTAATGAAACAAGGTTCATATTACTATCATGCTTGTCATAAATCCGATGTTCAACAATGAAATTAGCAACAATTTGGCCCTTCATGGATTTTAGAGATTCATAAGCCAAATCATATTCAATCAAAGCATAAGCCCACTTGCCAATTCTACCACTAAGAATTGGCCTATGCAACATGTATTTAATGACATCGGTCTGACAAGCTACTATGCAAGCACTCGGCACTAAATAATGTCTCAATTTTGTGCAAGCATAATACAAGCATAGACATAATTTCTCAATAAATGTATACCTTGTCTCTGCGTCCAATAAGCGGCGGCTCAAATAAGTGATGGCATGCTCTTTTCCTTTGGTCTCTTGAGTTAGAACAACACCAATAACTCCCTCCTCTGCTGCAATGTAAAGTTTGAAGGGTTCCCTATGCTTGGGTGCTCTCATCACCGGAGGAGTGCACAAATAATTCTTGATCATATCAAATGCTTCTTGCTTTTTTGCCCCCCAAGTGAAATCAGCATCATTCTTTAACCGAAGGATAGGAGTAAATGCATCAACTTTCCCTGATAGATTAGCTATGAACCTTCTCAAATAATTGACCTTGCCAAGGAACTTTTGCATATCTCTCTTGCATGTTGGAGCCTCCACTTTCTGTATAGCTTCTATCTTTTTGGGATCAATCTCTATACCATCTTCATGAATAATGAAACCCAAAAACTTGCCAGCTGACACGCCGAAAGCACACTTCAAAGGATTCATCTTCAGTCCATACTTTTTCATTCTTTCAAAAGCTAAACGCAAATCGGCCAAGTGAGATTCAAAAGCATCCGATTTGACAACAATATCATCAATATAAACTTCAAGTATGACACCGAGTAAATCATGAAAAATCAAATTCATAGCCCTTTGATATGTGGCGCCAGCATTTTTTAATCCGAATGTCATCACTGTCCACTCGAATAAACCAAGAAAACCGGGGCAATGAAAAGCTGTCTTGGACATGTCCTCTTCGGCCATAAAAATTTGATTGTATCCGGCATTACCATCTAGAAAGCTAATAACCTTATGTCCAGAAGCATCATTAATAAGCATATCAGCTATTGGCATGGGATACTCATCTTTGGGTGTAACCCTATTCAAATCTCTGAAGTCAATGCACACCCTCAACTTGCCGGATCCTTTCTTCTCCACAGGGACAATGTTAGAAATCCACTCGGCATACCTGCAAGGTCTAATAAAATTAGCTTTAAGCAAACGACCAATCTCTTCCTTGATCCGGTCATATGTTTTTGGATTAAACTTTCTGGCTGATTGTTTATATGGTCTAAAACCAGCCTTTATAGGTAACCGATGCTCCACTAGCTCTCGGCTTAAACCTGGCATCTCATGATATTCCCATGCAAAGCAACAAACATATTCTTTCAACAGCTCGATCAACTTAGCTTTATGATCGGCTCTTAAATTTGCATTTACAAATGTCGGCCTAGGAGTTAAACCTTCTCCCATATCTATCTCTTCTAATGGATCGGCCGATGTAAAACCTTGTCCTAATTTATCCATATCATCTAACTCTTCTATGGACTCATACATATCGTTCTCATTGGACCGATATTCTACAAGTCGCTTTTGTAACCAATCTGAGTTAGGATCCATTTAAACATATCATACCTTGGAGCCGATTGCACTCAGTCGGCTTTAAAGAGACGGGCACGAAACCATTCATGGTTGCGCTGAGAAAATCAAACTCTGACAAGTCACGTCCCGTCAAGCAAGTAGCATTTGGGTGTTGCCAATCCACCGATGCCTCGGCCAAAGCAACACAGGCCGAGTTATCCGCATGAATGACTTCCACTTCATCATCAACCCACTGGATCAAAAACTGGTGCATAGTGGATGGCACGCACTGGTTTGCATGAACCCAATCACGGCCTAGTATGACGTTGTAGTTACCTTGCACCTCAGCGACAAAGAATGCGGTAGCCAAAGTTTTACTTCCCACTGTGAGCTCCACATACATCACACCTTTGGCTTCAGTTTTCTCTTTGCCTTCAAATCCATTGAGCACCATGTTGGTCTTTATCAACTCATTATCATGCAACCCCAATTTTTTGAAGACCGAATACGGCATAAGATTCACCACAGCACCACCATCAACAAGCATCCGAGTGAGCGGTGACCCATTGATATGACCTCTGAGATATAACGGTTTCAGATGCGTTACTGGGTCTTTTGGCTTCTCGAATATTGCATTTTTAGGGCCAAAATCCAGCTGAGCCACCTCCCCTTCCTCATCTACAGCACGAAACTCAGCGGGTAAGTAATACACCATATTAATATCCATACCTTCATGAACCGGTGTAGACTCATAATCTAACATATCCTCCTCTTCCCCCAGTGTATCCACCGATTCTGAAATTTGTTTGAGCGAAGATGAAGCAATAGGTAACGCAGACGATGCAATGATTACATCGTCCTCCTTTGGTGGTGTAGGTGCTGCTGTGGTGGGTGTAGAAGCCACTGCATCTTGTATTTGTTTGGGCCTCCACACTTGTTTTGTAGGTAACATAGGCCGAGTGTCATTGAACAACTTATCCCTTTGCTTCTCGGCCTCTTGTTCTGCCATCTCTTGACTCCTTAACCTCTGTAGTTTCCTCTTTTGTGTCTTTGTTAGCCCTGGAGGACACCACTTTGGCTGAGTGTATTTAGGATCTCTCGTTTTTACTTGGCTGGTGCTTGCTTCATGATCATTAGCCGAGTGCTTTGGCGCGATAGCAAGTATCAGCTCAGTCGGATTGCTATGCATAATCGGCTGTTGTATGGTGAATGTTTTGGTGCCCAAGATGAGTGAGTCGACATCGGTTTTTTCCTTGCCTTTGCTTGACTCGACCGTTACAGCACTTGGCGACTTAACACGCCATTCTTGCTTGCCGACCCCTTTTTGATTATCTTGCACTGGCCGATTGACACTATTGTTCAAACGGCCTCGTGTGGGATAAGAAAGTCTCTCATGAACGGGCCTCCTTGGCTCTGCCCAACCCGGATGAAAAGCATAAGGGGCCATTGGGGGCTGCCACCATCCTCCATTGAAGTCTCCCATGTAGTATGGCACATAGGGGGGTGGCGGCACCCATGGTCCCGGCGCCCACGACCCATATAGCCTTGCATGATGCTGAAATTCTTCCTGAGGAGGTGATCTTGAGCGCTTCAGATTTGATGACCGGTTGGAGCTAGAACCGGCTGCATGACTAGCATACTTGGACAACAACATATCAAAAGTTGGCTTGATTTTCTTGCGCTGCACTTTAGCTTCATTCGTTTTCCACTTGCCAACTTCTGGACTCCTGGGCTTGACAAATTTAACACGAGTATTTCCTTGCACTTGCGGTTGCCCCCCGAGTGTAGGATTCTTGATGGTGATTTTGATTATCTCCTTGCCACCGGGTTGCTTGTCAAGCACAACCTATCTCCCCAAGACCTTGTTGCCCTCCTTGTCTTCCCTGGGCTCACCAATAATGATATTAGCTTTATTAGCAAATTCGGCAACCTCCGGCCGAATGAGTAGCTTCTTCCCCTCTAACTCCATGGTATTCATTGGAAAAGGTTGTTTATCAACTTGCATCTCAGAAAAGTTCAATCGTCCGTCATTAATGGCCGATTGTATCTGTCGTCGAAAAACATTGCAATCGTTAGTAGCATGAGAGAAAGAATTATGATACTTGCAATAAGCGCACCGCTTCAGCTCTTCAAACGGCGGTAAAGTATGAGATATTCTAATAATCTTGGCCTGCAGCAAAGCATCAAATATTCTATCACACTTAGCAATGTTAAAAGTAAACTTCATATCTTCATCACAATTCTTATGAATCCGTTTCAGATCATTGCAAGTAAATGGTTTGGCTTTAGATGGCCAAACAAATTCAGTAGAAAAAACGTCACCCTCATCGTCCGAGTGATCACTATCATATTCCACCATATTCATCTTTGGACGATCGGCTTTATATCTATGCACTTCTTTGAGGTCTTTGCTTCGGCTTTCCTGAGCCAAAGCCCTTTGTAAGACTTGGTTGATATTTAAGAACTCATAGCCTTCTAGCTTTTCTCTAATGGGAATTCTCAAACCACTCAGCACTAGGTCTGCCAAGTCTCTCTCGGTTATCACCAAACTAAAACACCGGTTTTTTGTTTCTCTAAATCTCTTGACGTAATCGGAGACCGATTCATCATGTTTCTGTTTAACCGATGTTAGATGTGACAATTTGAGTTCATTGTCGCCGCTATAAAAGTGATCATGAAACTTCTGCTCTAGCTGCGACCAAACCCGAATGGAACCATGTGGTAAAGAAGAAAACCATGAAAATGCGGTACCAGGTAATGATAGAGGAAATAAACGCACTTTCAACTCATTTAGTGAGCTTGCTTCACCTAATTGTGCCAAGTATTGGCTAACATGCTCCCATGTGGTTTTTGTGCCCTCTCCATTGAATTTGACAAAATCTGGAATCTTATATCCCGGAGGGCACTGGATGGCATCAAAGTACTCGGGGTACGGCTTTTGGTAAATCCGATTCCGAGGTAACTCAACTCCAAAATTCTCTCGAAGCATCTTAGCCATCTCCTCTCTAAGATTAGCTAGACCATCATCCATAGTGGACGATGCAACTTGTGGCAGCGGCATAGGAGGAGTAGGACTACTAGCAGTAGGTATGAACTGTGGCATGTATGCCGAACTATAGTTCGGTAATGGCCGAGTGGTTGTACCTGTAGGTAGGGTTTGGTTCGGCGTTGCCACCGAACCTGGCATGCTCATAATAGGATTAATGGGTGCAGTCACAATCTGATTTGTTTGAGTAGGATAATAAGTCATCGGCATGGGAGGCGCCGATGAGATAGGTAAAGCCAGATTAGGGTTTTGCACACTAGCAGCTACACCATCATTACCACTAGATGATTGAGATATATTTTTCTGAGCATTGGTATTTTCTATGAAAGTTTGATAGACCAGATTGTTACCATCAGCAATACGACTCTCAATCTCAGCCCACTGCTCAGGAGAAAAGGTAGTACTCATAGCGGGTTTAACCTGCTCGGCTTGAAGAGGAGGGAACTTGATTTCTTCAATCGGAGTGATGTTGCCTTGGCGATCCTTCTTGAATTTTGCAAGGAACTCCTGCAAATCCTTCTCTTCGTGCGCCTTCTTGTACTCCTCATAGACTTGGCGATGATCGGGCGATATCTCATCAAGACTAGGCTTAATGATGTTATCGGCGTCTACCTCAGATGGCTTGGGAAGATCGAACATGGTGGATGATGATGATTGATCTTCTGTCCCCAGCGGAGTCGCCAAAAAGTGTGTTGACACACGAACACGTCACGTGTACCCTCTACGCCGGGGGTGATGCACCGCAACTCACGTCGAAGGAGACCCGACCGACAGCGCGATACGCAAGATAGTCGACGGGCGCTTTTGCAGACCCGAAAACCCCACACCCCCGGGAGGGACCCCGTCAGGGAGTGGGGCGGCTATGGGCTGCCCTAGGTCGATTCGCTCGCCCCTAGAGCCTCAGGATTCGCAGCTCTCAAACACAAAGAACATCGAAGAACGAGAGAGAAAAACGATGGAGAGATAAAACGTAGATGAAAAAGTAGTATATTGATTTGTTCGATTGTGTGTTGTTCAATCGGCCGTCACCCCCAACATATATAAGAGGCGGATGGACTTCCCGTACAAGCAAATGATTTATCTAGGCTTTCCTTACAAGAAAATTACATCAATTCACGTCCTAGAGTCCTAGTTCTGGTCCCACTCGGATTCAGCCCGGATCTGGTCCAATCTTCTGTCTTGCTCCTTGCGTGGGCCGTGGAATCTGCATATGACTTCTGATGGAGACGGTTCAAATATCAATTTTGTGTGCTTCGATGAGGCCAACAATCCGTATGTTGATCACTTTTCCAAATAAGGCCATCTTGAATACTCCACGGGGTCATCTCTAATTTCGAGTCGGACTCGTTCATGTAGCTGACTGGACCGTTCGACTCTTGCAGCGTCTCTGCAGGTCGTATACTACGTCGGATGATGTTGACTCCAAAAGCAAAGTTGACCGTTTCGACATTACGAACAACTCCCGTGTTGAACACATTTTCATCCGAAGCTATCTAGACAAGTATTTTAACCCATCTTCAGCATCTGGTCGGATTGGCCTCGACAGTTTCTACTGTTCACGGCGGCAAGCTTTCCCGGCAAGGTTACTGTTCACGGCGGCAAGCTTTCACCGGCAAGCTTACTGTTCACAGCGGCAAACTCTCCTCCGGCAAGGTTACTGTTCACGGCGGCAAACTTTCCCCGGCAAGGTTACTGTTCACGGCGGCAAGCTTTCCCCGACAAGGTTTTTGTGGCAGTAAACGACCTCGGATGAAAATGTGCCCAAAAGCAAAGTTGACCGTTTTGACGAGACGAAAAACTTTCGTGTTGAATGTTTTCCGATTCGAGGCCATATTCTGGGACAAAACACTCACGCATTACATCAGACACTTGCCAAAACATGTCTGGTCTCCCGCGTCATATTTCGCCTCTTGACAGGGCTGTATTCAGATAGCTCTAACTTTTGCATACGAACTCGGATTGAGATGATTTTTATATCAAAATCGACCGATTCGACGAGACAAAGATAATTCATGTAGATCATTCCTTCATCCGAGGTTTTCCTGGAGGCGTAATTGACCAAAAAGTACTTAGAACACCTAAACATGACAATCTGAGTGTAGTTTTGGTCTTTGATATGATGCCGAATAATTATGGTCCAAACATCAAAGTTGTTCCATTTGGCAATGTGAAATTTCTTATTTAGAATATTTTGTCATTTGAGTCCATCTCCATTGCATTCTGCATTGTGCCAAAATCAGGTGTCAACAGGTGACCAAGTGCGCCAGGGCTGAGGAAGGGCGTCTCTCCCTCCTCGAGCTGCCTGCCGCAGACCCAGAAGAGAAGAAGCCCAAGGCCAAGGATGTGAAGCGCAAGGGGGCTGTCGTGCTCGCGGCAGAACCAGACACCAAGCGGGGCAGAGATCAGCCCGAGTCTTCCAAGGGCAGTCGGTACTGTGTGTACCACGACCTCCACACCCACAACACCAACGAATGTCAAGAGCTCCGAGCCGTGCAAGAAGGAAGGATCGGCCGTCGTCCCGACCGCGGTGACCGGGGCTACGGTCGAGGAGGAGGAAGGAACGCAGGACGCTGGGAAGACCGCGGCCCGCGCCAAGGGTGGCGCTATCGACCTCGCAAGGACCGCTGGCAAGACCCGCCTCGCACTGGAGGGATCAGCCTCGCGAGGATCGCCCGCAAGGCAATGCAGGCCTCCCTCCGCTGCCGCCACAGCCAAGGAGAAACGAGGACCGCCATCAGGACGAGGGGGCTGGGGGCTTCCAGGAGCCGCGCGCGATCGCCTGTATCCTGGGCGGGGCTCAAGCCCCAGCCTCTCAGCGCATCTTCAAGCAGTTCGCCCACGAAGTAAATGCAGTCCTCCCCAAGCTCGAAGCCACGCGCCCTCTCAGGTGGTCGGCGTGCGCCATCACGTTCAGCTCAGCGGATCAGCTCAAGTGTGCGGCCACAGCCGGAGTCCTCCCGATGCTTTGTTCCCCAATCATCAGCAACGTGCTGGTCACCAGGACCCTCATCGATGGCGGGGCAGGGCTCAACGTCCTGTCCGTGGAAACATTCAACAATCTCCAAGTGCCCTGGAACCAGCTTCAGCCGACCAAGCCTTTCTCCGGAGTCACCGACGGCTCCACGGTCCCGATTGGGCAGGTCCGCCTCCCTGTCACCTTCGGGGCACGCGACAACTACCGCACCGAACTCATCGACTTCGACGTTGCTCATATTCGCCTGCCGTACAACGCCATCCTTGGGTACCCAGCGCTGGCCAAGTTCATGGCCGTAACTCACCATGGCTACAACGTCCTCAAGATGCCAGGAAGTGGCGGAGTCATCACGGTGCCCTGTGAAGAGAAGGACGCGGTGTGTTCCCTGGAACGAGCCTTTCAGGCCGCATCACTGGACGACCCGGATCGCGGAAGCAGGAGGCTTCCCGAGACCACCCCCAAGAAGAAGAAGACATCGTCCGGCCCGGCCCCTCAGGGCCCGCGCCTGCCCAGGGGGAACCTCCTTCCATCGCATAGGAAAGCGCGCCCGGCGCCCTCCTCAGGCAGGGCTCGGGGGCTCTCCCCTGGAGGGCCACCGACCTGGCTAAGGTCACGAGGGAGGCGCTTGGGCACCACATGGAGGCGTGTTTCGAAGCACGTTTCCCTCAAGGAGTAAGGCAAGGAGGGCCAGACCCTCAGGAGTTCGTCAGCAAGGCCATTCAGGAGCTACAGGAGTCAAGAGTCATGAGAGGCGTCCGCCGCCTACCAGCTGTGGCTCCCCATCCAGGCGAGGATGGTGGGCTGCGCGTCTGCATCGACATACCAGGGCTCAATCGAGTCGCCTCTCTGGAGCGCCTCTGGCCCTCGCGAGTGGGGCGTTGCGAAGGTCCACCCCACAGCTACATTCGCATGCCTTACGGCTTGCCGAAGGCAGCTGCCACATACCAGCGCCTCATGAGGGGCATCACGGAGGCTCAAGAGGCCAGGTGTTCCACAGCCTTGGCGGAGATGGAGATGGTCCGCGAGGAGCCACCAGCGCCTCCGGAGCCTCCCGAGGCCCCTGGGCCTGGGGGCTCGTGAGGATCGGCTTCCGCAGCCCACCGAGTCTGCTACATCAACACTCATTCGTCCTCAACATCATTAGGTGACATCTTTCAAGTTTCATTTCCAGCTGGGAGCGCCCCCCAGGGCTGCATTATTCCCAGGCCGCGTGGGTCCGTCCCTACGGCATGTATCCCTTTCATTTCATGTTGTTAGCTTACTTTGTTGGGGGCGCCCCTCGGGCTGCATCATCCCCAAGTCGCTTGGGCCTGACCCAGTGATGTCCGCCTTCCCAGCATCTATTTAAATGAATCTACTCCTTCGCGGCTAATGTGTTTGACCTAGTTGCCCGCTCAACTGACGCCAACTGACGGAGCTGCTCCCAAAATGGCACGACGCTTGCGCATGGGTCCGTCCCTGCAACGCCGACAAACCTGAATGGCTGAGCTCTGGCCGCGGCAGCCCCGCATGGCGCCACCTCGTCAAGCCTTAAGTGCCTCATCGCCCCTCGGAAGCAACCAACAGCTGACTGTCAATTGTCATGGCAACCCCTCGTTCTTTCTATGATGGGTCTTCAGGATCTCCTAAAGGAGCTGCATCAGGCGAGGCCCTTGCGGTGCCTCCTTCACTCTCATCCGCGCGAACTGCTTGCACATTAAAGGGGGGGTGCCCGAGCATCGCGACTCAGGGATCCTACTGGCTCTCTAGCCCTCATCCTCTGGCCTTGTCCACGGCATCGCGACCTGGCATACCAGCGACGGCTGAGACTCGCTCGAGGGCCGGGACCCGAGGACGTAGAGCAGAAAGGGGAGCAAAGGCGAGAGGGGAGGGACATGCGAGGACCTCGCCAAGCAACCTCATGCCTGCCGATGCACGGACCCGGCGACACACCAGGGAGAGGTCCTTGATTCTCAAGATAAGTCACCACCCGGAAGCACCAACTACCGTGGCACCGTCCCCGCACCTAATGCAATCTCGTGTTAGCGACGCCGCTCTCCTTTCTCACCGAACGATGGCTGCTTGAGCGCCAAAGGGGACCTCCTGAGCATCGCGACTCAGGGGCTCTTACCGGACCCCGGGTCGCTCACCTCCTGGCCTTGACCACGGCATCGCGACCTGGCATACCAGCGACGGCTGAAGCCGCCTTGGGACTGGGACCTGTCGGCGCAGAGCACCAAGCCCTCGTGAGGTTCGAAAGGGAGAACTGAGCTAAGACGGAATGAGCAACTCGCACAATTCTACGACAAGGGTTATATTAACAAATAGGATCACAGGAACCTTACAAGCCCCCACGGGACGCGTCTTTGATTCCTCGCAGGGAACATATCCTAAAAGGGCGCTAACTACACGCGCCCCTGCAAAAGACACCATCATCAACAGTGGGCCGTCAAGCACCGGCGCCAACCCCATCCAGATCAGAGTCGGCAACGGCCTGACGAACCCGCCCTGCTCCAGGAGCGGCGCCGGCTCGGGGGCTCGTAGCTGTCGTCGCTTGTCTCCGGAGTCGCGAAGAGCTCACCGGAGTCGCTGGATCCTCCGACGCCTCCGCCGCCTGAGGAGCCACCAAGGGAGCGGTCGGCGGGCCCAATCCTCGCCGTAGCAGGGTCCCGACCACCTCTCCCGGGGCAGCACTCCAGCCGGTGCCCGTTCGCATCAAAGACCTTGAAGAACATCACCGAAGCACCGTCGTACTCCAAGTGGATCGCGAAGGCGCCTCTTGTCCTGCAAACCCGGGCGATTTCGCCCCAGCCTCGAGTCATGAAGACCTCGCCCGGGGCAACGACCGCGACCTCTGACTCGGTCGCGAGGGTGCTGCAGCCAAAGCTACAGGAGTTCTCCCTGTGGGATGATGGAGGCGAAGAAGGGAGGAAGGAAAATCCAAGACTGAGGAGGCATGGCGGCGTGGAGCACGAACTCTCGGGAGGATCCCTCGGTGTGGACCCCAGGAGGGACGACCCACACCTTCGTGACCCGTCGGCGCCGGCGGCGACGCCGCCCGTGGCGATCGGCATCGACTCCTTCAGAGCCCTCGATGTGGGCGTACAAGGGAAGCGGGAACCCGGGCGGTGGCCGCTCGCACCAGGGCCTCGACACCACCTGATGGTCCCCCTCGTCCCGGCGGCAGAGGGTGAGCCGTTTCTTCGGCAGGAGCGGGTCTGGTTCCTCTCGGGGAGCCTTTCCCTTCTCTGCCGCCGAGAACTGGCGGATCGGAGCCATCGAGCAAGACAGAGCAAGGACCGGGAAGAAGGAGAAGCAAGAAGAGATGGACTGGAAGGGCGCGTGCCCTTCCGTACTTATGGCCGGCGAAGGCCAACCGCCGACCTCCACGATCGCAGGTAATCATGACCCGCTTTGCATGCAGGGACTTGTCCAATCCGTGCAGTTGCCGAGGCGTCGTGGGGAAGTGGAGGCGCTCACATCCAATCAACCACCACGCGGCGCCCCATGGCCGCAGGCTGTTAGGGCCCGCGGCGCTTCGCCCTTGCCCTTTCGCCTCCCTACACGGCCAAGTCCGGGCGCGTCTTGGGCCTGGGGGCTACTGTCGGCGTTCTGGGAACCGGGGTCCCCAGACTTGCCTGCCTGCGGCCTGCGGCGTGGCTCAAAGGGGGGCCCAGCATGGCCCATCTTCATCAACACAGACCCAAGACCCTCGCGAGGGGCCAAGCCTCGCGGGGCGGATGACACGGAGCTTCCTCAGGAACGGCCTCATCAGGCTGGCTCGCGAGGAGGCGGAGAGATCAAGGCGGGGTACCTCACGAGGTGCCCGTGACGCAAGCCATGACGACCAAGGGCGCCAGGCGGGCGACAGCCCGCGCAGTGTCCTCCTTTCCTCTTTGGTGCAAAGGGAGCAAGCGCAGGCGAGAGCATCAAGCAAATGCACCCGTTTCGGTGCAACGAGACCAAGACCAGCCCAACGGCAGGGAGGAAGTCATTGTGGAGCCCAAGCCAGCGTCACCACCAGAGCCTTTGGCAGGCGAGGACCAACTTTAGTCAGGATAAGTGTACCAGATGTTCCCCTTCAAAATGGCCAATTGTTGGCGCCCTTCCCGCTCAATATTTGGGAAGAGCCCCAGGGCCTTTGCCTATAAATAGGACTAGCCACCCCCAGGGTAGAAGGGAGGAGCGATCAGCAATCAGAGGATCGACCAATCCAGAAACAAGCTGGGATCGGACCGAGTAGCATCACACAGAGATAGAGAGAAGGGTGACTGAACTCCTCCTAGCAGTTCATCGCCCCGGCCAAGAACAGACCCTCGCGAGGCTGTTCTTCCTTGTATTGCTCATCATCATCAGCCCAAGAGGCAATCCACCACACCACAAACTAGAGTAGGGTATTACACCACAATGGTGGACCGAACTAGTATAAACCCTGTGTCTCTTGTGCTGTTCTTTCCATAGCTTAGATCTTAGCGAGGCGGTGGGGTGCAGGTAGGTAGAAGGCAAAATCTCTGCGCGCACCCCAGTGTTCGAACCTCAAGGGTCTGCCGGAACCTGAAATCCGACAGTTGCATAATCTCATAGTCAGAGGAATATGTATAAGTCGTGAAGGAAGCAATAGCAATAAAACTAAACGATCATATTGCTAAGTTAACTGATGGGTCTTGTCCATCACATCATTCTCTAATGATGTGATCCCGTTCATCAAATGACAACACATGTCTATGGTCAGGAAACTTAACCATCTTAGATTAACGAGCTAGTCAAGTAGAGGCGTACTAGGGACACTATGTTTTGTCTATGTATTCACACATGTACTAAGTTTCCGGTTAATACAATTCTAGCATGAATAATAAACATTTATCATGATATAAGGAAATACAAATAACAACTTTATTATTGCCTCTAGGGCATATTTTCTTCATTGACAGCCCGTTTATCGCATTGGGTACAAGTTGTTTGACTGTTTGTGCAGGTATTCGGTGATTTGTGCATTGTCTCCTACTGGATTGATACCTTGGTTCTCAAACTGAGGGAAATACTTATCTCTACTTTGCTGCATCACCCTTTCCTCTTCAAGGGAAAAACCAACGCAAGCTCAAGAAGTAGCGGCACTCCATTCACCGAGGTGGGCTGCTACGCGTGCAAATTGGCGGCAACAGTGGCTGCGGATCTGGTGCAGACCCCGCCCAGATCCATCTCGGTGTGGCCTTGACCGACCGGTGGCGCGAGGAGGGACCGGTGAGGGGCGGTTGGAGGCTCCCTGCTGGCATGCTGACGACAACTTTCATCTTCACGGGGAGGTTCCGTACGGTGCCAGTCAACGACGAGATCGGGGGAACGCGACTTCCGATGAAAGCTGCGCCGACTATGGTCATGGCGGATGATGGCGGCGTCTATGACATTGTTCCCTTCTTGGGGCGCTCCGGGGGGAACCCTAGATCTTGGTATTACCGGATCGGACGATGACGACATCTTCGATGCCGCTCTCCCTCTTGTGGGCATCGTTTTGGAGCAGGTGCTGACTGGAAGGGCCCACTGGTGGAGCGGGGTTTTATCCTCTGCATCGATGACGGCGGATCTCGGCGGCTGGCGCAGTGGAGTCTCGGCGCCCGATGTGGGTTGACGGACTCACGCAGGAGGACGACGCTGTTTGGCGTCGTGGCGGCATTGATGGCAATCCGGTAAGGTCGATGCATCAGTTCCTGTTTTGAAGATGGATAGGTGGAAGACGGCAGTGGGCGCCTCTATGAGTGTGCCAGACCAGTATGTGTCCAAGACACGGCATTGTGTCTTTGTTGGGGCCTCCAACTTTAAATGTTAGTATTTGGTGTGAAGTATGTTTGGTATTCGGCTCGTATTTTCAGTACTGTAAGGTGCTATACAAACGGTTTTTAACCCCTTTCCGCGATGGCATTTGGAACCGTCGTCAAGTGAGTGTGGGCGATAGGGGGTCCTTCCCACACGACCCAGAAACCATCGGGGATGGGCGAGCGGCTACTGACGATCGCCATAGAATAAACGCATGAGAAGCTGTCCCAGTCCCACACGTTACATCTCGACGTTACGTTTCTGATCAGAGAGACATCCCAAACGATTACGCCGCTATAGTCGTGTGAAAAAGGTGGACATCAACATTTAATCTGCCGATATGTTTGTGATAGGTATGTTATCGCACATGGTTCAAGAATGTAAAATATGTGTGGTGCCTCTACTAACGCCAACGTGTCCATTTTTATAACTATGTGCGATTGGTATTCCTATCACACACGCACACTAGTTTGAAATGTTTGTCGTATTACCATGAATCACACACGCGTATGAGACGAAACCGTGTGTGCGTCCATCGGGCATCGCAAACGTTTCACGTCAAAGAACCGTCTGTTCTCTCTTTTTCATCGCACATGCTGTTTTCTTTCTAACCGTGTGCATATTTTTTTCGCTCCTGTATATTATTATTATTTCCTGTAATTTATTATTCAAACTGGAAATTTTGAAATATGAAACGTGCAATTCAAATTCTTAGCACAATGGTTCAACAACGAATCCATAATTAAAATTGTCACTACAATATGGTCAGTAATTACAGTATTAGATAGCAATTAACTATGATGAACCACAATACAGTCGGTAAAGGTGAAGAGACAAGTGAATCATTTTGACTGCCGATGGTGTTGAAGAAGCAGAATGCCCATAATGTGCCTTCTTGCATGCTATAGGCATGAACAATGTTTGTCCAACCCCTTGTGACGATCGCCTGCCCATCCTTCACCGCCTTCAGGAAGACTTCTAGAGCATTATCATGGTAGCATGAATTATATACTTTAACCTTAGTTGCCTCCACTCCGGTCATGTAGTTTGTAAGGTAATCATCATTAAATAGCTTTGGAACCCACTGAAAAGAGAAAAACATCAGATACTGAGGTCTAATAGAGTAACTTATTTTGGCAGGGAGAAAAGGCAACACATTACTTACCATCCTAAAGTTCAATGTTGTCTTGGACAAAGTGTAAATAAGGAGCTTAATTCTCATTACCCATTTCTTTCGCCTAACAATATTTCTTAGTTTCCTCACTTAACGCTTGTTCATGAATATATCATTGCCCCATACGCAAAAGGGATCGAAGCATGGATAAGTACCACTCATATATGTACCTACAAGCAACCAGTAAATATTAGAAGCTAAACTAAGATTACACAAATGATGTAAAATACAACTACCTATGTTCCTAAGTACAAGTACTTTTAGAGATTTCAATATGACCTACATACAGATGTATATAGAATTATAGATATAGTTTAGATTAGAATCTAGATTCACTCATTTTGCTCTTTAAGAATAGATGGTGTATAAGACATGGGATGCAGCTAACCTCGACGGCAAACAACAACATCGCCCATTGTAGCCCTGTGTAAGTACATGGACAGCCAGTGTTAACTACAACGGGGTTAACATCCACCAAAAATAGCAAATGGTAATAAAACGGTAGCATCTGTAGTGATATCTTCATTGCGAAAGAGTAGCACGGTAGCAAAGGGACGGATTAAAAATGGATACAACAGTTAATTGTAACAGGCTTAACAACATCCTAATTCATGTTTTGTAAGTTTGTAGCCATTGAAATACAACTGTTTAAAAATGGATACAACTGTTAATTGCAACATGCTTAATGGCTGTTGAAACCGGTGTTGGGGAACATAGCAGAAATTTAAAATTTTCTACGCAACACCAAGATCAATCTATGGAGTAATCTAGCAATGAGGGAAGGAGAGTGCATCTACATACCCTTGTAGATCGCTAAGCGGAAGCGTTCAAGTGAACGGGGTTGATGGAGTCATACTCGTCGTGATCCAAATCACCGATGATCCTAGTGCCGAACGGACGGCACCTCCGCGTTCAACACACGTACAGCCCGGGGACGTCTCCTCCTTCTTGATCCAGCAAGGGGAGAGGAGAAGTTGAGGGAAAACTCCAACAGCACGACGGCATGGTGGTGATGGAGCTCGTGGTTCTCCGGCAGGGCTTCGCCAAGCACTACGGAGGAAGACGAGGTGTTGGAGGAGGGAGAGGGCTGCGCCAGGGGAAGGGTGCGGCTTCCCTCTCTCTTCCTCACTATATATAGGGGCAAGGGAGGAGGGGGAGGCGCCCTAGGGTTCCCTAGGGGAGGGGCGGCAGCCACAGGGGAAACCCTAGATGGGTTTGGGCGCCCCCACCCCCTAGGAAACTTGCCCCCCAAGCCGGGAGGGGCGGCTGCCCTAGGGGTGGCGCCCCCACCTCTCTGGTTACGTGAGATGGGGTTGGGAGGGGCGCTCAGCCCCTTAGTGGGCTGATGTGCCCTCTCCCCTTGGCCCATAAGGCCCCCGAACGCTTGCCGGGGCCTCCGAAACCCCTTTCGGACACGCTGGTCATCACCTGGTACCCCCAGAACAATTCCGGACTCCAATACCCTTCATCCAATATACCGATCTTCACCTTCGGACCATTCCGGAGCTCCTCGTCATGTCCAGGATCTCATCCGGGACTCCGAACAACCTTCGGTAACCACATACTATTTCCCATAACAACTCTAGCGTCACCGAACCTTAAGTGTGTAGACCCTACGGGTTCGGGAACCATGCAGACCTGACCGAGACAACTCTCCGGCCAATAACCAACAGCGGGATCTAGATACCCATGTTGGCTCCCACATATTCCACGATGATCTCATCGGATGAACCACGATGTCGAGGATTCAATCAATCCCGTATTCAATTCCCTTTGTCTAGCGGTATTGCACTTGCCCGAGATTCGATCATCGGTATCTCGATACCTTGTTCAATCTTGTTACCGGCAAGTCTCTTTACTCGTTCCGTAACACATCATCCCGTGATCAACTCCTTGGTCACATTGCGCATATGATGATGTCCTACCGAGTGGGCCCAAAGATACCTCTCCGTTACACGGAGTGACAAATCCCAGTCTCGATTCGTGCCAACCCAACAGACACTTTCGGAGATACCTGTAGTGTACCTTTATAGCCACCCAGTTACGTTGTGACATTTGGTACACCCAAAGCATTCCTACGGTATCCGGGAGTTGCACAATCTCATGGTCTAAGGAAATGATACTTGACATTAGAAAAGCTTTAGCATATGAACTACACGATCTTTGTGCTAGGCTTAGGATTGGGTCTTGTCCATCACATCATTCTCCTAATGATGTGATCCCGTTATCAACGACATCCAATGTCCATGGTCAGGAAACCGTAACCATCTATTGATCAACGAGCTAGTCAACTAGAGGCTTACTAGGACACGGTGTTGTCTATGTATCCACACATGTATCTGAGTTTCCTATCAATACAATTCTAGCATGGATAATAAACGATTATCATGAACAAGGAAATATAATAATAACTAATTTATTATTGCCTCTAGGGCATATTTCCAACAGTCTCCCACTTGCACTAGAGTCAATAATCCAGTTCACATCGCTATGTGATTAACACTCAAGGTCACATCCCCATGTGACTAACACCCAAAGAGTTCTGGGTTTGATCATGTTATGCTTGTGAGAGATGTGATAGTCAACGGGTCTTGAACCTTTCAGATCCGTGTGTGCTTTACAAATCTCTATGTCATCTTGTAGATGCAGCTACCACGCTCTATTTGGAGCTATTCCAAATAACTGTTCTACTATACAAATCTGGTTTACTACTAAGAATAATCTGGATTAGTGTCAAAGTTTGCATCGGCGTAACCCTTTACAATGAACTCTTTTACCACCTCCATAATCGAGAAAAATATCCTTATTCCTCTAAGGATAATTTTGGACTGCTATCTGGTGACCTACTCCTAGATCACCTTTGTACCCTCTTGCCAGATATGTAGCAAGGCACACATCAGGTGCGGTACTCAGCATGGCATACTGTATAGAGCCTATGACAAAAGCATAGGGGACGACCTTCATCCTTCCTCTTTCTTCTGCCGTGGTCGAGCTTTAAGTCTTAACTTCATACCTTACAACTCAGGCAAGAACTCCTTCTTTGACTGATCCATCTTGAACACCTTCAAGATCATGTTAAGGTATGTGCTCATTTGAAAAGTACCATTAAGCGTTTTGATCTATCCTTATAGATCTTGATGCTCAATGTTCAAGTAGCTTAATCCAGGTTTTCCATTGAAAAACACTTTTCAAATAACCCTATATGCTTTCCAGAAATTCTACATCATTTCTGATCAACAATATGTCAACAACATATACTCATCAGAAATTCTATAGTGCTCCCACTCACTTCTTTGGAAATACAAGTTTCTCATAAACTTTGTATAAACCCAAAATCTTTGATCATCTCATCAAAGTGTACATTCCAACTCCGAGATGCTTACTCCAGTCCTTAGAAGGATTGCTGGAGCTTTGCATACTTGTTAGCATCTTTCAGGATCGACAAAATCTTCTGGTTGTATCACATACAACCTATCCTCAAGAACAAGGAAACAATATTTTGACATCCTATCTGCAAGATTTCATAAATAATGCAGTACCTGCTAATTCCAACAGACTCTTAGCATCGCTACGAGTGAGAAAGTCTCATCGTAGTCAACTCCTTGAACTTGTCGGGAAACATCTTAACGACAAGTCGAGCTTTCTTAATGGTGACATTTACCATCATTGTCCATCTTCCTTTTAAAATCCATCTGTACTCAACAGCCTCACGACCATCGAGCCGTTCTGCCAAAGTCTACACTTTGTTTTCATACATGGATCCTCTCTCGGATTTTATGGCCTCGAGCCATTCATCGGAATCCGGGCCCACCATCGCTTCTCCATAGCTCGTAGGTTCATTGTTGTCTAGCAACATGACTTCCAAGACAAGATTACGTACAACTCTGAAGTAGTACGCATCCTTGTCGTCCTACGAGGTTTGGGAGTGACTTGATCCGAAGTTTCATGATCACTATCATAAGCTTCCACTTCAATTGGTGTAGGTGCCACAGGAACAACTCTTTGTGCCCTGCTGTACACTAGTTGAAGTGACGGTTCAATAACCTCATCAAGTCTCCACCATCCTCCCACTCAATTCTTTCGAGAGAAACTTTTCCTCGGGAAAGGACCCGATTCTAGAAACAATCCCTATTGCTTTCGGATCTGAGACAGGAGGTATACCCAACTGTTTTAGGTATTCTATGAAGATGCATTCATCCGCTTTGGGTTCGAGCCTAAAACTTTTCACATAAGCGTCGTAGCCCCAAACTTTTAAGAAACGGCAGTTTAGGTTTCTCTAAACCATATGGTGTTGTCTCAACGGAATTGTGTGGTGCCCTATTTAAAGTGAATGCGGTTGTCTCTAATGCCTAACCCATGAACGATAGTGGTAATTCGATAAGAGACATCATGGTATGCATCATATCCAATAGGGTGCAGTTATGATGTTCGGACACACCATCACACTATGGTGTTCCAGGCGGTACTAGTCATGAAACAATTTCCACAATGTCTCAATTGTGTACCAAACTTGCAACTCAGATATTCATATCTATGATCATATCATAGATATTTTATCCTCTTGTCACGACGATCTTCAACTTCATTCTGAAATTACTTGAACCATTCAACAATTCAGACTTGTGTTTCATCAAGTAAATATGTTCAGTATCTACTCAAATCATCTGTAAAGTAAGAGCATAACGATATCCACTGCGTGCCTCAACACTCATTGGACTGCACACATCAAAATGTGTTACTTCCAACAAGTTGCTTTCTTGTTCCATTTTACTGAAACCGAAGCTTTCAGTCATCTTGCCCATGTGGTATGATTTGCATGTCTCAAGCAATTCAAAATCAAGTGAGTCCAAACGGTCCATCTGCATGGAGTTTCTTCATGCGTATATACCAATAGACATGGTTCACATGTCTCAATCCTTTTCAAAAAATGAGTGAGTCCAAAGATCCATCAAGATGGAGCTTCTTCATGCGTTTTATACCAATATGACTTACATGGCAGTGCCACAAGTAGGTGGTACTATCATTACTATCTTATATCTTTTGGCATGAACATGTGTATCACTATGATCGAGATTCAATAAACCTTCATTTTAGGTGCAAGACCATTGAAGGTATTATTCAAATAAATAGAGTAACCATTATTCTCCTTAAATGAATAACCGTATTGCGATAGACATAATCCAATCATGTCTATGCTCAACGCAAACACCAAATAACAATTATTTAGGTTTAACACCAATCTCGATGGTAGAGGGAGCGTGCGATGCTTGATCATATAAACCTTGGATACACTTCCAACATATCTTGTCAGCTCACCTTTAGCTAGTCTCCGTTTATTCCGTAGCTTTTATTTCAAGTTACTAACACTCAGCAACCAAACCAGTATCTAATACCTTGATGCTACTAGGAGTACTAGTAAAGTACACATTCACATAATGTATATCCAATATACTTCTATCGACAACATTCTCATCTACCAAGTATCTAGGGTAATTCTGCTCTAGTGGTTGTTCTTCTTATTACAGAAGCACTCAGTCTCGGGTTTGGGTTCAACCTTGGGTTTCTCCACTAGAGTAGCAGCTGATTTGCCGTTTCATGAAGTATCCCTTCTTGCCCTTGCCCTTCTTGAAACTAGTGGTTTCACTAACCATCAATAATTAATGCTCCTTCTTGATTTCTACTTTCGCGGTGTCACACATCGTGAATATTTCAAGGATCATCATATCTATCCCTGATATGTTGTAGTTCATCACGAAGCTCTAGCAGCTTGGTGGCAATGACTTTGGAAAAACATCACTAACTTACCTGGAAGATCAACTCCCACTCGATTCAAGTGATTGTTGTACTCAGACAATCTGAGCACAAGCTCAACGATTGAGCTTTTCTCCCTTAGTTTGTAGGCTAAGAAAATCGTCGGAGGTCTTATACCTCTTGACGTGGGCACGAGCCTGAAATCCCAATTTCAGCCCTCGAAACATCTCATATGTTCCGCGACATTTCAGAAATGTCTTCGGTGCCTCAACTCTAAACCATTTAACATTATCGAACTATCATGTAGTCATCAAAACGTGTATGTCAGATGTTCGCAACATCCACAGACGACGTTTGGGGTTCAGCACACTGAGCGGTGCATTAAGGACATAAGCTTTCTACTGTCCGCATAATCGCTACTGTCAACTTTCAACTATATTTTCTCTAGGAACATATCTAAACAGTGGAACTAAAGCGCGAGCTTACGACATAATTTGCAAAGATCTTTTGACTATGTTCAGGATAATTAAGTTCATCTTATGGACTCCCACTCAGATAGACATCCCTCTAGTCATCTAAGTGATTACATGATCCGAGTCAACTAGGCCGTGTCCGATCATCACGTGAGACGAACTAGTCATCATCGGTGAACATCTTCATGTTGATCGTATCTACCATACGACTCATGCTCGACCTTTCGGTCTCTTGTGTTCCGAGGCCATGTCTGTACATGCTAGGCTCGTCAAGTCAACCTAAGTGTTTCGCGTGTGTAAATCTGTCTTACACCCGTTGTATGTGAACGTTAGAATCTATCACACCCGATCATCACGTGGTGCTTCGAAACGATGAACTTTCGCAACGGTGCACAGTTAGGGAGAACACTTTCTTGAAATTTTAATGAGGGATCATCTTATTTACTACCGTCGTTCTAAGCAAATAAGATGCAAAAACATGATAAACATCACATGCAATCAAATAGTGACATGATATGGCCATCATCACTTTGCTCCTTTTGATCTCCATCTTCGGGGCTCCATGATCATCATCGTCACCGGCGTGACACCATGATCTCCATCATCATGATCTCCATCATCGTGTCTCCATGAAGTTGTCTCGCCAACTTATTACTTCTACTACTATGGCTATCGGTTAGCAATAAAGTAAAGTAATTACATGACGTTTATGTTGACACGCAGGTCATAAATAAATTAAGACAACTCCTATGGCTCCTGCCGGTTGTCATACTCATCGACATGCAAGTCGTGATTCCTATTACAAGAACATGATCAATCTCATACATCACATATATCATTCATCACATCCTTTTGGCCATATCACATCACATGGTGTAGGATCAGAAGTATGTCTAGAGGGGGGTGATTAGACTACTTGACCAAATAAAAACTTAACCTTTTCCCAATTTTAGTTCTTGGCAGATTTTAGCAACTTTAGGACAAGTCAAGCAATCATCACACAATTCAAGCAAGCATGCAAAGAGTATATAGGCAGCGGAAAGTAAAGCATGCAACTTGCAAGAATGTAAAGGGAAGGGTTTGGAGAATTCAAACGCTATTGGAGACACGAATGTTTTTCCCGTGGTTCGGATAGGTGGTGCTATCCTGCATCCACGTTAGTGGAGACTTCAACCCACGAAGGGTAATGGTTGCGCGAGTCCACGGAGGGCTCCACCCACGAAGGGTCCATGAAGTAGCAACCTTGTCTATCCCACCATGGCCATCGCCCAGGAAGGACTTGCCTCACTACCGGTAGATCTTCACGAAGTAGGCGATCTCCTTGCCCTTACAAACTCCTTGGTTCAACTCCACAATCTTGTCGGAGGCTCCCAAGTGACACCTAGCCAATCTAGGAGACACCACTCTCCAAGAAGTAACAAATGGTGTGTTGATGATGAACTCCTTGATCTTGTGCTTCAAATGATAGTCTCCCCAACACTCAACTCTCTCTCACATGATTTGGATTTGGTGGAAAGAAGATTTGAGTGGAAAGCAACTTGGGGAAGGCTAAAGATCAAGATTCATATGGTAGGAATGGAATATCTTGGTCTCAACACATGAGTAGGTGGTTCTCTCTCAGAACATATGAGTCGGAAGTGTAGATGTGTTCTGATGGCTCTCTCCACGAATGAAGAGGAGGTGGAGGGGTATATATAGCCTCCACTTAAAATCCAACCGTTACACTCAATTTACCAATCTCGGTGGGACCGAATCAACAAACTCGGTCGGACCGAAAAGGTAAACCTAGTGACCGTTAGAGTTTTTCGGTGGGGCTGACATGCATCTCGATAGGACCGATATGGTTAGGGTTTGGGCATAACGTAATCTCGGTGAGACCGATTACACAAACTCGGTGAGACCGATTTGGTAATTAGTTAACCAAAGAGTTGGTCAAGCAAACTCGGTGGGACTGATTTGCTCTTTCGGTGAGACCGAAAAGTTACAAAAGGGAAACAGAGAGTTTGCATTGCAATCTCGGTGGGACCGATCCGCTCTTTCGGTGAGACCGAAAAATTACGAAAAGGAAACAAAGAGATTGCAATCCCATCTTGGTGAGACCGAGATCACTATCGGTGAAACCGATTTGCTAGGGTTTTGGCAGTGGCTTATGACATATGAAGACTCGGTGGCGCCGGATAGAAAGAATCGGTATTACCGAGTTTGGCTTAGGGTTTAGGTCATATGTGGACATGGGAAAGTAGTTGAGGATTTTGGAGCATATTATTAAGCACATAAGGCAAAGAGCTCATTAAGCAACACCTCATCCCTCCTTGATAGTATTGGCTTTTCCTATGGACTCAATGTGATCTTGGATCACTAAAATGTAAAATGAAGAGTCTTGAGCTTTTGAGCTTGTGCCAATCCTTTGTCCTTAGTATTTTGAGGGTTCCACTTTCACCATTCATGCCATGCCAATCATTGAGCTTTCCTGAAATAGTTATCTTGGAATATCATTAGCTCAATGAGCTATATGTTGTTATGAATTACCAAAACCACCTAGGGATAGTTGCACTTTTAATCTCCCCCTTTTTCGTAATTGATGACAACATATAGATCAAAGCTTCGACAAATGATAATAAGAATGAATTACATCGTCGCTTTGAGAAGTATGTGATAAGAAAGATCTCCCCTAAATTTGTGCATATTTAAAATTTGCTTTGGACTGCAAATGCACAAGAAGTTAGAATTATGGGTTACTCTTCCATGTCACATACATCTTGGTGGAGCGCTCAAAATGATTAATAATGAAATACATGCACTCATCACCAAGGCAAAGTGAATGATCACATAAGATAGATAAGATATATCAAGCATGCATAAGTGTAGCTTATGATCAAACACATGATCATCAATGTCTCACAAGCATATCAAAGTATCTCAACCAAAAGCAAACAATGTCTTAAGGACCACCAAATAAAAGCAAGAGAGAATAAAAGCAACACTCTCTCTCGAAGCCTATGATCTATACATTTTTCTCCCCCTTTGGCAACAAGTTACCAAAAAGTTCCTAGAAAATGCATAGTGCTAGATCGACACTCAGGCTTGATCTTCAGGTGGTGGTGGAGTCTGGATCACTCCAAGGACGAAGGCTTCCGTAGATGCTGTTGGAGTTGGAGCTGAAGTGGATGCTGGAGCAGGTTGGGTTGGTGCTGTGGCTGGTGCTGAGGCGGTTGCTCTTGTGTCAGGAACTGGCACTGCAGATGACCTTGGACCTCGTGGCACTCTGGCAAATGCATCTGTGGTTGTCTTCCCTCTCCTCTCCTGCATGTCATCTTGGAGTTGCTCCATTGCAGTCTAAATCTCTGTCACCTTGATATCCAAGTCATAGAACTTATGTTCTACGATTCTCTCTAAGCTTGCCTGGTTCTGAGTTAGGTTGGACAAACCTTTCTCAATTCGCAGGGTGGATGCAATCAGGTAACTAAGCTGCTCTTGCTTGGTTTTCAAGAAGTATTCAGATGCCTCCTCTTGAGTTGGCATCCTTGCAGCTTTCTCCTTCCTTGCCTTCTCCTTCTGTGCTTGTGCATGGGATGAAGATGGTTCGTCTTTGTTCATCACAACCTCATTGTCTTCAAAATCAGGATGAATAGGCAGATGTTCCTTATCCAAAAGATATATGCCAGTGCCCATCTTGGAGTTGATCAGTTCCTGGATCTGAGGGGCATATCCACAACTC
Organism: Aegilops umbellulata; assembly: GCA_032464435.1. NCBI lineage: Eukaryota > Viridiplantae > Streptophyta > Magnoliopsida > Poales > Poaceae > Aegilops > Aegilops umbellulata. Next base: position 91,269,385 of record CP136055.1, read on the forward strand.
CTCTTCTGGTCTGCTGCAGTCCTCTTGATTGTTTCTATCATAAGGCTCATGACTTTGAACTTCTGAGGCACATCAAAGATATGAAGCAAATTGATTGCATGGCCTCTGATCATCTTGTGATCACCTGACTTGGGCAACAGAGTGTGCCTTAAGATCCAATTGATGGTTGGCAATCCTGACAGAAGATAGTGTACAGATCCATACTTGAAAGTTTCAAGTGCCTTGTCAGGGATCTCTTTGTACATGTTGATCATGGAGTTGTGGTCCATCTTCTTCTTGGAATAGACATCCAAGTCATCTTCATTTTCCTCTGGGGCATTGATCAACTTTTCCCATTCCTCAACAGTTGAGTGGTACCTTGTACCTTCAGACATCCATGTGATCCTTCCATCTGGGTAAAAGTGTGATGTGGAGTAGAACTGCATGATAAGTTCCTCATTCCACTTTGTGAGCTTTTGCCCAACAAAGTCTGCTACTCCACACGCCTTAAAGTTGTCCTGCACTCCAGGGTAGTGCTCTTCGTTGTCCTTGATGTATTGCCAATCGACCCATCTCATGTCACATACAATGGGCTTCTTGTCTAACAAGACTGTCTCACAGAAGTCCTGCTGTTCCTTAGTATGGAACCTGTAGTCTACAACAGTCCTTCTCCTGGTAGCATAGGGATCCTCTGCTCTCCATTTTCTCAATCCAGAGTCTCTCCTGATTTTCATATCCTCAGCCACAGGATGAGCATCATTGTGGTCTGGGATCTTGGGCTTCAACTTTCTCAACACTTGGCCTTCCTCTTCTTCTGCAGGTTCAGGCACTGGGGCCTTGTTTTTCTCAGCAGCTGGGATGCTCCTAGTATTCCTCTTTGGTTTTGGCTTTGGAGCTGGCTTGGCCTTGGAAGCAGACTTGGGGGCTTCCTTTGGCTTAGATGCAACTGCTCCTGATCTAATGGCATCACCCATCAGCTTGGGTGCCTTAGGTGCTGGTGCAGCACCTTCCTCTTCTTCTTCTTCATCAGAAGAATCTTTCCTCATAGAGGGCTTGCCAATAACTATGGCAGTGACAGTTCTTGATCTCTTCTTTTGCTTGCCCTGGCCATCATCTTCTTCTTCAGATTCCATAGTGAGCTTCATAGTTTCCTCAGGCACATCCTTCCTTGGCTTGGAGGTTGGAACTCTTCTAGCAGGTGCCCTTTTGTGCATGCCTGGCTTGATGGCTGCAGCTGAGCCATATTCTTTCTTCAGCACAACTCTCTTGGAAGTTGCCTCTTCATCTGCCACATAATCTTCATCCTCTGAGTCTGAAGTTCTCTTCTTTCTCTGTCTTGTGGCAGCTTTTGGCAGATTGCTAGGGGTGCTCCTGCTGCCATCATCTGAGGAACTGGAGAGACTAGTGCCCTCACTCATGTGCACAAGCTGCTCTGACTGATTCTGACTATCACTTTGATCTGACATGATGAACAAGCTGACTGCTGACCCCTGCGAATAGTTTATAGATGAGGTAGAGTGGATGAGCATCACAAAATGCAGAGATTTTTGCAAAAATAATGATTCAAAAACTTAGTTTTAGTTTCCCACAGAAAGCATCTCGGATCTACCTACTTTTAAACTCGGTGATACCGAAGCAGTTTTTGGAACCTAAACTAGTGAACTCGGTCAGACCGAGTCACAGTTCGGTGGCACCGAGACTGCTAGGGTTTCACAAAGTTCAAAAATCGGTCACACCGATTAGTTACAGTCGGTCAGACCGAGTTTCACTTGTGCAATGGCATAGGCCAAATCGGTGGGACCGAGTTTTTCAACTCGGTGGGTCCGAGATGGTTTCGGCGGAAACCTAACCCTAAAATTTTCGAATCAAAACTAATCTACGAGTTCTTTGACTGGATAGAAGTTTATCAAACGTGGCAAGAATCATTATGATCACATTGTGCTAGGAATCGGATTGGGGAATAGCACAAAGATCAAGTCCGTACCCTAGTTCGGCGGAGACTCGCTACGGCGGCAACGGCGGGGTTGATTCCCGTTGACGGCGACGGAGACCAGCGACTAGAGGCTGCTGGCGGCGAGGAGACGATCCGGAGACCATGTCGGCAGAGCGAGCTATGGCGCGGGCGAAGAGGTTCGGAGAAATTTCCAAAATTTTGCCCGTGTCTATATATAGCCCGACCCTGTCGGTGTGACCGAGTGGAACAACTCGGTGGCACCGAGATGCAAAACTGTGTACAGTTATTGCAACTCGGTGTGACCGAATAGTTCAAATCGGTTGCACCGAGATTAAAAACTTAGATCAACTTGATGATCTCGGTAGGACCGAAAGTGGGATATCGGTCAGACCGAAAATCACAAAGAGGTTTTGGAAGTTTAAGTCTATGACGAATCGGGGACTCCGAGTGCTCCTCACATAGAGTGGTTCGAATCTGACTTGATCAATTTTGTGATGTAGCATGAATAGAGTTTGAGACGAGAAAAGCATAGATAGCTAGAGGGGTTCTTAGGCATTCTTGTCCATCCACTTGGCAAAAGAACAATAAAACCAAACAATCAAAACAACAAGTGGATGTCCTCGAATGAGTAAAATATGCAACTAACATGCTCACACAATAAAATGGCAATTGAAATATGTGACAAAACATGCACAACCAATTCTAGCATCTATCAAGAAATTGGCGATGACTAGGTCATCTATGTATGAGTATATTGACTTAGGAGTCAAATGAGAACATTTGATCATAGGTCATACTCATCGTTTAAGCTCAAGTGGGGTTACCACTTTTACATAAAGCATTGTTGTGTTCACATCATTAGAGTCTCTTTAGCTCAAGTCTTAGAGTAAAGCTCCCCCTAGATGTGATATCCCCCCAAAGAGGGATGAACTAACCTTGGGTTTTGTCGATGATGACTTCATGTAGATGTTGAAGATGTGGATGCTCAATGTTGATGTAGATCACTTGGAGCTATCCTTTTGAGTGAATTGCACTTTCAATACCTACATGGGTTAGTCCCACAAGGAACAAGCAAGTATATCCATAGACATAGAGTGATGCACATACAAGATGATGTCTATGAAAGCTTTTAGGTTACCTTGTCCCTTGACTTACCAACAAGAGGGTTTGTGCCTCCTTGAACTAGTGCAAGATGTGGAAGTTGATTGCACTTGTTCTTGCCAAAATGATAAGAGTGAAGTTTGTTGGCGGAGTCACCCTCAAGAACTCTCTAGTTGTTCTTCTTTTGGATCCACACCATCTTGATGGGAATCCTTGGAGTTGTAGTCGTACTTGATGAAGTGGAACTTGAAGTAGTATTGGGAATCCACTTGACTAAGGTATTAGGAGCTTCTTCAAATGCATCTATTTCCTCTTGAAGCTTGTCCTTGCCTTTTTGCTTGTAGTCTTGTGGTGGAAGATCATCTTGAGTTTGTGTCCCCTTGAAAGAAGTTGGGTCATACTTCTCTTGTTGAGGAACAAACTTTGTCTTGGGGTATTGATCTTCTTCCCACTCAACTCCATTGGCATTGAACTTTCGTTCAAAACCAACACCTTGATTCTTCCGGTGCCTTCCTTGCTTGCGTACAATCTCCTCGAATTGCTTACTTCCGGCAAGGCTTTTGTACACTCCTTTCTCTATCATTTCCTTAAATATGCTATTTTCTTGCTCAAGTGTAACTTGGCTAAGAGAATAATTAGTGGAATCAAGAGAACTACTAGAAGCAACAATATTGGATTTAACATGATCATTGTTACAACTAGAAGAAGAATCTTTCTTGTTCTTGTTACTAGACTTGACTTGAGGCATGTAAGTGGATAAGAGTAAACGTTTGGCAATGTAAGAAGAACTTTTCTTGTGGAGATCATCATTGATTGCCTTTAAAAGCTCATGCTCTTGCTCAAGATTGAGCTTTTCAAAGCGTAACTTCTCATGAGCCCTTAAAAGTTCTCGATGATCTTCGAAGATAGTTTCATGAGCTAACTTAAGAGTGTTTAGTTCTTTAGTTAGAGCCTCAATTTTCTCCTTATCATTGTCATTCGTTTTAGCATGATTAATTGACGTTTCATCATAGGATTCATCACTAGAGTTGTCAACAAGTAAATCATCATCGCCTAACAAGTCATCTTCATCACTATTAAAATCTACATACTCAGGATGAGTTACCTTAGGACCTTTGGCCATGAAACATCTTCCAATTCCTTCATTTGGTGAATCAAATATGTCGTAGGAGTTGGTTGACACAAGTGCTAGACCGGCAACACCTTCATCTTGAGTATATTCGGAGTTGGAGTGATAACTTCTCTCGGAGTGGTTGTCGGAGTCGGAGCCGGATACCCATTCACCAACATGAGCTTGATGTCTTTGTTTTGTGTAGCTCCTTGATGATTTTTCCTTCCTTTCCGAATCCTTGCTTCTCCGTGAGTATCTTCGTTCATAATGATCATCTCTACTCCTTCTCTCTCGTGATGGTGATTCCTCTCTTTTGCTTCTTCTTTTTGGAGAATCTTCTCTTCTTTTGTATTGAGCCGTACACTCATTGGAATAGTGTCCGGGTCTTCATAATTGTAGCAGTTTCGCTCTCGACTAGAAGATCTTTTTTCATTGTAGGACCTTGACTTGGAGCTTCTATCTTTGCTTCTACTCTTGTAGAACTTGTTGAAGTTCTTCACCATTAAGCTCAGTTCTTCATTGAAGTTTTGTTTCTCACTTGATGATGTGGAGGCTTCACATGAGGCTTTGTAAGCACTACTTGATTTGTTGTGAAGTTCCTCTTTATCCTTGAGTGACATCTCATGAGCAACAATTCTTCCAATGACTTCCATTGGCTTGAGATCTTTGTAATTGGGCATCATTTGGATCAATGTGCACACGGTATCATATTTTCCATCCAAGGCTCTTAGGATCTTCTTGATGATGAATCTGTCGGTCATCTCTTCACTCCCTAAGTCGGCAATCTCATTTGTGATGAGAGCAAGCCTAGAGTACATTTCAGAGACACCTTCACCATCCTTCATTTTGAACTTGTCAAGTTGACTTTGAAGCACATCCAATTTGGATTCCTTGACGGAGTCGGTACCCTCGTGCATATCAATCAAAATATCCCAAATTTCCTTTGCATTCTCAAGACGGCTGATTTTGTTGAATTCTTCGGGGCACAATCCATTGAAGAGAATATCACAAGCTTGAGCGTTGTATTGTAGCATCTTCAACTCATCTGCGGTAGCTTCACGGTTTGGTTCTTTCCCGTCGAAGAAGTCACCTTGCAAGCCAACACACACAATAGCCCAAACGACTGGGTTATGTCCAAGAATATGCATTTTCATTTTATGCTTCCAACTAGCAAAGTTAGTACCATCAAAGTAAGGACCTCTACGGTGATAATTTCCCTCACTAGACGCCACACTCTCCTAGGTTGTGAAACCAAGGCTATGACCACCAAAAGCTATGGAAATCAAAGCAAATGGAGACCAAAGCTCTGATACCACTTGTAGGATCGGAAGTATGTCTAGAGGGGGGTGATTAGACTACTTGACCAAATAAAAACTTAACCTTTTCCCAATTTTAGTTCTTGGCATATTTTAGCAACTTTAGGACAAGTCAAGCAATCATCACACAATTCAAGCAAGCATGCAAAGAGTATATAGGCAGCGGAAAGTAAAGCATGCAACTTGCAAGAATGTAAAGGGAAGGGTTTGGAGAATTCAAACGCTATTAGAGACACGGATGTTTTTACCGTGGTTCGGATAGGTGGTGCTATCCTACATCCACGTTAGTGGAGACTTCAACCCACGAAAGGTAACGGTTGCGCGAGTCCACGGAGGGCTCCACCCACGAAGGGTCCACGAAGTAGCAACCTTGTCTATCCCACCATGGCCATCGCCCAGGAAGGACTTGCCTCACTAGCGGTAGATCTTCACGAAGTAGGCGATCTCCTTGCCCTTACAAACTCCTTGGTTCAACTCCACAATCTTGTTGGAGGCTCCCAAGTGACACCTAGCCAATCTAGGAGACACCACTCTCCAAGAAGTAACAAATGGTGTGTTGATGATGAACTCCTTGCTCTTGTGCTTCAAATGATAGTCTCCCCAACACTCAACTCTCTCTCACATGATTTGGATTTGGTGGAAAGAAGATTTGAGTGGAAAGCAACTTGGGGAAGGCTAGAGATCAAGATTCATATGGTAGGAATGGAATATCTTGGTCTCAACACATGAGTAGGTGGTTCTCTCTCAGAACATATGAGTCGGAAGTGTAGATGTGTTCTGATGGCTCTCTCCACGAATGAAGAGGAGGTGGAGGGGTATATATAGCCTCCACTTAAAATCCAACCGTTACACTCAATTTACCAATCTCGGTGGGACCGAATCAACAAACTCGGTCGGACCGAAAAGGTAAACCTAGTGACCATTAGAGTTTTTCGGTGGGGCTGACATGCATCTCGATAGGACCGATATGGTTAGGGTTTGGGCATAACGTAATCTCGGTGAGACCGATTACACAAACTCGGTGAGACCGATTTGGTAATTAGCTAACCAGAGAGTTGGTCAGGCAAACTCGGTGGGACCGATTTGCTCTTTTGGTGAGACCGAAAAGTTACAAAAGGGAAACAGAGAGTTTGCACTGCAATCTCGGTGGGACCGATCCGCTCTTTCGGTGAGACCGAAAAGTTACGAAAAGGAAATAGAGAGATTGCAATCCCATCTCGGTGAGACCGAGATCCCTATCGGTGAAAACGATTTGCTAGGGTTTTGGCAGTGGCTTATGACATATGAAGACTCGGTGGCGCCGGATAGAAAGAATCGGTATTACCGAGTTTGGCTTAGGGTTTAGGTCATATGTGGATATGGGAAAGTAGTTGAGGATTTTGGAGCATATCATTAAGCACATAAGGCAAAGAGCTCATTAAGCAACACCTCATCCCTCCTTGATAGTATTGGCTTTTCCTATGGACTCAATGTGATCTTGGATCACTAAAATGTAAAATGAAGAGTCTTGAGCTTTTGAGCTTGAGCCAATCCTTTGTCCTTAGTATTTTGAGGGTTCCACTTTCACCATTCATGCCATGCCAATCATTGAGCTTTCCTGAAATAGTTATCTTGGAATATCATTAGCTCAATGAGCTATATGTTGTTATGAATTACCAAAACCACCTAGGTATAGTTGCACTTTCACATGGCATACCCTGCAAAAACAAGTTAGACGTCCTCTAATTGTTGTTTGCATGTTTTACGTGGCTGCTATGGGTTTCTAGCAAGAACGTTTCTTACGTACGCAAAACCACAACGTGATATGTCAATTGCTATTTACCCTTCATAAGGACCCTTTTCATCGAATCCGATCTGACTAAAGTGGGAGAGACTGGCACCCGCTAGCCACCTTATGCAACTAGTGCATGTCAGTCGGTGGAACCTGTCTCACGTAAGAGTACGTGTAAGGTCGGTCCGGGCTGCTTCATCCCACGATGCCGCCGAATCAAGATAAGACTAGTAACGGCAAGTAAATTGACAATATCGACGCCCACAACTACTTTGTGTTCTACTCGTGCATAGAAACTACGCATAGACCTAGCTCATGATGCCACTGTTGGGGAACATAGCAGAAATTCAAAATTTTCTACGCAACACCAAGATCAATCTATGGAGTAATCTAGCAACGAGGGAAGTAGAGTGCATCTACATACCCTTGTGGATCGCTAAGCGGAAGCGTTCAAGTGAACAGGGTTGATGGAGTCATACTCGTCGTGATCCAAATCACCGATGATCCTAGTGCCGAACGGACGGCACCTCCGCGTTCAACACACGTACTGCCCGGGGACGTCTCCTCCTTCTTGATCCAGCAAGGGGAGAGGAGAAGTTGAGGGAAAACTCCAACAACACGACGGCATGGTGGTGATGGAGCTCGTGGTTCTCCGGCAGGGCTTCGCCAAGCACTACGGAGGAAGACGAGGTGTTGGAGGAGGGAGAGGGCTGCGCCAGGGGAAGGGTGCGGCTTCCCTCTCTCTTCCTCACTATATATAGGGGCAAGGGAGGAGGGGGAGGCGCCCTAGGGTTCCCTAGGGGAGGGGCGGCAGCCACAGGGGAAACCCTAGATGGGTTTGGGCGCCCCCACCCCCTAGGAAACTTGCCCCCCAAGCCGGGAGGGGCGGCTGCCCTAGGGGTGGCGCCCCCACCTCTCTGGTTACGTGAGATGGGGTTGGGAGGGGCGCTCAGCCCCTTAGTGGGCTGATGTGCCCTCTCCCCTTGGCCCATAAGGCCCCCGAACGCTTGCCGGGGCCTCCGAAACCCCTTTCGGACACGCTGGTCATCACCTGGTACCCCCAGAACAATTCCGGACTCCAATACCCTTCATCCAATATACCGATCTTCACCTTCGGACCATTCCGGAGCTCCTCGTCATGTCCAGGATCTCATCCGGGACTCCGAACAACCTTCGGTAACCACATACTATTTCCCATAACAACTCTAGCGTCACCGAACCTTAAGTGTGTAGACCCTACGGGTTCGGGAACCATGCAGACCTGACCGAGACAACTCTCCGGCCAATAACCAACAGCGGGATCTAGATACCCATGTTGGCTCCCACATATTCCACGATGATCTCATCGGATGAACCACGATGTTGAGGATTCAATCAATCCCGTATTCAATTCCCTTTGTCTAGCGGTATTGCACTTGCCCGAGATTCGATCATCGGTATCTCGATACCTTGTTCAATCTTGTTACCGGCAAGTCTCTTTACTCGTTCCGTAACACATCATCCCGTGATCAACTCCTTGGTCACATTGCGCATATGATGATGTCCTACCGAGTGGGCCCAAAGATACCTCTCCGTTACACGGAGTGACAAATCCCAGTCTCGATTCGTGCCAACCCAACAGACACTTTCGGAGATACCTGTAGTGTACCTTTATAGCCACCCAGTTACGTTGTGACATTTGGTACACCCAAAGCATTCCTACGGTATCCGGGAGTTGCACAATCTCATGGTCTAAGGAAATGATACTTGACATTAGAAAAGCTTTAGCATATGAACTACACGATCTTTGTGCTAGGCTTAGGATTGGGTCTTGTCCATCACATCATTCTCCTAATGATGTGATCCCGTTATCAACGACATCCAATGTCCATGGTCAGGAAACCGTAACCATCTATTGATCAACGAGCTAGTCAACTAGAGGCTTACTAGGACACGGTGTTGTCTATGTATCCACACATGTATCTGAGTTTCCTATCAATACAATTCTAGCATGGATAATAAACGATTATCATGAACAAGGAAATATAATAATAACTAATTTATTATTGCCTCTAGGGCATATTTCCAACAGTCTCCCACTTGCACTAGAGTCAATAGTCCAGCTCACGTCGCTATGTGATTAACACTCAAGGTCACATCCCCATGTGACTAACACCCAAAGAGTTCTGGGTTTGATCATGTTATGCTTGTGAGAGATGTTATAGTCAACGGGTCTTGAACCTTTCAGATCCATGTGTGCTTTACAAATCTCTATGTCATCTTGTAGATGCAGCTACCACGCTCTATTTGGAGCTATTCCAAATAACTGTTCTACTATACGAATCTAGTTTACTACTCAGAATAATCTGGATTAGTGTCAAAGTTTGCATCGGCGTAACCCTTTACAATGAACTCTTTTACCACCTCAATAATCAAGAAAAATATCCTTATTCCTCTAAGGATAATTTTGGACTGCTATCTGGTGACCTACTCCTAGATCACCTTTGTACCCTCTTGCCAGATATGTAGCAAGGCACACATCAGGTGCGGTACTCAGCATGGCATACTGTATAGAGCCTATGACAAAAGCATAGGGGACGACCTTCATCCTTCCTCTTTCTTCTGCCGTGGTCGAGCTTTAAGTCTTAACTTCATACCTTACAACTCAGGCAAGAACTCCTTCTTTGACTGATCCATCTTGAACACCTTCAAGATCATGTTAAGGTATGTGCTCATTTGAAAAGTACCATTAAGCGTTTTGATCTATCCTTATAGATCTTGATGCTCAATGTTCAAGTAGCTTAATCCAGGTTTTCCATTGAAAAACACTTTTCAAATAACCCTATATGCTTTCCAGAAATTCTACATCATTTCTGATCAACAATATGTCAACAACATATACTCATCAGAAATTCTATAGTGCTCCCACTCACTTCTTTGGAAATACAAGTTTCTCATAAACTTTGTATAAACCCAAAATCTTTGATCATCTCATCAAAGTGTACATTCCAACTCCGAGATGCTTACTCCAGTCCTTAGAAGGATTGCTGGAGCTTTGCATACTTGTTAGCATCTTTCAGGATCGACAAAATCTTCTGGTTGTATCACATTTGGTACACCCAAAGCATTCCTACGGTATTCGGGAGTTGCACAATCTCATGGTCTAAGGAAATGATACTTGACATTAGAAAAGCTTTAGCATATGAACTACACGATCTTTGTGCTAGGCTTAGGATTGGGTCTTGTCCATCACATCATTCTCCTAATGATTTGATCCCGTTATCAACGACATCCAATGTCCATGGTCAGGAAACCGTAACCATCTATTGATCAACGAGCTAGTCAACTAGAGGCTTACTAGGGACATGGTGTTGTCTATGTATCCACACTTGTATCTGAGTTTCCTATCAATACAATTCTAGCATGGATAATAAACGATTATCATGAACAAGGAAATATAATAATAACTAATTTTTTATTGCCTCTAGGGCATATTTCCAACAACCGGTACTGACAAAAATGCAATTGGCAGAGTTAAACATCACAAGGCAGGTGCTGCCAGAGCAGATAATGGCCCAGTTGTCTATAAAAAGGTAGGGAAAATAGCTAAAGCGTGTTAGGCATGTTTACTACAACATGCTTAATACATCGACCGTACAAAACATAGCCATTAGTTGCAACTGGTATTGGTAAGATTGAACTGGTGAGTACATACTTGGTAAGTCCTGAGAGGTAGTTGTTGGAGCACTTCATCTTGGCCAGAGCTCTCCCAAAGTCAGCAGCGGCAGAGGTGAGCTGTTCCTCTAGGTCGAAGCATGGATTAGTGCCACTGACATGTGTACCTACAGGCAACCAATAAATGGTAGAAGTTAAACTGCAATTGCACAAATGATGTGAAATATTGTAAGACATGGGATGCAGCTAACCTCGATGACAAACAACAGCGTCGGCCGTTATAACCCTGCGTAAGTACATGGACAGGCATGTTAAGTACAACAGGGTTAGCATGCACCAAAAATAGCAAATGGGCAGCATCTCTAGTATATCTTATCTTCATTGTAGAGAGTAGCATGGTAGCAAAGGGGCAGATTAAAAAATGGATACAACTGTTAATTGCAACAGGCTTAACAACATTCTAAGTCATGCTTTGTAAGTTTGTAGCCATTGAAATACAACTATTTAAAAATGGATTGAACTATTAATTGCAACATGCTTAATAGCTGTTGAAACCGGTACTGATAAAAATGCAATTGGCAGAGTTAAACATCACAAGGCAGGTGCTGCCAGAGCAGAGAATGGCTCAGTTGTCTACGAAAAGGTAGGTAAAGTAGCTAAAACATGTTAGGCATGTTTACTAGAACATGCTTAATACATCGACCATACAGAACATAGCCATTAATTGCAACTAGTATCGGTAAGAGTGAACTGGTGAGTACATACTTAGTAAGTCCTGAGAGGTAGTTGCTGGGGCACTTCATCTTGGCCAGAGCCCGCCCAAAGTCAGCGGCAGCAGAGGTGAGCTGTTCCTCCGGGTCGAAGCGTGGATCAGTGCCACTGACATGTGTACCTACAGACAACCAGTAAATGGTAGAAGTTAAACTGCAATTGCACAAATGATGTGAAATACTGTAAGACATGGGATGCAGCTAACCTCGATGGCAAACAACATCATTGGCCGTTATGACCCTGCGTAAGTACATGGACAGGCATGTTAAGTACAACAGGGTTAGCATCCACCAAAAATAGCAAATGGGCATCATCTCTAGTGATATCCTGAGTCATGTATTGTAAGTTTGTTGCTGGTATTGGTGAAATTGAGCTGGACAGTTAATACTTGAACATCACACAGTGTGCAGTACTGAAATAAACAAGGCACGGACATGCTTAATGAAGGAAACATTCCCTAGAGGCAATAATAAAGTTGTTATTTGTATTTCCTTATATCATGATAAATGTTTATTATTCATGCTAGAATTGTATTAACCGGAAACTTAGTACATGTGTGAATACATAGACAAACAGAGTGTCCCTAGTATGCCTCTACTCGACTAGCTCGTTAATCAAAAGATGGTTAAGTTTCCTAACCATAGACATGTGTTGTCATTTGATGAACGGGATCACATCATTAGAGAACGATGTGATGGACAAGACCCATCCGTTAGCTTAGCATAATGATCGATTAGTTTTATTGCTATTGCTTTCTTCATGACTTATACATGTTCCTCTGACTATGAGATTATGCAACTCCCGAATACCGGAGGAACATCTTGTGTGCTATCAAACAACACAACTTAACTGGGTGATTATAAAGATGCTCTACAGGTGTCTCCGATGGTGTTTGTTGAGTTGGCATAGATCGAGATTAGGATTTGTCACTCCGTGTATCAGAGATGTATCTTTGGGCCCTCTAGGTAATGCACATTGATACGTCTCCAACGTATCTATAATTTTTTTATTGTTCCATGCTATTATATTATCAACCACGGATGTTTTATATGCATTTATATGCTATTTTATATGATTTTTGGGACTAACCTATTAACTTAGAGCCTAGTGCCAGTTTCTGTTTCTTCCTTGTTTTTAAGTTTAGAGAAAAGGAATACCAAACGGAGTCCAATTGACGTGCCAATTTTTGATGATTTTTTATGGACCAAAAGAAGCCCCCGGAGTAAAAGAGTTGGGCCAGAAGAGTCCCGGGCTGTCCACGATGGTGGGGGCGCGCCCTACCCCCCTGGGCGCGCCGCCCTATCTCGTGGACGACTCGGAGACCCCCCTAATGTGAGACCTACGCCAAAAAATCGTATAAATACAGAAACCTCTAGAAAATAACCTAGATTGAGAGTTCCGCCACCGCAAGCCTCTGTACCCACCAAAAACTAATCGGGACCCTGTTCCGGCACCCTATCGGAGAGGGGGATCCTTCACTGGTGCCCATCTTCATCATCCCGGCGCTCTCCATGATAAGGAGGGAGTAGTTCACCCTCGGGGCTGAGGGTATGTACCAGTATCTATGTGTTTGATCTCTCTCTCTCGTGTTCTTCATTTGGCACGATCTTGATGTATCGCGAGCTTTGCTATTATAGTTGGATCTTATGATGTTTCTCCCCCTCTACTCTCTTGTAATGGATTGATTTTTCCCTTTGAAGTTATCTTATAGGCTTGAGTCTTTAAGGATTTGAGAACACTTGATGTATGTCTTGCATGGGATACCCGTGGTGACAATGGGGTATTCTATTGATTCACTTGATGTATGTTTTGGTGATCAACTTGCGGGTTCCGTGACCTTGGGAACCTATGCATAGGGGTTGGCACATGTTTTCGTCTTGACTCTCCGGTAGAAACTTTATGGCACTCTTTGAAGTTCTTTGTGTTGGTTGAATAGATGAATCTAAGATTGTGTGATGCATATCGTATAATCATACCCACGGATACTTGAGGTGACATTGGAGTATCTAGGTGACATTAGGGTTTTGGTTGATTTGTGTCTTAAGGTGATATTCTAGTATGAACTCTAGGATAGATTGAACGGAAAGAATAGCTTCGTGTTATTTTACTACGGACTCTTGAATAGATCGATTAGAAAGGATAACTTTGAGGTGGTTTCGCACCCTACCATAATCTCTTCGTTTGTTCTCTGCTATTACTGACTTTGGAGTGATTCTTTGTTGCATGTTGAGGGATAGTTATATGATCCAATTATGTTATTATTGTTGAGAGAACTTGCGCTAGTGAAAGTATGAACCCTAGGCCTTGTTTCCTAGCATTGCAATACCGTTTGTGCTCACTTTTATCATTAGTTACCTTGTCGTTTTTATATTTTCAGATTATGTCTGTGGGAACGACACCTATGGGATCACTAGGATCCCTTCTATGGTTGGCGGGCGTGGGGTTGTGCAAAGAGCAGGTCAAGGAGCCAGCACAAAGATCATTTACCCAGGTTCGGGCCGCGAGGATGCGTAATACCCTAGTCCTGCTTTGTTGTATGTATTTGAGTGTTCTTGAGTTCCTGAGCTAGCTACGGTGCGTGTGTAGCCCAAAAGATCCAAATCCTTCTCCTGGACGCCTCGGGCCTCCTTTTATAGACAAAAGGGGTCTCCACAGTGGCACACAGGAGGTGGAAAGGTGTACAGTGTGCAAGCTTATCGCCTGTCATTACGGGACAAGACGCATTAAATGCGCCCCCTTAGGTGTCCCGTTGCTTTATTGGGGATGGCAACAAGGCCAGTCCCGTCCGTCGCCGCCCCGCCTTGCTCCGACACGCGTCCAGGCCAACGATGCATGCAGCGCCATGTAGGCTGCTAAGATGGCGTGGTGGTAGGGTCTTCACGAAGATGTGCTTGCCGCCACGCAGGTGCTTGCTGATTTGTCCTGGAAGCCGCACGTCGCCATGCAGGTTCCTGCTCAGCTGGTTGGGCTGGCAGCTGGATGGGAACAGCGGTGGAGTCTTGGCAGACGCAGGCCTGGTTGTGGCCTCACAGGTGCCCCCGGCAAGGGTCTCGCTGGGGCCCCGGCAAGGGTCTTGCCACGGCATCGCAGTTGTCCCCGGCAAGGATCTTGCCAGGGGTCTCGTGGATCTCCTCGGCAAGGATCTCGCCGAGGATCATCGTCTTGTGGTCCTCATCTGATCTTGTGTGCTTATGATCTTGACAAAGATCTGCATGCCACCACGGAGGTGCCTCCCGAGCCTTAGTTCCAATGTGTTTGTTGGCGTCTGGAACCCTTGGGCTCAAGGGTGGCTCGCTCTGCTGGCGTTTGGGCAAGTTGCCCTGGCAAGGCTCTTGCCGGGGCCGCGGAGGCCGCCCCGGCAGGGGTCTTGCCGGGGGAGTCCGCCTCGCCCTCTTGCTCTTTGTGTCTCTGGTCTTGGCGTTGTTTTGCCCGTCTTGTGCTTCTGGATGGGGCGCTGCTCTGGTGTTCTTGTGCTTCTGCTCCCTCCCTTTGCCCTACTAAGTGTGGCCGCAGGTGCCGCTTTGACTGCCCGTGCACAAGTAGAGGGGTAAGAAGGAGAGCCCCTACTTTTGTACACCGACAGGAGCCTCCAGGCCTGGGCCACACATAAGCGCAACGCGTTGTTGGGCCGGGCCCGGATTGGTGCGCGGGCAGGCAGGGCGGATTTTTACCGCAGTAATTCCTTCGCTTGTTGCGCTTCCCCACGACCCGCATTGAATGCGCGTCGTGGAGGGTCGTGTGTGACGTGGGGGGCATGCGTGGGGCGGCCGCTGCCCTCATGCATCACATCATGGTAAATGGTAATGAAGCAGCCCGCGCCTTCCCCGTAAAAAAGGAGAAACCACAGGCGCGACACCCATTTACCCTCTGTGCCTTCTTCAATCTCGGAACCGTCGTTCTTCCGCTCTTCCTTCTCAAGCACTTGCTTTCGCTCGCCGCTGCCGCACCATTGCTTTCCCTCATCCTTTGTCTTCCTCAGCCGCCATGGCACCCAAAACAGGCAAAGGCAAGGGAGTGGCCAAGGACGTCGGGGAGAGGAAGGCGCCGGAGAGTGAGTCAGCGGCGCGGCGGACACAGCTCGCCTACTTTCTGTTGACGGTCAATGCGATCCACCTCCGAGACTACTTCAAGCCCCTGTGGGGATGCAAGACGAAGGGGCACCCTACCACGCGCATCATCCCCGCCGGCTTCGCCGAGGCCGGCCCGAATCGGTACCCATTCTTCATCGATTACTTTTCCTGCGGGCTCTGCCCCCCTTTATCCGATTTCTTCAACGATGTCATGCACACCTACGGCTTCAACCTTCTGGATTTTACTCCAAATGCCGTGGCATGATGGCTCTTTTTGCCCACCTCTGCGAGGGCTTCGTCGGGGTGCATCCCAACACGACGCTCTTTCGCCACTACTTCTTTCCTCGGATCCAAAAGGGGGGCGCCATTTCCGGTTGTGTCGCCTGGATCCCAAGGAGCCAGGGGAAGGGGACATATCCGGAGGGCGCCTAGAAGGAGAGGTGGGAGGAGTGGCGGGACCTGTTGTGCTGGATTGAAGAGGAGGACCCGCAGGAATTTTGCCGGGTTCGTCAGGCGCCGCCGGTTCACAGAGACGATTGGAGCAATGTTGACGCCGACGATGAGAAGCTCGCGGTCGCCACCACCAGGATTCACCGCCTCACCATGGCCGGGCTCACCCTTGAGATGATTGGGGCGGATTTCATCTGCCGCCGAATCGCTCCACTGCACAACAAGGGGAGGCCGGCCTGGCTCTTCACGAACGCGACCGACATCAGGAGGCTTCGCCCTGGCTTGGACCACAACCTCACGGGAATCAGGCACGCCCATATTTGCCAGAGGCTTTTTCAGCTCGACATGTACCACGACAGCAGGGCCAAGAGGTACACAAGGCCGCGAAGGCCGGCAAGGTCGTCGAGGGGCCCTTGTTTGGGCTGCCGGCGGGAGTGGTCCCGCTAAGCAACAACTCTCGCCGCAACGACATCATCTCCATGATGCTGGACTTCAACACGCACGGGCTTGACCAAAACTGGGCCGAGCCAGGGGCGGATCAGGTGGAGGAGTTCTTCGACAAGCTGTCGGAGAGGTACGTCCATGCCGAGCCATTGCTCATCCAGGACACTAGCCAAATGGAGCTGGACTACATTGCCGCCAGGGCGGCGGAGGTGGAGCTTGCCAAGGAGACTGGCAGCGCCGGCCATGTGGAGGACGAGGCCGAGGCTGCCGTGGAGGAGAAGTAGCTTGCCGGGTGGGCGGAGTCCGCTGGGAATGCCAGCAGCGCCGACAATGGGGCCTCTCTCATTGAAGACATGGTCAACAAATCGACCGAGGAGGAGGCCGAAGCTGACGACCATCCGGCCTTGGAGAGAAAGTGCGTGCTGCGACGGGCCACCTCTGGCGAGCCGGTCCAGCCCGGCAGGACCGAGCAGCGGCAAGAGACCCAGGGGGAGTCTGTGCACCTGACAAGGGCCGCGGCAGCAAAGAAAGTGGTGAAGGCCGCGGTGGCGAAGAGGAAGGCGTTCGCATCTTCTTCGTCCAAGCATCCTCGGACCCCACCCGCTTCCCCTCCTCCCGCGGATGTCGACACGGAGGTCGTCTTCGACCTTGGGTCTCTGAGCCCGAGGAGGAAGAGGTAGGCAGCGGAAGAGGAGGCGGAGGATGAGTAAGCATTCTGTCTTCTGTCATCTATGTCCCCTCAGATTATGCCGCTTTTCTTGACTTGTTTTTATTTTTGCAGGGATGTCGTGACGCTGGCCCACAGGGTGGCGAAGAGGGCCAGGGCCTCGACGGGCGGCCAGCCCCCGGCGGGTACCTCGGGCGCGCCGCTGGTGGTGGAGAGCAGCCCGGATAGAAGCCCCCGGCATAGCCCCCAGCGTGCGTTCATCACTCGTTCCCTATCGACGTGTGTTGGGGTATGATCTCTTGGCGCTGACCTTGTCGTGGTTGCAGGAGGAGGACAGCAGTAGGAGGAGCCACTGAGGGCCACCCCCAACACGCCGCCCCCATTGACCACGCCACCCTGAGGGGCGTCCCCGGCAAGGGCGCCAAGTACCAAGCCCATGCACACGGAGGAGGAGGAGGTGGTGAACCTGGGCGCCGGCGGCTTCATACGTCTCCAACGTATCTATAATTTTTTATTGCTCCATGCTATATTATCTACTGTTTTGGACATTATTGGGCTTTATTTTCCACTTTTATATTATTTTTGGGACTAACCTATTAACCGGAGGCCCAGCCCAGAATTGTTGTTTTTTGCCTATTTCAGAGTTTCGAAGAAGCGGAATATCAAACGGAGTCCAAACGGAATGAAACCTTCGGGAACGTGATTTTCTCACCGAACATGATCCAGGAGACTTGGACCCTACATCAAGAAAGAAAGGAGGTGGGCACGAGGTAGGGGGCGCGCCCACCCCCCAGGGCACGCCCTCCACCCTCATGGGCCCCACCTTGTTCCACCGACGTACTTCTTCCTCCTATATATACCTACGTACCCCCAAACGATCACATAGGGAGCCAAAAACCTAATTCCACCGCCGCAACCTTCTATACCCATGAGATCCCATCTTGGGGCCTATTTCGAAGCTCCGCCGGAGGGGGCATCCATCATGGAGGGCTTCTACATCATCACCATAGCCCCTCCCATGAAGTGTGAGTAGTTTACCTCAGACCTTCGGGTCCATAGTTAGTAGCTAGATGGCTTCTTCTCTCTTTTTGGATCTCAATACAATGTTCTTCCCCTCTCTCGTGGAGATCTATTTGATGTAATCTTCTTTTTGCGGTGTGTTTGTTGAGACCGATGAATTGTGGGTTTATGATCAAGATTATCTATGAACAATATTTGAATCTTCTCTGAATTCTTTTATGTATGACTGGTTATCTTTGCAAGTCTCTTCGAATTATCAGTTTGGTTTGGCCTACTAGATTGGTTTTTCTTGCAATGGGAGAAGTGCTTAGTTTTGGGTTCAATCTTGCGGTGTCCTTTCCCAGTGACAGTAGGGGCAGCAAGGCACGTATCGTATTGTTGCCATCAAGGATAACAAGATGGGGTTTTTATCATATTGCATGAATTTATCCCTCTACATCATGTCATCTTGCTTAAGGCGTTACTCTGTTTTCTTGAACTTAATACTCTAGATGCATGCTGGATAGCGGTCGATGAGTGGAGTAATAGTAGTAGATGTAGGCAGGAGTTGGTCTACTTGTCTCAGATGTGATGCCTATATACATGTTCATACCTAGATATTCTCATAACTATGCTCAATTCTATCAATTTCTCAACAGTAATTCGTTCACCCACCGTAAAATACTTATGCTCTTGAGAGAAGCCACTAGTGAAATCTATGGCCCCCGGGTCTATCTTCATCATATTAATCGTCATCACTTTATTATTGCCTTTGCTTTTTTACTTTGCTTTTTATTTTACTTTGCATCTTTATCACAAAAATACCAAAAATATTATCTATCATCTCTATCAGATCTCACTCTTGTAAGTGACCGTGAAGGGATTGACGACCCCTTATCGCGTTGGTTGCAAGGAGCTATTTGGTTTGTGTAGGTACGAGGGACTCGCGTGCAGCCTCCTACTGGATTGATACCTCGGTTCTCAAAAACTGAGGGAAATACTTACGCTACTTTGCTGCATCATCCTTTCCTCTTCAAGGAAATCCAACGCAGCGCTCAAGATGTAGCAAGAAGAATTTCTGGCGCCGTTGCCGGGGAGGTCTATGCAAAAGTCAACATACCAAGTACCCATCACAATCCCTTATCTCTCGCATTACATTATTTGCCATTTGCCTCTCGTTTTCCTCTCCCCCACTTCACCCTTGCCGTTTTATTCACCCTCTCTTTTCCGTTTTCCTTTTTCTCGCTTGCTTTTTGTTTGCTTGTGTGTTGGATTGCTTGTTTGTCTTAATGGCTCTACCTAGATTTGGTGATCTTCACCTTAAAAGTTTAGAAGAGACCGAAAGCAACGTCAGGAGTTTTATGGTTTTGCAATTTGAGCATAATAATTTCTTCAGAAATGAGCTTAAGGAACAAAGAAGTTTTATGAGTTATATGAATAAAGAGCTCGATGATATGTCTAAAGAATTTGATGGTATAAGATCCCAAATTACTCGTCTTGAGAAGTTGACTGCTGAAATTTCAGATAATCAGGCTACCTTAGTCAATAAGATGGCTGCTAAACCGGATTTCTATGAAAATAAAGATGAAGATCTAAAAGTTATTGATGTGTCCCCTATTAAGTCTTTGTTTTGCAATATGAATCTTGATAATGATGAGACTGAATATGATCAATCTTTACCTAGAAGGCGTTCCAAAAATTCGGATTTTTAGATCTTGATGCTAAAATTGATAAAAGTGTGATTGAAGAAAGCAAAACCCTAGATGTTGCTAAACCCACTATTTTGAACTTCAAGGAATTTAATTATGAAAGTTTCTCTTTAATTGATTGTATTTCCTTGTTGCAATCCGTGCTAAATTTTCCTCATGCTTATAGTCAAAATAAAGCGTTTACTAAACATATCGTTGATGCCTTGATGCAATCTTATGAAGAAAAATTTGAGTTGGAAGTTTCTATCCCTAGAAAACTTTATGATGAGTGGGAACCAACTATTAAAATTAAGATTAAGGATCATGAATTTTATGCTTTATGTGATTTGGGTGCTAGTGTTTCCACTATTCCCAAAACTTTGTGTGACTTGCTAGTTTTCCGTGATTTTGATTATTGCTCTCTAAACTTGCACCTTGCGGATTCCACTATTAAGAAACCTATGGGAAGAATTAATGATGTTCTTATTGTTGCAAATAGGAATTATGTGCCCGTAGATTTTATCATTCTTTATATAAATTGCAATCCTTCATGTCCTATTATTGTTGGTAGACCTTTCCTTAGAACGATTGGTGCAATTATTGATATGAAGGAAGGGATTATTAGATTACAATTTCCATTAAAGAAGGGCATGGAACACTTCCCTAGGAAGAAAATAAAATTACCATATGAATATATTATGAGAGCCACTTATGGATTGCCTACCAAAGATGGCAATGCCTAGATCTATCCTTGCTTTTATGCCTAGCTTGGGGCATTAAAAGATAGCGCTTGTTGGGTGGCAACCCAATTTTTTTTTGCTTTTGCTTCTGTTTAGGAATAAATATTTGATCTAGCCTCTGGTTATATGTGTTTTTATGTTTTAATTAGTGTTTGTGCCAAGTTAAACCTATAGGATCTTGTTGGATGCTAGTTATTTGATCTTGCTGTAATTTCCAAAAACTTTCTGTTCACGAAAACAATTGTTAAAAATCACCAGAACGTGATAAAATAGTGATTCCAATTTCTGATGATCAATAAAAAAATTTCCTAGGTTGTCATATTTTGGCTGAATTTTTGGAGTTCCAGAAGTTTGCGTTAGTTACAGATTACTACAGACTGATCTGTTTTTGACAGATTCTGTTTTTTTTGTGTTGTTTGCTTATTTTGATGAATCTATGGCTAGTAAAATAGTTTATAAACCATATGGAAGTTGGAATACAGTAGGTTTAACACCAATATAAATAAATAATGAGTTCATTACAGTACCTTGAAGTGGTCTTTTGTTTTCTTTCGCTGACGGAGCTCACGAGATCTCTATTGAGTTTTGTGTTGTGAAGTTTTCAAGTTTTGGGTGAATTTTTTTGATGGACTATGGAACAAGGAGTGGAAAGAGACTAAGCTTGGGGATGCCCATGGCACCCCCAATATAATCCAAGGACACCAAAAAGTCAAAGCTTGGGGATGCCCCGGAAGGCATCCCCTCTTTCGTCTACTTCCATCAGTAACTTTACCTAGAGCTATATTTTTATTCACCATATGATATGTGTTTCGCTTTTAGCGTCTTGTATGATTTGAGTCTTTGTTTTTTAGTTTAACACAATCATCCTTGATGTACACACCTTTTGAGAGAGCCATACATGATTTGGAAATTATTAGAATACTCTTTGTGCTTCACTTATATCTTTTGAGTTATATAGTTTTGCTCTAGTGCTTCACTTATATCTTTTAGAGCACGGTGGTGGATTTGTTTTATAGAAACTATTGATCTCTCATGCTTCACTTAGATTATTTTGAGAGTCTTAAATAGCATGGTAATTTGCTTAAATAATCTTAATATGCTAGGTATACAAAAAATAGTAAAAGCTTTCTTATGAGTGTGTTGGATACTAAGAAAAGTTTGATGCTTGATGATTGTTTTGAGATATAGAGGTGATAATATTAAAGTCGTGCTAGTTGAGTAGTTGTGAATTTGAGAAATGCTTGTGTTGAAGTTTGCAAGTCCCGTAGCATGCACATATGGTAAACGTCATGTAACAAATTTGAAACATGAGGTGTTCTTTGATTGTCCTCCTTATGAGTGGCGGTCGGGGACGAGCGATGGTCTTTTCCTACCAATCTATCCCCCTAGGAGCATGCGCGTAGTGCTTTGGTTTTTGAGGGCTTGTAGATTTTTGCAATAAGTATGTGAGTTCTTTATGACTAATGTTGAGTCCATGGATTATACGCACTCTCACCCTTCCATCATTGCTAGCCTCTTCGGTACCGTGCATTGCCCTTTCTCACATTGAGAGTTGGTGCAAACTTCGCCGGTGCATCCAAACCCCGTGACATGATACGCTCTTTCACACATAAACCTCCTTATATCTTCCTCAAAACAGCCACCATACCTACCTATTATGGCATTTCCATAGCCATTCCGAGATATATTGTCATGCAACTTTCCACCATTCCATTCATCATGACACATTCATCATTGTCATATTGCTTAGCATGATCATGTAGTTGACATAATATTTGTGGCAAAGCCACCGTTCATAATTCTTTCATACATGTCACTCTTGGTTCATTGCATATCTCGGTACACCGCCGGAGGCATTCATATAGAGTCATACTTTGTTCTAGTATCGAGTTGTAATCATTGAGTTATAAATAAATAAAAGTGTGATGATCAACATCTTCTAGAGCATTGTCTCAAGTGACGAATAAAAAAAAGAAAAGGCCATAAAAAAAGAGAAGGCCCAAAAAATTGAGAGAAAAAGAGAGAAGGGACAATGCTACTATCCTTTTCCACACTTGTGCTTCAAAGTAGCACCATAATCTTCATGATAGAGAGTCTCTTGTTTTCTCACTTTCATATACTAGTGGGAATTTTTCATTATAGAACTTGGCTTGTATATTCCACCAATGGGCCTCCTCAAGTGCCCTAGGTCTTCGTGAGCAAGCAAGTTGGATGCACACCCACTTAGTTTATTTTGTTGAGCTTTCATACATTTATAGCTCTAGTGCATCCGTTGCATGGCAATCCCTACTCCTTGCATTAACATCAATCGACGGGCATATCCATAGCCCATTGATTAGCCCCGTTGATGCGAGATCTTCTCCTTTTGTCTTCTCCACATAACCCCCATCATCATATTCTATTCCACCCATAGTACTATGTCCATGGCTCGCGCTCATATATTGCGTGAAAGTTTATAAGTTTGAGATTACTAAAGTATGAAACAATTGCTTGGCTTGTCATCGGGATTGTGCATGATGAGAGCATTCTTGTGTGAAGAAACTGGAGCATGACTAAACTATATGATTTTGTAGGGATGAACTTTCTTTGGCCATGTTATTTTGAGAGGACATAATTGCTTAGTTAGTATGCTTGAAGTATTATTATTTTTATGTCAATATGAACTTTTGTCTTGAATCTTTCGGATCTGAATATTCATACCAAAATTAAGAGGAATTACATTGAAATTATGCCAAGTAGCACTCCGCATCAAAAATTCTATTTTTATCATTTACCTACTCGAGGACGAGCAGGAATTAAGCTTGGGGATGCCTGATACGTCTCCAATGTATCTATAATTTTTGATTGCTCCATGCTATATTATCTACTGTTTTGGACATTATTAGGCTTTATTTTTCACTTTTATATTATTTTTGGGACTAACCTATTAACCGGAGGCCCAGCCCAGAATTGCTATTTTTTTTTGCCTATTTAGAGTTTCGAAGAAACGGAATATCAAACGGAGTCCAAATGGAATGAAACCTTCGGGAACGTGATTTTCTCACCGAACGTGATCCAGGAGACTTGGACCCTACATCAAGAAAGGAAGGAGGTGGGCACAAGGTATGGGGCGCGCCCATCCCTCCAGGGCGCGCCCTCCACCCTCGTGGGCCCCACCTTGCTCCACCGACGTACTTCTTCCTCCTATATATACCTACGGAACCCCAAACGATCAGGTAGGGAGCCAAAAATCTAATTCCACCGCCGCAACCTTCTGTACCCACGAGGTCCCATCTTGGGGCCTATTCTGGAGCTCCGCCAGAGGGGGCATCCATCACGGAGGGCTTCTACATCATCACCATAGCCCCTCCGATCAAGTGTGAGTAGTTTACCTCAGACCTTCGGGTCCATAGTTAGTAGCTAGATGGCTTCTTCTCTCTTTTTGGATCCCAATACAATGCTCTCCCCCTCTCTCGTGGAGATCTATTCGATGTAATCTTCTTTTTGCGGTGTGTTTGTTGAGACCGATGAATTGTGGGTTTATGATCAAGATTATCTATGAACAATATTTGAATCTTCTCTGAATTCTTTTATGTATGATTGGTTATCTTTGCAAGTCTCTTCGAATTATCAGTTTGGTTTGGCCTACTAGATTGGTTTTTCTTGCAATGGGAGAAGTGCTTAGCTTTGGGTTCAATCTTGCAGTGTCCTTTCCCAGTGACAGTAGGGGCAGCAAGGCACGTATTGTATTGTTGCCATCGAGGATAAAAGATTGGGTTTTTATCATATTGCATGAATTTATCCCTCTACATCATGTCATCTTGCTTAAGGCGTTACTCTATTTTCTTGAACTTAATACTCTAGATGCATGCTGGATAGCGGTCGATGAGTGGAGTAATAGTAGTAGATGCAGGCAGGAGTCGGTCTACTTGTCTCGGACGTGATGCCTATATACATGTTCATACCTAGATATTCTCATAACTATGCTCAATTCTGTCAATTGCTCAACAGTAATTCGTTCACCCACCGTAAAATACTTATGCTCTTGAGAGAAGCCACTAGTGAAATCTATGGCCCCCGGGTCTATCTTCATCATATTAATCTTCATCACTTTATTATTGCCTTTGCTTTTTATTTTACTTTGCATCTTTATCACAAAAATACCAAAAATATTATCTATCATCTCTATCAGATCTCACTCTCGTAAGTGACCGTGAAGGGATTGACAACCCCTTATCGCGTTGGTTGTGAGGAGCTATTTGTTTTGTGTAGGTACGAGGGACTCACGTGTAGCCTCCTACTGGATTGATACCTTGGTTCTCAAAAACTTAGGGAAATACTTACGCTACGTTGCTGCATCATCCTTTCCTCTTCAAGGAAATCCAACGCAGTGCTCAAGAGGTAGCATGGCTCCGTCCCGGCACCGAATCTTGGTGGGGAGGGGACCACTTCTTCCGAGCACGGCAGGGGTGAGTTATTTGCCTTTTGTCCCTGTTCGTTCTTTTTCTTTTTGAACTTTGATTCGGCTCTGCCTCATCCCCCTTCTTGGCATCTAGGCGCTCCCTCGGTGGACCAGGAGAACATCGATAGTGTCATTGAGGAGGTCGCCAGGGATGCTGAGGCCGAGGCCAACAAGGTCGTCGCCGAAGAGGCCGCCAACGGTGCTGCTGAGGACGCCGCCAAGGAGCCGGTCGGGGAGACTGGCAAGGCCGCTGCCGAGGAGGCCGGCAAGGGGCATGCCGGGGAGGCCGGCAAGGCTGCTGCCGAGGAGGGGGCGGTCGACGACCAACCTTCCTCCTCCACTGCCTCTGGCTTGGGCCGGTACCTGAAGTGAGCGACGACCTGTTCGTCCACCTCCCAGGGACGGCGAGCACCGAGGTGCTCGCCGCCGTCGGGCTCGAGGTTGTCGACGAACTGAGTGCAAGTGGCGGCGATTCCCAGGAAGAGCGGCTCCTCCAAGCCATGAGCGCCAACTTCCAGGAGCTCCAGGCGCTTCACCGTGCCCGCCTGGACAAGGCCAAGTCCAAGATGGCGGTGGTGGACAAGGCGGAGGCAGACCTCGAGGAGCGCGTCACCGAGGCGCAGGCTTGGTTTCACCAGGCCCACAAGGACTCGAAGACCGCCCAAGATGTGCTGGCTGAGCGCAAGCTGGAGCTTGCCATGAAGCAGGCCGACATCGAGAATGCCCAGGAGCTGGCGAAGTAGCAGGCCGCCAAAGATGAGGCTGCTCAGCACCAGCATCAGGCTGAGCTAAACTCCCAGGAGGAGGAACTTGCCGCTCGTGAGGAGAAGCTCGCCGCAACACTACGCGGCAAGGATGAGGAGGTGGAGAAGCTTGTCGTGCAGCGGACCCAGGAGCTGGAGCAGAGGCACCAGGAGGCGCTCAATGCCCAAGCTCTGGTCCATGCCGGCAAGGTGAAAGAGCTGGAGGTGGAGCGGGACGGGCTGAAGGATCAGGCCCTGAAGTTGGCAAAGGAGAAGGACACGCTCAAAGGTGCTTTGGTGGAGGTGCATGGTGCAGTCCTCGGCAAGGCTGAGCAGCTCTCCAAGGCCAACGACTCCATCAAAGACCTGAAGCTGAAGATGGAGGGTCTTGAGGAAACGCTTTTGGAGGTCAAGGCCCGGGAGGAGACCCTGACCAAGAATCTGGAGAATGAGAGGCAGCTGCAGAAGAACGACGCCGCCAACCACGAGGATTTTGTGAAGGGCGAGACCCTCTGGGTCAGCCACCTCGCCGACGTCGCCGACAGGATCACCACGCAGCTGGCTACCATGGGGATGCCAAGCATGAGGTACGTCCCGGAGCCGAACGTGAGTCCCAATGCCAAGCTAACCCTATTCTTTGAGGGTGTTCTCGGGGCCCTGGAGCAGTTCCGTTCCAACAGGGCGGCCTCTCTGGCCGATGAGGCCCGGAAGCTCTGCCGAGATGTCATGACCAAGGTTCTCACCAAGGTGGCGTACTGGAACCCCAACCTTGACTTCGACGCCGCACTAGAGAGCTTGCCGGAGGATGCGAACCTTCTGGCGCTCGAGGAGCGTATCGAGCCCATCATCAGCCGCGTCGACGGAGTTCGGAGGGTAGAGGGCCAGCGCCGGGATTAGGCACCCTGTTTCTTATCGCTGCTGCAGTTCATGACCAAGACAATTTTATATTTATTTAGAACCGCACCAACAATTGATGTAATATAACTCTGCAATACTTTAATATCATGCACGCTATCTTCCCGTTAGATCTTTCTTTGTATGTTCGTACCCTACGCTTGTTGAGATAAGGCTGCCAGCGCGTAAACCCATGCCGTGGTGCTTTAAGGATGGATCCTTAGCACCTTGCCGGAAGGGCGCTTGCTGCCAGGCGAGCCACCTCGCCGCCGCCAGCGCGTCCGCTTGAACTATCGAGTGGAATCAAGGCAGGACCAGAGCGCAGCTGGGAACAGGTAGGCCACCTTGCCGCTGCCAGCGCGGCCGCATGAACTGTCGAGCGGGCTCGAGACAGAAACAAAGGCGTTACCAACAGCAGAAGGGTCCCATCGCGTGCAGGTTTCCCGTACAAAGAACGAGATCTCTCAGGGAGAACAGCCTTATATAAGTGAAAATAACCAAGATTTCGCGTGACTTAGCTTTTCTGTCGTTGCGCGGGCGTTCACCACATTCGCAGGCGATGCCGCTCGTTTGGTCGTCTTCTTCCTTGGAGTGACGACCACGATAAAGCCACTGCCCCAACCATACCAAATTTCCACAACTACGCACCCCCTACCTGGCGCGTGAAAGATGTCGGTGGGAATGACACGTATGGGATCACCGGGATCCCTTCTATGGTTGGCAGGCGCGGGGGTGTGCAAAGAGCAGGTCTAGGAGCCAGCACAAAGATTGTTTACCCAGGTTTGGGCCGCAAGGATGCGTAATACCCTAGTCCTGCTTTGGTGTATATATTTGAGTGTTCTTGAGTTCTTAAGCTAGCTACGGTGCGTGTGTAGCCCAAAAGATCTGAATCCTTCTCCTGGACGCCTCGGGCCTACTTTTATAGACAAAAGGGGTCGCCACAGTGGCACACAGGAGGTGGAAAGGTGTACAGTGTGCAAGCTTATCACCTGTCATTACGGGACAAGACGCATTAAATGCGCCTCCTTAGGTGTCCCGTTGCTTTATTGGGGATGGCAACAAGGCCAGTCCCGTCCGTCGCCGCCCCGCCTTGCTCCGACACGCGTCCAGGCCAATGATGCATGCAGCGCCATGTAGGCTGGTAGGCTGCTAAGATGGCGTGATGGTAGGGTCTTCACGAAGATCAGCATGCCGCCATGCAGGTGCTTGCTGAGTTGTCCTAGAAGCCGCACGTCGCCACGCAGGTGCCTTCCCATCTGGTTGGGCTGGGAGCTGGATGGGAACGACAGTGGAGTCTTGGCAGATGCGGGCTTGGTTGTGGCCTCACAGGTGCCCCCGACGAGGGTCTCGCTGGGGCTCCAACAAGGGTCTTGCCATGGCATCGCAGTTGTCCCTGACAAGGATCTTGCCGGGGGTCTCGTGGATCTCCTCGGCAAGGATCTCGCCGAGGATCTTCGTCTTCTGGTCCTCATCTGATCTTGTGTGCTTATGATGTTGACAAAGATCTGCATGCCACCACGGAGGTGCCTCCTGGGCCTTGGTTCCAATGTGGTTGTTGGCGTATGGAACCCTTGGGCTCAAGGGTGGCTCGCTCTGCTGGCGTTTGGGCAAGTTGCCCCGGCAAGGGTCTTGCCGGGGGAGTCCGCCTCGCCCTCTTGCTCTTTGTGTCTCTGGTCTTGGAGTTGTTTTGCCCGTCTTGTGCTTCTTGCTGGGGCACTGCTCTGGTGTTCTTATGCTTCTGCTCCCTTCCTTTGCCCTGCCAAGTGTGGCCGCAGGTGCGGCTCTGACTGCTCGTGCACAAGTAGAGGGGTCAAAAGGAGATCCCCTACTTTTGTACACCGCTAGATTACAAAAACCTATATCTACCATCCATATTGCACGTGTATCACCATCTCTTCGCCGAACTAGTGCACCTATACAATTTACCATTGTATTGGGTGTGTTGGGGACACAATAGACTCTTTGTTATTTGGTTGCAGGGTTGTTTGAGAGAGACCATCTTCATCCTATGCCTCCCACGGATTAATAAACCTTAGGTCGTCCACTTGAGGGAAATTTTCTACTGTCCTACAAACCTCTGCACTTGGAGGCCCAACGACGTCTACAAGAAGAAGGTTGAGTAGTAGAAATCAAGCTCTTTTCTCGCGTCGTTGCCGGGGAGGTGAGTGCTTGAAGGTATATCTTTAGATCTTGCAATAGAACCTTTTTGTTTCTTGTTTTATCACTAGTTTAGTCTATAAAAGAAAACTACAAAAAAATGGAATTGAGGGTGCCTCATATGCTTCATCTTTTTAATATCTTTCATGAAAATAAGGGTTCCGATAATTGTGCTCAATTGCTAGAGGAAGAATGCATTAGAATGTTTGGCACTAAATCTTTGTATTATGAGCATCATTGCAATTTTGTTAGTACGAACTCTTTGAATATCCATAGTACTAATGATGATTGCACTAGTCATGATGAAAACGTCTCTTGTAAGCATGTCAATTTTTGTGGAGTGCACAGAGTTTGCAAGTACACACCAAATAGGGAAGATAGATTTTGCAAGAGGCATAAGTATTTAGAAACTAAATGGTCGCAAGAAAGGCTAGATGTTTGTGCTGAAAATTTAAATTTTCTTAATCATCCTTGTGAACTTTGCAATGAACGTGGTCATTTAAATATCCAATGCAAATTGTTTCATGGTCGTATTGTGTCCAAAAATTGTGATGACTTCATTTGCCTTGCACATCATAATGAACTTAGTTTGCTTTTCGGTTATGAAGAAATAAAACGTATAACTAAGGATATGCTAGAATTTGTCCTTGATAAAGTTCTTGATTTTGATCTAGAAGAAATTTTTATGTATTGTGCGGTGAATTGCATTGAAATTCCTTATATTGCCAATTAAATAAAGAAAAGAAAACAAATAGAATATGAAGAGAATACTAATGAAAGGGAAGAGACTTCCCAATATCCTCCTATTATTTCTTATGATGAATTAGGTAACGAGGAGGAGCTTTCTATTCAACCAATCTCGTTAATAAGGAGCTAAAAAAAGAGGGTTAAACCCACACATGATGTGAAGAAGAAAAAGAAAAGACGGATAAGCAAAGGTAGAAAGGTATCCTTCCCAAATGATGTTGCTCCTATTACTCATTGTGATGATGATAATTGCTATACTATTGGTGCTATCCATACTATTAGTGATGAGAGTGGTTATGCTTATGATATGAAAAGGACCAAGCTTGGGGATGCTATGTTTGATGAGAATGACATGTTTGAGAATATATTTGCTGCAATTAATGTTTGTCCCAAGCTTGGGTATGCTATGTTTAATGAATATGATATTTTTAGCCTCCCAAGTTTTGATGAGCAAATTTATTATGATGACAGCATGCCTCCTATTTATGATGATTATTGTGATGACACTTATGCTATAAAAAGTAGTGATGATTATAGTTATAAAACTTTATGATTACCCTTTTTCTTAACATTACTCTTTTAATGTGGAAACAATTTATAGTATTCGAGTCTCTTATGATACTCCCACTATTCCGAATGAGAAGAATGTTGCTTATGTGGAGAGTAGTAAAATTTCTATGCAAGTAGATCATGAAAATAATGCTTTATGTGCTGGTTATATGGTTGAATACATTCATTATGCTACTGAAAATTATTATGAGAGAGGATCATATGCTTCTACATATTGCAATAATATCAATTTTCCTCTCTATGTGTTGAAAATCTTGAAGATTTGCTTGTTTTACCTTCCTATGCTAGTTGATTATTGTTCCCATAAGTTGTTTGATCACAAAATCCCTATGCATAGGAAGTGGGGTAGACTTAAATGTTCTTGCCATGTGTTTCATGATACTCTCTTTATGTTTCAATTCTTATCTTTTATGCGAGCATCATTGAAATCATCATGCCTAGCTAGGGGCGTTAAACGTTAGCGCTTGTTGGGAGGCAACCCAATTTTATTTTTGTTCCTGTTTAGTAATAAATAATTCATCTAGCCTCTGTTTATATGTGGTTTTATGTTTTAATTAGTGTTTGTGCCAAGTAGAACCTTTGGGAAGACTTGGGTGAAGTCTTTGTGATCTTGCTGTAAAAAACAGAAACTTTAGCGCTCATGAGATTAGCTGCCATTATTTACTGGAGAGTGATTTTAGGTTGATTATTTTTTAAGATGATTAATATACAAATTCCTTATGTCCACCATTTTATTTCAGAATTTTTGGAGTTCCATAAGTATACGTTTGATACAGATTACTACAGACTGTTCTATTTTTGACAGATTCTGTTTTCATTGTGTTGCTTGCGTATTTTGATGAATCTATGAGTAGTATCGGAGGGTATGAACCATAGAGAAGTAGGAATATATTAGATACTACACCAATATGAATTTAGAATGAGTTCACAACAGTACCTAATTGGTGATTTATTTTCTTATACTAACGGAGCTTATGAGTTTTCTGTTAAGTTTTGTGTTGTGAAGTTTTCAAGTTTTGGGTAAAGATTCTATGGACTATGGAATAAGGAGTGGATAGAGACTAATATTGGGGATGCCCAAGGAATTTCAAGGTAAAATTCAAGGACAACCAAAAGCCTAAGCTTGGGTATGCCCCGGAAGGCATCCCCTCTTTCGTCTCCGTCTATCGGTAACTTTACTTGAGGCTATATTTTTATTCACCACATGATATGTGTTTTTCTTGGAGCGTCTTGTATGATTTGAGTATTTGCTTTTTTGTTTACCACAATCATCCTTGCTATACACACCTTTTGGGGAGAGACACACATGAATCGTAGTTTATTAGAATACTCTATGTGCTTCAGTTATATCTTTTGAGCTAGATAATTTTGCTCTAGTGCTTCACTTATATCTTTTTAGAGCATGACAGTGGTTTTATTTTGAAGAAATAGATGAACTATCATGCTTTACTTATATTATTTTGAGAGTCCTTAGAACAGCATGGTAATTTTCTTTGGTTATGAATTTAGTCCTAATATGATAGGCATCCAAGATGAGTATAATAAAAACTTCCATATATAGTGCATTGAATACTATGAGAAGTTTGATACTTGATGATTGTTTTGAGATATGAATATGGTAATATTAATGTCGTCCTAGTTCAGTAATTGTGAATTTGAGAAATACTTGTGTTAAGGTTTGCAAGTCCAGTAGCATGCACGTATGGTAACCGTTGTGTAACAAATTTGAAGCATGAGGTGTTTCTTTGATTGTCCTCCTTATGAGTGGCAGTCGGGGACGAGCGATGCTCTTTTCCTACCAATCTATCCCCCTAGGAGCATGCGCGTAGTGCTTGGTTTTGATCACTTGTAGATTTTTGCAATAAGTATGTGAGTTCTTTATGACTAATGTTGAGTCCATGGATTATACGCACTCTCACCTTCCCATCATTGCTAGCCTCTTCGGTACCGTGCATTGCCCTTTCTCACCTCGAGAGTTGGTGCAAACTTCGCCGGTGCATCCAAACCCCGTGATATGGTACGCTCTATCACACATAAGCCTCCTTATATCTTCCTCAAAATAGTGAAAGCACAAGTGCTCCCTGGGTGGTTTTGGTAATTAATGTCAACATATCTCTTGTTAGACTAACACTTTTACCTAGTATGTTTTAGATAAGTTCAACAATGGAGTGGCATGGACTAGAGGATGTGGAACCCCTTCAAGATGCTAAGGACAAAGTATTGGCTCAAGCTTCAAGATCAAGACTCTACATTTTCTATTTTAGTGATCCAAGATCATATTGAGTCTATAGGAAAAGCCAATACTATCAAGAGGGGATGAGGTGTTGCTTAATGAGCCTCTTGCTTCATGTGCTTAGTGATATGCTCCAAAACCCTCAACTACCTTCCCACATCCACATATGACCTAAACCAAAAGTCAAACTCGACCCCACCGATTCTTTCTATCCGGCGCCACCGAGTTTCACATGTCATAGCCACTGCCACAAACCCTAGCAGATCGGTTTCACCGATAGGGATCTCGGTCTCACCGAGATGGGATTGTAATATCTCTGTGTATGTCCATTACCAAAATCGGTCTCACCGAGTTTGAGCAATCGGTACTACCGATATTACAATGCAAATCCTCTGGTTAGCTTATTACCAAAATTGGTCCCACCGAGTTTGTGTAATCGGTCTCACCGAGTTTGCCTGACCAACTTTCTGGTTAGCTTATTACCAAAATCGGTGCCACTGAGTTTGTGTAATCGGTCACACCGAGATTACATTATGCCCTAACCCTAACCATATCGGTCCTACCGAGTTGCATCTCAGTCCCACCGAAAATCCTAACGGTCACTAGGTTTGCTGAATCGATCCGACCGAGTTTAACCATTCGGTCCCACCGAGTTTGGCAGATTGTGTGTAACAGTTAGATTTTGTGTGGAGGCTATATATACCCCTCCACCCACTCTTCATTCGTGGAGAGAGCCATCAGAACATACCTACACTTCCAATACATATTTTCGGAGAGAGAACCACCTACACTTGTGTTGAGCTCAAGATATTCCATTCCAACCATATGAATCTTGATCTCTAGCCTTCCCCAAGTTGCTTTCCACTCAAATCTTATCTCCACCAAATCCAAATCCTATGAGAGAGTTGAGTGTTGGGGAGACTATCATTTGAAGCACAAGAGCAAGGAGTTCATCATCAACACACCATTTGTTACTTCTTGGAGAGTGGTGTCTCCTAGATTGGCTAGGTGTCACTTGGGAGCCTCCGACAAGATTGTGGAGTTGAACCAAGGAGTTTGTAAGGGCAAGGAGATCGCCTACTTCGTGAAGATCTACCGCTAGTGAGGCAAGTCCTTCGTGGGCGATGGCCGTGATGGAATAGACAAGGTTGCTTCTTCGTGGACCCTTCGTGGGTGGATCCCTCTGTGGACTTGCGCAACCGTTACCCTTCGTGGGTTGAAGTCTCCATCAACTGGATGTACGATAGCACCACCTATCGGAACCACGCCAAAAATATCCGTGTCTCCAATTGCGTTTGAATACTCCAAACCCTTTCCTTTACATTCTTGCAAGTTGCCTGCTTTACTTTCCGCTGCTCATATACTCTTTGCATGCTTGCTTGATATGTATTGTTAAATTTGCGCTTAAACTCCACTTAAACTTAAGAAAATTAAAAACTGCAACCTTTGGCACTTAGTGTCTAATCACCCCCCTCTAGACACCTCTTCTCGATCCTTTCAATTGGTATCAGAGCTTTGGTCTCCATTGCCTTGGTTTAAACACCTTTGGAGGAAGATGGATGTGTCTACTTTGGGAAGTCTTAGACATAAAGTGCCTATTCTTGATGGAGAGTATTTTCATGAGTGGAAAAATGAAATGCTTGAGATTTTCAATGAATATCATTTGAACAAGTACATTGCTAGCCCTTGTGCACCTCATGTTGATCCTTTGCACCCTACCCTAGATGAAGATCTTGACATGATTCGCAATCTTAGAACCATCAATCTTATCATAAGAGGATTGCCCAAGAATTTGATTGCTAGTTTGCCTACCCTTGATTGTGCCTATACTATATGGAAATTTCTTGAGGAGCGATTTCCAAGTTATTCCTTGAAAAAATTAGACGAAATTCTCCATAAGTCAATTGCCTTGAGTAAGATGAATTCTAGTGATCCTAATTTTGGTAATTGTCTATTTGAGTTTACCAATCTCATGCATGCTAAAGCAAACATTGGAATCATTAGCAACATCGTATCCGAAGCTATTAGATTTTATAGAGGTAACCATTGTGATGATCATTTATCTAATGAATTACCCTCTCTAGGAATTGATCAATCACAAGATGATGTTGAACATGGATACTATGATGAAGATGATGATAGTGACTATGATCTTGATGATGCAATGAGGCATTTTGGTCTTATGGCAAATCTTCGCGGCTTCATGGCTGGAGGAAAGGAATGGGTTCTCGATAGTGGATGTACTGATCATATGACCGGAGATGAAGATATGTTCAATGAGCTTGCTGAAAACGACGGCCCTCGAAAGTATGTCACTTTTGGTGATAATTCAAAGGGTAAGGTGGTTGGCCTTGGTAAGGTGGCCATCTCACATGATAGCTCCATACAAAATGTCATGCTCGTTGAATCTCTTGGATACAATTTACTTTCAGTTTCTAGACTTGCGGATTTTGGCTTCAATGTCTTATTCACTGAAGTAGATTGCCAAGTGTTTCATAGAGACAATCATAAAATGGTCTTTACCGGTATACGTAGAGGAGATATTTACATTGTTGATTTCCCTAAAAAGGCTCAACCTAAAACTTGCTTAATTGCTAAATCTTCTAAAGGCTGGTTGTGGCATAGAAGACTAGGTCATGTTGGAATGCGAAATCTTGATAAGCTTATTAAAGGTGATCATATCCTTGGAATAAAAGATGTCATATTTGACAAGGATAGACTTTGTAGTGCTTGTCAAGTAGGGAAACAAGTTGGAGGAAGTCATCGCGTGAAGAACATCATGACCACAAGAAGGCCACTCGAGCTACTTCACATGGATCTCTTTGGTCCAAACCCCTACAAGAGTCTCGGTGGTAACTCATTTGGTCTAGTTATAGTTGATGATTTTTCAAGATTTACGTGGGTGTTCTTTCTTGATGACAAATCACAGGTCCAAAAGATCTTCAAAAACTTCGCTAGGAAGGCCCAAAATCAGTTTGACGTGAAGATCAAGAAGGTTCGGAGCGACAACGGAACGGAGTTCAAGAACGCAAATGTGGACACCTTTCTTGACGAAGAAGGGATTTCACACGAGTTCTCGGCTACTTACACACCTCAACAAAATGGAGTTGTCGAGAGGAAGAACCGGACTCTTATCGAGATGGAAAGAATGATGCTTGATGAGTACAAAACACCAAAGCACTTTTGGGCGGAAGCGGTTGAGACAGCTTGTCATGCAACAAATCGCTTGTATCTTCACAAGCTACTCGGCAAGACGGCATACGAGCTCCTCACCGGTAACAAACCCCAAGTTGGATACTTTCGAGTATTCGGCTCAAAGCACTACATTATTGATAAGCATCGTCGTTATAAATTTGCTCCTAAATCTCATGAAGGTTTCCTACTTGGTTATGGCTCAAACTCTCACACTTACCGTGTCTACAACAACTTCACCTGAAAGGTTGAAGAGACGGTAGATGTGAAGTTTGATGAATCTAACGGCTCGCAAGTAGAGCAATTTCCAATTGATGTAGGAGACAAAGACCCTTCGGAAGCAATTCAAGACCTGTCCATTGGCAAGATTCGCCCAACGGAAGTGAAGGAGAGTACCTCGTCCGTCCAAGTGGAAGCTTCTACCTGACGACAAGGTGAACCAAGAGTTGATACGGAAGCATCCACAAGTGGGACACGCCAAGATGAAGAAAACGAGGAAGTACACCAAGATGAACATCAAAAACCTCCTTCTCCACCACGACAAGAGAACGACAACGTCAACAATGAAGAAGGCCAAGAAGAAGAACAACATGAAGAGGATGTTCCACACCGACCCAAGCAAAAGCTTTCACGAGTTCGAGCAAGAACTGCCAAAGATCATCCCATCGAGCAAATCTACGATGATATCCAAACCGGGAGAATCACTTGCTCTAAAACTCGTTTAGCTAACTTTTGTGAACATTACTCATTCATCTCTAGCATTGAACCTATGAAGGTTGAAGAAGCATTGGAGGATCCGGATTGGATAAATGCTATCCATGAAGAGCTACACAACTTTGAGAGAAATCGAGTGTGGACAGTGGTCGAGAAGCCCGACAACAACCACAACATCATTGGTACCAAATGGGTGTTTCGCAACAAGCAAGATGAAGATGGACAAGTGGTTCGCAACAAAGCACGTCTCGTCGCCCAAGGCTACACACAAGTTGAAGGTATGGACTATGGTGAGACATATGCTCCCGTTGCTAGACTTGAGTCCATTCGCATCTTACTTGCCTATGCTAATCACCATGATATCACCTTGTACCAAATGGACATTAAAAGTGCTTTTCTAAATGGCAAAATTGAGGAGGAAGTTTATGTTAAGCAATCTCCCGGCTTCATCAATCCTAAGAAACCTAATCATGTTTAGAAACTTCACAAAGCCCTTTATGGTCTTAAACAAGCTCCTAGAGCACGGTATAAATGCTTGACCAAGTTCCTTACTGAAAAAGGCTTTGAAATTGGTAAAATTGATTCTACTCTTTTTACTAAAAGGGTTAATGGAGAACTATTTGTGTGCCAAATTTATGTTGATGATATCATATTTGGTTCAACTAACCCTCATTTTAGTGAGAAGTTTGGAAAGCTAATATCGGAGAAGTTTGAGATGTCTATGATGAGTGAACTCAAATTCTTTCTCGGGTTGCAAATCAAGCAAACTAAGGAAGGTACCTTTGTCTCTCAAACGAAGTACACTAAGGACTTATTCAAGAAGTTCAATATGCAAGAATGCAAAGGTATGACTACACCCATGCCTACTAGTGGACATCTTGATTTGACCAAAGATGGTGAACCGGTTGATCAAAAAGTTTATCGCTCTATGATTGGTTCATTGTTATATCTATGTGCCCCACGTCTCGATATTATGCTAAGTGTGTGCATGTGTGCACGATATCAAGCTGCTCCTAAAGAATGTCATCTTAAGGCTGTGAAAAGGATAGTGAGATACCTAATCCATACACCAAATTTTGGCATTTGGTATCCTAAGAGGTCCTCTTTTTATCTTGCTGGTTACTACGATTCGGACTATGCCGGAGACAAGGTTGATAGAAAATCAACTTTGGGTACTTGTCATTCCTTGTTAGATCTCTTGTATCTTGGTCTTCCAAGAAACAAAACTCGGTGTCCTTATCCACCGCCGAAGCGGAATACATTGCCGCTGGTTCATGTTGTGCTCAATTACTTTGGATGACCCAAACTCTTAAAGATTATGGGATATATGTGAAACATGTTCCATTGCTATGTGACAATGAAAGTGCTATTAAGATTGCTCACAATCCCATGCAACACTCTCGAACTAAGCATATTGAAGTTCGTCATCATTTCATTCGAGATCATGTTGCCAAAGGGGACATTAACCTTAAGCATGTTCGCACCGATAAGCAATTAGCGGATATATTCACTAAACCACTTGATGAGAAAGTGTTTTGCAGGTTGAGAGGTGAATTGAACATCATTGATGCTTCAAACTTGGAGTAGGAACTCCGTTTGATACATGCGGGCATGAGCCTGTGACTAATCCTCGAT
Source organism: Aegilops umbellulata (assembly GCA_032464435.1). NCBI lineage: Eukaryota > Viridiplantae > Streptophyta > Magnoliopsida > Poales > Poaceae > Aegilops > Aegilops umbellulata. The sequence goes on from CP136055.1 coordinate 91,307,426, forward strand.
ATTTCTCTTATGATGCTATTCATATGTCTTGGATATATTTGTACCTTGCATGTTATCTAACCCGCGTAGGTACTTGGATGAATCTAAATATATGAGATTGCAACTCACTCACATCTTGAGCAATTTCTACATCACCAAGTCTCTACACAATGGTGGTTGAAGACAGGGAAGCACGAAATCATTCAAACATATCCTTTGGAAAATTCTATGTTGAGTCTCATGATTGTCATTTTGGATACACAAGTGCTCTTCCTTGCAAGACTAACCCATGTAGGTAGATGAACTCAAACTCCAAGTGGTGCTCCCAACACTTGATGAACTACATCAACCTTGAGCAACCCACACAAGTTCGACTACATGTGCAAGATCAACACCACCACCCAAGGTATGTTATTCCATCTTAGAGAAGCTTTACTCCAAGTCATGAGTCAAAGCAACTCGACAAGATGTGAATACATCAAGATGCTTAAACGAAAAATGGTAACCCCATTTTGAGCTTAAACGATGAGTATGACCTATGATCAAGTGCTCTCACTTGACTCCTAAGTCAATATACTCTAACATAGGTGACTTTGTCGCCGCCCAACTCTAGATGAAGTTCTCTTGAGTTCTTTTCTGTGTTATTGCATTTTTCATTTGCATATTTGTTTCCCCTTTCAAAAAAACATCATCTAGAACTTTTAGTTTCTTTTCTTTCCTTTTTGTTCTGCATTTTCTGCATCCAATTCATTGCAAATCTTTCAGTAAATTCCTTGCATATCCTTGTGAGATCTTACTTGTCTAGTGAGCTAAGGTGACAAGTGGTTTCCCTTTGATGAACTCGGTCACGCCGGTTTGTTTTCTTCGGCTCAACCGAAATCTTTCGGTGCAACCGAAGCACACAACTCGGAGTCACCGATTCCACCACAGGAAAACCAACTTGCCACTTATTCCTGATTTCTGTTTGCTCCAGCTCCACTCAATGATTCTTGTCCTCTACCAGCATCATATTAGACATGCTGCTTTGCTCTGTGACTCAAGGACCAACCCATTTGTATCACATGTCCAGAAGAGCCCTTGTTGGAAATTGATGTCAAAGGGGGAGAGAGAGATCACATCAAAGCTTAATCTTTCCTATAGGGGGAGAAAGAGAGAATACTCAGGGGGAGAAAGTAATATCATCAAAGACCCCAGATGCTTGGTGTTCAATAGGAGAGATGTCACATGTCTTTAAGAGGGGAAAGACATGTTTGTTTGCTTGCTTTAGCTCAAGCTCTGTTGTTTCATTTCTGTTGCTCTAATTTTCTGTTCCCTATCTTCTCCCAATATCCCATGCAGATTCAGGGGGAGCAAGACATCTAAGGGAAGGAAATCTCTGATTTTATTGCATATCTTTACCTTTGGGGACATGTCTATATCAAATGTGGTACTTAGTACTCACTCTACATGTCATCCCAGTCTTGGTTCTCTTGTGGTTTCTCTTGTTTGCTTTGGTTAGTAGGTGTATCTGTGCTATCTAACCTTGTTTGCGCAGGTTCATCCCATCCTAAGCCAACTCAAGATCACAAGGTAAGTATATGCATCACAGTCATGTGAATGAGAAGTTCTTGCTGATGTACATACTATTTGCAAGAAGGACTCATGAGCATGAAGGTACATTTCTCATATTCACATCATTTGCTCTGATGCATATAGCCAAGATACATGTAACACATTGCTTACTCTGTCATGCTTATGCATTCACATGCTCCTATATTCCATATTCACATGTTTGCATACATGTAGGGGGAGCCTATGCATGTTACATGTCTTTCCAAAGCTTTACTTGCTATTCTCTATATCTTTATCTAAAGCTTTGATGTATGTTGTCATCAATTACCAAAAAGGGGGAGATTGAAAGCACAAGTGCTCCCTGGGTGGTTTTGGTAACTAATGTCAACATATCTCTTGTTGGACTAACACTTTTACCTAGTATGTTTCAGATAAGTTCAATAATGGAATGACATGGACTAGACGATGTGGAACCCCTTCAAGATGCTAAGGACAAAGGATTGGCTCAAGATTCAAGATCAAGACTCTACATTTTCTATTTTAGTGATCCAAGATCACATTGAGTCTATAGGAAAAGCCAATACTATCAAGAGGGGATGAGGTGTTGCTTAATGAGCCTCTTGCTTCATGTGCTTAGTGATATGCCCCAAAACCCTCAACTACCTTCCCACATCCATATATGACCTAAACATAAAATTAAACTCGGCCCCACCGATTCTTTCTATCTGGCGCCACCGAGTTTCACATGTCATAGCCACTGCCACAAACCCTAGCAGATCGGTTTCACCGATAGGGATCTCGGTCTCACCGAGATGGGATTGTAATCTCTCTGTGTATGTCCATTACCAAAATCGGTCTCACCGAGTTTGAGCAATCGGTACTACCGAGATTACAATGCAAATCCTCTGGTTAGCTTATTACCAAAATCGGTCCCACCGAGTTTGTGTAATCGGTCTCACCGAGTTTGCCTGACCAACTCTCTGGTTAGCTTATTACCAAAATCGGTCCCACCGAGTTTGTGTAATCGGTCACACCGAGATTACGTTATGCCCTAACCCTAACCATATCGGTCCTATCGAGTTGCATCTCAGTCCCACCGAAAATCCTAACGGTCACTAGGTTTGCTGAATTGGTCCGACCGAGTTTAACCATTCGGTCCCACCGAGTTTGGCAGATTGTGTAACGGTTAGATTTTGTGTGGAGGCTATATATACCCCTCCACCCACTCTTCATTCATGAAGAGAGCCATCAGAACATACCTACACTTCCAATACATATTTTCTAAGAGAGAACCACCTACACTTGTGTTGAGCTCAAGATATTCCATTCCAACCATATGAATCTTGATCTCTAGCCTTCCCCAAGTTTCTTTCCACTCAAATATTCTTTCCACCAAATCCAAATCCTATGAGAGAGTTGAGTGTTGGGGAGACTATCATTTGAAGCACAAGAGCAAGGAGTTCATCATCAACACACCATTTGTTACTTCTTGGAGAGTGGTGTCTCCTAGATTGGCTAGGTGTCACTTGGGAGCCTCCGACAAGATTGTGGAGTTGAACCAAGGAGTTTGTAAGGGCAAGGAGATCGCCTACTTCGTGAAGATCTACCGCTAGTGAGGCAAGTCCTTCGTGGGCGATGGCCGTGATGGAATAGACAAGGTTGCTTCTTCGTGGGTGGAGCCCTCCGTGGACTCGCGCAACCGTTACCCTCCGAGGGTTGAAGTCTCCATCAACGTGGATGTACGATAGCACCACCTATCGGAACCACGCCAAAAACATCCGTGTCTCCAATTGCGTTTGAATACTCCAAACCCTTCCCTTTACATTCTTGCAAGTTGCATGCTTTACTTTCCGCTGCTCATATACTCTTTGCATGCTTGCTTGATATGTATTGTTAAATTTGTGCTTAAACTCCACTCAAACTTAAGAATATTAAAAACTGCAACTTTCGGCACTTAGTGTCTAATCACCCCCCCCCCCTCTAGACACCTCTTCTCGATCCTTTCAAATAGCCACCATACCTACCTATTATGGAATTTCTATAGCCATTCCGAGATATATTGCCATGCAACTTTCCACCGTCTCATTTATTATGACACACTTCATCATTGTCATATTGCCTTGCATGATCATGTAGTTGGCATCGTATTTATGGCAAGGCCACCATGCATAATTTTTCATACATGTCACTCTTGTTCCATTGCTACTATCCTTTTTCCACACTTGTGCTTCAAAGTAGCACCATGATCTTTATGATAGAGAGTCTCCTATTTTGTCACTTTCATATACTAGTGGGAATTTTTCATTTTAGAACTTGGCTCGTATATTCCAACAATGGGCTCTCTCAAATGCCCTAGGTCTTCGTGAGCAAACAAATTGGATGCACATCCACTTATTTTCTTTTGTTGAGCTTTCATACATTTATAACTCTAGTGCATCTGTTGCATGGCAATCCCTACTCCTCGCATTGACATCAATTGATGGGCATCTCCATAGCCCGTTGATTATCCGCGTCAATGTGAGACTTTCTCCCTTTTTGTCTTCTCCACACAACCTCCACCATCATATTCTATTCCACCCATAGTGTTATGTCCATGGCTCATGTATTGCGTGAAAGTTGAAAAAGTTTGAGAATACTAAAGCATGAAACAATTGCTTGGCTTGTCATCGGGTTGTGCATGATGAGAGTTTTGTGTGACGAAAATGAAGCATGGCCAAACTATATGATTTTGTAGGGATGAACTTTCTTTGGCTATGTTATTTTGATAAGACATAATTGCTTGGTTAGTATGCTTGAAGTATTGTTATTTTTATGTCAATATTAAAATTTTGTCTTGAATCTTTCGGATCTGAACATTCATGCCACAATAGAGAAAATTACATTGAAAATTTTGTTAGGTAGCGTTCCACATCAAAAAATCTGTTTTTATCACTTACCTACTCGAGGACGAGCAGGAATTAAGCTTGGGGATGCTTGATACGTCTCCAATGTATCTATAATTTTTTATTGTTCCATGCTATTATATTATCAATCATGGATGTGCATTTATATGCTATTTTATATGATTTTTGGGACTAACCTATTAACCTAGAGCACAGTGCCAGTTTTTGTTTTTTCCTTGTTTTTGAGTTTAACAGAAAAGGAATACCAAACTGAGTCCAATTGACGTGCCAATTTTTGATGATTTTTTATGGACCAAAAGAAGCCCCCGGAGTAAAAGAGTTGGGCCAGAAGAGTCTCGGGCTGTCCACGAGGGTGGGGGGCGCGTCGCCCTATCTCGTGGACGACTCGGCGACCCCCCCTAACGTGAGACCTACGCCAAAAATTCCTATAAATACAAAAACCTCCATAAAATAACCTAGATCGGGAGTTCCGCCACCGCAAGCCTCTGTAGCCACCAAAAACCAATCGGGACCCTGTTCCGGCACCCTGCCGGAGGGGGGGTCCCTCACCGGTGGCCATATTCATCATCTTGGCACTCTCCATGACGAGGAGGGAGTAGTTCACCCTCGGGGCTGAGGGTATGTATCAGTAGCTATGTGTTTGATCGCTCTCTCTCTCTCTCTCTCTCTCTCTCTCTCTCTCTCGTGTTCTTGATTTGGCACGATCTTGATGTATCACGAGCTTTGCTATTATATTTGGATCTTATGATGTTTCTCCTCCTCTACTCTCTTGTAATGGATTGAGTTTTCCCTTTGAAGTTATCTTATCGGATTGAGTCTTTAAGGATTTGAGAACACTTGATGTATGTCTTGCGTGGGATACCCATGGTGACAATGGGGTATTCTATTGATTCACTTGATGTATGTTTTGGTGATCAACTTGCGGGTTCCGTGACCTTGGGAATCTATGCATAGGGGGTTGGCACACGTTTTCGTCTTGACTCTCTGGTAGAAACTTTTGGGCACTCTTTGAAGTTCTTTGTGTTGGTTGAATAGATGAATCTGAGATTGTGTGATGCATATCGTATAATCATACCCACAGATACTTGAGGTGACATTGGAGTATCTAGGTGACATTAGGGTTTTGGTTTATTTGTGTCTTAAGGTGTTATTCTAGTACGAACTCTAGGATAGATTGAACAGAAAGAATATCTTCGTGTTATTTTACTACGGACTCTTGAATAGATCGATCAGAAAGGATAACTTTGAGGTGGTTTCATACCCTGCCATAATCTCTTCATTTGTTCTCCACTATTAGTGACTTTGGAGTGATTCTTTGTTGCATGTTGAGGGATAGTTATATAATCCAATTGTGTTATTATTGTTGAGAGAACTTGCACTAGTGAAAGTATGAACCCTAGGCCTTGTTTCGGCAATACCGTTTGTGCTCACTTTTATCATTAGTTACCTTGCTGTTTTTATATTTTCAGATTACAAAAACCTATATCTACCATCCATATTGCACTTGTATCACCATCTCTTCGCCGAACTAGTGCACCTATACAATTTACCATTATAATGGGTGTGTTGGGGACACAAGAGACTTTGTGTAATTTGGTTGAAGTGTTGTTTGAGAGAGACCATCTTCATCCTACGCCTCCCACGGATTGATAAACCTTAGGTCATCCACTTGAGGGAAATTTGCTATTGTCCTACAAACCTCTGCACTTGGAGGCCCAACAACGTCTACAAGAAGAAGGTTGAGTAGTAGACATCACACATCACTATAAGCATTGCAAGCAATGTGACTACTGAGTTAGTTACAGGATGATGCACTATGGAACAAGTAAAGAGACTTGCCGGTAACTAGATTGAACTAGGTATGATGATACCAACGATCGAATCTCGGGCAAGTAACATATCGATGACAAAGGGAATGACGTATGTTGTTATGCGGTTTGACCGATAAAGATCTTCATATAATATGTAGGAGCCAATATGAGCATCCAGGTTCTGCTATTCGTTATTGACCAGAGATGTTTCTCAGTCATGTCTACATAGTTCTCGAACCCGTAGGGTCCGCACGCTGAACGTTCGATGAAGATTTGTATTATGAGTTATGTGATTTGATGACCAAATTTTGTTCGGAGCCCCGGATGAGATCATGGACATGACGAGGAGTATCGAAATGGTCGAGAGGTAAAGATTGATATATCGGACAAAGGTATTCGGACACCGAAAAGGTTTCGGGACGTTTTGGATATTTATTGGGCAACCGAGAGGTTACCGGAACCCCCCGGGGAAGTGATGGGCCCTAATGGGCCATAAGGGAGTTGGAGAGGGAAGGCCACAAGGTGGCGCCCCCAAGGGCAGTCCGAATTGGGCTAAGGGGAGGGGGCGCGGCCCCCCTTCCTTTCCCTCTCCCTCTCCTTCCCTCCTTCGCCTTCTTGGAATAGGAAAGGGAGGGTGAATCCTACTTGGACCGGGAGTCCAAGTAGGACTCCCCTCTTGGCGCGCCCCCCTTGGGCCGGCCTCCTCCTCCCCCCTCCTTTAAATACGTGGGAGGGGGCACACCAAGTCTTCTCTTAGCCGTGTGCGGTGCCCCCATCCACAGTTACACACCTCAGTCATATCGTCATAGTGCTTAGGCGAAGCCTTGCGCCGATAACTTCATCATCACCATCGCCACGCCATCATGCTGATGGAACTCTCCCTCGTCCTCAACTGGATCAAGAGCTCGAGGGACGTCATCGTGCTGAACGTGTGCTGAACACGGAGGTGTCGTACGTTCGGTGCTTGGGTCGGTTGGATCGTGAAGACGTTCAACTACATCAACCGCGTTACTAAATGCTTCCGCTTTCGGTCTACGAGGGTGCGTGGACACACTCTCCCCCTCGTTGCTATGCATCTCCTAGATAGATCTTGTGTGATTGTAGGATTTTTTTTAAATGTTGCGTTCCCCAACACTTAATACATCAACCGTACAAAACATAGCCATTGCAAGTGGTATTGGTAAGATTTAGCTGGTCAGATCATACCTGTTAAGTCCTGGGGGGTAGTCACTGGGGCACTTCATCTGGGCTAGAGCCCGCACCATGTCGGCGGCGGCGGAGGCGAGGTGTTCCTCTGGGTCAACACGCACAGCGGCCATCGCGCCATGGACCGCCATCAGCTCCTCGACCTCCACGTGATATGTGGTTGGGCTTGCACGGCGATGCTCTGGAGGTAGGGGCAGTGGGGATTTGGAGGCATGAGTATGTTTTCCAGGCGCCATTTAAGCAATTAGCCCGGGGCCGTGATAGAGATTGGTAGGTTACCTGACTGGATCTGAGCAGAACATAGATGTGGTTGAAGCTGTGGTTGCGACAGCGGCGGTTTGAGCTACTGGTAGGGGAAGGCGCGGGGGGGGGGGAGAGATACTGAGGAAATTTGATGGGTGGGGATGTGGTTGGAGGAATAAATTCTGAAATCACGCGCCTAATGAAAATTCCACTGCGAAACTTGAAACTTGGGGGGGGGGGCACACAACACAAACGAAGCGCGTAAAATACTTGTGCGCAAGAAAATAGAAAATTGGCAGACCCCGTCTCCAAAAAATGTACACATGTAATTGATTTTTTTGGTCAATGGTACGCTTGGTTTATTAGGAAACATCGCACAGGTAACTGACTTATGGATCATTAATGCAAAAAAGCGCACACTGGCACACATGCTAATCAACGCTCAAAGCCCTCAAAGTATGCTCTTACTAACATTGTATGTTAATAATACAAATTTAAAGTACTACTGGTAATTTGCTCTAACACTAAAAACTTAAACTACTTCTCACATGCTACCATCGAGGCATGCTGGCCAGACGCCAGCGTTCTCCTTCCTGGCCTTGTAGGCGGCAGCCCACCGTGCTTCGATCTCCGCCAAGCTCTCCTCACCACGGCGTGTGACCTCTTATTTCTTGCGGCAGCGGGACTCTCTTTTCTTGACTGCTTTATGCCTTTTCTGCTTCTTCTGTGCGGCTTTGGCCGCCTCTAGATCCATCGCCCATTCCACCATGGTAGCCTCAAAGTCCGCCCATGTAACTGTGTGGTCGCCAGCGCCGATGAACTCGGCGCGGTGAGATGTCATCGCTTCCTTACCATGTGTGCGGTCGCGGGCGGCAAGGAACGCGGCACAGCGGGATGCCATCGTTTCCTTGCCAGTTAATGTGCATCGCGGTGCCATGAACGACGCTTGGAGAGAGCTCTGGGATGGAGGGGCCGGGCAGCCGTACAGTGTGGTGATATTTAAGAGCTCAATGACAAACGACAAAGGAAATTTGGCTTCCCTTACAATTTCGCTCGTTCATTATCGCACACGGTTCATCTCCGTCGCTTCCGGAAACAGTGTGCGCTAAGCCTATTGTGTGTTGCGTTATGATTGGCTGGAACCCCAGCCACGCGGATCATGTGTGTGCACCGTAGGATGCGCCGCGATCGAACGACAATCCACGTCCCTCACATCACACCCATGCAGTTGTAGCTCGATTGAATTTATATGCGCTAAATGCCTAGAAAATGCACATAATCCCCTAAAATATGTTAAATGAGCCCGAAAAAAGCCAAATTTGAACACGGTGATTTGCAGGGTGTATGTGTCCGTCGTAGAAAAAAACTCCAGGGCAAATAACGAAGAAAATTTGGATTCCCCTTCAATCTTGGTGATTTCCCTATCGAAAGCATGGAACTTCCTCGGTGATGGTTCGATTTATGAAGGGCGTGCATGACAACATAAGCCAAACCTTCTCAAATTTTTACCAGGGCATGGTGAGGTCATACCATGGCACCATGCCAGGCGTTATGTTTTTCAAGCATTTATTTCATTTTTCTACAGTTGAAAACCCAATAAACAAACGTTTGTGGTTGACTATTGCCACACATTTCATCGAAATATTTGTCCATTCCTTGTAAAAGGCATGATAATTTACTAAATGGCATGAGCATGGTTTTCCAGGCCGTTCTTGCGCACCCTTTCATGCACTGATTGTTTGAACTTGAATTATGTGCATTAATGCCTAGAAAATGCACATAATCCCCTAAATATGGTAAATGAACACGGAAAAGTGCCAAATTTGAACACGATGATTTGCAGGGTGTATGTTCATCATAAAAAAACTCATGGACAAAGGACAAAGAAAATTTGGGTCCCCCTTCAATCTTGGTGATTTCCCCCTCGAAACCATGAAACTTCCTCGATGATGGTTCGATTTATGAAAGGCGTGCATGACGACATAAGGAAAACATTCTCAAATTTTTACCAGGGCACGGTGAGGTCATACCATGGCACCACGCCAGGCGTCATGTTTTCTAAGCATGTATTTCATTTTTGTATAGTTGTTAACCCAGTAAACGACATGTTTATGGTTGACTATTGCCACACATCTCCTTGAAATATCTGCCCATTCCTTGTAAAAGGCATGAGAATGTACTAAATAGCACGAGCATGGTTGTCCAGACCTTTCTTGTGCACCTTTTCATGCACCGATTATTTGAATTTGAACTGTGTGCATTAATGCCTAGAAAATGCAAATAATCCCCTAAATATGGTAAATGATCTAGGAAAAATGTCAAATTTGAACACGTTGCATTTGAGGCGGTATGTTGATCATTGGAAAAAAACGAATGACAAACTAGGACAAAAATTTGGATTCCCCTTCAATCTTGGTGATTTCCCTCTTGAAAGCATGGAACTTCCTCAGTGATGGTTCGATTTATGAAGGGCGTGCATGAAGACATAAATCAAACCTTCTCAGCTTTTAACCATGGCACGGTGAGGCCATACCATGGCACCATGCCAGGCGTCATGTTTTTCAAGCATGTATTTCATTTTTCTATAGTTGATAACCCAGTAAATGACGCGTTTGTGGTTGACTAGTGCCACGCATTCCCTTGAAATTTCTGCCCAATCCTTGTAAAAGGCTTGAGAATTTACTAACTGCCACGAGTATGGTTTTTCTAGACCGTTCTTGTGCACCTTTTCATGCACCGATTGTTCAAATTTGAATTCTGTGGATTAATGTGTAGAAAATGCACATAATCCCCTAATATGGTAAATGAGCCTGGAAAAATGCCAAATTTGAACACGTTGCATTCGAGGGGGTATGTTGATTGTAGAAAAAACTGAATGACAAGCTAGGAAGGAAATTTGGATTCCCGGCCCCTTCAATCTTGCTGATTTCCCCCTCGAAACCATGAAATTTCCTTGGTGATGGTTCGATTTATGAATGGCGTGCATGAAGATATAAGACAAACATTCTCAAATTTTTACTAGGGCATGGTGAGGCCATACCATGGCACCACGCCAGGCGTCATGTTTTCCAAGCATGTATTTCATTTTTGTATCATACCTAGTAAACACATTTCCTGAAATATTTGCCTATTCCTTGTAAAAGGCATGAGAATTTACTAAATAGAACGATCATGGTTATCCAGACCGTTCTCATGCACCTTTTCAAGCACCGATTGTTTGAATTTGAATTATCTGCATTAATGCCTAGAAAATGCATATAATCCCCCAAATATTGTAAATGAACCCGGAAAAGTGCCAAATTTGAACACGGTGATTAGCAGGGTTTATGTTCATCGTAGAAAAAACTAATGGACAAAGGACAAAGGAATTTTGGATTCCCATTCAATCTTGGTGATTTACTATCACACACGATTCATCTCCGTCGCCTCTATGAACCGTGTGTGTTCACTCACACATACAAATGTAAAAAGAAAACCCTCGCCCACTTCGTCCCCACCCACTCGCTACAGACTCCTCCGCAACTCTGCACCTCATCAACTTTTATCGTGGCGGCCACCCTAATCTCGACGGTTGTTGTCAACTGGCGGAGCTCGCGCTCCAAACGGCACGGGATTTCACCCCTACCGCTTTCCGCCACCTATCTGCACCGATATTCTCGACTTTGGCGGACTGGGGTTTTCTGCGGGATTGGGCTGGGGATTTTTCTCATGGAGAAGGTAATAAACTTAGCGAAATATTTACTCATCTATTATCATAGTCCGTTCGTTGTTGTTAATAAACCGGCAGAAATCACCGTGGAATCATTTTTGTTCTAGCTGATTCGTGAGTGTTCATTCATGTGTCCACAGTGTGAGCACAAATCGGGCAAGTGTGGTCGCGGCCAGTCGAAAACAAAGTTCTATCTCACCATTCCGGATGACTTCAGGGAGCGCTTGGTATGTTCAATCTCAACCTACCATGATCTGCATGGCCTAAATTTGTGAACATATACCGTCTGTTGCTACATTATCTATATATTTGCATCAAATCTTTGTTACATTATCTATTTTTAATTATATATTTTTGTACTTTGCATTCATCTATATATTGATCTGTTCTATCAGCTACTCCAATATTTGCATCTTGCTCTGTTATTTCAATATATATAATTTACGAACTTAATTTTCATTTCAAGCAGTACATCCCTTGCTTTGCAAGAACAGGAGTAGAAGGAAATCTTGGGCTTTACTTTGTTGATGACTCCCAGGATGTCATATTGACCATGCAACATGGATTACAAGGACGGTTAGTGTAAAACTTGATAAAGATGGTCACTCCTATTTTAATGCGGACCTTTGGAGAAAAATGTCTAAGTGTTATGAACTGAAAGCTGGCAATAAAATTCTAGTGCGTGCACCACAGCCTGGTCTAATTAACATGGATGTTTACTTCCCCAACGTCATCAGCCGATCAAAGTCTGATCGAGGTTAGTGTCCTTTCAACTTTCTCCATCCTGTCATATTACTTAGCAAAATCGGGGTATTTGTTCTGACTAATTGATCACTATTTAAGCAACCAATTGTGATTTTATTTTCTGACTCCATTCCTAGGCAGTAACAAATTCTATTTACCAATTTATGCGCACTATATATTCTTCATCCATGTTCTGAATAAATAATACCTTTCCACCTTTTAAGCAGGATATGTTGGATGCATAGTGAACGATTTGTATGTTACTAAGCATACCAAATTTCACTGGAAGGACTTGAAGCATGTCATAAACTTTGTTGATAATCTGATAGAGATAGCACATCGTATGAACGCTAGATTTTGGATGGGATTAATTATACATATGGTGCACACATTGAGTAAGACCAACTGTGTGCACAAAACGCTGGTTAAAGTCTTATTTTAATGTTGATGCTCATAAACTATATATATCTTCAACGCCATGTTACAATTGGTTTTTATTCTACATTTCAACAGAAATTGCTCGCTGCAGCAGTTCCTGGGTCGATTTCCCAGTGTGGTCGAATTACACTTGTGCCTGCTAATAACGCCAAATCCAATTGAATCAATCGATCAGAAGAACAAGAACAAGAAGGCACTGTACTTTTAATAGGCCCTACTTTAGAGACCTGTATCTCTATTTATTTTCATTCTTCCCTTTGGTCAGATACTAGAATATAGTATTTTTATTGGACATCCTCCTCACTATTGAAACTTGGGAAAACCGGATCAGTAAACTATTGCATCTAAGGGAACAAAGCAGCGGATCCTGGGATAAGAACGATACAGAAATATGGAACTTCACTGCCTTACTTGGAAAGCTAAGTAGGTTATTGACCCACTAATCTTACCTTCCGTCAAACCTTCCACTGAAAAGAGCAGATCCCAGAAAAAAGGATAGTGAATGATCAATTCACCATTGATAGCATTAACCCTAAAAGGAGGGATGAAGCACATGCCACCGCATCCACCGACTTCTTCCTTTTATGCTCAAACTAGGGCTCCCTCTGGGTAATTCTACGTATCCGTTTGGACCACATACCTAGATCAAGTCAATCATTTCAATCTATGTTGTCCTCAGCTACAGCAAAAACAGAAGAAAGCAACAAGTTCTCCATTTCCTGTTCCCAAAGGGTGTGAATGGAATCAATAATTATATGTGATTGCAAGGTACTGCATTTCCCGCAGAAATGGAACCATTAAAATTAACAAGTTCTTGCTTGTCGTGGCAATGCATCCATATTGGAAAATTGGAGACACTGTTCTACTCATGCTCTACCAAGGCACAGGAGGGCTCTTCCTTTTCATTGGCGAGAGCCGAGTCGCCGTGATCAAGCTGCTTCCAGTGAATAGTTGTGGTTGTTGGCCCTCAGCCTCTTAAAATGTGCCGGCTGTTACTATGTTAAATATGTAGATATGGACCATATGGTTGTCGGCCCTTAGCCTTTTAAAATGTGATAGTTGTTACTATGTTAAGTATGTAGATATGGACCATATGGTTGTCAAAACCGTGTTAAGATCCTCCTTTCGTCAAATAGTGTAACCACTATATATATGTTACTCAAATATTGTTACCCAAGTTCTTAAATTTTCATGGAAAGTATTAGTATCGTACATAGCTCATTGAGTTTAAGCATGTGCCCGATGTCCAGAAGGCATTTGCATATTAACTGTCAATATTGCAAATTCACACACATGTTAACATAAGGAGACGTATGTGTAATTTACTAATCATCGCACACGAGTACTCGCAGACGCATTGAGTGTGATACTCCTAGACACCGCAAGCAACTAATTTCCATTTTTTCAAAGTTTTTTGTACACACAGAATCGCATACGAACTAACTGTATTAATCGTTTGTGTTGTAATTTCTCCTCGCAAATAATTCATCCGAGTCGGCTGTTTGCCACTTATCACACACATCTTGTTTACACGACTCATTTGTGTTATTTTGGTTCATCACAAACAGTTCATCCATTTGAACTGTATGCCGCATATCACACACATCTTGTTAAGTTGAACCGTTTCTGTTATGCTCCCTAATCGAAAACATTTCATCCGAGTGAATCGTATGCCGTATATCACACATACCTTGATCTGGCGAACCGTTTCTATTGCACTCCCTAATAGCAAACAGTTCATTGGAGCGAACTGTGTGTCGTATATCGCACATAATTGATATGGCTGCCCGTTTCTGCTGTTCTCCCTCATCGCAAATAGTTCGAATGGATTAACCGTGTTTGATGGCTCCGCCATCGCAAACGTTTTGCACCATTTTGACGGTTGTTTTACACCACCGTTTGCGATTAATGCGTCGCACACAGTTTCGTCAAAGGGGTCTGTCGGTGTCAAAATCGGCGGATCTCGGGTAGGGGGTCCCGAACTGTGCATCAAGGTCGGATGGTAACAGGAGACATGGGACACTTTATTTTACCCAGGTTCGGGCCCTCTCGATGGAGGTAAAAACCCTACTCCTGCTAGATTAATATTGATGATATGGGTAGTACAAGAGTAGATCTACCACGAGATCAAGGAGGCTAAACCCTAGAAGCTAGCCTATGGTATGATTGTGTATGATGATGGTTGTCCTACGGACTACAACCCTCCGGTTTATATAGACACCGGATAGGGTTAGGGTTACACAGAGTCGGTTACAATGGTAGGAGATCTTGAATATCTGCACGCCTAGCTTGCCTTCCACGCCAAGAAAAGATCCTTCCGGACACGGGACGAAGTCTTCAATCTTGTATCTTCATAGTCCTGGAGTCCGGCTGAAGGTATAGTCCGGCTATCCGAACACCCCCTAATCCAGGACTCCCTCAGTAGCCCCCGAACCAGGCTTCAATGACGATGAGTCCGGCGCGCAGATTGTCTTCGGCATTGCAAGGCGGGTTCTCCTTCAAACTTTGTGTACCTGCGGGTATAACGTCCGATTTTCATAATGCAGGGCCCCTTGGCTTTCACGCCCAATAATGGCCGCCTTCCACGTGTCAAACGAATGCGAAAAGCCGGGGTAGTTTTACATCCAAGCCCCTAGCCGTATAAACGAGCCGCCTATTTAACAGGATGAGGATTGAGATCCAAACCACACCTTCCCCTTCTGCAAGAAATCATCAGAGCGTCTCCAGCAAAGATCCATTCTAACATGGTCAGCCGCCGTAGCTCCTCCTCTCGCCCTTCCAGTCCTATCCCTGGAGACTGGGAGAGTTGTTCCATCCCGCATAGCAAATTAGTGTCGCTCCAAGCCAAGGGATTTCTCCCTCAAGCCTATATGGTCTCGGTCCGAGACGGACTCACCACTTATCAAGGCGGAAAACAAGCGAAGAACTCACCTAGTCCCTCTAAAGGGGAGCGGGTGTGCCTGGTCCCTTATCTAATAAGGGGACTGGGATTTCCAATTCATCCCTTTCTCCGCGGGCTTCTGGAGTTCTATGGCCTCCAGCTGCACCACCTTACGCCCGGCTCCGTGTTACACATCGCGGGCTTCATTGCTCTTTGCGAGCTATTTTTAGGCGTCGAGGCTCATTTCGCGCTGTGGAAGAAGATATTCTGCCTGGTGCCCCGTTCCCGAGAGGGGTCCATATACCAAGTGGGCGGAGCCGAAGTATGGCGCATCGCCGGGACCGGATACCCGTCCGGAACCCCAAAGAAGGAGTCCGAGGACTGGCCTTCAGAATGGTTTTACATAGACGATGTCCCCCTGCCGGACCCTATCCGGGCCGGTCTCCCTGAGTTCAACAATGCTCCCCTGAAGAAACGCCTGAGCTGGCGCCCTCGGAGCTCTTAGAGAGAGAATGACAGAGACGTCCTTTACTTAATGGGCCGGATTAAGCTACTGGCTCATTCCAGACTAACCATGATTAAAGTCATGGCCATATGCATTATGCGGGGGGTGCAGCCGCTCCAATACAGAAGCCACCCCATGTGGGATTTCAACGGGGAAGATGACGCCACCCGTTACGGCCGTAAAGGGCCGGACTCGCCTGCCGCTCTAATGAAGATATTATCCTCTTTATACAAGGGAGAAGAAGAGGAATTCCTCCGCGTCGACCCGCAGGGCGGATTTTCCATGTATAGTCCCCCGAATTGGGTAAGCGGATAGTCGTGCCTCCTTGTTCATTTTACATTCCCATGACTAAATAGGCAGTCTAACAACTTCAACGCAGGACCTGCGTCAGGAGGTAAAAAAACATAAACAGCCGTCCTCCACAGCCAGAGGACCCAGAACGGTCCCTCGATCCAGACTCCGAAGAGGATCCGGAGATAGCGGTGGAATTTATCGACGGAGTGTTTCATCAGCTAAGCAAGGACGATAACTTGGTAGCTATTATAGCTGATTACCCAGGGTTAATCCCGGCCTCCCAGGTGACAAATACCGGAGCTTTACCCCCTTAAGAGGGGTTCCGTTTTCATGGGTTTGGTTGTTCTGACAACAACCGTGCTTTGTAGGGGAGATTCCCGAGGGGGGAAGCCGACCCCGCTGCAGCTAGCCGGCGGGGGGCCGCAGGGCCCCGTGGGGCAAAAAGGAACGTAGTCCGGACTGAGGTGCCAGAGCAAAGGTATGGCGTACCCTCTCTTTTTCCCTGGTGTTTTACTCCTCCAGGGTATATTAACATTCGCGCTATCTTCAGGACGAAGAGACCTCGCCGGCCTATATCCGGAGAGGTTGCCAATCGCGCCTCCACCAGCCAGACTCCAACGCCCGGCCCAGAAGCAGAGGCCCGCGCAAGGCACGCACCGGACGCTCCATTAGAGGATGCGGACAAGCTGTCTGCCACCCATTCCAAGGTGGAGAGTGCCATGAACCACAGGCGTCGCCGGACAGTTCTTCGCGACGCTTGTTTCTCCCAGGAGGCTTTAAATGCCTTCAATTCAGGAGACGCGTACCTCCGTGCCGCTCAAAATGGTTTAGCCAGAGCCACGGAGCAGTATGTAAAAGACATACGGGTAAGAAAATTTTGGTAAATATAGATATGCCAGTAGCCCTCGAGACTTGAAGCAGTGGAAATAACTGATTCGAGAATCATATAACATGCAATTTCTTATCGAGAAGAACACTGCGCTGTCCCAGGAGCTGGAAAGGTGCAGGGCCCACCTAGAGGCCGCACTAACGGCAGCAGGGGGTCTAAAGAGACCCCTGCAGGTAAACAATACACCAGAATATTTAGTATTGTACGGATTTAAGTGCCAATCTGACAAATGGTATTGCAGATGGCGCCGGACTCGATCCGGACAGGCAACAGCTTCTACGCCGGTTAAAGGCTGGTGAAAGCATGCTAACAAAGGTGAGGCGGGAGAAGAATGATCTCCAGGATGCCAACACCAGGCTGGATGTTGAACTAAAAGATGTTCGTGGCCAGCTATCAGACTCCAATAAGGAGAATCAGCAACTTTGACGCGGCATTTTTAGTAAGTGCTTAAGCGAACTCTTGAAAAAGGAGTTCGGCGAGGAAGACGACTAACAGAGTTATGTCTGTAGGTATGCTGACAGGTCGTCCTGCAGAGGAGATGCCCGGTTCAACAGGCGATCTTCTTCCCGAACTCTCGCAACTGCACGAACGAGTTCGGCAGGCGATGCGAGGTATTTCCCAAGCCTTGTGGCCTGCCCACTCCATACCCGAGGGCCTTGGAGAACTTGCGGAGAAGTTGAAGGGAGCTCGGCGGCGCTTCCAATTGTGGAAGATATCGGCCTGCCGGCAGGGAGCTAGGGAGGCCTGGGCCATGGTGAAGACCCGCTTTACGAAGTCTGACCCCAATCACATGGCCGAGGTCGGACCGGCGGGGCCTGACGGGAAGGAGATCCCTATGAGCTTAGTGTATGGCCAGGTAGAATTGGCCGCAAAGTATTCCCAGCAGGACTGTAAATTAGACAGTCTGTTAGATGGTATAGAAGAGGAATACAATCAGTCAGGATGACTATGTAATTTATAATTGACATGTGTAATGCCTTCTAGCCGGATTGTAGATCGTTTGTCGTTGCCGACCTTTTCGCTTCGACCTCGGGACCTGACGGTCCAGAGGTATGCGTGGAGACCAGGCGTAGGGGTCATTAGTGCTTTATCAGACAAGTGCCCAACTAGTTATGTTATATTACATGGGTAGTAAGAAACATCTTCCAGAGAGAATAGTTTCGTTAAGGGTTCCTTTCGCTGGGGTGGCGTGCCCTGAAGTGCACGTCCGGACTGCAAACGCAGGAAAACATCTGGGGGCATGTATAAGTAAAAAAGGTTCATCTTTAGTTCACCGACCGAATATTCCCTTAAGAACGCTAGCTTTCGGCTTCACCCAGTCTGAGGTACACATCCGGCTTATCCGGCAGTAGAAATCGTAGAGGTGCTCCCTTTACCGCCTAGCCGAACAATCGGGAACGTAGGGGTAAGCACAGGAGCCAGGCAACCCAGCTTGGCCAAAACTTAAGTCATATCGATGCATATAATGGTGAAGAAAAGGTTCATGCGGAAGTCTAACGCATACGTTGGGCGTGAAACCCATATAAACAAGCTTCCGTTAAAGAAGCCCCCAGGTTTAAGGAGCGCGGGTAGCGCATCACATGATGAGCCTTTAAGGGCTATAAAAGGAAAGAGTGGGGGGAGACAAAAAACAGAAAAAATATATATATATATATATATAAATGGACAGAGGAAGGAGACAAACCCTGAGTCCGGCGCTAGGCATAGAATCTTCGGAGACGTGCGGCGTTCCATGGGTTCGGCTCGAGTCGGTTATCCGACGCATCTCACAGGCGGTACGCTCCACCAGTCAGGACTTGGTCAATTATGAAGGGACCTTCCCATTTGGGCTTGAGTTTGTCCTTTTTCTTATCTGGCAGGCGTAGAACTAGTTCGCCAACGTTGTAATTTTTGGCCCGTACTTCTCTGCTTTGATATCGTCGAGCCTGCTGTTGATAAAATGCGGAACGGGCTTTAGCCACGTCGCGCTCCTCCTCTAAGGCGTCCAGGTTGTCCTGCCGATCAAGCTCGGCTTCTCTTTCTTCGTACATGCGCACTCGAGGTGAGTCATGAATTATGTCGCAGGGCAGAACTGCCTCTGCGCCGTACACCATAAAGAATGGTGTGAATCCGGTGGTACGATTTGGCGTGGTTCGCAGCCCCCAGAGTACGGAGTCGAGCTCCTCCACCTAGTGCGTATTAGATTCCTTGAGGGAGCGCACTAGTCTGGGTTTAATGCCGCTCATGATGAGACCATTTGCACGTTCGACCTGACCGTTAGTTTGTGGGTGATAGACAGAAGCATAGTCGAGCTTAATGCCCATGTTTTTGCACCACAGCTTTACTTCATTGGAGGTGAAGTTTGTGTCGTTATCAGTGAAGATGCTGTGAGGGACACCGTAACGGTGTACGACCCCGGATATGAAGTCTATCACAGGTCCGGATTCGGCCGTCTTAACAGGCCTGGCTTCTATCCATTTGGTGAATTTATCCACCATGACCAATAAGTATTTTTTCTTGTGGGTTCCACCTTTAAGGGGTCCCACCATGTCAAGCCCCCAGACCGCAAAAGGCCAAGTGATGGGGATAGTTCGGAGGGCGTTGGGCGGCATATGGCTTTGGTTTGCAAAGAGCTGGCAACCGACGCATTGTTTGACTAAGTCATTAGCGTCTGCTCGGGCCGTCGGCCAATAAAAGCCCGTACGGAAAGCCCTGCTTACAAGGGACCGAGCTGCGGCGTGGTGGCCACCGAGTCCGGCATGAATTTCAGCCAACAGACTCCGCCCTTCCTCTTCGGAGATACATCTTTGAAGGACTCCTGTAGTGCTTTTCTTATATAGCTCTCCCTCGTGGACTTTATAGGATTTAGATCGCCGCACTATGCAGCGTGCCTCGTTTTGGTCCTCTGGGAGTTCCTGCCTAGTAAGGTAGGCTAGCAATGGTTCTGTCCACGGGGCAATGACCGCCATTATTACGTGGGCTGAAGGTGTGATTTCGATGGCAGGGCCTCCGATTATGTCGGATTGTTCGGTGTCGGGTTGTGCGGTTGTGTCCGGACTGTTATCCGAGGGTTCCCCCTCCCATGCTACAGATGGCTTGAATAATCTTTCTAAGAAGATGTTGGGGGGGACTGCATCTCGTTTTGTTCCGATGCGTGCCAGGACGTCCGCTGCCTGATTATTTTCTCGGGCTATATGGTGAAACTCCAGTCCCTCGAACCGAACTGACATTTTTAGGACGACATTGCGATAAGCTGCCATTTTTGGGTCTTTGGCGTCGAAGTCGCCATTTATTTGGGATATCGCGAGGTTTGAGTCCCCGCGTACTTCCAGGCGTTGAATGCCCATGGATACTGCCATCCGGAGACCATGTAGAAGGGCCTCGTATTCGGCTGCATTGTTGGAGTCCGTGTACATAATTTGGAGTACATATTGGACTATGTCTCCTGTAGGGGACGTCAAAACGACGCCAGCCCCCAGTCCGGCCAACATTTTGGAGCCGTCGAAATGCATGATCCAATTTGAATATGTGCCGTACTCTTTAGGGAGTTCGGCCTCTGTCCATTCGGCGACGAAGTCGGCTAGGACTTGCGATTTAATGGCTTGCCGTGGTTTGTAGGTTATGTCGAACGGGAGGAGCTCTATGGCCCATTTTGCTATCCGGCCCGTTGCATCGCGGTTGTTGATAATATCGTTGAGTGGTACTTCCGAGGCTACTGTTATGGAACACTCTTGAAAGTAGTGACGTAGCTTCCGGGATGCCATAAACACCGCGTATGCAATCTTTTGGTAATGTGGGTACCGTGATTTGCATGGTGTGAGGACAGTGGACACGTAGTAAACCGGCCTTTGAAGGGGGAGTTTGTGTCCGTCCGTTGCCCGCTCGACGATGAGTACTGCGCTAACAACTTGATGAGTTGCGGCAATGTACAATAGCATGGGTTCGCCAGTGTTCGGCGCGGCCAGGACTGGGTTTGTTGCTAAGATGGCTTTTATTTCCTCGAGTCCGGCCGTGGCAGCGTCTATCCACTCGAAGTGTTCGGTGCGCCTAAGGAGGCGGTAAAGGGGCAATGCCTTTTCTCCCAGGCGGGAGATAAAGCGGCTTAAAGCCGACACGCATCCGGTGAGTTTCTGTATTTGTTTGAGGTCTTTTGAGACATCCAATTGTGACAAAGCTCGGATTTTAGCTGGATTTGCTTCAATTCCTCTACCGGATACAATGAAGCCCAGGAGCTTTCCGGCTGGAACGCCGAAAATGCATTTTTCCGGATTGAGCTTAATGTCGTATTTTCGGAGATTGCCGAATGTAAGCCTCAAGTCGTCTACTAGAGATTCGACATGTCTTGATTTAACGACCACATCATCTACATACGCCTCCACTGTTTTGCCGATCTGGTTTGCCAGGCATGTTTGAATCATGCGCTGATATGTTGCGCCGGCGTTTTTAGCCCAAAGGGCATTGTGTTGAAGCAGAATGGGCCGTATGGTGTGATGAATGCTGTTGTGGCTTGGTCTGATTCTGCCATCTTGATTTGATGGTAACCGAAGTATGCGTCGAGGAAGCACGGCGAATCGTGTCCTGCAGTGGCATCGATGATTTGATCTATTCGAGGGATGGGGAAGGGATCCTTTGGGCAAGCCTTATTAAGGTCTTTGAAATCGACACACAGGCGCCAGGATTTGTCCTTCTTTGGTACCATCACCAGGTTTGCTAGCCAGTCCGGGTGTTTTATGTCTCTAATGAATCCGGCCTCCAATAACTTGGCTAGCTCCTCTCCCATAGCATGTCTCTTTGGTTCGGAGAAACGCCGAAGGGCCTGTTTGACAGGTTTGAATCCTTTCTGGACATTTAGGCTGTGTTCGGCCAAACTACGTGGGATTCCTGGCATATTTGAGGGGTGCCAAGCGAAAATGTCCCAATTCTCTCGTAGGAACTCTCGCAGTGCGGCGCCTACATCAGGGTTCAGTCTTGCTCCGATGGAGGCTGTTTTATTGGGGTCCGTTGGGTGGACCTGGAATTTGACTATTTTGTCCGCTGGTTTGAAGGATGTGGATTTGAATCTCTTATCGAGTATCACATCATCCCTATTGACTGTGGATCGCAGCGCAGTTAGTTCTTCGGCCGCTAAGGTTTCGGATAGTGCCTCGAGGGCCAATGCGGCTGTCTTGTTCTCGGTGCAGAGTGCTATGTCCAGATCACTAGCGAGAGTGATAATTCCATTTGGCACAGGCATCTTAAGCTTCATGTACCCGTAATGGGGTATAGCTTGAAAAACTGTGAAAGCCTTCCGTCCTAGTATAGCGTGATATCCGCTTTTGAACAGGGCCACCTGGAACGTGATCTGTTCGGACTTGTAATTATCCGGCGTGCCGAATACCACATCTAGTGTGATCTTTCCGGTGCAGCGCGCTTCCTGACTGGGGATTATTCCTCTAAAGGTTGTGCTGCTTTGCTCAAAGCGGTTCCAGTCTATTTCCATCTTTTGGAGGGTTTCCTCGTAAATGAGGTTCAATCCGCTGCCTCCGTCCATGAGTACCTTTGCGAGGCGAGAGCCGTCCACTATGGGACTGAGGACCAATGCGGCTGGTGCTCTGGCTGTTCGAAATTTAGGTTCGTCACTCGCGTTGAAGGTGATAGCAGTATTACTCCATGGGTTTATTGTCGCTACTTGATAGACTTCAGTGAGGCTGCGGAGTGTTCTTTTTCGCATGTTATTTGATGCGAAAGTCTCAAAGACTGTGAGAACGGAACTGAAATTCTTGGGCTGGTTTCCTTTGACCTCTGGAATTAGGAGGTCCTCGCCAATTTTGGCCACCTGCCGGAGTATCCAACATGCCCTGAGGCTGTGAGTTGGGGTGGCGTCCTCTCCACTGTGAATCTTGCAGGGTCCATCTAGCCACTTTTCCAGTACGGTTCCATGCCCTCTAAAGGGTTTTGATTTTTTGGTATTTAGTTCGGGCGCCTTACTGTGGTGCGCCTTCTTAATTCGGACGGGATTGCTATTCAAGGCCGGTTTATCCCAAAATTTTATTTCGGTTTTCCAGGCACTTTCCATCGCACAGTATTTTTGTACTATGGACGCCAAGTCAGCAAAGCGTGTAATATTACAACGACTTATGGCGTTGAGTATTCCCTTGTCCGTGCAGTTACTGCAAA
Organism: Aegilops umbellulata; assembly: GCA_032464435.1. Classification (NCBI taxonomy): domain Eukaryota; kingdom Viridiplantae; phylum Streptophyta; class Magnoliopsida; order Poales; family Poaceae; genus Aegilops; species Aegilops umbellulata. Next base: position 91,330,714 of record CP136055.1, read on the forward strand.
AGATTGAAATTGCGTCTCCCTCACGGCAGTCCTTTATCCTGTTCATAACCAGGAGGAATCTGGCCCAGTAATGATGTACTGTTTCTTCAGGCATTTGCCTGATTTGGGAAAGATCGCTTAAGATCGGGCGGGCGGGTGTCGTTGAATCTGAGACCTCGCCCAGTTTGCTGTTCGGAGGCCGAAGAATTTCCGGATTCTGAGATCCGGAGTCTTGGATGTTATCCGATTTGCCTGATTTTAAGCTCAGGTCTTGGATTGTACCCTCCCCTCCGCGGATATCCGGCATGGAGGGTTCGGGGATTCGGACGTAGCTAGTCCTTAAGATAGATGAAGGGTCGCCGCATTGTGTCTCCACCACAGCAACGTGGTGGGTGACTTGGGGAGAGTTAATTTCTCTTAGATCGGGTTTAATCCCAACCTGGTCGTAATTTGTAGCGACACCCAGTGCGGCGATGCGATCCAGCAGCTCGTTTACAGAAGAGAGCTCCATCGGATCCAATTGCTCGGCGAGTTCTGAGACGACGCGGAGGTTGCTTTAGATGACCCGGGAGGTCACCGTCGGCGCAACAGCCGAACAGGCGGTTGCGAGAAAACCACCTAGCCGAAGAGTTTGGCCGACAGCCAAGGCTCCTTTTGTAGTGGCGCCGTCTTTAAAGACGGGAAGAGGCATCCTTCATGATCGCGACGGCACAGAGGAACTCTCAATGAAAGCACCAATGTCGGTGTCAAAACCGGCGGATCTCGAGTAGGGGGTCCCGAACTGTGCGTCAAGGTCGGATGGTAACAAGAGACAAGGGACACTTTATTTTACCCAGGTTCGGGCCCTCTCGATGGAGGTAAAACCCTACTCCTGCTAGATTAATATTGATGATATGGGTAGTACAAGAGTAGATCTACCACGAGATCAAGGAGGCTAAACCCTAGAAGCTAGCCTATGGTATGATTGTGTATGATGATGGTTGTCCTACAGACTACAACCCTCTGGTTTATATAGACACCGGATAGGGTTAGGGTTACACAGAGTCGGTTACAATGGTAGGAGATCTTGAATATCCGCACGCCTAGCTTGCCTTCCACGCCAAGAAAAGATCCTTCCGGACACGGGACGAAGTCTTCAATCTTGTATCTTCATAGTCCTGGAGTCCGGCTGAAGGTATAATCCGGCTATCCGAACACCCCCTAATCCAGGACTCCCTCAGGGTCTCTGATTGTAGTGTCGCGTTACTAGCATCCTGCAGTAGTGGGAGTAGCCACAGATATTGTCGAGATGGTGGCTTCAGACATGTTGATGCATTACTCTGTAAGGTCTTTGTGAATAATTAATAAAGTGGTTGCATGCATCGCCCAGATGTAGAGGCCGGGGATCATCCTCCTTTTCTAAAAAAACGTAGAGCGTGCAATCTTGCACTGAAGAAAAGAGGTGTTTAATTGTCTAATCGTGAGTGCAAAAGCTACACTTTTTGTTTCCTTACTAGTTGCGGTCGGCGATGTTGTCTTTGGTTAGCTCAATTCCCCTCCAATGACACCACATAAAGATCTTGTGACCTCAGGATGTTGTCTTTAGTAGAATTCCTTACTAGTTGCGGTCGGCGATGTTGTCTTTAGTAGAATTTTCGGCTTCCAACTCAGCTTATTATTTTTCACTGGGACCTCAGGATGCATAAGAGCATGGTACATCAAGTCGGCTATGAAGGATCCGGATGTAGTGAGATTCTAGCAAAACAAATCCAGTTATTGTGTCATATTAATTGAATCTAATCTCGAGAGAAGATTTTGCCATGACACTAGACGGGGGCCTGATATGTCCATTTTGCATCATATTTTCCTACTATTATTTATTATGGTTTGGGTCACTATTTCACTTTATGATGCTATTCTAATGTCTTTTCTCTCTTATTTTGATAGTTTCACATGAAGAGGGAGATTGTCGATAGCTAGAATTCTAGTACAAAAAAAGCTACAACGGAGATGGATATTCTCCACAGCTCCAAATGACCTGAAAATTTACGGAGAATTATTTTGAATATATAAAAACTACTGGAAAAAGAATTGCCAGAAGGGGGCCACCAGAGAGCGACGAGCTCATGGGGCACGCCTAATGACCCACAAGTATATGGTATCAATTGTAGTCTTTTTGATAAGTAAGAGTGTCGAACCCAACGAGGAGCAGAAGGAAATGACAAGTGGTTTTCAGCAAGGTAATGTCCGCAAGCACTGAAATTGTAAGTAACCGAGTAGTCTGATAGCAAGATAATTTGTAACGAGCAAGTAACGATAATAGTAACAAAAGTGCAGCAAGGTATCCCAATCCTTTTGAGGCAAAGCACATGCCAAAATGGTCTCTTATAATAAGCAAATGGTTCTTGAGGGTACACGGGAATTTCATCTAGTCACTTTCATCATGTTGGTTTGATTCGTGTTCGCTACTTTGATAATTTGATATGTGGGTGGATTGGTGCTTAGGTGTTGTTCTTACTTCAATAAACCTCCTACTTATGATTAACCGCCTCGCAAGCATCCGCAACTACGAGAAAAGTATTAAGAATAAATTCTAACCATAGCATTAAACTTTTGGATCCAATCGGTCCCTTACGGAATAGCGCATAAACTAGGGTTTAAGCTTCTGTCACTCTCGCAACCCATCATCTAATAACTACTCCACAATGAATTCCCTTAGGCCCAAATATGGTGAAGTGTCATGTAGTCGACGTTCACATGACACCACTAAGGGAATCACAACATACATACTATCAAAAGATCGAACACATACCAAGTTCACATGATTACTTGCAACATGATTTCCCTCGTGACCTCAAGAAAAAAAGTAACTACTCACAAGTGGTAAACATGCTCAAGATCAGATGGGTATTAAATAGAATAATGGATCTGAACATACAATCTTCCACCAAATAAACCATATAGTAATCAACTACAAGATGTAATCAACACTACTAGTCACCCACAAGTACCAATCTGACATTCCGGTACAAAGATTGAACACAAGAGATGAACTAGGGTTTGAGAGGAGATGGTGATGTTGAAGATGTTGATGGAGATTGCCCTCCCCAAGATGGGAGAGTTGTTGTTGTTGATGATGATGACGATGATTTCCCCCTCCGGGAGGGAAGTTGCCCTGGCGGAATCGCTCCGCCGGAGGGAAAAAGTGCTCCTGCCCAAGTTCCGCCGCGAGACGGTGGCGCTCCATCCCGAAAGTCCTCTCCTTATTTTTTTTTCTAGGTCAAAATGACTTATATACCAGAAGATGGGCACCGGAGGTGCGCTGGGCTGAGCACAACCCACTAGGGCGCGCCCATGGGGCCTGGCGTGCCCTGGTGTCTTGTGCTCACCAGGTGGCCCCTCCAGTACTTATTTGCTCTAGTATTTTTCATATATTCTATAAAAATTCCTCGTGAAGTTTCAGCTCATTTGGAGTTGTGAAGGATAGGTGGCCTGACATAGCTTTTTCAGGTCCAGATTTCCAGCTACCGGAATTCTCCCTCTTTGTGTGTACCTTGCATATTATAAGAGAAAAGGCATTAGAATTACTCCAAAAAGCATTATTATGGGTAAAAATAATATAAATAACAGTAGGAAAACATGGTGCAAAATGGACGTATCAACTCCCCCAAGCTTAGACCTCGCTTGTCCTCAAGCAAAAACCGAAATCGAAAACATGTCCACATGCTTAGAGAGAGAGAGAGGTGTCGATAAAAACAACGGACATAGAAGCATCAGGTATATTATAATAACAGCAACAAACTTAAACATAAACGTTTATCATAGAACTTTTGTCATAGACTTCTCATGAGTAAGTAACAATTCATCACAACCTCGAAGTATAAAGCATAAACTCCATTGGAAACAAACAAACTATATTCTCAGTCAACTTTGCAACTACAATTCATCATCTTTTCAGGAAGGATCACGTATCGGAGCCTTTAGGAAAGTCCACATACTCAACCATCATATAGTCTTCTATGATTGCTAATGAAGAAAATATGCCCTAGAGGCAATAATAAAGTTATTATTTATTTCCTTATTTCATGATAAATGTTTATTATTCATGCTAGAATTGTATTAACCGGAAACATAATACATGTGTGAATACATAGACAAACATAGTGTCACTAGTATGCCTCTACTTGACTAGCTCGTTAATCAAAGATGGTTAAGTTTCCTAACCATAGACATGAGTTGTCATTTGATTAACGAGATCACATCATTAGGAGAATGATGTGATTGACTTGACCCATTCCATTAGCTTAGCACTTGATCGTTTAGTATGTTGCTATTGCTTTCTTCATGACTTATACATGTTCCTATGACTATGCGATTATGCAACTCCCGTTTACCGGAGGAACACTTTGTGTGCTACCAAACGTAACAACATAACTGTGTGATTATAAAGGTGCTCTACATGTGTCTCCGAAGGTACTTGTTGAGTTGGCGTATTTCGAGATTAGGATCTGTCACTCCGATTGTCGGAGAGGTATCTCTAGGCCCTCTCGGTAATGCACATCACTTAAGCCTTGCAAACAATGCAACTAATGAGTTAGTTGCGAGATGATGTATTACGTAACAAGTAAAGAGACTTGCCAGTAACGAGATTGAACTAGGTATTGAGATACCGACGATCGAATCTCGGGCAAGTAACATACCGATGACAAAGGGAACAACATATGTTGTTATGCGGTCTGACCGATAAAGATCTTCGTAGAATATGTAGGAGCCAATATGAGCATCCAGGTTCTGGTATTGGTTATTGACCGGAGACGTGTCTCGGTCATGTCTACATTGTTCTCGAACCCGTAGGGTCCGCACGCTTAACGTTACGATGACAGTTTCATTATGAGTTTATATGTTTTGATACACCGAAGGTTGTTCGGAGTCCCGGATGTGATCACGGACATGACGAGGAGTCTCGAAATGGTCGAGACATAAAGATTGATATATTGGACGACTATATTCGGACACAGGAAAGGTTCCGAGTGGTTCAGGTATTTTTGGAATACCGAGGAGTTACGGGAATACGGGGGAAGAAGTATATGGGCCTTATTGGGCTCTAGGGGAGAGAGAGAGGTAGGTCGCGCGCCCCCCAATGACTAGTCCGAATTGTACTAGGGGGAGGGCGGCGCCCCCTCCTTCCTTCTCTTCCCTCTTCCCCTTCCTTGTCTCCTACTCCTACTACTTGGAGGGGGAGGAATCCTACTCCCGATGGGAGTAGGACTCCTCCAGGGCACGCCATTGTGACGCCTGGATAATTAAGTTACAGTGATCCCACGCTAATGGTGCCACATCACCACGGTTACTGCTGCTAATCTATCGTTAGATCAAAACCGGTCCAAAATTCAAATTCAAAGTTTGGTAAATAATAAAAGTTTTCAGACATTAAAATAAAAATGTTCGGTTTATACTAAATATTACATACATAAATATGGTGTAGTAAATACATTTTTATAAAAGGCCTAAATAATTTAAAATGATTTAAAACAGAAAAGTAAATAAATAAAAGGAAGAAAAAGGAAAAGGAAAAAGGAGAAATCCCCCCTGTTCACTTAAGCCCAGTACTTACACTGTACCAGGCCCAGCCCAACTGGCCGGCTTTTCCCCTACCTCTCGCAGCGGAGAGGCAGAGCCATGCGTGCCGGCCATCCATGGCACCAGGGCCACGTCCCGGCCATCCGCACCCCCCTCGGCCTACTAAGGCATCCCCCAGAAACCCTAGCTCGCACTCATCCATCCCACCCTTTTCCCCCATCGGCCCCCTCCTCATCTTCGCGAATTTGACCTCGCAATCTCGCGCGATCACCGCTGCCTCGCCCTCGTTGACGCACGCACCGGCCTCTCCGACGGGTGGGAGCACATCCTGGAGGTTCTTCGTGCTCATCCCCGTCCGTCCCAAGCATCGGAGCAAGTAGGGGCGCCACGTAGCCGTCTCCATCACTGGTCTTCTCCGCCACGGTCATCATCGTCCGCCGTCGACCCCCACCGTTTCGGTCCACCCCGACCATCTCCGACCTCGTCCCCGGCTCCGCGGTGAGCCCCTCCTCAGGATCCCCCTTACTCTTCCCGTTCCATCGTCGTTTAGCCGCCGCCCCGCACTTCGGCTGTCGTGGCCGGACCGCCGGAGCCCCGCGTCTGCGAGCCCTGCCTGCGCACTTTCCTCGCCTAGGCCGCACCTTGGTCGTATGTGCCCGCGTCCCGCGCGCCTTGGTCTCGCGCCAGGCCGTGGCGGCCCCTTACATGTGCGCCCGTTCGCAGGAGCTCGTCCCCGCCTGCTCCCCTGCACGCTGTTGTTTGCCTGCTCCTGCTCGTTGTTCTGCTGCTTGCTGCGGCTGCTTTGCCTGTTGCTGCTTCTTGCTCCTGCTTGTAGCCGCTCTTAAGTGATGTTGCCGCTGTGTGCTGCCACTTCTTGTTGATGCTTCTGCTTGCCCGTCGCTGCCCGCCGCTGCTAACGCTGGCCATGGCCAAGCGGCCGAGTGTGTGTTGCGTGCTGTGTGCGTGAGTGTGTGTCCAGTGTGTGTGTCTGCGCCGTGTGTGGCCCGCTGTGCCACGGCTGTGTGCCTCTGGCCGGCCCTGTGTGCTTGTGTGATGTGTATGGCTGGCTGTGTCTCTGGATGTGACCGGCCCTATTTAGGTTAGTAGCTAATGAGTAGTTAGACTAATTAGTACTTTGGATAATTGCTAGCCTATGACATGTGGCCCCCTATGTTAATTTAGCCCCCCCCCCCTCCATTTTAGTTTATCCATCAATTAAATTATGTGGCAATGACATGTGGGCCACATCCTCCCTTTTGACTAGTCAAATTGACTTGGTCAAATTCGGATTAGATTAAATAAAAATATTCCAGAAAATTATAGAAAATACTATAAACTTTGAAAAATCATATAAAATAAACTGTATCTCGGATGGAAAAACTTTGTACATGAAAGTTGCTCAGAACGACGATACAAACCAGGATACGCAGCCCGTTCGTCCGCCACGCATCCCTAACTTAGAGTAGTGTAGCATTTTACTGCTTTCCGTTTATCCTATCCTGATGCATAGTCTGTCATTGTTACTACTGTTGTTACCTTTACCTGCAATCCTACATGCTTAGTATAGGATGCTAGTTTTCCATCAGTGGCCCTACATTCTTGTCCGTCGGTTGTGCTATACTATCGGGCCATGATAACTCGGCAGGTGATCACGGGTATATACTATACTTCTACATGATACATGTGGTGACCAAAGACGGGTCGGCTCGTAGGAGTACCCGCGAGTGGATCTTTGTGGCGGAGCGACAGGGCAGGTTGAGACCACCTAGGAGAGAGGTGGGCCTGGCCCTGTTCGGCGTTCGCGGATACTTAACACGCTTAACAAGATCATATTTGATCTGAGTCTGGCTACTGGCCTATTCGCACTAACCAACTACACGGGAAAGATATGGGCACTCGGCATCGTGGTATCAGCCGAAGCCATCGTGACGTCAGCGACTGAGTGGCGCGCGCCGGATTGGATTGGAACGCCTGCTAGGCTAGGTCTGCTTTCGGTCGCGTTCGCAACGTGCAGGTGTGCTAAGGGCGATGGGCCCAGACCCCTGTGCGCTTAGGTTTAGACCGGCGTGCTGACCTCTCTGTTGTGCCTAGGTGGGGCTGCGATGTGTTGATCTTCCGAGGCCGGGCATGACCCAGGAAAGTGTGTCCGGCCAAATGGGATCAAGCGTGTTGGGTTATGTGGTGCACCCTTGCAGGGAAGTTAATCTATTCGAATAGTCGTGATCTTCGGTAACAGGATGACTTGGAGTTGTACCTTGACCTTATGACAACTAGAACCGGATACTTAATAAAACACACCCTTCCAAGTGCCAGATACAACCCGGTGATCGCTCTCTAACAGGGCATCGAGGAGGGGATCCCCGGGTAGGATTATGCTATGTGATGCTACTTGGAGGACTTCAGTCTACTCTCTTCTACATGCCGCAAGACGGAGGCTGCCAGAAGCGTAGTCTTTGACAGGATTAGTTATCCCCTTCTTATTCTGGCATTCTGCAGTTCAGTCCACTGATATGGCCCTTTACACATATACCCATGCATATGTAGTGTAGCTCCTTGCTTGCGAGTACTTTGGATGAGTACTCACGGTTGCTTTCTCCCCCCCTTTTCCCCCTTTCCTTCTTTCTGGTTGTCGCAACCAGATGCTGGAGTCCAGGAGCCAGACGCCACCGTCAACGATGACTCCTACTGCACTGAAGGTGCCTACTACTACGAGCAGCCCGCTTACCATGACCAGGAGTGGTTAGGAGGATCCCAGGCAGTTTATTCTCCTCCACTACAAGAAATCTCGTCCCGAGATTTAAGAGGTGGAATAAGGGGGAAACGTCTGGTTACGAAATCCTAACGAATCTTCTCGGTCTTGGTTGCTCTTCTCGAAGTGGTCGATCCATAGTGCTGATGTCTTCATTTCTCTGCTTCAGGTCATCATGATGAAGTTGTCGTCCTTCCTTCAGGATCTTCACCGTACTTACGAAAGGGTAAGAAGGGAAAACTCAATATGGATGGATTCTAACAAGATCGAGCATCAGACGGTTAACTCAGGGAAGAAGCATAAGTATCTCTCAATTTGAAACTTAAGAAGATATCGAGAGCGAAGTAAGAAGGTACCATGAGAAACTTCAAACGGATAGGCAATCGTTCGATGCCTAACCAGAAGGTGAAAGGGTTTCAGGGTAACGACAATAGGTATTGCGCCTCATACCAGAATAGATCACTAGACAGGTGGTCCGTGAATTACATACGAAGTCAAGCGCGAGGAAGAACCTTGGGAATAGGTGGTGTACAGGAGAGTCAGGTTTCGATCCTGGGGAACTGTGGGTTATGGGCCCACCATGTGGGATAAAAGTAGGAGTGGTGACATCTTGCATGGTCACGATAGCAAGGCATGTCAGAGACTAGCCTGTCAGTTATGTCGGCAACAACACCGATACCAAGGGCGAGGGAAGAAGAGAACCATTTTCCCGCTCGTTGAACGAGGCGGACCAATAGGCAAAGTTCTCGTCCATCGGTGGTTACCGGGATGCTATCAATAATGGTAACAGGGTCTTACTGACATAGTTGTACAACGAGGTGCTTACTAAGCAAGGAATTATCACTGCTCAGTTAAGTCAGATTATAAGAAAGCTTAAACAAGACAATGGAAAGGAAAATGTGATTATCAGGTTTAAACTGAACAATGGAAATGAAGATGTGTATACACACATCTTTCGGGGGTATATCCTTCCCAAGGACAAGCGGAGCATGATATCCAAGACAGGATAGAAAGTAGAAAACCATTAAGGTAAGGGGAAGGGATTTCATCATATTACCCATACAACGGTGTTTGGATAATTGAGCAAGAAAACATTTAGCATTGGGCTTCAAATGTTCTTGCCGAAAATCGCAGTACCACAGACATGCTTCGAGATAGCATTGACATGATCTTCAAGCAAAGGTCAAACTTTGGATACACAAAGGATCTATCACGAACAACTCATAGAATAAGTCTTGCAATAGGTCCTCCAACCAAGTGTGCTAGGCATGACATCACCTTATTGGGTTATAGAAAGACCAATGCTATGACTCTTGGAAAATGTTCCAACCATCATATCTGACCGAGTTTCAGATCTGATTGGTGTTAGCATCCCTTAGACTCGGGATGCTCGAGAAGAAAAGATGCAACACAAATTAACGCAAGGACATATTAAGATTCTCGGGAAATGAACCATGGAAGCAAGTTCCGAGACAAGGGTTCATCATCATTAAAACAAGGAGAGGATGAGGGGGGTGGCTGATGGACTCAGCGACCATTCATCGAGAATTCCAAAAAGATGGATTTCCACAATCATGTGAACAAGGAGATAACATTTTTCAGATCAAATGACATAATGATGTATGCTCGAGGGAAACATACACAATTTAAACATTGGTTGAAAGGGGTACCCGAAATATGGGCTTAGGTAGCATGATCAATATTAGAATGGTGATTCAATAACCAATAGTCTAAAAATGAACTATCGACCATTAACTTCAAAGCAATAGGGTTGCTAGAAGTTTTGAATTCGCACATCATAGTTCAATTGTCGGTTTTCCAGTTAGAAACAACACGGTGACCAGGAAAAGAATGGTGATGGTGATAAGTATCACTTGTATCAAGAATTCTCCAGAGGTGGTGAAATTCTCATGACAATCCTGACATAAAAGATGGTAATACCCCAAGGTAAAGAAGAACAAAGGCTGGATAGCAAGGATCTCAAGGTATAACACAAAACACGAGCAAGTTTGTGTTGGAGGGAAGACAATAAAGTGGTCGACGATAACACAAATCATCGAGGCAAGGATGGTATTTCTCATCATGAATTCAATTGATATCATGGAAAAGCTCGAAATACTGATGATGATCATGACACATTTGTCGAGACATTTCATGAAGATGTACTCGATCGACGATGACATCAAGTCAAATGAATGATGAAGCGAAAGGTTATTGGAACCACGGTTAGGACACAAACTCGAAATCAAGTTTTTTGTTCAAGGAGAAATGATATGACGACGAAAATCGACGCAAGCTTAGCTCATCGTTGAAAGTTGTGCTCCGGAAATAAGGACCAGGTAGCACAATTAAAATCATCATGATAATGATATAGCCAAATAGGCTAGGAATGACGTGATCGGGTACAAACTCGTAAGTAAGGAAGATTACTAAGATTTGTTGAACCGTAGTGCGGACTCAATTCACTTATCGGTGTTCTCGAGTGACTAATAACTCAGAACCCGGGGAAAAATCTGAAAACGGCGAGAAGCAATACTAGATGAAGACTCATAGGAAGCAACACAATTCTTTGATATTCTCGAGATACCAGGGGGTAATACTCGACGACAGATCAAAGTAGAGGTTGGACTGGGGTATTGCTCTGCAGAAGACAAGTGCTTAAACTTGCACGAGAAATGGTATTTAAAGGAGAACATGGTTGGAACCCACGATCATAAAGGATCGAACCATGGATACAAGATGAACTTATAACAGGGGGTAATTATTTTTATGAGCGGCTTCCATGATAAGTTATACATTGTGTCCCTGCGCATGAATGCAAGGTTCAAGGTCGACTTCCACTTCTTCAATGTATAACCTTCCATTCACTTTTCGCTTTGATAAAGGCATTAGTGTTGAAAGTTTTACCTGGTGAAATACTAGATGAGTATGACTCGTGAAAACTTCCGAGTTCACACATATAAGGGAAGGCATAGGTTCAAACCGTCAGGGTATCGTGGAAACATGTACCACAAGCTTCAATAATAAATACCACCAGCTCGAAAGCAGAGCATGGTTGGCCAAGCAGATGATACAATTTACCAACGGCCTTATGTATCAGGTAAAGAACTCACAAGAATTTTGGTTGTGAAGGACATTATCGGATAATAACCCGGCAATAGGTATGGCGGTCCACAACGGGGCTGATGTGAGTATCGGTACTCATTCAAAGGAAGAAGGAATTCCAAGGCATCGGATTATGGAAACAACTGACTAATTCAAAGCTTAATGCAAAGAAATCTTATGATTTCCAAATCAAGGGATCAGAAGCAATCGTTCTGATCGAAAATGAATAAGTTCAATAGACATGGAAGCACAAACGATCAAGGCATTGATTGGTCAAGAACCAGCTCATATCCAAATGACGTCTGAGCCGGAAGGATGAATCCTAGGGTTCGACTGAGGAATGCGAGCATCCTCAACATATTGAATCAATAGACTTAAAATGATAAAGACAAGGGAGGCCAATAAGATTACGAAACTTATGGGATTAACCATAATGCAAGAAAGCGAGAATTTCAAGAGCAATAGGCTGCTCGGGATTTTCGGAAGATCGAATGATATTTTGAAGTCTTTGGCGAAACACATGAACAACGGGGAATGAGCGGATACTCGATAAGTGCGAGAATTATCCATATGGGTATTCAGGTGACAAAGAACAGTAAGGCAGTAAGCTCAAAGGATTCTCGGAGTACCTTGTAATAACAAGATCGACTGGGAATAAAAGTAAGCACGACAGGTGTAAGTATTTATCCATAGGGATATTTTGGTGGTAGGGAATTGCAAAAGCAACAGGCACAAAGTCTCGAGAGAATATCAGAGAGTATTGTCAGAATCTTATGTTGAAGCAGTCGGTCCTCCCTAATGAAAGGGCTCTCCGGCAGGAAGTGGTAACGAGAACCTAGAGTTAGATTTTAGCAAAATCATTTAACCCGAATAGAAGAGAGATCAGAGTCCCAGAGTAAAGGTCGAGGAGTAAAAGATCCTAGTACCACCCGATGGCGAAGTGGGCCCGTAAGACACACAACCATGTTAGTAAAAGTTTTTGCGATGTCTAGACTCAATTTCGGCCAAGGAGTGTGGAAGGGGGATTCAATCGTACACAAATCATACATGCAAATGTGTGCGATAAAGATCAGGGACTCACAGGAAGATGTCACAACACAACTCTACAAATAAAATGAGTCATACAAGCATCATAATACAAGCCAGGGGCCTCGAGGGCTCAAATACAAGTGCTAGATCATAGACGAGTCAGCGAAGCAACAATATCTGAGTACAGACATAAGTTAAACAAGTTTGCCTTAAGAAGGCTAGCACAAACTGGGATATAGATCAAAAGAGGCACAGGTCTCCCGCCTGGGATCCTCCTAACTACTCCTGGTTGTCGTAAGCGGGCTTCTCGTAGTAGTAGGCACCTTCAGTGCAGTAGGAGTCATCGTCGACGGTGGCGTCTGGCTCCTGGACTCCAGCATCTGGTTGCGACAACCAGAAAGAAGTAAAGGGGAAAAAAAGGGGGAGAAAGCAACTGTGAGTACTCATCCAAAGTACTCGCAAGCAAGGAGCTACACTACATATGCATGGGTATATGTGTAAAGGGCCATATCGGTGGACTGAACTACAGAATGCCAGAATAAGAGGGGGGTAACTAATCCTGTCGAAGACTACGCTTCTGGCAGCCTCCGTCTTGCAGCATGTAGAAGAGAGTAGACTGAAGTCATCCAAGTAGCATCGCATAGCATAATCCTACCCGGGGATCCCCTCCTCGATGCCCTGTTAGAGAGCGATCACCGGGTTGTATCTGGCACTTGGAAGGGTGTGTTTTATTAAGTATCCGGTTCTAGTTGTCATAAGGTCAAGGTACAACTCCAAGTCGTCCTATTACCGAAGATCACGGCTATTCGAATAGATTAACTTCCCTGCAAGGGTGCACCACATAACCCAACACGCTTGATCGCATTTGGCCGGACACACTTTCCTGGGTCATGCCTGGCCTCGGAAGATCAACACTTCGCAGCCCCACCTAGGCACAACAGAGAGGTCAGCACGCCGGTCTAGACCTAAGCGCACAGGGGTCTGGGCCCATCGCCCTTAGCACACCTGCACGTTGCGAACGCGGCCGGGAGCAGACCTAGCCTAGCAGGCGTTCCAGTCCAATCCGGCGCGCGCCACTCAGTCGCTGACGTCACGATGGCTTCGGCTGATACCATGACGCCGAGTGCCCATATCTTTCCCGCGTAGTTGGTTAGTGCGAATAGGCCAGTAGCCAGACTCAGATCAAATACCAAGATCTTGTTAAGCGTGTTAAGTATCCGCGAACGCCGAACAGGGCCAGGCCAACCCCTCTCCTAGGTGGTCTCAACCTGCCCTATCGCTCCGCCACAAAGATCCACTCGCGGGTACTCCTATGAGCCGACCCGTCTTTGGTCACCACATGTATCATGTAGAAGTATAGTATATACCCGTGATCACCTCCCGAGTGATCACGGCCCGATAGTATAGCACAGCAGACGGACAAGAATGTAGGGCCACTGATGGAAAACTAGCATCCTATACTAAGCATGTAGGATTGCAGGTAAAGGTAATAACAGTAGTAACAAGGACAAGCTATGCATCAGGATAGGATAAACGGAAAGCAGTAACATGTTACACTACTCTAATGCAAGCAGTATAGACTAGAATAGGCGATATCTGGTGATCAAGGGGGTGCTTGCCTAGTTGCTCTGGCAAGAAGGAAGGGTCATCAACTCCGTAGTCGTACTGGGTAGCAGCGGCGTCGGTCTCGGTGTCTAGCGAGAGAAGAGGGGGAAGAAACAATAAATATTTAAGCAAACAGATGCATAGCGATGCATGACATGACAAGTATCGGTGCTAGGGGTGCCCTAACGCGGTATGAGGTGATACCGGTGAAGGGGGGAAACATCCGGGAAAGTATCCCCGGTGTTCCGCGTTTTCGGGCAGAGGAGCCGGAGGGGGAAAGTTGCAAGTTTGATAAGTTAGGGATGCGCGGCGGACGAACCGACTGCGTATCCTGGTTCGTCTCGTCGTTCTGAGCAACTTTCATGTACAAAGTTTGTCCATCCGAGATACGGTTTATTTTATATGATTTTTCAAAGTTTATAGTATTTTCTATAATTTTCTAGAATATTTTTATTTAATCTAATCCGAATTTGACCAAGTCAATTTGACTAGTCAAAAGGGAGGATGTGCCCCACATGTCATTGCCACATAATTTAATTGATGGATAAACTAAAATGGAGGGGTTAAATTAACATAGGGGGCCACATGTCATAGGCTAGCAATTATCCAAAGTACCAATTAGTCTAACTACTCATTAGCTACTAACCTAAATAGGGTCGGTCACATCTAGAGACGCAGCCGGCCACACACATCACACAAGCACAAAGGGCCGGCCAGAGGTACACAGCCGTGGCACAGCCGGCCACACACGGCGCACACACACACACACACACTGGAAACACACTCACGCACACGGCCGCTTGGCCATGGCCAGCGTTAGCAGCGGCGGGCAGCAACGGGCAAGCAGAAGCATCAACAAGAAGTGGCAGAACACAGCGGCAACATCACTTAAGAGCGGCTGCAAGCAGGAGCAAGAAGCAGCAACAGGCAAAGCAGCCACAGCAAGTAGCAGAACAACGAGCAGGAGCAGGCAAACAGCAGCGTGCAGGGGAGCAGGCGAGGACGAGCTCCTGCGGACGGGCGCACATGTAAGGGGCCGCCACGGTCGAGCATGACCATGGAGGCGTGGAGCGCGGGCGATGCGCCGGCCTGGCGCGAGACCAAGGCGCGCGAGACGCGGGCACATACGGCCAAGGCGCGGCCTAGGCGAGGAAAGTTCGTAGGCAGGGCTCGCGGACGCGGGGCTCCGGCGGTCCGGCCACGACAGACGAAGTGCAGGGCGGCGGCTAAACGACGATGGAACGGGAAGAGTAAGGGGGGATCCAGAGGAGGGACTCACCACGGAGCCGGGGACGAGGTCGGAGAGGGTCGGGGTGGACCGAAACGGTGGGGGTCGACGGCGGACGATGATGACCATGGCGGAGAAGACCAGTGATGGAGACGGCTACATGGCGCCCCTACTTGCTCCGATGCTCGGGACAGACACGGATGAGCACGACGAACCTCCAGGATGTGCTCCCGCCCGTCGGAGAGGCCAGTGCATGCGTCAACGAGGGCGAGGCAGCGGTGATCGCGCGAGATTGCGAGGTCAAAATCGCGAAGAAGAGGAGGGGGCCGACCGGGGAAAAGGGGGATGGATGAGTGCGAGCTAGGGTTTCTGGGGACGCCTTAGTAGGCCGAGGGGGGTGCGGATGGCCGGCACATGGCCCTGGTGCCATGGATGGCCGGCACGCACGGCTCTGCCTCTCCGCTGCGAGAGGTAGGGGAAAAGGTCGGCCAGTTGGGCTGGGCCTGGTACAGTGTAAGTACTGGGCTTAAGTGAACATGGGGGATTTCTCCTTTTTCCTTTTGCTTTTTCTTTATCCTTTTATTTATTTACTTTTCTGTTTTAAATCATTTTAAATTATTTAGGCCTTTTATAAAAATGTGTTTACTACACCATATTTATCTATGTAATATTTAGTACAAACCGAACATTTTTACTTTAATGTCTGAAAACTTTTATTATTTACCAAACTTTGAATTTGAATTTTGGACCGGTTTTGATCTAACGATAGATTAGCAGCAGTAACCGTGGTGACGTGGCACCATTAGCGTGGGATCACTGTAGCTTAATTATCCGGGCGTCACAACCATAGGGCCGGCCCTCTCCTCCTCCTCCACTCCTTTATATACATGGCCAGGGGGCACCCCATAGACACACAAGTTGATCTGTTGATCTCTCCCAGTCATGTGCGGTGGCCCCCTCCACCATAATCCACCTCGATCATATCGTAGCGGTGCTTAGGCGAAGCCCTGCATCGGTAGCATCATCATCATGTCAACATGCCGTCGTGCTGGCGGAACTCTCCCTCGAAGCTCTGTTGGATCGGAGTTCATGGGATGCCATCGAGCTGAACGTGTGCTGAACTCGGAGGTGCCATGCGTTCGGTACTTGGATCGGTCGGATCGTGAAGACGTACGACTACACCAACCGCGTTGTGCTAACGCTTCCGCTTTCGGTCTATGAGGGTACGTGGACACACTCTCCCCTCTCGTTGCTATGCATCACCATGATCCATTGTGTGCGTAGGAATTTTTTTGGAATTACTACGTTCCCTAACAGTGGCATCGGAGCCTGGTTTTATGTGTAGATGTTATATGCACGAGTAGAACACAAGTGAGTTGTGGGCGATACAAGTCATACTGTTAACAACATGTCACACTTTGGTTCGGCGGTATTGTTGGATGAAGCGGCCCGGACCGACATTACGCGTACGCTTATGCGAGACTGGTTCTACCGACATGCTTTGCACACAGGTGGCTGGCGGGTGTCAGTTTCTCCAACTTTAGTTGAACCGAGTGTGGCTACGCCCGGTCCTTGAGAAGGTTAAAACAACACTAACTTGACGAACTATCGTTGTGGTTTTGATGCGTAGGTAAGAACGGTTCTTACTCAGCCCGTAGCAGCCACGTAAAACTTGCAACAACAAAGTAGAGGACGTCTAACTTGTTTTTGCAGGGCATGTTGTGATGTGATATGGTCAAGACATGATGCTATATTTTATTGTATGAGATGATCGTGTTTTGTAACCGAGTTATCGGCAACTGGCAGGAGCCATATGGTTGTCGCTTTATTGTATGCAATGCAATCGCCCTGTAATGCTTTACTTTATCACTAAGTGGTAGCGATAGTCGTAGAAGAAATAGTTGGCGAGACGACAACGATGCTACGATGGAGATCAAGGTGTCGCGCCGGTGATGATGGTGATCATGACGGTGCTTCGGAGATGGAGATCACAAGCACAAGATGATGATGGCCATATCATATCACTTATATTGATTGCATGTGATGTTTATCTTTTATGCATCTTATTTTGCTTAGATCGGCGGTAGCATTATAAGATGATCTCTCACTAAATTTCAAGGTATAAGTGTTCTTCCTGAGTATGCACCGTTGCGAAAGTTCTTCGTGCTGAGACACCACGTGATGATCGGGTGTGATAAGCTCTACGTTCAAATACAACGGGTGCAAGACAGCTTTGCACACGCGGAATACTCAGGTTAAACTTGACGAGCCTAGCATATGCAGATATGGCCTCGGAACACTAAGACCAAAAGGTCGAGCGTGAATCATATAGAAGATATGATCAACACAGTGATGTTCACCATTGAAAACTACTCCATCTCACGTGATGATCGGATATGGTTTAGTTGATTTGGATCACGTGATCACTTAGATGATTAGAGGGATGTCTATCTAAGTGGGAGTTCTTAAGTAATATGATTAGTTGAACTTTAATTTATCATGAACTTAGTCCTGGTAGTATTAGCATGTCTATGTTGTAGATCAATAGCTCGCGTTTAGCTCCCCAGTTTTATTTTTGATATGTTCCTAGAGAAAAATAAGTTGAAAGATGTTAGTAGCAAAGATGAGGACTAGCTCTGTGATCTGAGGATTATCCTCATTGCTGCACAGAAGTATTATGTCCTTGATGCACCGCTGGGTGACAGAACTATTGCAGGAGCAGATGCAAACGTTTTGACAAAAGCTCGGTATGATAACTACTTGATAGTTTAGTGCACCATGCTTTACTGCTTAGAACCGGAACTTCAAAAATGTTTTGAATGCCACATAGCATATAAGATGTTCCAAGAGTTGAAATTGGTATTTCATACTCATGCCCGTGTCGAGAGGTATGAGACCTCTAACATTACTTTGCCTACAAGATGGAGGAGAATAGCTCAACCAGTAAGCATGTGCTCAGATTGTCTGAGTACTACAATCACTTGAATCAAGTGGGAGTTAATCTTCTAGATAAGATAGTGATTGACAAAGTTCTCTAGTCACTATCACCAAGTTGCTAGAACTTCATGATGAACTATAATATGCAAGGGATAACGAAAACGATTCCCAAGCTCTTCGTGATGCTGAAATCGCCGAAGGTAGAAATCAAGAAAAACATCAAGTGTTGATGGTTAACAAGACCACTAGTTTCAAGAAGAGGGCAAAGGGAAGAAGGGGAACTTCAAGAAGAACGGCAAGCATGTTGCTGCTCAAGTGAAGAAGCCCAAGTCTGGACCTAAGCCTGAGACTAAGTGCTTCTACTGCAAAGGGACTAGTCACTGGAAGCGGAACTGCCCCAAGTATTTGGCGGATAAGAAAGATGGCAAAGTGAACAAAGGTATATTTGATATACATGTTATTGATGTGTACTTTACTAGTGTTTATAGCAACCCCTCAGTATTTGATACTAGTTCAGTTGCTAAGATTAGTAACTCGAAACGGGAGTTGCAGAATGAACAGAGACTAGTTAAGGGTGAAGTGACGATGTGTGTTGGAAGCAGTTCCAAGATTGATATGATCATCATCGCACACTCCCTATACTTTCGGGATTAGTGTTGAACCTAGATAAATTTTATTTGGTGTTTGCGTTGAGCATAAATATGATTTGATCATGTTTATTGCAATATGGTTATTCATTTAAATTAGAGAATAATTGTTGTTTTGTTTACATGAATAAAACCTTCTATGGTCATACACCCAATGAAAATGGTTTGTTGGATCTCGATTGTAGTGATACACATATTAATAATATTGAAGCCAAAAGATGCAAAGTTAATAATGATAGTGCAACTTATTTGTGGCACTACCGTTTAGGTCATATTGGTGTAAAACACATGAAGAAACTCCATGCTGATGGGCTTTTGGAATAACTTGATTATGAATCACTTGATGCTTGCGAACCATGCCTCATGGGCAAGATGACTAAGACTCCGAGCGAGCAACTGACTTATTGGAAATAATACATACTGATGTATGCGGTCCGATGAGTGTTGAGGCTCGCGGCGGGTATCGTTATTTTCTGACCTTCACAGATGATTTGAGAACATATGGGTATATCTAATTGAAGAAACATAAGTCTGAAACATTTGAAAAGTTCATAGAATTTCAGAGTGAAGTGGAAAATCATCGTAACAAGAAAATAAAGTTTCTACGATCTGATCGCAGAGGTGAATATTTGAGTTATGAGCTTGGTCTTCAATTTAAACAATGTGGAATAGTTTCACAAACTCATGCCACCTGGAACACCACAACATAATAGTGTGTGCGAACGTCATAACCGTACTTTATTGGATATAGTGCAATCTATGATGTTTCTTACCGATTTACCACTATAGTTTTGGGGTTATGCATTAGAGACAGTTGCATTCACGTTAAAAAGGGCACCATCTAAATCCGTTGAGATGACACCGTATGAAATGTGGCTTGGCAAGAAACCAAAGTTGTCGTTTCTTAAAGTTTGGGTTGCGATGCTTATAAGAAAAAGTTCATTCTGATAAGCTCAAACCCAAATTGGAGAAATGTGTCTTCATAGGATACCCAAAGGAGACCATTGGGTACACCTTCTATCATAGATCTGAAGGCAAGATATTCGTTGCTAAGAATGGATCCTTTCAAGAGAAGGAGTTTCTCTCGAAAGAAGTGAGTGGGAGGAAAGTAGAACTTGATGAGGTAACTGTACCTGCTCCCTTATTGGAATGTAGTTCATCACAGAAATCTGTTTCGTGACTACTACACCAACTAGTGAGGAAGCTAATGATGATGATCATGTAACTTCAGATCAAGTTACTATCGAACCTCGTAGGTAAACCAGAGTGAGATCCGCACCAGACTGGTATGGTAATCCTGTTCTGTAGGTCATGTTACTTGACCATGATGAACCTATGAACTATGAGGAAGCGATGATGAGCCCAGATTCCACAAAAATGGCTTGAGGCCATGAAATCTGAGATGGGATCCATGTATGAGAACAAAGTGCAGACTTGGTTGACTTGCCCGATGATACGTCTCCAACGTATCTATAATTTTTGATTGCTCCATGCTATATTATCTACTGTTTTGGACTATATTGGGCTTTATTTTCCACTTTTATATTATTTTTGTGACTAACCTATTAACCGGAGGCCCAGCCCAGAATTGCTGTTTTTGCCTATTTCAGAGTTTCGGAGAAACAGAATATCAAACGGAGTCCAAACGGAATGAAACCTTTGGGAACATGATTTTCTCATCAGATAAGACCCATGAGACATGGACCCTCCGTCAAGAAAGCCACGAGGCGGTCACGAGGGTGGGGGGCGCCCACCCCCCTAGGGCGCGCCCCCCTGCCTCGTGGGCCCCTCGGAGCTCCACAGACGTACTTCTTCCTCCTATATATACCTACGTACCCCCAAACGATCAGATATGGAGCCAAAAACCTAATTCCACCGCAGCAACCTTCTGTACCCACGAAATCCCATCTTGGGGCCTGTTTCAGAGCTCCGCCGAAGAGGGCCATGATCACGGAGGGCTTCTTCATCATCCTAGCCCCTCCGATGAAGTGTGAGTAGTTAAACTCATACCTACGGGTCCATAGTTATTAGCTAGATGGCTTCTTCTCTCTTTTTGGATCTCAATACAATGTTCTCCCCCTCTCTCATGGAGATCTATTCGATGTAATCTTCTTTTTGTGGTGTGTTTGTTGAGACCGATGAATTGTGGGTTAATGATAAAGTCTATCTATGAATAATATTTGAATCTTCTCTGAATTATTTTATGTATGATTGGTTATCTTTGCAAGTCTCTTCGAATTATCAGTTTGGTTTGGCCTACTAGATTGGTTTTTCTTGCCATGGGAGAAGTGCTTAGCTTTGGGTTCAATCTTGCGGTGTTCTTTCCCAGTGACAGAAGAGGCAGCAAGGCATGTATTGTATTGTTTCCGTCGAGGATAACAATATGGGGTTTTTATCATATTGCATGAAACTATCCCTGTACATCATGTCATCTTGCTTAAGGCCTTACTCTGTTTTTAACTTAATACTCTAGATGCATGCTGGATAGCGGTCGATGAGTGGAGTAATAGTAGTAGATGCAGGCTGGATTCGGCCTACTTGTCTCGGACGTGATGCCTATATACATGATCATACCTAGATATTCTCATAACTATGCTCAATTTTGTCAATTGCTCAACAGTAATTTGTTCACCCACCGTAGAATACTTATGCTCTTGAGAGAAGCCACTAGTGAAACCTATGGCCCCCGGGTCTATTCTCATCATATCAATCTCCATCACTTTAATCTTGCTTGCTTTTTACTTTGCCTTTTACTTTTCACTTTGCATCTCTATACCAAAAATACCAAAAACATTATCTCTATCAAATCTCACTCCCGTAAGTGACCGTGAAGGGATTGACAACCCCTAATCGCGTTGGTTGCGTTGAGCTATTGTTTTGTGCAGGTACGAGGGACTTGAGTGTAGCCTCCTACTGGATTGATACCTTGGTTCTCAAAATCCGAGGGAAATACTTACGCTACTTTGCTGCATCATCCTCTCCTCTTCGGGGAAATCCAACGCAGTGCTCAAGAGGTAGCAAGAAGAATTTCTGGCGCCGTTGCCGGGGAGACTTACGCAAGGACAAGTCAAGATTTGGACTCCCGACAACGAGCCATTTCTGGCGCCGTTGCCGGGGAGTCTACGCAAAAGTCAACATACCAAGTACCCATCACAATCCCAATCTCCCGCATTACATTAGTTGCCATTTGCCTCTCGTTTTCCTCTCCCCCACTTCACCCTTGCCATTTTATTCGCCCTCTCTTTTTCGTTTGCCTTTTTCTCGCTTGCCTTTTGTTTGCTCGTGTGTTGGATTGCTTGTTTGTCGCGATGTCTTAAGATACTACCAAATTGTGTGACTTCACCAATACCAACAATAATGATTTCCTTAGCACTCTGATTGCTCCTCTTGCCAATACTGAATCTTGTAAAATAAATACTGCATTGTTGAATCTTCTTATGAAAGATCAATTCGCCGGCCTTCCTAGTGAATATGACGCTACTCATCTGAATAGCTTCGTTGATTTATGTGATATGCAAAAGAAGAAAGATGTCGATAATGATGTTGTTAAATTGAAGCTATTTCCTTTTTCGCTTAGAGATCGTGCTAAAGGTTGGTTTTCATCTTTGCCTAAAAATAGTATTGATTCTTGGAACAAGTGCAAAGATGCTTTTATCTCTAAGTATTTTCCTCCAGCTAAGATCATCTCTCTTAGAAACGATATTATGAATTTTAAGCAACTTGATCATGAACATGTTGCACAAGCTTGGGAGAGAATGAAATTAATGATACGTAATTGTCCTACTCATGGTTTAAACTTGTGGATGATTATACAAAAAATTTATGCCAGATTGAATTTTGCTTCTAGAAATCTTTTAGATTCGGCCGCGGGAGGCACTTTTATGGAAATCACTTTACGAGATGCTACTAAACTCCTAGATAATATGATGGTTAATTATTCTCAATGGCACACTGAAAGATCTTCTAATAAAAAAGTGCATACGATAGAAGAAATCAATGTTTTGAGTGGAAAGATGGATGAACTTATGAAATTATTTGCTACTAAGAGTGTTTCTTCCGATCCTAATGATATGCCTTTGTCTACTTTGATTGAGAATAATAATGAATCTATGGATGTGAATTTTGTTGGTAGGAATAATTTTGGTAACAACGCGTATAGAGGGAATTTTAATCCTAGGCCCTATCCTAGTAATCCTTCTAATAATTATGGAAATTCCTACAACAACTCTTATGAAATTTTTTATAAGATGCCCTCTGAATTTGAGAATAGTGTTAAAGAGTTAATGAATTCACAAAAGAATTTTAATGCTTTGCTTGAAGAGAAATTGCTTAAAGTTGATGATTTGGCTAGGAATGTTGATAGAATTTCTCTTGAGGTTGATTCTTTAAAGCTTAGATCTATTCCTCCTAAGCATGATATCAATGAGTCTCTCAAAGCCATGAGAATTTCCATTGATGAGTGCAAGGAAAGAACCGCTAGGATGCGTGCTACGAAAGATGCCTTTATTAAAGCGTGTTCTTCCAATTCCTATGAAAATCAAGATGAAGATCTAAAAGTTATTGATGTGTCCCCAATTAAATCTTTGTTTTCCAATATGAATCTTGATGAAACTGAGTATGATCTTCCTTTACCTAGAAGGCGTTCTAAAAATTCAGAGTATTTAGATCTTGATGAAGAAATTGATAAACGTGCGATTGAAAGAAATAAAAATCTAGATGTTGATAAACCCACTATATTGGATTTCAAGGAATTTAATTATGTAAGTTGCTTTTTAATTGATTGTATTTCCTTGTTGCAATCTGTGCTAAATTCTCCTCATGCGTATAGTCAAAATAAAGCCTTCACCGAACATATCGTTGATGCCTTGATGCAATCTTATGAAGAAAAACTTGAGTTGAAAGTTTCTATCCCTAGAAAACTCTATGATGAGTGGGAACCTACTATTAAAATTAAAATTAAAGATTATGATTTTTATGCTTTGTGTGATTTGGGTGCTAGTGTCTCCACTATTCCCAAAACTTTGTGTGATTTGCTAGATTTCCGTGATTTTCATGATTGCTCTCTAAACTTGCATCTTGCGGATTCCACTATTAAAAAACCTATGGGAAGAATTAATGATATTCTTATTGTTGCAAATAGGAATTATGTGCCCGTAGATTTTATCGTTCTTGATATAGATTGCTATCCTTCTTGCCCTATTATTCTCGGCAGACCTTTCCTTAGAACGGTTAGTGCAATTATTGATATGAAGGAAGGGAATATTAGATTTCAATTTACATTAAAAAGGGCATGGAACACTTCCCTAGAAAGAAAATAAAATTGCCATATGAATCTATCATGAGAGCCACTTATGGATTGCCTACCAAAGATGGTAATACCTAGATCTATCCTCACTTTTATGCCTAGCTAGGGGCGTTAAACGATAGCGCTTGTTGGGAGGAAACCCAATTTTATTTTAGTTTTTTTGTTTTTGCTTCTGTTTAGGAATAAATAATCCATCTACCTTCTGTTTAGATGTGGTTCTGTGTTTTAATTAGTGTTTGTGCCAAGTTAGACCTATAGGATCTTCTTGGATGATAGTTATTTGATCTTGCTATAATTTCCAGAATCTTTCTGTTCACGAAAACAATTGTTAAAAATCACCAGAACGTGATAAAATACTGATTCCAATTACTTCTGATCAATAAACAAATTTTCTAGGTCGTCCTATTTTGGTAGATTTTTTGGAGTTCCAAAAGTTTGCGTTAGTTACAGATTACTACAGACTGTTCTGTTTTTGACAGATTCTGTTTTTCGTGTATTGTTTGCTTATTTTGATGAATCTATGGCTAGTAAAATAGTTTATAATCCATAGAGAAGTTGGAATACAGTAGGTTTAACACCAATATAAATAAAGAATGAGTTCATTACAGTACCTTGAAGTAGTCTTTTGTTTTCTTTCTCTAACGGAGCTCACGAGATTTCTGTTGAGTTTTGTGTTGTGAAGTTTTGTAGTTTTGGGTAAATTCTTTTGATGGATTATGGAACAAGGAGTGGCAAGAGCCTAAGCTTGGGGATGCCCATGGCACCCCCAAGATAATACAAGGACACCAAAAAGTCAAAGCTTGGGGATGCCCCGGAAGGCATCCCCTCTTTCGTCTACTTCCATCGGTAATTTTACTTGGAGCTATATTTTTATTCACCACATGATATGTGTTTTGCTTGGAGCGTCTTGTATTATTTGTGTCTTAGTTTGTTAGTGTGTCACAATCATCCTTGCTGTACACACCTTTTGAGAGAGCCATATATGAATTGGAATTTGATAGAATACTCTATGTGCTTCACTTATATCTTTTGAGTTTGATAGTTTTGCTCTATGTGCTTCACTTATATCTTTTGAGCCTTATAATTTTTGCTCTAGTGCTTCACTTAGATCTTTTAGAGCACGGTGGTGGATTTGTTTTAAAGAAACTATTGTTCTCTCATGCTTCAATTAGATCATTTCGAGAGTCGTTAATAGCATGGTAATTTGCTTAATATTAATATGCTTGGTATTCAAGATATGTGAAACTTTCTTTTCAGTGCGTTGAATACTAAGAAAAGATTGAAGCTTGATAATTGTTTTGAGATATGAAGATGGTGATATTAGAGTCATGCTAGTTGAGTAGTTGTGAATTTAAAGAATACTTGCATCAAAGTTTGTGATTCCCGTAGCATGCACGTATGGTGAACCGTTATGTGATGAAGTCGGAGCATGATTTATTTATTGATTGTCTTCCTTATGAGTGACGGTCGGGGACGAGCGATGGTATTTTCCTACCAATGTATCCCCGTAGGAGCATGCGCGTAATACTTTGCTTTAATAACTTCTAGATTTTTGCAATAAGTATATGAGTTCTTTATGACTAATGTTGAGTCCATGGATTATACGCACTTTTTCCTTCCTTCCACCATTGCTAGCCTCTCTAATATCGCGCACTTTTCACCGGTATCATACACCTACCATATATCTTCCTCAAAACAGCCACCATACCAACCTATCATGGCATTTCCATAGCCATTCCGAGATATATTGCCATACAACTTTCCACCGTTCTGTTTATTATGACACGCTCCATCATTGTCATATTGCTAGCATGATCATGTAGTTGACATCGTATTTGTGGCAAAGCCACCATTCATAATTCTTTCATACATGTCACTCTTGAATCATTGCATATCACGGTATACCGCCGGAGGCATTCACATAGAGTCATATTTTGTTGTAAGTATCGAGTTGTAATTGTTGAGTTGTAAGAAAAATAAAAGTGTGATGATCATCACTTTTAGAGCATTTTCCCAAGTGAGGAAAGGATGATGGAGACTATGATTCCCCCACAAGTCAGGATGAGACTCCGGACGAAAAAAAAAGAGGCCATAAAAAAAGAGAGAAAAGGCCCAAATAAAAAAATGAGAGAAAAAGAGAGAAGGGACAATGTTACTATCCTTTTACTACACTTGTGCTTCAAAGTAGCACCAAGATCTTCATGATAGAGAGTCTCCTATGATATCACTTTCATTTACTAGTGGGAATCTTTCATTATAGAACTTGGCTTGTATATTCCAACGATGGGCTTCCTCAAAATGCCCTAGGTCTTCGTGAGCAAGCGAGTTGGATGCACACCCACTTAGTTTCTTTTGTTGAGCTTTCATATACTTATAGCTCTAGTGCATCCGTTGCATGGCAATCCCTACTCACTCACATTGATATCTATTGATGGGCATCTCCATAGCCCGTTGATACACCTAGTTGATGTGAGACTATCTTCCCCTCTTTTTGTCTTCTCCACAACCACCATTCTATTCCACATATAGTGCTATATCCATGGTTCACGCTCATGTATTGCGTGAAGATTGAAAAAGTTTTGAAAATGTCAAAAGTATGAAACAATTGCTTGGCTTGTCATCGGGGTTGTGCATGATTTAAATACTTTGTCTGGTGAAGATAGAGCATAGCCAGACTATATGATTTTGTAGGGATAACTTACTTTGGCCATGTTATTTTGAGAAGACATGATTGCTTTGTTAGTATGCTTGAAGTATTATTATTTTTATGTCAATATGAACTTTTGTCTTGAATCTTTCGGATCTGAATATTCATACCACAATTAAGAAGATTTACATTGAAATTATGCCAAGTAGCACTCCGCATCAAAAATTCTGTTTTTGTAATTTACCTACTCGAGGACGAGTAGGAATTAAGCTTGGGGATGCCTGATACGTCTCCAACGTATCTATAATTTTTGATTGCTCCATGCTATATTATCTACTGTTTTGGACTATATTGGGCTTTATTTTCCATTTTTATATTATTTTGGGACTAACCTATTAACCGAATGCCCAGCCTAGAATTGATGTTTTTTGCCTATTTCAGAGTTTCGGAGAAACAAAATATCAAACGGAGTCCAAACGGAACGAAACCTTCGGGAATGTGATTTTCTCATCAGATAATACCCAGGAGACTTGGACCCTCCGTCAAGAAAGCCATGAGGCGGTCACAAGGGTGGGGGCGCGCCCACCCCCCTAGGGCGCGCCCCCTGCCTCGTGGGCCCCTTAGAGCTCCACCGACATACTTCTTCCTCCTATATATACCTACATACCCCTAAACGATCAGATACGGAGCCAAAAACCTAATTCCACCACGGCAACATTCTGTACCCACGAGATCCCATCTTGGGGCCTGTTTCGGAGCTCCGCCGGAGAGGGCCATCATCACGGAGGGCTTCTACATCATCCTAGACCCTCCGATGAAGTGTGAGTAGTTTACCTCAGACCTACGGGTCCATAGTTATTAGCTAGATGGCTTCTTCTCTCTTTTTGGATCTCAATACAATGTTCTCCCCCTCTCTCGTGGAGATCTATTCGATGTAATCTTCTTTCTGCGGTGTATTTGTTGAGACCAATGAATTGTGGGTTTATGATCAAGTCTATCTATGAATAATATTTGAATCTTCTCTGAATTCTTTTATGTATGATTGGTTATCTTTGCAAGTCTCTTCAAATTATCAGTTTAGTTTGGCCTACTAGATTGGTTTTTCTTGCCATGGGAGAAGTTCTTAGCTTTGGGTTCAATCTTGCGGTGTCCTTTCCCAGTGACAGAAGGGGCAGTAAGGCACTGCCATCGAGGATAACAAGATGGGGTTTTTATCATATTGCATGAAACTATCCCTCTACATCATGTCATCTTGCTTAAGGCGTTACTCTATTTTTAACTTAATACTCTAGATGCATGCTGGATAGCGGTCGATAAGTGGAGTAATAGTAGTAGATGCAGGCAGGAGTCGGTCTACTTGTCTCGGACATGATGCCTATATACATGATCATACCTAGATATTCTCATAACTATGCTCAATTATGTCAATTGCTCAACAGTAATTTGTTCACCCACCGTAGAATACTTATGCTCTTGAGAGAAGCCGCTAGTGAAACCTATGGCCCCCGGGTCTATTCTCATCATATCAATCTCCATCACTTTAATCTTGCTTGCTTTTTTACTTTGCCTTTTACTTTTCACTTTGCATCTCTATACCAAAAATACCAAAAATATTATCTATATCAGATCTCACTCCCGTAAGTGACCGTGAAGGGATTGACAACCCCTAATCGCGTTGGTTGCGTTGAGCTATTGTTTTGTGCAGGTACGAGGGACTTGAGCGTAGCCTCCTACTGGATTGATACATTGGTTCTCAAAAACTGAGGGAAATACTTACGCTACTTTGCTGCATGATCCTCTCCTCTTCAGGGAAATCCAGCGCAGTGCTCAAGAGGTAGCACCCGATGATCGGCAAGCCATAGAAAATAAATGGATCTTCAAGAGGAAGACGGACGCTGATAGTAGTGTTACTATATACAAAGCTAGACTTGTCAAAAAAAGGTTTTTGACAAAGTTCAAGGTGCTGACTATGATGAGATTTTCTCACTCGTAGCGATGCTTAAGTCTGTCCGAATCATGTTAGCAAATTGCCACATTTTATGAAATCTGGCAAATGGATGTCAAAACTACATTCCTTAATGGATTTCTTAAAGAAGAGTTGTATATGATGCAACCAGAAGGTTTTGTCGATCCTAAAGGTGATAACAAAATGTGCAAGCTCCAGCGATCCATCTATGGACTGGTGCAAGCATCTCGGAGTTGGAATATACGCTTTGATGAGTTGATCAAAGCATATAGTTTTATACAGACTTACAGTGAATAGCATTTCTGATAAATATATGTGAATGACATATTGTTGATCGGAAATAATGTAGAATTTTTTGGAAAGCATAAAGGAGTATTTTAAAGGAGTTTTTCAAAGAAAGACCTCGGTGAAGCTGCTTACATATTGAGCATCAAGATCTATAGAGATAGATCAAGACACTTGATAAGTTTTTTTCAGTGAGTACATACCTTGATAAGATTTTGAAATAGTTCAAAATGGAACAGTCAAAGAAAGAGTTCTTGCGTGTGTTACAAGGTGTGAAATTGAGTAAGACTCAAAGCCCGACCACGGCAGAAGATAGAAAGAGAATGAAAGTCATTCCCTATACCTCAGCCATAGTTCTATAAAGTATGCCATGCTGTGTACCAGATCTATTGTATACCCTACCATTGAGTTTGGCAAGGGAGTACAATAGTGATCTAGGAGTAGATCACTGGACAACGGTCAAAATTATCCTTAGTGGAATAAGGATATGTTTCTCGATTATGGAAGTGACAAAAGGTTCATCGTAAAGGGTTATGTCGATGCAAGTTTTGACACTGATCCAGATGACTCTAAGTCTCAATCTGGATACATATTGAAAGTGGGAGATATTAGCTAGAGTAGCTCCGTGCAGAGCATTATAGACATAGAAATTTGCAAAATACTTACGGATCTGAATGTGACAGACCCGTTGACTAAAATTATCTCACATTAGTACTCTTTGGGTGTTAATCACATAGTGATGTGAACTATATTACTAACTCTAGTAAACCCTTTGGGTGTTGGTCACATATCGATGTGAACTATGGGTGTTAACCACATAAAGATGTGAACTATTGATGTTAAATCACATGACGATGTGAACTAGATTATTGACTCTAGTGCAAGTGGGAGACTAAAGGAAATATGCCCTAGAGGCAATAATAAAGTTATTATTAACTTCCTTATTTCATGATAAATGGTTATTATTCATGCTAGAATTGTATTAACCGGAAACATAATACATGTGTGAATACATAGACAAACATAGTGTCACTAGTATGCCTCTACTTGACTAGCTCGTTAATCAAAGATGGTTAAGTTTCCTAACCATAGACATGATTTGTCATTTGATTAACGAGATCACATCATTAGGAGAATGATGTGATTGACTTGACCCATTCCGCTAGTTTAGCACTTGATCGTTTAGTATGTTGCTATTGCTTTCTTCATGACTTATACATGTTCCTATGACTATGAGATTATGCAACTCCCGTTTACCAGAGGAACACTTTGTGTGCTACCAAACGTCACAACGTAACTGGGTGATTATAAATGTGCTCTACAGGTGTCTCCGAAGGTACTTGTTGAGTTGGCGTATTTCGAGAT
Source organism: Aegilops umbellulata (assembly GCA_032464435.1). Lineage (NCBI taxonomy): Eukaryota > Viridiplantae > Streptophyta > Magnoliopsida > Poales > Poaceae > Aegilops > Aegilops umbellulata. The sequence continues at coordinate 91,361,120 of CP136055.1, forward strand.
TAGGATGTGTCACTCCGATTGTTGGAGAGGTATCTCTGGGCCCTCTCGGTAATGCACATCACTATAAGCCTTGCAAGCAATGTGACTAATGAGTTAGTTGCGGGATGATGCATTACGAAACAAGTAAAGAGACTTGCCGGTAATGAGATTGAACTAGGTATTGAGATACCGACGATCGAATCTCGGGCAAGTAACATACCGATGACAAGGGGAACAACGTATGTTGTTATGCGGATTGACCGATAAAGATCTTCGTAGAATATGTGGGAGCCAATATGAGCATCCAGGTTCCGCTATTGGTTATTGACCGGAGACGTGTCTCGGTCATGTCTACATAGTTCTCGAACCCATAGGGTCCGCACGCTTAAAGTTAGATGACGATTTGTATTATGAGTTTATGTGATTTGATGTACCAAAGGTAGTTCAGAGTCCCGTATGAGATCGGGGACATGACGAGGAGTCTCGGAATGGTCGAGACATAAAGATTGATATATTGGACGACTATATTCGGACATCGGAAAGGTTCTGAGTGGTTCGGGTATTTTTCGGAGTACCAGGGAGTTACGGGAATACGGGGGAAGAAGAATATGAGCCTTATTGGGCTTTAGGGGAGAGAGAGAGGCAGCCCCCCCCCAATGACTAGTCCGAATTGGACTAGGGGGAGGGGCGGCGCCCCATCCTTCCTTCTCTTCCCTCTTCCCCTTCCTTGTCTCCTACTCCTACTACTTGGAAGGGGAGGAATCCTACTTCCGGTGGGAGTAGGACTCCTCCAGGGCGCGCCACAGGGGCCGGCCCTCTCCCCCTCCTCCACTCCTTTATATACGTGGCCAGGGGCACCCCATAGACACACAAGTTGATCTGTTGATCTCTCCCGCCCGTGTGCGGTGCCCCCCTCCACCATAATCCACCTCGATCATATCGTAGCGGTGCTTAGGCGAAGCCCTGTGTCGGTGTCAAAACCGGCGGATCTCGGGTAGGGGGTCCCGAACTGTGCGTCTAGGCGGATGGTAACAGGAGACAAGGGACACGATGTTATTAACCAGGTTTGGGCCCTCTCGATGGAGGTAAAACCCTACTCCTGCTTGATTAATATTGATGATATGGGTAGTATAAAAGTAGATCTACCACGAGATCATAGAGGCTAAACCCTAGAAGCTAGCCTTTGGTATGATTGTTGTTATTGTGTCCTACGGACTAAACCCTCCGGTTTATATAGACACTGGAGGGGGCTAGGGTTACACAGAGTCGGTTACAATGGGAGGAGATCTACATATCCGTATTGCCAAGCTTGCCTTCCACGCCAAGGAAAGTCTCATCCAGATACGGGACAAAGTCTTCAATCTTGTATCTTCATAGTCCAACAGTTCGGCCAAAGGTTAGAGTTCGGCTGTCCGGACACCCCTAATCCAGGACTCCCTCAGTAGCCCCTGAACCAGGCTTCAATGACGACGAGTCCGGCGCGCAGATTTTCTTCGACATTGCAAGGCAGGTTCCTCCTCCGAATACTTCATAGAAGATTTTGAACACAAGGATCGTGCCCGGCTCTTTTCATCCACGCCTTCTTCCTCCTTTGCTCATCCATTTTTGCACACTCGAGATCCAGCGCCCAAGTCCGCATTTCCCACCTCAACCTTCTCCAACCATGTCCGGAGCGGGAGGCAGGTGGATGGTCTCCTCCGTCACGTAGGGACACATCAAAAAGCTAAGGAGAGCCGGATACCTGCCCGACGACATCGCGCACCGGCTCCCTGATGAGGGGCAGCTCATCCCCACCCCCAGGCCCCATGAGAGGGTGGTGTTCCTCACCCATTTCCTCCGCGGACTGGGCTTCCCTCTCCACCCATTCGTCCGGGGGCTCATGTTCTACTACGGCCTGAACTTCCACGATCTGGCCCCGAACTTCATCCTCAACATCTCGGCGTTTATCGTCGTGTGCGAGGCCTTCCCCCGCATCAAGCCCCACTTCGGCTTATGGCTGAAGACCTTCAATGTCAAGCCGAAGGTAGTGAGCGGCCGCCAGGTGGAGTGCGGGGCGCCATGGTGGGAAACATGCCCAACGTCACATGGCTCGAGGGCTCCTTCTTGGAGACCATAAAGGGGTGGCAATCGGGGTGGTTCTACATCACCGAGCCGCGTGACCCTAAATGGGCAGCGGCCCCCGAGTTCCGATCTGGCATCCCCACATGGCTGACCTCCTGGCAAGAGAAGGGCCTGTCATGGGGTAATTCGGGAGAGCTGACCGGACTCCAAACATGTATCCAAAACCTGGTGAACAAGAAGCTCAAACTCGTCAACATAGTCCAGGTCATGCTCATCCGCCAGATCCTCCCGTGTCAACAACGGGCTTTCAACTTGTGGGAGTTCAACCCGGCCCAACACCAAACTCTGAATAGGCTCTTCGACACAACACACGAGGATGCCTGGAAGGTGCTATTCAAGGGCGCCGAGGTTCCCCCTCCCACTACTGAGGATCGCGGATTCTGCGCGAAGCGCCAAGGCAACGCGGTAAGCTCCCGTACCTTTGACGGGACTGGCAGGAGACGGTCGGACAGATCGACTGTCCGGCTCCTTTGCCCGAAGGCCCAGCAGACGCCCGCTTGGCGGAGCTGCTGGTTCCGGCACCTTACGTGGTGCCGGAGAAGAAGGCCAAGAAGAAGGCCACGGGAACCCGGAAGAGTTCCCGGCGCCCGGTGGTGTCGGACTCATCGTCTAATGACTCCGAGGCGCACTCCTCCCACGAAGACGAGGAGGAGGAAAAAGAGGCTTCTTCCCCTCCAGCAGGGGGAGAGAAGAAAAGGAAGGCCGCCCCAACTGGGGAGGCCGGAGGGTCCAAGAAGAGAAGGACCCTTCCTCCGGACTACTCCACCAACGCTGCCGACAGCGAAGAGGAGTGGCCTCCCAGGGCCAAGCCCCTGGCGAAGTCGTAAGTATTCGGACACCAGAGTGACTCGTAGCGTTCCTTTATTGCACAGCTTCTCCTAACGTTGAATATAATCATGCAGTCCGTCCCGAGCCCGGCTCGACGTGTCGTCGAGCGGCTCCTTGGGTTCATCGAATGTGAATAGCCTTTCAGTTCCGGCCGCCTCCTCCCCTCGCCCTACGGACAATGCCGAGGTATTGTCCCAAGGGGTTCCAAACCGAGGGGAGGCAGTCCTGGGGGCGCCTCAAGGCGACATCCCGGACTCCAAGCGAAAGGGGGGCAAGACTCCCAAGGGCTCCAAGTCCGGCCCTGGGCCGAACACCGCACCGGAACCTTCAACGGTTCCGGAGTCCGGCAGGCAGCCCCCCGCAAAGAAGGGCAAGCCTACCACGCCGGTGACCTCCGTCCAACCGGAGGCACCGGATAACTTGCTGGAGGTGCTTAACGGCGCCTCCATCGACGAGGAGCACCGCACTATTATGAGTGCGGTGATCCAGAAAGTTCAGTCCGCCACAAGCGGGCTGACTGAAGCTTGTGCCAGCCTTCTGACGGGCTTTGAGGTATGTAAAAAATATGTGAAAATATTACCGCATAGACAGTAGCCCCTAATGCTCTGTTCGATGTTCACAAAGAAAAGCCGGATAGAGGATCTAATAATATTCGCAGGAGTCTAACATAATTATGTCGATATGCGTGTGCAGGCTTTGCTGCTAACCTCTGTCGCACTGACTGCGGAGGTTGATGCGCTGAAGAAGAACCTCGAGCGGTCCGAGAAAGAGCTCGGCCTTGCCAAGAAGCAGCTCAAGGAGAACCAAGGTACGTAATGCCTTGTCTGTGTGTGTATATAAAAAAGATGCAGTTGCAAAAAAAATGATAGGATCGTTATTGATGTGCTAGGGGCCACGGCCGAGGTGGCGACCCTGAAGCAAGCACTATCCGAGGCCGAAGATAAAGTGGCCACGAAGTGTAGCGAGCGGGGGAAGCAAGAGGCGCGGGTTGCCGAGGTGCATCAAGAGATCTAGGCTCTCGTGAAAAAGCATGAGAGTTTGGAGCTTGAGTCGAAGACTCACGAGTCCGAGCTCGCTGCGGCCCTCAAGAGCGCCAAGTCTGCCAAGGCCGAAGCCCAAAAAGCCCTCCAGGAAATTGAGGCGATAAAGAAGATAGCGGCGGGTAAGGCCTTCATTACGCAAAGCAAGCATGTGAAAGTGAATTACTTGTTACTTACCCGAGTCCGGAGCTCTCCAGGAGCATTCACAGATTTGCCCCGCAGCGTGTCCGATGCCACCACCTACTATCGGGCCGAGGAAGGGAGCTCGACGGAGAAGGTGTTCTGGTCTCAGTATGCTGAGACCGGACACCCGGTGCCCTTGAGCGACCAGCTGAAGTAACTGGTTGAGCTCCATAAGGTGGCCGAACAGGCCATGAAGGGTCTCATAGTCCGGCTGTGGCCTGGAGAGGCCATGCCTGGGAGCTACTTCGGGCTGGTGAGGCGGCTGGCGGATGCCTGTCCGTGGCTTGAAGTTATCAAGCGCTCCGTCTGCATCGAGGGCGCCCGCAGGGCCCTTGCCCATGTGAAAGTACACTGGGGCAAAATGGACGCGGAGCGGCTGGTTAAGGATGGGCCACCGCAGGGCAAGGAGCATCGCCACCGTGAGATGTACTATGAAGGCATCCTGAAGGGTGCCCGCCTTGTGGCGTCATACGTCTCCAATGTATCTATAATTTTTTATTGCTCCATGCTACTTTATCTACTGTTTTAGGCAATATTGGGCTTTATTATCCACTTTTATATTATTTTTGGGACTAACCTATTAACCGGTGGCCCAGCCCAGATTTGTTGTTTTATGCCTATTTCAGTATTTTGAGGAAAAGGAATATCAGACGGAGTCAAAACGGAACGAAATCAACTGGAGAAGTTATTTTTGGAAGGAAACCCACCTGATGGACTTGGACCCCACGCCAGAAGAGCCACGAGGCAGTCACGAGGGTGGAGGGCGCGCCCTCCCCCCTTGGGCGCGCCCCCCTGCCTCGTGGGGCCCCCGTAGCTCCACCGACGTTCTCCTTTCACCCATATATACCGTCGTACCCTAAAACTTCCAGAACAGAAGATAGATCGGGAGTTCCGCCGCCGCAAGCCTCCAGAACCACCAAAAACCAATCGGGACCCCTTTCCGGTACCCTGCTGGAGGGGGGATCCATCTCCGGTGGCCATCTTCATCATCCCGGCGCTCTCCATGACGAGGAAGGAGTAGTTCACCCTCGGGGCTGAGGGTATGTACCAGTAGCTATGTGTTTGATCTCTCTCTCTCTCTCTCTCATGTTCTCTCTCGTGTTCCTCTATGGCACGATCTTGATGTATCCCGAGCTTTGCTATTGTAGTTGGATCTTATGATGTTTCTCCCCTTCTACTCCTTTGTGATGAATTGAGTTTCCCGTTTTGAAGTAATCTTATCGGATTGAGTCTTTATGAGAACACTTGATGTATGTCTTGGTGATCAACTTGCGGGTTTCGTGACATTGGGAACCTATGCATAGGGGTTGGCACACGTTCTTGATTCTCCGGTAGAAACTTTGGGGCGCTCTTTGAAGTACTTTTATGTTGGTTGGATAAATCTGAGATTGTGTGATGCATATCGTATAATCATGCCCACGGATACTTGGTGACAATGGAGTATCTAGGTGACATTAGGGTTTTGGTTGATTTGTATCTTAAGGTGTTATTCTAGTAAAAACTCCAGGGTTGTTTGTGACACTTATAGGAATAGCCCAACGGATTGATTTGAAAGAATAACTTTGTGGTGGTTTCGTACCCGACCATAATCTCTACGTTTGTACTCCGCTATTAGTGGCTTTGGAGTGACTCTTTATTGCATGTTGAGGGCTTGTCATATGTTCTATCTATGTTATTATTGTTGAGAGAACTTGCACTAGCTAAAGTATGAACCCTAGGCCTTGTTTCCTATCATTGCAATACCGTTTACGCTCACTTTTACCACTTGTTACCTTGCTGTTTTTATATTTTCAGTTTACAAAAACCTATATCTTCTATCCATATTGCACTTGTATCACCATCTCTTCGCCGAACTAGTGCACCTATACAATTTACCATTGTATTGGGTGTGTTGGGGACACAAGAGACTCTTTGTTATTTGGTTGCAGGGTTGCTTGAGAGAGACCATCTTCATCCTCACGCCTCCTACGGATTGATAAACCTTAGGTAATCCACTTGAGGGAAATTTGCTACTGTCCTACAAACCTGTGCACTTGCAGGCCCAACAACTTCTACAAGAAGAAGGTTGTGTAGTAGACATCATGGCGGATGAATGTTCCAAAGATGTAATATTTGAGTAAACTCGCTCGTGTGATCCTGTACACTGAAAACTTGTTCATATGCGCTATGCAACGCTTGTTTTAATTTAAAATATTACCTTCTATGCGACCGTTTATTAAATCTGAGAGATGGCGAGTCATCGGCTTCTGCCCCAATGCCACGAGTGCTAGGGTGTTCGGGATTAAACCTGAGCACTCTTTTTCCCATTCTTGGGTCCTTCGAGGGAGGTGCTCAGCACAACGAACAAGGCAATCGGACTATAATGCGTTATCACTCTCACTTAGCCAAAGAATTCTATAATTTTAAATTTCGGCGAAGCCCCTTGTCGGTGTCAAAACCGGCGGATCTCGGGTAGGGGGTCCCGAACTGTGCGTCTAGGTGGATGGTAATAGGAGACAAGGGACACGATGTTTTTACCCAGGTTCGGGCCCTCTCGATGGAGGTAAAACCCTACTCCTGCTTGATTAATATTGACGATATGGGTAGTACAAGAGTAGATCTACCACGAGATCAAGGAGGCTAAACCCTAGAAGCTAGCCTATGGTATGACTATTGTTCTTGTTGTTGTCCTACGGACTAAAACCCTCTGGTTTATATAGACAGCGGAGAGGGCTAGGGTTACACAGAGTCGGTTACAATGTTAGGAGATCCACATATTCGTATCGCCAAGCTTGCCTTCCACGCCAAGGAAAGTCCCTACCGGACACGGGACGAAGTCTTCAATCTTGCATCTTCATAGTCCAGGAGTCCGGCCGAAGGTATAGTCTGGCTATCCGAACACCCCCTAATCCAGGACTCCCTCAGTAGCCCCTGAACCAGGCTTCAATGACGACGAGTCCGGCGCGCATATTGTCTTCGGCATTGCAAGGCGGGTTCCACCTCCACGTACTTCATAGAAGATTTTGAACACAAGGGTAGTGTCTGGCTCTGCAAAATAAGTTTCCACATATTTGCCATAGAGAGAATAATATTTACACAAATCTAATCTTCCGACATATTCCGTAGTGTGACATCACACCACGGCCAAGCCTTTACTCGAATCATTTTATTGTCCCACCTCAGCGCATTTAGCGAGGCAGTTTCCTTGGCACATCTTGTCAAAGCAGAGATCGTGTCCCCTTATTCCGGGATTCTCATCAATATGGGCGTGGGTAACCCAACCGGCCATTGATTATGGCGCTTGGGAGATAAGCGAGTTTTACCAGGCGGGTGGGGACGCGTAGTTGCGTCCGCCCATATAAGGAGATAAGGATCCACCTTTCTCATCCACGCCTTCTTCCTCCTTTGCCTATCCATTTCCGCGCACTCGAGCTCTAGCGCCCAAGTCCGCACTCCCCACCTCAACCTTCTCCAGCCATGTCCGGAGCGGGAGGCAAGTGGATGGTCTCCTCCATCATGGAGGGACACGTCAAAAAACTGAGGAAGGCCGGATACTTGTCTAACGACATTGCGCACCGGCTTCCCGAAGAGGGGCAGCTCGTCCCCACCCCAAGGCCCCATGAGAGGGTGGTGTTCCTCCCCCATTTCCTCCACGGACTGGGCTTCCCTCTCCACCCATTTGTCCGGGGGCTCATGTTCTACTATGGCCTAGATTTCCACGATCTGGCCCCAAACTTTGTCCTCAATATCTCGGCGTTTATCGTCATGTGCGAGGCCTTCCTCTGCATCCGCCCCCATTTCGGCCTATGGCTCAAGACTTTCAATGTTAAGCCAAAGGTGGTTCGCGGCAACCAGGCGGAGTGCGGAGGCACCATGGTGGGCAAGATGCCCAACGTCCTATGGCTCGAGGGCTCTTTCATGGAGACCCTGAAGGGGTGGTTCTACATCACCGAGCGGCGTGAACCTGAATGGGTCGCAGCCCCCGAGTTCTGATCCGGACCCCCTACGCGGCTCACGTCCTGGAAAGAGACGGGCCTGTCGTGGGGCAACAAAGGAGAGGTGACTGGACTGCAAACATGCATCCAAACCCTGGTGAACAAGAAGCTCAAACTTGTCAATGTAGTCCAGGTTATGCTCATCCGCCAGATTCTCCCGTGTCAACAACGGGCCTTCAACCTGTGGGAGATCAACCCGGCGCAGCACCAAACTCTAAGCAGGCTCTTCGACACGACGTACGAAGATGCCTGGAAGGTGCTATTCAAGGGCGCCGAGGCTCCTGCATCCGCTACCGAGGATCGCGGATTCAGCATGCAACGTCACGCTAGTGCGGTAAGCCATTTTTACCTTTTACAGGGTATTTAGCTTTTCATAGTTTGACTCTATGCGGGATCTAAGCTCCCTTACCTTTGACAGGATTGGCAGGCGAAGTCCGGACAGATCAACTGTCCGACTCCTTTGCCCGAAGACCCAGCAGATGCTCGCTTGGCGAAGCTGCTGGTTCTGGCACCCTATGTGGTGCTAGAGAAGAAGGCCACGGGGACTCGAAAGAGTGCCCGGCGCGTGGTGGTGTCAGACTCGTCGTCCGACAACTCCGAGACGCAATCCTCCCGTGAAGACAAGGAGGAGGAAGAAGAGACCTCTCCCCCTCCAGCGGGGAAGGAAAGAAAAGGAAGGCCGCCCCAACTGGGGAGGCCGGAGGGTCCAAGAAGGGGAAAACCCTTCTTCCGGACTACTCCACCAACGCCGACAACGGCGAAGAGGAGTGGCCGCACAGGGCCAAGCCCCTGGCGAAATCGTAAGTATCTGGATACCAGAGTAAGTCATAGTATACCTTCACTGCACGGCTTTTCCTTACGTCGAATATGATTATGCAGTCCACCCAAAGACCGGCTCGACGTGTCGTCGAGCGGTTCCCTAGACTCGTCGGATGTAAACTCTCATCCGACGGCTACCTCCCCCCGCCCTACGGATGACGCCGAGGTGGCGTCCCAGGAGGTTCCAAGCCAGGAGGAGGTGGTCCCGGAGGCGCCGCAAGGCGACCTTCCGGACTCCAGGCGCCAAGGGGATAGAACCCCTAAGGGCTCCAAGTCCGGCCCTAGGCCGGACACCGCTACGGAACCTTCAAAGGTTCAAGAGTCCGGCAGGCGACCTCCTTCCAAGAGGAGCAAGCCCACTGAGCCGGTGGCCCCCGTCCAACCGGAGGCGCCGGACAATCTGCTGGAGGTGCTTAAAGGCGCCTCCATCGACGAGGAGCATTGTACTGTGATGAGTACGGTGGTCCAGAAGGTTCAGTCCGCCAAGAGCGGACTGACTGAAGCCTGTGTCAGCCTTCTAACAGGTTTTGAGGTAAGTAAAGGATATTAAAAATATTACCGCATAGACAGTAGCCCCTGATGCTCTGTTCGGTGTTCGGGAAGAAAAGCCGAATAGAGGATCTAATAATATTCGCAGGAGTCTAACATAATTAAGTCAATATGCGTATGCAGGCTTCACTGCTGGCGTCTGCCGCACTGACTGCGCAGGTGGACACGCTGAAGCAGAACCTCGAGCGGTCCGAGCAAGAGCTCGGCCTTGCCAAGAAGCATCTCGAGGACAAAGAAGGTAAGAAATACCTCTTGAAATATATATATATATATATATATATATATATATATATATATATAAGGTGCAATTGCAAGAAAATGACAGGATTAACGTGGCTATTGTAGGGGCCACAACGGAGGTGGTGACCCTTAAGCAAGCGTTGTCCGAGGCTGAGAAGAGGGCGGCCACGGAGCGCACCGAGCGGGAGAAGTATGAGGCGCAGGTTGGCGAGGTGCGGCAAGAGCTCCAGGCTCTCATGAAAAAACATGAGAGTTTGGAGCTTGACTCAAAGACGCAAGAGTCCGAGCTTGCGGCGGCCATTGAGAATGCCAAGTCTGCCAAGGTCGAAGCCCAGAAGGCCCTTCAGGAGGTTGAGGCGATGAAACAGATAGCGGTGGGTAGAGCTTTCTTTATGCAAAGCAAGCATGTGAAAGTGAATTACTTGTTACTTACCCGAATCCGAAACTCTCCAGGAGCGTTCACAGATTTGCCCCGCAGCGTGTCCGATGCCGCCGCATTCTACCGAGCCGAGGAGGGTAGCTCGACATAGAAGGTTTTCTGGTCTCAGTATGCTGAGGCCGGACTCCATGTGCCCTTGAGCGACCAGCTGAAGCAACTGGTCGAGCTCCACAAGGTGGCTGAACAGGCCATGAAGGGCCTCATAGTTTGGCTGTGGCCTGGAGAGGCGCTGCCTGGGAGCTACTTCAGGCTGGTGCGACGGTTGGTGGAGGCCTGTCCAAGGCTCGAAGTCATCAAGCGCTCTGTCTGCATCGAAGGTGCCCGTAGGGCGCTTGCCCGTGCTAAGGTGCACTGGGGCAAGCTGGATGCGGAGAAGCTTGTGAAGGACGGGCCGCCGCCGGGCAAGGAGTATCGCCACCCCGAGATGTATTATGAGGGCGTTCTGAAGGGCGCCCGCCTTATGGCGGACGAATGCTCAAAAGATGTAATTTTTGAGTAAAACTTGTTTATTTTGTCCTGTGCGCTGAAAACTTGTTCATGTGCGCTAAGCAATGCTTTTTGAATTTAAAATATTACCTTCTGTGCGGCCGTTTATCAAATTCTGAGAGATGGCGAGTCGTCGACTTCTGCCCCCATGCCACGAGTGTTGGGGTGTTCGGGATAGACTTGAGCGCTCTTTTTCCCATTCTTGGGTCCTTCGAGGGAGGCGCTCAACAGAACGAACAAGGCAATCGGACTATAATGCTTGAACACTCTCACTTAGCCATAGAATTCTATAATTTTAAATTTCGGCGAAGCCCCTAGTGTTCGGAAGACCGAGTTTGGGGCGCTATCCACGCCTAGGCCGGACAAAGCCGACTCCTCGCTCTAAGCGGCATAAGTCTTTAGGGACTTGAAAACCTCTCGAACAGCGACCAGCTCTCGCCTCATCATGATGGTCAGTTTTAGCTTTCTCTACTGAGGTGCTTTAGCCCAGCTCAACTAGGGCACAATCGCAGTAGTTCTCCTAGCGCTACCTTAGCCGATACAACGGAACGTAAGGTACCAAAACATAGGAGCCGGGCAAACCCAACATTTGACCCAAGACATGATTCGGAGCTGATGCATATAATGCTATGAGTTCGGGGTGCCGCACTTGTGAAAGTGTTCGGACTTCTCACACCGTGTTGTGGGGTACTTAAGCCCCTGGTGTATTGGCCATACCAAAGTGTATGGGTGCGACATGTTATTAATGAACATACATTCTTAAAAAATAGTAATACAATAATAGACAAAAGCTATGCATTGTTTATTTAAAAAGGCTGCGATCAAAGCAGAACGATACAAATGGTGCGATAAGCAAAAGGTGGGACTATTTAACATGTCCCTTCTAGGGGCGGGCCGCGGAATGATATGCAAAACAGGTATACTGCTCGTTAAAGAGACCACCTTAGAGTTCCATAGTGCGGCGTGGTTTTCTTCTTCCCTGGTTCTTGCATCATTTGTGCGGCAATTGTACTGCCGGTTAGGCCTTCCAAAGAATGGAGTCCTGCAAATAAGATAAAAATGAAAAATCGGCAGCCCCTAGTGCGGTTTAAGCCGTGTTTTGGGTGTGCCGTAAGGGTGCCCCTCCCCCTGTGCCCATGGTATTTCCAGAGTGTAGTTATGTACGCGCAGCACTTGTTTCGCAATTTCGCGAGGTCTGGGGTTGGGGCCGCATTGCTACACCTGCTCGAAACGTGCCAGGAGGTCTTGCTGTAGGTTACTCCGGGCGCGCTTAACGGTGTCTGGACGTTTAATGGCCGGACTAGAGAATTGCCTTAAGAGGCTGCTTTGTACTTCCGTTGCGAGAGCCGCCGTATGCTCCTCTGTACGGAGAGAGCATTCGGTGTTTCCATTGACCGTAATGACTCCTCGAGGGTCCGGCATCTTGAGCTTGAGGTATGCGTAATGCGGTACCACATTGAATTTGGCAAATGCGGTTCGCCCGAGCAGTGCGTGATAACCACTGCGGAACGGTACTATGTCGAAGATTAACTCCTCGCTTCGGAAATTATCCGGAGATCCGAAGACCACTTCAAGTGTGAATGAGCCTGTACAGTTGGCCTCTACACCTGGTATGACGCCTTTAAAGGTCGTTTTAGTGGGTTTAATCCTCGAAGGATCGATGCCCATTTTCCCCACTGTGTCCTGATAAAGCAGGTTCAGGCTGTTGCCGCCGTCCATGAGTACTCTAGTGAGGTGAAATCCGTCAACAATTGGGTCTAGAACCAGTGCGGCGAATCCGCCGTGACGAATGCTAGTGGGGTGGTCCCTTTGATCAAAAGTGATCGGGCAGGAGGACCATGGGTTGAACTTCGGGGCGACTGGCTCCATCGCGTATACGTCCCTTAACGCACGCTTCTGCTCCCTCTTGGGGATGTGGGTCGCGTATATCATGTTCACCGTCCGCACTTGTGGGGGGAATTCCTTCTGTCCACTACTGTTCGGCGGCCGGGGCTCCTCCTCGTCGTCGCTATGTAGCCCCTGGTCTCTGTTTTTGGCATTTAATTTGCCGGCTTGCTTGAACACCCAACAATCCCTATTGGTGTGATTGGCTGGCTTTTCGGGGGTGCCATGTATCTGGCATGAGCAGTCGAGTATTCGGTCCAAACTGGACGGGCCCGGACTATTTCTCTTGAATGGCTTTTTCCACTGAACGGGTTTAGAGCCTCTGAATCCGGCATTAATTGCCATATCCTCAGCATTGTCGCCGTTAATGCGGCGCTTGTGCTTGTTGCGACGCGACCTAGTACTGTTGTCCTTGGTATCTGAATTACCAGGGCTCTTGGTTATGTTATTGCTACGAGCCAGCCAACTGTCTTCTCCCGCACAAAAGCGGGTCATGAGTGTCGTGAGGGCTGCCATAGATTTCGGCTTCTCCTGTCCAAGGTGCCGGGCAAGCCACTCGTCGCGGATATTATGCTTGAAGGACGCTAGGGCCTCTGCGTCCGGACAGTCGACGATTTGATTTTTCTTTTTTAGGAACCGTGTCCAGAATTGCTTGGCCGATTCCTCTGGCTGCTGAATTATGTGGCTTAGGTCGTCGGCGTCTGGTGGTCGCACATAAGTGCCCTGGAAATTGTCGAGGAATGCGGCTTCCAGGTCCTCCCAACAACCAATTGATTCTTCTGGCAAGCTATTAAGCCAATGTCGAGCTGGTCCTTTAAGCTTGAGCGGGAGGTATTTGATGGCGTGTAAGTCATCACCGCAGGCCATGTGGATATGGAGGAGATAATCCTCGATCCATACCGCGGGATCTGTTGTGCCATCATATGATTCGATGTTTAGGGGTTTGAAACCCTCTGGGAATTGATGATCCATTACTTCATCTATGAAGCATAGTGGGTGTGCGGCACCTCTGTATTGGGCTATATCCCGACGTAGCTCGAACGAGCTTTGTCTGTTGTGTTCGGCCTGGCCAGATTTACTGTATCCGGCGTGACGATTATCGTCTCGTGCCGTGGGGCACCCACGCGATCTGTAGATCGATCTTGTTTGCTTTGCCTTGTCCTCCAATATATCTCGTAGGTCTGGCGCATTCCCCCGTGCCTTGGTATTTTTAAAGCGGCGCCGGGGTGCGGCTTGAGTGGAGGGCCGAGAGGCCTCTCTGTCACGGCCACGCGGTGGCCGGTAGGCCGTATGATGCGCTGGTGATGTAGGTGATTCTTCCTCTGATCGGGGTAGCAACCTGTGCTTTGGGTAGCTCTTGGAGGGGCGTTCGAGTTCATACTCTTCGGCCGCAAGGACTTCCGTCCATTTGTCGGCTAGCAAGTCTTGATCAGCTCTAAGTTGTAGCTGTTTTTTCTTGAGGCTGCTTGCCGTGGCTATAAGCCTGCGTTTGAAGCGCTCTTGTTCGACAGGATCTTCAGGCACGACAAATTCGTCGTCGTCGAGGCTTGCCTCGTCTTCGGAGGGAGGCATGTAATTATCGTCCTCGACCTCTCTGTCTGCCGCTCTCTCATGAGGGCTGGCTTCTCCATCCTCCTGTGCTGAATCTTGCTGGAGGGGATTTTCTTCGGCACTGTCCGGAGTGTTATTATCTCCCGTGCCGTAATCACCGTTTTTACTTTGGAGGGATTTAGAGCGGCGCCACTGACGCCGGCGCTTAGACTGTTTCTTGAAGGGGTCATCCTCGACTGCTCCATCGCCATCACCCTCTTTTGGGGTGTCCACCATGTATATGTCATATGACGAGGTGGCTTTCCAGTGCCCTATGGGCGTTGGTTCCTGATCGTCTCCTGCATCGGCGTCCATACCGTCGATGTCTTCGGAGTCGTAGTCGAGCATGTCGGTTAAATCATCGATAGTGGCTACAAAGTGGGTGGTGGGTGGGTTTTGAATTTCTTCATCATCCGCATCCCAACCTTGCTGAACGTAGTCCGGCCAGGGCTCTCCTGATAAAGAGAGAGACTTTAGTGAATTCAGAATATCGCCAAAGGGCGAGTGTTGAAAGATGTCCGCGGCGGTGAACTCCATGATCGGCGCCCAATCGGATTCGATCGGCAGGGGCGCAGGGGGCTCGGAGTCCGGGGAGGAGTCCGGCACCTTGGAGTCACGGGCTTCGCAAGGGACAAAGCGGGTGTTCGGCTCGATCGCCGTAGAGATTTCAGCCTCCGAGGCGGCGTCCAACCACTCGTCCTCGATCGGCGCAATCGGCTCCGAACTAAGGGTCGGAGCTAACGCGAGCACGGCCTCCAGGACACTATTCGGCGGCAGAGCTAAATCATGCCCTTCGTGATAGTGCGGCGTGCTCGGCTGTGGCTCGAATCCGTCGAAGATCAAGTCCCCGCGGATGTCAGCCGTGTAGTTCAGACTTCCGAATCTGACCTGATGGCCAGGGGCGTAGCTTTCAATCTGCTCCAGATGGCCAAGCGAATTGGCCCGTAGTGCGAAGCCACCGAATACGAAGATCTGTCTGGGGAGAAAAGCCTCACCCTGGACCGCATCGCTGTTGATGATCGGAGGAGCCATCGGGCCTAAAAGTGATGACACAGAGGAACTCTCAATGAAAGCACCAATGTCGGTGTCAAAACCGGCGGATCTCGGGTAGGGGGTCCCGAACTGTGCGTCTAGGCGGATGGTAACAGGAGACAAGGGACACGATGTTTTTACCCAGGTTCATGCCCTCTCGATGGAGGTAAAACCCTACTCCTGCTTGATTAATATTGAAGATATGGGTAGTACAAGAGTAGATCTACCACGAGATCAAGGAGGCTAAACCCTAGAAGCTAGCCTATGGTACGACTATTGTTCTTGTTGTTGTCCTACGGACTAAAACCCTCCGGTTTATATAGACACCGGAGAGGGCTAGGGTTACACAGAGTCGGTTACAATGTTAGGAGATCCACATATTCGTATCGCCAAGCTTGCCTTCCACGCCAAGGAAAGTCCCTACCGGACACGGGACGAAGTCTTCAATTTTGCATCTTCATAGTCCAGGAGTCCGGCCAAAGGTATAGTCTGGCTATCCGAACACCCCCTAATCCAGGACTCCCTCACCCCTAGTGTTCGGAAGACCGAGTTCGGGGCGCTATACACGCCTAGGCTGGACAAAGCTGACTCCTTGCTCTAAGCGGCATAAGTCTTTAGGGACTCGAAACCTCTCGAACAGCGACTAGCTCTCGCCCTATCATGACAGTCAGTTTTAGCTTTCTCTACTGAGGTGCTTAGCCCAGCTGAACTGGGGCACAATCGCAGTAGTTCTCCCAGTGCTACCTTAGCCAATATAGCAGAACGTAAGGTACCAAAACATGGGAGCCGGGCAAACCCAACTATTGACCAAAGACATGATTCGGAGTTGATGCATATAATGCTATAAGTTCGGAGTGCCGCACTTGTGAAAGTGTTCGGGCTTCTCACGCCGTATTATGGGGTGCTTGAGCCCCTGGCGTATTGGTCGTACCAAGGTGTACGGGTGCTGAATGTCATGAATGAACATATATACATAAAAGGAATGAATAGAGAATGCAATAATAGACTGAAGCTAAGCATTGTTTATTCAAGAAAGGTGCATTAAAAGCAGAACGATTACAAATATTGCGATAAGCAGGAGATGGGACTATTTGACATGTCCCCTCCAGGGGCGAGCTACGGAATGGTATGTAAAAAAGGTATTTTGCCCGTTATAGAGACCACCTGGGAGTTCCATAGTGCGACGTAGCTTTCTGCCTCCCTGGTTATTGTATCGTGTGTTCGGCAATTGTACTGCCGATCAGGTCTTCCGGAGAGTAAAGTCCTGAAAGTAAGAAAAAAAATGATAAAATCAGAAGCCCCTAGTGCGGTTGAGCTGCGTTTTGGGGCGTGCCGTGGTCATGCTCCTCCCCCTGTGCCCATGGTATTTTCAGAGCGTAATTATGTACGCGTAGCACGGATTTCGCCGTTTTGCTAGGGCTGGGGTTGGGGCCGCATTGCTACGCTTGCTCAGAGTGTGCCAGACGGTCTTGTTGTAGGTTACTCTGAGCGCGCTTGACGGTGTCCGGACGTTTTATTGCCGGACTGGAGAATTGCCTTGAGAGGCTGCTTTGTACTTCCGCTGCGAGGGCCGCCGTGTGCTCCTCCGTTTGGAGAGAGCGTTCGGTGTTTCCATTGACCGTAATGACTCCCCGAGGTCCTGGCATCTTGAGCTTGAGGTATGCATAGTGCGGCACCGCATTGAACTTTGCAAATGCGGTTCGCCCAAGCAGTGCGTGATAGCCATTGTGGAACAGGACTATATCGAAGATTAACTCCTTGCTTCGGAAATTATCCGAGGATCCAAGACCACTTCTAGTGTTACTGAACCTGTGCAATGGGCCTCTACACCTGGTATGACGCCCTTAAAGGTCGTTTTTGTGGGTTTAATCCTTGAGGGATCTATGCCCATTTTGCGCACTGTGTCCTGATAAAGCAGGCTCAGGCTGCTGCCGCCGTCCATAAGGACTCGAGTGAGGTGAAATCCGTCGATGATTGGGTCTAGAACCAATGCGGCAAATCAGCCATGGCGGATACTAGTGGGGTGGTCCCTACGATCGAAAGTGATTGAGCAGGAGGACCATGGGTTGAACTTTGGGGTGACTGGCTCCAACGCGTATACGTCCCTTAACGCATGCTTCCCCTCCCTCTTGGGGATGTGGGTTGCGTATATCATGTTCACCGTCCGCACTTGTGGGGGGAAACCCTTCTGTCCTCTGTTGTTCGGCGGTCAGGGCTCCTCTTCGTCGTCGCTATGTAGCTCCTTGTCCTTGTTCTCGGCATTTAACTTGCCGGCCTGCTTGAACACCCAACAATCCCTGTTGGTGTGGTTATCTGGCTTTTCGGGGGTGCCATGTATCTGACACGAGCGATCGAGTATACGGTCCAAACTGGACGGGCCCGGAGTGCTTCTATTGAATGGCTTTTTCCGCTGACCGGGCTTAGAGCCTCTGAATCCGGCATTAACTGTCGTGTCCTCCGTATTGTCACTGTTAGCGACGCTTGTGCTTGTTGTGACGTGACCTGCCATTGCTGTCCTTGGTATCCGAATTACCAGGGCTCTTTGACATGTTATTGCTACGAGCCAGCCAGCTGTCTTCTCCCGCGCAAAAGCGGGTCATGAGTGTCGTGAGGGCTGCCATAGATTTCGGCTTTTCCTATCCAAGGTGCCGGGCAAGCCACTCATCACGGATATTATGCTTGAAAGCCGCTAGGGACTCTGCGTCCGGACAGTCGATGATTTGATTTTTCTTGGTTAGGAACCGTGTCCAGAATTGTCTGGCCGATTCCTCTAGGTGATGAATTATGTGGCTCAGGTCATCAGCGTCTGGTGGTCGCACATAGGTGCCCTGGAAGTTGTCGAGGAATGCGGCTTCCAGGTCTTCCCAACACCCAATGGATTCTGCTGGCAGGCTGTTGAGCCAATGCCGAGCTGGTCCTTTAAGTTTGAGTGGGAGGTATTTGATGGCGTGTAGATCGTTGCCGCGGGCCATGTGGATATGAAGGACATAGTCCTCGATCCATACCGCAGGATCTGTCGTACCATCGTATGATTCAATATTCACGGGTTTGAAACCCTCTGGAATTTGATGATCCATTACTTCATCTGTGAAGCATAGCGGGTGTGCGGCGCCTCTATACTGGACTATATCATGACGCAGCTCAAATGAGTTTTGTCTATTGTATTCGGCCCGGCCGGATTTACTTTTACTGTATCCGGCGTGACGGTTATCGTCTCGTGTCGTGGGGCGCCCACGCGATCCGTAGATCGATCTTGTTTGCCTTGCTTTGTCCTCCAACATATCTCGCAGGTCTAGCGCATTTCCCCGTGCCTTGGTATTTTTTGAGTGACACCGGGGTGCGGCTTGAGTTGTGGGCCGAGAGGCCTCTCTGTCGCGGCCGCGAGGTGGCCGGTCAGCCGCTGGACATGTGGGTTTAGATGCTTCCTCCTCTAATCGGGGTAGCAACCTGCACTTTGGGTAGCTCTTGGAGGGGCGTTCGAGTTCGTATTCCTCGGCCGCAAGGACTTCAGTCCATCTGTCGGCTAGCAAGTCCTGATCAGCTCTAAGCTGTCGCTGATTTTTCTTAAGGCTACTTGCCGTGGCCATAAGCCTGCGCTTGAAGCGCTCTTGCTCGACGGGATCCTCAGGCATGACAAATTCATCGTCGTTGAGGCTTGCCTCGTCTTCGGAGGGAGGCATGTAATTGTCATCCTCCTCCTCTCTGTCCGCCGCTCTCTCATGAGGGCTAGCTTCTCCATCCTCCTGCGCTGAATCTTGCTGGAGGGGGTTGTCTTCGGCACTGTCCGGAGTGTTATTATCTCCTGTTCTGGAATCACCGTTTTTGCTCTGGCGGGACTTAGAGTGGCGCCGCTGACGTCGGCGCTTGGGTTGCTTCTTGGAGGGGTTATCCTCTGTTGTTCCGTCGCCATTGCCTTCTTTGGTTGTATCCACCATATATATGTCATATGATGAGGTGGCTTTCCAGTGCCCTATAGGCGTTGGTTCCTGTTCGTCTCCTGCATCGTCATCCATACCGTCAATGTCTTCGGAGTCGACGTCGAGCATGTTGGTTAAATCATTGACAGTGGCTATGAAGTGGGTGGTGGGTGGGCGTCGAATTTCTTCGTCGTCCGCATCCCAATCCTGCCGGTCATAATCCGGCCAGGACTCTCCTGACAAGGAGAGAGACCTTAGTGAATTCAGTATGTCGCCAAAGGGCGAGTGCTGAAAAATATCCGCGGCAGTGAACTCCATGATCGGTACCCAATCAGATTCGAATGGCAAGGACGCGGAGGGTTCAGAGTCCGAAGAAGAGTCCGGCAATGTGGAGTCACGGGCCTCGCGAAGGATAAGGTTGGTGTTCAGCTCGATCGCCGTTGAGGCTATAGCCTCCGCGGCGGGGTCTAGCCACCCGCCCTCGGTCGGCGCAGTTGGCTCCGAATTAAAGGTCAGAGCGGATGCGGGTGCGGCCTCCAGGGCACTGTTCGACGGCAGAGCTAAATCATGCCCATCGTGACAGTGCGACACACTCGGCAGGGGCTCGAACCCGTCGAAGATCAAGTCTCTGCGGATATCGGCCGTGTAGTTTAAGCTTCCAAAGCTGACCTGATGGCCAGGGGCATAGCTTTCAATCTACTCCAGATGGCCAAGCGAATTGGCCCGCAGTGCAAAGCCGCCAAATACAAAGATCTGTCCGGGAAGAAAAGTCTCACCCTGGACTGCATCGCTAACGATGATTGAAGGAGCCATCAAGCCTGATGATGACGACACAGAGGAACTCTCAATGAAAGCACCAATGTCGGTGTCAAAACCGGCGGATCTCGGGTAGGGGGTCCCGAACTGTGCGTCTAGGCGGATGGTAACAGGAGACAAGGGACACGATGTTTTTACCCAGGTTCGGGCCCTCTCGATGGAGGTAAAACCCTACTCATGCTTGATTAATATTGATGATATGGGTAGTACAAGAGTAGATCTACCACGAGATCATAGAGGCTAAACCCTAGAAGCTAGCCTATGGTATGATTGTTGTTATTGTGTCCTACGGACTAAACCCTCCGGTTTATATAGACACCGGAGGGGGCTAGGGTTACACAGAGTCGGTTACAATGGGAGGAGATCTACATATCTGTATTGCCAAGTTTGCCTTCCACGCCAAGGAAAGTCCCATCCGGATACGGGACAAAGTCTTCAATCTTGTACCTTCATAGTCCAACAGTCCGGCCAAAGGTTAGAGTCCGGCTGTCCGGACACCCCCTAATCCAGGACTCCCTCACCCTGCGTCGGTAGCATCATCATCACCGTCACCATGCATCATGCTGATGGAACTCTCCCTCGAAGCTCTGCTGGATCGGAGTTCGTGGGACGTCATCGAGCTGATCGTGTGCTGAACTCGGAGGTGCCGTGCATTTGGTACTTTGATCGGTCGGAACGTAAAGACATACGACTACACCAACCGCGTTGTGCTAACGCTTCCGATTTCGGTCTACGAGGGTACATGGACACACTCTCCCCTCTCGTTGCTATGCATCAACATGATCTTGTGTGTGCGTAGGATTTGTTTTGAAATTACTATGTTCCCCAACAGCTAACACTCACCGCATACACATGAGCAAAACGTTTCAACCGGACACAAAGAAAGATAGGGGCTTATAGTTTTCGCCTCCCAACATACTCACCTCGAGGGTGATGTCAACAATAATAACTCATGTTACCCATACCCAACTGGATATATGTGCCTAGATCTTTCCTCACCACATGATGCTTAGCAAAAGAGAAAATAAAAGGAGTAGAGAGAAAAACTTTGACTCTTGCATAAAAGTAAAAGATAGGCCCTTCGCAGAGGGAAGCAGAGGTTGCCATGTGCTTATTTGTTGTATGCTCAATCCCTTAGTGCAAAAGAACGTCACGTCATATTGCCCCTTGTGATGGCAACCTTTATTATGCGGTCTGTCGCTTTTATTCTTTGCCATCACAAGTTTGTACAACGCTCTATTTTCTCTTACACTAAATGATCTCACACTTTTAGAAGCAATTTTTATTGCCTTATTGCACCAATGACAACTTACTTGAAGGATCTTACTCAATCCATAGGTAGGTATGGTGGACTCTCAAAACAAGATTTGGGTTTAAGGGTTTTTGGATGCACAAGTAGTATCTCTACTTGGTGCGGAGTTTTCGGCTAGCAAAGATGGGGGGAAAGCACCACATGTTGAAGTATCTATGACAATATAACTTCTATGTGAATATGAACAAACATGAATCATTACATTGTCTTCCTTGTCCAACGTCAACAATTATGGCATATAATATTTTGATGGGGGCTCACAATCACAAAAGATTTCCAAGCTAGTGTATTTGCATGTGAATCTTCTCTTTTCCTTATTAATTCTTTCCTGAATTGCATCATTGACCAATGATATGTTTGTCAATCTACAATAAAATTTTCTACTTATACTTTTCCTTATGTGGTGTCATTACTTACCATAAGATTAGCATATGATCTTTCTCATTTATTTCCTTTCTTTTTATTGAAACATGAAAGTAAAGAAAACAAAACTCAAACTAAACTTTATTATATATCTCGCACATGATTACAAATATAGATCACTAAGCAAACTCTCAAAAAGAAAGGATCGAACTAAACTTTTATTCATCTAAAGCAAAAGATGATTATGGATCGAACTAAGATAAATAAAGGCAAAAGATAGTGGAGGTGATACGATACTGGGGAACCTCCCCCAAGCTTAGCGAAAGCCAAGGGGAGTGCCCATACCCGAAACTCAATTTCCTTTTGGTGATGAAGAAGGAGGTGGTGGTGATGATGAAGTGGTAGCGATCTTGTCTTTCATGACCAAGAGATTCTCCAATCTATGGACGACGCTTCGGAGGAAGATGATGTGCTCTCGCAACAGAATTTTTTCACGAGTGAGATATTTATTTTGCACATGAACCGTTTCAATGATCCGAAAGGCCTCAATCTCAGTAGGGGTAAGATGAGCATAGTAAGGTTTGATGATATCTTCTTCTTCCTCCTCGGCAGGCAGGTCTTGCTCGACCATCGGCGCTTGATCTCCGATGGCCTCCTGGCTCTTCCCCCCTTCGAGAGGTTCTTTGGGCCCCTCTCTCTTCAGCTCGATCTTCATCAACCAAGCATCCTCTTCTACCTTGTTGGAGGAGGGAGAAGACATGATGCCTACATTAATAGATCTGACCGAAAATAGCAAGAAAAGAGAACAGAAGATTTCTCCATGATACGGAGGTCAATAGGTTCGAGGGGCATATTAAGATTTTTTTTATCTTGGAAAACAAGCAAACGGAAGAATATTTTCCTAATTTTTTAAATATTCCAAAACTGACAAAAAATACTTTTGCGGATTTTTTGGAGTCCGTTTACTTATCGTATCACGTATCTCCTCTTTTCACGATTCTGGAGTGTTCCGGAAGGTTTCTTTTATGTGTTCTTCCGGTGTCATAGTTTGGATAATATTGCTTTCAACATTAATTGACATACCCGAGATATAATGTTTTATTCGTTTCCCATTAACAACCTTCGGGTTAGTACCTTCAGCATTATTTATTTTGATAGCTCCAGATTGATAAACCTCCTCGATAACATATGGTCCTTCCCATTTGGAGAGGAGTTTTCCTGCAAAGAATCTAAAACGAGAGTTGTACAAAAGAACATATTCTCCAACTTTGAACTCACGCTTTTGGATTCTTTTATCATGCCATCTTTTAAGTTTCTCTTTAAATAGTTTGGCATTTTCATAAGCTTGGGTTCTCCATTCATCTAATGAGCTAATATCAAATAATCTCTTTTCACCGACAAGTTTGAAATCATAGTTGAGTTCTTTAATTGCCCAATATGCTTTATGTTCTAACTCAAGAGGCAAATGACAAGCTTCTCCATAAACCATTTGTAGCATCCCAAAATTCTAAATTTTGGAATTTTATATTGAATAAATAGTTTTGGTTGATTGTTTGATTGAGGTGTGGTTGCTTGTGTGAAATTGATTGAATTTTAAAACTTTTTGAAAGTTAAAGGAGAGGGAATAAAAGGACTTTCCCAAACTTTCATTTTGCATTTATGATCTCCATGAATTCAAACTCTTTTCATCACAAAACCCTAGAGAGAAGATGACATGACTTCTTCCATTTAAATAAATGAAAAGGGTTTTGAAAAGATTTGAATTTTATTTGGAAATATTTTCCAATTCAGAAACTTTAAGCAACTCAATGATTTTCATGAGAGAAGATAAAATGACTTCTTCAAAACATATGAAATATGAGTTGGAAGTTTAAAGGAATCAAATTTAAAGTCCTTTTGAAATTAATTTCAATTTGGAGTTATTTGGGTTTTATTCAAATTATTTTTCTCCAAAAATAAAATATATGGAAAGTAGGGTAAAATGGTTCCCTACATTAGAAAATTGGAGAGAAATAAATTTGAAATTATTTTGGTATTTTTAAAATGATTTTTATGAGGTTTTATTGCAGCAGTAGCACTGTTTGCTTTATTTAATTTTTTGTGGATTTTATTTGACGCTAGAAAAATGTTCATGTTGTAGAAAACCTTTTTCTGAAAATTTTGATATATTATATGCCTATATTTTATATATATATATATTGTTTTATTCTTTTTTCTATAAAAAAAATAAAAAAACTTTCCCCCGACTCGGTCGGCCTAGTTTCAGCCAGGCCCCGGCCCAGCCACCCGTCTTCCCCCACGCAACCGACTCCGGCGGAGTCCGCCTCTGCCACGGCATTGCCACCGCCGCCCGTAACCAAGCAGGACTCCGCGCCGCCCCCTTGCCCTCCCGCACGCTACCGCCCCGCCCCCTCCTATAAAGCCGCCCCGGCCTCTCTTTCCTCTCCTCCTCGCTGCACGCTGCCGCCGCATCGCCCCGCCACCAGCGCCGCCGTCGCCGCTGTACGCCGCTCGCCGCCTTTGCGCCGCCTCGCTCCACCCATCGCCGCGCCCGCTTGCCGCCGCCGCCACCCCGTAGCGCCGCTTCCGCCGCCGAAGCCGCCGGCCGTCGCCGGAAATCGCCTCTGCCGCCGTCCGCCGTCGCCTGATCCGATCCGCCGCTGACCGACACGGTATAAAACTGCCCCGGTTCGGTTTATTTTTTTCGGTTTTTCTTTTAAAGCCAATTTAATATTTGGTTAGGTTATTTAGCGAATGTTTTCTGTTTAAGTTAGTTTTAGTGACATTTTTGTTCTATAGATCTGTTTAGCGAATGTTCGTTTGGTAGGTTTTTCTTTTTCTTTTTAGTTTTTGGCCAGGGACTTAGATTTAATTAGTTTTCTTATAGATTAGTCCATGTTCTTCAAACCCTCACAACTTTTTGCTCGCTTATTCAAATCCAATGAAACCAACGCCCACTTCTTCATTATGATCTCCTCTATCCAGATAATCAACTTGAACATGTTTTTGAAAATTTAAAATTTGATTTCAAACAGATTTGAATTTGAACTTTTTTTGTTCATAACTTGACTTTTATAACTCCGTTTTATCTGATTCTTTTTGCTAATTGAAGCTCTTGACCTAAACTTTCTGATAAGACCAAATCCACCCAATTTTGGTACTGTTAGAAATTGTTTTCTGCTACAAGAGTTAATTGCTTGTTTTCAAAGTTTCCGAGATCTCTTCTTTGATTCTTTTGCATGAGTGCTTATGTATGCAATTGCTTGCTCACGATAGATTGACCGGAGTGTGACGAGTAGAAGTTTTCTATCAGGAGTTATGAGTGCGAGTCATCTTCATCAACAGTACAAGGCAAGTTCACACTTTGATCATATCCCTTTATTACCTAGTTTTTATGCATTAGTTTCAACCCTCAAACATTGCATGAATATGAAGTGATAACATGTGGGTATTGGGAAGTAGTTGATGACGTAGGAACCTATTGCCCTTCATTCAACCTTGGGTTTATAAGTTATGCTTGCATTGCTTTGCTATGCTCGTAGACGTGGACTGGTATGTGAGATTCATGAAAGATGTGAGAGTTATATTTATCTAAGGGTTAACTTAAGGTGGCTACTTTAATACACATCTGGGTGGATTGGTTGGGGCACCCTGGGATACCAGTGGCTTGCCCGGACACCTGGGGAATCCAGTGTTGTCCTAGGAGCTCCCGGGGTATCCGTGTGATCATCCTATTGTAATGCCACCCAGGCTCAAAGGGATCATAAGATTATTCATTCTAGAAACTTTCATGTGCAGCCACAAGCCATTATGGGCTCTGGCATAGTTGAGTATGTTGTGTGACCTCTTTCAGTGGTAGACTAGCAGATGTAGGGGAAAGTAGGTGGTACTATCTACCTAGAGTAAAGAGTTAATGCTTCGGAAAGACTGTGTCTCGATCATCCGTTTCTCAAACATCATGTAGTGCGAGAAATTCAACGGAGCAGATCGAGTCTTGTGGGGAAAAGTGCGCAAACCTCTGCAGAGTGTACAAACTAATCATGGTTAGTTGTGTCCACGGTTATGGACATCTTGAGTATCTGGTACATGAATTATTGGTTTGATCTCATCACGTTACTTAAATAATTTGTTGGGTTATTGATGTTAATTTGGGATTGAGTTGGGGTTACCTTCTCAATATTTTCAACAAACTTTGCAGTAAATAAAATTTATTCCTTTGATGTAGGGGAAAATTAGCTTTATGTAAGCATTAAACTTAGAGCCTCCACCAGCCAAATATGCATGTAGTGATAGCCATTATTCAGCATTGCACTACAGTGTGAAATTGCCAGTACATTCAATGTACTGACCTACATGGCTGCAACATCTCATGTTGCAGGATTCTTACGGCCAGTAAGTGATACGTTAGGGTTACGACGTCTACACTCAACTTTGCCGTTGGTGTTGTTGGGACTCCACAACTTTGTTGTTACTTCCGCTATATGGATTGAGGTAATAGTATTTACGTTACTTTATACATGTGATTTACCTCTGTTATAAATCCTCGAGTACTGTGTGTGTCAGCATACCGATCTAGAGATGACACTTAAGCACAGAGACTTCGATCCATTCGGATCGGGTCGATACACCATTTTATAAGGAGACATACCCAAAGGATTTTTATATGCTGTTCTATAAGCCCAAAGTGCATCATCTAATTTCTTAGACCAATTCTTCCGGGACCTATTGACAGTCTTTTGCAAAATTAATTTTATTTCTCTATTGCTAAGTTCAACTTGACCACTAGACTGAGGATGATAGGGTGATGCAATTCTATGGTTAATATCATACTTGGCAAGCATTTTACGGAAAGCACCATGAATAAAGTGTGAACCACCATCAGTCATTAAATATCTAGGGACTCCAAACCTTGGGAAAATAACTTCTTTAAGCATTTTAATAGAGGTGTTGTGATCAACACTACTAGTTGGAATAGCTTCTACCCACTTAGTAACATAATAAACAGCAACCAAAATATGAGTATACCCATTAGACAAAGGAAAAGGTCCCATGTAATCAAATCCCCAAACATCAAATGGTTCAACAACAAGTGAATAATTCATAGGCATTTCTTGACGCTTACCAATATTACCTATTCTTTGACATCCATCACAAGATAAGACGAACTTACGAGCATCCTTGAAGAGAGTAGGCCAATAAAACCCAGATTACAATACCTTGTGAGCAGTTCTGTCTCTCGCATGATGTCCTCCATAAGCTTCGGAGTGACATTTCCATAGGATTTGTCCCTATTCATGCTCAGGTACACAGCGTCTAATAATACCATCTACTCCTTTATAAAGATGTGGGTCATCCCAAAAGTAATGTCTTAAATCATAGAAGAATTATTTTTCTTTTGTTGGTATGTGAAACTAAGTGGTAAATATTTTGCAACAATGTAATTAGCATAGTCATCATAGTAAGGTGTACTATTAGAAACATTTATTACAGCCAATTGTTCATCAGGAAAGCTATCATTGATAGGTTGTGGGTCGTCAAGAATATTTTCAAGCCTAGACAAGTTATCAGCCACGGGGTTCTCCGCTCCTTTTCTATCAGTGATATGCAAATCAAATTCTTGTAGCAAGAGAACCCATCGAATAAGCCTAGGTTTGGCATCTTTATTTTCCATAAGATGCTTTATTGCAGCATGATCAGTGTCGACAATTACTTTTGAATCTACAATATAGGATCTAAATTTATCACAAGCAAACACCACTGCAAGAAATTCCTTTTCAGTAGTAGCATAATTCCGTTGTGCACTGTCTAGAGTTTTACTTGCGTAATGAATAACATTCAGTTTCTTATCAACTCTTTATCCTAGAACAACACCAGCAACATAATCACTAGCATCACACATAATTTCAAAAGGCAAGTTCCAATCAGGTGGTTGAACAATAGGTGCAGAAATTAAGACTTTCTTGAGTGTTTCAAAGGCTTCTAAACAATCATCATCAAAACAAAAGGAATATCCTTTTGCAAAAGATTCGTAAGAGGCCTAGAAATTTTAGAAAAGTCTTTGATAAATCTCCTATAGAAACCAGCATGACCAAGAAAACTACGGATACCTTTGATATCTTTATGACATGGCATTTTCTCAATTGCATCAACCTTAGTTTGTCCACCTCAATACCTCTTTCAGAAATTTTATGGCTCAAAACAATACCTTCGTTAACCACAAAGTGGCACTTCTCCCAATTCAAGACAAGATTTGTTTGCTCACATCTCTGCAAAGCTTGATCAAGATTGCTTAAACAATCATCAAAAGACTTCCGATAAACAGAAAAGTCATCCACGAAAACTTCAACAATCTTTTCACAAAATTCAAAGAATATAGCAGTCATACATCTTCGAAAGGTAGCAGGTGCATTGCATAATCCAAAAGGCATACGTCTATAAGCATAAGTTCCAAAAGGACAAGTAAAAGTGGTCTTTTCTTGATCAGGTTGAGAAACAGGTATTTGTGAAAAACCAGAATATCCATCAAGGAAGCAAAAACGTGTGTGCTTAGATAATCTTTCTAGCATTTGATCAATAAAAGGCAAAGGGTAATGATCTTCTCTAGTTGCTTTGTTTAATTTTCTAAAATCAATTACCATTCTATAGCCTGTAACAATTCTTTGTGGAATAAGTTCATTCTTATCATTAGGAACAACAGTAGTACCTCCTTTCTTAGGGACACAATGAGCATGACTTACCTATCTACTATCAACTATAGGATAGATTATACCTGCTTCCAGAAGTTTTAATATTTCCGTTCTTACCACTTCTTTCATCTTTGGATTTAACCGACGTTGGTGATCAACAACGGGTTTAGCATCAGGTTCCATATAAATCTTATGTTGGCATAGAGTGAGACTAATTAATGCCCTTAAGATCATCAAGAGTATATCCAATAGCAGCTCGGTGCTTACTTAGAACTTTCAATAATATTTCCTCTTCATGTTCTGAAAGGTTAACACTAATAATAACATGATATATCTTCTTCTCATCAAGATAAGCATATTTCAAAGTGTCTGGCAATTGTTTTAATTCAAACACACGATCACCTTTAGGTGGAGGAGGACCTCCTAGAGTTTCAATAGGCAAATTGTGTTTAAGTAGAGGACGTTGTTCAAAGAAAATGTTATCTATTTCATTTCTTTCATGCATATGCAAATCATTTTCATGGTCTAGTGAAATGTGTTCTAAAGGATCAGTAGGAGGAACAGCAATAGAAGCAAGTCCAATTATTTCATCCTTACTAGGCAATTCTTTTTATGAGGTTTTCTACTAAACTTGGAAAAATTGAACTCATGAGACTCATCACAAAAGCTAACACTGACAGTTTGTTTCTCACAATCTATTTTAGCATTAACAGTGTTCAAGAAAGGCCTACCAAAGATAATGGGACAAAAGTCATCTTGTGGGGAACCAAGAACAAGAAAATCAGTAGGGTATTTTATTTTCCCACACAAGACTTCAACGTCTCTAACAATCCCAAGTGGTGTGATGGTGTCTCTATTAGCAAGTTTAATAGTAACATCTATGTCCTCTATTTCAGCGGGTGCTATGTCATTCATAATTTCTTGATATAAGGTAAAAAGAATAGCACTCACGCTAGCACCTATGTCACATATACCAAGATAACAGTGATCTTCTAATTTAACTAAGACAACATGCATGCCAACAACAGGTCTATGTTTATCCTTTTTATCGGGTTTGGCAATTCTAGCAACTTCATCATAGAAGTAAATAACATGCCCATCTATATTTTCAACCAGGATATCCTTAACCATAGCAACACTAGGTTCTACCTTGATTTTTTCAGCTGGTTTAGGTGTTCTAATATAACTTTTATTGACCAGATTTGAAACTTTAGCATGTTCCTTCATCCTAACAGGGAAAGGTGGTTTTCAATATAAGCAGTAGGAACAACTGGATCAACATTATAAATGATAGTTTCATCTTTAGCTATTACCGGTTCTTTAAGTTCTTGTTTCATAGGTGGGTGATAATTAAACAGCTTCTCTTTAGGGAGATCAACATGAGTAGCAAAAGATTCACAAAAGGAGGCTACTATCTCAGAGTCAAGTCCATATTTAGAGCTAAACTTTTGACAAGCATCGGTATTCATAAAAGATTTAACACAATCAAACTTAAGCTTATTACCTGACTCTTTACCTTCATCGAGTTCCCAATCTTCAGAGTTGCGTTTAATTCTTTCTAAAAGATCCCACCGGAATTCAATAGTCTTCTTCATAAAGGAACTAGTACAAGAAGTATCAAGCATGGATCGATCATTATGAGAAAGCTGAGCATAAAATTTTTGAATAATAATTTCTCTTGAGAGCTCATGGTTGGGGCATGAATATAACAATGACTTAAGCCTCCCCCAAGCTAGAGCGATACTTTCTCCTTCACGAGGCCAAAAATTATATATATAATTCCGATCACGATGAACTAGATGCATAGGATAATTTTTTTTGGTGAAACTCCAATTTATTCCAATTCCAAGAACCAATATCATCGCATAGCATATACCATGCCAATGCTTTTCCCTTCAAAGATAAAGGGAAAACATTCTTATTAGCTTCATCTTTGGGTAAACCTGCAAGCTTAAATAATCCACAAATTTCTTCCACATATATCAAGTGCATATCAGGATGTTCGGTTCCATCTCCTGCATAAGGATTACCTAGCATTTGTTCTATCATACCCGAAGGAATTTCATATTCAATATTTTCAGTAGGTGCAGTAGGTTGAGGGCTGACTAATTGTGGTTCCGGTGGAGGTGAAGATACCCCGAACAAACCCCTCAAAGGATTGTTCTCCATAGTAACAAGTGACAATAAATTTCAGCACGTAGTAATATTTTTTCCTTACCAATTTCCACTCACCAAGAGTGCTTCACTCCCCGGAAACGGCGCCAGAAAAGAGCCTTGATGACCCACAAGTATATGGGATAAATTGTAGTCTTTTCAATAAGTAAGAGTGTCGAACCCAACGAGGAGCAGAAGGAAATGACAAGTGGTTTTCAGCAAGGTAATTTCTGCAAGCACTGAAATTGTAAGTAACGTAGTAGTTTGATAGCAAGATAATTTGTAACGAGCAAGTAACGATAATAGTAACAAAAGTGCAGCAAGGTAGCCCAATCCTTTTGAGGCAAAGGACATGACAAAACGGTCTCTTATAATAAGCAAAGCGTTCTTGAGGGTACACGGGAATTTCATCTAGTCACTTTCATCATGTTGGTTTGATTCGTGTTCGATAATTTGATAATTTGATATGTGGGTGGACCGGTGGTTAGGTGATGTTCTTACTTGAACAAACCTCCTGCTTATGATTAACCCCCTCACAAGCATCCGCAGCTACGAGAAAAGTATTAAGAATAAATTCTAACCATAGCATTAAACTTTTGGATCCAATCGGTCCCTTACGGAATAGCGCATAAACTAGGGTTTAAGCTTCTATCACTCTCGCAACCCATCATCTAATAACTACTCCACAATGCATTCCCTTAGGCCAAAAAATGGTGAAGTTTCATGTAGTCGACGTTCACATGACACCACTAAGGGAATCACAACATACATACTATCAAAATATCGAACACATATCAAGTTCACATGATTACTTGCAACATGATTTCTCCCGTGACCTCAAGAACAAAAGTAACTACTCACAAGTGACAAACATGCTCAAGATCAGAGGGGTATTAAATAGCATAATGGATCTGGACATATAATCTTCCACCAAATAAACCATATAGTAATCAACTACAAGACGTAATCAACACTACTAGTCACCCACAAGTACCAATCTGAGGTTCTAGTACAAAGATTGAACACAAGAGATGAAGTAGGGTTTGAGAGGAGACGGTGATGTTGAAGATGTTTATGGAGATTGCCCTCCCCAAGATGGAAGAGTTGTTGGTGATGATGATGCCGATGATTTCCCTCCCCCGAGAGGGAAGTTCCCTCGGCGGAATCGCCCCGCCGGAGGGCAAAAGTGCTCCTGCCCAAGTTCCGCCTTGAGACGGTGGCGCTCCATCCTGAAAGTCCTCTCCTTATTTTTTCTAGGTCAAAATGACTTATATACTAGAAGATGGGCACCGGAGGTGGGCTGGGCTGAGCACAACCCAACAGGGCGCGCCCTGGTGTCTTGTGCTGACCAGGTGGCCCCCTCCGGTACTTATTTGCTCCAGTTTTTTCATATATTCCATCAAAAATCCTCGTGAAGTTTCAACTCATTTGGAGTTGTGCAGAATAGGTGGCCTGGCGTAGCTTTTTAAGGTCCAGATTTCCAGGTGCCGGAATTCTCCCTCTTTGTGTGTACCTTGCATATTATGAGAGAAAAGGAATTAGAATTACTCCAAACAGTATTAGTATGGACAGAAACAATATAAATAACATTAGGAACACATGATGCAAAATGGACGTATCAACACCCACCCCTCAGGGCGCGCCCTATGAGCTCGTGGGGCCCCTGGCAGGCCTCAGGTGCCCATCTTCTCCTATATGATGCTATTTGCCCTAAAAATAAGAAGAAGACTTTCGGGACGAAGCACCGCTGTCTCGGGGCGGAACCTGGGCAGGAGCACTTTTGCTCTCTGGCGGAGCGATTTCGCCGGGGAAACTTCCCTCCGGGAGGGGGAAATCGAAGCCATCGACATCACCAATGGTCCTCTCATCGTGAGAGGACCAATCTTCATCAACATCTTCACCAGCATCATCTCCTCTCGAACCCTAGTTCATCTCTTGCACTCAATCTTTGTCCCGAAACCTTAGATTGGTACTTGTGGGTTAATATAGTGTTGATTACATCTTGTAGTTGATGCTAGTCGGTTTATTTGGTGGAAGATTATATGTTCAGATCATTAAGCATATTCAATACATCTATGATCTTGAACATGAATATAATTTTTGAGTAGTTACTTTTGTTCTTGAGGACATGAGAGAAGTCTTGTTATAAGTCATGTGAAGTTTGTATTCGTTCGATATTTTGATGATATGTATGTTGTTCTTCCTTTGGTGGTGTCATGTGAACGTCGACTACATGACACTTCATCATACTTGGGCCTAAGGGAAGATATTGTGGAGTAATAAGTAGATGATGGTTTTCGAGAGTGACAGAAACTTAAACCCTACTTTATGCGTTATTCCATAAGGGCCTGACTTGGATCCATATGTTTCATGTTATGGTTAGATTTATCTTAATTTTCCTTTCATGGTTGCAGATGCTTGCAAGAGGGGGTAATCATAAGAGAGTTGCTTGTTGAAGTAAGAACAACACCCTAGCACCGGTCCACCCACATATCAAATTATCAAAGTAGCAAACACGAACCAACTAAACATGATGAACGTGACTAGACAATAATTCCCATGTGTCCTTGAGAGCACTTTGCTTTATATAAGAGGACTTTCTGGCTTGTCCTTTGCTATAAAAGAATTGGGCCACCTTGCTGCACTTTTGTTACATTTGCTACTTTTGTTACAAATTATCCTACTACAAAACTATCTATTACTGCTACTTTCAGTACTTGCAGAGAATACATTGCTAAAAACCGCTTATCATTTTATTCTGCTCCTTGTTAGGTTCGACACTCTTACTTATCGAAAAGACAACGATTGATCCCCTATACTTGTGGGTCATCAGGGCCGATCAAATCCCGCCTGAAAAAATATCCGACAAGGATGAACTGAGCACGTGAGCAAATGTATCACACTTACCGCAGACAATGAGGTACAAGGCTGGATAATATTCTGGGAGACTAGCATTACCTAGCCATTTGACCTCCTAGAAAAATATCGACAAATCGTCCTTTATTGCAAAAGATTCAAAGCGAAAATATATTTCTTCACCGCTATTAGACCAGCCCAAAACTGTGAATCTCCAGGTTTTCAATATGCCCCGAACGGAGACTGTATTTGGAGATATAAGGTTTTAGCTGTGCCTGACGTTTGATTCGCGCCTCATCTTGTCGGAGACTAAAATACACTTCTTCCTATGCTGATGATTGGCAATCATTTGGAAGTATTGTGTATCTTTGTCTCCCTCAAAGATGAAGTCCACTTTTAATCTATGGTACCACTTGATTTTCTCTTCTCGCATTAGACGTGCAATTTGTTATGTTTGGGTTGCAACTTATATTTGGAATATTGTTGCATTGGAATATTAATCTTTGGACCTTTCATGCATTGTACTATTTAGGATTCTTGATGCACTGGAATAATATAGATTTTTTAAGAGCCATGTTTTAAGGGATAGGGTTGCATGACGTCCACTCGACTAGATGTTTGCGGATATGTCCGTGGGCATTTGGGGCATCTGTTCGATGAACGCCACTAGAGATGCCCTAAGGACGATGTTGCCCGCACTGCCCATTCGGGTCCTGCAAACCGAAAACCGAACCTGAACCGACTAGATTTGACCGAATTGTCAGGTGTTCGGCCTTTTTGTTTTTCGGTTCAGTTTTTGTTCACGCCCTTTTTTTGGTTCTCGAGTGGTTTTTGGTGTAAATTCATGTGTCCTAGGCCAATGACCCAAATAACCCACTTTTTGCGGGTGAATGAATAGCCCACGTAACCCACAATAAGATTAAAAAGCCTTCTTATGCCTCAAAACAGGCCCGTCTGGCCGGGCCATATAGCAAATCCATGGCCCAACTACTCTAACCCTCGGCTTGTGGCCCAGCCGTCCGTGCTTGTGGCCCCCGATCCATGTCTGCTGCGCCTCCGTTCCTTCTCGTGCTCTCCGTTTTGCCCAGTTTGCTGCCCAAGAAGCACGTCGAGAGGAGTTCGTCGATAAATAAGTTCTCCAGAAACCCCGAAACCCCGCGACCACCGCCTCGCCGCTTCCACGACCGAGTGCGCTGACCGACGACGCCTCCACTACCGCCTCTCGCCCCTCGCCGCGCGCGACCGACGCCCACAGCCTTACGATGGTGACCGACGCGGCCGCGATGGCGGTCGTGAAGGCCGCGCGCCCCGTCTTCCGCGGCGCCCACGACGGCGTGGCGTTCGCCGCAAACGCCGCGCTCCTCGCCGCGGGACACTCGCTCTGCGCCGTCGGCCCTGCCGCGCTCACCGACCCCCTTCCCGCAGGTGCGTTCCGCTTTACGCCCTTAGCCCTAGCCCCTAGGGTTACATATGTGATTTAAGTGTGACCGTACTGTCGCCTACTTGTTAGGATTTGACGGACCCCATGTTTAGGGCTCCTGTTGCATCTGTGATGATGACTTTCGAGTTGAGTTCCCGGGTGGATAGATGTAGAACGCTATTTCGTTTATATTCAGATGTTAATGGTGTAAGGTCCTGAACCAGTAGCAGCTTGTTCTGCTTCAGGCGTGGTTGACTTGGGAAATTTGTCCTTGAGTCAATCAATATGTTAACGGCTTAATTGTTTCTGTAAATTTGCTCGGATCCTTGCAGTCCCTTCCCTAAATCTGTGGTCTATGGTTTGATCTTCTTTGGTAGTAATATACTAACATTTTATAGAATTCTGAATGAGCGTACTGCTTCTTGTGCTGTTGTTTGTGTCTATACCACGTTCTGATCTAAAGTTAACAGTTCTATCCATGCAGTTGAGTGAAATTCCTATTTTAGTGTTGGTAATTTGCATGTGTGACTGAACCTTGTAACGACAATATTCTTCTCTGCTTTATTGAGAGGGGTCACCCCCTTTATATTGTAGACAAGACTTGACCTACAAGCCGGTTAATCTATTCAAACTCTAATAAGATCTCTAAACGAACA
The DNA here is from genome assembly GCA_032464435.1 of Aegilops umbellulata. Classification (NCBI taxonomy): domain Eukaryota; kingdom Viridiplantae; phylum Streptophyta; class Magnoliopsida; order Poales; family Poaceae; genus Aegilops; species Aegilops umbellulata. Next base: position 91,396,464 of record CP136055.1, read on the forward strand.
TAACCCTAACTACTGAAGAAGTGAAAAGTAGATAAAAGTAAACAACAATATTCTTCTTTCCTAACAAAGTTGCTTAATAAACTAGGACTCTAATTAATGGTGAAGACTCCATGCTTGATAGGCTGGCCCACATAACATTGTTGACTTACCAAAGAAACATGATTTTATTTGGTAAGCCAATAAGGCACAGGGGAGTTGAGTCGGTATTCAAGGAAAACTGGTGGGAAAAAAATCAATAAAACTGAGGTGGAATGGGGAGAGTGTGTAGGTAGGGTGAGGCGAGGGGAGTTGAACGAAAAGATGACGTAAGACAGAGCTTAGAATTTTTTAAGTAGGAGAGATAAATTAGAATTGTTTTCTAGTCAAACTTATCTTAATAGCCAGGAATAGATATCTAAATTTGGAAACTTAGCTTTAGGCTAAATAGTTGTTGCCAGTCTTGGGGCGATGGAACATTTCAGTCATTAAAGGAACGTGACTTCTTATTCCTGCTTGCATTGTGGAACTAATTTATCAGTCATTCTGGCTGGAATATACCAAGTGCAAGTTCTAACGGGAGTTTAAAGTCTGTGTAATTGGTTCACTCATGGGATTTAGTTAGATCTTGTTGTGAGATGAAAGAGGAAAGTGACTCCTGTGCAGACTGCAGAGTTCTGACTTGTATTGTAATTGCCAGCCTTTCATTATATAACTAATGTTTTTATTTTGCTCAATTCTAGTTGACGAGGAGGTGGGAATTGATGGGTGGAACACTATGGACAATTGCTATGCCTTTCTGTACTCCAAGGAGGAGGAGGGCAAGAAGAAGCGCATTTTAGTGAAATGTCTAGTGATTGATGACTTCCTTGCTATTGATGCGCTGGATCTTGAGGCACAACACAAGGAACCCTGCAATGTCCAGATAAAGTATGTTCCAGTCTTACTTATTATTTAGATCATTCTTAGGTTCCTTGTGATTTGCTTATTGTTATAACATTACTAGAACACAATGGATACTAGCAGCATTAGACTATGCCAGAGCAATGTAATAACTTACTAGAACATATGTTACTTGCTTCATGAAATATGATTCGTGATCTAAGACATAAGTATGTTATGTGCTAATCTTCACTCCAATTAATATTTCAGTTGGTAGTGATGATTTGTTCACCTTCCCACTATTTGGTTACTAACAAGTGGGCCTAAATTGGAAATTTGCTTTGCTACTATACGTATTTCAGTTTGTGGTGATGGCCCGTTTACTCTGTCACCATCCTTTCCACCTGGACTAATTAAAATATTTGGTAAAATAATAACATGAATTGTAAGCCATGCCATTTTATCTCAAGGCCTGTTTCTTTGTGCATATGATGTATAACTATACCGCAGCTGTGCTACACATTCCATGTTCTTTTTTTACGTGTGTGGAGACTTTTTTTACATGTAAGACTACTCCGATGGTTTTTTGTGCTTTGTTGTATGCACATGAACACTGGTAGTCAGCGAGTTGGTACCAAACACATTCTTTTGTCAAGTAGCTTCACTTGTATTAACCAGCATTATAGAAACGATGTCGCTATAAACTGAACATTATAAATCATGTAACAAGTAAGGGCGAGCTGGACTTGCAGAGTCTGTTTAGGAGTTCTGCTAACATGCTAGTGTGCTTGCTCTATCCTACTATGTGATGACTTGGGTTGCTACAAATACCTTAGTGTAGAAATGTATTTGGTTCGATTGAGTATGATTTTCTGAACAAGCTATGGATTTGGATACATGGTTTGATACAAGGTGCAGTAAGTAATACTGCATCCATTTCTAATTTATTTGTTAAGCAAGACCCAGTACAGCCAACAGGACAATTCTGTCTTGTTTTAGTTTATCATTATGTAAAATATTTTGGGTGGCTGCTCTGTTGGCTGGCCTTCTGTTGAATAGTTCTGCCCACATGTGGATCTTGCAGTTCATAGTTGTGAGTTTTTGACTCTGGTTCCTCGTATATAGTGTGAAGGATTTCTTCTCTGAAGAACAGCCCAAGAATTATAAGGATATGTACAAGAATTTTCCGGGCTTCATCAATACCCTTAACTCAAGCTTATTAGTTGAATTGGATGGTAAGAATGCTGCTGCTGCTGCCGCCCAGAAGCCTGATGTTGAGAGCAGTTCATCAATAAACAGGTATTTCTATGCTGGGTTTTAAACTTATAGTGGGATCGTCCCATCTCCATCTCTGACACTAAAAATCAGACTAGATTTCTGTTAATACTTCCATGTTGCATTTTTGCTTGGTACGAATGAAATAATATCAATATTTCAGAAATTTGGCTTTTTTGGTTATATTCTGATGATTTTCCTCCTTTGCCTAGAATTTTACTTCCAAAGCTTTTCTGTTGTAGCTGACTCCATTTGCTAGTAATTCTCTAACATGTGGCACTTCTCCTTCCAGTTCTGAAAATGTTCTGCGGGATACAAGGACTACTGAACCTGCTGGGTATGAGAACAGCCATTTGTATTTCCTCTTCTCTTTTGTGTGTCACTCCTTTATTTACTTTTTTTTGTACTTTGTAGTTATTTTTATTGTGCCTTGTCCAATATAATTAGAATCTAAATGTATTTGGCTTTCTAGAAGTAGTAGGATATCATGACAGAAAAGAGGAGATGCAGCGCGCTAAGGCTTAGCCACTAGTTAGTCTTTTCTACTCCCTCCGTCCTATAATCTAAGACCTTTTTTAACACTACAATAGTGTCAAAAAGCGTCTTACATTATGGGACGGAGGGAGTAGTTTTTTGCTCCTTTCAAGCCTACACCGCCTCAATCACAAGCTGAATGTCTTGGTCCATACCTTCGGTCTTGATATCAACTGGCCTTGTTCAATTTTCATGAGCATGCATGTCCTTGCACATATTCTATTGCCATCTAATTTTAGTGTAACTTCATAATTTTAGTACTACAGCCTATTGATATGGTTACTCTATACTGTCTTGATTCATGCAAATTCTCTTGATGTATGTTGGAAGTAAACAAAAGAATATCCACGTAGTCATTACTGATGTTACTTTGGATATAACATATATTACTGATAGCATTTGTGGCATATATAAATACATAATGTGTCTTTACACTCATTTTATGAATCACGCTGATAAAGTACAAGAAATATATATTCTCCCAAAAATTTGGTAAAGATGACAGTGAACTCATGTCCATATGTACCCCCTTCGTGAGTTTATAGATTCTGACATTCTCAAGATTCTCAAGAACATTATGGCACTACAAAATTTTAGTTTAGGCATATATACAAAATCTCGATAGAAATTATGATCATATTTGTTCTTTACGTAATATAAGAGAATTTTGCTTTGGTACACCCCCCCCCCCCTAGAAAAGTTTACGGATTTCAAAGCAGATTAAAGGTGGAGATTAGAAGGTACCCCTTCAATCAAAAAGGATAATATAGTATTTTGTATATGTTGGATCTGCAGGCTAATATGGTGATATCCTTTTTAAGTAATTTTAAGACTTGTGCAAACTTTAGGGGGGGGGGGGTACGGAAGCAAAATTTTGTTGTATAACTTGTACTCCTGTCATTTTGCTACATCATGCATATGATTTTTTTTAAACATGTGCCTGAGTTAACATTTTATAATACTATGAAGTTTTCTGAGTTTACAAGTGCACAAACTAGTGAAGGGGTTCATGTGAATTGTGAACTTATGTTCGGTTTTACCAAAATTTGCGCTCCCTAGCGCTCTTGTAGGATAAATAGGCTATTAGTGAATTTGTTATAGGATATTGATAACGGGGCTAATATTTCCTTTTATGTATTGTGGTACAGCCTGATATATCCTCCAGTAGCTCCGTTTGGTCATGATGACACCTTCCCTGCTCCTGGTGCAGGCTTCTACCCTCACAGGTCTGTCTCCTACCATCATGTACATGTAAAAACATTGACAGATCAGTACTTCCACACATAATTAACCATGTGTCTTATTGTTTGCAGTGGTGGGCCGGGTGGTAGTATGCACGTTGGTAATATGTTGTCAACTGAATATCTATTGAATCTCTTTACATTTGTACCTCTGTACTGTCTAATTTACAACCTTACCTCTGTATTGTCTAACTCTGTTTGATTACTACAGGCCCAAATGATCCACGCTTCTTTCCTTCAAATCCTTTTCCTGCTCCTTTTGGTGGCCCTGGGTATGTTCAGTTTTCCTGTTTAATTGAAGTATTTGTTTTGTCATGTCTGCTGCTGTCATAAATGGAATCAATATTTCATAACAGGAGTGTTCCACCTGGTGGCCGTTATGATCCGATCGGCCCGCCCGATGTTCCAGGATTTGAACCATCTCGCTTTGTGAGGTAAGTTAGTTATTCTTAACATGTTTGTTAGACCCACATTATATGCTTGGCACCCGGCAAGGCTCAAGATGGCCTGTTATTGTACTTGATTGATATCGCTTTAGAAAGGTTTCTTATCCCAAGGAAGAAACAAACCATTCTTATAGTTCATTTTTTGTCGCGTTAACTCAGCATCCAGTAGTGCAACATTCATTATAATTTCTACTTATGCCATGGAAGTCATTGAACACAGTTCACTGTATACCATATAATGGAAACTGCCATGCTTATTTCTACTTGGAACAGCTGATTCCAACTTCCTGATTTTCTGCTCACGCAGGCGTTCGAGGCATCCAGGTGGAAGCACTCACCCAGACCTCGAGTTCTTCCAGCAAGGCCCAGACTTCTGAGACTCGGCCTCATGCCACCTGCACCCTGCGCTGAATGACTCTGCTTTGTTTGTGCTGCGCTCATGAACTTTTTTTCAGTAGACCCTGCTTGGGAAGTTGGGAACATGAATGTAAACTTTTGTATTTACCTTCCAGACAATGCTTTGTGACGGTTGACTGTACAATTGTATATAGACATGTCTTCGTGTCCCTTTGTGCTTCTTACCTAAACTATTGGTGCGACTCCCAACATTTGCAATGCCTGACTCGTCGCCACTCAGTAGCATCAAAATTCGCTCCAGTTTCTCCACATGCAGTATCACCGCAATCCACGGGCGCTCCAAGCGATCCTCTAAATCTTATTTTCATGTATATATATACTGTGAATAATACTTCGTAACCGTTTATGCACTATTTTATTTGCAAGAATTGTGGCGTTGAGAGAGAGAGAGAGAGAGAACACCTGAAAGATTTAAGTAAAGCACATGAAGCATATTTTATTTGCAAGAATTGTGGCGTTGAGAGAGAGAGAGAGAGAGAACACCTGAAAGATTTAAGTAAAGCACATGAAGCATATGACAACAGAGGTGACGGGTCAAAGTAGAGGTTAGACGCAAGCAAAAATGAGGGGTCAAAACGGCATGCCCGGACATTGACCTGGCGTGTTCACGGACGTTTGGGGGACAAGATTTGTACATTGTGGCTGTAGATGCTCTTAGTCCTACTCGCAACGCTGACTCCTTGATGACTCTTTGCATCCGTCAACGACGGCTTGCAGCACCTAGTAGCATTGTTTCGTTGCCCATTGGCTGCATCGCCATGGGGGCTTCCCAGTATCCATTGTTGTTGCTCGCCGCACCGATTGCCTGCCCTCATAGTGTTGTTGTCGTCGTGGAACCACCGACAATACTGCTCACAAAGAGGGACCGAGGATACTGCAGTGGATGGTCGGTGCTGCTACAAAGCAGTATTGTCGGTGGTTCCACGACGACAACAACACTATGAGGGCAGGCAATCGGTGCGGCGAGCAACAACAATGGATGCTGTGAAGGAGAGAGAGGGAGAGAGAGAGAGAGAAGCAACTCCCCTTCCAGAAACCTCTTGCTTGGCACGGTTTCGCTCGCAACACCGAACCCTTACCGACTCTTCTCATCCATCAGTAGTGGCTTGCAGCACCTCGTAGCAACGGCTAGTCGCCCACTAGTTGCATTGCCCTAGGTGGCTTCACAACGTCTGTTATTGCCACTTGCCTCAACGAGTGCTCGCCCTCGCAGTGTCGTCGTTGTCAGAGCACCGACATTCCTGCTTCATAGCAGTATCGACCATCAATCGCAGCATACCTAGTTCCTCTTTGTAGCAACACCACCATCATGCCACTGCTCGCAATATTGCCTCCCACGGTCGTAGAACTGCCCCGCCATGGCTCAACACTGGTGGTCACGGTTTACAGCATCGGCGATCATCGTCCCCGTCCCCCTGCTCCATTCACCATGGCTCGCAGCATCAGGGGTCAGTGCTGGCAACCTCGAATATTGTGGCTTCGGTCCCGCTGTCAACCTGTGCTTGTTGCAAGGTGGAGAAGGGGCTCCAGCGAAATTCTTGGATCGAGCAGATTAAAGGACCCTACTCCATCGTATGTTTCACCCATTCTACATGCTATGGTCCATGATTCAGAGGCAGACCATGGCGATGTATGTTGCGTTTGACTCCTAGATAGATTTGGTCGGACAATGGTTGTTACTCGGCAAAGACAACATACATGTCACACCCTGATTTTCATGCCACAACACTTAAGCTAATAAATCATGATAAAATGTGGTATGACAAATTTTTTTGAGTGTTTTGTCTTTGCTTTGATTGAATGTTTGACTATTGTTTGCAAGTGCTCTAAAAATCAAATAAATCTTCCAACTCTTATGCTCCTTCTCCTTGATCCAAAACCTCTTCCCACTGATCATGCCATGTGTATAGTGCAATATAGTATTTTCTTACAAAAATAATTTGGCCAAATAGTATTTTCAAAAAATTAGTTTTCCAAAAACCCCTTGATTGAGGTTTGCAGTGCAAGTACTTAATTAAGGGAAGTAAAAATCTTTCCAAAAATATTTTTGACTCCTATTAGATATAGGTTACCCAGAAACCACAAAAATATAATTTTAAAAGTTATTTTACTATTTTATTTAAAGAATTTTTCTTAAGTCCAGAAATGGTCTTTAATAGGTTAAAATTATTTTAAAGCTTTAAAAATAATTGATAAAAATTAGGGAGACTCAATGGACATATATTTTCCATATATACGAGTTTCAACACATGGTCATGATCAAAATATTGGACAAAACCTCCCAAAACCATTTCTGCTCATTTCAAGGATTTGAAATATTTCTACAGGAAATATTTTCATAAAAATCCAAGAAAATTCTAAAATGTCACATATGACATTTTTGATGATCTTGGAAAATACCATGTCATGGAGAACAGTATACCCCATGAAAACCTTTCAAAACCACTTTTGTCCTTTTTCAAGTTTGAACAGCTTTGCACTGTAAAACATGTCCAAATGCTCTCAAACTTGGTGGACATGCTCAAATGGTGTAATAATGCATCTAGACCAAATGGCACAAGTTGGAGAGAATGTTATCTTGATCAAAGTGCCCCAAAACCCTCTCTGACCAGAATCAAATTTGAACAAGTTTGTACTACCAACTTCCTCTCCTTGACCCCAACTTTTGTGAGCATGTTCAAATACTCAAATGATGACACTACACCAAGTGGTGCATCAAGGAGAATAGATTTGCATGACTAAATCTTGGTAAAGCCATTTCTGCTAATTTCTAGGGTTTACAAAAGTTGCATTGGCAACTTTGCCCAAATAAGCTCCAAATTGGTGGAAGGCCCTAATTATATGTTCCATTTTACCCTGTGGAGCCTCATACCAAATGGAGTTCATTTGCTTACCCAAACAAACATCAAACACCTTCTGCCATTTTTCCAAAAACACCATTTTGACCCCTTCCACTAATCTCCTTGAGCTCAACTTTGTACCACAGCCCCTCCTAGTCCCCTTGCACCTCCAGTAGCAATGGAAAATCCATAGCTCAATTATTGGAGGGGTAAAACCCCACTTCCCCTTTATGAACAACCATTTTCTCTCTCTCCCTCAACCTCTCTCCCCTCCTACTGGCTCTCCAGGGCATCCAATGCCTCTCCACACTTCTTTACTACCCCCAAGCACTACCATACATCAGTGGCCGTGCCCACATTGCCAAAAAATGGCATGCCGGCCATTTGCATGCTCTGGAGCGCGCTACAGTGCGCTCCCGCACTGTAGCCGCCCCCTACCAACCGCCTCCGGCCACCTCGGGCCTCCCCAGCGTGTCTCACGAGGCCGCCTCGGCGTCTGGGACACGGCAAGCTGCCGACCCCCTCCTAAACCTCTCTTTCCTCCATGGAGCCCGCCCGAGTGTGCCGTAGGCCGCGTCCACGGTGCACCACGGCCCCTCTATTTAGAGGCCCTCCCGAGCTCTCCCACGGCTTCTTCCCGCTCTCCCTCTTCCCCAGCAATCTCCCAGACAACATCCCTCTCCCCCTAGTGCTCTCCTGCCCTCTCCATGACCGGAGTGCCGCCGCCGACCGCCGCTCGGATTCGGGCACCACAGCCCCTCTCTCTTCTCGCTACCCACTCCAGTACTCCCTCACCACCACCACGAAGCCCCCCATTGCCTCCATTCTTCCCCGGGACGCCCCTGCGCTCGAAGCCGGCAATGGCCGATGCCATCCTCCGCCGTGGGCGAAGGCCCACTCCCCTCCGAGGAAACTAGCGCCCGTAGTGTGGCATCCCGGATGCGGCACGTTTCCCCGAGCACGACGGTGGCTGGATCATCGGAAACGGTGGCCGGTAGCGCCGGCAGTCGCCGTCGACGTCTCCCCTGCCTCGCCTCCTCTGCTTCGGGTGGGAGGTTGGGGACGACGCCGCGTCAGCTCGCCGGCCCCGCCTGTCAGCGGCAGCGACGACCGAGCAGGCCCCACAGGTCGGGTTAAGTGGAGGCGGGGCCAGGGAAGCCGTCTCCATCACGGGGAGATGTACTGCGTGAAGTGCGCCTTCGACGTGGTCACTTCCCGCACGCAGCGAGCCACTGGGCTGGCCCAGTGGCTATCCTTCGCCCGATGCGTGCTTTAGGTATAAACCTAAACCTTTTCTTTTTTCTTTTTCAGGTGAGCTTCTAAAATCCACAGAATATTCATATTATCTCCAAATTGGATGATTCAAATTTCTAGTAGTTCCTAAATTCATTCCCTATCACATGGTGCTACTTGCACATTTTTAAAGAAATATTTCTTTCACAAATAATTAGCAAATCCTATTTTTCCATTTCTTTGATAAACTTTAGAAAATCACAGAGAGCCCATTTTTGATCCAAATTCCATGATTCAAAATCCTAGATGTCTATAAGTTCAAAACTTAGTTTTTGAACATTTTTACTAATACTTTCTGTATCACCTCAAATAATGGTCTATTTCATCATATTTGTCAACTTTGCAAATTCCTAGGAAAATCATTTCAACTCCAAATCCAGTGAAACCAATTCCTAGATGCTTCTAAAATCATCCTTTGTTAAATGGGTGCCTTTGCTCATTTTTCAAAAATATGTTTCTGTACACTTCTTGCAATTCCATAAACCCCTTGATTCCATCATATCGAAATGTTTAGAAATATCCATTGATCCACTTCCAATGAAATCACTTTGGTCATTCCTCATATGACCAGAGGTATCCAATAAAAGTCAACTTCATATTTTTAGAGCACATTTATTCTTGCCTTGTTGTGTTGCTTATTGTGATTGTTTCCGACGTTAGTTGCCGAAGTAGACGGAGTACTTGGAGGAGGACTAGAAGATTTCAAGACTCCGATGAACCAGGCAAGCAACCCTTTGACCATGATGAACCATTTTTCATCATAATAGCATTTTCGTTGTTTCATCGAGTTCATGATATATATCTTGAATGGCAACCTTGCTAGGCTTGCCTCCGTTGCATACTCCGTTGATACTTGCATTGTTCATGACTCTACCCTTGCTGAGAGTTGTGTTGGTGGGTTGTATAAATATGCTATAGTAGATGGCTACGCAAAGTGGGTCAGGATTATGCATGGAAAGAAACAAGTGTGGGTTGACATACTTGCAAACAGCCCAGTGGGTGCCACTAATGCCCCTGGGAGATGATGATGAACTAGGTCACTACTTGGTGGAGAGGTAGTGTACCGAGGCTCGATAAAAGTGTTGTTTACAGAGACGGATTAGATCTAAGATTTGTCGACTGTCCCAACCTTACATGCGCAACCACTCTACCCTTGTATGGGAAAGGGCATTATTGATTACCTAGGCCGATACTAGCTTGGAGCCCGCATTACTAGTGACGGGAGAGAGTTGGTGCTCTCTCTCGAGACGGGGTCATGCCAGGTAGGGCGGCCATGACTGTTTTCACAGGGCACCGGATACACCGTTGTGTCCCCTCTCGGATGTTACGATCTCGAGTGAGTCTAGTATGATGTACATCGTGAGGATACAGAACAACGAGTGGACTCCTTGTTAGTGTCGTCTAGGGAAAGATAGTGATCGGGTGCTTACCCCGGGTACTTGAGGTACCGCGGGTCGTGGATGACACGGAAGTTCCCCGGATCTTGTGGGTAAAGTGTGCAACCTCTGCAGAGTGTAAAACTATTCGAAGAGCCGTGTCCACGGTCAAGGACAGTTGGGTGGTGCTGCTTAGACTACGTCCATATGTTTCTGACAAACAACACGGTTTGGTAAATCTATTGGCGTGATTCGTGAGGAAGTCACGATGAGCTTGAGCATGTGTTGTTCATAACTCTCTCTCTCGATGATGATGATGTCTGTAACCTCCTGATACTTGTTGCAGACGCATTCATATCCTTGATAAATGTTGATCATACTTGCATGAGAAAAACTAGCTTTCCGCAAAAATGCCAAATTAGCAGTAGTGCCTTGCATAATTATTCTGTTATCACCCTTGGGTTGCTTGCGAGTACATTCAAAGTACTCATTGGCTTGCCACTGGTTATTTTATTGGCCAGGCATGAAAGAACATGATATGAAGAAGAATACTGTGGTGACGAACATGCGAGCTAGGACGCTTCCCAGTCAGAATGCCTGTAGGGTTAAGGCAGATGGCATGGGTCCAAGTTATCAACGAAGATTTCCGCTGCAATGTTATACTCAAGACTTGACCATAATGGTCCTACTTGTGTAATACGGTATGTATGGATGTAAGACTCTTGTTATTCAGCTTCTGTGTGTTCAGTGAGCATTGATCTCTGGGATCACTGTACACGTGCATTCGGTGATCACGACTTATGAGTCGGGGTCCCCACAGTACATAGCCTTCTTCTCTGGCCTCTTGAAAATTCCTGGAGCAAGCTAGATTTGGAGCCCCAAGGCTCCACCTAAAATGAAGTTCTTTGCCTGGCCCGTAAAAATGAGCATTGAACCTCAGATCAGCTACTTGCGGGAGGGCTGCCACATCAGCGTTGCCCACTTTGCCTGAGGAGCCTGAGACGCTGGATCACCTGTTGGTGCAATGCTCATTAGCACGGGCGATCTGGTTTGATGCTCTAGAAGCAAGAAGCCGGAAAAGAGATGTCCCCTCGCCACAGGCTTGGCTGGTAGATTGGTGGACGACGTCGCTTGATGCAGCCCCAACGGCGCGAAGGAAGGACCTAAACTCCCTGATCATCTTAACTATGCACTCCATTTGAAAAGAGAGGAACCATAAGGTGTTTGACAATATATCCACACCTAGAAGTAGGCTCATGTCACTAATCAATGAGGAGTGGAGATTGTGGCAACTTGCATGGAGATTCAAACAGATTAGTCGCGAAAAGGTAGACCGGGGGTACTGCCTACTGGCGCCAAAACTGTAAACTTAAACTCTATCTTCTATCTTAATGAATCGACGCGCAAAACTCATGCACGTTCCAGAAAATAAAGGCTATTTGTATCCAAGACCCTCCTAGAATAATTGTATCCAAAAAGAGGCCACGAAGACCTGTTCCTCCTCCTACCTCGGCTCTTCTTCAGTTCTCTGTGATCGCCTTTTTTGCTGCCTTTTGTACTCAACACTCTCGTATCTAATTAGATAAATGCAGAAAAATTAGACCATATCAATGGCTCTGATTAGAGGTGTTAAACCACCACAGCTTAGTGCAAACAAATGATGGTTTCATCCCTCTAAACTTTTAGTTCCAAGTGACCCGTTCAGTTTTCAGAGAAGCCACAATCCAAAAGAAAAGGAAAAAAAACGAGGTGTCGACCCGTTGGATGGGCAGTTGAGTTAGCTGCCAACCCGCCCGCGTTCGTTGCTCGGCTCTAGCGGGCAGTGCTTGCAGACTTTTCTTCTATAAAAAAAGCCAACAAGGATTAGCTTGGATTGGCCTCATTTTTTTTTAAAGAAAAAGAAAAAGCGTTGCGCGATCTCTTTTCGACCCCTCCTGTTCCGACTGATCCCCTCCCCGTCGCTTCCTTGCAGGCAGCGGGGCTCCTCGGCGGCAGCCCCGGATCCCCCTGCAGCCCCTTCCGTGGTCTCCTCCTCGCACGCCGCTGGCCGATCTCTCCTCGCCGGTAGCCCGGGGCCCTCCTGCAACCTCCTCGGCTGCCTCCTCATCTGACGCCGCCGGATGTTCTCTTCCTCGGACGCCGCCGGCCAATCCCGGCTCCAACGCCGCCGGCCCACCCTCCTTCTCCAACGCCGGTGCGCCTCCAACTTTCGAGCTGTCGGCCCCGTCGCCGGTCTTCCATGGACTCTGACAGGTGCGTTTCTTCGCTCATTTAGAATTTCTGCTGCATTTGGTAAGAGCTTGAAGAGATACAGTACTTACTCTGTAATAGAAAAACAGAGTGTTTTCCTCTCTTGTAGGAACAACCTTGTTGTAGTGAAAGTAGATGTAGCTACTGTACTTGATAAGAATTCGTCCACCAGAATAAACAGCAGCATTAGTTGTTTCCATCAGCTTCCTCTATTCTCTCACTATTTCTGTAGACCTCTGGAGTGATTCAAGCATTCCAGTAGCAGTAGACTGGTACCTCTCGCGTGCGGCATCAGCGCTCTGACGACATAACTGAAGCTATGCTACCGAGAACTAGCTGGTGCTTCTGGAATCTGGACCTTGTACCGCATCGCGCTGGGCGTGGCGCGTGCGACGAGTGCGAATGCGCGATCTTGCACCTGCACGAGGACTGAAGCCCATGCGCATTCGCTTCAGAGGACAAGGCATCAACCCCTGGGACTGGGAGCTGAAACCGGCGGACGGCGCACGAGCTGTGCACTGGACAATTTGGATCATACTGTAAATTTTTGACAAGACTGCAGGTGCGTGCAGGGCAGCTCCTGGGCGCGCACCGTGCAGCTGGCCGTGTCGATTATACTAGTCCTCCAGTTAACCGATTAACCGACTAACCGCTCCTCGTACTCTGGATATGGAAACCCAACCGACTCCTTAAAACCCACCCCACTTCTAACGGCTAAGTGCTAACACCAAGACTGCGGCGGCCGGCGGATGCCAATTTCCCGCAGCCGGTCGACAACCCACATCTCCTAGGAGTAGCATATATACCCCACCCGCGCCGCGAGACGCTATTCTTCCATCTCTTCTTCGGCCTTCGGTCAATTCGATCATCTTCTTGCCATGATGGAGAAGCGTGAGGAGCAGGAGACGGAGGCGAGGAAGCGGAAGGCGAGCAAGGACATGGACGGGGGGCTAGGGAAGCGGGATCCGAGCAAGAAGATGGAGGGGAGGACAGGAAAGCGACAGCGCGAGGTAATCCCTACTCCCATTGTCGAGTAATTTAGCCAGTTGAGCTCGAAAGAACCGAGGTGGATGGGTCAGAACGTCGCGCACGGGGTTGGGGACGACGGTTTGGCTGGTCGAAGCGGACCGGCGACGGTGGCGGGGCGCTGCTCGACGAGCCGGACGGGAGGGACCCGCCACCGGCTTTGCAGGACGAGATTGGGCTCTCAAGGTGCTCCAAGAAGTCAAGAACCACCTCCGCTCAGACGTCGCCGCGGACAGGGACGCGCCGCAGGAGGAGGAGCAGTTGTGAGGGGTGGCCATCGGCGGGGGAGGGGACTAGGCGTCCGTTAGATTGAATCTTGTTATGCTTATACGCCAGTAATAATGTTCAACTGCCTTGTCAGTACTTCGTTTTGCTGAAAATCTGCTGCGCCAATTTTATTATCAGTTTGCGTTCAGATGATATATTGTGCGGTCAAATAGAGATTATGGTTGTGGCAGAGTGCGCAAGGTATACTGTTATAGTACATATTGTGATTCTGATTGTGGTTCAGATGATATATCATGCGATCAGATAGATGATATATATGGTATACTGTTGTGATTGTGGTTCAGATGATATATCATGCGATCAGATAGATGATATATATGGTATACTGTTGTGATTGGGGTTCAGATGATATATCATGTGATCAGATAGATGATATACATTGTATACTGTCCTGATTGGGGTTCAGATGATGCATCATGTGATCAGATAGATCATATACAGTGTATACTGTTCTGTTTGGGGTTCAGATGATATATCATGTGATCAGATAGATCATATACAGTGTAGACTGTTCTGTTTGGGGTTCAGATGATATATCATGTGATCAGATAGAGATTGATCAGATAGATGATGATATATATTGTATACTGTTTGCATCTTGCTTTAGGGACTTCAGCATTTTTTTAGGATTATTGAGCATTTGTTAATGTTTTCCATTCATTGTTGTTCTGCTGTCCACAGATGAGCAAGACGCCGCCTACATCAGTAAGGGACCTCCCATCAGAGATCATCGTCTCGGTGTTCATGTTGCTCCCCGGCAAGTACGACCGTGTACGGATGTCAGTTGCCTGCAAAAGCTCGAGGGCACTGTATCTTCAAAATCTTGGAGTGATACCACCAGAACTGCCGTGGCTAGTCTTGCCGTCAACCACCAAACCCATGGTTCATACGACCTGTGGTCCGTTCAATTACAAGCTTGATCTTCCAGCACCTATCAAAGATGATGCAGAATTCTGTGGGTCGCATGAGGGAGGTTGGGCTGCCCTGGCCATGAGCACTGGAGAGAATGTTCTTTACAACTTCAACAGTAAGGAAACATTGCCAATGCCAACCACATTGCTTTTGGAGGAAGATCTGGTGGTTCAGGCAATATTGAAGATGGCTTCTTTTTCTGCTTCCCCTCTTCCAGATCCAGCCCAATGTGTGGTCGCTGCAGGTCTCGCCATCACTGAGCCAGATTCCATTGACTTTGCTTATTGGCAGTATGGTGTGGGTGCTCACTGGACCCGTGTTAGTCTTGGTAGCAGGGATGGTCTCAGCTCGCCTATGGTCGACATCGTATACCACACCCAGCGTGGTTGTTTCGTATGTCTCACAGATGACCAAAACTTGCATTTTCTTACGCCGAGGTTGGGTGATGATGGCATTACAGTAATGGAGTACAGGTTCCTCAAGGTTAGTCTTGCCCAGTCCGGCAGTGAGATGTCGATGATGACGAACTTTCTGCAATACATGAACCTAGGGACCCTATCTCGACGGTACATTGCGCAGTCTGGGAATGAGATCTGGTTCATCTCGAAATATCTGGACAGTTTTGGCAACGGCAACAGAACAAGGTGGTTGCGTGCGAAGAGGCTAGAGGAGCATGGTACCAGTAAAGAGGATACGCCGTACTGGTCTGTTGTGTGCGAGTTGCCGGGGAGGGTGCTGTTCACAGGACTTGCCTCTTCAAGGGTCTTCCAGAGGGACGACGACTTCAGTGATCACGCAGTGTTTCTTGATGACAGAGGCATCCGAGTTCCAGGGCTACTGGAGGTGATGTTCGAGCGCACCGACTCCGGAATGTTCTCCGTGAAGTACTCCAGGGCAAAGCCATGGCCACCTGCAGGCGGGGAAGAAGTTGCACATGTGTGCAACAAGTGTCCACCAACCTGGTGGCTCCACTGATAAGCATTTCAACAGCACAACTTGTAAACGCTCCTGAACTAGAATAGCTTTTAGATACTTCTATCCCCTGTGCCATTCATTGTTTCTAGGTCATGGGCGATCAGCCGCCGTTGCTTGTAGGCGATAACGAGGAGTAGTCGCTAGGTGCATGGCTGGGCTAGAGCCGATCTATTGTTGTATGCCGAACGGTGCGGTGTTGTAAAGGCTCCTGAACTGGAATTACTTGAAATACTTCCATTCCTTGTACAGTTCATTGTTGATTTGTTGGTGTCCTTGTAAAAGCTCCTGAACTGGAATGCAATAAGTCTAGTATTCTCCAGAGATTATGCTAAGATTCAATTTTTTTAAGTTATGACGAATGTGCTTCAGTACTGTCCAGATAACCACTTCAGTAGTACTCCTGTTGCTACCAACTTACTTTTTCTTCTTCTTTTATTTACTCAGTTTTAATTCCAAAAAGAATACAGTATACAGTTTACCAAATCAGCAGAGATTTCACTGTTGATATCAACTAGGTAGTTCTATTCTTTTATGGTTCTACAACATACGGATAGGGTTGTCCTTGATATTTCCTAGTGCAAGCCGTTAATTGAGATTAGCACTACAAAGCTTTCAAAGTTAGATTAGAAATGCTCAACTGCTGCATCTAATGTCTTACAAATTCTACATTCATGACACTAACCTAGAGAACCAACCGTTCACCTGATCTCATACACAAGCTTTCAGCATCACAGAGGTCAAGAAACCGATACATTAACCATGAAATGATGAGATCACTGATAAAGTGACTAATTAATAAATGATGAGATCACTGATAAAGTGACTAATTAATTAATATCGACATGTTCCATTAGTAACTGGATCAGTAACCTCCTCCAGCTTACTACCATCACAAAAGACCGCATGGCAATGAGGTTCCGGAAGGACACTTCCATATCAACTCGGTTCAGACCCTCAGATTCAGCTTACTGAGTTGCTGAACCACAGCCTATATTGGTGGCCTTTGGCTTGCCTCTTCCCTCGTGCAATGAGCAGCACCAATGCGAGCTTGAAGCCTCAGTCCTCAAGACGACGCTGCCTGCTGAGGTTTACTTTTTTTATAATTTGGAGCTTTATTAATTACTCAGTGGTAATACATTCGCGGCCAATAACATCGCGGAGAAATTCTGGAACAACATTGATCCAGAGACACCTCCTGCGAACCTCACTAGCCTGTTTAGCACTAAGATGAGCAGCCATATTGGCTTCTCTTCCTACAAAAGAAATAGAAAAACTAATGAAGTTCCCGCCTGGCTCCTTGATCTCCTGAAGAGGCTTCACTATATCAGCTTTTGCAAAATCCTGAGATTTCCACAGGTTCACCACTTCAAGGGCGTCACTTTCAACCAAGATTCACCTCCATCCCATATCTGAAGCCAGATTCACAGCATCCAATATTGCCATTGCCTCCATCATCCGGGCAGAACTAGCATTTTCATACCACCGTGCTTGAGCTCGAATAAGTTTCCCAGTATGATCACACACAACCATGCCAGTACTCCCTTGCCCGAGTAGTTCCTGGAACTGGGCATGCCCAGTATTGATTTTGAGACACTCATGTGGCAGTGGTTTCCAGCATTCTAGCACACGCAGTGTAGGAGCCGCCTGTTCTTTTCCAAGCAAGGATAAATCTGCAGCTATATCAATGGTCCAACAGATTGATTGATCAACTGTTCGGACCTGTTCAGCATGATGCCGAGCATTTCGTTCGGATTAGACTACCCAGGCGCCACACAAGATGATACAAGCTTCCCTTCTGCTGATTAAGTTCCCCTGAATAATATCTACTGTAGTGCCCAAGTGTTAGGGTGGAGCATAGGAAGTTTAACTCCAGTCCTCCCCTTGACGTGGTCCCAGAACTGCTGACCCCAAGTACATCTTAACAGAGCATGTTTGCATGGTCTCATCATCTCCACAGTCCTCGCAGAAAGGTATGTGTTCGACATGGCGATCTCTAAGGACAGCCCGACAAGGTATAAACCCCTTGATCACTCGTCAACAGAAGCATCTAACCTTTGGTGGCACCTCCAACCTCATAAGATTTTCCATACAGGCCAAGTCCATTCGACAAGCTAGAAGCACCACCTGATCTGCCATGGTGTTCAATCAGGAGTTTGTATGCTGAACGTACAGAAAATTGCCCACGCTTATCCGGTTGCCATGCCCAGAAATCCTCTCCAGTGTTAATTGGGATGCGTAAAATAGCTTCAGCATCAATCTGAACAAAGTTCATCTTGACAGCCTAAACATCCCAGCTACGATTATCCTCCTTGAGGAGCTCATTTGCTTGTGTGATCATTGCATGCGTGGGTTTAACTATAGCTTTGTACCCGAAGTTGTCTGGAATCCATGGATCTCCCAAACATTGATCGAGTCCCCTTCTCCCATCCTCTTGATCAAACCAAGTTTTAGAGCTTCCCTGCCAAATAATACAGCTCGCCAATTGTGAGATGATCCTTTTGGTTTCGTGGCATTCATAAAGTCTTTCCCGTCATAATATTTCCCTCGGAGCACTCTCGCACACAGGGATTCCGGATTATATATAAGCCTCCATCCTTGCTTGGCAAGCATGTCCTGATTGAACAAATGAAAATCCGGGAAGCCCATGCCCCCCCACGCACTTGGGGATAGCGATATCTTGCCATTTCTGCCAGTGCATCTTCCTTCTATGTTCATCTCCTCCCCACCAGTACCTTGCAATAATACTGATAATCTTCTTACAAGTTTTCTTTGACAACTTAAAGCAACTCATGCAATATGTAGGGATTGCTTGACAAATAGATCTGATCAGAACCTCCCTAGCCACACTGTTCGTGAGCTTAGGAGACCACCCATTAACCAGTTTCTTGATACTCGTTGCAATATGATCAAAATTATCCCCTGTCGATCATCCCAAGGCAATTGGAAGACCCAAATATCTCTCAGCCAGTGCTTCTGCTTCAATATCCATAGTTTAATGAATCACCACCTTGTCATCATTTGAGCAATTGGCACTGAAGAATATGGCCGACTTGGCCTTGTTAACCAACTGTCAGAACCCACCCTATAGAGCTCCAAGATCTGCCTGCCGAGGTTTAGATCTATCAGGCATTCGAGGTCGCTGGCCGCTGTGCCTACTTTCACTTGTGGGACAGCCCTTCTGCCTGTGAGAACCTGCAGAACAACAACCTGGAGAACGAACCCTCCATTGAGCCTTTTCAAGGCTACTATCAGAAACCAAATTACTATACTTAATACAATGTGCTAAGAAATTTATCTCCGAAAAGGTTGAGCAAGAGCTTATTACTCACAGTCACAGGGGCACTGCTTTGCGAACATCAAAGAGCTCGAGCAACAGAACATCTGCAATCTCTAAAGGGATCAAGCCAAATAGGCTGTTGAAGCTCAAATCTGCCCTGTCAGCTGAATTAGGTGGCCGAGGGTTGAGGGAATGGCTCCAGTCAATTGATTGGACTGCAGTGCTAGAATAGCAAGTTTAGCGAGGGGCGGAGCTCCGCGACCGCCGGCGGGAGGGTGACGAGAGCTCGCGGCCCTGCAGCGAGATGGCCGTGCCGGGCGCGCCGCGGTCGCAGGTGAGGCTGATGAAGGAGCCGCCGCATTGATCACCCGGCCGGGTCCCACGAGCCCAGCACCCGGCTCGTCTGGTCCAGCGTCGCCTTGACCGCCGCCAGCGCCGGGCCTCCTCCTCGGTCGAGGACGGCAATGACGAGAAGCAGGAGGAGTGGGGGGAGAACACGCGTGGGGAGCAGAGCTGGCCAAACGGGTCGGCCCGGCCCGCGGTAATTTGGCCTGGCACGGCACGGCACCCTGTGACACATTTAATAGCCGGGCCTACCGTGCCGGCCCGCGTGCTGTAGCCTGCAGTTCAAGCACGGCCCAGGTGCTAATCGGGCTGGCATAACCCCCTCAACTCGAATTTAGTATAACTAGCAAAAGAGCCCGTGCGTTGCAACGGGAGGAAAAAATAACACACACTCTTAACCCAATAACCATAATATGTTCATGCCCTTTATTTTAGCGAGGCATCATTTTTGTGTTGCCGCTTATCCTCCTTTTCACCCTCAGTGGCCTCAGTGTTCACACAAACCAAAGTGTGTTTGAATGTTGTTTTTCCCCTGCCAGATTTTTCAGAGGTGCTAATGTGTGGTTATCGATGTTTTCTTTCGTCTCTTTATGATTTTAGTGATTGTTTATTTGCAGTCCAGATCGTCGCGGTACGAAAAAAACGGACGTGCCCTATAGGTAACAAGTTTGCTTTTAAAATAATATTTTAAAATATTTAATAGGTAAAAGTAACATCATATTCAAATTCTACATATTTTTCTATTCAAATTTCATATATAACATGTTAAAACCGGAGTTACGGTTTAATAGATATGGATAATTAAGAAAAATACTTGTTTGACTTAAATATCTTCCAAAATAATATTTAAAAAATATTTAACAAACAAAATAACATCTTATTCAGATTCTACACATTTTTCTAATCAATTTTCATATATAACATGTTAAAATCGGAGTTACGGTTTAAAAGATATGGATAATTTAGAAAAACATGTGTTTGACTATGATCGGCAGGTGAATTATCTAATACGTCAGGGGGGTTTCCGTAAAAATGAAAAATAACGGTTCGGTTATGACTTAAGTGTGTACTGCGGGTTAATTCATAAAAAATGCAGGGGGTTTTCTGCAAAAATGCGTGACGGACGGCCGAAACCCAATTTACTTTATTATTAGTAGAGATTTCAACCGTGAACATGTTAAAACCGGATTAATCAAGCCCTGAGTGGTTTCATGCTACAACAAAAGTGGTTTTGCAGCGCATGGTGGTGATTAGGCACTGATTTTTCAGTGACATGGCGCTGAGGTGGCAGTAGCTCGGGAAATAACTCTGTACCTCTTTCACGACGACATCCTCTCCTTGTGCTTGTATCGCTTCCTATAGCGTACATTGCCATCACTGCCTCCTCCGGTGGCCCGATTTCCACCATAGATCGTGATGAAGGGGAGCTGGACCACTGCCCTGGCGCGGTGACGCCGTACATCGTTCCTCTCACGCGTCATGTTCAGCAAGTCGCTAAAGGCTGTCCACCTCCACGCTGCGCGCATGGCACCAACGCCGTCGTGAACTACATACATGCAAGTAGATGCCTGGATTGTGTCCAGCACCATGCATGGTCTGCACAGCCTACACGGCATGTGGCTGCAGATCGGATGACAATGCTTCTCAGACATTTTTTTAGAAAAGGAATGCTTCTCGGACATGCCGGCGTGGTTCGGTTCACAGGGATGACGCACGCCGGGAAGTCATGATCAAGGGTGTCCGCGCCCACGGTGGTGATCCAGGCCGTCAGGTAGGAGAGTATCGAGCTCCCAGGCCCGACGTTCCGGCAGAGCATGACACCAGGACGTTATACTCCACCGCAGAGAATGCGTTGATGGCGACGCTAGTTGTTTGACGTGTAGTTGATGGAGCCACCACCAAGCGAGAGCGAGCTCACGCTGCAGCCGCAGCGGCGTCCATAAAGGCGAGGAACTACGAGTCACTAATATGAAGCTGCCGCCGAGCCAACAGACCTTGTCCTCACCATGCACGTCCTCTTCCACGATGACGACACCTCGGAGAGGCCCGTGTCATCGCAGCTCTCGCCCTCAGCTCAGGCACCGGTGTCGAACACCTCGACAAGGCAACGACAACGTCTCCCGTTTGTGCCGGACTTTGGGAATAAGCCCTCGCTCTCGATGAGGCCGAGCAACTCAGGTGTCCGCATGGTGTGCAGGACTGCAGGTCATACCGTGTCTCGGGGTTCATGGCCAAGAAGCCGTCCATGCCCACTATGTCGTTGGCCTCTCGCTCGTTGAGCCGCAGGTAGAAGACGTGCAGGACGATATCGCCCATGGACACCGAGCATTGATGATTGGCCACATCATTGCTTAGTTATTGTCAAAATAACTGAAACGGCCTGCAAAACCACTTTTGATGTGGCATGAAACCACTTAGGGCTAGATTAACCCGGTTTTGACATGCTTAGGGTTGAAATCATACCAAATTCGAGTTGAGGGTGTTATGGCTCCGTTGGAGGGGATTTGAGGGTGAAAAGTATACTTCTTTCGGCACATAAGGATCACCTCCTGTTTGGCCTGCTGGGCTATTTTTGCGCATATTTTTACCTATCGGGTCGTATATACATATTAAAAAACAAAAAATAATAGTATCAAAAGGATAATGGGTTGTGTCTTGCTGATCCGTGCGCTCGGCCTAGGTGTGCCTGACACGGCCCGATTAGCCCCGTGTCGTGTCTGATCCGTCACGTTCGTGCCAGCATGCTTGCGCGCCGGCATGCCAGGCCCAACCGTTTCGGTCAGCTTTGAGTGGGAGAAGAGGGAGTAGTGGGGTGAGGCCATCTCCAACGTAAACCGGGACACCTGGTAGACCCCGCACAAGTGATCAAACCCTTAAATTTGCAGTTTTGGTTGGTTAAAAAAAGACGCACCGAATAGATCCCGTAAAACGGCAGATCCTGAAACGTATTATCAGGTCCCTGCATATTATCACCTACATACCCCATACTTGCAGTTTTGGAGTCGATTTTTTAGGTGAACCGAAAACGAGTGAATGCCGGAGCATGTGGCCTGGCGGCGCAGCGCGCGAGCAAGGAGCAAGCGGAGGAGCTCGGCAAAGGCCGACTCTCCGGCGTCGGAGCGGGCGGCCGAGCCTAGGTCGGGGAACGAAGAAGAAATGTGGGGAGAAAAAGGAGAGTAACAAATATTTTTTGTTTGAAGTATAGTTTTTTAGTACATGTTCTAGCGGAGCCCGTTTCATACCGAAAAAACGTTTTGCGGTATGCCCTAAAACGATTTGGCAGTATGATCTTTTATGCTAGAGATGTTCTTAGCCATCCAACACAAATAATCAAATGAAACCCACCCAAAACCCCTTTTCAGGCTTGCTCTAGAACACTCATCCCAACCCATAGTTAGAGGGTTGTGTAAAACCAAGCTCCCACGTTCATAGGAGGTTCTCGGCCGCCAGATTTGCTTTATCACGCGATCTAGAGCGTCTGATGTCACGATGATTTATTGTGAGCCGTTGGGTATTCATCCGATCAACGTGGGCCCTCTGATAAATTTCAGTGGCATCCCTTTGTAATATATGTACCCCCACTAGGACATTTTTTACATTTCACGTCTGAGGTGAGGGGTGCAGATAGGGATGCGACCTGTTATCCTCATCTCCTCACTTTCCCCCTCTCCTCTCTGTTTCGCACTCCCCTAAACCTAGCACCTCGTCTTCCTCGCCGCCGCTACCACCCATTCTCGCGTCTCACCTTTTTGCCACACCTCTGCCTCCTGCCTTATTGGGAACATTGCATGGAAAACAATTTTTTTCCTATGAAACACCCAAGATCTATTATGGAGATGCCAGCAACGAGAGTGGGAGCGTATACATACCCTTGTAGACCGAAAGCGTTAACGATATAGAGATCGTGGTTGGCGTAGTCGTACTCCTTCGAGATCCAATCCGAGCCAAGCACCGCACGAGCGACACCTTCGAGATGTGCACACGTACGGCTTGGTGACGCTTCCTTGTTCTTGATCCAGCAAGAGAGGGAAGAGGTAGATGGTAGTGGGAAATGTAGCAGAAAACAAAAAAATTCACGCCTGCAACACCCAAGATCAATATGAAGATGCATAACGTGTTGGGATCACAACCGTTACCGTTACCGAGTTGTAGCGGAAGAAGAATGTGTCGGTGTAGATTGTACTTGGAGTCCCTTGAACCTTTGCTGAACGATCCCGCGAACTGCCCACGAACAGTCCCTCGAATTGAAGACCGAAAGCACGGCCTCTCTACTTGGTTGCAAGCGTGCGGCCTTCACGATCCGGCAACGCTTCACCGTCTAGAGCTAATCATCACCAGAGAATTAGAGGGATGAGATTAGAACCACAATGGGTTTCTAATTATGAGGACAAGAGGATTAGCCTGGCTCTAATTGGTCAACTAGGACCAACTAGAACTAGAACTAGAATAACTAGAGGTGGCTCCAAAACTTGTATGTTCAAAGGGTGGAAATCCTCTAGTATATATAGGTTGGAGGGGGGAGGAGGGGCGCCACAAGGGAAGGAAAAGTACCTCCCATTTGGCCGGCCAAGGGAGGAGGAGTTGGACTCATCCCTCACTCAAATACGGTCTCCTTCCTTAGGGAAGGGAGGCGCCTCCCACTTGAGCTTTTGTGGCCCTAGTTGCCTTCCACCACTTAGCCTTTTAAGGCCCGTCAATATTAAATTAAATATAAAATTGTTCTAAATACTTTTAGACCATTTTATATATAATTTAACATCTCCGGAAACATTTTCCACATATATATATTTATCGGTAATACCCGGTATTACCCGATATTCTCCGAAACTCTTCTGGTGACCCCAAAACGCTTTCGTATCCTCTCGGAACTATTCTGAATATTAATGAAACAATTTCACAAATATATTCTCATCACTCCCGTCCTACTAACACTCAGCAGATCGGGATTGCCTTAAGCTTGTGACCCCGTAGGTTTGGTAACTCATAGACATAAACGACACCATTCGTTCAATGACTGACAGTGGAACCGTGGACGTCCATATCGGTCCCTGTGAGCACACGGATAATATTCGAGTGAACCTTTGGTTATCGTGTGATGTTCCATTTGCTTCGCGATACTTCAAAAAACCCAGGATGCATGGTATCCTCATGAGTCATCACTATGCTCACTATACCGAAATCCTTGTTACCGATTTTGTTCTTCTTTCTTGTTTTTGTGTTCCGGTATCCCCGTGACATAGTCACCTATGCCCGGCCAGACGATGATGGATGTCGTCACACCGAGAGGGCCCTAAGAATATCTCTCCATTGTCAGAGGAGCAAATCCAGGAATTTTGATACAATGACGACCATTACGAAGTACTATAATACCAGCGCTAGTAAGAACATGAATGTTCACAAGGGTGTTACCAACAACGGGGCAGAGATGACTGTAGTCAAGGCCAAGGGAGTTGGCCAACATGGTGATCACTCCTCCACACACGATATCTCCTTGTACATGATTTGCTTGATGCACGAGGCATAGCAAAAGTATTGCCCCTAGGTTGGGTGAATAACCGACGTCCAGGTTTGCTGCTTTCCCGAGAATTAGCATGTTCTCATCATTCACCTTAGAAACTTCTCCTCGTGCCTGCAACGAGTTAGTGATGACATAGTAGAAATAACGTATAGTAGGACTTTCAATGCAATTGGCTCTTTGCTTAGAGCCATGGTGACTCATCCGATAAAAGGATTGCCTTGGGTGCGGGTCAATGAAATCATAAACATATCTATTATCAGCATCTTTGTTGGGGAAGCCAAAGTAGTTACACCACTAGACAAAAGTGATGTTAAAATCTTGGTCAAGGAGACGGAAATTGATCCTCGCCTCCTCATATGCATTTGGCACTAACCCAACATTGTGCAAGAGAGAACTAAGAAACTCAAGCATCAATCATTCATAAGTCTCCCATCCCTAATAAACAAAATGGTGCAATCCGGCATTATGACAAAGCAAATTAAAATCATGAGTGATACCTAGCTTCACGAGAGTATTCGCACAAGACCATTTGGTTGCTTTGATCTTCCTTGTAGTGAGCTTCTGGAGCCTCTTCCTTGCTCCACGGTCGGTTAATGATCCCCTGAGTGAAAACTTGTTGCGGTTGTGCGGTGGATGAACTTGAATCACCACGTACGCGAGAAGACCTCCGTGTAAACATCTACAAAACAATTTTCAGTCCAACATAATAAAACAATAATGATCCTACGGTACTCACAACATCATACTCCTCTAAAAGAAATCAACAAATCCATGCCAAACTCAAGTTTGAATAAAAAATATGCATCTCCTAGTCATGGCAATGCTAGGCATATAGAATGTGGATTTGCGAAAAATAAGTTGGGGATCAAAGGAGAAACGTACTGTAGATCGATCACGGAAGGATTGAACTGAAAATGAACTAGTACAGAGATCGAGCAAAGTTTTGTTAGGGTTTGAAGAGGTTTGGAGGAAGAAGAAGAAGAAGAAGAAGAAGAAGAAGAAGAAGAAGAAGAAGAAGAAGAAGAAGAAGAAAAAGAAAAGAGAGAGATGGGGGCGAAATAACTCCTCCCTTGAGTTTATTGGAGCAGCCGGGGCATAAAACGACCGCTCATACGGGCGTAAGCGCCTACATGGAACGTCATCTTCAACTCGGCTTAACTCACCTTTGCCTGCGCGCAGATGAAACGACCGCTGAAACGGGCATCGACGTACATTTTAAACGTCGTCGTTCGTTCTGTTCTTTTTGTGCTCCTGGTCGAAGATGTCAAACGACCACTTGAACGGGCGCATGCGCCCGTTTGGAACACCGTCGAATGCTCTCGACTCGTTGATGGTTTCTGCAGAGAATAAAAATGACCGCAAAAACGAGTGTGTGCGCCCGTTTGATACGCCGTCCTTCACTCTGTTTCCTCTGATTGTTTTGCACTGGAACCTCCTGTAGGTCAAATGACCGCCCGTATGACCGCTGCGGTCGTAGGAAGGGTTGTCTTTTGGTCTGTTTCTTTCGAAACTTCTATTTTCTTCATTTTCTTGCGGTGTTAATTCCATCGCAATACATAGACATATTTCCACGCATTCAAGCAACAATCTAGCATATGAATCATCTTGCACAAGCAACTTCATTAGAAAAATTCTTCCAAACTCACTTATTTACATGGAACTTCAATCACTCTTTTACTAAAAACAAAAATAAAAACTTACTTGTCTACTTCATTCATGTGGGTTGCCTCTCACGAAGCGCTTGTTTTCGGTCAGATAGCTCGCCCTTAGTGGTGATCAAGGGTGTGCTAGAACACCAAGACCATAGCTTCTGGCATTCAAAATGATGCCGCCTCCTGCTTAGTTCTTCAATTTCTTTTTCCTGGGTAAATGCTGTATAAAGGGATCTTTAGCTGGTAAATCAAAACGAACATTTCCCTCGAGCACATTTATCAGAGCTTTGATAGTCCTTAGAAAAGGTCTACCGAGAATTATAGGAGCAATTGGATCTTCAGGCATATCTACTATAACAAGATCAATCATTTATTTGAGCTATAACTCCATGCTAAATGCCTACTACTTGAGTAAAAGTAGAGTTAGACATATTCAATATAATCTCAATATTAGCATAAGGACCAAGATTGATACTATCATAAACAGATTTGGGGATAGTGGAAACACTTGCCCCTAGATCACATAAAACACTGAACTTATTAAGTCCTATCTCAATCTCCATAGTAGGTTCAAATGCATCCTCTTGCTTAGTTGGTAACTTACTGTATTATTAAAACTACCAATTGATAGTTTTAGTTATGCCACAGATAATATTCTCCCTAGCTCTACTTGATTGATTTTTTAGTCTTCATCGGTTTTGTGAGAGAATGTTAGTTCATGTACTCCCACTAAAATCCTCTTGGACATTTTCATTAAGAAACTAACTTGTATTCCTGGTTGTTTATCTATTCGCCTGTGTCATTGATGTGTCTATTGTGCTGTGATTTTTTAGTTTCTTCGCTTCTTGGATGATCTCAGGTTTAGTTGTTATATAAATAGGTTGTAGCACTTCTGGGGGTTTTCTCTCTCCTGTTGTGTTGTTTGGTCACGTTCTGTTCCTTATGGTCTACCACTCTTGGACACCTTTTTTTTCATACATTTCTTTATTTTCCTTCCAGGATCCAAATGAACATTGCAAAGATAGTGCACCTTCCTATTTTTACCTTTGTTGTTGTTGTTGTTGTTGTTGTTGTTGTTGTTTTCTACACGGTTAGTGTTCATATTTTCTGGAGTTATTAGTAAAGTATTTATTATGTTCATCTTCATCACATGCTGTATCATTAACAAATGCCTTTGATTTACCTTCCATCAATGATTATTTGCTTTGCTGGCCAATTAGCTAAGTAATTTTACTTGTTATGTCATGCTATTCCTGTTTAATCGAGAAGAATGCCGAATACTTATCATGTGCCTATGATGGCGAGCAAAGCCTAGGTGTGGCGGTTCTCCTGACAAAGAGAAAAATATACTTTTAGTTCCTCAACTCTCGGCGAAGTCTAGATTTAGTCCCTCAACTTCGAAACCGGACAACTTGCACCTCCAACCCGTGAAACCAGAAAACTTTAGTCCTTTATCTCAGCTGACCTGGTATCATTGGTGACTCAGCACGGTTTTGACCAGTCTTCATGCACGTGGCGGTATTTCTCTCTTGCCTTCTTCCTTCTCACATTGGCTTACACGGGCATATCATCGAACACCTAGCATGCACTACCTGCACTGTCCATGACCGAACAGTGGCAGCTGCTCCTGCCGGTGCTCCTGTGGCTTCTGCACGTGCGCCACGCCGCGGATGGCTGCTAGCAGACGGCCTGTGCGACGACGTGCACGTATGCCACACCGCGGATGGCTGCTGGTCGACGCCCTGTGCGCCGTCGTGCGCGTGTGCAACGCCGCGGACGGCTGCTGTCCAACGCCCTGTGCGCTGCGACCGCGCCCAGCATTCCCATGGTCACTGGACCAACCCATCCTGGATGCCCCCTTGTCAGGCTGCTCATGTGCACCATATGGAGATGCCCGACGCTGTTGAGCTTCTCCTTGTGCGCCACCCGTGGACTGGGTTCCCTCGTCAGCGCACACCGGATCACGTGCTCTCAGGCAGTGGAGAAGAGGGGGTCGAGGAAGAGCACGAGGTATCTCCAGCGCCGGCGTGGTTTGCCTTCATCCTCCGCGGTCACCATGCATGGTGATGCCGCCTGCTTGCCTTTGTAGTCGAGGTAGAGCGAGGCAGAGCGTGGCTGGCTAGAGGGACTCACACAGGGTGCGGGGAGCAGGAAGGGTAGAGGAGAGAGAAAGAGTGGAGAAAGAAGGAGAAGTCCAAAACCAGGCCACGTCATAGCTAATACCGCTTTGGCTGAGACAAAGGACTAAACTTTTCCGGTTTTAATAGCTCAGGATGCAAGTTGTCTGGTTCCGAAGTTGAGGGACCAAATCTAGACTTCATCGAGAGTTAAGGGACGAAAAGTATACTTTTCTCCCTGACAAACTGGTTTGATGCCAAAATTGGCATGCCAATATTTAACAAATGCCAAACATTGATGATTGATTGGTTGGTCACTCTAGTTAACCTCGCAAGAAGTTGCTAACTTTTGGCAACTTTTGATTTTGCCAAAAGTTGGTTTGTCAAATACTGGCAATGCTGAATGTTGGCATCAAACTAATCATGCTTAAATATTCCTACGCTTTTTCTTTGAAAATGTTTGCCATCACTTTAGTAGAAATTTGCAATCTGACTGAAAATGAATTTAAAATGTTGTGCATGAGGATCTTAAAGCTATATGTTAGACACGATTGATGTTAAGCCACTAAAATATTTATGTCCCCGTTGCAACGTAGAAATAATTACCTATAATTATCTGGAGAAGGTTAATTTCTCATGGAAAATGTCATGCTCTCAAAGTCGAATTGAAAAGGTTGTTAGGTTATTACCAAAAAAAATCGGGGCAACTTGTGAGGGATTTCCTAGTACCCAAAAAGGATTATTACCTGACATTGTCTGCACACTGGTGCATGTGTATGGTCAAGATAGTGACAAACCAAAGGAGTAGAAGGTAACAACGCCAAGGCATAGGAAAACGTTTGGAGAAAAAAGACCGAGAAAGCAGCTATAGCACTAGACTGCTATAAACAAAACGCCACTGACTTGGACCCTTCTTCTTTAAACGAATATGCACTACAAGGAAAAATTGTGTCCAAACAGAATAGATTGTTCGTCATCCAATGTATAGTATTTTGCACATGAATATCGATCGATCCTCCCATGTACAACACCTACCTTCTATCTGCCGACACACAAACAGATTAAATAAAATACATTTTCATCATGGGTTGTTGTAAGCAGGAAGCAGATCCTCAACGCAAGGTGTATAGATGAATGACCCAAGGGTAGGTGCGGCGAAAGATCGATGGGGTAGTCCGCTGTTTGGATAGAGTGAGCCCAAGTAATGCAATTTGGAGGTACCTAAGTAATAAGCAAACCCGCTATAATGGCTGCCCAGGAAAACAATTTCCCTGTCAGGGTGATAGCCCAAAAAATCCATTCCATAGTAGCAATTTTTATAACCCTCATTGCCGTTGATCGCTTCTTCTAGTGCATCAGTGACGCTGTCATCACTAGAGTCCCATCCATTGTCCCCTTTGTCACTTGATTCTTCCATACAGGGATCCAATGTCCAAGACTTGCCAATCTCATCTCCTAGAAGGTGTCGGTTATAGTGTCGCTGAAAATCATGCTCAAGGTCATTTTGATGCCTTAGCGCCCACTCTAGGGTTTGACATGTCTCTGATGCCTCTTGTAATACCCATACCGAAATTTGGTACCCGCTGACGATGGTGTAGTAGATCCTCTGCTTCGATTTTCCAAAATACCCATTGGATTTCTGGTCGAATGTTGGGGTTTTGATCACTGCATACTTTCGATCTTGCAATGACAACCTAATAAGTAATATTAGAGAAAGATGCATTCGGTAAGAAGTAGTTAGTTAAACACATAGGCTAAAGACACGAGTAAACGACTTTTTATATAACAAGGATGATACCTCACGATGAAGTCAACATAGCAATGGAGATAGAATGCTCCTCGCCAGTACACAACATTACGTCGAAGGGCACTCGGTCCATGTCGCGCGTGTTGGTCGGACCACACGTCTGCCACTGTAACTGCCGCGTTGCCTTGTCGAATGAAGTGCCTCTCCTGCCACTGGCCAGTTCTTGACGAGAAGACTTGCACTGCGTATAGGTGCGGTGGCCATTCCATGCAGCCCAGCGTGTTCACCTCGTCCCGATACTCTGTTTTCAAAGACGGCGGCAATTTCTCAAAATCCCTAACAGTGTACACTCTCGTCCATGATGATCCCTCCTTGCAATGTCTCTTGGGAGACTGATATGGTGGCGCCGGCCTTTCAGGCACGTTAGGGAAGCATAGCATGTCGTAGTGCAACGACACCGTTGGGTCGAACATGAGGTGCATGTGGTTGTAGAAAAAGGGTACGGGCGGCGGAGGCACCGTCGCCCACCGCCGTGTCGCGGGGTTGCACGCATGCATCGCATCCCCGCATGTGTAGAGGACGAGGCCGTTTTGATGATCCAGGACGCGGATCATGCTGCTAATGGAAATGCGGGGGTCGTCTGCGGCTGCGCGTCGCGGGAGAAGAAGCTGTGGCCCTGCTTGTGGAAGAAATTGATGAAGATGCCACGCAGCAGGCGCGGCGCAAGGTAGGCGCGCAGCAACCCGCGGCCATCTACGACGGCCCGCCAGCTCTTGCAGACGCGGCGGCAAGCGGCGAGGTGCCGCGGAGGGACGTGCCCGAGGACTTGGTCGAGGAGCTCCTTGGGGAGATCCATGTACAGTTATTAGGGTTTTGGAGTCGGGCTAGTAGCTGCGTGGTCGGAAGCGGAGGCGTGAATATTGAACTCGCGTGGTTGGTCGACTCTTATATGCCAGTTGATTCGTGGTGCCTTTCTTCACGTACGGCCAGTCCGAATCACGCACGAACCCGTACGTCTCGTGGCCAAATCTCAGGAAAGCAGGCTCCCGACCCGGTTTTCGCCTCCATCCGTGCGTGAATCCGGTAGCCACCCCGACCTTGCTCGGCACCCACCCGTGCTCCCTCCTCACCATCCTCCACGTAGCCACCCACCGGCCACCAGCGTTGGCCCCTCTGCTCCAACAACAGCAGCGGCTCGGACAGTGCATCCGAGGCACTCACCGCTACTTGGCCAGCCTGCCAAGATCGTCGCTCTGCTTGTCTTTGTGCAAGTGAGAAGGAATATACGTAACTTTTAAAAAAAAAACAAGGCAAAAGATTTGCCATTTTCATTAATTAAAAAGAAGGTTTAGACATAAGCCGTAAAGCGAAAAAAAAGTCTACTCTCGCGACATAAGTAGGCTCAAATGCTTGGCCCCAGCAAGCGTCCAGAGGCGGGCTTCTATTACAATTGATGAAGCGTTCCTACTCTCCCGAAGGAGAGCCGCACATGTATATTTATTGAGGCAGAAATCCTTGTCGTGGAGTACAAGAGAAGGGGAGACCGAACCGGTCATTACATCGAGGGAGAGACAGACTCAGATACAAGGGAGGATAGTTGAGATTACAATGCGTGCATAACTGAAACTCCAACACCCTCCCTTAATCTAAACTATCCTATGTGAGATTTCTCTTGAACTCTTCAAAAGGTTTGACCGGCAAGGCTTTAGTGAACCCATCTGCTATTTGATCCTTGGATGGAATAAACCATATATCCAGCTTCTTCTCTGTCACTCTTTCTCGAACAAAATGAAAATCAACTTCAATGTGTTTGGTTCTACCATGAAACACTGGATTAGCAGAAAGATAGGTTGCTCCCAAACTATCACACCATAAGCATGAAACACGATGTTGCTTTATTCCCAACTCCTTGAGTAATGATTCTACCCAAATAATTTCAGCAGTTGCATTTGCCAATGACTTGTATTCAGCTTCGGTACTTGATCTTGACATTGTGGCTTGTTTTCTGGCACTCCAAGAAATAAGCTTTGAACAAAAAAATACTGCAAATCCTCCAGTTGACTTTTTGTCGTCACTACATCCTGCTCAATCAGCATCAGAGAAAGCACTGACAAGTGTAGAACTAGAACGCCTGAACTGAAGTTCCAAATTCACAGTGTGTTTAATATATCGTACAATCCTTTTGACAGATGTCCAATGAGTGGAGGTAGGAGCATGCAGATATTGACAAACCTTGTTTACAGCAAATGATATGTCTGGCCGTGTCAAAATCAAGTACTGTAGGGCTCCAACAACACTTCTATATTTTGTACTCTCCTCTTCATTAATTGGTTCTCCCTCATATGCTGAAAGTTGTTCTGAAGAAGACAACGGTGTAGGTGAAGGTTTGCAATCCTTCATTCCCATACGAGTTAGAAGTTCAGTGGCATATTTTTCTTGATTCAGCACTATGCCGTCTTGAACCTTTTTAACTTCAATACCTAGGAAGAAGTGAAGATCACCAAGGTCCTTCAAGGCAAACTCTAAGCTCAGATCACGCAAAAGAGCATTAGTGGCACTTTGTGAGGAGCTGGCGACTATGATGTAATCAACATATATTAGCACAAAAATGACAGTATTTGCCTTGTTGTAAATGAAGAGAGATGTATCAGCTTTGGATGCAACAAAACCAAGATGTTTCAATTGTAAGCTCAACCTAGAGTACCATGCTCTAGGAGACTGTTTCAGACCATAAAGGGCTTTGTCAAGTTTGCAAACATAGTGAGGTGTTTGTTTGTTTTCATACCCTGGCGGTTGCCTCATATAGACCTCCTCTTCCAGAACACCATGCAAAAACGCATTCTGAACATCTAGCTGTCTGAGACTCCATCCCCTGGAAACTGCAATGGCTAGCACAAGTCTTATGGTAGCAGCTTTTACAACGGGACTAAAAGTATCCTCATAATTAATACCATAAGGTTGCTTAAAACCTTTCGCAACTAGACGTGCATTGTACCTATCAATAGAACCATCTGCTTTTCTTTTGATTCTATAAACCCACTTGCAATCAATAATATTTTTACCTCTTTGACTTGGTACCAAATGCCATGTCTTATTCTTCATAAGTGCACCATACTCTTCATCGATAGCCCTTTTCCACTTAGCATCTCCAAGTGCATCACTCAATCTTGTTGGTTCTCCTGAAATACATAGCATGCCATAAGGGACAGTACCATCTTTTCTTATTTTGGGATTTTTAATACCTTTTTGTAGCCGGGTCCACCTGACCTGGCTGGCTGTTCGATGGCGTCCGATCTGAGAGGGATCCGCGCGTGCGATCCGAGGAAGGCTGGCGCACTGGCGTGACAGGCGCAGCCGGATCTTCCTCGTGTTCCACGCCGGCCTCTTCTTCTCCATTAACATGAAATAACAGACCGTTTTGAGCCAAATTTTCATGACTTTGATCATCTTGTACGCTGTTTTCTCCGGGCACCTGCACATGCATAATACTAGGAGCAAGAATATTGTCAGATTGGTTAGCACAATTGTTATAACCCCCTTGATCAAAATCTGGAAGGAGAAGAATTTCTTTTCGAAGGAGAGCTCCGGCATTAGGATGAAGAGACTCAAATGGGAAAACTGATTCATCAAAGACAACATCTCTAGATATGTAGACCCTGCCAGTGGAGACATCAAGACACTTGACTCCTTTGTGCATAGGACTATAGCCTAGGAAGACGCATTTTCTGACGAAACGCAAGCTTGCGTGTATTGTATGGCCTAAGATTTGGCCAACATGCACAACCAAAGATACGAAGAGATGTTTAGTCTGGATTAATACCAAAAAGTCGTGTTATAGGATTCTCAAATTTGATAACTTTGCTAGGACGAATATTGATAAGATATGTGGCAGTAAGGAAAGCTTCGTCCCAAAATTTGAGAGGCATAGATGCATTGGCTAACAATGATAGTCCTACTTCAACAACATGGCGGTGTTTTCATTCAGCAGAGCCATTCTGTTGGTGAGCATGTGGACATGAAACATGATGTGAGATTCCAATCTTTTGAAAAAAGGAATTAAGTTTCTCATACTCACCACCCCAGTCGGTTTGCATTGCAAGAATTTTGGAGTCCAATTGGCGTTCAACAAGATTTTGGAAATTCCTAAATACTTGAAAGACATCGGACCGTTTCTTTAGCAAATAAATCCAAGTGAATTTGCTATAATCATTAATAAAGTTTACATAGTAAGAAAATCTACCAACTGAAGTAGGGGCTGGCCCCCGCACATCTGAAAAGATAAGTTGCAGCGGAGCAGTGGATACACTGGTAGAGATGGGATAAGGCAATTGATGACTTTTAGCTTGTTGACACGCATCACAAACTGACTCAACACTAGACTCATAAGGAAGTTTATTTCTACTAAGGACATGCTGAACGATAGTTGAAGACGGATGACCTAAACGACTATGCCACTTTGGCGATGATGGTTTAGTGACGCTCCAAGCTTGTTTATTTGACCATGATGAAGAAGATGATGATATGA
Source organism: Aegilops umbellulata (assembly GCA_032464435.1). NCBI lineage: Eukaryota > Viridiplantae > Streptophyta > Magnoliopsida > Poales > Poaceae > Aegilops > Aegilops umbellulata. The sequence goes on from CP136055.1 coordinate 91,431,376, forward strand.
GTGGGTAGAGGCCTCCCTCGCACTTTCCTCTAAGGATAACTCTCCTCATTGCCAAATCCTTGATAACAAAAGAATAAGGATAGAATATTATGAGAACATTGTTGTCAAGAGTGAAACGATGAACTGAAACAAGATTCTTTGATGCATGAGGAACACGTAAGACATTATTTAGATGCAAGTTTTTCTCAGGGGTTTTAACAATTGAGTTATCAATGTGAGCAATTTCCATACCTGTTTCACTTGCCGTGTGCACTTGGTCACCTCCGTGGTATCTTTCTCGCATCGTCAACTTGTCAAGTTCCCCTGTGATATGCTCGGTAGCGCCGGAATCTGCATACCAATTTGTGTCAATCCCGTAGGAGTTGGTGATGAGGTTGGCCTTCTTCTTTTCTTCACGGTCCTCATCATAGCGGTGCCAGCAGGCCCTTGCACCTCCGGGGTGATGTTTGTAGCAAATTTGACACTCGAGGTAATCCCCTTCATGTTGTTGTTGTTGTTGTTGCTGTGGAGGTTGACGCTGATGGTGTTGCTGATAGCCGCCTCAACCACCGCGAGACGGAGAGGGGGAGGCATGATCGCCGCCGCGGCCGCGCCCTCTGTTCCCCCGCCCGCGACCTCTACCGCGGGCCTGCCCGCGGCCTCTGTACATGGCGTTTGCAGATGATCAAAAACCTGATGGTCCGTCACCCAACATCTCCATCCTTTGATCGAAAGCTGAAATCTGCGAGAAAATATCATAAAAAATGATCGAGTTTTTGATGGCGCCGACTACTGCAACAATGGGATCGTAGTCCCGATCAATGCCGGTGAGGATGTAGTCGACCATCTCGCCGTCGGTCACTGGGCGACTGGCGGCTGCAAGCTCATCTCCGAGACTCTTCATCTTGGCAATGAAAGAGTTGCTTGACATGTTGCCCTTCTTGGTGTTGGAGATGACAATTCTCATATTGGTTATCCGAGATTGGGACTGCGCAACAAATAGTGTGGTAAGAGCAGTCCGCAGATCATAAGTACTTTCCTTACCAATGACCTGCGCCAAGATTTCTGGGGTGAGCGAATTCAACAGGTAGCTCAGAACCTGTTGATCTTTCGCTAGCCACGGGCCATACAGAGGATTTTGCTCCATGGCTGTGGTCTTGTCCGCCTTCGCAACCTCCACCGTGCTTGGCGGTGCGGCATCTGTATCGTCGAGGAGGCCGGTTACTTGCGCGCCTTGCAGCGCTGGCATCACCTACGCTTTCCAGAGAAGGTAATTCCCTCTTGCGAGTTTTTCTGTTGGAGGAGCTCCAATGTTGAGGGCGACGGCGCTAGAACTAGCCATGGCGATAGGGTTTGGGTTTCTGGCAATTGGATTTCTATTCGCTGGATAAAGGGATCGCTAGATGATGGGAAGAGGCTAGTCTCTGTATACCATATTAGAATTGATGAAGCGTTCCTACTCTCCCGAAGGAGAGCCGCGTATGTATATTTATTGAGGCAGAGATCCTTACCGTGGAGTACAAGAGAAGGGGAGACTGAACCGGTCATTACATCGAGGGAGAGACAAACTCAGATACGAGGGAGGATACTTGAGATTACAATGCGTGAATAACTGAAACTCTAACAGCTTCCTCCTTGATTCTGCTGATGACGATCGTTGTTGGAGTGGCCATGTTGCGAAAAATTCTTGCATTTCGTTCCTTTCAAATTTCCCATGAAACCAGCACAAACTTTTGTCGATGTTTGCATCACGAAAAGTGCAGAATTTTTTGAATGGTTTTCATATTTTTCTCTTCTGATTTTACTGTTCATCCCGAGCTCAAATGAGCTCGGGAGCAGAAGATGACTTTTGGAACATACTTCCATGATCTCTATATTTGAACCTGTACAGTTTAACCGACAACCTCTGTGATAAACGCTCCACACTTGTTTCCGTCCAATCCTTTCCCCGCCCCGTTTAGTGGCTCTGGCTCTTCACTCTCTCTTTGCCGTTCCTCTGTCTGTTTTGTGATGCCCTCAGTTATAAATGGCACCGGATATTTCATAATACACCCGGTGTTCCAGGATTTGAACCATCCCTCTCTGTTAGATAAGTTAGTTACCTTCATCAATCTCCTTTAGCATTCTGTCAGGTGCAATGATGGCATGTTATTATACTCGGTACTGCTTTGCAAAGGTTTGTACTCCAGTTTCCAGGTAGACCGAGTCGAACCATTTTCACAGTGCCGATTGCTATGCTATCCTAGCACCAGTTGCAAAACTGCTGATCATATACATATTTCCATGTTTGTGGACATAGTTACGGAAGCTTCAAGGCAACTGACATGAGTGAAGCCGTTGATGCGTACAAGTACGGTAGTAGCGATGCCAATGACTGCCTGAGGATGTGCTCAACAGCCGATACCAACCTAACCTAATGATTTTCCTTTTCATGCAGGCGCTTGGGTCATCCCGGTGGGAGCACCCACCCAAACCCAGTCGTTGTTCTTGGAAAGATTGATGGGAACTTGTGTTCGTGCATCCACCTGTGGTTGCGGTCATCGGTGGGTGGAGTGTGTGCAATTGTATATAGAGCAGTCCGTCGTGTCCCCCGTCGCTTCTCACCTGGACTAATGGCGCGAGCGAGACTGGACAGACTGTCGGACGGAAACCGGTTGCAAAGTATTGCCCCTGTCGCCTATCGCCGGGTGCATCTTCAGCCGGCAGCCCGACGGTATATCCCCGTCCCAATCGGCTGGGTTAATTTCACAGAAGTACCACAATTGAGGCATCACACGCAGATTCGTATCATGATTATTAATTTTTGCGTGTCAGTACCAGCATTGCTTCAGACTTTTGCAAAAAGGTCTAAACCGCGTATAAACACGTATTGACGGTATATCTGACTAGCAATATTACAACACCAAATCCGGTGTGAGATTTTTTTCGTTCGCTATATTACAACACCAAATCGGACTTTTTTGAAAGTTTTCGTTACGTTCGACAAAGAAATTAAATAAACAAAAAAGACGCGCCCGACAAAGAAATTAAATAAACGAAAAAGACGCGCCAGCAGGATTCGAACCTGCAACGCGGGGAGCACAAGCTGGGCGCGCTAGCCACCACGGTACAGCGGCTACTGTGTCAGTGCTCAGGCGTTGTCCCATTTATACATATACAAATGCGAAGGGCCGGCGGTTAGGTCCAGCTAGGCCTGCTATTTTTATTTTGTTTCGCGTTTGGCTCGTTCGTTTCCCAGTTTTTTTTAATTTCATTTCTTTTATGTTTTACTTTTGTTTCTGGTTTTTCCTAAAAAGTTTTGTTTCCGGTTTTGGCTTATTTTAAGTTTTTCTTGCTTTGTTTTTTATTTCTTTTTCTCCTTATTTTTTAATTCATTGGGTTGGTTTTCCTTCTGGATTTTTAACATAGTTACTGAACATTTTTTAAGATAGGCTCAATTATATGATGAACATGTTTTCAAATTAGCATGAACATTTTTTTAATGTACGCGGAGCACTTTTTCTACGTATAGTGATCATTTTTAATGCACGATGAATTTTTATTCAAAATTTTTGAACATTTATATAATGTATTAAATTTTTGTAATATACGTTGAACATATTTTAAATGCATATTCAATTTTTAAAAAATATATGTTGAACATTGTACATAATGCGTGGCTGGTTTTTCCTAAAGAAACTTTTGTTTCTGGTTTTAGCTTATTTTTAGGTTTCTCTTCCTTTGTTTTTTATTTCTATTCCTCCTTATTTTTTAATTCATTTGGCTAGTTTTTCTTCTGGATTTTTAACATACTTACTGAACATTTTTTAAGACAGGCTTCATTATATGATGAACATGTTTTCAAATGAGCATGAACATTTTTTTAATGTACGCCGAGAGCTTCTTCTGCGTATAGTGATCATTTTTAATGCACGATGAACTTTTCTTCACAAATTGTGAACATTTATTTAATATGTTAATTTTTGTAATATACGCTGAACATATTTTAAATGCATATTAAATTTTTTACAAATATTTGTTGAAAATGTACATAATGTGTGGTGAAACAAAGGTAAAACATAAGAGAAATGAAATGAAAAGAAAACTTGGCCACGAACGAGCCGAACGCGAACCAAAAAAAAAGTAGCAAGCCTAGCTGGGCCTGACCGCCGGCCCTTCGCATTAGCGTCTGTATAAATGAGGCAATGCCTGGACACTGACATAGCAGTGGCTGTGTCGTGGTCGCTAGCGCGCCCAGCGTCTGCATCGAGCGTCGTAGGTTCGAATTCTGTTGGCGCTTCTTTTTCGTTTATTTAATTTCGTTGTCCAACGTAACAAAAACTTCAAAAAAGTCCGATTCGGTGATGTAATATTGCGAACGAAAAAAATCTCTCACTGGTGCCTTTTTTCCGCAAAATAATTGGGCGTTTATGTGATTACGTGCAAAGTAAGGGGGTTTTCTGTAAAAAAAATGCCACGTCAGCACCTGACAGGTGGCCCCCGCTAGTCAGATACACCGTCAATACATGTTTATACGCGGTTTAGACCTTTTTGCAAAAGTCTGAAGCAATGCTGGTACTGACACGTAAAAATTAGCAATCGTGATATCAATCTACATGTGATGCCCCAATTGCGGTACTTCTGTCCAATTAACTCCAATCGGCTGTGTGCCATCCAGATTGGCACAGCGCGACCCCGAAAGCGATGCATGGTGGTTAGTGGCGTGGCCGACGGCGGGCCATGGAGCAAGCATTAGTTTTCGCCCCGGCCCGGTGGGTGCCTGCGTGGTTTAGCAGTGATTGCGCGAGACGTTGGTGGTGGTGATTCTTTCTGTTGCTCTTGTGCTCGTCGAGGCCTTTTGTATCGTTTCCCGTTGGTCTCGTGCCCGCGCTGCTGCGATGCCCTCGCCTCCCCGCCGCTGCTGTGTTGCTTCTTTTCTCTTTTGGTCCACTCCAGCGGCTTGTATTGCCGTCGCGGCACGAGTGCCGGTTGGAATCATTCGACGATGCTCCTTTTGGTAAAAATCCTACGTATGTTCCAAGCGGGCGGCGGGGTAGTGGGTCTTCGAGGACTCTGCTCGCGGCACACTGGTTTGGTCGGGGGGGTCCCGACCATCATGCGCTGCGCCGCCGCCGGTGGACAAAATTATTTAGTGCCTCCATCTCCATGCATACGCGTGCAATTAGGCAAGGCAAACCATGTTAAAGCCACTGGGTTAGCGTCCAAGCGCTAGCTACGGCTCTACAAAGGCTTACGGCGCTACCCACGGACTCTCCCATTCCGTCCTTGTTTGATCGGACGGGACTGTCCGAACCAAAACTTCAATCTAAGCGCATCTCCAACACTGGCGCAAGGACGCGCGGAGGTCGTAAAGCAAGCCTCACGACACTGGATTTATCCAAAAAGTTGTGAACCCGGGGCAGGGAGACCCCGGAAGGACGTATGACTGGACCAAGCTCCCAGCTTACTCACAACATCTTTAACAGACCCCGCATCCCACTCCGACCCGCAAAATAACCGTCAAAATACAAGTTGGCGTGAAAAATCCTACCCGATCAGACACCGCAAACGCGTTCGGCCTATAGATTTTTTTTTGCGGGGCGCGGCAAAATATCTCTCCCGACCTCTAGATTCACGGGGTGGGAGGCGACCCGAGCTCGGACCCTATTCGCAGCGAGATTTGGCGGGAGGGACATTTCCGCGCGGCCGTTCCCACTCCCCCACCCTCCGCCACCATTGCCCCCGCGACCTCCCTCTCCGATGCATCTTTTCCGGCAGTCCTTCGCCGCCATGGATGACTCCCTGCCGTCCCCCGTCACCGTCGAGGTCGCGCACGCTCAATCCCCTCTGGCGGATCTCGTCGCCGGCCATGTTGGCCCCGTCGTCGCCCAAGGCACCACTGCGCCTGCCCGCAAGCGGCAGGGAAATGTGGCCATGCAGGGCGGGAATCCGGCTGCCCTCACCGGGAAGGCCCGCGCTTCGGGCGTCGACGCCGTTGCGCGATCCCGGCCGGCGACGGAGAAGGTCGGCAAACATTCGACGATGCTCCTTTTGGCACGTATTGTATTGTCGTTGCGGCACGAGCGCCGGTTGGAATCATTCGACGATGCTCCTTTTGGTAAAAATCCTAAGTATGTTCCAAGCGGGCGGATGGGGAGGGGGTCTTCGAGGACTCTGCTCGCGGCACACTGGTTCGGTCCGGGGGGGTCCCGAGTCCCGACCATCATGGCTGCGCCGTCGCCGGTGGACATAATTATTTAGTGCCTCCATCTCCATGCATACGCGTGAAATTAGGCAAGGCAAACCATGTTGGGCCTTGTAGAAAACCTTAAAGTTGCTTAGAAAATTATGTCCACTCTTCAAAAATAAGCATAGATGCTTAAAGACACGTTGGTATATTTCTCTAAGCACTTTCCCTAAGTGTCTTGCATTGTTCTGGGTTAGCACCCAAGCGCTAGCTACGGCTCTACAAAGGCGCAAACACGGATGGAAGAGCACCTCCCATGGACTCTCCCATTCTGTCGATGTTTGATTGGACGGGACTGTACCAACCAAAACTGCAATCTGAGCGCATCTCCAACGTTAACCCCAGGATGCAAGGAGGTTGCAAAGGAAACCCCACGACATTGGATTGCTACGAGAAGTTGCGAACCTGGGGCAGGGAGGCCCCATGAGGCGGTATGACTGGACCGAGCTCCCAGCTAACCAAGAGGCGAAACCGTGAGCCTGCTCGGGATCTCAAAACTCTCAAGGTTTGGACAGGCTCGGGGCTATTGACAATCCCATGCATCGGGGTGGCTTCTTCAATGGGAGCCCAGCAGTGGGCCCCTCGGGCCCATCCAAGAAGAAATTGACAGGAGGGGGCCCGGGGCGACCTATAGGTGGGTCTGAGACCTTCGTGGACTTCAAATGTCGGTGCAATAAACCCTGGGTCTGTTGCCCAGACTGTGCACAGGCACGAGAACAAGATTGAAGCACCAACCCAAATCAGAGTGCAAGAACCCCAGAGATTCGAAGGACCAACATGCAGATCAGAGGGACCAAGATCAAACCAGAGAAGCAGGATATCGTCAAGAGAAAAGCCTCCCTCGCCGGGCAGGCGAGCCCGGCAAGGGGCGAGGCCACCCCCAGAAACAGACAACCAAAGCGCCCCGGCAGGGCCTGCCGGGACTCACGGAAGCAAAACCACCTCACCAACCACTCTACCACGACCCACGTCGTCGATCGGTGCGGTGTCAAGCCGCAAAGCGATTAAGTGGCAGCCATTTTCTACAGGAGAAACCAACAGACGACACCCGTCCTGCAACATGTCAAGCGAGCAGGCAAGATAGCCCGGCAAGCCTTGCCGAGCAACCAACGATGTGACATTGAGCGGTGCATTTAATGTGCCCTGTCAACCCGCGGAGTTAGGTATGATAGCACTGTTTGCTATCTTATCAGTGCATAATGACTACTTTGCCATTGTGGTAACCCCTTGATCTATAAAAGGAGGCATATGGCAACCGTAGAAAGGGTTAGAAGGTTGGATAACTCACACCCCCATACGAGCGTAGTCGCTGCTGCCCCGAGGCAACCCCTGCCAGGCAAGTGTACTACGCTCCGCCATCACCTTTCCACCAGCCACCAAAGTAGGAGTAGGGTTATACGCCTCACGGCGGCCCGAACCTGGGTAAAATTGCATGTGTGATCTCTGTCGTGCTGCCCCACGCTCGTCTGCTCTTTGTGCAACGCGTCGCCCCCCTGCCGAACCAGCAAGGGGCCTCCTGGTCCCATAGGTGGTCATGGTTTCCCGCGACATCTTTAGCGCGCCAGGTAGGGGGCTCGCTTGCACGAACCTGAAGGCGTGTGCAGCACATTGACTTCATCACCATCTTCATCTTCGACGACGCCATCGACCATGGCGCCCAAGAAGAAACCCGGTCCTTCGGCTCACCCATCCACCTCGAAGGCTCAGCCGCCCGCGGCCTCTAACACTGCGGGGGGTATGGAGGCACACGAGGACGCAGACGCTGTTGGGGATGTGGTCGAAGCAGGTGGCACCGTCACCACTTCCCCCGCAGCCGACGCAGGAGCAGGAGGCACCGGAGGAGAGCAGCATCACCAACACCGCAACGGCCATGCTCCCCAAGGTACGGGTGAAGGGGTTACTCCATCTGCGCCCCTTTCCCCCACCGACGGGCACAACCACAGCAACGGCGCCCGGACCGGGGCGAATCGCCGCCCTTCGGCCGCTCCCACCACGGATGCGGCCACCGTGTGTGCACCCCTCTAGGGCGGGTCGACCAAGCCGCTGCGCCCGACGGAGCCGCTGGCCCTCGAGCGCCTTCGCCGCACCACGTCCAAGTGGTCACCCAGCAGCAGGAGCGGGGGCGCAGTGCCGCCGCCGCTGGCACCGTCAGGAGCCGAGCGACGGTACGATCGACTTTATCATCATCCATGCCAAGTACGACATCGGAGGCCATGGCGCGAACTCAACTGCTGCTGAGGTTTCCGCCAGCGGCCGAGCAGATGGGCGAATGGCGTGCCACCAACCAAAGCCTGCTCGGTTTCGCCGACGATGTCTCGATGGCCTCTTCTGATCCTCGAGCACGTCCAGGCCAACAACGAGCCCCGGAGGATAGGCGGAGAGGAGACATGCGCGTCGTCGTCGAGCAACGCCATGACGACCTCCTCCGGACTGACGGGTGCGACGGCCCTGACGCCGACGAGCCCGCGCTCGTTGTTGGTGGGTGCCTACCTTTCAAGGTTGGCTGCCCTGCCTTTACTCACGAGCTGCGGCAAGTCCGTTGGTCGTCCGTTCGCATGTTCAAACCAGAAATACCCGAGAAGTACGACGAGGGGCTTAACCGGGCAGAGTTGTTGAGCATCTACACCATCGCTGTTCAGGCTGCTGGGGGAAGAGATGGGAAGGTGTTTGCCAACTGCTTCCCTTTTGCCCTCAAGTCCAATGTGAGGTCTTGGCTGATGCACCTACCGGAGAACTCCATTTCGTCATGGGCTGACCTATGCCATGAGTTCATTGGCGCCTTCACGGGCGGCCATCAAGAACCCGACAGGCCGGGCAACTTGCAGCTTCTGTAATAGAAGGAAGGAGAAACCCTCTATTAGTGTTTACAGAGATTCAACAAAGTTCATAGAAATATCCCAAATATCCATCCGGCAACCGTAATAGCTGCCTTCCAGTCCAATGTGCGCAACCGTCGTATTCGTTCCAAGATGAACGTACGGTTGCCCAAGACTGTGAAGGAGCTTTACACACTAGTAGATAAGTGTGCTCGTATGGAGGAGCGAAGGAAGTTGCCCGGAGAGGAAGATTGCACCAATGTTGATTAAGAAGATGATGATGAATCAACCAGTCAGAAGAAAAGCAAGAAACACAGTAAGAAGCGAAGGGATAAGGCAGTGATGACTGTTGAAGGATCGGGTGCGCCTAGTACCGGTAAGAAGGCCAAAGCGGAGGCCCTCGGCAAGGAAGCTGCCGTGTCCACTGCTACCTCTTGAGCACTGCGTTGGTTTTCCCTTGAAGAGGAAAGGGTGATGCAGCAAAGTAGCGTAAGTATTTCCCTCAGTTTTTTAGAACCAAGGTATCAATCTAGTAGGAGGCTACGCACGAGTCCCTCGCACCTACACAAACAAATAAATCCTCGCAACCAACACGATAAGGGGTTGCCAATTCCTACACGGTCACTTACGAGAGTGAGATCTGATAGATATGATAGGATAATATTTTTGGTATTTTTATGATAAAGATGCAAAGTAAAATAAAAGCAACGGAAATAACGAAGTGTTGAAAGATTAATATGATGGAAAATAGACCCGGGGGCCATAGGTTTCACTAGTGGCTTCTCTCAAGAGCATAAGTATTTCACTGTGGGTGAACAAATTACTGTTGAGCAATTGATAGAATTGAGCATAGTTATGAGAATATCTAGGTATGATCATGTATATAGGCATCACGTCCGAGACAAGTAGACCGACTCCTGCCTGCATCTACTACTATTATTCCACACATCGAACGCTATCCAACATGCATCTAGAGTATTAAGTTCATAAGAACAGATTAACGCTTTAAGCAAGATGACATGATGTAGAGGGATAAATTCATGCAATATGATAAAAACCCCATCTTGTTATCCTCGATGGCAACAATACAATACGTGCCTTGCTGCCCCTATTGTCACTGGGAAAGGACACCGCAAGATTGAACCCAAAGCTAAGCACTTCTCCCATTGCAAGAAAGATCAATCTAGTAGGCCAAACCAAACTGATAATTCGAAGAGACTTGCAAAGATAACCAATCATACATAAAAGAATTCGGAAGATTCAAATATTGTTCATAGATAAACTTGATCATAAACCCACAATTCATCGGTCTCAACAAACACACCGCAAAAGAAGATTACATCGAATAGATCTCCACAAGAGAGGGGGAGAACATTGTATTGAGATCCAAAAAGAGAGAGGAAGCCATCTAGCTAATAACTATGGACCCGAAGGTCTGAGGTAAACTACTCACACTTCATCGGAGAGGCTATGGTGTTGATGTAGAAGCCCTCCGTGATCGATGCCCCCTCCGGCGGAGCTCCGGAACAGGCCCCAAGATGGGATCTCGTGGGTACAGAAGGTTGCGGCGGTGGAATTAGGTTTTTGGCTTCGTATCCGATCGTTTGGGGTACGTAGGTATATATAAGAGGAAGGAGTACGTCGGTGGAGCAACATGGGGCCCACGAGGGTGGAGGGCGTGCCCAGGGGGGTAGGCGCGCCCCCTACCTCGTGGCTTCCTGGTAGCTTTCTTGACGTAGGGTCCAAGTCCTCTGGATCATGTTCGTTCCAAAAATCACGTTCCCGAAGGTTTCATTCCGTTTGGACTCCGTGTGATATTCTTTTTCTACGAAACTCTGAAATAGGCAAAAAACAACAATTCTGGGCTGGGCCTCCGGTTAATAGGTTAGTCCCAAAAATAATATAAAAGTGAATAATAAAGCCTAATAATGTCCAAAACAGAAGATAATATAGCATGGAGCAATAAAAAATTATAGATATGTTGGAGACATATCATGCACTGATTGCCGGGAAGCCGCTGCTGCCGAGAAAGCGGGAAAGGTTATGGGCCGTACTGCAAGATTCATCGAACCAAGGGCCACAACCTTCAAGAGTGTTATCTGGTTGAGCAGCCTGTCAAGAAACAGAGAGCGGAGTATGAGAAGAGTGATAAGGAGACAGGTCAGAATGTTGCTGGCGGTAAGGGTCGAGGCGGTGAAGTAAATTGCCCCGGCAAACCCTTTTGGAACCAAGGAAAGCCCACCAGAGGGCAAGAGAAGGAAACCTGTGATGATGAGAGTTATGGAGGGGATGAAGAGGAAACTAGTGAGCAGGAGTTTCAGAAGGCCACGGACGTCCTGTGCATTGACGGAGGTGCATCTCTACACACTTCTCACCGCCAGCCCAAACAGTGGGCATGAGAAGTCAATGCTGTCGAACCAACACCAGAGGCCCGGAAGCCGCTCAAATGGCCCCGTATGCCCATCATCTTTGACGAGGAGGATCATCCTAGTTGTACCACTGTGGTAGAGTGTTTGCCATTGTTGGTCTCCCCAACAATTCGCAACCTCAAGGTCACAAAGATGCTGGTGGCTGGCAGGGCCGGTTGAATCTGATTTCCCCAGCAGTTATCAGCAAGTTTCAGATAGGATAGTAAGAGCTAGAGGTTACCGGTACGTTTCAAGGAGTTAAGCCCGGCAGGAGTCATCCTAAGGGAAAGATCACGTTACCGGTAACGTTTGGGGGAGAACTGAACTACCGGACTGAGAGGATTGTGTTTGATGTGGCTGATCTCCCCCTGCCGTACAACAGGATTCTTGGACGCCCGGCCCTGGCTAAGTTCATGGCGGCATCCCACTATGCCTACAACACCTTGAAGATGCCTGGGCACTGGGAGTCATCACCATCCCATCAGATGAGAAGGTTGCAATCATTTGTGTGGACAAGATGTACCGGGATGCGGTCGTGGCAGAGACAGCGGCAACGGCTGAGGGAGTCCTGGATTAGGGTGTCCTCAAGTGTCCGGGCTATGTGATATGGGCCGGACTAATGGGCCATGAAGATACAAGGTAGAAGACCTTTCCCCGTGTCCGGATAGGACTCTCCTATGCGTGGATGGCAAGATTGGCGTCCCGATATGTAATTTCCTTTTTCTGCAAGCCGACTCTGTACAACCCTAGGCCCCTCAGGTGTCTATATAAACCGGAGGGTTTAGTCCATAGAGGCTATCAGAATTCACATAGGTTAGAATTCTAGGGTTTAGCCATTATGATCTCGAGGTAGATCAACTCTTGTAACCCCTATACTCATCAAAGACAATCAAGTAGGAAGTAGAGTTTTACCTCCATTAAGAGGGTCTGAACCTGGGTAAACATCGTGTTCCCTGTGTCCCTTGTTACCTTCGATCCTCAGACGCACATTTTGGGACCCCCTACCCGAGATCAGCCGGTTTTGACACCGACATTGGTGCTTTCATTGAGAGTTCCACGGTGTCGTCGCCAGAAGGTTCAATGGCTCGCTCGATCATCGACAACAATGTTGTTTCCGAGGAAACCTTCCTCCCCGGTCAACTTTTCATGTTTGGTGGCTTCGCTCTGCGTGCTAATTCAATTGGCCACCTTGAACAGATCGATAGCTACGCCCCTGGTCATCAGATCAGGTTCGGAAATCTAAACTACGTTGCTGATATCCGAGGAGACTTGATCTTCGAAGGGTTCACGGCCTCGACCGCTAATCCTCATACTGAAGAAGGAAACCCGTCAGATCCACTATCTGGTCTCATGCAAGAGTCCACAATCATCCCCGACCTGGCCTTAGATCCAGATCAGACCACCTCGTCCGAAGATGGGAGTTTGAAACCTACCGGACTCTCTCCTACTACGGAGCTATTTGCCGGAGACCCGGAGGCGATTATATCTTCGGCAAGCCTGGAATCAAGCAGGATTCTCCCTGTCATCAGAGAGCCAAACTCACCCCTGGAAGCTAGCTCCGAACTCTCAAGTCTGCGCCTGTTGAGCACGACCAGGTGTCATGTAGCATACTCAGCTCTGCAGGACCTCGGTTCCCCGTCCGGCCTTCGCTCCTAAGTGAGGCCTTGGACTTAATGCGATCTCTGGCCATTACGGAAGTATCACCTCCGAACCGCGCCCAGCCCGGATTAGGGGTTGAGAGCGGGGAATTTTACATCCCACCCACCACCCACTTAATAGCCATTGTCGAGGACTTGACCGACATGCTAGATTATGCCTCTGAAGACATCGACGGTATGGACGACGATGCCGGAGACGAACCAGGCCGGAATCCGCCCTTCACCGGGCGTTGGACGGCCACCTCCACATATGATGTGTACATGGTGGATACACCGAAAAAGGACGACGACGACTGCAGCAAGGATCCGATCAAGGACAAACCCGTCGAGGCACCATCGAAACGTCGACGTCAGCGACGCCGCTCAAAATCGTGACGCAAAAAGGAAAGCAATACTGGCACCGGAGACAACAACACCCCGGACGATGCCGAAGATCCTGAAGACCCCGCTGAGCCTGCGTTCGAGCGGGATGAATGGAAGGAGGGGCAAGTTAATCCTGTCGAGTCAGTCAGGAATGAGGATTCAGAGGATGGTAACTATCTACCGATCTCCGAGGAGGATGTCAGCCTCGGCAACAAAGACTTCATCGTGCCAGAGGAACCCCTTGAGCAAGAGCGCTTTAAACGACAGCTCATCGCAACTGCGAGGAGCCTAAAAAAGAAACAACAACAACTTCAAGCCGAACAGGATACGCTCAACGACAGATGGACCCAGGTCCTAGCTGCCAAGGAATATGGCCTTGAGCGCCCAACAAAGAGTTATCCGAAGCGTCGGCTACTGCCACAATTCGATGACGAGGGCCTTGAGCCCATAACGTCAAGATATAATCATGCTGATGAACCATACCGACCACCACGTGGGCGAGACAAAGTGGCTGCTTATGCCGAACACCAGCCCGCACCACCTCACCGTCGAGGCTAAGAGGTAGCGGCTCCAGGCTACACCTACGACTTACGCCAGGACCTGGACAATAGAGTCGGTCAGGCCAGATCAATCTATGGATCAAGGGGGCGTGCTCCAACGCGAGATGACCACCATCAAGCCTGGCGTGATAAGCATAACCTCACCCGGGCTGAAAACCGAACACGGATGTCATCCGAACTCCATTATGACGTTGCCCGATACAGGGGCGCCACACACCCCTTATGCTTTACCGATGAGGTAATGCAACACCAGTTCCGGGAAGGGTTTAAACCCGTAAACATTGAAGCATACGATGGAATGACAAATCATGCGGTATGGATTGAAGACTTCCTTCTCCATATTCACATGGCTCGCGGTGACGATCTCCATGCCATTAAATACCTCCCAGTAAAACTAAAGGGACCAGCACGACACTAGCTAAACAGCCTCCTAGAGAACTCTTGAAAGTGTGATATATCGACTAGAGGGAGCTGAATAGGCGATTTTTACAAATTCGTCACTGAGGAATTTCAAGGTGAGGAAATTCCTAAGTCACGAACGACTAGCAATGGAATAAGTACTCAGATACAAGCATAACAGAGCAGTAGCACAGTCATCATGATGAAATGAAAATAAGCACAGAGTACAAGTAGCGTAAACACAGGATAAGCAGGCTGAAGACAAACTGACTGAAGAAATAGGATTGAGGAAATTGAGAAAGTCTTCAGTCAAAGTCTTCAAATAGTAACGATCAAGTACAACAGTATATGAATGAGGAAATGGAAGGGTTGAGGAAATAGAACCAGTAGCTCGGTGAAGAAAGTGATTTGGTAGACCAGTTCCAACTGCTCTGACAGTCATACGTCTGGTTGGAGCGGCTAGGTATTTAAACATGAGGACACATAGTCTCGGAAACACAATCCTACCGTATTCTCCTTGAGCTAAGGTCACACAAACCTCGCCCAATCACTCGTGGTAAGTCTTTAGGTGACTTACAAACCTTCAAAAACTCGGTCACGCGGCGATCGACAATTTCCTCTTGGATGCTCTAGACAATGACGCCTAACCGTCTGGAGGATGCACAGTCCTCAAAGGTAAAAAGTGTCGGTTCCACACAGGAACAATCTCTTCAGTGATGCTCAATCACTTTGGGTTTGTAGGTGTTTGGGTTTGGGTTTTCCTCACTTGATGATTTTCACTCAAAGTCCTCGGAGGATGGGATGCTCTCAGTTGACAAGTGTCAGTTTCTCTCGGAGCAGCCAACCAACTAGTGGTTGTACGGGGCGGCTATTTATAGCCTAGGGAGCAGCCAGACATGATAAGACATAAATGCCCTTCAATGATATGACTGTTAGGTGGGCAGATATTTTGGGACAGCTGGCACGTAGCACAACAACGGTCGGAAAATTGAGTATCAAATTCCTCAGGGCTATCATGTTCCTCACTTGTAGGCAATCCGCACTGGCAAATTCCTAACTCCTCAGTCAGAACAAATTCCTCAGAGACCAGAAGATGCTCGTCTCTGTCACTGAAGAAATTGACTGAACTGTATGAGATTTCCAATGGCTTCACTCGAAAGGATTGGTAGGTGTAAGATTTTGTGATGAGCATCACTTGGAAACTTTTCCTTAGTTTTACCCCCTTTAACAGTACGGTGTTTCCTATGACTCAAGAAAGAGAAAAATGAAACTACGAAAACAAAAGTCTTCATGCTTCATAATCCTCGCGTGAATATCAAGTCTTCACGGTCACACCAATTTCTTCATTTTCAAAGTCTTCATAAAACCAAAGTCTTCAGTTGAAGACACTCCTTTTTAGGGGTCGACTTTCTCTATAAATATCAAACTCCTCATAGACTTATAGACATGTGTACACTCACAAACGCATTATTCCCTTAACCTATAAGTCTTCAATACACCAAAATCACTAAGGGGCACTAGATGCACTTACAATCTCCCCCTTTTTGGCGATTGATGATAATATAGGTTAAGTTTTCAACGGGAATAAACATATGAAGTGTAAATACTGAAATTGAGGAATTTGATTGCAAGATATAGAAGAACTCCCCCTGAAGATGTGCATATGTGAGGAATTTCCTTTGAATAGAAATGCACATTGTAGAGTAGAATCATGGAGATCTCCCCCTATATCTTGTAATTAATTCACGCATTTAACATATGATATGAAGAATTTGAAATGCATGATGAAATATGGTGACTGATGAAATTCAGCATGTGTGCATTAACATATATGAGGATATAGCATGCAGAAAACAGAGCAAAAGTATCAGACCACCATAGGACTTAAGTTTACAACTCGATCAACAAACACTTCAGAAGAACGAGAGTCGTAACTTAGCAAAAAAACACCCATATATATAGACCCGCTTGAAGACTAACTCAAATTTCTCCCCCTTTGTTATCGAATGACCAAAAGGGACAAAAAATGAGGACTAACGCCCCTGAAGAATATCATCATGATGTTGATGGAGGAGCGCCAACATTGTTGGGGTCGTCCGTTGATGTAGGGCCTGTCGGAGGGTCGTTCAAACCTTCATGTTCATCAGTCTCGCGTGATGAAGAATATGAGCTGGCCACTAAGTGAGGAACTTTGACCTTCTTGAATTTTTTTGACGGTAGCTGAGACCAGTCAAAGTCCTGCTTGAAGGCCATTTGCTTGAGATCTTCATCACCATAGAGGCGAGACAATACAGCCAGGTGCAATCAAAACTTCATGCAGATAGTAATGGTTCTTCTTCACAGTATTTTGCGTGATTGTCATATTCTAAAGAATTGAACCAAACTGTTGCTTGACCCATTTGTGGTTGCGATCGACCTTCTGATGAAGACTAAGGAGAAGCTTATGATCGGTCATCACCCTTGGAGCAGTGGCTTGAGGATTTGGCTTTGAAGCATTTGCGGCAGTGTCATCAGTGGCAGAGTCATCATTGGTGGAGTAGGATGCAGATTTGCGAAACTGTCCATCCAATGGACGAGTGCCTTCATCAATAACAGCAGCCTTGCCCTTCTCATCAACTGAGGAAACAAGTCATTTGAGGACCTCGATTGGGGGCAAGTAGCTGTGATGATTGAGAATGTCAGCCTTGTAGTTGATTGAAGACCTTGATCTGATGAATGTCATGATCCAGGGAGCGTTAGGCTTGAGTTCAAACGGTGACAGTGCTACATTGGCCAAAGTCCTCATGAAGAAATCGTGGTAGTTGATAGGAATACTATGTATGATGTTCAAAAGCAGATTCCTCATGATGCCAACAACCTCTTCTTGATCAGAGTTGTGGCCCTTAATAGGACTGAGGGTTTTGGTTAATATCCTATACACTGTCCTTGGCACATAGAGCAATTCTTTGACGAGGAACTTGGTCCTTGGAGCTTGTATTGGCTTCAAAGGCTTCATCAACACTTGCATTAGATGATCGGATAGTTTAGGGTCAGCATAGATGAGCCTTGCACCTTCAACGGGAGGACTAACTGGGACGGCATGAAGCAATTCAGTGGCCGGTGCTTTGTAGTGATTATTTTTTGTCATACAATCCAATACCCATGAATTCACATCTTCAACATTGCCTACGATGTGCAACATGGCATATAACTGAAGAATGAGTTCTTCATTCCCGTCGCAGATGTTGGTGCAGAAATTGAGCAACCCAGCGTCATGAATAACACTGAGGACTGGGGTGAAGCAAGGTAGAGACTCCATGTCCACATGAGGAATTTGCTCATGGTCAAAGAGCTTGTCCTTATCGAATAGCAGTGAAGAATAGAAGTTCATCTGGCTAGCAGTCCAAAACCGCTTGCGTCGAAGACGAGCAGAGTCATAGGGATTGTAGTCAGTGAAGAAAATGTGCTCACTGAAGAAATCTTCAGCCTTGAACTTTTGTTTCTTGGAGAAAGGATTCTATGGCTTGGGCTGAGGATTGTCAGTCGAAGTCTTCACAGCCTCTTGAATCACAGAATCTGGAGCCGCAGGCTGAGGAATTTCAGGAACAATGTCATCAGCAGCAGCCTGGGTCTCCATTTTTTCAGCAACATTATCATTGGCTCTAGTGGCTGGAACTTCTTCAGGAATAGTGAGAAGAGAAACTTGATGTTCTTCAGAGCCCGTGTGAATTTCTTAAGTTTGGACAGGGGACTGAGGAACTTGTTGCAGTGGGGTGTAAAGTGGTGAATTGGGGTGATGACTTTCCCAGTAGTCATCATTCAGAATTGGCGTTGAACACCCAATATCCACCTCTTCTTCTTCATCATCTAATTCTTCAACACCGGTCTCTTCAGCTGTGAACTGAGGCATGGGCGATGATACCAGTGGATTTGAAGTGACGTTGTCAACTTCAATTTCTTCATCAATCTGCTCTGACGTAGCAGCAGAAGGTTCTTCTTCATCATATTCACTTGGAATCATATAATCCTCACCAAAGGGAATAATCTCCTTTGATGGCATGCTTGATAGAGGAACAACATCTATGGGATTTTCATAGGAGCTTGTCAAAGTCTTCACTTTCTTCGGAGCTTAAGACTTTGAGGAAGCAGATGCTTTCCTTTTGTTCACAGCTGCTCGCTCTGCAGCTTTGGTTTTCTTCACTTCTGATGCAGAAGGAAGGGTAGGACTTGTCGTCTGTGCAGGAGGAGGAGAGGAAATTGGTGTAGTTTCTTCAGGCGCAACTGATGCAGTTGCCATGGCTTGTTCAGCTTTTTTAGGCGCAACAACAGATGCTTCAACTGGACTGGTTTGTTCCTCAGGCACAACACTAGAGGTTGCCCTTGCAGTTTCTTCAGCGGCTGGAATTTCTTCATCAGCCCTGGTGCTTTTAGAAGCATCAACAGTCTGATTGTCATCAGCTGTGCTTGCATGTTCTTCAGTTGGCTGTGCAGAAGCTTCAGCCTGAGGAATTTCACGTTGCGTTGAGGCTGCAACATTTGACATGAATCCCTTCGCCATTCTGACGAATTTGACCTTGGCTCCTAGAAAATCTGCACGGTATGCATCAAATTCATCACTCAGTGCTTTGATCTTAGTTTGTATGGACACAAGTTCATCAGTTGTCATTTTGACAACATTTTTCTTCAGAAATCATTCCTTCTTGTACTGAGATTTCTTCAGTTGCCTGGACTTTTCGAACTTCCATTTTTCTTCGCCTATGAAGGCAGTCAACATATGACTTTGGCCAGGTGTGAGATTGAAATCAGGCATATGAGTGTTGGGGTCCTTGTCGGTGTCAAAACCGGCGGGGTAGGGGGTCCCGAACTGTGCGTCTAGGCCGATGGTAATAGGAGACAAGGGACACGATGTTTTTACCCATGTTCGGGCCCTCTCGATGGAGGTAAAACCCTACTCCTGCTTGATAAATATTGATGATATGGGTAGTACAAGAGTAGATCTACCACGAGATCAAAGAGGCTAAACCCTAGAAGCTAGCCTATGGTATGATTGTTGTTGTCCTACGGACTAAACCCTCCGGTTTATATAGACACCTGAGGGGGCTAGGGTTACACAGAGTCGGTTACAATGGGAGGAGATCTACATATCCGTATTGCCAAGCTTGCCTTCCACGCCAAGGAAAGTCCCATCCGGACACGAGACGAAGTCTTCAATCTTGTATCTTCATAGTCCAAGAGTCCGGCCAAAGGTTATTGTCCGGCTATCCGGACACCCCCTAATCCAGGACTCCCTCAATAGCCCCTGAACCAGGCTTCAATGATGACGAGTCCGGCGAGCAGATTGTCTTCGGCATTGCAAGGCGGGTTCCTCCTCCGAATACTTCATAGAAGATTTTGAACACAAGGATAGTGTCCGGCTCTGCAAAATAAGTTCCACATAATACCGTAGAGATAATAATATTTACACAAATCTAATCTGCTGACGTATTCCGTAGCGTGACATCACACCATAGCCAAGCCTTTATTCGAATCGTTTTTACTATCCCACCTCAGCGCGTTTTGCGAGGCGGTTTCCTTGGCACGTCTTGTCGAAGCAGAGATCCTGTCCCATTTATTTACGGGATTCTCATCAACATGGACGTGGGTAACCCAGTCGTGCCCGTCGGTATGTCTCCTCGATCAAAGGTAAGTCCCAAACGGTCACGGGGAGGGCTCTTGGTATTCAACCTCTTATAAAGAGACCAAGGCTTTACTCCTTTCTTTCGATCTCAATCAAATCCGCCTCTCGCCTCGAGTTCCAACACCCAGGGCTCCAGATTTAGGCGCTTCGGACCTTCGATGATGTCTGGCTCCGACCTTCAAGGCCGATGGGTGCCTTCCTCCATCACGAAGGAAGACGTGCTAAAGCTGAGAGAGGCCACGTATTTGACCGATGAAATCTCTCATAGGCTGCCTGCTCAAGGGCAGGTTATTCCCACTCCCAAGCCCGGTGAGAGCATGGTGTTCGTATCTCACTTCCTCCGAGGGCTAGGCTTCGCGACAGATCCCTTCGTGAGGGGGCTCATGTTCTATTATGGGCTGGAATTTCACGACTTGGTCCATCCTCCACATCTCATCGTTCATCGTCGTGTGCGAAGCTTTCCTCCGTGTTACTCCTCACTTCGGACTATGGCTCAAGACCTTTAAAGTAGAGCCGAAGATGATCGAGGGACGGCACGCGGAGTGCGGAGGCGCTGTTATAAGCAAGAATGCCAACGCTCCATGGCCCGAGGGCTCTTTTCAAGAGGAGTCCAGCTTATGGCAACAAGAGTGGTTTTATATCACAACTCCCAGGGGTACCAAGTGGGTGGCACCGCCTGCTTTTCGCTCGGGTCCCCAGCCCCGACTAGTGTCATGGGTTAATAAGGGGCTAGACTGGGTGCCAGCAAAGGATGTGCCCCTGCTGCAGGGCCACATCCGAGATCTCCTAGAAAGAGACGTCAGTCTGGTTGTGGTGACGCAGGTCATGTTGATTCGCCGAACCCTGCCCTGCAAACGTCGCCCCCTCCGTCTGTGGGAGTTCAATCCGGAGGGACCATGAGCTCTCCAACATTTTATGGGCGCGACGCCCGTGGAGATGTACAAATTGTTCTTCGGACCACAAGCAGTGTGTCCGGACTCTACTGAGGACGCAGGTCTGAGCTGCAATCGTCCGGATACTCAAGTAAGTAGCCCTGCGCCCTGACACGCCATCCGTACATTTATCACAACATCACCCTTAAAAGAGTTGTCCTTGAAACAGGAGTGGATAGCGAAGGCGAAGTTAATCAGGTGTCCGGCCCCCCTTCCTGAGACCCCGCCGGATCCCGTGTTAACTAGGAAGCTGGAGATCGCGCCTTCGAAAGGAAACGAGGGGGGGGAAAAGAAGCTACTGACTCCATGAAGGAGGTTGTCTAGAAAGGTGGAATCGAAAATTCCTCTCCTCAGGGGAAGAAGAGGACCGCCTCTAAAGACCCGGAGACCATGGTCTCAAAGCGGGGGAAGAAATCTTCACTAGAGGGTCCTGTGCTCGGGGATACCTCGGCCATACTATGCCCTCAAGGGGATCATCCCTCCACCGAGCCGTAAGTAGGGAGGGGAGGTTTAAAATGAGGGAAATCCTTGTTTTATTTCTGAGGAAAATAACCGAAATTTTACCTTGTAGTTCGGATATCAGCCCTTCTCAGCAGAGCTCATCTTCGGGGGATCTTCTTCCGGAGATGATGGAGAGCGGAACGCCTCCCCCTGCCGTACCGCCTTACAAGGCGGGCGACCCCTGAGGTATCGTCGCAGAGGGTTTCTCCTAATCCGTCCGGGCTGGAAGGCAGTCATATGGCCCCCCAAAGCCCTCCGCATTCGGCCTTTGAAAAAAGCAATCGAACGAGTCCGGCACCGCCTAGTGCACGGTCGGAGGTGCTGAAGGATCTGCTAGGGCGAGCGTCTATCTCAGAGGAGCACTGTACATTGATGGGTACGGTAATTGAAAGGATCTCGTCCGCAGAGAGCGGGTTGCACGAGGCTGTCAGGAGTTTACTGACGGGTTTTGAGGTACGCGAAGTGATATACCTTTTGACAGTTCCGCATATTCAAGATGCGCCCTGTGTAGATAGTAGCCCCTGAGACTCTGTGTGCTGTCGAGAGTGACGGCACGCAGAGGATCATAATCCAAAGTATAATTTGCCGCCTTCCTATGTAGGTGGCGAAGTGTCCGGTGGCCAGCCGGACTGATGAATTTGCCAAGCTAAAGCGGCAACTTGACGTGGCTGATGTCGACATCGCGCTTGTCAACAAGCGGCTTGACAAGGCACAAGGTATGTAATTTCTCCGGAGACACCTGGTAAGAGGAGCTTATGCCAGTATCTTACAATGTGTGCGCTTGATGCAGATGGAGCTGCCACCGTGGAGGACCTTCGGGCGGAACTTGCCTGAGCCAAGGAGCAAGCCAGGAAAAGTGATGTGGCTGCCTTAAAGGCGATTGAAGAGCTGAAAGCCGAACAGGCTGCTCACTACCGAAGCAAGAAGGAAATGGCCGAGATGGCTGTGACATTGAAGATCACTGCTGACCGTTGCGAGCTTCTTGAAAAAGAAGATCGGGTGGAACGGACGGACCTGGAGAAGGCCACTATAGCAGCCAAGGATGCTCGTTCTGCGATGAGAGCGATGGAGGAGCTACGTTAAGCCGGAGATATCACAGCTGGAAAGCCCTTTATGCTGCAGATGAAGTTAGGGGATCCTAAGTATGCTCCGTTGGACCGGATGTGGAGTTCGGCGGACGCGTATCTGGATTTAGCGGCGAGTGCCGCTGACGCGGCCAAACACTTCCGAGATCAAGAGGATCGCGAAGTGGAAAATCTCTTCTGGTCGCAGTTCCACAATCCAGAGCGTCCACTTCCATTAACCGATCGTTTGGCCGAATGGGCCGAGCTGAATAGGTTATCCGGACTCGCCATGAAGTATGTCGTGGGTCATCTGTGGCCGTAAAGGCCAAAGCCGAACAATTATTTTAGCTTGGTGCAGCAGTTCCTTGGTGCAGTGCCGTATATCGACGCGATGAAGAGGTCAGCATGCATAGAGGGTGCACGGATGGCCCTTGCCCGTGTTAAGACATACTGGGCGGAGATGGAGGCCACTGCTGTTGCATCCCAAGACTCGGACAGAAGCCGAGTACCTGCCGAGCACTATTTTCAGGAAGTTCTGCAAGGCGCTCGTTTAATAGAGACGCAGTGTTCGAAGGATATTATGTTCGAGTAACATGTATTATTGTAAAACAATGTTTTGATGAATTGTAGAAGCTTTTTATACTTGTGCCTGCAAGAATTATAATACCCCCTGTGCGGCCGTTAAGGTATATGTGTATATAATCTGAAAGATGGCAGTCGTCGGCTTCAGCCCCCACGCATATAATGCCGGAGTGTTCGCAGAAGGCGCATTGTCACACTTGATCCAACGTCTTGGTCCATGAAGGAGGTGATAGCGCAGCGAACTAGGCAATCAGACTATAATGCTTTATCACTTTCACTTAGCCATAGGAGTTTGACAGTGAGGCTACTAATAGCCCCTGGTGGCGCCGCGCTCACCCGAACTCGGGGCGCGTGTGTGCCTGGCCGGGAAATGGCCCTTCGTTAATGCGGAGGAATCCCGAAGATTCCGATAGGTCATCGAGTGGTTGACGAGTCTCACGCTATATCATGACAGTCAGTTTTCGGCTTTCTCTACTGAGGTGCTCGCCTGGCTGAACCGGGGCACAATCGCAGTAGTTCTCCTGGTGCCGCCTTAGCCGATAGAGCGGAACATAAGGCAGCAAAATACAGGAGCCGGGCAAACCCAACATTTGACCAAAGACATGATTCGGAGCTGATGCATATAAGGCCAAACTCGCGACGCCGAATACTCCCTAAGGTATTCGGTTTTTATGAAAACGGGCTGAACAGTGCCCTTGGTAATAAGCCCCTGGTGTCCAGGTACGCGAAAAATTCTGACGTGGCCACATGCCAAGACGCCAGCCTCCTCCTTGGTTATACTGAGAATTCGGGGGATTTGTATCAACAAGTGACAGTAAAAAAGGTTTACACAGGGTCTTAATCTAAAAAGAATCCTTGGAACGGGTCCCTGTTGCACGTCTGCGCCTGTGTCTCCGTTGTGCCATGTCCTGGACGGGTATAGCACGGTGTTCATCTGAAAAAGAGAGGAACTTAGTTGAAAAAGGTCGTGCGAAATGTACGTTATACTGAATAAACAAAGTATAATTCAAAAATGGGTAAAATTGAGCCTTATTGTCCCTTGCTTTACATGCGCGGAGCCCCTTGTATAGGGGTATATGGCTATTAAGCCTTTATCAATTGTGTGTTTACGCCGGACTCGTCTAGCCGCGTCCGTGGTCTTAGCGACCTGTTAGGTGCTTTGGTTGGTGAAGCCGTTTTAGTGTGTGGCTGTCAAGGCAGCCGCACAGTCTTCCGCGCGCGAGGAACACTCAATATTTCCCTTTAGTGACATGATGCCTCGTGGACTGGGCATCTTAAGCGTGAGAGACGCATAATGCGGTATTGCGTTAAAGCGGGCGAAAGCTTCGCGTCCGAGTAGTGCTTGATAGCCACTTTAAAACGGGGCTATGTGGAAGGTTAGCTTTTCGCTACGGAAGTTATCGGGGGAGCCGAACATAACTTCTAGTAGGAGGGAGCCCGTGCAATGGACTTCTGGGCCTGGCATTACTCCTTTAAAGGAAGTATTGCTATGGCTAATTTTTGTTGGATCCATCCCCATTTTGCGGACTGTGTCCTGATATAGCAGGTTTAAACCACTGCCGCCGTCCATCAGGACTCGTGTGAAGTGGAATCCGTTAATTATCGGATCTAACACCAAGGAAGCCTAGCCTGCATGCCAGATACTTCCGGAGTAGTCCTAATGGTCGAAGGTGATTGGTTTTGACGACCAGTGGCGAGGCTCTTTTGTGATAGGCCGCATGGCACATATCTCTATGGGCACCACTCCGTTTCTCCCTTTTGTCACATGTTGTAAGTTCACTGTTTTGACTTCTTGTGGGAATTTCTTTTGTTCCCTAGTGCTTTGTTTGTGGGGTTCATCATCGTCCTCGCTTGGTGTATCCAACCCCTTGTGTTCGGCATTGAGTTTGCCGGATTGCTTGAAGACCCAACATTCTCTGTGGGAATGATTTGTAGGCTTCCCGGGGGTGCTGTGGATTTGACATATCTTGTCCATGATTTTGTTTAGATTAGACAGCTCGTCCCTATTAGCTTTAAAGGGCAACTTTTGCCGACCCTGCCGAGAGCTTTTGAATCCGGCATTGACCGCCGTGCTCTTCGGGCTGTTTTCCTTATTCCGGTGCTGGTCTTCGCTGCGTTGTGGCTTCCCGTTTCCGTCCCTGACTTCGGATGTACTTGGGTCACTGATGCTGCGTCTTGCCAACCAGCTGTCCTCTCTCGCGCAAAAGCGGGTCATGAGGTTTGTTAATGCGGCCATTGTTCTTGGCTTTTCTTGGCCGAGGTGTCTGGCGAGCCATTCGTCTCGAACGCTGTGTTTGAAAGCTGCTAAGGCTTCGGCGTCCGTACAGTCGACTATATGGTTCTTTTTAGTAAGAAATTTGTTCCAGAGCTTCCGGGCTGACTCTCCGGGTTGTTGAGTTATATGACTTAAATCGTCTGCATCCGGTGGTCGGACATAGGTCCCTTGAAAATTTGCCCGAAAAGCGTCCTCGAGCTCTTCCCAACTTCCAAGGGTGTTTTCAGGAAGGCCTTTAAGCCAATGCTGGGATGGCCCTTTGAGCTTGAGGGGTAGGTATTTTATGGCATGGAGGTTGTCTCCTCTGGCCATGTGGATATGGAGGATATAGTCCTCAATCCAGACTCCAGGGTCTGTCGTTCCGTCGTATGCCTCTATGTTTACGGGTTTGAATCCCGCTGGAAATTCATGGTCGGCCACCTCATCGGTGAAACATAGGGGGTGTGCGGCACCCCTGTATTTGGGTGTGCCGTGGTGTTCGGATATCTGTTGTGTTGCATTGCTTGCTAGAGCTTGCTTTCTTGGCCCGTAGATAGATATGGCTGGGCCATCTTTTTGATGTGAATCCTTGGGTGGATCGCATGCTGGCTTGTGTGCGGCGCCGTTTGCCGCTCTATGTTGGCCATGGGGTCGTCTATCCGACCGGGTGGCTTCCTTATTTTTTGATTGCGGGGACTCTAAGGCCTCCTCATCAAATTCAGGCAGTAGCTTTCACTTCGGGTAGCTCTTTGTGTGGCGACTGCCGCCGTATTTGTCTACGGTGTTAAGTACTTTGCTCCATCTAATTCTGAGTGCATCTTCCGTACTTTTGAGCCTCCGCTTCTGCTTTTTCAGGCTACGCGCAGTGGCGATGAGCCTTTTGTGGAGGTTCTTCTGCTCCAGGAACTTGTCCGGCGTGAGGTCGTCCGGACTGTTATCTTCGCCGGGGACGGGTTGTTCGGTTTGTATATCCAAGTTGCCTTGTTCGGACGGTTTCTCGATGCCTTGTTCATCGTCCGCCAGCTCGCCATGCTCTGTGGTTGGGTCTGTATGACCGTTGTCTCTGTCGAGGCGGGGCTTGGAGCGGCGCTTACGCCGCCGCTTTGACTGCTTTTCGAAGGAACGATCCTTCGTTGCGTCCTCCCTTTCTTCGGCGTCGTTTCCTTTGGGTGTGTCCACCATGTATACATTGTAAGATGGGGTGGCTGTCTAGTGCCCTGTGGGCGCTGGTTCCTGTTCATCTCCTACATCATCGTCCATACCGTCGATGTCTTCAGAGTTGAAGTCGAGTATGTCGGTTAAATCATCGACAATGGCTATGAAGTGGGTGGTGGGTGGGCATCGGATTTGTTCG
This sequence comes from Aegilops umbellulata, assembly GCA_032464435.1. Lineage (NCBI taxonomy): Eukaryota > Viridiplantae > Streptophyta > Magnoliopsida > Poales > Poaceae > Aegilops > Aegilops umbellulata. The sequence goes on from CP136055.1 coordinate 91,458,128, forward strand.
TCGTCCGCATCCCAATCCTGCCGGTCATAATTCGGCCAGGACTCTCCTCACAAGGGGAGAGACCTTAGTGAATTCAGAATGTCGCCGAAGGGCGAGTGCTGAAAGATATCTGCGGCGGTGGATTCCATGATCGGCGCCCAATCAGATTCGGTTGGCAGGGGCGCGGAGGGTTCGGAGTCCGGAGAAGAGTCCGGCACCTTGGAGTCACGGGCTTCACAGAGGGTTAGGCTGGTGTTCGGCTCGATCGCCGTTGAGACCGCAACCCCCGCGGTGGGGTCTAGCCACCCGCCCTCGGTTGGCGCAGTTGGCTCCGAGCTAAAGGTCGGAGCGGATGCAGTGTGGCCTCCAGGGCACTGTTCGGCGGCAGATTTAAGTCATGCCCATCGTGACAGTGCGGCGCGCTCGGCTGTGGCTCGAATCCGTCGAAGATCAAGTCTCCGCGGATGTCGGTCGTGTAATTCAAACTTCCAAATCTGACCTGATGGCCAGGGGTGTAGCTTTCAATCTACTCCAGATGGCCAAGCGAATTAGCCCGCAGTGCAAAGCCGCCGAATACGAAGATCTGTCCGGGGAGAAAAGTCTCACCCTGGACTGCATCGTTGTTGATAATCGGAGGAGCCATCGGTCCTAAACATGATGACACAGAGGAACTCTCAATGAAAGCACCAATGTCGGTGTCAAAACCGGCGGATCTCGGGTAGGGGGTCCCGAACTGTGCGTCTAGGCGGATGGTAACAGGAGACAAGGGACACGATGTTTTTACCCAGGTTCGGGCCCTCACGACGGAGGTAAAACCCTACTCCTGCTTGATTAATATTGATGATATGGGTAGTACAAGAGTAGATCTACCACGAGATCAAAGAGGCTAAACCCTAGAAGCTAGCCTATGGTATGATTGTTGTTGTCCTACGAACTAAACCCTCCAGTTTATATAGACACCAGAGGGGGCTAGGGTTACACATAGTCGGTTACAATGGGAGGAGATCTACATATCCGTATTGCCAAGCTTGCCTTCCACGCCAAGGAAAGTCCCATCCGGACATGGGGCGAAGTCTTCAATCTTGTATCTTCATAGTCCAAGAGTCCGGCCAAAGGTTATTGTCCGGCTATCCGGACACCCCCTAATCCAGGACTCCCTCAGTCCTTGTGACAGAGATTAATGAAATCAAGGATCAACTTGGGATCCAACAGAAGAGGCACATTGCTGCCTTTGGCTCTAGCGGCCTTTTTCTGTCTGTCTCTGATGATTTCTGCTAGTTCCTCGTCATCATCTTCGTCTTCACTTGACGGCACATGGAAGGCCACCTGCTTCTTGTGAGGACTTGGTCTTATGCTTCGTCTAGTAGTGGCCTTTGTCTTCAGCAAAGTTGGGCCTGTTGATGACTGAGGAGGAGCTGAAGAACTTGCAGATGCTCCTGAGGCAATAGAGATACTAGTGGTCCTTTGGCAAGAGGCGAGATGCGCAGGTGTTGAGGACTTTGCAGCAGTAGTTGAAGGTTTTGCAACAGGGGGAACTGGAGCTGCTTGAGGAATATGCCATGAGGGCTTTGATGAGTTTGGCCGTGAGGGCAGTGCTGAGGAACTGAGCTTGTGCGTAGGATTCTTGGGCATAGCCTTCTTGGGCTTGCTAGCAGAGGCCTCAGCAGAATCTTCATGGAATTTCTTCGCTGCTTCTTTGGCCATTTTGGCCAACTTAGCTTGCCGTTTAGCCCACTCCTTGGGAAATTCCTCACCTCTTCTGATGCTAGAGGGATCAGCAACTTGGCCTGGTGCCAGTGGAGGTCTTGGGCATGGAGGGTGTACTGCGAATTTCTTCATTTACTTGGGAGTCACATATCTGTACTCCCTCCATTCTCTAGCCCATCTCCTCTCTATCCTATGTATGCGCACCTTGCGTTGATTTTTGTTCTCCTTGCCATCTTTGGCTTCATCAGGAGTGCAATATTCCTCATAGATGTCATCTGGGATCTCAAAAGCAGTGTTTGCTTCTGGTCTCTTTCCTCCCTTCTGAGGTCTTTTGTTATCAGCCATTTTCTTCAGCTGAGGATTTTGAACAATGGAATTCTCTGACAAGGTATGCAATTTGTCTTTGAGGAATGCTGCAAATGAGTTAAGTTGATGAGAACCTAGAGATTCAGCAGCGTACATGTGTACCTGTGAATAGAGTATAGGTGCGAAGAATTTGGAGAGGTCATATGCGTTGTCAGAAGTTTTTCAAAAGAACAAGTTTGAGGAATTTGACCAGGAATGTCTTGAGGAATTTCACTAAGCAGTCTTTGACTTCGGTTCCAGACTTGTATAGATTGAAAATCCACACAACTGAGGAATCTTGAGGAAAAACGTTGCTTAGAGAAACAACTCAAGAACAGATGCAACTGTGGTGTTTAAGAGTGTGGAAGTTGAAGAATAAATACCTTTTGAAGATTTTGTGGAAATTATCAAAATCAACGAGGGCAGTAAAAATAGATTTTATTTACACTTGACGAAGAACACGATGAGCTGGGAGTTGTAGATGGGATGTTCGTCCATTCAGATCTTCCACGCCCTAACTTGGCGGAGGAAGACAACTACGGCGGCGGCGGAGTGAAGATTTCCGCGGCTGGCGCGAGTACGACGGCGACGAGGTCGAGGTAGTGAAGCTCTTCCTCACCGGCGATGATGGAAGGTAGTGGAGGCGCTAGGTCGGAGAGCTCGAGCGAGGGGAGTGAGGTCGAGCGGGGTAAATGAGGTCTAAGGAGGGTGAGGGGTATTTATAACCGAGGTGAAAAACCTGCTCGTCTGAGGGAAATGGACGAACGTGCCCCTGACACTTCTCATCCTAGCGACAAGTGTCACCCACGTACAGTGAGGTGGAGATCGTGGGTGAATAGGATAATCATATCGTGGGATGTGGAACGATTTGAGCGGCAAAAACCAAAAATTCAGATAAAAATATTTTAAAGTTTCATTCACAAATTCTTCAGCTGACAAGGACACAGTGAAGATTTTGAACGAGTTTCAAATAGAATGCACATGAAGAATTTGTGAACAGACTGGGTTGAGTTTAGCATAGAGGGGGACGGGTCTGATCACATTCACTTAGCAGAAAAGTCAACTTGAAGAATTAGCAATAAGTGAATGATGTAGAGCACAGGAAACTCATATATATATAGTCAATGAAGAACAAGGTCGAAAAGAGTGAAGACATTGCAAAGTTGAAGAATTTGACCAACTAAGGAATTTCAAAAACAAAAAAACTCAAATTGAAGATTTTCAACTTTTGTTGGTGGCGTGACCCACCGTATAAGAATGATGATTTCAGACGCCGCGTACAATTGTCGTAGGGCTCTGAGAATCAAATTCTTCGTTAATTTCTTCACACTTAGAGGGTTAGTCTTCATTGATTGAAGAAAAACGTTACTTCGCGTGTTGCACATCTAAGTCATCAATTTTGCATAAGTGTTAGGATGTGTGTCCTTTTCAAAGGACATTCGAAGATTCTAAGATATTTAGCTCACACCGCAACCTGCTAAATCTCTTCTCATCCAAGGGCTTTGTGAAGATATCAACTAGCTATTCTTCAATCTTCATGTGCTCGATAGAGATGTCGCCCTTCAAGACATGATCTCGAAGAAAATGATGGCGAATCTGGATGTGCTTTGTCTTCGAGTGCTGAACTGAGTTATGAGCAATCTTGATGGCACTCCCATTGTCACAGTAGAGAGGCACATTCTTCACATTGATTCCGTAGTCCTTGAGGGATTGCTTCATCCATAGCAACTGAGCACAGCACAAACCAACAGCAATGTACTTATGTCCGGCCACCAGACGCCGATGACCTTAGTCACATAGTCCAGCAACCCGGAGAGTCAGCCTACAAACTCTGGACTCGGTTCTTAATTAAGAAGAACCAAGCCGTCAACTGTTCGGACGCTGAAGCTCTAGCGGCCTTTAAACATAGCGTCCATGACGAATGGCTTGCCTGACACCTCGGCCAAGAAAAGCCGAAGTCCATGGCAGCTCTTACCGCACTCATGACCCGCTTCTGCGCGGGAGAAGACAACTGGTTAGCTCGTAGAAGCAACAGTACTAGGGACCCCGGCACCTCCGAAGCCAGGGACGGCAACGGACGGCCGCGACATAACAAGCACAAGCGTCGGAACAACAATGAAGAAATCGAAGATACAATGGTCAATGCCGGATTCAGCGGCTCTAAACCCAGTCAGCGGAAGAATCCATTCAAAGGAAACAGGGACGACCCATCCAATTTAGACAAAATACTCGATCGGCCTTGCCAGATTCATGGTACCCCGACAAGCGTGCAAATCATTCCAACAAAAACTGTTGGGTCTTCAAACAGACCGGTAAGTTAAATACCGAACATAAGGGGAAAGGGCCGCCAAGCGAGGACGACGATGAGACCCACCAACCGAACACAGGGGGGCAGAAGAAATTTCCCCCTGAGGTAAAAACAGTGAACATGATATACGTCACTCATATCCCCAAGAGGGAGCGCAAGCGCGCACTAAGGGACGTTTACGTCCCTGAGCCGGTCGCCCCAAAATTCAACCCTTGGTCGGCTTGTCCGATCCCTTTCGATCGTAGAGATCACCTGACCAGTATCTGTCACGTAGGTTTAGCAGCCCTGGTCCTCGATCCAATCGTTAACGGATTCCATCTCACTCGAGTCCTTATGGACGGCGACAGCGGTCTTAACTTGATTTATGAAGACAATGTTCGTAAAATGGGTATTGACCCGTCAAGAATCAAGCCTAGTAACACCATCTTTAAAGGAGTGATACCCGGCGTCGAGGCCCGCTGCACGGGTTCATTAGCATTGGAAGTAGTCTTTGGTTCACCGGATAACTTCTGAAGCAAAGACTTGATCTTCGACATTGTCCCCTTCCGTAGTGGTTATCATGCACTGCTCGGACGAACCGCCTTCGCCCGCTTTAATGCAGTCCCGCACTATGTGTACTTAAAGTTCAAGATGCCTGGACCGCATGGCGTTATAATAGTCAATGGAAATATGGGGCGCTCCCTCCGTAATGGGGAGCATATCGCGGCCCTCGCAGATGAAGTACAGAACGGCCTTATCAAGCTAAACATTTCATCGGCCATCAAGCCCCCGTACACTGTTAAACGAGTCCATCCTACTCTGCAGAATGACAGCTTGGTAAATCCAGAGCTGGAATAGCAGTTCCGACTCTATCAATCGCCCATCTAACCGCGGAATATGCACCGCTGATACATCTCCAGTGTATCTATAATTTTTGATTGCTCCTTGCTATATTATCTACTGTTTTGGACTATATTGCCCTTTATTTTCAACTTTTATATTATTTTTGGGACTAACCTATTAACCGGAGGCCCAGCCCAGAATTGCTGTTTTTTGCCTATTTCAGTGTTTCGAAGAAACGGAATATCAAACGGAGTCCAAACAGAATAATCCTTTCTGGAACGTGATTTTCTTCCCAAATATGTGTTGGAAATATGCCCTAGAGGCAATAATAAATTGATTATTATTATATTTCCTTGTTCATGATAATCGTTTATTATCCATGCTAGAATTGTATTGATAGGAAACTCAGATACATGTGTGGATACATAGACAACACCATGTCCCTAGTAAGCCTCTAGTTGACTAGCTCGTTGATCAATAGATGGTTACAGTTTCCTGACCATGGACATTGGATGTCGTTGATAACGGGATCACATCATTAGGAGAATGATGTGATGGACAAGACCCAATCCTAAGCCTAGCACAAGATCATGTAGTTCGTATGCTAAAGCTTTTCTAATGTCAAGTATCGTTTCCTTAGACCATGAGATTGTGCAACTCTCGGATACCGTAGGAGTGCTTTGGGTGTGCCAAACGTCACAACGTAACTGGGTGGCTATAAAGGTACACTACAGGTATCTCCGAAAGTGTCTGTTGGGTTGGCACGAATCGAGACTGGGATTTGTCACTCCGTGTGACGAAGAGGTATCTCTGGGCCCACTCGGTAGGACATCATCATAATGTGCACAATGTGATCAAGGAGTTGATCACGGGATGATGTGTTGCGGAACGAGTAAAAGAGACTTTCCGGTAACGAGATTGAACAAGGTATCGGGATACCGACGATCGAATCTCGGGCAAGTATCGTACCGATAGACAAAGGGAATTGTATACGGGATTGATTAAGTCCTTGACATCGTGGTTCATCCGATGAGATCATCGTCGAACATGTGGGAGCCAACATGGGTATCCAGATCCCGCTGTTGGTTATTGACCGGAGAACGTCTCGGTCATGTCTGCATGCTTCCCGAACCCGTAGGGTCTACACACTTAAGGTTCGGTGACGCTAGGGTTATAAAGGAAGTTTGTATGTGGTTACTGAATGTTGTTCAGAATCTCGGATGAGATCCCGGACGTCACGAGGAGTTCCGAAATGGTCCGGAGGTAAAGATTTATATATGGGAAGTCCTGTTTTGGTCACCGAAAGAGTTTCGGGTTTTATCTGTAACGTACCGGGACCACCGGAGGGGTCCACCAAGTGGGGCCACCTGCCCCAGAGGTCTACGTGGGCCAAGTGTGGGAGGGGACCATCCCCAGGTGGGCTGGTGCGCCCCCCCACAAGGGCCCAAGGCGCCTAGGGTTTGGGGAGGGGGCGCCCCACCTAGCTTGGGGGGCAAGTTTCCCCTCTCCCCCCTTTGGCCGCCACCCTAGATGGGTTTGGGGCAGCCGCACCCCTTGGGGTGGAAACCCTAAAGGGGGCGCACCCCCTCCCTCTCCCCTATATATACTTGAGGGTTTTGGGGGCTGCTAACATAGGAGTTCCGATCTCTCGATGGCGCAGCCCTGCATCTCTCCTTCCTCCTCTCCCGCGGTGCTTGGCGAAGCCCTGCAGGATTGCCACGCTCCTCCACCACCACCACGCCGTTGTGCTGCTGCTGGATGGAGTCTTCCTCAACCTCTCCCTATTTCCTTGCTGGATCAAGGCATGGGAGACGTCACCGGGTTGTACGTGTGTTGAACGCGGAGGTGCCATCCGTTCGGCACTTGGTCATCGGTGATTTGGATCACGACGAGTACGACTCCATCAACCCCGTTCACTTGAACGCTTCCGCTTAGCGATCTACAAGGGTATGTAGATGCACTCTCTTTCCCCTCGTTGCTGGTTTCTCCATAGATAGATCTTGGTGACACGTAGGAAAATTTTGAATTTCTGCTACGTTCCCCAACAGTGGCATCATGAGCTAGGTCTAGTGCGTAGATTCCATGCACGAGTAGAACACAAAGTAGTTGTGGGCGTTGATTTTGTTCAATATGCTTACCGTTACTAGTCAATCTTGATTCGGCGGCATTGTGGGATGAAGCGGCCCGGACTGACCTTACACGTACACTTACGTGAGACAGGTTCCACCGACTGACATGCACTAGTTGCATAAGGTGGCTAGCGGGTGCCAGTCTCTCCCACTTTAGTCGGATCGGATTCGATGAAAAGGGTCCTTATGAAGGGTAAATAGCAATTGACATATCACATTGTGGTTTTGCGTAGGTAAGAAACGTTCTTGCTAGAAACCCATAGCAGCCACGTAAAACATGCAAACAACAATTAGAGGACGTCTAACTTGTTCTTGCAGGGTATGCCATGTGATGTGATATGGCCAAAGGATGTGATGTATGATATATGTGATGTATGAGATGATCATGTTCTTGTAATAGGAATCACGACTTGCATGTCGATGAGTATGACAACCGGCAGGAGCCATAGGAGTTGTCTTTAATTTATTTATGACCTGCGTGTCAACATAAACGTCATGTAATTACTTTACTTTATTGCTAACCGTTAGCCATAGTAGTAGAAGTAATAGTTGACGTGACAACTTCATGAAGACACGATGATGGAGATCATGATGATGGAGATCATGGTGTCATGCCGGTGACGATGATGATCATGGAGCCCCGAAGATGGAGATCAAAAGGAGCAATATGATATTGGCCATATCATGTCACTATTTGATTGCATGTGATGTTTATCATGTTTATACATCTTATTTGCTTAGAACGACGGTAGTAAATAAGATGATCCCTCATTAAAATTTCAAGAAAGTGTTCCCCCTAACTGTGCACCGTTGCGAAAGTTCGTCGTTTCGAAGCACCACGTGATGATCGGGTGTGATAGATTCTTACGTTCAAATACAACGGGTGTTGACGAGCCTAGCATGTACAGACATGGCCTCGGAACACATGCAAACACTTAGGTTGACTTGACGAGCCTAGCATGTACAGACATGGCCTCGGAACACAGAAGACCGAAAGGTCGAGCATGAGTCGTATGGTAGATACGATCAACATGAAGATGTTCACCGACGTTGACTAGTCCGTCTCATGTGATGATCGGACACGGCCTAGTTGACTCGGATCATGTAATCACTTGGATGACTAGAGGGATGTCTATCTGAGTGGGAGTTCATAAGATGGACTTAATTATCCTGAACATAGTCGAAAAGGTCTTCGCAAATTATGTCATAGCTCGCGCTTTAGTTCTACTGTTTTAAATATGTTCCTAGAGAAAATATAGTTGAAAGTTGATAGTAGCAATTATGCGGAAAATAGAAGGCTTATGTCCTTAATGCACCGCTCGGTGTGCTGGACCTCGAACGTGGTCTGTGGATGTTGCGAACATCTGACATACACATTTTGATGACTACATGATAGTTCGGTAATGATAAATGGTTTAGAATTGAGGCACCGAAGACATTTTTGAAATGTCGCGGAACATATGAGATGTTTCGAGGGCTGAAATTAGGATTTGAGGCTCGTGCCCACGTCAAGAGGTATAAGACCTCCGACGATTTTCTTGGCCTGCAAACTAAGTGAGAAAAGCTCAATCGTTGAGCTTGTGCTCAGATTGTCTGAGTACAACAATCACTTGAATCGAGTGGGAGTTGATCTTCCAGATAAGATAGTGATGTTTCTCCAAAGTCATTGCCACCAAGCTGCTAGAGCTTCGTAATGAACTATAACATATCAGGGATAGATATGATGATCCTTGAAATATTCGCGTTGTTTGACACCGCGAAAGTAGAAATGAAGAAGGAGCATCAATTGTTGATGGTTAGTGAAACCACTAGTTTCAAGAAGGGCAAGGGAAAGAAGGGATACTTTATGAAACGGCAAATGAGCTGCTGCTCTACTGGAGAAACCCAAGGTTGAACCCAAACCCGAGACTGAGTGCTTCTCTAATAAGGGGAACAACCACTGGAGCAGAATTACCCTAGATACTTGGTAGATGAGAAGGTTGTCAATAGAAGTATATTGGATATACATTGTGTGAATGTGTACTTTACTAGTACTCCTAGTAGCATCAGGGTATTAGATGCCGGTTCGGTTGCTAAGTGTTAGTAACTCGAAATAAAAGCTACGGAATAAATGGAGACTAACTAAAGGTGAGCTGACAAGATGTGTTGGAAGTACTTCCAAGGTTGATATGATCAAGCATCGCACGCTCCCTCTACCATCGAGATTGGTGTTAAACCTAAATAATTGTTATTTGGTGTTTGCGTTGAGCATAGACATGATTGGATTATGTCTATCGCAATACGATTATTCATTTAAGGAGAATAACGGTTACTCTATTTATTTGAATAATACCTTCAATGGTCTTGCACCTAAAATGAATGGTTTATTGAATCTCGATCATAGTGATACACATGTTCATGCCAAAAGATATAAGATAGTAATGATAGTACCACCTACTTGTGGCACTGCCATGTAAGTCATATTGGTATAAAACGCATGAAGAAGCTCCATGTTGATGGATCTTTGGACTCACTCATTTTTGAAAAGGATTGAGACATGTGAACCGTGTCTGTTGGTATGTACGCATGAAGAAACTCCATGCAGATGGACCGTTTGGACTCACTTGATTTTGAATCGCTTGAGACATGCAAATCATACCACATGGACAATATGACTGAAAGCTTCGGTTTCAGTAAAATGGAACAAGAAAGCAACTTGTTGGAAGTAACACATTTTGATGTGTGCAGTCCAATGAGTGCTGAGGCGCGTAGTGGATATCGTTATGCTCTTACTTCACAAATGATTTGAGTAGATACTGAGTATATTTACTTGATGAAACACAAGTCTGAATTATTGAATGGTTCAAGTAATTTCAGAATCAAGTTGAAGATCTTCGTGACAAGAGGATAAAATGTCTATGATATGATCATAGAAATGAATATCTGAGTTACGAGTTTGGCACTGTGGAAATTGTTTCACGACTAGTACCGCCTGGAACACCATAGAGTGATGGTGTGTCCGAACATCATAACTATTGGATATGATGACGTCTCTTATCGAATTACCACTATCGTTCATGGGTTAGGCATTGGAGACAACCGCACTCACTTTAAATAGGGCACCACGTAATTCCGATGAGATGACACCGTATGAACTATGGTTCAGAGAAACCTAAGCTGTCATTTCTTAAAAGTTTGGGGCTGCGACGCTTATATGAAAAAGTTTCAGGCTGATAAGCTCGAACCCAAAGCGGATAACTGCATCTTCATAGGACACCCAAAACAGTTGGGTATACCTCCTGTCTCAGATCCGAAAGCAATAGGGATTGTTTCTCAAATCGGGTCCTTTCTCGAGGAAAAGTTTCTCTCGAAAGAATTGAGTGGGAGGATGGTGGAGACTTGATGAGGTTATTGAACCGTCACTTCAACTAGTGTGTAGCAGGGCACAGGAGTTGTTCCTATGGCACCTACACCAATTGAAGTGGAAGCTTATGATAGTGATCATGAGACTTCGAATCAAGTCACTCCCAAACCTCGTAGGATGACAAGGATGCGTACTACTTCAGAGTGGTACGTAATCCTGTCTTGGAAGTCATGTTGCTAGACAACAATGAACCTACGAGCTATGGAGAAGCGATGGTGGGCCCGGATTCCGATGAATGGCTCGAGGCCATAAAATCCGAGAGAGAATCCATATATGAAAACAAAGTGTAGACTTTGGAAGAACTACTTGATGGTCGTGAGGCTGTTGAGTACAGATGGATTTTGAAAGGAAGACGGACAATGATGGTAAATGTCACCATCAAGAAAGCTCGACTTGTCATTAAGATGTTTTCCGACAAGTTCAAGGAGTTGACTGCGATGAGACTTTCTCACTCGTAGCGATGCTAAGAGTCTGTTGGAATTATGTTAGCGATTGCTGCATTATTTATGAAGTCGTGCAGATAGGATGTCAAAACATTGTTTCCTCGACGATTTTCTTGAGGAAAGGTTGTATGTAATACAACCAGAAGTTTTTTGTCAATCCTGAAAGATGCTAACAAGTATGCAAAGCTCCAGCAATCCTTCTAAGGACTGGAGTAAGCATCTTGGAGTTGGAATGTACGCTTTGATGAGATGATCAAAGATTTGGGTTTATACAAAGTTTATGAGAAACTTGTATTTCCAAAGAAGTGAGTGGGAGCACTATAGAATTTCTGATGAGTATATGTTGTTGACATATTGTTTATCGGAAATGATGTAGAATTTCTGGAAGGCATATAGGGTTGTTTGAAAAGTGTTTTTCAATGAAAACCTGGATTAAGCTACTTGAACATTGAGCATCAAGATCTATAAGGATAGATCAAAATCGCTTAATAGTACTTTCAAACAAACACATACCACGACAAGATTTTGAAGGAGTTCAAAATAGATCAGCAAAGAAGGAGTTCTCGGCTGTGTTACAAGGTGTGAGTATTGAGCAAGACTCAAGACATGACCACGGCAGAATAGAGAGAAAGGACGAAGGTCGTCCCCTATGCTTTAGTCATAGGCTCTAAAGTATGCTATGTTGTGTACCGGACCTGAAGTGTGCCAAACCATGAGTCAGTCAAGGGGTACAAGTGTGATCTAGAAATGGATCACAAGACAGCGGTCAAAGTTATCCTTAGTAACTAGTGGACTAAGGAATTTTCTCGATTATGGAGGTGGTAAAAGAGTTCGTCGTAAAGGGTTACGCCGATGCAAACTTTGACACTAATCCAGATTATTCTGAGTAGTAAACTGGATTCGTATAGTAGAACAGTTATTTGGAATAGCTCCAAAGGTAGCGTAGTAGTTGCATCTACAAGATGACTTAGAAATTTGCGAAGTACATACGGATCTGAATGTTTCAGACCCGTTGACTATAACCTCTCTCACAAGCATAACATGATCAAACCCAGAACTCTTGGGTGTTATTCACATAGGGATGTGACTTTGAGTGTTAATCACATATTGATGTGAACTGGATTATTGACTCTAGTGCAAGTGGGAGACTGTTGGAAATATGCCCTAGAGGCAATAATAAATTGATTATTATTATATTTCCTTGTTCATGATAATCGTTTATTATCCATGCTAGAATTGTATTGATAGGAAACTCAGATACATGTGTGGATACATAGACAACACCATGTCCCTAGTAAGCCTCTAGTTGACTAGCTCGTTGATCAATAGATGGTTACAGTTTCCTGACCATGGACATTGGATGTCGTTGATAACGGGATCACATCATTAGGAGAATGATGTGATGGACAAGACCCAATCCTAAGCCTAGCACAAGATCATGTAGTTCGTATGCTAAAGCTTTTCTAATGTCAAGTATCGTTTCCTTAGACCATGAGATTGTGCAACTCTCGGATACCGTAGGAGTGCTTTGGGTGTGCCAAACGTCACAATGTAACTGGGTGGCTATAAAGTACACTACAGGTATCTCCGAAAGTGTCTGTTGGGTTGGCACGAATCGAGACTGGGATTTGTCACTCCGTGTGACGGAGAGGTATCTCTGGGCCCACTCGGTAGGACATCATCATAATGTGCACAATGTGATCAAGGAGTTGATCACGGGATGATGTGTTGCGGAATGAGTAAAAGAGACTTGCTGGTAATAAGATTGAACAAGGTATCGGGATACCGATGATCGAATCTCGGGCAAGTATCGTACCGATAGACAAAGGGAATTGTATACAGGATTGATTAAGTCCTTGACATCGTGGTTCATCCGATGAGATCATCGTCGAACATGTGGGAGCCAACATGGGTATCCAGATCCCGCTGTTGGTTATTGACCGGAGAACGTCTCGGTCATGTCTACATGCTTCCCGAACCCGTAGGGTCTACACACTTAAGGTTCGGTGATGCTAGGGTTATAAAGGAAGTTTGTATGTGGTTACCGAATGTCGTTCGGAGTCTCGGATGAGATCCCGGACGTCACGAGGAGTTCCGGAATGGTCCGGAGGTAAAGATTTATATATGGGAAGTCCTGTTTTGGTCACCGAAAGAGTTTCGGGTTTTATCGATAACGTACCGGGACCACCGGAGGGGTCCAGGGGTCCACCAAGTGGGGCCACCTGCCCCAGAGGGCTACGTGGGCCAAGTGTGGGAGGGGACCAGCCCCAGGTGGGCTGGTGCGCCCCCCACAAGGGCCCAAGGCGCCTAGGGTTTGGGGAGGGGGCGCCCCACCTAGCTTGGGGGGCAAGTTTCCCCTCTCCCCCCCTTTGGCCGCCACACTAGATGGGTTTGGGGAAGCCGCACCCCTTGGGGTGGAAACCCTAAAGGGGGCACACCCCCTCCCTCTCCCCTATATATACTTGAGGGTTTTGGGGGCTGCTAACATAGGAGTTCCGATCTCTCGATGGCGCAGCCCTGCATCTCTCCTTCCTCCTCTCTCGCGGTGCTTGGCGAAGCCCTGCAGGATTGCCACGCTCCTCCACCACCACCACGCCATTGTGCTGCTGCTGGATGGAGTCTTCCTCAACCTCTCCCTCTCTCCTTGCTGGATCAAGGCATGGGAGACGTCACCGGGTTGTACGTGTGTTGAACGCGGAGGTGCCGTCCGTTCGGCACTTGGTCATCGGTGATTTGGATCACGACGAGTACGACTCCATCAACCCCGTTCACTTGAACGCTTCCGCTTAGCGATCTACAAGGTTATGTAGATGCACTCTCTTTCCCCTCGTTGTTGGTTTCTCCATAGATAGATCTTGGTGACACGTAGGAAAATTTTGAATTTCTGCTACGTTCCCCAACAATATGACCCAGGAGACTTGGACCCTATGCCAAGGAAGCTTCGAGGTGGGCACGAGGTAGGGGCGCGCCCTACACCCCCAGGCGTGCCCCCACCCTCGTGGGCCCATCGAGGCTCCACCGATGTACTTCTTCCTCCTATATATATCCACGTACCCCCAAACGATCAGAACAGGAGCCAAAAACCTAATTCCACCGCCGCAACTTTCTGTATCCAGGAGATCCCATCTTGGGGCATGTTCCAGAGCTCCGCCGGAGAGGGCCGTCATCACGGAGGGCTTCTACATCATCATAGCCTCTCCGATGAAGTGTGAGTAGTTTACCTCAGACCTTCGGGTCCATAGTTATTAGCTAGATGGCTTCTTCTCTCTTTTTGGATCTCAATACAAAGTTCTCCCCTCTCTTGTGGAGATCTATTTGATGTAATCTTCTTCTTTTTGCGGTGTGTTTGTTGAGACTGATGAATTGTGGGTTTATGATCAAGTCTATCTATGAACATTATTTGAATCTTCTCTGAATTCTTTTATGTATGATTGGTTATCTTTGCAAGTCTCTTCGAATTATCCGTTTGGTTTGGCCGACTAGATTGGTAGTTCTTGCCATGGGAGAAGTGCTTAGCTTTGGGTTCAATCTTGCAGTGTCCTTTCCCAGTGACAGAAGGGGAAGCAAGGCACATATTGTATCGTTGCCATCGAGGATAACAAGATGGGGTTTATTTCATATTGCATGAATTTATCTCTCTACATCATGTCATCTTGCTTAAAGCGTTACTCTGTTTTTAACTTAATACTCTAGATGCATGCTGGATAGCGGTCGATGAGTGGAGTAATAGTAGTAGATGCAGAATCGTTTCGATCTACTTGTCACGGACGTGATGCCTATATACATGATCATGCCTAGATATTCTCATAACTATGCTCAATTCTGTCATTTGCTCAACAGTAATTTGTTCACCCACCGTAGAAAACTTATGCTCTTGAGAGAAGCCACTAGTGAAACCTATGGCCCCCGGGTCTATTCTCATCATATCAATCTCCATCACTTTAATCTTGTTTTGCTTTTTTACTTTGCCTTTTACTTTTCACTTTGCATCTCTATACCAAAAATACCAAAAATATTATCTCTATCAGATCTCACTCTCGTAAGTGGCCGTGAAGGGATTGACAACCCCTAATCGCGTTGGTTGCGAGTAGCTATTTTTTTGTGCAGGTACGAGGGACTTGAGTGTGGCCTCCTACTGGATTGATACCTTGGTTCTCAAAAACTGAGGGAAATACTTACGCTACTCTGCTGCATCATCCTCTCCTCTTCGGCGAAAACCAACGCAAGCTCAAGAGGTAGCAAGAAGAATTTCTGGCGCCATTGCCGGGGAGTCTACGCAAAAAGTCAACATACCAAGTACCCATCACAATCCCTATCTCTCGCATTACATTAGTTGCCATTTGCCTCTCGTTTTCCTCTCCCCCACTTCACCCTTGCCGTTTTATTCGCCCTCTCTTTCTCCTTCTCCTTCTCCTTCTCTTTTCTGCTTGCTTTCCCGTTCCATGGCCGAATCAAAAAGAATAAAGGGTCCTTTCCAGGGTCTTACCTTGGATGACCCCTCTATCCTCTCTAAGCTAAAAAATAAGGATGCTATTGAAAGACCCACCGGGGTTATCAATGAGAATTTTAATGATCTTGATGAAGATGACTCTGGAATTTTTCGTTATTTAATTGATGAGTCTTTAAAAGATGCTTGGGATAGGTTATTGAGGATTAGGGCTAGCTACATACCACAATATCAAATTGAGGTTTACTTAAAAGGCTTCTATGTTGGATTACCTGCTTCTTTCAAACAAGTTCTAGATTCTATTTTTGAAGAGGGTTTTATTGAAGGGGATGCTATAGATACCTATGAAAGAAAGAAAACTATATATGGGCACCCCATGAATGAGAAAGTTGAATCTACCACCCTCTTATGCTTTTATCAAAACGAAATTATCAAAGAGATGAAATCTAGTATAGATGCAAATTTACGTAATGTGCTTAATATTACTTTATCCATTAATGGCCATGTGCTTTCTCAAAATAGGAGGATAAATGCCATAGAAAGGAAATTTGCTCTTTTCTCTCCTACTGCCAAAGATGGCAATACTTATATCTATCCTCGCTTTTATGCCTAGCTAGGGGCGTTAAACGATAGCGCTTATTGGGAGGCAACCCAATTTTCTTTTTAGTTTTTTGTGTTTTTCTTTTGTTAGGGAATAAATAACCCATCTACCTTCTGTTTGGATGTGGTTTTGTGTTTTAATTAGTGTTTGTGCCAAGCTAGACCTATTGGATCTTCTTGGATGATAGTTATTTGATCTTGCTGTAATTTCCAGAAACTTTGCGTTCAGTGCCCGAATTATTAAAAATCATAAGAACGTGATAAAATACTGATTCAAACTGCTGCTGATCAATAAACAAATTGTCTAGGTCTTCTAATTTTGGTAGATTTTTGGAGTTCCAGAAGTTTGCGTTAGTTACAGATTACTACAGACTGTTCTGTTTTTGACAGATTCTGTTTTTCGTGTGTTGCTTGCTTATTTTGATGAATCTATGGTTAGTAAAATAGTTTATAATCCATAGAGAAGTTGGAATACAGTAGGTTTAGCACCAATATAAATAAAGAATGAGTTCATTACAGTACCTTGAAGTAGTCTTTTGTTTTCTTTCTCTAACGGAGCTCACAGGATTTCTATTGAGTTTTGTGTTGTGAAGTTTTCAAGTTTTGGGTGAATTCTTTTGATGGATTATGGAACAAGGAGTGGCAAGAGCCTAAGCTTGGGGATGCCCATGGCACCCACAAGATAATACAAGGACACCAAAAAGTCAAAGCTTGGGGATGCCCCGGAAGACACCCCCTTTTTCGTCCACTTCCATCGGTAATTTACTTGGAGCTATATTTTTATTCATCAACATGATATGTGTTTTGCTTGGAGCGTCTTGTATTATTTGTGTCTTTGTTTTTTAGTGTGCCACAATCATCCTTGCTGTACACACCTTTTGAGAGAGCCATACATAAATTGGAATTTGATAGAATACTCTATGTGCTTCACTTATATCTTTTGAGCTATGTACTTTTGCTCTATGTGCTTCACTTATATCTTTTGAGCGTTATAATTTTGCTCTATGTGCTTCACTTAGATCTTTTAGAGCACAGTGGTGGATTTGTTTTAAAGAAACTATTGATCTCTCATGCTTCACTTAAATTATTTTGAGAGTCCTAATAGCATGGTAAATTGCTTAATAATAATATGCTTGGTATTCAAGATTTGTGAAACTTTCTTTAAAGTGCGTTGAATACTAAGAGAAGATTGAAGCATGATAATTGATTTGAGATATGGAGGTGATAATATTAGAGTCATGCTAGTTTAGTAGTTGTGAATTTAAATAATACTTGTGTTAATGTTTGTGATTCCCGTAGCATGCGCGTATGGTGAACCGTTATGTGATGAAGTTGGAGCATGATTTATTTATTTATTGTCTTCCTTATGAGTGGCGGTCGGGGAAGAGCGATGGTCTTTTCCTACCAATCTATCCCCCTAGGAGCATGCGCGTAATACTTTGCTTTGATAACTTCTCGATTTTTGCAATAAGTATATGAGTTCTTTATGACTAATGTTGAGTCCATGGATTATACGCACTTTTTCCCTTCCTCCCACCATTGCTAGCCTCTCTAATACCGCGCACCTTTCGCCTGTATCATACACCCACCATATACCTTCCTCAAAACAGCCACCATACCTACCTATCATGGCATTTCCATAGCCATTCCGAGATATATTGCCATGCAACTTTCCATCGTTCCGTTTATCATAACACGCTCCATTATTGTCATATTGCTAGCATGATGGTGTAGTTGACATCGTATGTGTGGCAAAGCCACCATTCATAATTATTTCATACATGTCACTCTTGATTCATTGCATATCCCGGTACACCACCGGAGGCATTCATATAGAGTCATATTTGTTCTAAGTATCGAGTTGTAATTGTTGAGTTGTAAGAAAAATAAAAGTGTGATGATCATCATTTTTTTAGAACATTGTCCCAAGTGAGTAAAGAATGATGGAGACTATGATTCCCCCATAAGTCGGGATGAGACTTCGGACGAAAAAAAAGAGAAAAGAAAAAAAAGAGGCCATAAAAAAGAGAAAAGGCCCAAATAAAAAAATATGAGAGAAAAAGAGAGAAGGGACAATGTTACTATCCTTTTACCACACTTGTGCTTCAAAGTAGCACCATGATCTTCATGATAGAGAGTCTCTCGTTATGTCACTTTCATATACTAGTGGGAATTTTTCATTATAGAACTTGGCTTGTATATTCCAATGATGGGCTTCCTCAAAATCGCCCTAGGTCTTCGTGAGCAAGCAAGTTGGATGCACACCCACTTAGTTTTTTTTGATGAGCTTTCACATACTTATAGCTCTAGTGCATCCGTTGCATGGCAATCCCTACTCACTCACATTGATATCTATTGGTGGGCATCTCCATAGCCCGTTGATACGCCTAGTTGATGTGAGACTATCTTCCCCTCTTTTGTCTTCTCCACAACCACCATTCTATTCCACATATAGTGCTATATCCATGGCTCACGTTCATGTATTGCGTGAAGATTGAAAAAGTTTTGAAAAAGTGAGAGTATGAAACAATTTCTTGGCTTGTCATCGGGGTTGTGCATGATTTAAATACTTTGTGTGCTGAAGATAGAGCATAGCCAGACTATATGATTTTGTAGGGATAACTTTCTTTGGCCATGTTATTTTGAGAAGACATAATTGCTTTATTAGTATGCTTGAAGTATTATTATTCTTTATGTCAATATGAACTCTTGTCTTGAATCTTTCTAATCTGAATATTCATACCACAATTAAGAAATTTTGCATTGAAATTATGCCGAGTAGCACTCCGCATAAAAAATTCTCTTTTTATCATTTACCTACTCGAGGACGAGCAGGAATTAAGCTTGGGGATGCCTGATACGTCTCCAACGTATCTATAATTTTTTATTGCTCCATGCTATATTATCTACTGTTTTGGACTATATTGGGCTTTATTTTCCACTTTTATATTATTTTTGGGACTAACCTATTAACCGGAGGCCCATCCCAGAATTGCTGTTTTTTTGCCTATTTCAGTGTTTCGAAGAAATGGAATATCAAACGGAGTCCAAACAGAATAATCCTATGTAGCTTCTAGGAATGGGTTCAGTTGGCCAAAGCCAGACTATGACGTCCTTCATGGCCAAGCCGAACATCCTATGTAGCTCCGCCCATTGCATCATCTAGTTGTTCAATAGCACTGAACGCTCCAGCGCCAGGAACTGTGACCAGAAGAGCTTCTCCGTTGTGTTCCCCTCCTGGGCCTGGAAGAACTGCACGGCCTCGGCAGCACTCTTCGGGAGTTCCGCAAAGGCGTCTAGAGAACTCCACAGTCGAGTGAGCAAGGCATATCTTTCACCGCCAAATATACTCTGCAAAAGAAAGGGCTTACCAGCCGCTATCTGTTCGGCCTGCCGGATCTCCTCCCGAGCCGCCCGGGACTCAGTCCGCGCCTCCTTGGCCTCTTGGAGGGCCTTGGCGAGATCGACCGCTTGGGTCGCACTCTTCTCCTCTGAGTCCTCGCACTTGCCGATGGCATCCTTCAGCTCTTGCTCCACCTCGGCCATCCTCTCCTCGTGCTGGCAGCGTGCGACCTGTTCAGTCTTTAAATCCGCAGTTGCTTTGTCAGCGGCTGCTTTGCTCGCCTTAGCCTGCTCCTTGGCTTGGGCAAGGGCGCTCTTGAGGGTCTCAACCTCGACCGCGCTACCTGCAGTCATATCCATGGCAGGGTATGAGCTTAACTCTGAATTTGTATATCCCTTCAGACATATAAGAGCTCTTTTAAACATACCTTGCGCATCATCGAACCGCTTGTTAATGCGGACGATCTCCTCATCAGCCAGCGTCAGCTTCCGATTGAGTTCCGAAACTTCAGCTGCCTGGGCGGTTGCCGCCAACAGGGAAGCCTGTTATAAAATAGAAAAGTCCATCACCTGTTCCGAATACTACGTGATCCTCTGTTCAACTTTTTTCAAAGCTGAACACAGTCTCCGGGGCTACTATCTATATATAGGCATACTTCCTTCATATGAAAAGCATCTAAGAGTATTATGTCACATACCTTGAAGCCTGTTAGCAGGCTGGTGAAGGCTTCGTTCAGGCCGCTCTTGGCGGACTTAACCTTCTCAACCACCACACCCATCAGGGTGCGGTGCTCCTCCATGATGGAAGCACGTCATAGTGCCTCCACCAAAGTGTTTGGCACCTCCGGATTAGTGGAGGTCGCCGCTGGAGTCGACGCTCCCCCCTCCTTCGAAGGGGGTTGCTCTCTCGATTCCGGAGCCATATGGGTCTCCGGAATAGTGTTTGGCTGGGGGCCAGACTGGTCAGGGCCCCCGTCGTCAGTCTCCATGGGGGGTTGCACCCCCCATGTTGTCGGCAGCCAAGACATCACCCTCTGGCGCCGTCTTGGCGGCCTCACCCACCCCTACGTGGCCTGGAGAGGTCCTCCGGGACAGCACCTTGATGTCATCTGCTATGATGGGCGGAGAGGCTCGCTGAGGCGTCTCGCTCTCCACCATCTCTGGTGCCAGTGAGCTCCCCTCAGATACACACAACATAATATGTTATATAGAAAACACAAAAGACCGGATATATGTGAAGTATCCTTGGATAATTACGATGCTGCCAGGGACTTCGCCCTGGGGCGCCTCTCGGGGATGGCTTCGGCATCCAAATCCGAACCATCTGAGAGGGTTATCTTCCCCCTCTTGGACACCCCCTCCTCCGTGTCTATGGAGGCTGCCCTTTTCTTCTTCCTCACCTTGAGGGGAGAATCACTTTCCGCCTCCTCCTCCTCTTCGTCTTCATCTCCCTCATGGGAGGAGAGGGCTTCAGTCTCTCCGGACACTGCATCCGAAGTACCATTACGGTGGAGGCCACCCTTAGCCTCCTTGCACTTCTTCTTGGCCTTCTTCTCCGGCGCCTGATACGGCGCTGGGACCAGCATCCTCGTGAGCAAGGGAGTGGTTGGGTCTTCAGGTAGCGGAGCCGGACACTTGATCCGCTCCACCTTTGTTGTCCAACCCTGAAATGAGGTATGGAAAACTCAATGTACCCTATAGTTTATGAACCAAATTTATGTTCACAAACGACACTGTTACCGGTGTGGCCGGATTCTCGCTGTCGAGGCTGATGTCTTCGGTCTTCTTTGGCCACATTTTCTGGGCCTTGAAGAGAAGCTTCCAGATTTCTTCATGCGTTGTGCCAAAGAAGCGCTGCAGGGTCCGCAGGCGTTCTGGATTGAACTCCCACATGTGAAGAGGCCGGAGTTGGCAGGGGAGGATCCGGTAGAAGAGCATCACCTGAATCACCTTAGTGAGACCGGTGTTCTTGCTTATCATGTTTTTGATGCGCTTTTGCAGCGTCATCACTTCTACAGTCGACCCCCAGTCCAAACCCTTGTTGGTCCACGACGTGAGCCGCATAGGGGGCCCGAGTCTGAACTCAGGAGTGGCCGCCCACCTGGCGTTGCGGGGTTCGGTGATGTAGAACCACTCCAGTTGCCACACCTTGACGGTCTCCACAAAGGCCCCTTTAGGCCAAGTGGTGTTGGGGAGTTTGCTCGCCATGGCGCCAACGCAGTTCGCATGCTGCCCATCGACCACCTTCGGCTTCACATTGAAGATTTTTAGCCATATGCCAAAGTGTGGGGGGATGCGGAGTAGCACCTCGCACATGACGATAAACACCAGATGTGGAGGAAAGAATTTGGGGCTAGATCATGGAAATCTAGCCCATGATAGAACATGAGGCCGCGGACAAAGCGGTGAAGGGCAAACCCTAGTCTGCGGAGGAAGTGAGCGATGAACACAACCCTCTCGCTGGGCTCCGGGGTGGGGATGACTTGCTCCTTGGCAGGGATCCTGTGCACAATGTTCGCAGACAGGTACCCCGCCTCCCGGAGATCCTTTACGTCCTTCTCTGTGACAGAGGAGGCCTCCCACTTGCCCTTCGAGCCAGGTCCGGACATGGCTGGAGAGGTTGTCGGCGGTGGGAAGGATCGAAGCTTGGGCACTGGAGCTTGAAGATGGGAAAGTAGGAGAAGGAAGAAGGCGTGGGGAGAAAAGAGGGATCTTTATCCACTTATATAGGCAATGCATATCAAGCGCCCCCCTCAAGCCTTAAAACTCGCCTGTTCCCAAGGGGTCGTGTGAATGACACGATTGGATTACCCAAAACCGTATTGATGAGGATCCCGCAATAAGCGGAAACGATATCTGTTTTGACAAGACGTGTCAATGGAGGTTGCGCCTCGAAACGCGAAGCGGGAGGCGGAAAATGGTTCGAAATGTTAAAGAGGCCAAATGTGGCGTTTCACCAAAAAAGTTGTCAGTTGACAGGCATTATTTTGATTAAACATTTTGCCTGCATGGTTGAGGGTTGTGACTGTCATGCAGAGCCGGATACAGTTCTTTTATTCAGAAGATTACATTGAAGTATTCAGGAGGAGGAACCCGCCTTGCAATGCCAAAGACAATCTGCGTGCCGAACATATCGTCATTGAAGACTGGTTCAGGGGCTACTAAGGGAGTCTTGGATTAGGGGGTCCTCGGGTGTCCGGGCTATGTGATACGGGCCGAACTAATGGGCCGTGAAGATACAAGGTAGAAGACCTTTTCCCGTGTCTAGATAGGACTCTCCTATGCGTGGATGGCAAGATTGGCGTCCGGATATATAATTTCCTTCTTCTGCAAGCCGACTCTGTACAACCCTAGGCCCCTCCGGTGTCTATATAAACCGGAGGTTTTAGTCCGTAGAGGCTATCAGAATTCACATAGGCTAGACTTCTAGGGTTTAGCCATTACGATCTCGAGGTAAATCAACTCTTGTAACCCCTATACTCATCAAAGGAAATCAAGTAGGAAGTAGGGTTTTACCTCCATTAAGAGGGCCCGAACCTAGGTAAACATCATGTTCCCTATGTCCCTTGTTACCTTTGATCCTTAGACGCACAGTTTGGGACCCCGTACCCATGATCGGCCGATTTTGACACTGGCAGCGGCAGCTCCGGCCAAGGAAAGTAAAGGAAAGAAGAGATATTATAGGGACTCCGGCAAAGAGTCCGGAAAGCGTGCCCCCACCAAGTGCATGACACATATTCACAATGTGCCAGAGTGTTCTAACAGCAAGAGATCCAAAGTCACCGCACCCCTAGTGAAGAAGGTCTTGACAGGGCTGGCTGGCGTTGATGGTATTTTCATTATCAGCGCCACCCTCAATGACAAATAGAAAAGCACGCTCGTTGCCTTCCTGCGGGCGAATATCGATGTGTTGGTCTGGCAACCATCTGATATCCCCAGTGTTCCCAGGGAGGTAATCGAGCACCACCTTGCTGTCTGCCCACATGCTCGGCCTGTCAAGCAGAAAGTCCGGAAGCAGGCCTTGGAGAGGCAGCAGTTCATTGCAGAAGACATCAAGAAACTTGAGGCGGCTGGTTTGGTCAGAGGAGTGCTGCATCCCACGTGGTTGGAAAATCCAGTAGTAGTCCAGAAGGCTAACGGGAAGTGGAGGCTTTGTATATATTTCACAGATCTCAATAAGGCTTGCCCGAAAGACCCATTTCCCTTGCCGCGTATCGACCAGAATGTGGATTCCATGCACTTCCGGTTGTGATTTGCTCTCCTTTCCGGACGCATACTCTGGGTATCACCAAATCTTCATGTCCAAGGAAGATGAAGAGAAGACGTCGTTTATCACTCCATGTGGTATGTACTGCTTTGTCCGCATGCCATTCGGATTAAAAAGTGTCGGGTCCACTTTTGCAAGGGCAATCCTGATTGGTTTTGAGCCATAGTTGAACAGAAACATAGAAGCCTATATGGATGATATTGTTGTCAAGACCAAGGATAAGGCCACCCTTATTCAAGATTTGGAGGAGACATTTGCTAATCTGCGCAAGATCAAACTGAAGCTCAACCCAGAGAAGTGTGTATTTGGTGTTCCCTCCGGCAGGTTGCTTGGGTTCTTTGTATCTCATCACGGGATCGAAGCCAACCCCGACAAGATCAAGGCCATCGAGAAAATTCGAGCGCAAAGGATAGTTAAGGATGTGAGGCGTCTGACAAGATGTGTTGCCGGGCTAAGCAGATTCATCTCCAAGTCTGCCGAGCTCGCCCTGCCGTTCTTCAAAATTTTGAAGAAGGTCGGTCCTATGAAGTGGACCCCAGAAGCAGATGCAGCTTTGCAAGAGTTGAAGGCCTACTTGTCCTCTGTGCCTACCTTGGTTGCTCCCAAACCCCAGGAGTCATTGTTGCTATACTTGGCAGCAACCAACCAAGTGGTCAGTGCGGCTGTCGGCGTTCTGGGAACGGGGGTCCCCAGACTTGCCTGCCTGCGGCCTGCGGCGTGGCTCGAATGGAGGCCCAGCATGGCCCATCTGCATCAACACAAGGCTCAAGACCCTCGCGAGGGGCCAAGCCTCGCGAGGCGGACGACACGGCGCTTTCTCAAGCACGGCCTCCTTAGGCTGGCTCGCGAGGAGGCGGAGGGATCAAGGCGGGGTACCTCACGAGGTGCCCATGACGCAAGCCATGACGATCGAGGGTGCCAGGCGGGCGCCAACCCGCGCAGCGTCCCCCTTTCCTCTTTGGTGCAAAGGGGGCAAGCGCAGGCGAGAGGATCAAGCAAAGGCATCCATTTCGGTGCAACGAGACCAAGACCAGTCCAACGGTGGGAAGGAGGTCACCATGGAGCCCAGGACGGCGTCACCACAGGGCCTTTGGCAGGCGAAGACCAGCTTTAGTCAGGATAAGTGTACCAGATGTTCCCCTTCAAATTGGCCAATTGTTGGCGCCCTTCCTGCTCAATATTTGGGAAGAGGCCCAGGGCCTTTGCCTATAAATAGGACTAGCCACCCCCAGAGTAGAGGCAGATTGGAATGAGCTAGGACGGAATCCAGCATCCAGAGAGAGAGAAGGGCGAACTCCCCCTAGCAGTTCATCCCCTAGCCAAGAACAGTCCCTCGCGAGGCTGTTCTTCCTTGTATTGTCCTTCCTCATCAGCCCAAGAGGTAATCCACAGACCACAAACTAGAGTAGGGTATTACACCACAATGGTGGCCCGAACTAGTATAAGCTTTGTGTCTCTTGTGTTGTTCTTGCAGTAGTTAGATCTTTGCGAGACGGAGAGGTAGTGGGCACGATCTCCGCGCGCACCCCAGAGTTCGAACCTTAAGGGTCTGCCGGAACCCGTGATCCGACAGCGGCCTTGGTAGCACAGCGAGAAGTGGATGAGGCAGAAAGAGTGAGAAAAGCCCGGCAGAATCAGAGAGGGATCAGGATAAAAATGAGCACGACAACGAGAGCAACCCCAAGGACGTGGTAAGGAAGAAAGTGGTGCAGCACCCAGTGTACTTCGTCAGCTCCTTGTTACAGGGGGCTAGATCGAGGTACTTTGGCGTGCAAAAGTTGATCTTTGGTCTCATTATGGCCTCAAGGAAACTTCGCCACTACTTCCAAGCCCATGAGATCACGGTTGTTACTCATTTTCCGTTGTAAACGATACTCCGAAATCCTAAGGCTACCGGCAAAATAGTGGAGTGGGCTTTGGAGTTATCTAGCTTTGGTTTGAAGTTTGAGAGCACATCAACTATTCAGAGCAGGGCGTTGGTAGAGTTTATTGCAGAATGGATGCCAACCCTGATGAGGAAGTGACAGAGACAGTTATCCCTGACAAGGAATCGCCCCAAGAATGGATGATGTATTTTGATGGTGCTTTTTCCCTACAATGTGCGGGAGCTAGTGTGCTTCTTGTCGCCTCCTCCGAGGAGCACTTGAAGTACGTCGTCCAAATGCATTTTGCCCGAGAAGAATCCACCAACAATACAGCTGAGTATGAAGGGCTGCTTGTCGGTCTCAGGATTGCTGCTGAATTAGGAATTAACAGCTCGTGGTGAGACAAGTCAACAAGGATTACCAAAGTACATTGATGGAGGCATATGTCGAGGAAGTGAGGAGGTTGGAGGAGCGCTTTGACGGATTGCAAACAGATCACGTTCCCCGTGAGGTAAACAACATAGCTAATCATCTGTC
The DNA here is from genome assembly GCA_032464435.1 of Aegilops umbellulata. Lineage (NCBI taxonomy): Eukaryota > Viridiplantae > Streptophyta > Magnoliopsida > Poales > Poaceae > Aegilops > Aegilops umbellulata. The sequence continues at coordinate 91,484,322 of CP136055.1, forward strand.
AAACTGTGCTGCGCATAAGCTTCTTATGGAACCAGGGACTTTTGTTCTCCATCTCACTCAGCCCTCCGTATCCCCAACGACAATGGCCCGGAAAAGGAGAAAGTTGGACTACGATAAGCCTCTCCCGGTAGAGCCGTCCGCTCCTGGCAGAGACCCTGCCGGAAACAACTCCTCACAGCCTGCCGGACCACCCCCTCCAGCCGGGCCCATGGACCCCGTGAACGAGGTACGTGCACCCGCAACAGAGGAGCTACCGCTAGTCCTCGTTGCCGAGCCTGAAGCTCCAACTTGGGTAAGGCACATTGTCCACTTCCTCCAAACGGGAGAGCTTCCCGGTGACCAAGACAAAGCTGAAAAAGCAGCCTCGAGGGCTAGTATGTACTAGTTTGTCAATGACACTCTGTACAAAAGGAGGCCCAATGGTGTGAAATTGAAGTGTGTCTGTCAGGAAGAAGGAAAGGAACTCCTGGCTGAGATGCACAAAGGCATGTGTGGCTCCCACATTGGATCAAGGGCATTAGTTGGGAAAGCATTCCGGCAAGGATTCTCTTGGCCGACAGCCCTCCAAGATGCGGTCGAGCTAGTCACCAAATGTGAAGCCTGCCAGTTCCATTCCAAGAAAACCCACCTGCCTGCCCAAGCTCTTCAAACAATCCCTCTATCATGGCCATTTTTGGTCTGGGGGCTCGATATCCTCGGCCCCTTCCCCTGAGCAATCGGGGGCTTTGATTTTTTGTTCGTTGCCATCAACAAGTTTACAAAGTGGCCGGAAGTGACTGCCATGAGAAAGGTGACTGCTCAGGCAGCTATCAAGTTCTTGAAAGAATTGGTGTGTCGTTTTGGAGTTCCGGCAAGGATCATCACCGACAACGGCACCCAGTTCACGAGCCGCGCCTTCATGCAATATGTTCATGCCCTCGGATGCAAGATCTCATTCACCTGTGTGGCACCCCCCTGGAGCAATGGACAAGCTGAGAGGGCGAACACTGAAGTGTTGTGCGGACTCAAGAAAAGAACTTTTGATACGTTGAAGAAGCACGACAGGCGGTGGATCGAGGAGCTACCCGTAGTTCTCTAGTCCCTCAGAACGACACCAAACCGAGCTACCGGGAAGACTCCCTTCTCCCTGGTCTACGGGGCAGAAGCAGTTATCCCCACGGAGCTCATCTATGGGTCGCCTCGAGTGCTTGCCTACGATGAAGTAGCGCAAGATCAGCACCGGCGTGACGATGCTGTGCTACTTGAGGAGAACCGTCTCTGGGCTGCTACGTGTGTTGCACGCTACCAGCAAGCCCTGCATCGCTATCATAGCCGCAGGGTTCACACCTTGTACTTAGGCGCGTTCAGTCCGCCAAGGGTACAAACAAGTTGTCACCGAAGTGGGAAGGCTCTTACCGGGTAGTACGAGTCACCAGACCTAGCGCAGTTCGTCTGGAGACCAGAGATGGCACTCAGTTGCAAAACTCATGGAATATTAAGCATCTCCGCAAGTTCTACCCGTAAGGCGCGGCTGTCGGGCCCTGCCCGACAGCCACCCTTTTGTACAGGCCTTGCCTCAGTTGCATGTAACCCCTTGTACAAAGCCAGGGAGATGACCCTATGCAAGAGAAAATAAAGAAGCACTGTGGGGTGGCCCCGACCAAGATTGCATGCATGCATGAGCATTCCAAGATCACTACATAAGCATTTCATGAGCATTTGCACATGCATATAGATAGGATCACATCCCGCATTCATTCTCATTTGCATGAAGCTGTAGGTTCCTGCCGTGAACTTGGCTTCGACAAGAAGTTGAGGAGATTGCCCGACACAGCGATCCCCGGCAAGCCAAGCAGATAAGTTCTACCTCTTGTCCGTTAGTGTTCTGTAAGCTATAACTTGTGCATAAGAAAGCCTCGCCACTCTTTTGAGACTTAGGTGCTCTCATCCATGAATCGAACGTTGCTTCGGTCAGGATGGTCGCAGTGGCCTTTGGTAAAAATAAGTTGGCGGGGGGGCTGGTCCCTTCGTCTGTAACCCGGTAGACGCAGCTCTCCGGCACACAAAAAGGGTGCCGGCAGGATAGCCTGCCGGGGAAAAACTCGTTTGTTTATATTAAAGAGGCATCTCACCTTTGCATGGACATACACATGCACGAGTTCCCGGCAAGGTTCATCTTTTTCATTAATATGCTAATACAAGTACAAGCATTACATAACACAAACATGGACTCGAGAGGTTACATTATTTGAATTAAAATTTTGCATACGCCTATAAATTTATACGCCTCGCGGCGGCCCGAACCTAGATAAAGTTGCATGTGTGATCTCTGTCGTGCTGCCCCACACTCATCTGCTCTTTGTGCAACGCATCGCCCCCTGCCAAACCAGCAAGGGGCCTCCTGGTCCCATAGGTGGCCGTGGTTTCCCGCGACACCAAGTTAGGAGGGCGACTGGATAGATCGCATCATCCTCATGTAAAACCTAGTTCCCACCATGTATATAAGGGAGAGCTAGGGGGCCCTTGGACGCATCTACTCTCCCATAGAACAACTCTCAGTATAATTATAAATCTTCACCTACACCATTGTACTCCTTCACATGAGGTATCCCATCTCCATGAATAACAAGAACCAGCTGAACGTACGGAATTACTCTTCGGAGGCTCGAACCTGTGTAACTTGTGCATGCGGGCTTTTTCCTGATACATCGACCATGCTAGGCACCGTACCAAGGGTACTGACAACTTTCTGCTCCATTATAGGTGTAAGAGGACTGGTGTATATGTTTTTGAAGTGCTCCGACATGGCTTTTGGCCATGATAACCTTTTTAATAGTGTGGTTCTTCTTACAACTCAAATCGAACTAAAACAAAAACCTTTGAGACGCCTTTGATCTTTTTGAAAGGGGGGGGGTCAATCATCTCATGTTCTTCACGGAACCAGTATCCTAAGATAATCTTTAGCAATCAATATTAATGACACCAATATATAATTAAGTTCGACATGCACTTTCAGCGTCGATTTAGTCGGCTCGTGGAACTCTGGCTCATCTGCTTCGGTGGAGATGGATTGAGCCTTAGATCGGGTCTCAAGGCCGACCTTAGGGACACGATGACATGGTGGCTCGACATTTTTAGCCACACTGGCGAGGATTGGCAGCGAGCTATGGCTCTCGAGTGATTGTGGGAGAGAGCTAGAGGAGGGAAGAGAGAGTTGCGGAAGGGGGAAATGGTCCAGGGGTTCTTTTGGGGTCTCACTGTTGTAGCTAGAAGAGACAAACTGTCACGGTGGAGGCATGAGGTGGTGAGGGGCTTGGGCGCACTCGTCGCGCACCTGCCTCGCCTTCTTGCAGGAGGAAGAAGATGACTCCGCCCCTGGTGGACCGGGTTCCCTCTTGCCTGGTAAGGCCGAGATAAGCTTCTGTTTTTAATTGGTTTTTCTTTTTTAGTTTTCATTTAGTCATTGATTTAAATTCGAAAGGACTTCAAAACAGTGCCAAACTTTGTTGTAGTTTTTTTTGCTCCTCTCGACCTTGCCAAGTGCACATAAAATATTTCAGAAGGTTTGAGCTTATATTCTACTCCATTCGTCCGATAATATAAGAGCGTTTTTGACACTACACTAGTGTCAAAAACGTTCTTATATTATGGGACGGAGGGAGTATTTTTTAGGAATATAAACCCAACTCCGATACCATACTGATTTACTTCAAAGCCAAAAATAATTCCTTTTAAACCTAGAAAATCTTGTCTTAAGTTCAACTATTTTTTATTAACTGTTAACAAATTTTCCAGGGTTTAGAAGGGCATTCTAGGTTCATTGAGAAATTTAGGGTTTTAGCCCTTGATACCTTCTTCTATTGATCCGGTAATGGAACAAGAAAGTGTATCCCGCAGCAATTTCCCTAGAGGTGGCCCTGGGTTGTCGAACCAACGAGAGGAAGATTCCCTTCAAGCGATGGTCTCTACAAGCTTTTGTTAAAGTGTAAAATTCAGCTTTTGACCGGATCAAGCAAGCAAATAGTGATTCAAATAGTTGTAATAAAAAGAGGTACGGGTATGAGATCTTAAATCTTACAACCACGTATTTGTGTTGGGATCAAATATGATTTAAATTTGTGCGTTGGATGTCACCCATCAAGATGTGCTTGTTACAGATCAAAGTGAGGGATGTGTCCAAATAACATCTTGATCGACACGAGTCATGCATTAAGAATCAGTTGTCCTGCTATAGGCCCTATCCGTCTCGCGGGGTTGCTTCGATAATTAAGATAATGAAACCAGACTACAAGGATTCCGATCTATTGCAACAAAATTTATTGCTACAACTACGTTTTGTTGCAATAAAACACAATATTACCACAAATTCTCCGGTTGTGGTAATAGGCCGCACATATTGCCATAACTTAGTTTGGTCACCATAAATACTAACTTTGTTGCAATAAAGGCATCATATTGCAACAAACTACATCGGCGTTGCAATATGGTAGTGGTATTGCGACAAACAAATTCCGTTACGCGAGGGCAGTCATTTTGTTGTAATAGAGACTAGGTGTTTCAACAGAATAACTATTCGTGGCAATATTCGGAAAGATATTGCAACACCGGCATGGCATTGCATTAGTTACAAATATTGTTGCAAAAAAGTGGCTAACTATTGCAACAAACTGCATTGACGTTGCAATATGGTAGCGATATTGCAACAAACAAATTCCGTTGCGCAAGGCAGCCATTTTGTTGTAATAGAGACTAGGTATTTCAACAGAATAACTATTTGCGGTAATATTCGAAAAAATATTGCAACATCGGTGTGACATTGCATTAGTTACAAGTAAAACAGTGGAAAAAATTATTATTTGAATTTTAGATATTAAGTTATGATTTTTGCAACCTTTAAGGAGCAATTAAAATATATTTTTAATTGCACCAATTTTAATTAACCAAAATAGTAGAAAAAGTTTATAAATGGGTAGAACACACTTTCTTGATAGGAATACATATTTAGTTTGTTAAATTTGGATTTGAAATCACTACAAGGATACCTCCTATAAAGCAACACAAAATTCACAACGTTTTGACTATATATTACAAAATTCAGTGTAAATACACATATAAGCGTTGCAGCTCATGTGCTGCAGAGTTGCAGCTCATGACCATACTGTAGTACATAAGTTGCAACAGAACATGTACATTGCCTGGTATATGTTGCAAATTATATTTGTTATAAGACTGTAAATATACATCATAAAAAGCAAAAAGTAATTATACATGCATGTACACATAAGGAATTTGGTGCGGAAATATTTGCTATCCGTTCGGGCAAAACCAAATCGTGTGAAGCCCCTCTCTTTTATTCTTGAATACATATTTATATCAGATCGATCTAGGTTTCTTTCTTTAGGGCTAGATTTTTTTAGGTGATCCTTAGGGTAGATCGATCTAGGTCTCTTCCTCCAACTACGACACAAATCAATAATCTCCTGTTGTTGTTTTTTCTTTTTTGAGAGAGAAATGGAATTTCTTCTTGTTGAGCGATGGCGGAGATGGGCCACAAGCAGCCGAGACCATTGACTGGGCGTAGAAAAAGTCCCAGCCGGTTGTAAAAATAAATATCTTTCGACCTAGCGCACAGCACACGCTCCTAACCTCTAGCTGGGCATCACATCTTAGCCCAATACTTCACTACCGATCGAGAAAAGAACGCACCGTAGTGAGAGCTATTTGAATGGGCCGGCCCATTCGGGGCGTCACAACAAGCCGCCGTTAAAATAGCAAAGTTTAACGTTTGATCGATGAATCGAACTCGGGAAGACACGACCGAGAGTTAAAGTCCTCTACCGTACGAATATTTAAGAACTAAACGCAGCGACAAATCAATTCTTTTTTGAAAAAAGAATCTTCCATTGTGGCAGCAGGCAATCCTCCCCTTCCATCTCCTTTTCCGTGCTTCCCTTGCAACCCTGGCGAACCGTGTTCAGGTCTTGAGGGGGAGCAACCCCGGCGATCGGCGCCCTTTGGAATTTCTCATCAGCAATAACGGGAAGGGGTACGGGCAATGGAGCAGCGGGAAGGTGGCGACGGATCAATGGAGCAGCGGGAAGGCGGCGATGGATCAATGGAGCAGCGGGAAGGCGGCGACGAATCAATGGAGCAAGGGGTAGGCGACGACGAGGAGGAGTAGGAGCCGAAATCCAGTGAAAAACACGCCTGCCTGCCTATGGAAGGCTTTCTGTGTTTAGTCAATCTACTCAGAATTAATCAATGCCTAAGAAGCCGCCAAAAGGGTTGTCGTCCGATGGCTACATGAATGTGACAAAGTTGGTTTGACAGTAGCCGCCGCAGCCGCGCCTCCTCGCGGAGGAGGCGACGACAGACGAGGAGTATTAGCGAGACATGGTGATCCTCCTCGAGCGGTCGATCATGGACCGTCGTCCAACACCTCATTCACCGCCACATAGCGAAGTCAACGTGGAACCGACATCACGCCTTGCCACCGCGCCAAGATAAAGCCGGCTTCGCCACCTCTGCGGCGCAATCACGGATTCCAAATGTGACGCCTCAGGAAGGAGGGGCCAACATCTCCGTCGCTCAACTGGTACACTCGCATCGCCTGGTTGGCACCATCGCCGTGCATCATCTGAAGCGATAAGATCGTGAAGGAGGAGGTACCCTAGCAACTGCGAAGGTGCGTGGGTGCCTCCTCCAATGCTTCGATGCCGGCGTCGGATCCTAGTAATCGCGGAGCAGCATCATGGCTAAGGAGACGGTGGCCAGACAAGCGGCCCGGTGGGAGCGGGGCAATGCGGCATGCCACTTGGCATTTGCGAAGTTCGACGCGACGCCGGCCTGGGTCCTGGCAGACCCTAACCTCACTTAGGCCTGCGCTCGTGACCTATCGTTGGCTAGAGGGAATTGCGATGTATCGCCATTAACGGCACACACAGTGCATGCAATGTGTTCGATGAAATGGCTCAATAAGTCAATGTGAGTAGGAAGAAGGTAGGAGAGAGAAATAATGCCACCTGGACAAAGACCGGTCAAAACCAAGCCAAGTCGGCAGTGATACTGGGTCTGCCTAGACAAGGGATAGAACTTGTCCGGTTTCAAGAGTTGAGGGTGTAAGTTGTCTGATTTTGAAGTTGAGGGGTTAAATCTAGACTTCACTAAGAGTTGAGAGACGAAAATTATACTTTACTCTAATTTATATATATTGAACGTACATCTGTTTGAATGAGTTCATCAAGTTTTCATGAATTGTGTCTAAATTTGTTTATATTGCGTGCAGATGTTTGGGGGAAGCTCGTATCATTGTGTACCCAAACAAATATTGTGTCCGTTTTGACGGCGTGCGTTTGCGATGACCTTAAACCTCATATGAGTGCAAACGTTGGAAAATGTTGCTTCAGCCTTCATGTCAACGAGAACTAGCTAGTGATCTGGACAACTAGTGATCTTAATTTGTACAAACCTAGAAGAAGCACGTTCTGTCCGACACAAAAAATATATGTAAAGTGCCTGTCACGGGCAAGATGATATATAATAACAAAACTTATAATTTGTTTCGCTCCAAATTTTTGGACTCCCTCATATTTCTATTTTGGTTTCGCTCCAACTTTCAGTTTCCCTCGCCTTTCTCTTCCTCCCATAGCGACTAATCTGGTCAAAAAATATTTAAATACGCGCGCTACATTACCCTGGCCCCACTTGTCATACGGAGCCCGGATGAAGACTAATATCAAACAGATCACGATGAGGTAACTGCGCCAACAATATCGGCAACTTTTCCCCGTTATCAACACGGTTCCCTTCATCTCATCTCCAATCTCCACCAAATCCACTCGCTATCGCCACCGCGCAGCTCCTCGCCCGCCGCCGCCTATCTCCCATATGAGGAAAATAGCTGGTGCCGCCATGGTCCCGTGCCCGCAGACCTCTTTCACTGCCTAGGTCGAGGGCACACCCCGTTCTCTGCCTCTACAAAGCGAACCACACCGGAGTCAACTGCGCGGAGAATGATTCAGGTTGTTCTTTCTCCCGATCTCTTCCCATCGTAGAACATCCAGAAATCCTAGCGTCGTCCATCGGGTGCGGCGGTTGCCCAGCGCGCCGCGCGGTGCCGCCGACGAGGAGTCGTAGTCCTCGATCTCGCCCTCCCCCTCTCCTCCGCGCCCGCCGACGCGGGCCGCGTTTCCGCGTCCTCGACCAGGCTGCCGGCGGCAGCGATGCGGTCGGCCGTCGGCGCCGAAGGAGTTCCCGTCTTCTCCCCTACATCGCAAGCGCAGTGCCGGCCTGCCTACGTCGGGGTTGCTCGCCACATGGCCGACCCGGAGGTGGAGCGCTGCGACCAGGTTCATCACCAAGCCGCATCCCTGATCCTCCATAGCAAGCGTTGTAGATCAGTCGTTTTTTTGTATTCCCTACTCCTGCTTCAATTAGTACCCAATTAGGCTGCAACTTGTATTAACCTCCAAGTTCCTGGAACCTGGACCGGCATCTCTCTGTAGTTTTCGTTAGATTGCCTAGGTTGAATTGAAGTCCGTGTCGTGAGGATTCAGATAAAGTTTCATCTAGATGTATTTTTTGTTAATATGTGCATGTATGATTCTGTTCTGCATATTCGTCTTAATAGATAATTTTAAATCAAAACAAAAGGTATTAATTATTGGGCCGGCGTTCATAGAAACAACTTGTGTACTGTGGAGGTTAACTGAAGAATTGTTCACCCAAAACAATTGGACTCAAAGAAGCAGAGGAGAGAGGTGAGAAACTTGAGAGAAAAGTGAGAAGGAATTGACCCAGTGTGGTACAATCAGGACCTTTGGTAGTGTGATCGGATCATAGGGAGATAAATAGATCTGCTCGAGAAGAGAAATAAAATAGAGAGAAGGGAGGAGGAGACGTGTGTGAGATGGGGCCTTGTAGTTATTTCGTTCCACACTCCCAACGTAGTTTATCATTTTTTATTAAACTGATTTGATTTTATGCCTGCTTTATGTATTGCGTTTCTTCTTAAATTGACTCAAATTCTGATATTATCTACACAAGGGCCACATGATGAATTCTACGGAGGATGCTCCTAGTACACAACATCCTTACTTCATAATCACCTATCTGAATGGTGCACAACATCAATGCTTTGTTAATGCTAAGTTCCTTGATTGATTTTGTGTGCAGGAAGGAAAGGCTCTGTTGTGTTAACAAGGATGAAAAGTATAACAGCATACACAAACCAACATGGATAACCCATATCTGGTAAATTGTTTATGTCACTTAAGCTATCTCTAGCATTTGCTATAATGCATAAAGTCCTGGTATGGGTTAAATTGCTAAACCTTCAACACTGCTCATTGAAGTGAGGACGTGGTCGGACATTGACCCTACCATCCATCGACTCGTTGTTGCTGCTATCATAGTGCGTACAACCTTTTTCACATGTGTTATCTTATTTTACCATCGATAATACATTGCTTATGTATATTCAGATGGGACCTGGAAGATACACCAGAAACAGAAGCAACCGTTCTCAAAATTGCGAAAGAGCGATATAGAGGCTGGCGATCAACTCTAAGATTTATGTTGCTTACTTACATTGCTAAATGTGAAATTCTATTTGCAGGTGCCTATGAAGAGGATTGGCAAAGAAAATAGTAGTCCAAACTTGCAAAATACTCTTCTACAGAGATCTTGTCCTATTAAGACTGCAGGTGCTAGCCTAACTGTTATTTCTTCAAATGCGCTCATACAAGCTGCAACAAGGAATTCTTGAATGTTTAAAGCAATGGTAAGTCACAACCTTGCTTTCTCTTTATGTTCACCTGCATTTTATATGCCATTGGCCTTCATAATTAGCTAGCTGCTTCTTCTCTTTCACCATGTGTTGTTGCTGCATTGAGTCACAGCTTAAAAAATGAATATGTGCTAGCTAGGGATGAACTTAACTGAAACTATAGATCGTGTCACAACTTAAATCAATAGCGGAAGCTTTTAGTACATCTACTTGTGCTTATACTTTTGACATTTACACTTATAAAATTGTTCTGATCCCTCTTACATGCTTGCCGACACAATATTACTCCATTTTGTTTGGCGACAATTCTTTTCAACAATGGGGCTAGAATAATTGTATGTCGTATGTTATGTTGAACTCATTAACTAGAACTTTTTTTTTTGATTTTTTGATTGCAGGATCCAAAGAACTAGCTTGACTGGACTCTAGATCACGGACAATTTAGTCTTGGCACTTAATTAGAATGGCTAAATTACATTTGAGTTTCATTTAATGGATATTTGCTATGAGAATTATGAATTTTATGAATCTACAGATTATAAGTATGGGTTTGACTATTGTAATTTAATGCCTGTAATTTTTTTATGGTTGCAATAGGCTATTACCACAACCCACTTTCCGTTGCCACATGTTAGCACCACAAAAAGTTTAAATTTTCGCAATAGTTTCTTGCTACAAACATTTCACCCGTTGTGATACCTATTTATCACCACAAAAACTAATATGTTGCAATTTCCTGTTACAATGACTAGAATATTTGTTGTCATAAGTTAATTCCACAAGTGTAGCAGTTCGTGGCAAAATGCCTAATGCCACGTAAACAAGGATTGTTGCCATAGTTTATTGCCACGGAAGAGTATGTGCCACGAAGCGAGCATCGTTGCCATAGGTTGTTGCCACAAATGTTTATCGCCACGAGCTATCAGTCGCCATGATTCGTCACATGTTGCATTAAAGCTATCTCCACAAAGAAAATTGTGGCATCAGGTGAGTGTTGCCACGGGAAAACATGTGGCAACTTCCCACGTGGCTGTTGCAATAGCACACTTTATTGCAACAGTTATTTTTTGTGTGGCAATAACCTATTACCATGTGTCCAGTCGCAACGGCTGCCAACGAATGTTGTTTCGTGGCAATAGGTACGTATCGCCACAAATCGGCATGTATTGCGACGAACGAACTTGTTGCAATAGACCCGGATCCTTGTACCGCTAGTCCTCGTTGCCGAGCCTCAAGCTCCAACTTGGGCAAGGCACATTGTCCACTTTCTCCAAACCGGAGAGCTTCCCGGTGACCTAAGACAAAGCTGAAAAAGCAGCCTGGAGGGCTAGTATGTACTAGTTTGTCGATGACACTCTGTACAGAAGGAGGCCCAATGGTGTGAAATTGAAGTGTGTCTGTCAGGAAGAAGGAAAGGAACTCCTGGCTGAGATACACAAAGGCATGTGTGGCTTCCACATTGGATTAAGGGCATTAGTTGGGAAAAACTTCCGGCAAGTATTCTCTTGGCCCACAGCCCTCCAAGATGCGGTCGAGCTAGTCACCAAATGTGAAGCCTGCCAGTTCCATTTCAAGAAAACCCACCTGCCTACCCAAGCTCTTCAAACAATCCCTCTATCATGGCCATTTTTGGTCTGGGGGCTCGATATCCTCGGCCCCTTCCCCCGAGCAATCGGGGGCTTTGAATTTTTGTTCGTTGCCATCAACAAGTTTACAAAGTGGCCGGAAGTGACTGCCATGAGAAAGGTGACTGCTCAGGCAGCTATCAAGTTCTTGAAAGAATTGGTGTGTCGTTTTGGAGTTCCGGCAAGGATCATCACCGACAACGGCACCCAGTTCACGAGCCGCGCCTTCATGCAATATGTTCATGCCCTCGGATGCAAGATCTCATTCACCTGTGTGGCACCCCCCTGAAGCAATGGACAAGCTGAGAGGGCGAACACTGAAGTGTTGTGCGGACTCAAGAAAAGAACTTTTGATACGTTGAAGAAGCACGACATGCGGTGGATCGAGGAGCTACCCGTAGTTCTCTAGTCCCTCAGAACGACACCAAACCGAGCTACCGGGCAGACTCCCTTCTCCCTGGTCTACGGGGCAGAAGCAGTTATCCCCACGGAGCTCATCTACGGGTCTCCTCGAGTGCTTGCCTACGATGAAGTAGCGCAAGATCAGCACCGGCGTGACGATGCTGTGCTACTTGAGGAGAACCATCTCTGGGCTGCTACGTGTGTTGCACGCTACCAACAAGCCCTGCATCGCTATCATAGCCGCAGGGTTCACACCCGGTGTTTTGAGGAAGGTGACCTTGTCCTTAGGCGCGTTCAGTCCGCCAAGGGTACAAACAAGTTGTCACCGAAGTGGGAAGGCTCTTACCGGGTAGTACGAGTCACCAGACCTAGCACAGTTCGTCTGGAGACCGGAGATGGCACTCAGTTGCAAAACTCATGTAATATTAAGCATCTCCGCAAGTTCTACCCGTAAGGCGCGGCTGTCGGGCCCTACCCGACAGCCACCCTTTTGTACAGGCCTTGCCTCGGCTGCATGTAACCCCTTGTACAAAGCCAGGGCGATGACCCTATGCAAGAGAAAATAAAGAAGCGCTGTGGGGAGGCCCCGACCAAGATTGCATGCATGCATGAGCATTCCAAGATCACTACATAAGCATTTCATGAGCATTTGCACATGCATATAGATAGGATCACATCCCGCATTCATTCTCATTTGCATGAAGCTGTAGGTTCCTGCCGTGAACTTGGCTTCGACAAGAAGTTGAGGAGATTGCCCGACACAGCGATCCCCGGCAAGCCAAGCAGATAAGTTCTACCTCCTGTCCGTTAGTGTTCTGTAAGCTATAACTTGTGCATAAGAAAGCCTCGCCACTCTTTTAAGACTTAGGTGCTCTCATCCATGACTCGAACGTTGCTTCGGTCAGGATGGTCGCAGTGGCCTTTGGTAAAAAGAAGTTGGCGGGGGGCTGGTCCCTTCGTTTGTAACCCGGTAGACGCAGCTCTCCGGCACACAAAAAGGGTGCCGACAGGATAGCCTACCGGGGAAAAACTCGTTTGTTTATATTAAAGAGGCATCTCACCTTTGCATGGACATACACATGCACGAGTTCTCGGCAAGGTTCATCTTTTTCATTAATATGCTAATACAAGTACAAGCATTACAGAACACAAACATGGACTCGAGAGGTTACATTATTTGAATTAAAATTTTGCATACGCCTATAAATTTATACGCCTCGCGACGGCCCGAACCTGGATAAAGTTGCATGTGTGATCTCTGTCGTGCTGCCCCACACTCGTTTGCTCTTTGTGCAACGCGTCGCCCCCTGCCCAACCAGCAAGGGGCCTCCTGGTCCCATAGGTGGTCGTGGTTTCCCGCGACACCAAGTTAGAAGGGCGACTGGATAGATCGCATCATCCTCATGTAAAACCTAGTTCCCACCATGTATATAAGGGAGAGCTAGGGGGCCCTTGGACGCATCTACTCTCCCATAGAACAACTCTCAGTATAATTATAAATCTTCACCTACACCATTGTACTCCTTCACATGAGGTATCCCATCTCCATGAATAACAAGAACCAGCTGAACGTACGGAATTACTCTTCGGAGGCTCGAACCTGTGTAACTTGTGCATGCGGGCTTTGTCCTGATACATCGACCATGCTAGGCACCGTACCAAGGGTACTGACAACTTTCTGCTCCATTATAGGTGTAAGAGGGCTGGTGTATATGTTTTTGAAGTGCTCCGACATGGCTTTTGGCCACGATAACCTTTTTAATAGTGTGGTTCTTCTTACAACTCAAATCGAACTAAAACAAAAACCTTTGAGACGCCTTTGATCTTTTTGAAAGAGGGGGGGGGGTCAATCATCTCATGTTCTTCACGGAACCAGTATCCTAAGATAAACTTTAGCAATCAATATTAATGACACCAATATATAATTAAGTTCCACATGCACTTTCAGCGTCGATTTAGTCGGCTCGTGGAACTCTGGCTCATCTGCTTCGGTGGAGATGGATTGGGCCTTAGATCGGGTCTCAAGGCCGACCTTAGGGACACGATGACATGGTGGCTCGACATTTTTAGCCACACTGGCGAGGATTGGCAGCGAGCTATGGCTATCGAGTGACTGTGGGAGAGAGCTAGAGGGGGGAAGAGAGAGTTGCGGAAGGGGGAAATGGCCAGGGGTTCTTTTGGGGTCTCACTATTGTAGCTAGAAGAGACAAACTGTCGCGGTGGAGGCATGAGGTGGTCAGGGGCTTGGGCACACTCGTCGCGCACCTGCCTCGCCTTCTTGCAGGAGGAAAAAGATGACTCCGCCCCTGGTGGACCGGGTTCCCTCTTGCCAGGTAAGGCCGAGATAAGCTTCTGTTTTTAATTGGGTTTTCTTTTTTAGTTTTCATTTAGTCATTGATTTATATTCAAAAGGACTTCAAAACACTGCCAAACTTTGTTGTAGATTTTTTTTTGCTCCTCTCGACCTTGCCAAGTGCACATAAAATATTTCAGAAGGTTTGAGCTTATATTCTACTCCATCCGTCCCATAATATAAGAGCGTTTTTGACACTACACTAGTGTAAAAAACGTTCTTATATTATGGGACGGAGGGAGTATTTTTTAGGAATATAAACCCAACTCCGATACCATACTAATTTAATTCAAAGCCAACAATAATTCCTTTTAAACCTAGAAAATGTTGTCCTAAGTTCAACTATTTTTTATTAACTCTTAACAAATTTTCCAGGGTTTAGAAGGGCATTCTAGGTTCATTGAGAAATTTAGGGTTTTAGCCCTTGATACCTTCTTTTATTGATCCGGTAATGGAACAAGAAAGTGTATCCCGCACCAATTTCCCTAGAGGTGGCCCTGGGTTGTCAAACCAACGAGAGGAAGATTCCCTTCAAGCGATGGTCTCTACAAGCTTTTGTTAAAGTGTAAAATTCAGCTTTTGACCGGATCAAGCAAGCAAATAGTGATTCAAATAGTTGTAATAAAAAGAGGTACGGGTATGAGATCTTAATTCTTACAACCATGTATTTGTGTTGGGATCAAATATGATTTAAATTTGTGCGTTGGATGTCACCCATCAAGATGTGCTTATTACAGATCAAAGTGGGGGATGTGTCCAAATAACATCTTGATGACACGAGTCATACATTAAGAATCAGTTGTCCTGCTATAGGCCCTATCCGTCTCGCGGGGTTGCCTCGATAATTAAGATAATGAAACCAGACAAGAGCTTTGGGCGTCCAATGATTGCACTTAATGTATCCTCAAGGATGTGATCCATGTTACCCTAATGAGCCTTACTATCACCGGTGTTCAGTATAACACTTCATGGTCTCCTTGCTCCTAGCCTCACCGGTGCTCGATCTCCATGATCTTGTGTACTTGTAGGGATGAAGATTACTGACAAGACAAGAGACATCTACAGAACAATTTTATTTCACACATACCAGACGTTAATTCAAAGCCCTTCCATTGACCTGCACAAAAGATACAGAGGGTTACAAGGCTCATGCCTCAACCCATACCTTACCAAACTACTCACACATGGAGATCAGACCGCGAGAAGAAAACATTGAAGAACACATCTTGAAGATTGATTTATTGCAAATATGTCTTACAATGAATGCCTTATGCGATGCACGATTACAAGTATGAACTAGATGAAGAAGCATTGTGGTGGTGATGGTGGCTATGGAGATGGCGATGGCTAGGGTTTGTGGATGAAGAAGATGATGAAGTGGTTGTTGTCGACGCTCTGTTTTGGCCTCCCCTGTTGACATTTCGAGGGGTCCCTTTTATAAAAGTTGTCAGCTGGACGATCTACCTCGATTTCCATGTCATACGGGCGCATCAGTATGGAACGCCGTCTTTTGCTATGCTTCCGCAGAAATGCCTCATATTGATTCCTTCTTCCTCCATTCTCCTTCATTTCCATATCCACACGTGACTTCTTCCCTTTTTAGCCAATTCCTGTGGAAACACATCAAAGAGAGGATTTGGGGAATCCTTTGCATTCATTAGTCATTAGTAGCAATATCTGAGTGAAAATATCTTTTTAAATGAAATATCTCAGTTTAAACAAAGGTGAATGGGTGTAAATATCACTCATCATCCCTTTTAATTAATTTTTGAGCCTTTGAAAATTCCCTCATTTCCACTTTCCAGAAAATTAAGTATGGTGCAATGATATGCTTAGCTACCTTAATACATTACCATAGCTAGGGTTGTGACACACCACTTCAGCTACTAATCAAAACCTAATGCATGTGAAAGCAAGGATTAAAAAAGTGCATTTTGAGTATTTGCATGATCCCAGCGAAAGGTAGATAAGATTGTTCAGCGAAAGGTAGACAATGATTAGCAAAAGGGCTCCTTTGGAGTTATTTGTACCCTCCCCACTGAAGAAATCAGTTGCTAGGTCACTGAACCTTGATGTTGGGCAATCACAGGAAAATGAATCGGATCATATGACCTCTCAGAATATCCCTGTGAGGAAAGTAGAACATGATGATGATCACTGCTCCCTTATTGGAAAGTAGTTCATCATAGAAATCTGTTCCTGTGACTCCTACACCAATTAGTGAGAAAGTTAATGATGATGATCATGAAACTTCAGATCAAGTTTCTACCGAACCTCGTAGGTCAACCAGAGTAAGATCTGCACCAGAGTGGTACGGTAATCCTATTCTGGAAGTCATGTTACTAGACCATGACGAACCTGTGAACTATGAGGAAGCGGTGATGAGCCCAAATTCCACGAAATGGTTTGAGGCCATGAAATCTGAGATAGGATCCATCTATGAGAACAAAGTATGGACTTTGATTGACTTGCCCGATGATCGGTGAGCCATTAAGAATAAATGGATCTTCAAGAGGAAGACGGATGTTGATAGTAGTGTTACTATCTACAAAGCTCGAATTGTTGCAACAGGTTTTCGACAAGTTCAAGGTGTTGTCTATGATGAGATTTTCTCACTCGTATCGATGCTTAAGTCTGTCCGAATCATGTTAGCAATTTCCGCATTTTATGAAATCTGGCAAACGGATAACAAAACTGCAATCCTTAATGGATTTATTAAAGAAGAGTTGTATATGATGCAACTAGAAAGTTTTGTCAATCCTAAAGGTGCTAATAAAATGTGCAAGCTCCAGCGATCCATCTATGGACTGGTGCAAGCATCTCGGAGTTGGAATATACGCTTTGATGAGTTGATCAAAGCATACAGTTTTATACAGACTTGTGGTGAAGTCTGTATTTACAAGAAAGTGAGTGGGAGCACTACAGCCTTTCTGATAAGTATATTGGAATGACATATTATTGATCAGAAATGATGTAGAATTTTTTGGAAAGCATAAAAGGAGTGTTTGAAAGGATTTTTTCAAGGAAAGACCTCGGTGAAGCTGCTTACATATTGAGCATCAAGATCTATAGATATAGATCAAGACGCTTGATAAGTTTTTTCAATGAGTACATATCTTGACAAGATTTTGAAGTAGTTCAAAAAGGAACATGCAAAGAAAGAGTTCTTGCATGTGTTACAAGGTGTGAAATTGAGTAAGACTCAAAGCGCGACCATGGCAGAAGATAGAAAGAGAATGAAAGTCATTCCATATGCCTCAGCCATAGGTTCTATAAAGTATGCCATGCTGTGTACCAGATCTACTGTATACCCTACACTGAGTTTGGCAAGGGGGTACAATAGTGATCTAGGAGTAGATCACTAACAACGGTCAAAATTATCCTTAGTGGAATTAGGATATGTTTCTCGATTATGAAGGTGACAAAAGTTTCGTCGTAAAGGGTTACGTCGATGCAAGTTTTGACACTGATCCAGATGACTCTAAGTCTCAATCTGGATACATATTGAAAGTGGGAGCAATTAGCTAAAGTATCTCCGTGCAGAGCATTGTAGACATAGAAATTTCCAAAATACATACGGATCCGAATTTGGCAGACGCGTTGACTAAACTTCTCTCACAAGCAAAACATGATCACACCTTAGTACTCTTTGGGTGTTAATCACATGGCGATGTGAACTAGATTACTGACTCTAGTAAACCCTTTGAGTGTTGGCCACATGGCGATGTGTACTATGGATATTAATCACATGGTGATGTGAACTATTGGTGTTAACATGGCGATGTGAACTAGATTATTGACTCTAGTGCAAGTGGGAGACTAAAGGAAATATGCCCTAGAGGCAATAATAAAGTTGTTATTTATATTTCCTTATATCATGATAAATGTTTATTATTCATGCTAGAATTGTATTAACCGGAAACTTAGTACATGTGTGAATACATAGACAAACAAAGTGTCACTAGTATGCCTCTACTTGACTAGCTCGTTGAATCAAAGATGGTTAAGTTTCCTAGCCATAGACATGAGTTGTCATTTGATTAACGGGATCACATAATTAGAGAATGATGTGATTGACTTGACCCATTCTGTTAGCGTTGCATTTGATCGTTTAGTGTATTGCTATTGCTTTCTTCATGACTTATACATGTTCCTATGACTATGAGATTATGCAACTCCCGAATACCGGAGTAACACCTTGTGTGCTATCAAACGTCACAACGTAACTGGGTGATTATAAAGATGCTCTATAGGTGTCTCCAAAGGTGTTTGTTGGGTTGGCATAGATCGAGATTAGGATTTGTCACTCCAAGTATCGGAGAGGTATCTCTGGGCCCTCTCGGTAATGCACATCACTATAAGCCTTGCAAGCAATGTGACTAATGAGTTGCGGGATGATGCATTACGGACCGAGTAAACAGACTTGCCGGTAACAAAATTGAACTAGGTATTGAGATACCGACGATCGAATCTCGGGCAAGTAACATACCGATGACAAAGGGAACAACGTATGTTGTTATGCGGTTTGACTGATAAAGATCTTCGTAGAATATGTGGGAACCAATATGAGCATCCAGGTTCCGCTATTGGTTATTGACCGGAGACGTGTCTCGGTCATGTCTACATAGTTCTCGAACCCGTAGGGTCCGCACACTTTATGTTCGTTGATGATCAGTATTATGAGTTTATGTGTTTTGATGTACTGAAGGTAGTTCGCAGTCCCGGATGAGATCGGGGACTTGACGAGGAGTCTCGAAATGGTCGAGACGTAAAGATCGATATATTGGACGACTATATTCGGACATCGGAAAGGTTCCGAGTGATTTGGCTATTTATCGGAGTACCATAGAGTTACGGAAATTCGCCGGGGAGCATATGGGCCTTATTTGGCTTTAAGGGAAAGAGAGAAGGGAGGCTGCGCCCCCCAAGGACTAGTCCGAATTGGACTAGGGGAGGGGCGGCGCCCCCTCCTTCCTTCTCTTCTCTTTTCCCTTTCCTTCTCTCCTACTCCTACTACATGGAAGGGGGGGGGGAATCCTACTCCCGGTGGGAGTAGGACTCCCCAGGGCGCGCCATAGTAGAGAGCCGGCCCTGCCCCTCCTCCACTCCTTTATATACGGGGGAGGGGCACCCCATGGAGACACACAAGTTGATCATTGATCTTTTACCCGTGTGCGTTACCCCTTCACCATAATCCACCTCGGTCATATCGTAGCGGTGCTTAGGCGAAACCCTGCATCGGTAACTTCATCAACACCGTCACCACGCCATCGTGCTGACGAAGCTCTTCCCCAAAGCTCTACTGGATCATGAGTTCGTGGGACGTCACCGAGCTGAACATGTGCTGAACGCGGAGGTGCCGTACGTTCGGTACTGAGGATCGGTCGATCGTGAAGACGTACGACTACATCAACCGCGTTGTCCTAACGCTTCCGCTTACGGTCTACAAGGGTACATAGATGCCACTCTCCCCTCTCGTTGCTATGCATCACCATGATCTTGCGTGTGCGTAGGAATTTTTTTGAAATTACCACGTCCCCCAACAGTGGCATCCGAGCCAGGTTTATGTGTAGATGTTATATGCACGATTAGAACAAAAGTGAGTTGTGTGCGATACACATCATACTGCTTACCTGCATGTCATACTTTGATTCGGCGGTATTGTTGGATGAAGCGGCTCGGACCGACATTACGCGTACGCTTATGTGAGACTGGTTCTACCGACGTGCTTCGCACACAGGTGGCTGGCGGGTGTCAGTTTCTCCAACTTTAGTTGAATCGAGTGTGGCTACGCCCGGTCCTTGTGAAGGTTAAAACATCACTAACTTGACAAAATATCGTTGTGGTTTTGATGCGTAGGTAAGAACGGTTCTTGCTCAGCCCGTAGCAGCCACGTAAAACTTGCAACAACAAAGTAGAGGACGTCTAACTTGTTTTGGCAGGGCATGGTGTGATGTGATATGGTCAAGACATGATGCTAAATTTTATTGTATGAGATGATCATGTTTTGTAACAAAGTTATCGGCAACTGGCAGGAGCCATATGGTTGTCGCTTTATTGTATGCAATGCAATCTCCATGTAATTGCTTTACTTTATCACTAAGCGGTAGCGATAGTCGTAGTAGTAATAGTTGGCGAAACGACAACGATGCTTTGATGGAGATCAAGGTATCAAGCTGGTGACTATGGTGATCATGACGGTGCTTTGGAGATGGAGGTCAAAGGCACAAGATGATGATGGCCTTATTATATCAGTTATATTGATTGCATGTGATGTTTATCTATTATGCATCTTATTTTGCTTTGATTGACGGTAGCATTATAAGATGATCTCTCACTAAATTTCAAGGTACAAGTGTTCTCCCCGAGTATGCACCGTTGCCAAAGTTCGTCATGCCGAGACACCACGTGATGATCGGGTGTGATAAGCTCTACGTTCACATACAACGGGTGCAAGCTAGTTTAGCACACGCAGAAATACTCGTGTTAAACTTGACGAGCCTAGCATTTGCAGATATGGCCTCGGAACACTGAGACCAAAAGGTCGAGCGTGAATCATATAGTAGATATGATCAACATAGTGATGTTCATCATTGAAAACTACTCCATTTCACGTGATGATCGGTCATGGTTTAGTTGATTTGGATCACGTAATCACTTAGATGATTAGAGGGATGTCTATCTAAGTGGGAGTTCTTAAGTAATTTGATTAATTGAACTTTAATTTATCATGAACTTAGTCCTGATAGTATTTGCATAACTATGTTGTAGATCAATAGCTCGCGATGTAGCTTCCCATTTATTTTTTTATATATGTTCCTAGAGAAATATAAGTTGAAAGGTGTTAGTAGCAATGATGCGGACTAGCTCCGTGATCTGAGTATTATCCTCATTGCTGCACAAAAGTATTATGTCCTTGATGCACCGCTAGGTGATAAAACTATTGCAGGAGCAGATGCAGACGTTATGAACGTTTTGACAAAAGCTCGGTATGATGACTACTTGATAGTTTAGTTCACCATGCTTTACGGCTTAGAACCGGGACTTCAAAAATGTTTTAAACGCCACGGAGCATATCAGATGTTCCAAGAGTTGAAATTGGTATTTCATACTCATGCCCGTGTCAAGAGGTACGAGACCTTTGACTGTACTTTGCCTACAAGATGGAGGAGAATTGCTCAACTAGTGAGCATGTGCTCAGAATGTCTGAGTACTACAATCGCTTGAATCAAGTGGGAGTTAATCTTCCACATAAGATAGTGATTGACAGAGTTCTCTCGTCACTACAACCAAGTTACTAGAACTTCATGATGCACTATATTATGCAAGGGATAACGGAAACGGTTCCCAAGCTCTTCGTGATGCTGAAAGCGACGAAGGTAGAAATCA
The DNA here is from genome assembly GCA_032464435.1 of Aegilops umbellulata. Classification (NCBI taxonomy): domain Eukaryota; kingdom Viridiplantae; phylum Streptophyta; class Magnoliopsida; order Poales; family Poaceae; genus Aegilops; species Aegilops umbellulata. Next base: position 91,505,857 of record CP136055.1, read on the forward strand.
AGAAAAGCATCAAGTGTTGATGGTTGACAAGACCACTAGTTTCAAGAAAAGGGCAAAGGGAAGAAGGGGAACTTCAAGAAGAACGGCAAGAAAGTTACTGCTCAAGTGAAGAAGCCCAAGTCTGGACCTAAGCCTGAGACTAAGTGCTTCTACTGCAAAGGGACTGGTCATTGGAAGCAGAACTGCCCCAAGTATTTGGCGGATAAGAAGGATGGCAAAGTGAACAAAGGTATATTTGATATAAATTTTATTGATGTGTACTTTACTAGTGTTTATAGCAACCCCTCAGTATTTGATACTAGTTCAGTTGCTAAGATTAGTAACTCGAAACAGGAGTTGCAGAATGAACAAAGACTAGTTAAGGGTGAAGTGACGATGTGTGTTGGAAGTAGTTCCAAGATTGAGATGATCATCATCGCACACTCCCTATACTTTCGGGATTAGTGTTGAACCTAAATAAATTCGGTGTTTGCGTTAAGCATGAATATTATTTGACCATGTGTATTGCAATACATTTATTCATTTAAAGTCGGGGAATAATTGTTGTTTTGTTTACATGAATAAAACCTTCAATGGTCATACTCCCAAGGTGTATGGTTTATTGAATCTCGATCGTAGTGATACACATATTCATAATATTGAAGCCAAAAGATCCAAATTTAATAATGATAGTGCAACTTATTTGTGGCACTGCCATTTAGGTCATATTGGTGTAAAGCGCATGAAGAAAATACATGCTGATGGGATTTTGGATTCACTTGATTATGAATCATTTGATGCTTGCGAACCATGCCTCATGGGCAAGATGACTAAGACTCCGTTCTCCGGAACAATGGAGCGAGCAACTGACTTATTGGAAATAATACATACCGATGTATGTAGTCCGATGAGTGTTAAGGCTAACGGCAAGTATCATTATTTTCTGACCTTCACAAATGATTTGAGCAGATATGGGTACATCTACTTCATAAAACACAAGTCTGAAACATTTGAAAAGTTCAAAGAATTTCAGAGTGAAGTGGAGAATCATCGTAACAAGAAAATAAAAGTTTTTACGATATGATCGCAGAGGTAAAATATTTGAGTTACGAGTTTGGCCTTTAGTTAAAACAATATGAAATAGTTTCACTACATACGCCACCTGGAAACACCACAGTGTAATGGTGTGTCCGAATGTCGTAACCATACTTTATTAGATATGGTGCGATCTATGATGTCTCTTATCGATCTACCACTATCGTTTTGGGGTTATGCATTAGAGACAACTACATTCACATTAAATAGGGCACCATCTAAATCCGTGGAGATGACATCATATGAACTGTGGTTTGGCAAGAAACTAAAGTTGTCGTTTCTTAAAGTTTGGGGTTGCAATGATTATGTGAAAAAGTTTCATCCTGATAAGCTCAAACCCAAATCGGAGAAATGTGTCTTCATAGGATACCCAAAGGAGACAGTTGGGTACACCTTCTATCACAGATCCGAAGGCAAGACATTCGTTGCTAAGAATGGATCCTTTCTAGAGAAGAAGTTTCTCTCGAAAGAAGTGAGTGGGAGGAAAGTAGAACTTGATGAGGTAACTGTACCTGCTCCCTTATTGGAAAGTAGTTCATCACAGAAATCTGTTCCTGTGACTCCTACACCAATTAGTGATAAAGTTAATGATGATGATCATGAAACTTCAGATCAAGATTCTACCAAACCTCGTAGGTCAACCAGAGTAAGATCTGCACCAGAGTGGTACGGTAATCCTATTATGGAAGTCATGTTACTAGACCATGACGAACCTATGAACTATGAGGAAGCGATGATGAGCCCAAATTCCGCGAAATGGTTTGAGGCCATGAAATCTGAGATAGGATCCATGTATGAGAACAAAGTATAGACTTTGATTGACTTGCCCGATGATCGGTGAGCCATTAAGAATAAATGGATCTTCAAGAGGAAGACGGATGTTGATAGTAGTGTTACTATCTACAAAGCTCGAATTGTCGCAAAAGGTTTTCGACAAATTCAAGGTGTTGTCTACGATGAGATTTTCTCACTCGTATTGATGCTTAAGTCTGTCCGAATCATGTTAGCAATTGCCGCATTTTATGAAATCTGGCAAATGGATAACAAAACTGCAATCCTTAATGGATTTATTAAAGAAGTGTTGTATATGATGCAACTAGAAGGTTTTGTCAATCCTATAGGTGCTAATAAAATGTGCAAGCTCCAGCGATCCATCTATGGACTGGTGCAAGCATCTCGGAGTTGGAATATACGCTTTGATGAGTTGATCAAAGCATATAGTTTTATACAGACTTGTGGTGTAGCCTGTATTTACAAGAAAGTGAGTGGGAGCACTACAACCTTTCTGATAAGTATATTGGAATGACATATTATTGATCGGAAATGATGTAGAATTTTCTGGAAAGCATAAAAGGAGTGTTTGAAAGGATTTTTTCAAAGAAAGACCTCGGTCAAGCTGCTTACATATTGAGCATCAAGATCTATAGAAATAGATCAAGACGCTTGATAAGTTTTTTCAATGAGTACATATCTTGACAAGATTTTGAAGTAGTTCAAAATGAACAGGCAAAGAAAGAGTTCTTGCCTGTGTTACAAGGTGTGAAATTGAGTAAGACTCAAAGCGCGACCACGGTAGAAGATAGAAAGAGAATGAAAGTCATTCCATATGCCTCAGCCATAGGTTCTATAAAGTATGCCTTGTTGTGTACCAGATCTATTGTATACCCTACACTGAGTTTGGCAAGGGAGTACAATAGTGATGTAGGAGTAGATCACTAACGGCGGTCAAAATTATCCTTAGTGGAATAAGGATATGTTTCTCGATTATGAAGGTGACAAAAGGTTCGTCGTAAAGGGTTACGTCGATGCAAGTTTTGACACTGATCCAGATGACTCTAAGTCTCAATCTGGATACATATTGAAAGTGGGGGCAATGAGCTAAAGTAGCTCCGTGCAGAGCATTGTAGACATAGAAATTTGCAAAATACATATGGATCTGAATTTGGCAGACCCGTTGACTAAACTTCTCTCACAAGCAAAACATGATCACACCTTAGTACTCTTTGGGTGTTATTCACATGGCGATGTGAACTAGATTACTGACTCTAGTAAACCCTTTGAGTGTTGGCCACATGGCGATGTGTACTATGGATATTAATCACCTGGTGATGTGAACTATTGGTGTTAAATCACATGGCGATGTGAACTAGATTATTGACTCTAGTGCAAGTGGGAGACTAAAGAAAATATGCCCTAGAGGCAATAATAAAGTTGTTATTTATATTTCTTTATATCATGATAAATGTTTATTATTCATGCTAGAATTGTATTAACCAGAAACTTAGTACATGTGTGAATACATAGACAAACAGAGTGTCACTAGTATGCATCTACTTGACTAGCTCATTGAATCAAAGATGGTTAAGTTTCCTAGCCATAGACATGAGTTGTCATTTGATTAAAGGGATCACATCATTATAGAATGATGTGATTGACTTGACCCATTCCGTTAGCTTAGCATTTGATCGTTTAGTCTATTGCTATTGCTTTCTTCATGACTTATACATGTTCCTATGACTATGAGATTATGCAACTCCCGAATACCGGAGGAACACCTTGTGTGCTATCAAACGTCACAACGTAACTGGGTGATTATAAAGATGCTCTACAAGTGTCTCGGAAGGTGTTTGTTGGGTTGGCATAGATCGAGATTAGGATTTGTCACTCCAAGTATTGGAGAGGTATCTCTGGGCCCTCTCGGTAATGCACATCACTATAAGCCTTGCAAGCAATGTTACTAATGAGTTAGTTGCGGGATGATGCATTACAGAACGAGTAAAGAGACTTGCCAGTAACGAGATTGAACTAGGTATTGAGATACCGACGATCGAATCTCGGGCAAGTAACATACCGATGACAAAGGGAACAACATATGTTGTTATGCGGTTTGACCAATAAAGATATTCGTAGAATATGTGGGAACCAATATAAGCATCTAGGTTCCGCTATTGGTTATTGACCGGAGACGTGTCTCGGTCATGTCTACATAGTTCTTGAACCCGTAGGGTCCGCACACTTAACGTTCGGTGACGATCAGTATTATGAGTTTATGTGTTTTGATGCACCGAAGGTAGTTCGGAGTCCCGGATTAGATCAAGGACATGATGAGGAGTCTCGAAATGGTCGAGACGTAAAGATCGATATATTGGACGACTGTATTTGGACATCGGAAAAGTTCCGAGTGATTCAGGTATTTATCGGAGTACCAAAGAGTTACGGGAATTCGCCGGGGAGTATATGGGCCTTATTGGGCTTTAAGGGAAAGAGAGAGGGGAGGCTGCGCCCCCGCAAGGCCTAGTCCGAATTGGACTAGGGGGAGGGGCGGAGGCCCCTCCATCCTTCTATTCTCTTTTCCCTTTCCTTCTCTTCTACTCCTACTACATGGAAGGGGGGAATCCTACTCCTGGTGGGAGTAGGACTCCCCAGGGCGCGCCATAGTAGAGGGCCGACCCTCCCCCTCCTCCACTCCTTTATATACGGGGGAGGGGGCACCCCATGGAGACACACAAGTTGATCATTGATATTTTAGCCGTGTGTGGTGCCCCCCTCCACCATAATCCACCTCGGTCATATCGTAGTGGTGCTTAGGTTAAGCCCTGTGTCAGTAACTTCATCAACACCTTCACCACGCCGTCGTGATGAAGAATCTCTTCCTCGAAGCTCTACTGGATCGTGAGTTCGCGGGACGTCACCGAGTTGAACGTGTGCTGAACGCGGAGGTGCCGTATGTTTGGTACTGAGGATCGGTCGATCGTGAACACGTACGACTACATCAATCGCGTTGTCATAACGCTTCCGCTTAGGGTCTACGAGGGTATGTAGATGACACTCTCACCTCTCGTTGCTATGCATCACCATGATCTTGCGTGTGCGTAGGATTTTTTATTTGAAATTACCACGTTCCCCAACAGCACCAGGGGATGTGTGAGGAGGGATGGCTTTAAGCCCATCTTGCTGGAGCTGCCCATACAGCCCAAGAGGAAGAAGCCCAAGGCCAAGCCCATCTGCATGGAAAATGAACAACCTTCTACTTCTGTTCGTCCTGCAACTTGTATCAGAACAATTTAGGTTATTGGAGGTCTTCTGGAAATTGAACCTGAGCACTTAACAGTGGAGAAGCTTATGGCTGATCCTGCTGAGAAGGAACAAGATGATGACCGAAAAGTATAGGGGGTCTATCTAGTCCTTTCGATAAGTAAGAGTGTCAAACCCAACGAGGAGCAGAAGGAAATGACAAGCGGTTTTCAGCAAGGTATTCTCTACAAGCACTATAATTATCGATAACAGATAGTTTGTTGATAAGATAATTCATAACGAGTAACAAGTAACAAGTGTAACAAAGGTGCAGCAAGGTGGACCAATCCTTTTTGTAGCAAAGGATAAGCCTGGACAAAATCGTATATAAAGCAAAGCGCTCCTGATGACACATGGGAATTATTGTCAAGTTAGTTTTCATCATGCTCATATGATTCGCGTTCGTTACTTTGATAATTTGATATGTGGGTGGACCGGTGCTTGGGTGTTGTCCTTACTTGAACAAGCCTCACACTTATGATTAACCCCTCTTTCAAGCATCCTCAACTACGAAAGAAGAATTAAGATAAATCTAACCATAGCATGAAACATGTGGATCCGAATCTGCCCTTACGAAGCAACACATAAACTAGGGTTTAAGCTTCTGTCACTCTAGCGACCCATCATCTACTTATTACTTCCTAATGCCTTCCCTAGGCCCAAATCATGGTGAAGTGTCATGTAGTCGACGTTCACATAACACCACTAGAGGAAAGACAACATACATCTAATCAATATATCGAACGAGTACCAAATTCACATGATTACTTATAACAAGACTTATCCCATGTCCTCAGGAACAAACGTAACTACTCACAAAGCATGTTCATGTTCAAGATCAGAGGGGTATTTAATATCATTAAGGATCTCGGCATATGATCTTCCAACAAATAAACCAACTAGCATCAACTACAAGGAGCAATCAACACTACTAGCAACTCACAGGTACCAATCTGAGGTTTTGGGAGAAAGATTGAATACAAGAGATGAACTAGGATTTGAGAGGACATGGTACTGGTGAAGATGTTGATGAAGATTGACCCCCTCTCATTGAGAGGATCGTTGGTGACGATGATGGCTTCGATTTCCCCCTCCTGGAGGGAACTTTCCCCGGCAGAACATCTCCGCCGGAGCCCTAGATTGTTTCTGCCCAGGTTCCACCTCGAGACGGCGGTGCTTCGTCCTGAAAGCTCTCTCCTGATTTTTTTCCAGGTCAAAATGCTTCATATAGCAGAAGATGGGCACTCGAGACCTGCTAGGGGTCCCACAAGCCCTGGGGGGTAGGGCGCGCCCCAGGCTTGTGGCCACCTGGTGGGTCCCCTCTAGTAGTTTCTTCGCCCAATAATTTTTATATATTCCAACAGAATTCTCCGTAAATTTTTAGGAATTTTGGAGTTGTGCGGAATTGGTCTCCCAGATTTGCTCCTTTCCAGTCCAGAATTCTAGCTGCCGGCATTCTCCCTCTTCATGTAAATCTTGTAAAATAAGAGAGAAAAGGCATAAGTATTGTACCATAATGTGTTATAACATTCCATAGTGCAATAAATATCAACATAAAAGCATGATGCAAAATGGACGTATCAACTCCCCAAGCTTAGATCTTGCTTGTGTCCTCAAGCGAAAGCCGAAATCGATAATCATGTCCACATGTTTAGAGATAGCGGTGTCGGTAAAGTAAAATATGGACATGAGGGCATCATGATCATCTTTAGAACAACAACATATATTGTCATATATTTCTTATGCTAAAGTAACAATCATTCACAAGGTAAAGTATTAATCACAAACTTTATTGAAAACCAGCAAACTATGATCTTGGTCATTGGAACAACTGCAATTTATCATAACAACGGAAAGAGTCAATGTAAGAGCTTCTATTTAGCAAGTTCACATACTCAACAATCATTTAATATTTCGTAATAGCTAACACTCACGTGATACTTATGAGATCAAAGTTTCAATCGAACACATAGGAAGATAGGGGCTTATAGTTTTCGCCTCCCAACCATTTACCTCCAGGGTAACGTCAACGATAATAGTTTATGAACACTACATCCGAGTGGATATGTATATGTCTGGATCTTCCCCAACATATAGTGCTTGCTAAAAAGAAAAAAGTATAAAAAGGAGAGGTGAAGATCACCATGACTCTTGTATATGGGTAGAAGGTAAAAGTAAAAGATAGGCCCTTCGCAGAGGGAAGAAGAGGTTGTCATGCACTTTTATGGTTGGATCCACAAAATCTTAATGCAAAAGAATGTCACTTTATATTGCCGCTTGTGATAAAGAACTTTATTATGCTGTCCGTCGCTTTTACTTCTTCCATATCACAAGCTCGTATAAATCTTATTGTCTTCACACTAAAAGACTATACATATTTAGAGAGCAATTTTTATTGCTTGCACCAATGACAACTTACTTTAAGGATCTTACTCAATCAATAGGTAGGTATGGTGGACTCTCATGGCAAAACTGGGTTAAGGGATGTTTGGATGCACAAGTAGTATCTCTACTTGGTGCATAAGATTTGGCTAGCATAGGATGAGAAGTAAACTCAACATGTTGGAGGATCCATGACAATATAACTTTTGTTCATATATAAGGAAACATAACCCATTATGTTGTCTTCCTTGTCCAACATCAACCTTTTAGCATATAAAATTTTAATGAGTGCTCACAATCACAAAAGATGTCCAAGATAGTATATTTGTATGTGAAACCTCTCTTTCTTTATTACTTCTTATTAATTGCAACAATGACCAAAACTATGTTTGTCAACTCCCAACAAATTTTAGAAGACATACTCCTTATATGTGACGTCATCACTCTCCATAAGATCATTATATAATCCTTTTACTTCTTTGACTATTTTTATTTTCTTTTCTAAGATCAAAGCAAGAAAACAAAGCCCTCAACTCAAAACTACTCTTTATTATATAACTCTCAGACTTGATTACAGAGAGGGAAGAAGAAGTAAAACTCAAAACTACTCTTTATTATATAACTCTCGACTTGGTTACAGAGAGGGAACAAGAAGTAAAACTCAAAACTAGCTCATGCTAAAGAAAAACTTTATTCTACTAAACCAAGATATAACCAAAAGGATCGAACTAATAAAAACGATAAAGGTAAAGATGTGGTGGTGATACGATACCGGGGCACCTCCCCCAAGCTTGGCACAAGCCAAGGGGAGTGCCCATACCCATATACTCATGTCCCCTTCTGAGGTGGTGATGAAAGTGTAGGTGATACATCTGGCTTGTCCTTTTTCTCCAACTTGCGCCTTAGGCTAAAAATTTCCTCCCTGAGATCCTCATTCTCAAGCTCAAGCTTTAATACCCTCTTGCATAATGCCTCCTTGCTTTCCTGTAGAAAACATGATGGGATAAATTGGACCTTAATTTGTTTCCTTTGTCAGGAAGGCTTGGCTTCTTGAATTCCACATGCATATCTCCAGGTTGAGGTAGAGGATCTTCATCTTCATCAGAGTTGTTATCTATTGTTTCGTCCATATCAAAGTCTTCCTCCTCCTTCGTAGTCCAACTGTAGTGATTCACCTCCCCATAGACCTTTGGGTTTGTGACATAATCAGCGACATAGCTCTCTCCCTCAAAATCTTGAGATGACATATTTTCAAATATGGCAGGAAAATAACACGAAACAAGAACAAAAGATATTGTTGTGATACGGTGGTCAAAACCTTCGGGAGATTATATAACGAATTTTGACCATGCAAACCAAGTACTCTGGGAGAAAACTGAGTCCGGAGGGCACACGAGGTGGCCACAAGCCAGGGAGGCTCACCCCCACGGCTTGTCGCCTCCTCGTGCGCTATTCGGACAACTTCTTATTTTCCTAATTTTTTAAATATTCCAAAACGGAGTAAAATTGCCATTAGAAAACTTTTGGAGTCGGTTTACTTACCGTATCACATACCTATTCCTTTTCGGGGGTCTGGAACGTTCTGGTAACTTTCCCTTATGTACTCCTCCAATGTTATGGTATTAATAATAGTGATTTCGACATTTATGGGAGTAGCTGAGATATAATGTTTGATTCTTTGCCCGCTTACCACCTTCGGGTTATTGCCCTCAGCGTTGTTGATCTTGATGGCACCGGAACTGTACACTTCCTTGATGATGTAAGGTCCTTCCCACTTAGAGAGAAGTTTTCCTACAAAAAAATCTTAAACGAGAATTGTATAGCAAGACATGGTCACCTACAATAAATTCAGGCTTTTGTATCCTTTTGTCATGCCATCTTTTAACTTTTTATTTAAACAACTTGGCATTTTCATAGGCTTGGGTTCTCCATTCATTAAGTGACCTAATGTCAAATAGCCTCTTCTCACCGGCAAGTTTGAAATCATAGTTGAGCTCTTTAGTTGCCCAATAAGCTTTATGTTCTAGTTCAAGAGGTAAGTGACATGCTTTTCTATAAACCATTTTATAAGGAGACATACCCATAGGGTTTTTATAAGCAGTTCTATAAGCCCATAATGCATGATCAAGTTTCTTAGACCAATTCTTTCTAGATCTATTGATAGTCTATTGCAAGATCAATTTTATTTCTCAGTTACTCAATTCTACTTGACCACTAGACTCAGGGTGATAAGGAGATGCAATTCTATGGTTAACATCATACTTAGCACGCAATTTATGGGAAGCACCATGAATAAAGTGTGAACCACCATCAGTCATTAAATATCTAGGGACTCCAAACCTTGGAAAAAAACTTTTTAAAGCATTTTAATGGAAGTGTTATGACCAGCACTACTAGTTGGAATAGCTTCTACCCACTTAGTAACATAATCAACAGCAACCAAAGTATGTGTATACCATTGGAGGGAGGAAAATGTCCCATATAATCAAATCCCCAAACATCAAATGGTTCAATAACAAGTGAATAATTCGTAGGCATTTCATGTCGTCTACTAATATTACCAATTCTTTGACATTCATCACAAGACAAGACAAACTTATGAGCATCTTTGAAGAGAGTAGGCCAATAAAAACCAGATTGTAATACCTTGTGTGCAGTGTCTCCAGCATGGCGACCTCCATAAGCCTCGAAGTGACACTTGCGTAGGATTTGTTCATGTTCATGCTCAGGTACAGAATGTCTAATAACACCATCTACTCCTTCTTTATAAAGGTGTGTGTAATCCCAGAAGTAATGTCTTAAATCATAGAAAAACTTTTTCTTTTTTTGGTATGTGAAACTACGTGGTATAAATTTAGCAACAATGTAATTAGCATAATCTGCATACCATGGAGTACTACGAGAAGCATTTATGACGGCTAGTTGTTCATCAGGAAAGCTATCATCAATAGGTAGTGGGTCATCAAGAATATTTTCTAACCTAGACAAGTTATCTGCCACGGGATTCTCAGCTCCCTTTCTATCAATAATATGTAAAAAAATTCTTGTAGCAAGAGAACCCATCTAATAAGTCTAGGTTTAGCATCTTTCTTTTCCATAAGGTATTTAGTAGCAGCATGATCGGTGTGAACAGTTACTTTGGAATCAACAATATAATTAAGATCTAAATTTATCACAATCAAACACAGCCGATGTCGTGGAATTGTCATGGCCGATGTCCGAGCAGAAGGACTTAGTCATGGAGCCATCGCAACGGGGTTAGCTTAAAGGGGTTAAATGGGACAAAGGACACAAGGAGTTTATACTCGTTCGGCCCCTTGCGATGAAGGTAAAGGCATAATCCAGCTTGAGGTGGTATTGATTATGTCTCGATTACCAGGGAGCGAATACGCTTAACCTAGCTTTTGATCCGTTGTTCCTTGCCCTAAGTCACCGCCGGGTTGTCCCTTTATATACATAGGTTGACGCCCAATGGCTCACGAAATCCCGGCCGGCTCATAACCATGTGTCCGGCTCGGTGACTAACTGTACATGCCTTATAATACAAGTCATACATATACGGCGGTTTACACTTGTTTGGGCCTTAAGTCACCTTTGGGCTTCAGGCCCTTGATGAGTCTGCGTAATGAACCACCGTATTAAGCATCTTCATGGGCTTTGTCTTGATGAATCACTAGGGGCTTAACCCGTCCCCTCCTGGGCGGGTTAACCCAATAGTTATATCCCCAACATTAGGCCCCATGTTGATTTCAACTCGTTCATATCAATCTTCAATACTTAGAAAAAATTCCTTCCTCATTACCCTTGTGACACCTTGTAACTCGCCGTGATGTCATCTTCTAGGATCATGGTAACCCGCCGTGACGTCAGCTGTCATTAATATTGCACAAAGCTCAATCTTAATAAATCTTATTTTTAATGAACCTCCAAAAATTGAGGCGTTTGCGCTGTCACATATCCATTTTTAGTCTCCTCGATTCCCGCACATGCCACTTATCCTTTCAGCCTTATAAATAGGGCCAGGGGTTCCTTTCACTCCCCCCCTCGCGTCTTCATCTCCGTCTTCCACCTCGCAACGCCCGAACACTCGAGCTCTGTCGCCGCCATCGACCTTCACCTCTGCCTCGACAACGGCCGCTGCATCAACCTGTTTAGACCAGATTTTGTCCACGCACCTCCGCTGTCCAGCAGCCCAGGTATATTTTTCCTTCTCTCCTTTCTCATAGATCTCATTAGGGTTTCCCGAAGTTCATCAAAGTCCATCCTTGTTCTTGGCTGTAGCACTCATTTTTTATTCAAGCTCGGTCTCTTTCCAGCGCGGTAATATCCATAACACATATTTTCGCTATTAGAGCATCTTCTTTTGAACAGAAACGCGATCTGGATCTTATGAACTGCTCAAGCATCGTAATTTAGTTCTAGGTATTTTCCATTATCCGACGCACTGTAGATCCGAAACTATGATATCAATCTGTGAAACATGTTTTCCATCACTTAGCAATTTTTCCATCCTCAGATATGTTCTTTCAATATCGATACGGGCGGCTTAACTCAGAAATAGTAACCCGCCAAGTATCATTAGTCCCTTCTTAAGCCGACAACGGTTCCTTGTAACTTTGTAATGCCAATCTCCGGCTTAACACCTATGCATGCTCCATTATTGTTTTTCCTTTATCCATAAGCTGGTTTAACCATGTGATCTTGAACCGGCATAACCTTTCTTTCAGATCATTGAGAAAAATGGCTAAGACATACACGTCTTGCAATTGGGTCAAATCCCGGGTTACCAAGGAAGAGTTGAACAACTTTGTTGCCACTAGCGCCTCAGCCAAGAAAGAGATCATCCATTGGAGAGCTCCAGATGAAGAAACTCCTTAACCAAAAGATGGAAAAGTAATTGTTTTTGCTAATCACTTGGGCCGAGGGTTCAGCCCCCCCCCCCCCCCGGTTCAAAGTTTTTCTGTGACGTCCTTCATTTCTTACAACTGTACCCTCAAGACATCGGACCCAACTCCGTGTCCAACATCTGCAACTTCCAAGTATTATGTGAAGCTTATCTTCAAGAGGAGCCCACAGTTGATTTATTTAGGGAGTTCTATTACTTAAACCGCCAAACAGAGTTTGTCGACGGGCCATCCCAAGAACTTGGTGGAGTCTCAATTCAAAAAAAAGGAAAGAAGTCAATTTTCCCCATGCCAAGCTCCATAGTTACCCCAAAGACTGGAACCAAACTTGGTTCTATTGTCAAGACACCTCTCCAGCCGGTGAGAACCCTCTTCCGGTTACCGTGAACACCGACTTAGCAACACACATCCACTCCCCCAATGGCTTAATGCAAGGGAAAGGTCCAAATATGCACCAGCCTTTTCAAAGCTCAGAGCCTTTATGGCCAACGGCTTAACTAGCGTCGACTTTTTCCGGTGCTGGCTATCTTGGAGTATCTTGCCACTAAGCCGCTGCCCCGGCTTAATGTGCGAATACACTGGTGATGTAAACGATCCTCAACGCCATTGTAACATTCAACTGTCTGATGCGGAAATCACTGAAGCCACCAAGAAACTGCTGAATGAACCTGTGAAGGAGTGCAGCAAAACCGGACTTAGTCCTTTCTGTACTTTTGACAAGCCGCCAGCTGTCAGAAGTGCACATCTTATGCTTAATCCATATTTTGATGTCTACTTGTGATCTTTTCAATCTTAATAGGCTGATGATCCATTTTGGAAGAGGAAAACACAGGATAAGCCCGCAAAATCGGCTCGTGTAAAAACCAAGGCCACTATGAAGTCTACTAAGAAGACTACTGAGTCCGCTGATGATAAGGAAAATAATGAGTTAGAGGTAGAACTTGATTCTCTTGGCTCCTTTGTTATACATCTCATTGACAATGATTGTTATCAGGACGACGCAGAGGCCAACCGTGCAGGTGACACAGAGGTAATTACTCTTTCTTCTGGCTCAGAACCTTTGCCAACACAAAAACCTGATAAGCAATTCGGAAAGTAAGCTTTTCTCACCCTCTAGCTCACTTGGATCCCAACTTTATTTTGAAGAAACAGTAACACGAAGCTCGCCGAGTCACCCGGTATAGTGGTGGGCAGATCACTTCTTCCGACTTACCAAAAACACCGGTTCACAAATGCCTCCAAGAGGTCCCTCAAATTTCTGATATATTTTATCCCAAGGCAGGTCATTTCCGACAGCCTCTTAACCCGTCTGATTAAAACTATCAGGGGATTTCTCATTCTTCCTCTGGCGAGTCATCAGGGACACAAATCCCGGCTTTCAAAAATGTACCTGGGTAAGGATATATTTTAACCATTGATACCTTATACTTGATCCTTATACTGACCTCTTTATACTTCTTATTTCCACGGGCCAGGCCAAGCCTAGCAAGAAAGCGAAATTGAACAAGCCGGCCGATGATCTCAATCTGTTTGAGCCGGAAAAACAACAGTCAGAACCTGCTAGCCCAATTGCTGATGCCACCCTTAATGATCCTCCACCACAAGATCATGGAGTTTCTCCAGATGATATGGATGTTGAGCCGATTCTCTCTAAGTCGCCTGGCCCAATTAAGCCTGCTGAGGACAAGACTGATGACGTTATTGTCACCGGCATTGGATTCACAGCTCCGGGTCAACCTACTATCTTATCTAAGCACAACGCAAAAGAAGAAATTTCTACTGAAGATAAAGGCAAATGGAAAACGGACTTGGAGAGCTATACTCATTTTAGTGCTCAAGATCTCCACTCTGGTTATTTAAACCGTGTGTACACCAGCCGTGACTTTGAAGCCGGCTTAGTGAACCTGATGAAGGAGCGCTATGAGGTAAACACTGCAACTCCTTGTTACATAAATATCCTTCCCCTTAGCCGCCAAGTTTATTGGACATGGTTAGAATAACATGTGATGTAACTTCAATAGCTGCATAGATCAATTCCAGTAGCCCCCAAGGGCCGGTTTATACTTGCAAGATAAACTGGGACTTCATAATACCAGCACCTCAACTTTGCATCTGTAGCCCCCAAGGGCCGGCTTAACAAATATGTTGAACCGGGACTGTAACTCAGCAAGAATTAACATTGTGTCCGTAGCCCCCAAGGGTCGGCTTAACAAATATGTTAAGTCGAGACTAATCACCTTCTAGAAATCCCTAATCTCATTCAAAGCCTTCATAACCCGGATCACCATCATTCGTCCGGGTCAGAAAATAAAGCCATGTTTGAAAAGCAATATGCATTAGCCCCCAAGTGCCAACCAACTATAATACTTGTATTGTACTTGGGACTTCACAATAGGATAAAAGCAATAGACATCAGCCCCCAAGTGCCAAGTATAATACTTGTATTGTGCTTGGGACTTCAAATAAACTCATTGCCATCTTACTTACTGTTTATTTTTTGTAGACTAAGCTTAGTTGTAAAGAATCCCAAGTCGCTGACCTTCAGGAGAACATCAAGTCTCAACAAGCAGAAACCTCCAAGGTCAAGGATGAATTAAGTAGTGCCTTAGCAGCGATGGAGAGACTGAAGGAAAGCTTCAATGCTAAACAAGCGGGTTGGGATACTGAGAGGTCAGCCCTGCTGAAGAGAGCCGAGGATGTTGAGGCGGCCCTTAAGCCGGTATCTGCAGAGCTCGCCGACTTAAGACAGCAAATCAATGCCATGACCACTGCTATTTTTGGTAAGATAGCTTCCTCTTAATCTTTGAACATATGTTATCCAATGTGCTCCCGGCTTACAAATGTCCTTAATTGATACAGGATCCCGGGTTACCCATCTTGGCTCAGACATGCGGAAAAAACTGAAAGCTGCTTATACGCTCATAGAACAACTATATACTGGCGCACAGCGGGTTATCTGCACAGCTGCTCACAACAAACCGGCTCCAACCCTTATCAAGGATATGTTGGATAAACTATCTATGCTGCATGCACGGATCAAAGAATTGAAGAAATCAGCTGCAAGAGTCGGTGCCCTTACCGCACTAACCCGGGCCAAAGCGTGGCTAGTTGATCTTGACCCGACCGACCTAGCAAATGGTTGTCCAAGCATAAAAGAGGATGGGTCACCCTTCACTACAGATGACTTCGCCGCCCTTACAAGAGAAATGTGTTCTTCAGCTAGCAAACTGGCTGAAGATACTGATCTTACACATTACCAACCGGTTTATGATGCCAACAATAAGAAGGTGAAGGCGCCGACTCATGATGCTCCAGACCTGACTCCTCCGATCAGTAAGCACACTTATGCCCCTGACGTTGACCCATCCACACTTATAAGTGATGAAGTTGTATTCAAAGCTTTAATTGGGATCGACTGGTCGACCACTGACTTCCAGCCATTGGGTGAAGAGGAGGCAGATGAACCGGTGTTGGACGAGCCGCAACCTTCAACTCAACAAGGTCAAGAGTCATAAGTTGTGGGCCGTCTTAGCATCTGCTTTCTGCAAAACTGCTAAGAGAATTATTCCTGTAGGGCATCATATGCCTTTGTAATAGGCTTAGTGACACTCTTGATCTGCCATGCCATCGTGCATGTTTTGTTTTGTATGATACTACTGATCTTTCAAGTTGAAGAACTACCACTTATGTTTATGATTTCATCGACTATGTGCACCAGATTAGTTATTGTACCAGCACAGACACATGACAAGGATCCTGGCGGTTTACCGCAGGACGGGTCATAATACCTTATAAAGAACCACTGGTGGTTAAAGATAATCCATAACCAGGGCCGATTTAATCATGACCTTTAATAAAAATATCATACCTGTGATACCCCACCGGCTTACCAGCAGAATAAGGGTGAAAATCCAAAAGATTGAACGTACCAATCTCTGTGTAATTTGACACATACTTCCGGCTTAATACGCCATATGCAGCAAGGGGTGATATCCCAAACTTAGAGCATAACGCTTCCAAGCAAAAAATCCTCATACCCTGGCGACTTATAGTCTTAAAGCCAGGACGGGTTAATTAACTCCGGATATGCTCAAATATGAGCCATAGAGATGAAGGCTACATGGCCTGAATTGTCTCAAGCCATATGTTAATACGGCTTAAATAAATGAATCCCAAAAAATGCTCAGAAAAAGATAACAAATCAAAATCGAGAAAACGAGCCTTTCATAGGCCGCCAAGCCTAAAGCTCCGAGGCTTTCACGGGCTGCCAAGCCACTGAGTTAACCTTTTACACTTTGTGAATCCGGCCTCACATGACCTCCGGTTTAACTTTGACAAGTTCAAGGTCTATAGAAGATTGAGTGTCAACAGTTCGGCTTGTCATTCTGGGATTACCCAGGTAGAGTGGTAGATTCTACAAAGCAGGATAACTCGGAAGGTTTTGGTGAATACACCTGGTGTTCCAAGCCATTTGACGAGGGTAGTAACGCTATGTTCTCTTTGGTGAATACACCTATGTTTGAACAGGAAGCCCCCACGTGCTTTAGGGCGTATAAGCCGGACCAAGAGGGATATTCACAACTATGCTCAATAAGCAGGAAGCCCCCAAATGGCTTGTGGCATTTAGCCGATCAAGAGGGATATTTACAGCTATGTTCAATGAGCGGGAAGCCCCCAAGTGACTTGTGGCATTGAGCCGATCAAGAGGGATATTCACAGTTATGCTCAATGAGCAGGAAGCCCCCAAGTGAACTGTGGCATTGAGCCGATCAAAAGGGATATTCACAGATATGCTCAATGAGCAGGAAGCCCCCAAATGACCACCTGAAGATGTGGAGTTGCGCCGGATCAAGAGGGATATTCACATCTATGCTCAATGAGCAGGAAGCCCCAAAATGTGCATTTGTAGTGAAAAAGACTCTTTATTCTTTGAGATGAAACGAACAGAGGCCCTGTATTAGCAGGGGTGCCATCTTTATTATAATCATCATAATATATACATTGTCAAGATATGTACATTGTACGAGCCGGTGGCTCAAGTGTAGTAAGGCCGAAGATGAGCAATATTCCACGACCGATGGGTCTCCTCCTCCGACGTGCGTGAGTCCTTGTGATCTCGAACATCGACAAGATAGTATGACCCGTTGTTCAGATTCTTGCTGACCACAAAAGGCCCTTCCCAAGGTGGGGATAGTTTATGCATATCAGTCTGATCCCGAATAAGCCGGAGCACCAAGTCACCTTCTTGAAAGGTTCTGGTCTTAACCCGGCGGCTGTGATAACGGTGTAGATCTTGTTGGTAAATCGCCGAACGAGCCGCCGCAAGGTCACGCTCCTCATCTAACAGGTCAAGTGCATCTTGACGTGCTTTTTCATTGTCAGCTTCAACATAAGCCGCCTCCCGGGACGAGTCGTAACGGATGTCACTAGGGAGAACTGCCTCTGCTTCGTAAACCAAGAAAAAAGGCGTGTAACCCATAGATCTATTGGGGGTAGTATTGATACTCCATATCATTGAGGGTAACTCCTCCACCCAACAACCCGACGTCCTCTGCAAAGGAACGATAAGCCGGGGCTTGATGCCTCTCATGATCTCTTGATTGGCTCTCTCGGCTTGACCATTAGACTGGGGGTGAGCCACTGATGACACATCGAGCCGGATATGCTCACATTGACAAAATTCTTTCATAGCACCCTTGGATAGATTAGTGCCATTATCGGTTATAATACTATGGGGGAAGCCAAAACGGAAAATCACCTTTTTGATGAATTGAACCGCCGTTGCCGCATCACATTTACTGACTGGCTCTGCTTCAACCCACTTTGTAAATTTGTCAACTGCCACCAGGAGGAGTGTCTTTTTATCCTTGGATCTTTTGAAAGGCCGAACCATATCAAGCCCCCAGTGCCGACGTTCTGGGAATGGGGGTCCCCAGACTTGCCTGCATGCGGCCCATGGCGTGGCTCTACAAGTGGGCCCGTACGGCCCATCTTCACCAACAAGCGCTCAAGACCCTCGCGAGGGGCCAAGCCTCGCGAAGCGGACGACACGAAACCTCCTCGGGAGCGGCCTCACCAGGTTGGCTCGTGAGGGGCGCAGAGATCAAGGCAGGGCAAACCTCGCGAGGTTCTCATGACGTGATCCATGACGACTGAGACCAGGCGGGCGCCAGGCGGGCGCCAACGCGCACAGTGTCCTTGTTTCCTCTTTGGTGCTAAGTAGGCAAGCGCAGGCGCGGAGTACCGATGCGTCAAGCAAAGGTTTCCCTATCAGTGCGACGAGACCAAGACCAGCAGGACGGCAAGACGGAGGTCACCATGGAGCCAAATGCGGCGCCACCACCAGAGCCTGTGGCTGGCGAAGACTACTTTTGTCAAGATAAGCTGTACTAGTTGTCCCCTTTCAAATTGGTCGTTGTTGGCTCCCTTCCCGCTCAATATTTGGGAAGAGGACTAGGGTCTCTATAAATAGGACTAGCCACCACAGTAGGAGGCAACTAAGCCTCAGGCATCTGATCTTGAGCCAATCCCTAGCCACACACCGAGCACAAGAACACCTCAACCTCAGGAGGTTGTTCTTCCCCTGGTAACTGTTCATCCTCAGCCCTAGAGGCAATCCACGACCACCACACTGGAGTAGGGTATTACACCACAACGGTGGCCCGAACCAGTATAAATCTTGTGTTCTTTGTGTTGCGAGTTCGTCGAGTAAGTCCTTGAGATCTTAGCAAAGCTAGGACGTAGATCGGTGGGGGAAGAAGCTGCACGGCCTCTTCACTGCGTGCTATGCAGCACCGCCTCACCACGCGGTCGTGGTCCTACTAGGTGGCTCTCAAGCACCACCTTCAGATCGCCACATCAAGCCATTCCTTCGCCAAATCGGCGCTGCTTCCAAATGCTCGAGGGCTCCGCCGGGCTGGGCTGCGCCCGAGGCCGACCTCGCCTTCGACTCGGGAGACCACCCCGTCACCACCGCCGGCTCGGGTATGCTCCTGATGCTTTGCACACCCACTATTTGCAACGTGGCCGTTACCAAGACCCTCATCGACGACGACGCCGGCCTCAACGTGCTCTCCGTGGAGGCCTTCAGCCTTCTTCACGTACCACTCGAGCGGCTCAGCCTCAGCAAGCCTTTCTCAGGAGTTGGCGGCGGTGCCGCCCACTCCCTGGGGCAGATTCGCCTCCCTGTCACCTTCGGCACACACGACAACTACCGCACCGAGCTGGTCGACTTCGACATCGCCCACGTCGGCCTCTCGTACAACGCCATCCTCGGGTACCCAGCTCTGGCCCAGTTCATGACAGCGACTCATCCGGCCTACAACCTCATGAAGATGCCTGGAAGCAAGGGCATCCTCACCATCAAGGGGGACACCAAGGAGGCCCTGGCGGCGCTCACGCTTGCCCTTAAGACAGCCGCGACGGCACAGCCCGCCGGTGCGGGCACCTCTGAGGCCAAGGGAGCTGCACCAACCAAGAAGAAGCAGTTGTTCACCCAAGATAAGGCAGAAACCAAGCAGGTGCCGGTCGATGAGGACGGGTCCTCAGGAGCCACCTTTACCATAGGTGCTGACCTCGACCCAAGCCAAGAGGAAGCACTAGTGAAGTTCTTGCGCGCGAACAAGGAGATATTCGCACTAGAACCCAAGCAGCTGGTGGGGGTCCCAAGAGAGGTGATTCAGCATCACTTGAGGGTGTGCCCCAATGTACGCCCTGTGAAACAGCGGGAGAGACGTTAGTCCACGGAGAAGCAGACCTTCATCGTCCAAGAAACCCGCAAGTTAGAGGCGGCGGGTGCCATTCGCGAGGTTCGGTACCCTAAATGGATGGCAAACCCCGTCGTTGTGCCAAAGAGAGGCGGGAAGGAGCGAATGTGTGTCGACTTGTAACGCCCCGGATCTGATGCGCCAGGTGTCCGTCAGTTATTCGTCGTCGTTGCCATGTCATTTGCTTGCGTGTCGCATCTTTCCATGTCATCATCCGCATTGCATCATCATGTTTTTGAAACTTGTATCCGTTCCGGTCTCTTTGTTCTCTCTGTTGTCCGTTCTGAGCCCACACACACTTGCACGCGCCCGCGGCATGTCCGAAATATTATTTTATTAGTGGCCAGAAAAATGTTCTCGGAA
Source organism: Aegilops umbellulata (assembly GCA_032464435.1). NCBI lineage: Eukaryota > Viridiplantae > Streptophyta > Magnoliopsida > Poales > Poaceae > Aegilops > Aegilops umbellulata. Next base: position 91,526,420 of record CP136055.1, read on the forward strand.
TGGGATGAAAGTTGGCGTGTGGTGTTGTTATGTTGTAGGTAGGTCGCCTGCCAAGTTTCATCGCATTCGGAGTCCGTTTGACGCCCCAACGGATAACTGTAGTGGCATTATAGCCAGTATAACGTCGGACGTTTTCGGTCTCCGGAAACCGTGTCGGGCTGCATCTCTCCCCCGTTCTCTCAGACCAACCCGCTCTTCACAATCCGCCAGACCCAACCTAACCTCTCTCGTCAGCCCACGGCCCTCCTCGCGCGCGCGTCCGAAAGTTGTCCCGGACCTGACCCGGACTGTCGCTACCGTTGTGTCCGGATCATCCCCTAACGTCTACAAAACATCTCCGTTTTCTTAATTGAGCGTCGTAACCTTCATTTTCTCAGCCGTCCGATTAAAATCGGAGGGACCAAAAGCCCCTCGTACCCACCACCTGCTATATATATCGTCAAACCCTAACTTCTAGGGAGTTTGTCCCATCGAGCCGCCGCCAGCCAAATCCCCTCGGGATCCCCTTCTCGTTTTCCTCCACCCACCAACAGGAGCCCGAGCTCCTTCTCCCCGACCCCGTCCCCGCATCTCCCGGCCCCCTCTCTGCTCGAGGAGATCGAGCGAGCGCCCGAGCCCCGTGCGCCTGTGTCTCGAGGGCCTCCTCGTCCCCAACCAGCTCGCTCCGAGCCTCCTCGCTGGAGTAGCAGCAGCAGCCGTTGACCAGCGCCTCGACGAGATCCTCGCCTGCCCCGAGCTCGTGGATGCCCGGCGCCCGAAGCCTCCTGCCCCCCCTGTTGTTGCAGCTCCCCGTCGCCTCTCTCTTTCCCCTGTTTCTTCTCTCTCCCTCACCTCGCGGCCTCTGTCTTTTCTTCAGGAACGAGCAGGAGCTCACCCAAGCTCCATGGCGCCGCCTCCGTCGTCCTGCTTCATCCGGCGACCCCGAGCAGCAAGCAGGAGCCGAGCCGTCGCCGTCCCGCTCGACTCCACCATCCTGGAGATCCATCAACGCCACCGGGAACCGCGCCCCTTCGCTGGGTCCGCCTCCCCTGTCCGTCTGTCTCCTTCCCTCGTTCTTCCTCCTCCCTCTGTATTCAACTCTCAGGTCTATCTCTGCCTTGGACAGGAGCTCCACGCCATGACCTTGTAGTTCCTCCCCGCCTTGGAGCTCCCTTGCACCGCCGGATCCGAAACCCCTCGCCTGGACCTGCCCGTTCCCGGCACTCGCATCGCCGTCAGCCACCCGTCGCCGAAATCCATCGCGCCCAGCCGCCGGCGTTTGAACCTCTGTTGTTCCTTCTTCAGAAACGAACAGAGCAGCTCGCTTGAGCCGCTCGCCCCGTTGACCAGCGCGTGGCTCAGCGCCAGGTCGCACCAAGGCCCAGCCGTCCTGCCCGGCCTCCTCCACCGACCTGGGCCAAGGCCCGATGTGAGCATCCCCTTCCAGGCCCTCTCCTGTACACTATTGGGCCAACTAGATACGGCCCGATGTGTTTTTTCCCCGTCTGGCGAATTTCTCTTTTATCCAGTAATTTACCGTTTTACAGAAAAGACCCTCATCTTCATGCATATAATAACTCATGAACCGTGCATCATATTAAACTAATTTATATATGTAAAATGCTCAGAAATTAGTGTAGTTTAATAATATCCAACTTTCATCCATGTTAAAAATGTTTAAAATGCTGTTTGTTTAAATTTGCTCAAATGCCATGTTAAAGTGATTTAATTCACAACTAAATAACCGTAGCTCGGATTTAAATAAATTATATATGTAAATGGGGTAGAAAAATGCCTAGTTTAACATGGTGCACTTTATTTTCCTGTTTTACAACATTAAAATATGCTTTAGGACAGATCAGTACCGAATCTATTATATGCTCATGAGGAGTTTCCGGATTTGTTGTTCGTTGCTTCCGGCCTCATTTAAACTTGACTAGATAGGTAGTTTTACTTTGCTTCACCCTCTTGCCATGTTTAACAACATTTAATATTGTTGGGTACATAAACGAGATCGAACTAAATAACTTGTTGTGGTGTTTCTCCAATATGCAACCCGTTGCATATTGAGCTCCACTTAACTTGTAGTATTGCTTGTTGCACTTTGCCATGCCATGCTATTTAAACCGGACATGCATCATACTTGATTGTGCATCATGCCATGTTTATGTGATGGTTGTTTACTATGTTGTTTGTTTCTTTCCGGGTTGTTTCTCTCGTAGCTTCGGTTTTGTTCCGGAGTTGTGAGGATTCGTTCGACTACGTCCGCTTGTCTTCTTCATGGACTCGTTCTTCTTCCTTGCGGGATCTCAGGCAAGATGACCATACCCTCGAAATCACTTCTATCTTTGCTTGCTAGATTGCTCGCTCTTTTGCTATGCCTATGCTGCGATACCTACCACTTGCTTATCATGCCTCCCATATTGATAAACCAAGCCTCTAACCCACCTTGTCCTAGCAAACCGTTGTTTGGCTATGTTACCGCTTTGCTCAGCCCCTCTTATAGCGTTGTTAGTTGCAGGTGAAGATGAAGTTTGTTCCTTGTTGGAACATGGACTTGTTGTTCCTTGTTTGGAACATGTTTACTTGTTGGGATATCACAATATATCCTATTTAATTAATGCATCTATATACTTGGTAAAGGGTGGAAGGCTCGGCCTTATGCCTGGTGTTTTGTTCCACTCTTGCCGCCCTAGTTTTCGTCATATCGGTGTTATGTTCCCGGATTTTGCGTCCCTAACGCGGTCGGGTGATTTATGGGACCCCCTTGACAGTTCGCTTTGAATAAGACTTTTCCAGCAGGCCCAACATTGGTTTTACCATTTGCCTACCACCTACCCCTTTCTCTTGGGTCTGATCAACCCGAGGGTCATCTTTATTCAGCCCCCCCGGGCCAATGTTTGTCTAAGTGTTGGTCCGAACTAGAGCCCTTTGCAGCGCCCTCTCAAGGAAACTTGAGACTTGGTTTTAGCTGTACGGAGTGTTCATCCGGTGTTGCCCTGAGAACGAGATATGTGCAGCTCCTATCAGGATGTCGGCGCATCGGGCGGCTTTGCTGGACTTGTTTTATTGTTGTCGAAATGTCTTGTAGCCGGGATTCCGAGACTGATCGGGTCTTCCCGGGGAGAAGGAATATCCTTCGTTGATCGCGAGAGCTTATCATGGGCTAAGTTGGGACACCCCTGCAGGGTTTGAACTTTCGAAAGCCGTGCCCGCGGTTATGTGGCAGATGGGAATTTGTTAATGTCCGGTTGTAGAAAACCCGAAGTTGATCTTAACTAAAATACACCAACCGCGTGTGTAACCGTGATGGTCTCTTCTCGGCGGGGTCCGGGAGGTGAACACGGTTGTTGGAGTTATGCTTGACGTAAGTAGTTCAGGATCACTTATTGATCATAGTTGTTCGATCGTGCTTTGCCTTCTCTTCTCGCTCTCTTTTGCACATGTTAGCCACCATATATGCTAGTCGCTTGCTGCAGCTCCACTTCACACCTTTTACCCTACCTATAAGCTTAAATAGTCTTGATCTCGCGGGTGTGAGATTGCTGAGTCCTCGTGACTCACCAGATACTTCCAAAACCAGTTTGCAGGTGCCGATGAAACTGTGCAGGTGACACACCCGAGCTCAAGGAGGAGTTCGATGAAGATCTTGTCCTTTATGTTGTTTCGTTCTAGTCGATCAGTAGTGGAGCCCAGTTGGGGTCGATCGTGGACCTTTGTCGCTTTTGGGGTTTCTTCTTTTATTTTGGCTCCGTAGTCGGGCCCTGTTTGTAACTCTATGATGTAATGTTTTATTCATGTATTTGTGTGAAGTGGCGATTGTAAGCCAACTATGTATCTTTTTCCCTTATGTATTACATGGGTTGTGTGAAGATTACCTCACTTGCGACATTGCTTTCAATGCGGTTATGCCTCTAAGTCGTGCTTCGACACGTGGGAGATATAGCCGCATCGAGGGCGTTACAAGTTGGTAATCAGAGCCTTCCCCGACCTTAGGAGCCCCCACTGATTGATCGTTTTTAGCGGCCGAGTTGTGTCTAGAAAATGTTTTGAGTCATTTAGGAATTATATATAGGAGAGTTTAGGAATTCGTTTTACTTCCCAGTCTCCTCATCGCTCTGGTAAGGCATCCTAACGTAGAGTTTTGACTCTTCTCTTCTCAAATTTCACTAAAAGAAAAATTTTAGGATCACGCGGGTATCTTAGAATCATTCCGATGGTTTTATGATGACAACATTGTCTTGGTTGCCTCCCGTCAGCAGGGGTTTTAGTGGAGGTGTCCCGGGGAGTTGAGCTCCGAGGTGTTGTCGTCATAATTTTATCGTTGTAGTTCTGGAATACCTGAGTTTAGTACGCCGACATCGAAAATCTCTTTTGTATAGTTGTTGGTGAGATAACCCTGATAGCCCAGTACTGAGGCGAGTGCGGGAGTATTGCCATGACTCGTATAACGGATGCTTTTCAAAGGTTGAGGTAGACGATTTCCGAAGGTTTCTTGGTTATGTGTTGAAGGATGGATACAGCTGGATCTAGGTATTGTTAGTTTGGGTGATATATTTTGTGTCCCCTGTATCCCCAACACCAGATTGCATAACCAGAAAGTTTCGGGAGTTTATTAGTGGGAATTCAAGTATCTCGTAGGATATCTTTCCAACAGACACATGATACGATATGGGATCTATCATATGTTTGTTTCCGGCCTATTTCCTGAGCCAAATCCTTTGTTTTGTTTTATTTGTGGTATTCGAGTTGCTTCAATGTCAAGTGTTGATTCCATACCTTTTCCAAGCGGTGTTCTCATATTGCTATGTGAATACTAATCCTTCTTGATCATCAAGATTATCATGCCAATTCTTTTTCAACCGGTGTGTCTCTCTTCAAGTGGATCCGATCACTTCATCATTCGCAAGAACAATTATCAGTTCTTCTCAACGGTGTTTGCTTCATCCGTTCCAAGTTGCCTTTGTTTTCCCGCCCTCCCACCCTTTTTCTTCAAGGACTCGGATTTCTTAATCAAGTATCTTTTTTTTATTGATGGAAGTTTCTTCATTCTTTCTTTCAATGTTCTTATCCGGCGATTTTCTATGAAGATGCGCAACAACTTCAAGTTCATCATTCGTCATTCTTTTCTTCTCCGGTGGTTTCAATTCAAGCTTTGTCGATCATATCTTTTCCTTGTTTCAAATGTTTTTTTTCTCGTACCGGTGCACCTCTTAATCATTCACTTCTCGCTATTCATTTGTTCGGGAGTGCTGAAGATATCTCAGAAGATTCAAGTTTCCATTCTCAATTCACTCAAGTTCTTTCGAGGATGTTATCTCATTCAAGCCATTTAACTCAACCGGTGCAATCTACCTTTGAAGTAATTGTTCAACGGTGTTTCTTTTGAGTGGGCCCTAACCCACAGGTTTTTTTTTCAGGATCTTACCTGACTCTTCTAATTTTCCCGGAGTTATTCTCAAATTCATTTCAAAGTTTGACATAAGAATGCTTTCTCATAAGTCAAATGTATCCTTCCAAGTTCGCTTTCATATTCTTTTCATCGTTGGTTCAACCTTTCTAAGTGTTGGTCCGAACTAGAGCCCTTTGCAGCGCCCTCTCAAGGAAACTTGAGACTTGGTTTTAGCTGTACGGAGTGTTCATCCGGTGTTGCCCTGAGAACGAGATATGTGCAGCTCCTATCAGGATGTCGGCGCATCGGGCGGCTTTGCTGGACTTGTTTTATTGTTGTCGAAATGTCTTGTAGCCGGGATTCCGAGACTGATCGGGTCTTCCCGGGGAGAAGGAATATCCTTCGTTGATCGCGAGAGCTTATCATGGGCTAAGTTGGGACACCCCTGCAGGGTTTGAACTTTCGAAAGCCGTGCCCGCGGTTATGTGGCAGATGGGAATTTGTTAATGTCCGGTTGTAGAAAACCCGAAGTTGATCTTAACTAAAATACACTAACCGCGTGTGTAACCGTGATGGTCTCTTCTCGGCGGGGTCCGGGAGGTGAACACGGTTGTTGGAGTTATGCTTGACGTAAGTAGTTCAGGATCACTTATTGATCATAGTTGTTTGATCGTGCTTTGCCTTCTCTTCTCGCTCTCTTTTGCATATGTTAGCCACCATATATGCTAGTCGCTTGCTGCAGCTCCACTTCACACCTTTTACGCTACCTATAAGCTTAAATAGTCTTGATCTCGCGGGTGTGAGATTGCTGAGTCCTCGTGACTCACCAGATACTTCCAAAACCAGTTTGCAGGTGCCGATGAAACTGTGCAGGTGACACACCCGAGCTCAAGGAGGAGTTCGATGAAGATCTTGTCCTTTATGTTGTTTCGTTCTAGTCGATCAGTAGTGGAGCCCAGTTGGGGTCGATCATGGACCTTTGTCGCTTTTGGGGTTTCTTCTTTTATTTTGGCTCCGTAGTCGGGCCCTGTTTGTAACTCTATGATGTAATGTTTTATTCATGTATTTGTGTGAAGTGGTGATTGTAAGCCAACTATGTATCTTTTTCCCTTATGTATTACATGGGTTGTGTGAAGATTACCTCACTTGCGACATTGCTTTCAATGCGGTTATGCCTCTAAGTCGTGCTTCGACATGTGGGAGATATAGCCGCATCGAGGGCGTTACACGACTTCACCAACCTCAACAAGGCCTGTCCCCAAGATCCGTTCCCACTCCCATGCATCGACCAGATCGTCGACTCCAGCGCCGAGTGCGACTTGCTGTGCTTCCTGGTTGCGTTCTCGGGGTATCACCATATCAAGATGGCGGTAGAAGATGTAGAGAAGACAACCTTCCTAGCCCCGTGTGGGGTGTAATGCTACACTTGCATGCCCTTCGGACAGCGTAAGCGGGCGCAACCTTTCAGCGGTTGATGCACATTGCTACCTCTTGAGCACTGCGTTGGATTTCCTTGAAGAGGAAAGGGTGATGCAGCAGAGCAGAGTAAATATTTCCCTCAGTTTTTGAGAACCAAGGTATCAATCCAGTAGGAGGCTACGCGCGAGTCCCTCGTACCTACACAAAACAAATAGCTCAACGCAACCAACGCGATTAGGGGTTGTCAATCCCTTCACGGTCACTTACGAGAGTGAGATCTGATAGAGATGATAGATAATATTTTTGCTATTTTTGTGATAAAGATAAAAGAAAAGTAAAAAAAGCAAAGGCAATAATAAAGTGATGGAAGATTAATATGATGAAGATAGACCCGGGGGCCATAGATTTCACTAGTGGCTTCTCTCAAGAGCATAAGTATTCTACGGTGGGTGAACAAATTACTGCTGATCAATTGACAGAATTGAGCATAGTTATGAGAACATCTAGGTATGATCATGTATATAGGCATCACGTCCGAGACAAGTAGACCGGCTCCTGCCTGCATCTACTACTATTACTCCACTCATCGACCGCTATCCAGCATGCATCTAGAGTACTAAGTTCAAGAAAACAGAGTAACGCCTTAAGCAAGATGACATGATGTAGAGGGATAAATTCATGCAATATGATAAAAACCCCATCTTGTTATCCTCGATGGCAACAATACAATATGTGCCTTGCTGCCCCTACTGTCACTGGGAAAGGACACCGCAAGATTGAACCCAAAGCTAAGCACTTCTCCCATTGCAAGAAAATCCAATCTAGTAGGCCAAACCAAACTGATAATTCGAAGAGACTTGCAAAGATAACCAATCATACATAAAAGAATTCAGAGAAGATCCAAATATTGTTCATAGCTAATCTTGATCATAAACCCATAATTCATCGGTCTCAACAAACACACTGCAAAAAGAAGATTACATCGAATAGATCTCCACGAGAGAGGGGGAGAACATTGTATTGAGATCCAAAAAGAGAGAAGAAGCCATATAGCTACTAACTATGGACCCGAAGGTCTGAGGTAAACTACTCACACTTCATCGGAGAGGCTATGGTGTTGATGTAGAAGCCCTCCGTGGTGGATTCCTCTTCCGGCGGAGCTCCGGAACAGGCCCCAAGATGGGATCTCGTGGGTACAGAAGGTTGTGGTGGTGGAATTAGTTTTTTGGCTCCGTATCTGATCGTTTGGGGGTACGTAGGTATATATAGGAGGAAGGAGTACGTCGGTGGAGCAAAGGGGGGCCCACGAGGCAGGGGGCGCGCCCTCCACCCTCGTGGCCGCCTCCCTTCTTTCTTGACGTAGGGTCCAATTCTCCTAGATTATATTCGATGAGAAAATCACGTTCCCGAAGGTTTCATTCTGTTTGGACTCCGTTTGATATTCCGTTTCTTCAAAACACTGAAATAGGCAAAAAAACAGCAATTCTGGGCTGGGCCTCCGGTTAATAGGTTAGTCCCAAAAGTAATATAAAAGTGGAAAATAAAGCCCAATATGGTCCAAAACAGTAGATAATATAGCATGGAGCAATCAAAAAATATAGATACGTTGGAGACGTATCAGGCATCCCCAAGCTTAATTCCTGCTCGTCCTCGAGTAGGTAAATGATAAAAATGAATTTTTCATGCGGAGTGCTACTTGGCATAATTTCAATGTAATTCTTCTTAATTGTGGTATGAATATTTAGATCCGAAAGATTCAAGACAAAAGTTCATATTGACATAAATATAATAATACTTCAAGCATACTAACAAAGCAGTTATGTCTTCTCAAAATAACATGGCCAAAGAAAGTTATCCCTACAAAAACATATAGTCTGGCTATGCTCTATCTTCACCACACAAAGTATTTAAATCATGCACAACCCCGATGACAAGCCAAGCAATTGTTTCATACTTTTTACATTCTCAAAACCTTTTCAATCTTCTCGCAATACATGAGCATGAGCCATGGATATAGCACTATATGTGGAATAGAATGGTAGTTGTGGAGAAGACAAAAAGAGGGGAAGATAGTCTCACATCTACTAGGCGTATCAACGGGTTATGGAGATGCCCATCAATAGATATCAATGTGAGTGAGTAGGGATTGCCATGCAATGGATGCACTAGAGCTATAAGTCTATGAAAGCTCAACAAAAGAAACTAAGTGGGTGTGCATCCAACTCGCTTGCTCACGAAGACCTAGGGCATTTTTAGGAAGCCCATCATTGGAATATACAAGCCAAGTTCTATAATGAAAAATTCCCACTAGTATATGAAAGTGACAAAATGAGAGACTCTCTGTCATGAAGATCATGGTGCTACTTTGAAGCACAAGTGTGGTAAAAGGATAGTAACATTGTCCCTTCTCTCTTTTTCTCTCATTTTTTTATTTGGGCATTTTCTCTTTTTTTATGGCCTCTTTTTCTTTTTTTATATTATTTTTCGTCCGGAGTCTCATCCCGACTTGTGGGGGAATCAGTCTCCATCATCCTTTCCTCACTTGGGACAATGCTCTAAAAATGATGATCATCACACTTCTATTTTTCTTACAACTCAACAATTACAACTCGATACTTAGAACAAAATATGACTCTATGTGAATGCCTCCGGCGGTGTACCGGGATATGCAATGAATCAAGAGTGACATGTATGGAATAATTATGAATGGTGGCTTTGCCACAAATACTATGTCAACTACATGATCATGCTAGCAATATGACAATGATGGAGCGTGTCATAACAAACGGAACGGTGGAAAGTTGCATGGCAATATATCTCGGAATGGCTATGTAAATGCCATGATAGGTAGGTATGGTGGCTGTTTTGAGGAAGGTATATGGTGGGTGTATGATACCGGCGAAAAAGTGCACGGTATTAGAGAGGCTAGCAATGGTGGAAGGAAGAAAAGTGCGTATAATCCATGGACTCAACATTAGTCATAAAGAACTCATATACTTATTGCAAAAATCTAGAAGTTATCAAAGCAAATTATTACGTGCATGCTCCTAGGGGGATAGATTGGTAGGAAAAGATCATTGCTCGTCCCCGACCGCCACTCATAAGGAAGACAATCAATAAATAAATCATGCTCCGACTTCATCACATAACGGTTCACCATACGTGCATGCTACGGGAATCACAAACTTTAACACAAGTATTTCTCAAATTCACAACTACTCAACTAGCTTGACTCTAATATCACCATGTTCATCTCTCAAAACAATTATCAAGCATCAAACTTTTCTTAGTATTCAACGCACTCAAAAAAAAGTTTTACAAATCTTGAATACCAAGCATATTATTATTATTAAGAAATTACCATGCTATTTAAGACTCTCAAAATAATCTAAGTGAAGCATGAGAGATCAATAGTTTCTATAATACAAATCCACCACCGTGCTCTAAAAGATATAAGTGAAGCACTAGGGCAAAACTATATAGCTCAAAAGGTATAAGTGAAGCACATAGAGTATTTTAACAAATTCCAATTCATGTATGGCTCTCTCAAAAGGTGTGTACAGCAAGGATGATTGTGGTAAACTAGAAAATAAAGACTCAAATCATACAAGATGCTCCAAGCAAAACACATATCATGTGGTGAATAAAAATATAGATCCAAGTAAAATTACCAATGGAAGTAGACGAAAGAGGGGATGCCTTCCGGGGCATCCCCAAGCTTTGACTTTTTGGTGTCCTTGGATTATCTTGGGGGTGCCATGGGCATCCCCAAGTTTAGGCTCTTTCCACTCCTTGTCCCATAATCCATCAAACGATTTCACCCAAAACTTGAAAACTTCACAACACAAAACTCAACAGAAATCTCGTGAGCTCCGTTAGCGAAAGAAAACAAAAGACCACTTCAAGGTACTGTAATGAACTCATTATTTATTTATATAGGTGTTAAACCTACTGTATTCAAACTTCTCTATGGTTTGTAAACTATTTTACTAGCCATAGACTCATCAAAATAAGCAAACAACACGCGAAAAACAGAATCTGTCAAAAACAGAACTGTCTGTAGTAATCTGTAACTAACGCAAACTTCTGGAACTCCAAAAAATCAGACAAAATAGGAAGACCTAGGCAATTTTTTTATTGATCAGCAGCAATTGGAATCAGTATTTTATCACGTTCTGGTGATATTTAACAATTGTTTTCGTGAACAGAAAGTTTCTGGAAATTACAGCAAGATCAAATAACTATCACCCAAGAAGATCCTATAGGTTTAACTTGGCACAAACACTAATTAAAACATAAGACCACATCTAAACAGAACGTAGATGGATTATTTATTCCTAAATAGAAACAAAAAGCAAAAAACTAAAAATAATATTGGGTTGCCTCCCAACAAGTGCTATCATTTAACGACCCTAGCTAGGCATAAAAGCAAGGATAGATCTAGGTATTGCCATCTTTGGTTTTTGGGAAGAAGAGAGAAAACTTGCTATCTATGGAATTAATCCCTCTATTTTGACAAAGTACATGGACATTAATGGTAGATGAAAGATTAGGTATGCTGTGGAAATTGGCATCTAGGCTAGCTTTTATCTCTTCGATAGATTCATTTTGGCAGGAAAGCAAAAGAGATGTAATTTCAACTTTCTCCTTAACGGGATGCCCAAATATAGTTTTCATCTTTTCATAGGCATCTATAGGGTCCCCTTCAAGAAAACCCTCTTCAAAGATAGAATCCAAAACTTGTTTGAAGAAACGGGCAACCGAACATAAAAGCTTTTTAAGTAAACATCAATTTGGTATTGAGGTACATAGCTAGCACGGATCCTTAATAGCCAATCCCAAGCATCTTTCAAAGATTCATCAAGTAAATAACAAAATATTCCAGAATCTTCTTCATCAAAGTTGCTAAGATTTTCATTGATAATTCCGGCAGGTTTTTCCATAGTATTTTTATTTATGAGTTAGATAAGATAGCAGGATTGTCTAAAGCACTAGAACTAGGCAGAGATCCCCTAAATCTTTTTAGTTCCGACATGGCAAGGGAAAGCGAGCGAAAAGAGGCAAACGGAAAAGAGAGGGCGAATAAAACGGCAAGGGTGAAGTGGGGGAGAGGAAAACGAGAGGCAAATGGCAAATAATGGAATGCGAGAGATAAGGGATTGTGATGGGTACTTGGTATGTTGACTTTTGCGTAGACTCCCCGGCAACGGCGCCAGAAATCTTCCTGCTACCTCTTGAGCACTGCGTTGGATTTCCTTGAAGAGGAAAGGGTGATGCAGCAGCGTAGAGTAAGTATTTCCCTCAGTTTTTGAGTACCAAGGTATCAATCCAGTAGGAGGCTACGCGCGAGTCCCTCGTACCTACACAAAACAAATAGCTCAACGCAACCAACACGATTAGGGGTTGTCAATCCCTTCACGGTCACTTACGAGAGTGAGATCTGATAGAGATGATAGATAATACTTTTGGTATTTTATGTATAAAGATGCAAAGTAAAATAAAAGGCAAAGTAAAAAAGCAAAGCAATAATAAAGTGATGGAAGATTGATATGATGAGAATAGACCCGGGGGCCATAGATTTCACTAGTGGCTTCTCTCAAGAGCATAAGTATTCTACGGTGGGTGCACAAATTACTGTTGAGCACTTGACAGAATTGAGCATAGTTACGAGAATATCTAGGTATGATCATGTATATAGGCATCACGTCCGAGACAAGTAGACCGACTCCTGCCTGCATCTACTACTATTACTCCACTCATCGACCGCTATCCAGCATGCATCTAGAGTATTAAGTTCAAGAAAATAGAGTAACGCCTTAAGCAAGATGACATGATGTAGAGGGATAAATTCATGCAATGTGATAAAAACCCCATCTTATTATCCTTGACGGCAATAATACAATACGTGCCTTGCTGCCCCTACTATCACTGGGAAAGGACACCGCAAGATTGAACCCAAAGCTAAGCACTTCTCCCATTGCAAGAAAAACCAATCTAGTAGGCCAAACCAAACTGATAATTCAAAGAGACTTGCAAAGATAACCAATCATACATAAAATAATTCAGAGAAGATTGAAATATTGTTCATAGATAATCTTGATCATAAACCCACAATTCATCGATCTCAACAAACACACCGCAAAAAGAAGATTACATCGAATAGATCTCCACGAGAGAGGGGGAGAACATTTTATTGAGATCCAAAAAGAGAGAAGAAGCCATCTAGCTACTAACTATGGACCCGAAAGTCTGAGGTAAACTACTCACACTTCATCGGAGAGGCTATGGTGTTGATGTAGAGGCCCTCCATGGTGGATTCCCCTTCTGGCGGAGCTCCGGAACAGGCCCCAAGATGGGATCTCATGGGTACAGAAGGTTGTGGATGTGGAATTAGGTTTTTGGCTCCGTATCTGATCGTTTGGGGGTACGTAGGTATATATAGGAGGAAGGAGTACGTCGGTGGAGCAAAGGGGGACCCACGAGGCAGGGGGCGCGCCCTCCACCCTCGTGGCCGCCTCCCTTCTTTCTTGACGTGGGGTCCAAGTCTCCTGGATCATATTCGGTGAGAAAATCATGTTCCCTAAGGTTTCATTCCGTTTGGACTCCGTTTGATATTCTGTTTCTTCGAAACACTGAAATAGGCAAAAAAACAACAATTATAGGCTGGGCCTCCGGTTAATAGGTTAGTCCCAAAAGTAATATAAAAGTGGAAAATAAAGCCCAATATGGTCCAAAACAATAGATAATATAGCATGGAGCAATCAAAAATTATAGATACGTTGGAGACGTATCACACATCGCTTTAGGGCGGCAGCTCGGGGGAAACGCGAAGGCCTACGTCGACGAAATTGTGGTGAAGTATCGGGAGGCCAGAACCTTGATCCAAGATCTGGAGGAGACTTTCACGAGCCTGCGCCAGGTGAACTTGTGGCTTAACCCGGAGAAGTGCGTGTTTGGTGTCCCTTCTGGCAAGCTGCTGGGTTTCCTCGTGTCCCACAGAGGGATTGAGGCGAACCCAGAAAAGATCAAGGCCATTGAAGACTTGAGCCCAATGCTGACCCTAAAGGAAATGCAGAAGCTGGCTGGTCGGGTGACTGTGTTGGGGCGCTCCATCTCCAAGCTGGGGGAGCGCGCCCTGCCCTGCTTCAAGCTGATGAAGAAGAAGGGCCAGTTCGAGTGGACCCCGGAGGCTGACCGAGCTTTTCAAGAGCTCAAGAGATACCTGACCAGCCCTCCGGTGATGGTGGCGCCACGGCCCCTCGAGCCCCTAGTGCTTTATCTTGCTGCCACCCCGTACTCTGCCAGCCCGGCTCTGGTGGCGGTTCGGGAGGTGCACCAAGCCAAGGACGCATCGCACCAAGCTACGCCGCCAGCCAAGACGACGCAAGATCATAAAGGCGCCGCAAGAATCATAGCAGCATCCACAGAGGACCAAGGTCGGCAGGATGACGCCGCTGAGACCCCAACAAGCGATCAAGCGTCAGGAGCTCCACTACCTCAGGAGACGACCCGACTCTCGCAGGACACGAGCCTCACCAACGCGCCAGCTCTCGTTGAGCACCCGGTGTATTTCATCAGCACGGTGTTGCGGGACGCAAGGGCACGGTATCCCATGCCTTAGAAGCTCCTGCTCGCGCTCTTGGTGGCCTCGAGCAAGTTGCGGCACTACTTCCAGGGCCACCCCATCAAGGTCGTCTCAGCCTACCGATTGGAGAGAGTGCTCTAGAGCCCCAACTCTGCTGGAAGGGTCGCTGAGTGGAACATCGAGTTGCAGGCGTTCCAGTTGGAGTTCAGCACTACCAGGGTCATCAAGGGAGCCGCACTCGCTGACTTCATGGTAGAATGGACGGATGCCCCGACGCTTGAAGTAGGCGAGGACCAGTCCACCTCGCCGGGAAGTGAGGCGCCAGATGGATGGGTCATGTATTTCGATGGCGCCTTCGCGCACCAGGGCGCTGGGGCTGGAGCAGCACTTATCTCGCCCACCCAAGACAAGCTCTACTACGCCGTGCAGCTCTGCTTTCAGCGGGGCGAGAAGGTCTCCAACAACATCGCAGAATACGAAGGCCTCACAGTTGTCCTGAAAGCTGCGGCAGCTCTGGGGGTGAAGCGCCTCACTGTTAGGGGCGACTCGCAGCTCCTCGTCAACTTCTCCAACAAGGTATACGAGCCGAAGGACGAGCACATGGAGGCGTACCTCGCGGAGGTGTGCAAGATGGAAAAGCAATTCCTGGGCCTGGAGTTGCGGCACGTGCCCCACGGCACCAACAAGGAAGCTGGCGACATCGCCAGGAGGGCATCCAAGCGGCAGCCATAAGAGCCTAGCGTCTTCGAGGAGCGGCTCTTCAAGCCATCGACGACACCACCACTCTCAAGGACAGCTCAGCCTCGGGAGGAGCTCCCGCAGCCGCCTGCCGCAGGAGTCCCAGCATGTGGCCCGACTTCGGGAGCGCGCCTACTCTTGACGCTCGAGCCCCAGGAGGGATGCTGGACAAAGGAATTCAAGGAATACCTCATGCAAGGGGCGCTGCCGGAGAAGGAGGAGGACGCAGAGCGCGTGGCCCGGCAAGCCACGGCATACTGCATTCGGGACGGTGAGTTGTACAGGAAGCGACCAAATGACGTTTCACTACGTTGCATCTCCAGGGATCAGGGGAAGGAGTTGCTATCCAACATACACGCAGGGGATTGCGGGCATCACTCGTCATCACGGACCCTCGTCGGCAAGGCATTCTACAGCGGATTCTACTAGCCCACAACGCTCAACGATGCAACCGAGCTGGTGAAGTCATGTGAAGCCTGCCAGTTCCACGCCAAGCAGATCCATCAGGCGGCTCAGGGCCTCCAGACCATCCCACTCACATGGCCGTTCATGGTCTGGGGGCTGGATATCTTGGGCCCGTTCCCTCGAGCGCCTGGGGGCAACCGCTATCTCTACGTCGCCATTGAAAAGTTCACCAAGTGGGCGGAGGTGGAAGTCGTCCGCACCATCCCAGCGGGCTCCGCGGTCATGTCCATCAAGGGTCTCGTGAGCCGTTTCGGGGTTCCCAACCACATCATCACTGATAATGGCTCGCAGTTCACTAGTAATCTCTTCAAGATGTATTGTGCTAACCTCGGAACGCAGATTTGCTATGCTTCGGTGGCTCACCCCAGGAGCAATGGTCAGGCCGAACGCGCCAACGCAGAGGTCCTGAGGGGCCTCAAGACCAGGAGCTTCAAGAAGAAGCTCGAGGCCTACGGCAGGGGCTGGTACGACGAGCTCCAGTCCGTGCTGTGGTCCATACGCACCACCGCCACCAAGCCAACGGGCGAGACCCCGTTCTTCCTCGTCTACGGAGTAGAAGCGGTCCTCCCTCATGAGGTCAAGCATCACTCCGCACGGGTCTTGGCGTTTGATGAAGCGCAACAGGACGCCACGCGGGGGATGGACCTCGTGCTGGGGGAGGAACGCCGCCGCGAAGCCGCGCTGCTGGCGGCAAGGTATCAGCACGCGCTGCTGCGATACCACCGCCGCAACATCCACTCCAGGACGCTCGAGGCGGATGACCTCGTCCTGAGGCGGGTCCTCTCCAGGGAAGGGCTGCATAAGCTGTCACCTATGTGAGAGGGCCCGTTCAAGCTCGCTCATGTGTCCAGGCCTGGCACCGCGCGCCTGGAGACACAGGACGGTGTACCCATCCAGAACGCCTGGAACATCCAGAACCTCCGGAAGTTCTACCCATGAAGAAAGGCCCAGTGCCTGTGAAGATCGCCACCAGTGACACTCACGTAATAACGAGTGGGGCTGTACACGCCCCGGAGTCTCAGGAGTGCCGCCCTCGGGCCTCGGGGGCTCCCTCCCACGTCTTAGTGGCAGCACTTAGCTCCGCGCTGGTGAGAAGACTTGAAGACTAAACTAGGTGCCGGACGCAGCTTTTAATTTGCTTTCCGTAGTTGGCTCGCCTCCTTTTAATTGAAGTTTTCTTCTGGTGTTCCTTGCTGATTTGGTTTCGTCGCCTTTTGCTGCTACTTTTGACACTGGTTTAACCTGTTCCCTCTCTCGCATTCCTCGCGAGGGGGCTAGGCAGGTGCCCTCGCGAGCGTTTTTCCTTTTCTCTGCCTTCTGTCTGTTTTTTCGCGAGGCACCCTCATTCGAGCCCACAAGCTGGCGCATCTCTCCTGATCGATGCCCCTCGGGTACCGTGATATGAAGCGCTGGGTCAAGGCTTGGGTGGACAATAAGCCTCCTAGCGAGCTTCCTAACAATTTTTTTGCAATTCCTAAGCGCCTACCGAGTCAAGGAAGGCCTTGACAGGCGCCAGGAAACAAGTGCCTCGTGAAGAGGAGGCTACCCCAAGCGTGCTAAGCTAAGTCGTCCCTACGCAAAACAACGGCACAGCACAGAAACAATAAGCATAACATAGTGATTGAGGAACCATAGTTCGATACACGCCCGTCTGGGGCCCATACTGGTTTCTTTTTTGATACAGGAAGAAAAGGAAGAACAAGATAAAAGCTACGCCTGCCCCTACAGCAGTTCACGGGGACGGGCTCTTGGCGATGTCCTGAGCTCAGCCGGACCCCTCCTCGCACTTCATGGAGGCGCGGTGACGAGACAACCCGCTGCCACCTTCAAAGCGAGCGCGCCGGCGTGGCGGCTGGTCGTAGCCACCACTGCTGGAGCTGTCGCCAGGGGAAGAGCCACCGTAGCTGGACGAGACGTGGTCGGCACCAAGGGCGGGTTCACCCTCCTCCTCGTCCCGACCATCGCCAAGACTGAGCACCTCCTCGCCGTCGTTCACCTCAGGGCCGCACCCGGCGCGGCGACCATCTTCTCCAAACACCCTCACGTAGAGGGTCGCATCACCGTCGTACTTTATATGGAGGGTGCACCGCCTGCCCAGGCTGCGCGCGCGGGCAAACATCTGCCAACCGCGGGCCAGAGCTAATATGCCCACGACGGACACCTCGACCGCAACCCAAGAAGCCCTGCTGCAGCAACCGTCCACCTGCAGCCAGAGCCCACCTGGACCGGAGGCTGGCAGCTCGTCGGCGAAGAAGCGCGGGAGCTGAAGCCAGTTGTCGGTCGGGTCCTCCGACCAGACGACAAACTCCGGCAGCACATCCGCCAAGTGGAAGCGCGGCTGGGGAGGCCGTGCAGCCATGTCACGTCTCCTCCCATCGACAGGGCTGCCACGACCGAAACGACCCCTGCCACGCGCAGCGGCGCCACCGCGGGAGCGAGGGGCCGCAGCAGGGGTCGCGATGTGCTTGGGGGGACGGCCGCGTTCACGCTTGGGTGCCGGGGAGCCGGGCCCTCGCGAGGGGCCTTCCCCTTCTCCGCGGCAGAGAACCTCTTTGACGGCGCCATTGGTGTCGGCGGTGGAGCAGAGGAGGAGAAGCAAGCGGAATGGGAAGAGATGAGCGACGGGGGCTCTGCCCCCTCCCCATTTATAGCAAGAGAAAGCCAACCAGCGCCCCCCATGATCACATGTAATGATGGTTTTCCCTTGCATGTCGCTGGGACTTGTCTAGTCGGGCAGTTGCCGAGGCAACGTGGAGAAGCGGAGACGCCCACGTCCAATCAACCGCCATGCGTCGACCAAGGCCGCCACAGTGTCCTTGTTTCCTCTTTGGTGCTAAGGAGCAAGCGCAAGCGCGGAGTATCAAGGCGTCAAGCAAAGGTTTCCCTATCAGTGCAACGAGACCAAGACCAGCAGGATGACAAGACAAAGGTCACCATGGAGCCCAAGGCGGCGCCACCGCCAGAGCCTTTGGCGGGCGAAGACTACTTTTGTCAGGATAAGCTGTACTAGCTGTGCCCTTTCAAATTGGCCATTGTTGGCTCCCTTCCCGCTCAATATTTGGGAGAGGACCAGGGTCTCTATAAATAGGACTAGCCACCACAGTAGGAGGCAACTAAGCCTCAGGCATCTGATCTTGAGCCAATCCCTAGCCACACACCGAGCACAAGAACACCTCAACCTCAAGAGGTTGTTCTTCCCCTGGTAAATGTTCATCCTCAGCCCTAGAGGCAATCCACCACCACCACACTGGAGTAGGGTATTACACCACAACGGTGGCCCGAACCAGTATAAATCTTGTGTTCTTTGTGTTGCGAGTTCGTCGAGTTAGTCCTTGTGATCTTAGAAAAGCTAGGACGTAGATCGCTGGGGGAAAAACTTTGCGCACCCGAGTGTTCGAACCTTAAGGGTTTTGCCGGAACTTGAGATCGGACACCCAGACTGCAAACGGCCAAGTAATTGGAATCATCCTCAATTCTTGAGCCGGCACATGAGCTCGTCGTGAAAATTTCTGACAACCATCACATTTACTGACTAGGTCCTCAGCATCAGCGTGAGCCATCAGCCAATAAAATCCATGACGAAAAACCTTAGCCACAAGAGACTTAGAGCCGGCATGATGGCCACAATCTCCTTCATGAATCTCACGTAGAATCTCACGGTCCTCCTTTGGGGAAACACAACGTTGAAACACCCCCGTAACACTGCAATGGTGCAACTCTCCATTGACAATTGTGATCGACTTAGACCGTCGGGTTATCTGCCTGGCTAAAGTTTCATCTTCAGGTAACTCGCCCCGGGTCATATAAGCCAAATAAGGAATAGTCCAATCAGGAATGACATGAAGAGCCGCCACCAATTGCGCCTCCGGGTCAGGAATAGCAAGATCTTCCTCTGTAGGCAACTTGACTGAAGGGTTATGCAGAATATCCAAGAAAGTGTTAGGTGGCACTGGCTTACATTGGGATCCTAACCGGCTTAAAGTATTAGCCGCCTCATTTTTCCCGCGATCGACATGCTCAACTTGATAACCCTTGAAGTGACCCGCAGTAGCATCAACCTCACATTGATAAGCTGCCTTGAGTGGATCCTTAGAATCCCAAGTGCCTGAAACTTGCTGAGCCACCAAATCTGAGTCGCCGAAACATCTCACCCGACTTAAATTCATCTCCTTAGCCATCCGAAGACGATGGAGTAAGGCTTCATACTCAGCTGCATTGTTAGTACAAGGGAACATCAACCTTAAGACATAACAGAATTTATCACCTCGTGGGGAAGTCAATACAACTCCTGCCCCCGAGCCCTCCAATTGCCTGGACCCATCAAAGTGAATAGTCCAATATGTGTTATCTGGCTTCTCCTCAGGCATCTACAGTTCTGTCCAGTCATTGATGAAATCCACAAGTGCTTGGGATTTGATAGCCGTGCGAGACATATACTTCAAACCATGAGGTCCAAGCTCAACGGTCCACTTGGCTACCCTATCTATGGCTTCTCTGTTTTGAATAATATCCCCTAAAGGAGCAGAACTAACCACAGTGATGGGATGACCCAGAAAATATTGCTTGAGTTTTCGACTAGCCATGAACACCCCATATACCAGCTTCTGCCAGTGTGGATACCTCTGCTTGGATTCAATAAGCACTTCACTGACGTAGTAAACCGGCCGCTGAACTAGAAATTCCTTCCGTTCCACCACAATAGCTACGCTGACAGCCCGAGCATTAGCAGCCACGTATAATAACAAAGGCTCTTTATCAACGGGAGCAGCAAGAACGGGCGGCTCAGCCAACTGTTTCTTTAAGTCCTCAAATGCTTGATTAGAAGCATCACTCCAGACAAAGTGATCTGTTTTCTTCATCATCTGGTATAGCGGTATAGCCTTCTCAACCCATCGGCTTATGAACCGGCTTAAGGCCACAATACGACCTGCCAGACGTTGAACATCATTGACACATGCCGGCTTAGCCAAGGAAGTAATGGCCTTGATATTCTCTGGGTTAGCTTCAATGCCTCTGTTGGAAACCAGAAAACCCAAAAGCTTACCAGCTGGTACACCAAACACACACTTGGTCGGGTTAAGCATCATCTTGTAAACCCAGAGATTATCAAAGGTCTCCTTCAAATCATCAATCAGTGTCTCTTTCTTCCTGGACTTCACAACAATGTCATCCACATAGGCATGAACATTACGCCCGATTTGATCATGAAGGCAATTTTGCACACACCGCTGGTAAGTCGCATGGGCACTCTTGAGCCCAAAAGGCATGGACACATAGCAGAAGGCTCCAAATGGAGTAATGAAAGATGTCTTTTCCTGGTCCTTGACTGCCATCTTGATCTGATGATAACCAGAATAAGCATCCAAAAAGTTCAAACGCTCACAACCCGCCGTAGCATCAATAATTTGATCAATACGGGAGGGCAAAGGGATCAGCCGGACAAGCCTTGTTTAGATCTGTGTAATCCACACACATACGCCAAGTGCCATTCTTTTTAAGTACTAACACCGGGTTAGCCAACCACTCAGGATGAAAAACTTCAACAATAAACCCAGCCGCCAAGAGTCGGGCCACTTCTTCACTAATGGCCTTTCGCCTCTCTTCATTGAAACGGCGAAGAAATTGCTTGGCCGGTTTAAACTTTGGATCAATATTAAGAGTGTGCTCACCGAGTTCCCTCGGTACACCTGGCATGTCAGAAGGCTTCCATGCAAAGATGTCCCAGTTCTCACGGATGAACTCGATGAGCGCGCTTTCCTATTTCAGATCCAGATTAGCACTGATGTTGAACTGCTTGGATGAATCACCAGGAACGAAATCAACTAGCTTAGTGTCATCTGCCGATTTAAATTTCAAGACTGGATCATGCTCCGTTGGCTTTTTCAGAGATGTCATATATGCCGGGTCAACACTGTCTTTATAAAACTTCAATTCTTCTGTCACGCAGACAGACTCAGCATAAGCAGCATCGCCTTCCTCACACTCCAAAGCTATCTTGCGACTCCCATGCACTGTTATAGTGCCCTTGTGACCCGACATCTTCAGCTGCAAGTAAACATAACAAGGCCTTGCCATAAACTTAGCATAAGTCGGCCGTCCAAACAGAGCATGATAAGGGCTCTTGATCTTCACCACTTCAAAGGTCAACCTCTCAGAACTAGAATCATAATCATCTCCAAAAAGCAACCTCCAAAGCTATTTTACCAACCGGATATGCCGACTTACCAGGCACCATAGCGTGAAAGACAATGTTCGACGGCTTAAGCTTTTTATCAGTCAATCCCATGCGACGGAAAGTTTCATAATAAAGGATATTGATGCTGCTACCTCCGTCCATGAGTACCTTAGTGAATTTATATCCTCCTACCTGAGGCGCCACCACCAAAGCCAAGTGACCCGGATTATCAACCCGGGGCGGGTGATCCTCACGACTCCACACAATGGGCTGCTCATACCATCGCAAGAAACGGGGAACTGCCGGCTCAACGGTGTTCACAACCCTTTTATGGAGCTTCTGATCCCGCTTGCATAAACTTGTGGTGAAGACGTGGTACTGCCCACTATTCAATTGCTTCGGATTACTTTGATACCCAGATTGCTGTTGCTGATTCCCCTGACCATGAGAGCTGGAACTTGAGCTGCCACCCGGCCCATGATTGTTCTAGAACAAATTAGAATTTTTGAACTCCTTCATAATGTGGTTGTAACATCCCAAGTTTTCAATTTGGAATGTTATACGTTAGGTCATCATTGCATATCATATTTGATTGCATTTTGGCTTGATCCTACAAATTCTAAGCAATTCAAGGACTCACGGAGAGAGTTGGGAATTTCGTTATTTTCATATTTGAGTTTTCTCGAATTTTGAAAGAGGATCGTTTGATTTTAATTATTTTCTCTTCGAATATTTCTTTTATGAAAATAAAAGAGAGAGAATAAAATGACTTCCTCAAAATAAAGAAATATTGGAGATTTAATATTAAAATCAAATAAGAATTTTATTCAGAGTTTTATCGCTATTTTATATGGATTAGGAAAAATATGCGTTTTTAAAATTTGCATTAGAGTCCCAAATAAATGTCACCTCGTCCGGTAGATTTTTAGAGGACGGGGAAAATTTATTTCAGGATTTTTGGAGTCCGTTTAGTATTTCTTTTCTTTGTTTTTCTGTGCGGAATTGTTTAAAAAAAGTGAACTGATTTAGCCGGGCCGTACCCGACCCGGACTAGTCCGGCCGGCCTCTCATAAGGCCCGTCCGGGACCCCCCCAGCCCAGCCGAACCCTAGCCCCGCCGCCCAAGCCGCCGCCCGCTAGCCCCGCGCCACTGCCGGAACCCATTGCCGCCGCCCCGCCCGACGCCGCTGGAGTTGCCGCCGCCCTCGCCGAATCTCGTTGAGGTAGCCGCCGCCGGTTTTCTCGAAAAACCAATCGGTTTTTTTTTTAACCTAGATCTGTATTTTTTTCCAGATCTGGTTCGTTTTTTTGGTTTAGTTATTTAGCGGACGTTCATCCGTATGTTCATTTTAACGAATGGTTTTTGCTTACCGCAGACGGCGAACGTTCGTTCGTTAGCCTGTTCGTCAGTTTTTCTTTTTCTCGGATTTTTAGCGATTATTTTCGATCGCGATTTCTGACCGATTTTCATTTTAGTTTATCTTTTTGCTCGTTTATCAGAATCAGGCGATTCAAGCGCCTAGAGTTTCTTCTTAAAGCCCTCTTTCTGTTTAATCAACTTAAACAAGTTTTTGCCACTGTAAAATTTGACTTTAGTCCAGATTAGTAATCGAAGCTTGTTTCTTTCGTAGTTTGAGTTTCGTTGCTTCGTTTGATTTGATTTTTTTGCAAACCAGAGTTCTTAAGTTGAACTTTCTGGTTAGATCTTATTATTTGAGTTTTACCCGTGCATCTTTGCTTGATTGCTTATTGTATGCTTGTTTGTTTGCGATAGAGTACCCGAAGTGCGAAGCGTGCTACTACGAGTCTCTAGGTTTCACGGATCATCAGCAAGGCAAATAACACTTTGATCATACCTCTTTACTACCCAGTTTTATTGCATTAGATCAATCCTCAAACAATTGCATGGTTAGGATCTGATTAAATTGTGGGTTTGGGAAGTAGATGAGGTAGTACCTATTCACCTGTTTATTATCAAACCTATGGGAGTTACTTCTACGTTGCTTATATTGCTATGCTATGCTCGTAGACGTGGTTTGGGTTTGAGTGTATTCATGACAGATGTGAGTATTGTTAATTAATGGTTAACTTAAGGTGGCAACTTTAATACACATCTGGGTGGATTGAGGCACCTGGGGAACCCAGTGTTGCCTATATTTCTTGGAAATCCCGGGGTACCGTGTGATTCTCCTATGGACTGCCACCCAGGCTCAAAGGGATCATAAGATTATTCATGCTAGAAACTTCCATGTGCAGCCACATGCCATTATGGGCTCTGGCATAGTTGAGCAAGTTGTGGGAAACCTTTCCATGATGGGCTAGCAGATGTAGGGGATTGTAGGTGTACCGGCCTATCTATCGGTTAAGGGGGCCTCTTTGAAAAGACTGTGTCTCGGTCATCCGTTTCTCAAACATTATGTAGTGCGAGAAATCCAACGGAGGAGATCGAGTCTTGTGGGGAAAAGTGTGCAAACCTCTGCAGAGTGTACAAACTAATCATGGTTAGCCGTGTCCCCGGTTATGGACATCTTGAGTATCTAGTTCTTGGATTATCATGTGGATCTCATCACTCTTAATTTAATTTGATTGGGTTTAATGATGATGCTTAATTGGGATTGAGTTGGGTGAACCTTCTCAATGTTTAACAACCACCATGATAGTTAAATAAAATTTATTCCTTTGTTGTAGGGAAAAATTGGCTTTCCGCAAAACATTTTAACCATACAGCCTCCACCAGCCATTTATGCATGTAGTGATAGCTTTATTTCGTTCATTACTCTTTTGTGTTGCCTTGCCAGCATATTCTATGTGCTGACCCGTTTTGGGCTGCAACGTATCAAGTTGCAGACTTTTCAAACGACGAGTAAGGAGCCATAGGTCGTTGTCTTTCACTCAGTGATGTCGTTGGAGTTGATGGACTCACTTTATATTCCAAGCCTTCCGCTGTTATCGTATTAGATGGCCTTAAGCCATATTTATTGTAATAAGTTCTCTTTTGAGACATTCTCTGTAATAAGTGTGTGATTGCTACTCTGTTATAAATCCTCAAGTATTGTGCGTGTCAGCATTACCGATCTAGGGATGACACTGATGCACAGAGATCAGACTATTTGAGGTCTAGTCGCTACAGTGGCAGTCCTTCTAAAGGTGACCGGACGGCCTTTCCCGTGTACCATGCTTTGGGCAAGGCTGATTCAGCATCTGCTCAAGATTTATACCTGACCCTCCTGCCCGAGGAGGTGGCTTTCCCTTACGACACTGACCATTATTCTACGTGTTGTTGTTGGCCACAAAATCTGAATTGTTATCAGCCTTGAGCTTACCATTGCCCCCCTGACTCGCCGGGTTATGATGCTGGCCCTTGGTGTTGCCACTCTTCTTTCCCTTTCCCGTCTTTTCATCATCAGACTCGGGGTCCTTGGTACTATCAGAGTCGGCATATTTAATCAGAGCTGCCATCAGCTCCCCCATGTCATTGCAGTGGCGCTTGAGTCGCCCTAGCTTCTGTTTAAGAGGCAAAAAACGGCAATTTTTCTCCAACATTAGGACCACTGAGCCGGCATTAATGTTATCCGACGAGTGCAGGATGGCTTTGACTAGGCGCACCCAATGGGTCATTGACTCACCCTCTTCTTGGGCACAGGCATCCAAATCCACAATCGACATGGGTTGTTTGCACGTATCTTTAAAATTCTGGATGAACCGGGCCTTCAACTCGGCCCATGATCCAATTGACTTGGTAGGCAGTCCCTTTATCCAAGTACGGGCCGTCCCATCCAGCATCATGGTGAAGTACTTGGCACATGCAGTGTCTCCAATAGCTCCATGGCCATCTCATAACTTTCAATCCACGCCTCAGGGGGTAAGTCGGCTGTATAGTTAGGCACCTTACGAGGTCCTTTGAAATCTTTGGGAAAATGCTCATTCCGCAAAGCCGGAACCGAAGTCGTTGGATAAGTCGGAGATGGTTGATGAGATGTGTACTGAGCCGCCGGCTCAACCTCTCGACGTGCTCTATACTGATCCATCTAGGCCTGAGTATTAACACCACCAGGCACCAGCTCATGTCCACGAGGCAGGTTACGGCACTGCTCACTTCTTGATACCGCCCGGGAGTCCATGTGCCTGCTATAACTCCGGCTCGAACGAGGGGTTGAATGGATCCTCTCACGACTGTAAGAATAAGCCTCCTGCTGCACAAATGCTGTCTGAAGAAGCTCTTTAGCCCTTCGCGTTTCAACCGCAGCTGGAGACTCGCCTTCAACAGGAGAGCCGCCAATCACGATGCCGCAGCGATCATATTATCCAAAGGGTTAGAATAATGACCCGGCGTCGTTGACACATATTGTGGCGGAATATTGTTAGTACGAGGCGGAGCCGTTGCGCATGGTTGAGCCGGCGCTCTAGCCCCAGGCGCAGCTACCGCCCGGTTTACCTATGGCGGGTCACTGGTCCCTGCACCAGGTGTGTTGAAGAGGTTCCTTGCCTCGTAAACCGGAGGCAGACGACTCCGGTGTCTTCTCCTCATGACTTCGTTTGAAGAGTTCTAATCCAACGAGAGCCGGAAGGAATCAGCCTAGATCCGTTGTGCATGAGCATCCAGAGCATCTTGCTCCGCAGTAATCCTTGTGTCTTTAGCCCCCAGATCTTCCTTAGCCTGAGCTATCTCATTTCGCAATTTCGCAACTTCCGCATTATGCTGAGTTTGATTTGTTGGGTTAACTTCTGCTATTAACAATGTTGTCAAAGTGTCCAATAAGTCGGACAAGACCTGAGCCGGCGGACGCGCAGGACCTCCTGCCTCGGCCGCTGTCGACGTTGCTGACCCGGAAACCATTGCCGCTGCAGTCAAAGTATTCTGCACTGGCTGGACATGAAGATCGCAACCCTACTAGGCGGCTCATAGGGGTCCGGAATACTGTCGCCATCGGAGTAGCCCCCAAGCCGGGCGTCTTGCAGCTGATACAATGACTCAGTTTCACCAGTGGACGACTCATCATCAGAGTAGACGACCATCTCACCACCGGACACAGATCTATCCTCAGATTCCACCCCATAGATGAATCCTACGAAGGCACTTTTCACAGTGGGCTGAACTCAGGCGGGTCACGCACGCTGAGCCATCTCGATGATGTCGGTGTAGACGTCTGGCTCAGGGCCCGGTTCGCCGATCTTGCCGATGAAAACATGAATTCCGCTGAAGGGGACCTGGTACACGTACTCAATTAAGCCGGCCTCGGGGCCCCAGCCTGCATCGTCGATGTAGAGCTTGCCGCGACGACTCTTGGTCATCCGGCCCACAGCGTATCCCTTGATCCCTTCGAAGCTTCCCTTCAAGAACTCAAAGCCACCGTGTGCTGGCCCCACGGTGGGCGCCAACCGTCGTCGAATTGTCACGATAGATGTCCTAGCAGAAGGACTTAGTCGTGGAGCCATCGCAACGGGGTTAGCTTAAAGGGGTTAAACGAGACAAAGGACACAAGGAGTTTATACTGGTTCGGCCCCTTGTGGTGAAGGTAAAGGCCTAATCCAGTTTGAGGTGGTATTGCTTATGTCTTGATTACTAGGGAGCGAATACGCTTAACCTAGCTTTCGATCCGTTGTTCCTTTCCCTAAGTCGGCGCCGGGTCGTCCCTTTATATACACAGGTTGACGCCCGGTGGCTCACGGAATCCCGGCCGGCTCATAACCATGTGTTCGGCTCGGTGACTAACTGTACATGCCTTATAATACAAGTCATACATATACGGCGGTTTACACTTGTTTGGGCCTTATGTCGCCTTTGGGCTTCAGGCCCTCGATGAGTCTGCGTAATGAACCACCGTCTTAAGAATCTTCATGGGCTTTGTCTTGATGAACCACCAGGGGCTTAACCCGGCCCCTCCTGGGCGAGTTAAGCCAATAGTTATATCCCCAACAGCCGCTAAGAATTCCTTTTCGGTAGTAGCATAATTTATTTGAGCATTGTCTAGAGTTTTACTAACATAATGGATAACATTTAATTTTTTATCAATTCTTTGTCCTAGAAAAGCACCAACAGCAAAATCACTAGCATCACACATAATTTCAAAGGGTAAGTTCCAATCAGGTGGTTGAACAATAGGTGGAGAAATTAAGGCTTCCTTCAGGATTTCAAATGCTTCTACACAATCATCATAAAAAACAAAGGGAACATCTTTTTGCAAAAGATTAGTAAGAGGACTAGAAATTTTAGAGAAGTCTTTAATAAATCTCCTATAGAAACCAGCTTGACCAACGAAACTTCTTATACCTTTGATATCTGAAGGACACTGCATTTTTTCAATTGCATCTACTTTAGCTTTATCAACTTCAACACCTCTTTTAGAGATTTTATGCCCCAAGACAATACCTTCATTAACCATAAAGTGGCACTTCTCCCAATTCAAGACAAGATTAGTTTCTTCACATCTCTGCAAAACTCGATCAAGGTTGCTTAAGCAATCATCAAAAGAAGTTCCGTAAATGGAGAAATCATCCATGAAAACCTCAACAATCTTTTCATGAAAGTCAGAGAATATAGCAGTCATACATCTTTGAAAGGTAGCAGGTGCATTGCATAAACCAAAAGGCATGCTTCTATAAGAAAAAGTACCAAAAGGGCATGCAAAAATAGTTTTTTCTTGATCCTCTTTGTGACACAAGTATTTGAGAAAAAAGCAGAATAACCATCTAGAAAGCAAAAGTGTGTATGTTTTGATAGTCTTTCTAGCATTTGATTAATAAAAGGTAGGGGATAATGATCTTTCCTAGTTGCTTTGTTTAATTTTCTAAAGTCAATTACCATTCTATAACATGTAACAATTTTTTGTGGAATCAATTCATTTTTATCATTGGGAAACAACAGTAATACCTCCCTTCTTAGGGACATAATGAACATGACTTACCCATCTACTATCAGCTATAGGATAAATTATACCTGCTTCGAGAAGCTTTAATATTTCATTTCTTACGACTTCTTTCATCTTAGGATTTAACCGTCGTTGGTGATCAACAATTGGTTTAGCATCAGGTTCCATATTAATTTTGTGCTGACATAGAGTGGGACTAATGCCCTTAAGATCATCAGAGTATATCCAATGGCAGCATGGTGCTTCTTCAGAGTTTTCAATAATTTCTTCTCTTCATGCTATGAAAGGTTGGCACTAATAATAACATGATATATCTTCTTTTCATCTATATAAGCATATTTCAAAGTACCAGGTAATTGTTTAAGATCAAACACAGGATCACTCTTGGGTGGTAGAGGATCTCCAAGAGTCTCAACATTCAAATTGTGTTTCAAAACATACATTTGTTTAAAGAATATCTCATTTCTTTCATTTCTTTCATTCATGAACATATCATTTTCATGGTCTAGCAAATATTGTTCTTAAGGATCAATAGGAGGCATGACAATAGAAGCAAGACCAATAATTTCATCTTTACTAGGCAATGCTTTATCACAAGGTTGTCTATGAAATTTGGAGAAATTAAACTCATGAGACACATCCCCGAAACTTATACTAACAGTTTCTTTCTCACAATCTATCATCGCATTAACAATGTTCAAGAAAGGTCTACCAAATACAATGGGACAAAAATTGTCTTATGGGGAACCAAGAACTAGAAATTCAGTGGGATATTTTATTTTCCCACACAAGACTTCAACATCTCTAACAATCCCAATTGGTGAGATAGTATCTCTATTAGCAAGCTTGATAGTAACATCAATATCTTCTATTTCAGCAGGTGCAATATCATTCATAATTTCTTAATATAAAGAAAAGGGAATTGCACTCACACTAGCACCCAAATCACATAAGCCATGATAAAAATGATCTCCTATTTTAACAAAGACAACATGCATGCCAACAATAGGTCTATGTTTATCTTTTTCATCAGGTTTAGCAATTCTAGCAGCTTCATCATAGAAATTAATAACATGCCCATCAATATTATCTACCAAGAGATCTTTAACCATAGCAATACGAGGTTCAACTTTACTTTGTTCAGGGGGTGTAGGTGTCCTAGTATAACTTTTACAAACCACATTTGAAGTTTTAGCATGTTCTTTTATCCTAACAAAAAGGGGGTTTCTCAACATAAGCAGTGGGAATAACATGATCACCACTATAAGTAATGGCTTCTTCTTCAGCTTCAATAGGTTCTACTACTTTTACTTCAATGGGAAGATGATATTTAAACCCCTTCTCCTAAGGGAGATCAACATGACTAGCAAATGATTCATAGAATGAAGCTAGTATCTCAGAGTCAAGTCCATATTTAGTGCTAAATTCACGAAAGGCATCAGTATCCATAAAAGTGTCCTATTGAGACCCTATTGAGTCGACCGTTCCCTTTCGGGAGTATGGGAGTATATGGTGTCCCGCGAGAAATCCACGAGTCTTGCCAAACCTGTATGTCTTCCCCGTTGCCTACTCGCCACAGCATGCATCTCTTCACAAGCTCCAATCCATGCATGATGCCTTTCCAAATTGCATATGTATTACTTGGAAACACTGACCCACCAAATTCCCATTAGGGTAATATTTGGCTCGAAGCAATCTCGCACACAAGGATTCAAGGACCACTAAAAATTCTCCAAGCTTGCTTAGCAAGCAAGGCTTGGATATACGCTCTCATGTCCGTGAAGCCAATACCGCATTTGGACTTAGGTAAGATCGACTTATCCCAGGCCATCCAAGCCATTGTCTTCTTACCATTTTCCAATTCCCACCAGTATTGCCTTATCATTTTGGTCAGCTCATCACAAACTGAAAACGGTAATTTGAAAACACTCATGACATAGGTGGTAATGGCCTGAGCCACTGATTTTATCAAAACTTCTTTACTTGAGGATGAGGAATATCTCTTACTCCAATCCACAAGTCTCTTACTCAATCTAGCTTGTAGAGATTGAAACTTGCCTTTATGCATTCTCCCTTCCGGAACTGGCAATCCAAGATACTTGGGATCAAAATCAGATTGTCAAACCCCCAATGTATCCTTCACCGCTTGAGAAATAAGACCGGGACAGTTTTTAGCAAATAGGATGGAGCACTTTGAAGGGTTTATAAGTTGACCCGTTGCTGTAGCATAATTGTTCAAAACATCCTTGACAATCGCCGCATGGTCCGGATTAGCTCGGAAGAAAAGGAGGGAGTCATCCGCAATAAGTGAGAAATAGCGGGTGCCCTCCTACAAATTTTGATCGCCTCCAGGCCTCTGTCTTGTACCACATTGTGTAATAGAGCAAGTAAAGCATCAGCTACGAAAGGGACAAGAAAGGTGATAATGGGTCACCTTGACGAAGCCCGCAGGATGGGGTAAATTGTTCCAGTAGATGCCCATTGAATTTCATCGAATATTTAACAGAGCGAACGCACTCCATTACCCTGGATATCCATTGGGGAGAGAAGCTCCACCTAAATAATGCTTGCTCCAAGAAATCCCAATCAACGCGATCATACGCCTTGGAGAGATCTAGCTTATAGGCACAAAAAGAGTTAGCTCCATCACCAGAGTTCTGAATATGGTGAATGCATTCAAATGTAATGATAGAGTTGTCCGAGATAAGCCTTCCCAGAATGAACACACTTTGATTCTTCGATATTAAATTTGTGAGAAGTGGTCATCAACGGTTAACCATGCGCATTGAGACTATCTTGCAGATAACATTGCATAACGAGATAGGGCGGAAATATTTTAGAGAGGACGGGTGTTGTACCTTCGGTGTCAATACGATAGAAGTATCACTGACACCATTAGGCATATGTCCAGTTTCAAAAAACGGTCGGACTGCCACTATAATTTCCACCTTTAAAGACTTCTTTTGATAAAACCAAGATGGTAAACCATCCGGTCATGGTGCTTTCAAAGGGCCAATTTGAAAAAAAGCATGAGGAATTTCCTCATCTGAAAAGCGAGCCAAGATCCTCTCATTCATCTCCTCTGTTACCTTCGGTAAAATCTGATTCAACACCACATCAGGTGACAACGTTGGATCTTTTGTCTAGACCTCCTTGAAGTATGAGCTGGCCATACACTCCATATCGGTAGGCACACTACATCATGACTCATCTTCCTTCTGTAATCTGCGAATATTTTTTCCTTGCACGCCATACTGCTTGGTGATGGAAGTATTGGGTGTTGTGATCTCCTTCTTTTAACCAAGTTATTCTACTACGATGTAGCCACATCATCTGTTCTCTATACAAAAGTTCATCTAGCTTTTCCAATTCCTGCCTGATCAAAAGACGGTCACTACAAGAAAGTTGCAGCGACTCTAGCTCCTATCTCAACATATTTATTTGTTGTTGTACATGTCCAAAGTTTTCCTTGCTCCATTTCTTTAATTCTCGCATGACAGCACAAAGAGAGGCTTCCACCGTGGATAGGTTGCCCCTGGGACATGTGCGATCCCATGCCCTCAAAATCACCTCCTGTAATTTTATGCTCCCACATTATTTCATACTCTGGACTTCCCTTACTACATTTATCCTCAACTTCCTCCGCATGCAACAGAAGGGGGCAGTGGTCCGAGCATGGTGAGACCAAGTGTTGCACCCTTGCAAACGGGAACATGTCTCTCCAGTCATCATTAGCACATGCCCGGTCTAGTCGGACACGAATGTTACCTTGATCCCACTGGCCATTTATCAAAGGTGAACGGTGCCCGAGAGAAACCGAGATCCATAAGCTCACAGACTATGAGTGCATCTCTAAAAGCTTCCATCTGACTTTCACTACTGTTCATTCTCGAGAAGTGTTCATGCTGCCATAGGGCTTCATTGAATTCCCCACATACTAGCCATGGCAAGTTTGAAACTCCCTTCAGTTTAGCTAGGTGGTCCCACATGCATTGACGGTGCTCCACACGAGCTCACAATAGACAGAAGTTGTTCTCCATGATTTTCCAGATCCTTGATCAACAATGCTCACATCAATATAACTCTTGCACGAATCAAGTGTTGTCACCTGGAGGGAATCGTCCCAAAACAGAGCAAATCCCCCTCCACGGCCTTCACAATCAACACCACTGAAACATCTTAGGCCCAGCTTCCATTTTATCGTTTCAGCTTTGGCAGATGATTGCCTCGTTTCAGACAGGAAGACGAACCTCGGGGAATGGGCTTTTTCAAGAGCCCCAACCTCTCGAACTGTCTGGCGGTTCCCACCCCCCGGCAGTTCAATATTAAGTAACTCATTGTGACTGGCGACACTCCTCCATGGAGCCTGCCTTAAGATTGGTAGAACTTGAATCCTTGCCATCGCGCTTTGCACGCTTGCTGCCCATGCTAGAACACTAAGAAGCTTCATCAGCTAGTTTATCCTCTTTGCCATCAGTTAATAGCAGCAGATTACCCCCATTGACTGCATTTGCTGCTCCTATTTTGACTGCTGAAATATCATCCAAATTCAGACGTTTACGGGATGATCTGTTCAGCTCCATATCAGCCATATTTGGTAACTTTACAAGGCTTGTTGCAGTATCATTCATATCCCCATCTATAGTGGGATCATCTTTCTTACTCAAGGGCTTTTCCCCCTTCAGATCGGGGCTCACCTTCATATCAACACGGCTTGGTTCCCCATCAGGGTGAGCACGTACTGGAGGTTCAGCATATAGATAGTCACCGAGCTTTAAATCTTTCTCTGCAAAACCCCCATTGCCACACTCTTTGTGCTCATGTCCTATGACACCACACACCTTGCAGAACCTTGCTAATTTTTCATACCTCACAACATAGACCTTGCGTACTTTAGCTTTCACCACACTTACAAATTTTGTGAGAGGTTTCCTCATGTCATGCTTGACACGCACACGGATGTAATCACCCCTAGAGTTGCCGGTGATTCTGACTTCCAACACTTCTCCAGCGTTTTCCAGAAGCTTCTCCACCATATCCTTTCCACAATAACCATCAAGAAGTTTGTGGATTTGTAGCCACATGGGCATATGGACGTTTTGTTGGAAATATGCCCTAGAGGCAATAATAAATAGGTTATTATTATATTTCCTTGTTCATGATAATCGTTTATTATCCATGCTAGAATTGTATTGATAGGAAACTCAGATACATGTGTGGATACATAGACAACACCATGTCCCTAGTAAGCCTCTAGTTGACTAGCTCGTTGATCAATAGATGGTTACGGTTTCCTAACCATGGACATGGGGATGTCATTGATAACGGGATCACATCATTAGAAGAATGATGTGATGGACAAGACCCAATCGTAAGCATAGCACAAGATCGTGTAGTTCGTAATGCTAAAGCTTTTCTAATGTCAAGTATCATTTCCTTAGACCATGAGATTATGCAACTCCCTGATACCGTAGGAATACTTTGGGTGTGCCAAACGTCACAACGTAACTGGGTGGCTATAAAGGTACACTACAGGTATCTCCGAAAGTGTCTGTTGGGTTGGCACGAATCGAGACTGGGATTTGTCACTCCGTGTGACGGAGAGGTATCTCTGGGCCCACTCGGTAGGACATCATCATGATGTGCACAATGTGATCAAGGAGTTGATCACGGGATGATGTGTTATGGAACGAGTAAAGAGACTTGCCGGTAACGAGATTGAACAAGGTATCAGGATACTGACGAACGAATCTCGGGCAAGTACAATACCGCTAGACAAAGGGAATTGTATACGGGATTGATCGAATCCTCGACATCGTGGTTCATCTGATGAGATCATCGTGGAACATGTGGGAACCAACATGGGTATCCAGATCCCGCTGTTGGTTATTGACCGGAGAACGTCTCGGTCATGTCTGCATGGTTCCCGAACCCGTAGGGTCTACACACTTAAGGTTCGATGACGCTAGGGTTATAAAGGAAGTTCGTATGTGGTTACCGAATGTTGTTCGGAGTCCCGGATGAGATCCCGGACGTCACGAGGAGTTCCGGAATGGTCCGGGGGTAAAGATTTATATATAGGAAGTATGGTTTTGGCCACCAGAAGTGTTTTGGGCATCACCGGTAGTGTACCGGGACCACCGGAGGTGTCCGGGGGTCTACCAAGTGGGGCCACCGGCCCCGGAGGGCTGCATGGGCCAAGCGTGGAAGGGGACCAGCCCCAGGTGGGCTGGTGCGCCCCTCCACCAAGGCCCAAGGCGCCTCCTAGAGGGGAAGGGGGCAAACCCTAGGGCAGATGGGCCCTAAGGCCCACCTCTGGTGCGCCTCCCCCTCTCCCCCCTTGGCCGCAACCCTAGATGGGTTTTGGGGCTGCCGCCACCCCTATGGAGGTAACCCTAGATGAGGGCGCAGCCCCTCCCCTTCCCCTATATATACTTGAGGTTTTGGGGGCTGCCAAGATATGAGTTTAACCTCTCCCAGGCGCAGCCCTACCTCTCTCCCTCCTCCTCTCCCGCGGTGCTTGGCGAAGCCCTGCAGGATTGCCACGCTCCTCCACCACCACCACGCCGTTGTGCTGCTGCTGGACGGAGTCTTCCTCAACCTATCCATCTCTCCTTGCTGGATCAAGGCATGGGAGACGTCACCGGGTTGCACGTGTGTTGAACGCGGAGGTGCCGTCCGTTCGGCACTAGGATCATCGGTGATTTGGATCACGACGAGTACGACTCCATCAACCCCGTTCACTTGAACGCTTCCACTTAGCGATCTACAAGGGTATGTAGATGCACTCTCCTTCCCCTCGTTGCTGGTTTCTCCATAGATAGATCTTGGTGATACGTAGGAAAATTTTGAATTTCTGCTACGTTCCCCAACAGTGGCATCATGAGCCAGGTCTATTGCGTAGATTCTATGCACGAGTAGAACACAAAGTAGTTGTGGGCGTTGATTTTGTTCAATATGCTTACCGTTACTAGTCCAATCTTGTTTCGACGGCATTGTGGGATGAAGCGGCCCGGACAAACCTTACACGTACGCTTACGTGAGACCGGTTCCACCGACTGACATGCACTAGTTGCATAAGGTGGCTGGCGGGTGTCTGTCTCTCCCACTTTAGTCGGAACGGATTCGATGAAAAGGGTCCTTATGAAGGGTAAATAGCAATTGGTCACGTTGTGGTTTTGCGTAGGTAAGAAACGTTCTTGCTAGAAACCCATAGCAGCCACGGAAAACATGCAAACAACAATTAGAGGACGTCTAACTTGTTTTTGCAGGGTATGCTATGTGATGTGATATGGCCAAGAAGAATGTGATGAATGATATGTGATGTATGAGATTGATCATGTTCTTGTAATAGGAATCACGACTTGCATGTCGATGAGTATGACAACCGGCAGGAGCCATAGGAGTTGTCTTTAATTTATTTATGACCTGCGTGTCAACATAAACGTCATGTAATTACTTTACTTTATTGCTAACTGTTAGCCATAGTAGTAGAAGTAATAGTTGGCGAGACAGCTTCACGAAGACACGATGATGGAGATCATGGTGTCATGCCGGTGACGATGATGATCATGGAGCCCCGAAGATGGAGATCGAAAGGAGCAAAGTGATGATGGCCATATCATGTCACTATTTGATTGCATGTGATGTTTATCATGTTATTACATCTTATTTGCTTAGAACAACGGTAGTAAATAAGATGATCCCTCATTAAAATTTCAAGAAAGTGTTCCCCCTAACTATGCACCGTTGCGAAAGTTCGTCGTTTCGAAGCACCACGTGATGATCGGGTGTGATAGATTCTTACGTTCACATACAACGGGTGTAAGACAGATTTACACACGCGAAACACTTAGGTTGACTTGACGAGCCTAGCATGTACAGACATGGCCTCGGAACACAAGAGACCGAAAGGTCGAGCATGAGCCGTATGGTAGATACGATCAACATGAAGATGTTCACCGATGATGACTAGTCCGTCTCACGTGATGATCGGACACGGCCTAGTTGACTCGGATCATGTCATCACTTAGATGACGAGAGGGATGTCTATCTGAGTGGGAGTTCATAAGATGAACTTTATTATCCTGAACATAGTCAAAAGATCTTTGCAAATTATGTCATAGCTTACGCTTTAGTTCTACTGTGTTAGATACGTTCCAAGAGAAAATATAGTTGAAAGTTGACAGTAGCGATTATGCGGACAGTAGAAAGCTTATGTCCTTAATGCACCGCTCAGTGTGTTAAACCCCGAACGTGGTCTGTGGATGTTGCGAACATCTGACATACACGTTTTGATGACTACATGATAGTTCGGTAATCTTAAATGGTTTAGAGTTGAGGCACAAAAGACGTTTTTTGAAACGTCGCGGAACATATGAGATGTTTCGAGGGCTGAAATTGGGATTTCAGGCTCGTGCCCAGGTCAAGAGGTATAAGACCTCCGACGATTTTCTTAGACTGCAAACTAAGGGAGAAAAGCTTAATCGTTGAGCTTGTGCTCAGATTGTCTGAGTACAACAATCACTTGAATCGAGTGGGAGTTGATCTTCCAGATAAGATAGTGATGTTTTTCCAAAGTCATTGCCACCAAGCTGCTAGAGCTTCGTGATGAACTATAAACATATCAGGAATAGATATGATGATCCTTGAAATATTCGCGATGTTTGACACCGCGAAAGTAGAAATCAAGAAGGAGCATCAATTGTTGATGGTTAGTGAAACCACTAGTTTCAAGAAGGGCAAGGGCAAGAAGGGATACTTCATAAAATGGCAAATCAGCTGCTGCTCTAGTGGAGAAACCCAAGGTTGAACCCAAACCCGAGACTGAGTGCTTCTGTAATAAGGGGAACAACCACTAGAGCAGAATTACCCTAGATACTTGGTAGATGAGAAGGCTGTTGATAGAAGTATATTGGATATACATTATGTGAATGTGTACTTTACTAGTACTCCTAGTAGCATCAGGGTATTAGATACCGGTTCGGTTGCTAAGTGTTAGTAACTCGAAATGAAAGCTACGGAATAAACGGAGACTAGCTAAAGGTGAGCTGACGAGATGTGTTGGAAGTGTTTCCAAGGTTGATGTGATCAAGCATCGCACGCTCCCTCTACCATCGAGATTGGTGTTAAACCTAAATAATTGTTATTTGGTGTTTGCGTTGAGCATAGACATGATTGGATTATGTCTATCGCAATACGGTTGTTCATTTAAAGAGAATAATAGTTACTCTGTTTATTTGAATGATACCTTCAATGGTCTGGCACCTAAAATGAATGGTTTATTGAATCTCGATCATAGTGATACACATGTTCATGCCAAAAGATATAAAATAGTAATGATAGTACCACCTACTTGTGGCACTGCCATGTAAGTCATATTGGTATAAAACGCATGAAGAAGCTCCATGTTGATGGATCTTTGGACTCACTCATTTTTTGAAAAAGGATTGAGTAATGTGAACCATGACTATTGGTATATACGCATGAAGAAACTCCATGCAGATGGACCGTTTGGACTCACTTGATTTTGAATCACTTGAGATATGCAAATCATACCACATGGGCAAGATGACTGAAAGCTTCAGGTTTCAGTAAAATGGAACAAGAAAGCAACTAGTTGGAAGTAACACATGTGCAGTCCAATGAGTGCTGAGGCACGCAGTGGACATCGTTATATTCTTACTTCACAGATGATTTAAGTAGATACTGAGTATATTTACTTGATGAAACACAAGTCTGAATTATTGAATGGTTCAAGTAATTTCAGAGTGAAGTTGAAGATCTTCGTGATAAGAGGATAAAATGTCTATGATATGATCATAGAAATGAATATCTGAGTTACGAGTTTGGCACTGTGGAAATTGTTTCACAACTAATACCGCCTGGAACACCATAGTGTGATGGTGTGTCCGAACATCATAGTTGCACCCTATTGGATATGGTGCGTACCATGATGTCTCTTATCGAATTACCACTATCGTTGATGGGTTAGGCATTAGAGACAACCGCACTCACTTTAATAGGGCACCATGTAATTCCGTTGAGACGAAACCGTTTGAACTATGGTTTGGAGAAACCTGAGTTGTCGTTTCTTAAAAGTTTGGGGCTGCGACGCTTATGTAAAAAAGTTTCAGGTTGATAAGCTCGAACCCAAAGCGGATAAAATGCATCTTCATAGGACACCCAAAATAGTTGGGTATACCTCCTAATTCAGATCCAAAAGCAATAGGGATTGTTTCTAGAATCGGTTCCTTTCTCGAGGAAAAGTTTCTCTCGAAAGAATTGAGTGGGAGGAAGATAGAACTTGATAAGGTTGTTGAACCTTCACTTCAGGCAGAGAGTAGCGCAAGCACAGGAAAAATGTTTCTGTGGCCCCTGCCTCAGTTGAAGAGAAAGCTAATGATGATGATCATGGAGCTTCAGATCAAGTTACTATCGAACCTCATAGGTTGACAAGGGTGTGTACAACTTCTAAGTGGTAACCCTGTCTTAAAAGGTCACGTTGTTGGACAACGATGAACCTATGAGCTATGGAGAAGCGATGGTGGGCCCGGATTCCGAAAATGGCTCAAGGCCATAAAATCCGAGAGAGGATCCATGTATGAAAACAAAGTGTAGACTTTGAAAGAACTACTTGATGGCCGTAAGGCTGTTGGGTACATATGGATTTTAAAAGGAAGACAGACAATGATGGTAAGTGTCACCATTGAGAAAGCTCGACTTGTCGTTAAGGTGTTTCCCGACAAGTTCAAGGAGTTGAGTACGATGAGACTTTCTCACTCGTAGCGATGCTAAGAGTCTGTTGGAATTAGCAGGTACTGCATTATTTATGAAATCTTGCAGATGGGATGTCAAAATATTGTTTCCTTGTTCTTGAGGAAAGGTTGTATGTGATACAACCAGAAGATTTTGTCGATCCTGAAAGATGCTAACAGGTATGCAAAGCTCCAGCAATCCTTCTAAGGACTGGAGTAAGCATCTCGGAGTTGGAATGTACACTTTGATGAGATGATCAAAGATTTTGGGTTTATACAAAGTTTATGAGAAACTTGTATTTCCAAAGAAGTGAGTGGGAGCACTATAGAATTTCTGATGAGTATATGTTGTTGACATATTGATGATCAGAAATAATGTAGAATTTTTGGAAAGCATATAGGGTTATTTGAAAAGTGTTTTTCAATGGAAAACCTGGATTAGGCTGCTTAAACATTGAGCATCAAGATCTATAGGGATAGATAAAAACGCTTAATGGTACTTTCAAATGAGCACATACCTTGACATAATCTTGAAGGTGTTTAAGATGGATCAGTCAAAGAAGGAAGTTCTTGCCTGAGTTGTAAGGTACGAAGTTAAGACTTAAAGCTCGACCACGGCAGAACAGAGAGAAAGGACGAAGGTCGTCCCCTATGCTTAGACATAGGCTCCATAGTATGCTATGTTGTGTACCGCACCTGACATGTGCCTTGCCACATGTCTGGCTAGAGGGTACAAAGGTGATCTAGGAGTAGATCACCGGATAGCGCTCAAGATTATCCTTAGAGGAATAAGGATATGTTTCTCGGTTATGGAGGTGATAAAGAGTTCGACGTAAAGAGTTACGTCGATGCAAGCTTAACACCTATCCGGATAGCTCTGAGTAGAGATACCGGATACGTATAATGGAGCAACAATTTAGAATAGCTCCAAGTAGAACAGTTATTTGAAATGGCTCCAAATATAGCGTAGAGATTTGCGAAGTACATACGGATCTGAATGTTGCAGACCCGTTGACTAAAACCTCTCTCACAAGCAACATGATCAAACCCAGAACTCATTGAGTGTTAATCACATAGTGATGTGAACTAGATTATGAACTCTAGTAAACTCTTTGGATGTTGGTCACATGGCGATGTGACCTGTGAATGTTAATCACATGGCGATGTGAACTAGATTATTGACTCTAGTGCAAGTGGGAGACTGTTGGGAATATGCCCTAGAGGCAATAATAAATAGGTTATTATTATATTTCCTTGTTCATGATAATCGTTTATTATCCATGCTAGAATTGTATTGATAGGAAACTCAGATACATGTGTGGATACATAGACAACACCATGTCCCTAGTAAGCCTCTAGTTGACTAGCTCGTTGATCAATAGATGGTTACGGTTTCCTGACCATGGACATGGGGATGTCACTGATAACGGGATCACATCATTAGAAGAATGATGTGATGGACAAGACCCAATCGTAAGCATAGCACAAGATCATGTAGTTCGTAATGCTAAAGCTTTTCTATTGTCAAGTATCATTTCCTTAGACCATGAGATTGTGCAACTCCCGGATACCGTAGGAATACTTTGGGTGTGCCAAACGTCACAACATAACTGGGTGGCTATAAAGGTACACTACAGGTATCTCCGAAAGTGTCTGTTGGGTTGGCACGAATCGAGACTGGGATTTGTCACTCCGTGTGACGGAGAGGTATCTCTGGGCCCACTCGGTAGGACATCATCATGATGTGCACAATGTGATCAAGGAGTTGATCACGGGATGATGTGTTATGGAACGAGTAAAGAGACTTGCCGGTAACGAGATTGAACAAGGTATCAGGATACCGACGATCGAATCTCGGGCAAGTACAATACCGCTGGACAAAGGGAATTGTATACGGGATTGATCGAATCCTCGACATCGTGGTTCATCCGATGAGATCATCGTGGAACATGTGGGAACCAACATGGGTATCCAGATCGCGTTGTTGGTTATTGACCGGAGAACGTCTCGGTCATGTCTGCATGGTTCCCGAACCCGTAGGGTCTACACACTTAAGGTTCGATGATGCTAGGGTTATAAAGGAAGTTTGTATGTGGTTACCGAATGTTGTTCGGAGTCCCGGATGAGATCCCGGACGTCACGAGGAGTTCCGGAATGGTCCAGGGGTAAAGATTTATATATAGGAAGTATGGTTTTGGCCACCAGAAGTGTTCTGGGCATCACCGGTAGTGTACCGGGACCACCGGAGGTGTCCGGGGGTCCACCAAGTGGGGCCACCGGCCCCGGAGGGCTGCATGGGCCAAGCGTGGAAGGGGACCAGCCCCGGGTGGGCTGGTGCACCCCTCCACCAAGGCCCAAGGCGCCTCCTAGAGGGGAAGGGGGCAAACCCTAGGGCAGATGGGCCCTAAGGCCCACCTCTGGTGCGCCTCCCCCTCTCCCCCCCTTGGCCGCAACCCTAGATGGGTTTTGGGGCTGCCACCACCCCTAGGGAGGGAACCCTAGATGGGGGTGCAGCCCCTCCCCTTCCCCTATATATACTTGAGGTTTTTGGGGCTGCCAAGATATGAGTTTAACCTCTCCCAGGCGCAGCCCTACCTCTCTCCCTCCTCCTCTCCCGCGGTGCTTGGCGAAGCCCTGCAGGATTGCCACGCTCCTCCACCACCACCATGCCGTTGTGCTGCTGCTGGACGGAGTCTTTCTCAACCTCTCCCTCTCTCCTTGCTGGATCAAGGCATGGGAGACGTCACCGTGTTGCACGTGTGTTGAACGCGGAGGTGCCGTCCGTTCGGCACTAGGATCATCGGTGATTTGGATCACGACGAGTACGACTCCATCAACCCCGTTCACTTGAACGCTTCCGCTTAGCGATCTACAAGGGTATGTAGATGCACTCTCCTTCCCCTCGTTGCTGGTTTCTCCATAGATAGATCTTGGTGATACGTAGGAAAATTTTGAATTTCTGCTACGTTCCCCAACACGTTTAACACTTCATCGGAGTTCATAAACCCATCATAGGGTGCTAGTAGCACCTCCAAGTTGCGGAACAAGCATGGCCCCTGAAACATCATACGATCCCAATCGCCAAGGAAAGAGGCTTGGACAACGAACAAATTTCGACCAATTGATCTGAAGAAGGTGGCTTGGCTGAAGTTCTTGGTGTGGTGTGAACCTTGGCTAGGGTAAGCCAGTGAATTTCCTCCAAGAGGTAGGAACTTCTTCATCGATAACGACATCATCAAACTCCTCCTCGTGGAGGTCCAACTTCTCAAAAAAGTCCTCGAGATCATCAACGGCAGGACCCTGAGATCCGCCATGGTTGGAGGATTGTGCATCCGCTGCCGTCTCCATGGTAACGAGGAGGCGTAACGGCACGGTGGAAACCCACAAGACGCGCAAGACTTAGGGCTTTAATGATCGATGGGAGTCACAATCTGTAGGAATCGCGGCGAGGATCGCCGGGACGAGGTGGACTTATGACGAGGGAGTCGCCGCAAGGAAAGGAAACCCTAGGCGCCGCTAGGGAAAAAAGCAAGGACCATGGTTAGCTTTCCTGGTATTGCTCTTTTCTGGAATGACCAATGGAACCATGGTAACTCTGTCACACCTTTGCAACTGTGTTTAAAGAGAATTTTCTCTTATGCAAAGGACCAACTTATCACTGTCAAGGAGGTGATTAATTGTGATAATTTGCTATCACTGTTCCATTCGCCTATGTCTGTTATGGCCTTTCAGGAGTTGTATCAGATTACATCTATTTTCTCTTCTATCCACCTTCAGAATATGGATGATGTTTGGTTTTGGAGAGGCGGTGATAAAACATACACAGCCAAAAGGTATTATGATCTTACATACTCTCCTATTCGGTCAAATCCTTTATTATCCTGGGTATGGAAAAGTTGTTGCACAATGAAAATCAAAGTTTTTTGCATGGATGATGATTATGGACAGAGTTAATACCATATATATGCTTCAAAGGCACTAGAATATTTCAGATGGGCATGTGTGTGTACTTTGTCCTGCACACTCCAAAGAGGACAAGGATCATTTATTCTTCACATGCAATTTCGAGTGAGGATTTGGAATTATCTCCAAATACAGTGGTCTGATGGGCATGCCATGTGTGAAATAGCCTTTCAGGCTAGGAGGGATTTTGGTATGCCTTTCTTTGCTGAAGTAGTTTTCACTGCGTGCTGGGATATCTGGACAGTGAGGAATGATAAAGTTTTCAGGAATGAGAGACCTTCTTTTGCTAAATGGAGATCTGATTTTGTTAGGGACATGTCACTGCTTGCTTATTGAATTAGAGCCAGATTCAAGGATGACTTAATTAGATGAGTAACTCACTTGCCTCCTTGATTTCTTCTTTACTTTTAGATTAGGGTTCTCTTTCATCTTTTTGGGGTTATTTACCCTTGTAATTATTTTTTGTATGGGGTGTTAGCCCTTGTAATCTTCTTCCTCTTCTTTCTATTTTTCTTTCTCCTTGTACCCAACAAAGTTGTGGGGCTTTGCCCTGCAGTTCAATTGTCAAAAAAAGATAGTTCGGTGGATGACAATTTAAATGCATATTCGTATAATGATCTTTAATGCGGAATTGTTGATGGTATTTTTTCAAAAGCTTGTACCCAAACTAAGCAAGAACTTGAGGAGGTTTTACTCGAGTTTGTATCAAGCAGCTCAAACAGACAATGGCCGAGATATACATATCGGCCTAAGCATAAAAAATGATCGTTGGAGTGTTGACATTGTCCTTAGAACAAAATTGGTGCAAGTTATTTTTTGACGCAATAGCTTTGCCAAAAACAAAGGAGCATGTGTTGACACCAAATTTTTACATTGCAAAAAGCGTAACTGAGAGCTTTAAATAAAAAGGTTCTCAACATCAAAGTTCTTCGTATTGTCGAAATAGACAACTTGGTTTTTTGAGTCATCTCCATTTGTGATTGTATACAACTTCGGGTGCCAAAGCAGTGTGTTGCACAGGAGAGTCTAAAGATGGTCGGACTGTCCGGCCAAATTCGGGTGGGGATGTCCAGCTCAATTGGACAAACAGTCGAGGCCTTTGTCGAGCTTGTGACGGCGACATTACATAACACACTCGAACCATCCTGAAAAGTCTGAGTATTTTCCTACCTAAGTTTTCGTGCTTTTTCAGTTGCAGTAGTTATAAAACAAGCAATTACATTTTACGGGACCATGGCAAATTTATTTTATGCATCATGGTAAAATTAGTGTATGGACCATGGCACAAAAAATCGGACAAAAAAATCAATTTCTAATTTTAACATTGAGGATTTTGTCCTTTTCTTTTCTTTGGAACATGGTATTTTTTTGTTGGAACAAACCATGTGAAATTCCCTTTTTTTCTAGCTTGCCTATTTTTCTTTAGTTTGTATTGCATTTGATCTCCACAAAAAAAGATTTTAGTTTGTATTGCTTGGCATTTTGTGCTATGATATTTTTTAGGTATGCCAACTTTTTGTTTCAAACATACATCAAATAAGCTGGCTGTTTTTTTCCAAA
This sequence comes from Aegilops umbellulata, assembly GCA_032464435.1. NCBI lineage: Eukaryota > Viridiplantae > Streptophyta > Magnoliopsida > Poales > Poaceae > Aegilops > Aegilops umbellulata. The sequence continues at coordinate 91,571,321 of CP136055.1, forward strand.
AAAATCTTACTGTTTTTTCTGGTTTTTGGAACGGTTTTTTGCACAAGCAGTGGTGGTGCTTTGGGGGAGGAGGCCCGTCAAGAAATACCTGTTGGGCCATTCTGGATCGTTCTAGCAAGTTCCTCTCCTTTTTGGGAGCAGGGTATGCACGGGATGAAGTTTGCAGCCGGTATCCACGAAATTCTCTTCTTTTCTTTTTTCTAGGGGCTCCTCCCGGATCGAACACCGGTTCTAAATTGGCGTCCTTTATTATCTTTCTCCCATTTTCTTTTCTTGTTTTTCATTGTTCTTCGTGCTCTCCAACAACGAACCTTGAGGCTCTTGGGCAATCAGGTTGACCTAATGCAGCCCATAGCCATAGTGCTCTCTGATAGAATTCGTTGACGTGTTTTGCACATCTCACGAACGGCAGCAGGATATTTGTGCCCCCCCATCGTCATCACGCAACGCAAAAATCGCCCTAGGGATTTATTTATGGAAGCGAAGATAGCAGCGGGGATAGAGAAGAGGAGAGGAGACAGGAAATAGAAAACAAAACCCAAACCTCTTTCCATCATCATGTCAATTCCATACGCGTCGTAGCTGTTTCCCGTTGGCTGGATGGAGGCCTGTGTCTGTCCATTGAATTTCGTCCCTCTTCTTTTTTGGCAGTAAAGCGACCGGGTACTAGATTGATAGATAGATACTCTCATTACGACTTGCACACCACACCACCGAGGCATGGAACAAACTAATAGTACTACTATACTAGTCCCTCTGTTTCTGATTTATAAACTAAGTCCAAAACAGCTTATAATCCCTCCGTACCAAAATATAAGATGTTTTTGCAATTCAGGTACAGAGGTAGTATTGAAGAACACTAGTTAATTAATATTCTTATATCATACCCTAAATACCGGACCTATGATCATGGCATGGTTGAATAATAATCGTAGTAGCATGTGTTGTGCTATTATTGCATTATGTCCTCAGCTAATCACCATACCTAAGCAGCAGAAGCACTCAACCACCAGCAAGGCAGGCAGGCAGCCAGCACAAGAAGGTCACATGCAGGGAGGGGAGGAGCAACCATATGTGCTGTGGCCAGCTCACTCCCCTGCTGAGCTGGCGGACGGCCACATGCATGGCACCACCAGCTCAGCCAAGCAAGGAATTCCCAGAGCAAGGAAGAATCCCACACAAAATGCCAGCCAGCCAGCCCCCAATTGGCTCCCCAGCCAGCCTTTTTTTACCTTGTTCTTTTCTTGCTTGTAACACAGCCACAGCACTGACAAACTTAATACTCAACTACTATCACACAGGAGCATGCATGCATGGACAGACCAGAGAGAGAAAAGAAGAGAGGAGGGAAAACAGAACAAAAAAGAAGCGCAAAAGGTCCCACATCTCCATTAAGTACACACATTCTTCCAACCTCTGCGGGCATTATCAGTTGTTGCAGCACTTCTCACTCATCACCACAGGTTCTGTCTGATTTTACACAAGGGGAAAACTGGTGAACTTCTGCATTGTCTCGGTCTCCTTGTCTTTCTCTCTCCTCCTCTCCTCACACGCTCATTCATTTTCACCTCTGGTCCAGGTGCCCTTCTTCTCCTTCTGCCTCTATCCTCTCCCTCAGCCCAGGAACACCTGCAGCTTCACAGCAAAAAGCAACAGCTTGTTCAGATACTTCTTTTTTACTGTTATTATTCCAGCTGTAGCCTGTAGGCTGGCTTCAGCGGTAATTTATTGCGGTGCATACAACTGTGCGCAGGTAAACTACTACTACTACGGCCGCTGCTGGCTCGCGAAATGGCAACAAAAAGGACTCAAAAGGAGTACATTACTTTTCTTCTTTTGGGGTACGGTACTCCGACTATTTAAAGCTTCATTCACATCAATCATGTGAAGTTTAGCCATTGGGGAAACCAAAGTGAGCTCTTGACGCCCACCCTTGGTTCCCTCTACTTCTAGAACTTCCCTGGCTTAAGCTATGGACACGCTGCGTTCTTGCGAGGTCATCAGCCTTTCTCCATCAGTCCGGTACAAATAGCAGCAGCGGGAAAGAAAAGAGGGCACGAGCCGCAGGCCAGAGAAGGACCGGCCATGAGATGAGACGCGCATTCTAACATGGAAAGATAGTCATCTTGCAAATGAGAAAAGCAACGAACCCAGCCCGGTAGCAAACCAGAAAGGGATTAAGGAGAGAGAGAGAGAGAGAAATTTGGCGTGTGGTTGATTCCTCGAGAGGATGGATACACGGACGGGAGCCTTGTGCTAGGCAAAAAAAACTTTGCTTCAAAAGCAAATAAGAGCAGGAGTGCAAGCATCTAATGCTTGCTGCTCTTCTTCTTGCCACTTGCAGCACTGCAACTTGCCTCCTGATCCTCCTAATGCACCATCACAAAATTAGGTTCGGATTAACCCAATGGTTCCAGATTATTTAATGTGTGTGGCCCAATTGATCTAGGGTTTACTCAATGGAGAGCAGTACTAGTATAGAAGTAAACAAAATCACGAGAGCTTGCGCCTGAATCTACGACACCCAACCATGGCTAACTTAATGAGCTCCAATTCCCATTATTATATACTAATAATAATTCACTCAACCAATTGGGACACAAGAGGAGGTTAAATTTGGTAAGTCGGGATTAATGGAACTCTGATTTATAAATGTGCCTGAAGCACTTCGAATTCCAGAGCTGAAATCATGGCTTTGATTTCAAACACCAGAGCAAGTTTCCTGCGGATTTATTGTGCCCAAGTTCAGTAAGTATAACTGAAGCCATTAATCACCCACCCCTACGGGAATTACTCCTCAACAAGCTTCCAACCCAAAGAAACATTAAAATTCCAACTTTCCAGCTCCGTCTCACCGAATCAATTAGTAGAGAACAGCCTACTTGCCAACCTGTAACGGGCCTCCACTGACCCAGAACGATTGCACAATCGAAACGGAAGAAATTCCGGATACGAACAATTTTCGCTCAAGAATCCCCGGTTTTCCTCTTCCAATCGACGAGGGGAATCCAATGTTTGCGGCCACCAAGATCACGACGCGGGATCGAATCAGCAAACTGGGGACGCACTGCCGAGCTCAGATGATAGATTGGGCATGACGAATTCGAACCAGAACCTCCGTCGCAACGAAATCTTGGCGCAGAGCTGCTCTGATTGGACGTCGAAATAAACGCCCGGCGAGAAGGGGAACTTCCTACCGACTAGCAACTTTAGAGAGGGAACAAATCTGAGACATCTCAGAGAAGAAAATCTCACCTGGACTATCCCTCCACCTGGCGGCTTCGACGGCGCCCATACTGGTGCTGGCTGACGGCTTGCAGTCCGGCGGCTCCTCGAAGAGCGACCTCGAGAGCCTCTTGTGCGCGTAGCCGATGTCGAACAGGATGACGCCGGAGCCAGGGTCGGAGACGAGGATGCCCTTCACCGGGAGCCACATGAAGAGCTCCTCCTGAGCCAGCCCCTCACAGCCGCGGAGCGCGCCGAAGCTGAGATTCCCTCGCACCACGGTGTCGAAGAAAGCCAGGTCGCCGTTGTCGTACGTCGCGTAGCACGGCGCCGACAGCCGCGCCTCGAGCAGGCCGTTCCCCTCGTCCAGGGTGTACGACTCGACGCTGCGCGGGAGCAGCCCGCCGGGGAGGCCGTGCGAGCGCAGTAGCTTGTGTATCGAGTCTGCGGCGGGCGCCGCGCGGGCGAGCGCGAGGGGCGGCGCGGCGGCCAGCAGGAAGAGGCACAGGCAGGCTAGGAGGGCAAGCCGGCAGGAAGTGCGAGGCCGTAGCTCCGCCATGGGAGCGGCGGCCGCGGCAGCTAGGTGGTGGTGGTGGTGGGAACGGGGATGCGGGTGGGGGCGAGGCGAATGGGAGGACGGACGAGGGGAGGTTTTAAGGGAGCAAGGGGGGATTTCAAAGTGTGGGACAAAACGTGTGAAAACATAACAGACTGGGGTAGAAAATTTGGGGTGAAATAGCTTTGTTTGGAAGATTTCTGTTGAACCTTGTTGCATAGCGGTTAGAATGACATTTCTGCCCTTCGCAGATATGGAAACAAGTTAGTTAGGGGTTTCTACTTTCATTTTTGCTTCCCCTAAAAAAACTTACATTTTTGCTGGTCATAGAGTTTCCCTTACAACACATTAGGGACGGTGAAAATTCAAAAGTTTAAAAATTAACAGTCCGCACGACCGTTGCTTGATTTGTCGGTTTTGAGCGTCACAAACTCACGATACGATGAATTACATGCTTTTTGGTCAACCTGGGGGTATCAAAAGGATCGTCGTGTTTTGCCCTGGCGTCGTGTTTCCTTATGCATCTTGTCTGGATTAGTTCCACTGGAGGACATATTTCCCCTCTGCTAACCGAATAGAAATTAAACACTTTTGTGGTTATTTGATTTCATATTACCATATCAATAACCATGACATCAAAGCTCATGGTTCACGAACCGCTCTACTGATGACGCTTTCCATCCATTTGATGATGTTGCATAAATATACTCCCTCCGTTCCTGAAAATAAGGTCTATAATATTTTCAGGTATAACATGAAAATATATTTTTATTGTTTATCTAATGATATCAACTTGGTATCGTAGTTCTTGGTAGTTTTTCGTAGAAACTTCGTGAAACTTTATAGTGTTTGACTTCAGAAAAAAAATACACCTTCTTTTCCGACACAATGGGAGTAATATTTAGTGCACATCATTCATAACATGGTATTTTTAACAATGAACTTTTAAGAACTTAAATGACTAAATTATTAGTTCAATTACTGGTCTCGAATGCCAAGTTGTTGGCCAATTGTGTGATTTCCTCCCAACTGGCCACCACAAAAAGAAATGTGCTCTTTTGCGGTGCATGATTCATTGTATTTTCCGTTCTCAACATGGTGACCATATTTGTTTCTATTTTGGTGTGTTTAGAATATTATGTTGCACTTCTTGACCTCATGGTAACATTGGGAAGAAACTAGTTGGTGAACTTTTATCTTGTTCTTGACCTCATGTTCATATCTTGTTATTGCCATGTTCATATTTTGCTTCCAAGTCACACACAACACTATTTGTCATATTGAGATGGCTGTGTTATATGCATAATGTATTTTTGAATCATCTCATATGTCACAAGTTGCTGCAAAAGTGTAACTCACCTTGTGCATCTATGTTCACTTTTGCACCCCCTCCATTTTCTAAAGTTGTTTTTTTACCGGGGGGGGGGGGGGGCATTCATTCAACCTTCTACACTTTGTATTCAAATGTAAACATTTCTAGTGTGTGCACAAATCTAGAGCGAGCACAACCTAAACTTCAAGTTAAAAAAACCAGTGATGAGCTTTACACAATATTTTTTTAGATTGAGATAACCATATTGTCATCACCACCAAAGGGGGAGACTCAAAGGACATCGAGCCCCTAACGAGGGTTTTACTATTAATGAGATTATTATTAGATAACTAACTATGTTACAAGCTTGTTCTCACTACACACATCATTGGACATGAAACATAAAGTTAGTCGGCGACCTCCTTAGCTAAAAGGAAAAAGAAGGTGGCACATCGTTTTTCTATCGATGATTTCTTGATTTTGATTCGTATGTATGTTGAACTATTAAGAGGGGATACACCATGGATTGGAGTGTGGGAATCGATAAACACGATAAGCCATGCCACCAATATCCATGTGAGAATGAGACCAACATCCAGCGTGTTATTTGCTACTGGTAAGGGTCAGGCGCTTGCTAGATAGTCTGACATGGTGTTTGGCTTATGTGTTTGCTTTATGGAACGAGTCAGATATTTCAACTTGAGTTGGACCATCCTATAGGCCGGACTATCCAAGTAATAACCGACCCATGTCCGACCTCAAAAAGATGTGTCTGCTTATGATCGGGCATGCGTCGGACCCCCCCCCCCCCCCAAACATGGTCTGACAGGTCAAGACAGTCTAACTCGGGCCGGGCTGTCCGATTTTATCGGGAGATCAGCATACCTAGGTTTTTTGGGGACCTATAAATAGGACACTGCTTCCCCACGAGGAAGGGGGTGCATCCAATACTTTCTTCACCATTGTTCTACACCTAAAAAAGCTTGAGCCTTCCTATCCATCCATTGATTACATCCTTTAGGGAGAACTAGAGGAGATCCTGGTCTACTACTTCACCACAGAAAAAACTCGAGTTTGTCTTGTTACTCCGGGGTTTTGTGGGCAACCGTAGACACTTGATGTTTCCCGGTATCTTCCAAGTTGTGTGGTTGTGCCCTAGTCTAGTTTGTGAGGGTTTGGAGCTTGCCCGAAAATCTACCTCTACTGATTGGGAACTTGGGCATTTACCAATAATCTTGGAGGTTTAGGTGAGACATTCATTGTCGTGGGGGCATTTGTTATTTCCTATCTCTTTGCATAATATAAGGTGTATCACCTAGTTGCATATCTAGAGAACTTTCATTTCCGCACTAACCTCTAAAAGCAACTAAGAAAGTATTAAATTTGGTAGTCGCCTATTCAACCCCCTCTAGTCCACATTTAGCACATCTTTGATCCTACAGTTATCGTATTATTGACCATGAAATTTTGAAAAATCAAGGAATAGACATTCTGTGTTAGAACCATTGGTTGCTTGAGTTATCAGTTTTGAGAATCACGTCATCAGTCAATTATGAGCTTTTGTTTACCCAAATGTCTGTATTTTGCATGATTACATCATATATTTTTTGTGCATGGTTCCCTATTTGGTTCTTATAATAATAGTTTTCCTTATACGGCGTGAAAATTTGGAAAATAAGTTCTTGGTTGTTTGGGTTTTCCTTTATGATGTCAGAATTTATGGCAGTTTTACCATGAAAGTTTGAGATTAAAGAAGTAACAGTTCACACCAACTGACTAAACCAATACTATGTTACTCTGTTCTAAATATGAGGCAAATGGGAGAAAAAATGTGATACTTTTATGGTAAGAAAGTGGAATTTCAAAAAATGGGGAAATGGGAAACAAAACATTTAACGATAAGAAATGTGATCTCTAGGTAGAAACAACCGGCCTTATTTTAAAAATTTCTGTTGGAGGTTGTTGTGCAACTATTAGTATGCTAGTTTTCCCTTCAAGATCAAAAAAGAATTTTTAGAAGGTTCTATTTACTTTCACATTTTTATGGTTAAGGTTTTTTGGTACTAACTACTAAGTACCTACATAATTGGCATGTTTTGTTGTATTCGATTACATCGTATTTTCTCAATCTCGTGCATAACTATAAGATGCCCCTTCATCTACTCCATTTTTTTGTGTGACTCTATTTTCTCTTATTCCCTTTTTTGTATTTTTTGAACATTACGCGCGTGGGTGTGGCTTTCTTTTGATCAATTGTGTGTATGTGTGTGCGCGCGCGCGTGTGTGGATTTTAACTATGTGATAGATAAAAACATTTCTCATACCCGGCGGGTTAAGAACGTAGAATGGAAATTGGATGTGAACATGGATGGTGATACAACATAAAGAGCACCTCCCATTACTATTATTAGTGGATTTACAATTCCACGAGAAAAATAAAATGGGTTTTTGAAATTAAACATTTATTCACCTCAACTAAGTATCTACAATCTTTTCTTGGGATCATTCATGATTTTTTTTTCAAGAGCGCATCACATAACTTTGGAAACAAAAGTGTGTGCTTTCAACCTTTCACCCTTTAGATACTGTTTGGGTGTACATCAAACTCTAAAACACGATAAAACTACCGTTGACTCAAAAAAGTGAGATGAAATATACGCTCATATACCATTGCAAAGAACATACATTTGATAATTTCAACGCCATCCAAGTTGTCGTGTCAGTTTAAATCCACATACCCATACAACTTGAAAACAGCGAGGTCAAATTTTAAAATGAAAAGAACAATTTTATAGAATACAAACCAACAAAATCCTCCTTGTTTTTAATCCAAAATGAAGGATACACAAAGTTTTAAAACTGAAATAATAAATCTTGGGAAAATAATTCACTTTGGAAACTCTGAGAAAGTTTTAAGGAAACGAAATTTTCTTCCAACTCCCCTTTAGTTTCCAAATAGAAAAGTGACCAATCTTTTTTTTCCCAATCTGCATTTTTTTCGAAACGGGGCAAAAGACTTGCCATTTTCATCGTCTAAGAAAGAAGGTTTTAGAGGTTTATGGCCCAAGGCCAAGGTTACAATTACTCACTCTCGCGTCATTACATTACTTAAAGATTTCGCCCTTGCAATACTTCACAGAGATGCCTTGTCTTTAGTCCTAACGACAATTACCCCCATGGGAACGCTCGTGTTACAAAAGACCCGCACATTTCTCTCTTTCCACAACTCCCAAGAGATAAGCAACATCAGTGAAGCAAGCGTCCTTCATGATTGAGTCTTGTTGGTGGCATAGTGGTTCCACCACTCTTTGACAGAAGCGACATTACCCAATTAGTAGGGTGAACAACATCAAGACCAAGTCGATCCTTGATCATGCACCAAACCTGAACCATGTAACGACGTTGATATAGGAGGTGGGCCGCCGATTCGCAGACCTACTTTCAAAGAAGGCAAACATTACAGTTTGGCCACCCACGTTGCTGAAGCCTGTCCGCCGTCCGAATCATGTTGTTGATTCCGAGCGAAGCAAAAAAAAGTTGCACTTAGGAGGAGCCCAGGTCTTCCACACCACTGGGATCGTGGCCGTATCAATGGAAAAAATATTTGGAGGATAGAAAAAAAAGGGTAAGAGTCTCTTTGGCTTTGAGAGTTGGTGTTAAGAGATGTTTGGGTTTTAGAGCTCAAGGATGTAGTGTGCACTGAGCAGAGTAGTCTTTCCGCACAATTAAAATAAAAAGAAGATTGTAGTTGAAGGGTGATACACTTGTATGATTTGTATCAATGAAATTTGCCTTTGTATCAAAGTAGCTAGTTGCATGTAGTGGTGTTGAGGTGTTGTAGGCCACTACAGAATCATGTCACTTATATCAAGGATAGCTCGAAGTGTGTTATTTGTAAGTACCCTATGGTTCATACTAGAATTTAGTTGAATGGAAAGGTGAGCTCAATGAGAGTACACTGGTTGTTCTATTTTTTTGCGAATGTACACTGGCTGTTCTAGAATGTGTTATTTCTGCACAACAGAAAAAATATCAACTTAGTCTCATTATCCTTCATATTCTTGATAGTGACAACAAAGGTGGTGCAATAATATCTCTTGTTGGCTTTGGAAGCTTATTTTCTGCCAAAGATAAGCAAAATCTCCTGTGATCAAGGCTTTGTTCCTCTAATAATGGGGTAGCTAGAGATGTTTAACTTACAAGACTAGCAAAAGATTATACATCATAGATAGACCCACAACTTGGTAAGTACATTTTCTTTCCTACGGTTACTATCGCACAGTTAAAGTTTATGTATGTCATTTTCGTATCTGTGAAATTATTCACAAAGTCACAAACAAATCTCCATCATTCAACTAGTAAGCATTAAAGTAGCAATCAATCCTGTACAACGATCGATCCAAATGAATATATTTTTTTTGCTCAAAAATGTTGAACCGGTTGAAACATTTCCTTTTCTATATATAGTGAAGTCTTACTAAAAAGTTATAAACATTGCCACCATGGTTGGACGCAACATTGAGGCCACGCCACCCTCACGAATCGACGCCAAAGAGTATATACGTCACAGAGAAAGCTAATGCCACCACGACAGGTGCAATCCCGCCAAAATCACTCTCGACAATATCGTAGCGTCGCCGATATATATTCCTCCCTTTCTTGCGAAAATAACAATATAGTTTTGTCGCATTAGAAAGTTACAACACCGTCACTCATTTCAGAAAGCAATTGCCTGTTTTGAACTATATCAAAGATAATGATTTGGAAATGAGCGTGCATTGTTCCATTTGTCGTTTAAACATATTTTGAATAGCAGCAAACAAATTTGTAACCATATACAAACAGCATATCCTCAAAAAAAAAAAACCCAGCAAAACCGAGCCTGTGTTGCAACTTGCAAGTAGTCCTATATATATACCGGAGGGGCACTTTGGTCCAGCCACACAATACATACTTTGTTCCAAGCCGCTCCGTGAGAAACAACAGCGAATAAAAAGGTGCATCGTTGGGGTGGCATGGCATCGTCGTTAGCGGAAGCCTTTGTCCCGGTAAACTCTGGAACCCTCGATAAATAACCCTAACAGCCTAACTGACAAGCCACGAGGGACGGGCGCCGGGAGTAATGAAACCCGCGAAGAGAACCGCTGGCTGACAGGCGAGATTACGTGGGCGGAGGCTTATGTGTACGCTAGCGAAGCCATTCCCCGCACTCCTCCTACAACCAACCGATCGCTGTCGTCGTCGGGCGGGCGGGCGGGCGCGGGGGGCGGCCTGCTGCCGGCGCCGGCGCGTCGCAACAAAAACGGGAGCTAGGCACGCCCGGGTCCTTTCTATCCTTCCCGGCGTCGGTTTCCGGCGTAAAAAGTCGAGGGAAGCTGTGGCCTGTCCGTGCTACTGCTGTGGGCGGCCGACCTTTTCGCCCTTTTCCGAGTTTAATGCGGGGTTTCATGTGATGCGATAATACGCGGCCAAAGGCGGGCGTGAGCGTGCCTGCATGCATCGCGATGAATGCTTGAGTTTCCGGTGTACGTATGCGCCCCGTGCGAGGTTACGTATCCGGCGAACGGCGCTGATTACGCCGAGAAATCGTTTGGCTCGGAACAGTTCAGCGAGCGGCTTGATTATGGCTGTGGGAGCACACAGAGGAGCTAAAGGCTGCCAAATAGGCTTTGCAATCACTAATCTCCTGATGTTTATACTACTACTAGTAGATGGTATAGTAGTAGTACTACCTAACAGCGCATCCTGTCGTCGTTTATGGAGTATTATTATTCTCAAGGCCGCAACGGGGGGCCATCTGCCGCTGCTCTGGACTCGTCCTCTGAACCAGCATTTTTTATCAAACCATCTTCAGCTTAGGCATCAGGGTTATCACTCATCTTTGTAGCTAGGACGCTAGTTAGGAGCTTACTACACTTGTATCGATAGGTTGGGTGCAATTCAAATTCAAAGAGTTTTCTCATTTCATTTCGAATTCAAATTGTGATTATAGAAGAAAATGAAAGAAAACCACTAGTTCAATGTGGATATTGTAACATACCTTCCTTTTGAATGCACATTGTTCCCGGCCCGGGCGCTCTGATTGATGCGTCCTCTCCAGCCTTCGGCTCGGCATCCCGGCGGCTGCCTCCCGGCAGTTTGGATCTGCACACCTTTTCGACTCCTAGCTTACCGGTGGCGTCGGTTGGCTTCCCTTCCTCCGCATCGGCTCTTTCCGCCCTGCCACCTTCCGACCCTGTCCTCCTTCACGACTTGCAAATCCCAAAGCTCGCATTTTTCGGTGTCGTCGGGTGCCACCCTCCGGCAGCGGGCGCAACCCCACCACCCCCTTCTGAGGTGGCCATCTCGACGAGTGAAGCGACTTCCTCATCTCCGGACTCTGATTTACGGCAATGGGGTTGCTCGGACTCAGGACAGGGCGAAATCCCTGCTCGCCTCGCCGATACTGGCAGCGGTGGCACCCGCGGGTGTTGTTTCCCTTCTTGGAGGCACTGCCATGGCCTCTATCCGTGCCCCTCTTCGAGCACCGGGGGAAACCCTTTGTCCTGTTCTTCGGATTGGATGACGGCGGCGTCACGACATCGCTCCCCTTCTTGAAGGCGCCATCTTGCTTGCTCGCGACGTCCCTAGTATTGGAGTTAGAGATGATCAACGACTAGCCGGTCCGGCTTGCCCCTCTACCTGGTCTTGGCTTGGTGGTTTAGCTGTGTTTTTTCCTTTGTCCAGGCTGAGCATCCCGTGTCTCTCTGCTCTGGGTCGCATGTCCATGCCTTCTCATGTATGCGTCTGTGTTATGTGTTGTATCCTCTTATGTACTCATCTACTTTTCTTCTATCAATGCAATGATACGCAAAGTCTTTGCGTATTCGCGAAAAAGTCTACATTTAAGAAGCCCTCCTTTCACACCACTTATTGCTTTTGCTTGTTTTGCTTGTTCAGAGGCTTACCAATTTTTATCCATAAAAGGAAACTTACCCAGTTTTGGTAGGTGTGCATTACTTAGTACATACTAGTAAATGTCATCGCAAATAATCAAGAGCAAGAGCAATGATCCCCCCTTCTTCATGCTCTGCCTCCTACAATTGTGCCTAGTGGGATGAAAGCCTCATGGGGAATGAAAACACTCTCAGAAGGCGACGTAGTGGCCTCCTCATTTACCTAATGTGGAATGCCTAGAAGGAGAGGAACCAACGCATCTTTAAAGGCACAAGACTGACGTACATTAAGGTGGCCCACCTCACCTTTGACGTGATTTCACAGCGTGAGTTGGCCTTTAGGCCACTTGTGATTACAATTCATGAGTAGTCAGAGCATTTATAGCCGAACGCCCCAAACCCACCTCAAACACCCGGACGGATGACCCGGTCATAAGAAAGCGACCCAGGCGGGCGCCTCAAACGGGTCTCAAACACCCGAGCTGAACGACACCCTTCGTATCTAGCCCAAATGTGGGGTGGACATGGGGGTGCCTAGGCGCGTCCACCACGTCGTCCTCGGCCCATGCTGGCCCACCCGACCCCACATATATCCCCCCCATCTGCTCGCCGGACCAAATCCTAGCAACTGCATTCCATTCCCCTCCACTCCCTCCGCCACCCAAGCTCTCGTCCGGCGACCTCCGGCCTTCTTCGGCATGGCGGGCAGCGGATCCAAGTCCTATACCTCCAGACACGCCGACCCCGAGCTCATACCACGCGGCCTTGAGGAGGATATTGACGAGGATACGTACCTAGGGTAGGGTAACTTATCATACCTGAGATACCCAATCAAGGACATGACTCCTACAATGAAAGACATTCTGAGAAGTATCGACGGGTCAGTCGACCTGGTCAGCCCAGTCGACGGACACAAGCGTACTCGACCAGAAGCACAAGCAGTCGACCATGAAGGCAACCACTCGACCATAAGAAGACCTAAAGGCACTGCCTACAAACGGTCACCTCATAAGTAGCTTTTATGGCCTTCATGGTCCTTTACTACAGGCGTTACCAGTAACCCCCTCTCTTTATGTACATTAAACTCCTTGTAACGTGGGCTGGCTGGGGTCCTGGCGAACTCTATATAAGCCACCCCCCTCCACTAGGACAAGGGTTCGCAACTTTGTAACACATACACACTTAATCCAGTCGACCGCCTCCGGGCTCCGAGACGTAGGGTTGTTACTTCCTCAGAGAAGGGCCCGAACTCACTTAGAACCACGACAGTTGGCGCCCACCATGGGGCAGGTGTTCTAGCGATTTGTTGGAGGAGTTGGGATTCTTTCAACCCACATCATGTTTTCGAGCGGAGTCATGGTCGAGAGCCGCGAGATCCGTCTCGGCGCTCTCTCCTTCGTCGTTGACAACTCTGCTTGGCTGCAGGAGGCTCCACTCGACGTGGACGCGCTTCCCGCCCGCGGAGCCACGCATTTTCGCGCATGCGTCCGCGGCGTCCTCCTGCGGCAACCGTCGACCCAGTACAGGTCGGCATTCGTTGCGCCGTCATCGTCATCATCGTCATCATCGTCATCGGCTTCCCACCGGCGCAAGCGCACCGGTCGGTCGAGACTCCAGCGGTGGGTGAAGCATGCACTGGCCCGCCAATCAGCCATCCCCCAAGTCGCGGCGATCGAGCCCGACGAGTCACTCTACGGCCCGTTCGACCTGTCGACTGGCTCCGTAGAGGTTGCGTCCGAGTGCGACAGCAGTGACCCAGCGGCGGAAGTACTAATGGTCGACGGACCACGTAGCCCCCCCGGATTCCCCCATACCGAAGAGGTTGCCGCAGGGGGGATTCCGGCGCGGGGTCACGAAGAGTACAGGCCCGAGCCCCTTACCTCAGTGCAGAGGGAGGAACTCCGTCGCCGGAACATGGACGCCCTTCACACTCCTATCGTTGGAGAAACCCCTGAGGCGCGAGCCCTGGAGGAGGCGCGCTTGGCCAATTTGGCTGAACGTACTCGACTGGAGAATCTCCAGAGAGCACTCGACGAGCGCGCACGACCGCCCGCTCCCGAGTCCAGCCGTCGTCGCGTCTTCCAGCCGCCGACCCAGGTATACCGTACCCCGATTCAGAATTTGGCAGCTGCGGCTCGCATTGCGGAGTCAATCCAGCCTTCACAGTCAGAGGCAGGGAGAGGTCTGTTGCAGATCAGGGATTTGCTTCGTGCAGCGGGTGACCAGAATTCAGCCGTGTCTCAGTCGCGCAACAGGATTCACAGTCGATCCGTCACTGCGAATTCCATTCAGTCGGCTCACAGTCCGAGGTCGCCCCCGAGGCGTGAAGGACACAGAGGCCGGCACGAGGATCAGTACCGAGGGCACGAGCGATATGAGCACCGATTCGATCGCAACGATCAACGTCGAGTGCCTTCTCCTCCCCCAAGAGCCGGGTCGTACATTCCTCGACGGCAAGAAGACAGACGCCAGTTCAGTGCTGGTCGAAAGGTCCCAGTCGACCCCAGGGAACCAGGCTTTGATGCGAGATCCATCATCGTTCAAGGTCTGGTCGACCGAAATAGAGCTCACCGAGAAGATCGTGACAGAGACGCCCCGTCCAGCAGCAGAGTTCGCGTCTCAGGTCCCGAGTGTTTCAGCAGAGCAATCAGAGCTGCAGTGATTCCTCCCAACTTCAGGTTGGCGGCTGGAGTCAGCAAGTTCACCGGAGAGTCCAAGCCGGACACATGGCTCGAGGATTACCGAGTGGCCGTTCAGATCGGAGGCGGCAATGACGAGGTGGCCATGAAGCATTTGCCCCTCATGTTGGAGGGATCAGCCAGAGCGTGGTTGAATCAGTTGGCTCCCAGCAGTATTTATACTTGGGAAGATCTAGCCCAGGTGTTTGTCAGGACATTCGAAGGGACTTGCAAGCGACCGGCGGGGTTGACAGAATTGCAGTCATGTGTTCAGAAGTCGAGTGAAACCCTGAGGGATTATATCCAGAGGTGGATCACTCTGAATCACACGGTCGAGAATGTATCCGATCATCAGGCAGTTTGCGCCTTCAAGGAAGGTGTCAGAAACAGGGAGTTAACTTTGAAGTTTGGTCGAACCGGAGATATGACCCTGAGTCGAATGATGGAAATCGCCACCAAGTACGCGAACGGAGAAGAAGAAGATAGACTCCGGAGTGGCAAGTATAAGGCAGCCGCTAATGAGGCCGGCGGAGGACACTCCAGTCGGAAGCAGAAGCGCAAGGCCGAGCCAGTCGCCCCCGGGGAAGCCTTAGCTGTGACCCCAGGGAAGTTTAAGGGGAAACCCAAGGGTCCTTGGAACCCCAAGAAAGTGAAAGACCAGGACGGGAACGATGTGATGGACTTACCGTGCCACATTCACACACCATCAGTGCAAGAAGATCCTTTCACAGAAGAGCCTCCACAACCGAAAAGCGCCTCTGACTCGACCGAAGTGGAGATACCAGCTGTGGTCGACCTGATTATGGAAGTTATGACCACCACTCCCGATTGGACAGTGCCGTACATTGCGTATATCATAAGAAAAGAGCTCCCAGAAGATGAAGAAGAGGCTCGGCAGATCGTCCGTCGATCCAAAGCCTTTACAGTA
This sequence comes from Aegilops umbellulata, assembly GCA_032464435.1. Classification (NCBI taxonomy): domain Eukaryota; kingdom Viridiplantae; phylum Streptophyta; class Magnoliopsida; order Poales; family Poaceae; genus Aegilops; species Aegilops umbellulata. The sequence continues at coordinate 91,586,955 of CP136055.1, forward strand.
ATCAAAGAGCAGCTATACAGAGAAAGCGTGTCTGGAGTTGGTCAGAAGTGCATCACGCCTGAAGAAGGACAGATAATTCTCGAGGACATCCACTCGGGGACCTGCGGCCATCACGCGTCCTCTCGGACCATCGTGGCTAAAGCATACCGAGCGGGTTTCTACTGGCCAAAGGCGAACGAAATGGCAAAGGATATAGTCGACAAGTGCGAGGGGTGCCAGTTTTATTCCAACATGTCTCACAAGCCCGCCTCCGCCTTGAAGACCATTCCACTCGTCTGGCCTTTCGCTGTCTGGGGTCTAGATATGATCGGACCACTGAGAACTGGTAGGAGTGGCTTCACCCACTTGTTGGTCGCAGTCGACAAGTTCACGAAGTGGATAGAAGCCAAACCCATAAAGGACCTCGACGCAAGCACTGCCATCAGTTTTATCAGGGGATTGATATTCAGATATGGAGTTCCGCACAGCATCATCACAGATAACGGATCAAACTTTGATAATGACAGATTCAAAGCCTTCTGCGCCTCTCAGGGCACTCGAGTCGACTACGCTTCAGTTGCTCATCCTCAGTCAAATGGACAAGCCGAACGCGCGAATGGTCTCATCCTCAAAGGGCTAAAACCCCGACTGATGCGTGATCTCAAACACGCAGCAGGAGCCTGGGTCGACGAACTTCCGTCAGTTCTATGGGGGTTGAGGACCACCCCCAACCGGTCGACTGGAAGAACGCCATTCTTTCTGGTCTATGGAGCCGAAGCGGTTTTGCCAAGCGACTTGCTCCACAACGCGCCTCGAGTCGAGTTATATTCCGAAGCAGAAGCAGAACAAGCCCGGCAAGATTCAGTTGACCTCTTAGAGGAGGAAAGAGAGATGGCTCTAATCCGCTCGACCATCTACCAGCAAGAATTGCGTCGGTTTTACGCCAGAAATGTGAAGGGTCGAGCCTTTCAGGAAGGAGATTTGGTCCTCCGCGTGGATCAGCAAAAACCTCACAAACTTGCCCCGACCTAGGAAGGTCCCTTCATCATCACCAAAGTCCTGCACAACGGAGCGTATCACCTCTACAACATCGATCGACGGATCGACGAGCCTCGAGCATGGAACGCGGACCTGCTCCGTCCTTTTTACACTTAAAAACTCACTCGACTGAGATGTAATAAAAGTACCTCTGTAATTCTTTTGTTTCAAGCAAAAGACTGCTATTTCTTTTTCTGTTTATCTAAATTTCCCCCAGTGGGTGACTTAGTTGCGAATCCGCTTCGCCTAAGTTTTCAGAAAATCCTACTACCGAGTGGAGAGCCAGCCTCCCACTCGGGGGCTTAGCTGCGAATCCGTTTCGCCTAAGTTCAAAAAATCCTACCGAGTGGAGAGCAAACCTCCCACTCGGGGGCTTAGCTGCAGTCCAAGTACTCGCCTAAGTTTGAGAAATCCTACCGAGTGGAGAGCAAACCTCCCACTCGGAGGCTTAGCTGCAGTCCAAGTACTCGCCTAAGTAATTGAAAAAATCTTACCGAGTGGAGAGCAAACCTCCCACTCGGGGGCTTAGCTGCAGTCCAAGTACTCGCCTAAGTTTGAAAAAATCATACCGAGTGGAGAGCAAACCTCCCACTCGGGGGCTTAGCTGCAGTCCAAGTACTCGCCTAAGTTTGAGAAATCCTACCGAGTGGAGAGCAAACCTCCCACTCGGAGGCTTAGCTGCAGTCCAAGTACTCGCCTAAGTAATTGAAAAAATCCTACCGAGTGGAGAGCAAACCTCCCACTCGGGGGCTTAGCTGCAGTCCAGTACTCGCCTAAGTCCGAAAAAAAAATCCTACCGAGTGGAGAGCAAACCTCCCACTCGGGGGCTTAGCTGCAGTCCAAGTACTCGCCTAAGTTTGAGAAATCCTACCGAGTGGAGAGCAAACCTCCCACTCGGAGGCTTAGCTGCAGTCCAAGTACTCGCCTAAGTAATTGAAAAAATCCTACCGAGTGGAAAGCAAACCTCCCACTCGGGGGCTTAGCTGCAGTCCAAGTACTCGCCTAAGTTTGAAAAAAATCCTACCGAGTGGAGAGCAAACCTCCCACTCGGGGGCTTAGCTGCAGTCCAAGTACTCGCCTAAGTAATTGAAAAAATCCTACCGAGTGGAGAGCAAACCTCCCACTCGGAGGCTTAGCTGCAGTCCAAGTACTCGCCTAAGTTTGAAAAAATCCTACCGAGTGGAGAGCCAGCCTCCCACTCGGGGGCTTAGCTGCAGTCCAAGTACTCGCCTAAGTAATTGAAAAAATCCTACCGAGTGGAGAGCAAACCTCCCACTCGGGGGCTTAGCTGCAGTCCAAGTACTCGCCTAAGTTTGAAAAAATCCTACCGAGTGGAGAGCCAGCCTCCCACTCGGGGGCTTAGCTGCAGTCCAAGTACTCGCCTAAGTAATTGAAATTCTACCGAGTGGAGAGCGAACCTCCCACTCGGGGACTTAGCTGCAGCCCAATGCTCGTCTAAGCCAGGTTGACTGACACCATCGCGGCGATAAGCATCGTGCAAACCAGACAGCCTCTGAGGGAACAACGAATAGTAGATCGGCGGATCAAGTCACGAAGACATTCAACGTCGAGCCAAGTTCAGACAAAACCAAAAGATCCTAGATCGCAAATAAAAGTACTCGAGCTATAAGCTCGACGGAGTTTATCGGTTACATAAACCACTCGGCATTCCGAGGCAAATTTAAGGCAAAGAACATCAGTTTTTTACTCCTCCGGCGGAGGACTGGATGGGGCAACAAACTCGTCCAAGTCGATCCCATTAGAGATCCGAGTGGCAGCAGCGATGAAGGTCTCCATGAAGTCCTGAAAGTTATGCTTCCTGGTATTAGCAACCTGGAGAGCGGCCAGCTTCTCCTCGCGCGCCTCCTTGCAGTGGACGCGAACCAGTGACAGGGCCACGTCAGCACCGCACCTGGCAGAAGACTTCTTCCATTCTTGCACTCGACCTGGAACCTCACTTAGTCGAGTGACCAGGGATTCAAGGTCGTTCTGAAGCGTCTCCTTGGGCCAGAGCGCGGAGTCGATCCGTGACACTGCAGCTTTCAGTCGAGCCAGGTAGTCCACCACACCAGCGACACGGGATTCCAACCGGAAGACATTCATGGCCACTTCGTCCTTCACAGGAGAGTTGATAGGGTCCAAGCGGGTCTCCACTCGACTGGTCTCTTCCTCAAAGTTCCGGCAGAATTCTGAAAGAAGTTTCGACAGGTCAAAACTGTAACCAAATGGTGAGTCGACAACAACAAGATTAATCGCACAAAGAGGGTTACCTTCAAGCATGAGGTATAGCTTCTTGGCAAGACCCCCAAGATAATCCCCCAAGTCCTTGTGCTTCCCCGCCAGCTGGCCGAGCTTGTCGTTCAGAGTGCTCTTGTCAGTCTTCAGTCGACTCGCTTCCTTGTTGGCCGAGTCAAGAGCAGACTTCAGCCTAGCGTTCTCGCTCTCAAGTTGGTCGACTGAAGCAAGTTTCTCTTCAGCAAGCTTCAGCTTCTCCGCAGCCGCCTTTTGTGCCTCCGCAAGGTCAAGATCTTTCTTCTTCAGGGCCTTTTCCAGTTCGTCTGCGAAACAACAATGAGCACAGAGTTGAGAACAGGCAGGAGTACAGAGACAGCCGTCGAGTCCTCACCAGCCATACCTTTTGCTTCATCCTTCGCCTTCTGCACGTTTTCCTGAGCAAATTGTAAATCAAGGTTGAGCTGGATTTGCTTATTCTTCAGATCGGCGAGCTGAGCAACAAGCTCACAAGACTTCTGCAAAGAGTCAATCGACAAAGGGTATCAAAGATAAGTTACTCCCGAGTGACTGAAAGAAAGAGCACAACACTTCTAAGACTACAGCCGAATCAAAACATTCGACAGTAGCCTCGGGGACTACACCCAGTGGGTGCACTCAGCGTGCCCCCACTGGTTTTCAAAAAAAAAAAAAAGGCGACTGCCGGCAGTCGACCGGATACAGTATCATCCGACATGGCCTGACCAAAACGTCCTCAGAAAACCCTATCGAGTGGAAAAGTACAACTACAGAAAGGCAGTATAAAGACCACAGTCGACTGCCAGCAGTCGACCGTGGCCTCGGGGACTACACCCAGTGGGTGCACTTAGCGTGCCCCCACCAATGAAAAATTTCGGACCAACGGCACCCAGTGGGTGTACAACGCAAGTGAAGATCAACTAACCTGGACGTTCTGCTGCAACGCCGAGCTGATGTCATAAGCCGCTTGACTGGCGTCCCGAGCCGCCTTGGTCTGCTCCATCACGAGCCCCGCCTGACGTATAGCCTCCTTGGCAGCGCTCACTTGATCCTCCGGGGTCTGGTAGGCGGTGAAGAACGAGGGCGGGTCGACCGGTGGAGGGGCAGTCGACGACGAAGGCCGGGCAGTCGTCAGTGGCTCAGCAAAAGTCACAGTAGTCCGGGCGGTATTGTCACCCCCTTGGACCACCGCCTCGGCAGTCGACGCGGTTTGAGGAGCCTTGTCGACCGGGACCCTCCGGCCTCTCCTCCCAAAAGGCCTGAGCGGCACTTCCGCCTCCTCCTCGTCATCCGGAAGGTCAATGATGTTGGTCGGAGCTACAAAAATTCAGAAATGAATATCCAATCGACTCAGCAGTCAAACAGTCGGATCATGTCAAAGATTATACCTAAGTTGGAAGTAACGGCGTCCTCCATCGTCTCATCAGCATTCTGGATGGAAGTTTCGGAGGTAGCGGCGCTGCACGATTCCAAGCAAATAATTTGAAAGTGAATCGACTAAGAATCCGTTCTAGTCGACTCAAGAAAGGTGAAAACAGTCACTTACCCAGAGATGACCGGGATGGCGACCCTGATCTTGGGCAAGGCCTTGGGTGGCTTGGTCGGGATGGCTCTAGGCTGCTTGGGCGCCTTCTCAGTTGGGGCCGGCGACGCGGTCCGAGGGCGCTTGGATGACTGGCCCGCCGGAGCACTCGACTGACCGCGCTCCACGGCGGGATCCTGAGCGTTCTTGGAGCGTCTCTCGCGTCGAGGAAGGTCGACCTCCACCTCTTCATCTTCGTCGCCCGAGTCGTCGCCGGCCTCCCCCTCCACGTCGTCGTCAGATTCCCACTCCTCGACTTCACCCTCGACTTCAACTTCATTCTCACTCCCTTCGCCTCCACTCCCTCCTCCTTCAGATACTAGCTCCTGGTTCCCATTCGGCATCGAGTACATGTCGTTGATCTCCTACGAAACAACAGGCAGAACGAGGATCAGTCGACTTATCGCGAGCCAGTTACTAGGCGGAGTGAAAATTTCAGTCGGAAGGAGCAAAATGTACCTTGTCTGTGTCCATCATCCCATCAAGCGGAGCAATCCTCCTGGAACCCCTGGGGTTGTCCTTATTCCCGGTTATGCTGGTCAGCCAGCTCTCCAGCACAGAAGCCTCGACCCCCTCCGGGTGGATCCGAGTGGAGTCGTCGGGCCCGGAATACAACCACATCGGGTGATCCCGAGCCTGGAGAGGTTGGATTCGTCGCTGGAGAAAGACTTCGAGCAAGTCCATGCCGGTCACGCCTTCCCGAACCAACTCAACCACTCGACTGACTAATACCTTCACCTGAGCCTTCTCCTCTGGAACCACTTTCAAAGAAGCAGGTTTCTGCACTCGGTCCAAGGTAAAAGGAGGAAGGCCGGTCGAGTGTCCAGGAGTCGGCTGGTCCTTGCAGTAGAACCAAGTCGACTGCCACCCACGCACGGAATCGGGAAGTGTCATGGGAGGAAAGCAACTCTTACCCCTCGTCTGGATCCCGAGGCCCCCGCACATCTGGATCACCTGCGTCCTCTCCCCGTCCGGGTTAAGCTTTTTAATCGACTGGGATCGGCAAGTGAAGATATGCTTGAAGAGGCCCCAGTGGGGTCGACAACCTAAGAAACACTCACACAGAGACACGAACGCAGCAAGATAGACTATGGAGTTGGGCGTGAAATGGTGGAGCTGCGCTCCGAAGAAGTTCAGGAAAGCCCTAAAGAAAGGACTCGGGGGCAGGGAAAACCCCCGGTCGACATGGGTGGCAATCAGGACACGCTCACCCTCGCGAGGTCTCGGCTCCGTCTCCTTCCCAGGAAGGCGAGCGGCCTTGTGGGGAATGAGTCCCCCCTCCACCATGTCGTCGATATCCGCCTGAGTAAGGATGGAGGGCATCCAATCCCCCTGCAACCAGCCGGACGGCAGAGCGGCCCGCGAGGACGACCCGCCTCGGCCGGATTTCTTCCCTTTGCCCTTCGCCGCGGCCTTCTTCGCCGGTTCCGCCGCCGCCGTCTTGTCCGTCCCCATCGTCTTGAACGAAGTCTTGGCCGAGCGGCGGTGCCGAGGTTGCGGCGGAGAGCGAGGCGGAAGCTTACGGAGGAAGGGGGAGGAAGAACGAGGGCGCACAGTAAAAAATCAGAATCATCGCTTTATATAAGGCCACACCCGAGTGGCTGATCAGTGGGCCTGCGCCTCCCAGTCAGATCCCGCAACAGGCGCGCGCGCAGTACGTGGCGAAAAAGGTGGCGCGGAGATCGAGGCGCCCTTGCCTTATCCAGCCGATTCGCGCGATTTTCTCCGTCCGGTGCGCTTCTCAATTTTCAAATCCCGCAAGATCCGCGATCGACAGGACGGGTTGTCAGACAAAAGATCCGTTTCCTTAAGTCTCCCAAAGGACTCGTCACGTAGACGCACTCGACAGTAATCCGAAACCACTCGACGGGCATCTGAATGGATCAAGGTAACTGAAGAATGAGGTCTCACCGTAGCTTCCATTTATCCGAAGACAGATACAACCGGAGCATGGAGGTTGAGTCGGAAGCGTAGGCTCGACCCCATTCTCACTTAACCCCTGACCCATTCGGGGGCTAATGACGAGGATACGTACCTAGGGTAGGGTAACTTATCATACCTGAGATACCCAATCAAGGACATGACTCCTACAATGAAAGACATTCTGAGAAGTATCGACGGGTCAGTCGACCTGGTCAGCCCAGTCGACGGACACAAGCGTACTCGACCAGAAGCACAAGCAGTCGACCATGAAGGCAACCACTCGACCATAAGAAGACCTAAAGGCACTGCCTACAAACGGTCACCTCATAAGTAGCTTTTATGGCCTTCATGGTCCTTTACTACAGGCGTTACCAGTAACCCCCTCTCTTTATGTACATTAAACTCCTTGTAACGTGGGCTGGCTGGGGTCCTGGCGAACTCTATATAAGCCACCCCCCTCCACTAGGACAAGGGTTGGCAACTTTGTAACACATACACACTTAATCCAGTCGACCGCCTCCGGGCTCCGAGACGTAGGGTTGTTACTTCCTCAGAGAAGGGCCCGAACTCGTAAACTCCTTGCGCATACAACTACTCCATAGCTAGGATCTTGCCTCTCCATACTTACCCCCTATTCTCACTGTCAGACTTAGAACCACGACAGATATGGCCGTCCAGCTTGCGCTCCGCCGCTCCCGGGAGGAAGCTGTTATGAAACGTAGTAGAAAACAAAAATAATCATCATACGATCAACCAGGATCAATATAAAGATGCATTAGTGGTTTGCATCATGATCGTTATCGACTCCGAATTGCAAGGGAAGTAGATGAGTCGGTGTAGATCAAACTTGGAGTCCCTCGAACCGTCGATAAACAATCCCGCGAACCGCTCACGAACAATCCCTCGAATTGAAGACCAAAACACGACCCCTCTATAGTTTGCAACAATGTTGAGGATATCGCTTATCGTTATCGTCTCGGTCAAGTGGGGATTAGAGATTAATCGGAAATTGGCCGATTGATCGATTTTATTGGTCGACTAATAATCGGCCATATTTTTGCAAATCCTAGGTTCCCAACACTAAAATATGCTATATTCAACACCAAAAAAATATTGGAGAGAAGTGTTACCTTGATTCCTAGCCTTTGGGTCCTCGTATACTAACAAACAAAATAAGACAATAGTAGATATAGCGTAACAAGGTCCACAAAACGAAAATAAGCATAGTTTTTGCAAACATAGTGCTATGAATAGACCCAATTTATCGGTAGATTCCCGATAAATCGCTTGTCATAGTGATAAATCGGCCCAAATGATAAATGATGGAGATAAGGCATAATCTTATTGGTCACCCCAAGAGTAGCGATAAATCGCTGAATCGGAAGATTTTTTGAACAGTGGTTTGCAAGCATACGGACTTTGATGATCCACGAGTATAGGGGATCAATCTTAGTCCTTTTGATAAGTACGAGTGTCGAACCCAATGAGGGGCAGAAGGAAATGATAAATGGGTTTCAGTAAGGTATTCTCTACAAGTGCTAAAAGTAACAATGATAGATAATTTATACTAAGAAAATTCGTAGCAAATAACAAGTAACAATAGTAGCAATGGTGCAGCAAGGTGGCCCAATCCTTTTATAGCAAAGGACAAGCCGGAAAGTTATCTTATATAAAGCAATGTGCTCTCGAGGACACATGGGAATTTTGGTCTAGTCACATTCATCATGTTTAGTTGATTCATGTTCGCTACTTCGATAATTTGATATGTGGGTGTGTAAGGGCATATTTATCCCTTAGTTGTGTTTGGTGATTGATGACAATGCTTTTGCGGACTAATCGTGTGCATTGAGTATTTCAGACATATCATGACTAGGCACAAGACGATTTGGTGCCCCTCGAAGAATATTGAAGACGGCGTTTCTCTATGTTTCTTTTCGTTGGATTTGAATCGTAGGAAAGCCGTACTATTAAGAGGGGGTCCGCTTTGGAAAGGTTTGGGTGGAATCATCACGTACACGTCTACTCCTTTTGCACCACCTTTCCTTTGGCTCTTTGAATCATCCTCCGTTTTTACGTGTCTCTGCGAAATGAAGGACTCCTAGTGTTGCTGAACTGGGGCATGCGGTAGTACTGCTCTTCAGAGCGGTAGTACCGCAAGTGCCCACGGTAGTACTGCTCATTGTGGGCGGTAGTACCGTGGCCCCAGGGCAGGCCCAACGGCTCGAACAGTTGTAGGGGTGGATGTAATTTTTTACATCCGCGCCCTACACGGTAGTACCGCGCCTCAGGTGCGGTAGTACCGCGAGCTCTGGGCAGGCACGACAACATAAGCGGAAGTAGGGGCGGATGTAATTTTTTACATCCGCGCCCTACACGGTAGTACCACAAGCCAGGAGCGGTACTACCGTGTCGGATTTTTGCACAGATCCCAACTCAACGGAAGTTGCCACAGATGTATTTTTATATGTATGTGCCTTCCCAAAAGGACTATCCTTGCCTTGCAGTAGTACCGCAAGGGGGAGCGGTAGTACCTCGCCAACGGTTCTACCGCCCGCTGCTTCATCGCATCAGGGCTGCTCTGGTTTCTGCTGTATAGGCGGTAGTACCACGGTGCCTTGCAGTAGTACCGTGTGCCCTTGCGGTAGTACCGCGTCCCCGGCGCGGTAGTACCGTGCTTCGCAGGCTGAGTTGGTGGATAACGGTTGGATTTTTTTCTCCCACTATATAAGGGGTGTCTTCTTCTCCGAGTTGACTACCTCTTCCATCCCTAAGCTCCATTGTTGCTCCAAGCTCCATTTTCGCCCGATCTCTCTTCCTAGCCAATCAAACTTGTTGATTTTCTAGGGATTGGTTGAGAAGGCCACGATCTACACTTCCACCAAGATAAATTTGACCCCCCCCACTAATCCCTTGCGGATCTTGTTACTCTCGGATGTTTGAGCACCCTAGACGGTTGAGGTCACTGCGGAGCCATATCCCATTGTGGTGAAGCTTCGTGGTGTCGTTGGGAGCCTCCAATTAAGTTGTGGAGATAGCCCCAACCTTGTTTGTAAAGGTTCGGTCGCCGCCTCCAAGGGCACCAATAGTCGAATCACGACATCTCGCATTGTGTGAGGGCGTGAGGAGAATACGGTGGCCCTAGTGGCTTCTTGGGGAGCATTGTGCCTCCACACCGCTCCAACGGAGACGTACTTCCCCTCAAAAGGAAGGAACTTTGGTAACACATCCTCGTCTTCACCGGCTCCTCTCTTGGTTATCTCATACCTTTACTTGTGCAAGCTTATTTGTGTTATATCCCTTGCTTGCTTGTGTGCTTGTTGTTGTTGCATCATATAGGTTGCTCACCTAGTTGCATATCTAGACAACCTACTTTGATGCAAAGTTTAAATTGGTAAAGAAAAGCTAAAACTTGTTAGTTGCCTATTCACCCCCCTTTAGTCAACTATATCGATCCTTTCAATTGGTATCAGAGCCTCGTCTCTTTATTAAGGACTTTGTCGTCAGAAGAGTATGGTTGACACCATAGACGGTGCAGAGGAGCACTCCGGTGTGAATCCGTTCTCGTCTACGGCCAATGGGGGAACCGCGGTCTCTCGTGAGGAATTCAATGTGGCTTTGGACACATTGAAAACCTCCATGACGACCGAGGTAGAAAGCATGTTTAACAAATTCTTAGAAGGGCTTAAATTATCTACCGCACCGATGAAAGTGGGTGATCCCACTAACAAGGTGACGGATGCTAACTCCGACAAGGGGGAAGCTACTAGTGAAAAGGCTCCTTCTTCTAGTGGTAAAAATGCAACGGCATCTTTGCCCATGTGGAACCTCCACTTACCTATGGTGGACCGATTCCTTGCACTCATTTGAATCATGTCGGTCCTCCCCCTAAGATTGTGAAAAATGAGGAATTTGATTCTTGGGTTTATCTCTTTAAGCATCATTTAAACCATGTTAATACTAATCTTTGGAGAATCGTTGAAGAAGGTTTTTATCTGCATGACCGAAGCAACTTCACTCCTAGAGAAGCCGCGGATAATCAATTCAATGAGAATGCTCTCTTCATCATCCAAGATGCAATTCCACCCGAAGATCTTGCTCACCTCCGGCCCTTCACCATGGCCAAGGATGCATGGCGCCATGTTGTGTCCCTCTACAGGGGAAGCGCAAGCATTCGACGCTCCAACTATGAAGTGGTGCAAGATGAAGCTGATGAGTTTGCAATGAAAGAAGATGAAGAACCTCGTGAGCTTTATCGGAGGTTAACTACTCTCGCGATCTCACTCCGAGATCATGGGAGCAAGGATACGGATGACAATTGGATCAAGCGCAAATTCCTCAAGGCCATGATGCCTTACCACAAGGCCATGTCCTCCGTCATTCATCAAAGGCCGGACTTCCGCACCTTGTCCTCAAGTGAAGTGTTGGATGAGTTTGTGGCTATGAGCATCTTGGACAAGACCGCCGACAATGCGGTGTTACTTTCTCAAAGAGAAAAGAAGCCCAACCTTGCATTGAAGGCCAAGGTTAGTGTGGAAGAAGAGGATGAAGAGGAACAAGAGGAGAGTAACCTCGAAAATACAAAATATGCCTATCATGAACACATGGCTCTTGCTTCAAGGCAATTTTGGAGCAAGAAGAACACAAGGCCCAACTTCAACAAGAATAACTCAAGTGGCACGAAGGTCAAGCAACGAGTGAGGACTTGCTATAATTGTGGCAATGTGAGTCACTTTGTAGCGGAATGCCCTTATGATAAGAGGGAAAACAATGGCGGCAAGCTCATCTTCAAAGACAAGGCCAAGTCCTTCCCCAACAAGAGCAACTTCATCAAGAAGACTCCTCCCAAGGGGTTGGTGGCACAGGAAGAGTAAAATGAGGATGATGATGATGAAGACAGTGAGTCGGTTGCCATGGCCTCCGTTGCCATTGCGACAACTCCACGAGTGTCTCTCTTCGACTCCCCCAATGAGAACATCAACGCCAAGTGCCTCATGGATAAAGCCACCAACAAGGTAACCCCCAACATCAAAACTACCATCATTAATAATCCTTCTTTGATGAATTGCATTGATGAGCATGAGGGGTCTAATGTGGTGGAGAATGAATTTGAGTCTTTTATGAGTAAACTCAAGGGTAAGTCCAAGAAGCACTTCGTTGCTCTCTTGGAAAAACTTGGTGAAGCCAATGACATGATCGAGGCTCATGAAGATACCATCTCGAAGATGGAGGGGCATAGTCGTGACTATGCCGATGAGATTTCGGATCTTTCCAATGCTCTTGAGGAAGAGCGAGGTCATCGTTTGGCTCTTGAGGAGTCATACAACGATGACCATGCTAAATTAAAGAAAGATCTTGATCATGCTCTTGTTGTATCTCGTGTGCTAACCTCCGAGAAGGCTAAGCTCGGGGTTGATCTTGCTAGACTCAAAGAGGAGTTTGACTTCCTTGACAAGGCTGACAAAGTCTTGAAGGGTGCTCATGCTAGCCTCAAAGAATCTCATGATCAACTCCAAGTAAAGCTAACCAAGGAGAAAGCCACTTTTCCTCGTATGGTCTTAATTGATAATGCAAAATGCTACTAACCCGTGTTGTGAGCATGCGCATCTTGTTGAGGAGAATGCAAAGGTGAAGGAGCAACTTGAGAAAGGCCTTGTGTCTTGCATACAAGGCGAGAAGAATCTCAATGACCTTTTGAGCAATCAAAAGGAAGTTGTGGCCAAGGAAGGGATTGGGTACGCGCCCAAGTCCAAGAACAAGAAGAAGAATGACAAGGCCAAACGACCCCCTCCTCTCAAGCAAACTTTTGTGAAGGAGGGAGAAGGTGCTTCTAAGGAGAAGAATAAGAACAATGTGAAGGGTAGTGATGCCAAGAAGGGCAATGCTACTCCTCCCAACAAAGCCGGCGACTTTAACCCTTCTTATGTGTTATGCCATGCTAGTGATGGACATGTTTATGCCAAATTTGTTGGTTCTTATTATGAGTACATTGAATGGTCCATTTGGGTTCCTAAGACCCTAGTTACTAAGATCAAAGGACCCATTACAAAATGGGTACCTAAAACCAAGCATTGATCTCTTGTAGGTGTTTGCTTTCGGTGGGGGATCATGGTTGCTCGATAGTGGAGCCACTAATCATATGACCGGAAGCAAGGACTTGGTGGTGGACGTTCACAAGATTCCATCTATGCCCACCAATGTCGAGTGGGGTGATGCCTCGTCCTCTAAGATATTGGTACTTGGCAAGGTTGTCATTTCTCATGATCTCACGATCGAGAAGGTCATGCTTGTTGAGTCCCTTGCATACAATTTACTTTCCGTTCATCAACTTGCACTCATGGGCTTTGCCACTTTCTTTGATGTTGATACCATGGCCCTCTTGTGGAGCAAGACTCTTAAAGTAGCCTTTGTTTGGCATGTCGAGAATGGTCTCTATGTGATTAACTTTTCAGAGCGACCCACTAAGACCGCGACATGCCTAATGGCTAAAGTTGACGTGGGATGGCTTTGGCATCGCCGTTTATCCCATGTCAATATGAGATCTTGGCAAAGTCTTCTCAAGGGGGACCATGTCCGTGGACTAACAAATGTTATTTTTGCTAAAGATCGTGCTTGCAGTGCTTGTATCAAAGGAAAGCTACATGAAAAGGCTCACCCTACCACGACTATCATTTACTCGAAGAGGCCTTTGGAGCTCCTTCACTTGGATCTCTTTGGGCCTCCATTCTTTGATAGTCTTGGGGGTAGAAAGTATTGCTTGGTGATTGTGGATGACTATTCAAGATACACTTGGGTATACTTCTTCAAGAGGAAGAGCGAGACCCAACAAACCGTCATTGACTTTGCAAATGAATCCCACCGTCAACACAATGCAAAGATCTTGACAATAAGAAGTGACAACGGCACCGAGTTCAAGAACTACACCTTGGATGAGTTTCTTAGTGATGAGGGGATCAAGCATCAATATTCCGCGCCATACACCCCTCAACAAAATGGTGTAGCAGAGAGGAAGAACCGGACGCTGATGGATGCGGCAAGGACCATGATGGTAGAGTTCAAGTCTCCATACAACTTTTGGGCCGAAGCCATCAACACTGCGTGTCATGCATCCAATCGGCTCTATCTCCACAAAGGCTTGAACATGACTCCATATGAGATTCTCACCGGTAACAAGCCCAACCTCAAGTACTTCCAGGTGTTCAGGTGTAAGTGTTTCATTCTCAAGAAAGGTGTTCGGTTGTCTAAATTTGAAGCTAGAGCTTATGAGGGCATATTTGTTGGTTATGCTACAAATTCTCATGCTTACCGTGTCCTAAATAAGTCCACGGGACTTATTGAGGAGACGTGTAACGTGGAGTTTGATGAGAATAACGGCTCCCAAGTGGAGCAAAGTGGCACTTGTGATGTAGGTGATGAAATTCCTCCTCGAGCCATAAGAAGAATGGGAGTTAGTTTTATCCTACCCATTGAGGAACCCCTTGTGGCCGAAGTAGAAGGACAATGCTCCACTCAAGTGGAGCCATCACCAGCCCAAGGCCCACACGCTTCCGAAGAACAAAGTGAAGGCCCTCAACCTCATGAACAAGACCATGGGCAAGATCAATCTCAAGACGGTGTTGAATCACCAAGTGATGCCCAAGGTCAAGTTCTCTCCTCCGAGCAAGTTCAAGATCAAGAGCAAGCTCAAGATCAAGAACAAGCTCAAGACGGCGCTCAAGATGATCAAGTGACCACTCCTCAACTCACTCCGGAGGAGGAATTAGAGCGTTGTGCCGCCAAGATCGCATCCAAGCTCACAACCAAGGGTCATCTCATGACAAATGTGCTTGGAAGCATTCGAAAGGGGGTAAGCACTCATAGACAGTTGGCAAACTATTGTGAACATTACGCGTTTGTCTCTTGTGTTGAACCCCAGAAGGTCTATGAGGCGCTCGAGGATCCGGATTGGCTTAATGCCATGCATGAAGAACTCAACAACTTCGAACACAACAAGGTGTGGAGATTGGTTCCAAGGCCAACGAGGAACCATAATGTCATTGGAACCAAGTGGATATTCAAGAACAAGCAAGATGCCCATGGAATTATCATTCGCAACGAGGCCTGTTTGGTAGCACAAGGCTACTCCCAAGTCGAGGGTATCGACTATGGTGAAACCTTTGCTCCCGTTGCTCGCCTTGAATCCATTTTCATGTTGATTGCTGCTACCTCTTGAGCATTGCGTTGGTTTTTCCCTTGAAGAGGAAAGAGTGATGTAGCAAAGTAGCGTAAGTATTTTCCTCAGTTTTTGAGAACCAAGGTATCAGTCCAGTAGGAGGCCACGCACAGGTAACTTGCACCTACAGAAACAAATAAGAACCTCGCGACCAACACGATAAAGGGGTTGTCAATCCCTTCACGGTCACTTACGAGAGTGAGATCTGATAGATATGATAAGATAATATTTTTGGTATTTTTATGATAAAGATGCAAAGTAAATAAAAGGCAATAGAAATAGCTAAGTGTTGGAAGATTAATATGATGGAAAATAGACCCGGTGGCCATAGGTTTCACTAGTGGCTTCTCTCAAGATAGCATAAGTATTACAGTGGGTGAACCAATTACTGTTGAGCAATTGATAGAATTGAGCATAGTTATGAGAATATATAGGTATGATCATGTATATAGGCATCACGTCCGCGACAAGTAGACCGAAACGATTCTGCATCTACTACTATTACTCCACACATCGACCGCTATCCAGCATGCATCTAGAGTATTAAGTTCATAAGAACAGAGTAATGCTTTAAGTATGATGACATGATGTAGAGGTATAAACTCATGCAATATGATATAAACCCCATCTTGTTATCCTCTATGGCAACAATACAATACGAGCCTTGCTGCCCCTGCTGTCATTGGGAAAGGACACCACAAGATTGAACCCAAAGCTAAGCACTTCTCCCATTGCAAGAAAGATCAATCTAGTAGGCCAAAACAAACTGATAATTCGGAGAGGCTTGCATAGTTAACCAATCATACATAAAAGAATTCATAGGAGATTCAAATATTGTTCATAGATAATCTTGATCATAAACCCACAATTCATCGGTCTCAACAAACACACCGCAAAAGAAGATTACATCAAATAGATCTCCAAGAGAATCGAGGAGAACTTTGTATGGAGATCCAAAGAGAGAGAAGAAGCCATCTAGCTAATAACTATGGACCCGAACTACTCACACATCATCGGAGAGGCTATGGTGTTGATGTAGAAGCCCTCCGTGATCAATTCCCCCTCTGGCAGGACGCCGGAAAAGGCCCCAAGATGGGATCTCACGGGTACAGAAGGTTGCGGCTGTGGAATTAGGTTTTCGAGGATGCCTCTGATGGTTTGGGGGTATGTAGGTATATATAGTAGGAAGAAGTACGTCGGTGGAGCAACATGGGCCCCACAAGGGTGGAGGGCGCGCCTGGGGGAGGTGGGCGCCCCCTACCTCGTGCTCTCCTCGTTGATTACTTTACGTGGACTCCTGATCCTGTAGATAACGTTTGTCCCAAAAATCACGTTCCCGAAGGTTTCATTCCGTTTGGACTCCGTTTGATATTCTTTTTTGCGAAACTCTGAAATAGGCAAAAACAGCAATTTGCGTTGGGCCTCCGGTTAATAGGTTAGTCCCAAAAATAATATAAAAGTGTATAAATAAGCCCATTAAACATCCAAAACAGAATATATAATAGCATGGAACAATAAAAAATTATAGATAGTTGGAGACGTATCAAGCATCCCCAAGCTTAATTCCTGCCCGTCCTCGAGTAGGTAAATGATAAAAACAGAATTTTTGATGTCGAATGCTTCTTGGCATACTTCTTAATGTAAATCTCTCATTGTGGCATGAATATTTAGATCCGAAAGATTCAAGATAAAAGATTAATGTTGACATAAAAATAATAATACTTCGAACATGCTAACCAAGCAATTATGTCTTATCAAAATAACATAGCCAAAGAAAGCTTATCCCTACAAAATCATATAGTTAAGCTATGTTTCAATATTGTCACAAAAATGTTCTCATCATGCATAACCCCGATGACAAGCCGAGCAATTGGTTCATACTTTCAATGCGCTTCAGCCTTTTCAACTCTTACGCAATACATGAGTGTATGATATAGCACTATGGGTGGAGTAAAGTATAATGATGGGGGTTATGAGAGAAGACAAAAAGGTAGAAAGTCTCACATTGACGCGGCAAATCAATAGGCTATGGAGATGCCCATCAATTGATGTCAATGAGAGGAGTAGGGATTGCCATGCAACGGATGCACTAGAGCTATAAATGTATGAAAGCTCAACAAAAGAAACTAAGTGGGTGTGCATCCAACTCGCTTGCTCACGAAGACCTAGGGCATTTTGAGGAAGCCCATCATTGGAATATACAAGCCAAGTTCTATAATGAAAAATTCCCACTAGTATATGAAAGTGACAACATAGGAGACTCTCTGTCACGAAAATCATAGTGCTACTTTGAAGCACAAGTGTGGCAAAGGATAGTAACATTGTCCCTTCTTTCTTTTTCTCTCATTTTTTTCTTTGGGCCTTTTTTTTTCTTTGGCCTCTTTTTTTAGTCCGGAATCTCATCCCGACTTATGGGGGAATCATAGTCTCCATCATCCTTTCCTCACATGGGACAATGCTCTAATAATGATGATCATCACACTTTTATTACTTACAACTCAACAATTACAACTCAATACTTAGAACAAAATATGACTCTATGTGAATGCCTTTGGTGGTGTACCGGGATATGCGATGAATCAAGAGTGACATGTATGAAAAAATTATGAACAGTGGCTTTGCCACAAAATACGATGTCAACTACATGATAATGCAAAGCAATATGACAATGATGAAACGTGTCATAATAAACGGAACGGTGGAAAGTTGCATGGCAATATATCTCGCAATGGCTATGGAAATGCCATAATAGGTAGGTATGGTGGCTGTTTTGAGGAAGATATAAGGAGGCTTATGTGTGATAGAACATATCATATCGGGGTTTGGATGCACCGACGAAGTTTGCACCGACTCTCAATGTGAGAAAGGGCAATGCGCGGTACCGTAGAGGCTAGAAAATTGTGGAAGGTTGAGAGTGCGTATAATCCATGGACTCACATTAGTCATAAAGAACTCATATACTTATTGCAAAATTTTATTAGCCCTCGAAGCAAAGTACTACTACGCATGACCCTAGAGGGATAGATTGGTAGGAAAAGACCATTGCTCGTCCCCGACCACCACTCATAAGGAAAGCAATAAAAGAACACCTATGTGTCAAAATTGTCACACAACTTTTACCATACGTGCATGCTACGGGACTTGCCAACTTTAACACAAGTATTTCTCAATTTCACAATTACTCAACTAGCACACTCTAATATTACCACTTTTATATCTCAAAACACTTATCAAGTATCTAACTTTTCATTATATTTAATGAACTCAATATGGAAGATTAATTTCATGATTAAAGAAAATTACCATGCTATTTAAGACTCTCAAAATAATATAAGTGAATCATGAGAGATCAATAATTTCTATTAAATATAACCATCGCCGTGCTCTAAAAGACATAAGCGAAGCACTAGAGCAAAAACTATATAGATCAAAAGATATAAGTGAAGCACATAGAGTATTCTAACAAATTTCGAATCATGCGTGTCTCTCTCAAAAGGTGTGTACAGAAAGGATGATTGTGGCGAACAAACAAATAAAGACTCAAATCATACAAGACGCTCCAAGCAAAACACATATCATGTGGTGAATAAAAATATAGTTCCAAGTAAATTTACCGATGGACGAGGACGAAAAAGGGGATGCCTTCCGGGGCATCCCCAAGTTTTGGCTTGTTTGTGTCCTTAGATTATCTTGTGGTGCCATGGGAATCCACAAGCTTAGGCTCTTGCCACTCCTTTTTCATACTCCATCAAATCTTTACCCAAAACTTGAAAACTTCACAACACAAAACTTAACAGAAAATCTCGTGAGCTCCGTTAGCGAAAGAAAACAAAACACCACTTCAAGGTACTGTATTGAACTCATTCTTTATTTATATTGATGTTAAACCTACTGTAGTCCAACTTATATATGGTTTATAAACTATTTTACTAGCCATAGATTCATCAAAATAAGCAAACAACACACGAAAAACAGAATCTGTCAAAAACAGAACAGTCTGTAGTAATCTGTAACTAACACAAATTTCTGGAACTCCGAAAATTCTACCAAAATAGGATGACCTGGAAAATTTGTTTAATGATCTGCTGCAATTGGAATCAATATTTTATCAATTTCTGGTGATTTTTAACAATTGTTTTCGTGAACAGAAAGTTTCTGGAATTTTCAGCAAGATCAAATAACTATCATCCAAGAAGATCCTATAGGTTTAACTTGGCACAAACACTAATTAAAACATAAAAATAAATCTAACCAGAGGCTAGATCAAAGATTTGTTCCTAAACATAAGCAAAAAGCAAAAAGCTAAAAATAAAATTTGGTTGCCTCCCAACAAGCGCTATCGTTTAACGCCCCTAGCTAGGCATAAAAACACACATAGATCTAGGTATTGCCATCTTTGGTAGGAAATTCTTCAATAAGGCGCCTATCACCCCTAGGAGTTTCTTCCTTTTATTAATAATCAAACTTCTATGCACAAAATCAAAGAAATCTCTTGTGGCAAAAGGTTCCCTAAGGATAGCGAAAAAGTCGGGATGAACGCTTATAGATTTGAGGTCCTCCTTCCCTTTGCTAGAAGTTTCACCCTTATCCTTAGGAACATACATTAACTTGGCAATCTTAGCATTGGAAGAAGTGTTTTTTCAGAAGAAAAGGCAGATCCTAGGTTAGTAATAATATCCTCAATTTTATCGATTCTAGTGGATTCTTGGTCTATCCTTTCATTAACCATAGGACCCTTTTCTTTAAAAAAATTAAGAGCAACTCCTACCTTAGATCCGTATTGGGTAACTTGGTTATGGATCTTTTTATCCAAATTTTCAATCAACTCCATGGTGCAAATTTTGTTTTCAATAATTTCAAGCTGTTGCATCACATGTTCCAAAGTTAAAATAGTTCCATTAACCAAAAGAGGTGGTGAGCCAAACAAATCTATCATATCATTATAGGAACCAAAAGTATGGCTACCCAAGAAGTTTCTGATGTCTACTACACAACCTTCTTCTTGTAGACGTTGTTGGGCCTCCAAGTGCAGAGGTTTGTAGGATAGTAGCAAATTTCCCTCAAGTGGATGACCTAAGGTTTATCAATCCGTGGGAGGCGTAGGATGAAGTTGGTCTCTCGCAAACAACCCTGCAACCAAATAACAAAGAGTCTCTTGTGTCCCCAACACACCCAATACAATGGTAAATTGTATAGGTGCACTAGTTGAACGAAGAGATGGTGATACAAGTGCAATATGGATGGTCGATATAGGTTTTTGTAATCTGAAAATATAAAAACAGCAAGGTAACAAGTGGTAAAAGTGAGCGTAAACGGTATTGCAATGCTAGGAAACAAGGCTTAGGGTTCATACTTTCACTAGTGCAAGTTCTCTCAACAATAAAAACATAATTGGATCATATAACTAACCCTCAACATGCAACAAAGAGTCACTCCAAAGACACTAATAGCAGAGAACAAATGAAGAGATTATGGTAGGGTACGAAACCACCTCAAAGTTATTCTTTCCAATCAATCCATTGGGCTATTCCTATAAGTGTCACAAACAGCCTTAGAGTTCGTACTAGAATAACACCTTAAGACACAAATCAACCAAAACCCTAATGTCACCTAGATACTCCAATGTCACCTCAAGTATCCGTGGGTATGATTACACGATATGCATCACACAATCTCAGATTCATCTATTCAAACCAACACAAAGTACTTCAAAGAGTGCCCCAAAGTTTCTACCGGAGAGTCAAGACAAAAACGTGGAAACCAACACAAAGTACTTCAAAGAGTGCCCCAAAGTTTCTACCGGAGAGTCAAGACGAAAACGTGTGCCAACCCCTATGCATAGGTTCATGGGCGGAACCCGCAAGTTGATCACCAAAACATACATCAAGTGAATCACGTGATATCCCATTGTCACCACAGATACGCACGGCAAGACATACATCAAGTGTTCTCAAGTCATTAAAGACTCAATCCATTACAAGAGAGTAGAGGGGGAGAAACATCATAACATCCAACTACAATAGCAAAGCTCGCGATACATCAATATCGTATCACCTCAAGAACACGAGAGAGGGAGAGAGATCAAACACATAGCTACTGGTACATACCCTCAGCCCCGAGGGTGAACTACTCCCTCCTCGTCATGGAGAGCGTCAGGATGATGAAGATGGCCACCGTTGAGGGTTCCCCCCTCCGGCAGGGTGCCGGAACAGGGTCCCGATTGGTTTTTGGTGGCTACAGAGGCTTGCGGCGGCGGAACTCTCGATCTGTTCTATTCCCCAAAGTTTTTAGGGTATATGGATATATATAGGAGGAAGAAGTACGTCAGGGGAGCCACGAGGGCCCCACGAGGGTGGAGGGCGCGCCCAGGGGGGTGGGCGCGCCCCCTGCCTCGTGCCTTCCTCGTTGCTTTCTTGACGTGGACTCCAAGTCTCCCAGGTTGCTTTCTTTCCAAAAATAACTTCTCCAGAAGGTTTCATTCTGTTTCGACTCCGTTTGATATTCCTTTTCTTCAAAACACTCAAACAAGGGAAAAAACAGGAACTGGTACTCGGCTCTGGGTCAATAGGTTAGTCCCAAAAGTAATATAAGAGTGTTTAATAAAGCCCATAAACATCCAAAACAGATAATATAATAGCATGGAACAATCAAAAATTATAGATACGTTGGAGACGTATCAGCATCCCCAAGCTTAATCCCTGCTCGTCCTCGAGTAGGTAAATGATAAAAACAGAATTTTTGATGTGGAATGCTACTAGGCATAATTTCAATGTAATTCTTCTTAATTGTGGTATGAATATTCAGATCCGAAAGATTGAAGATAAAAGATCAATATTAACATAGAAATAATAATACTTCAAGCATACTAACTAAGCAATTATGTCCTCTCAAAATAACATGGCCAAAGAAAGTTCATCCCTACAAAATCATATAGTTTAGTCATGCTCCATTTTCGTCACACAAGAATGCTCTCATCATGCACAACCCCGATGACAAGCCAAGCAATTGTTTCATACTTTAGTAATCTCAAACCTATAAACTTTCACGCAATATATGAGCGCGAGGCATGGACATAACACTATGAGTGGAATAGAATATGATGATGGGGGTTATGTGGAGAAGACAAAAAAGGAGAAAGTCTCACATCAACGAGGCTAATCAATGGGCTATGGAGATGCCCATCGATTGATGTTAATGCAAGGAGTAGGGATTGCCATGCAACAGATGCACCAGAGCTATAAATGTATGAAAGCTCAACAAAAGAAACTAAGTGGGTGTGCATCCAACTTGCTTGCTCACGGAGACCTAGGGCACTTGAGGAGGCCCATTGTTGGAATATACAAGCCAAGTTCTATAATGAAAAGTTTCCACTAGTATATGAAAGTGACAAAACAAGAGACTCTCTATCATGAAGATTATGGTGCTACTTTGAAGCACAAGTGTGGTAAAAGGATAGTAACATTGTCCCTTCTCTCTTTTTCTCTCATTTTCTCAGGCCTTTTCTTTTTTATGGCCTTTCTTTTTTTGGGCCTTCTCTTTTTTTATGGCCTTTCTCTTTTTTTTATTCGTCACTTGGGACAATGCTCTAGAAAATGATGATCATCACACTTCTATTTATTTATAACTCAATGATTACAACTCGATACTAGAACAAAGTATAACTCTATATGAATGCCTCCGGCGGTGTATCGGGATATGCAATGAACCAAGAGTGACATGTATGAAAGAATTATGAACAGTGGCTTTGCCACAAATACTATGTCAACTACATGATCATGCTAAGCAATATGACAATGATGAACGTGTCATGATAAACGAAATGGTGGAAAGTTGCATGGCAATATATCTCGGAATGGCTATGGAAATGCCATAATAGGTAGGCATGGTTGTTGTTTTGAGGAAGATATAAGGAGGTTTATGTGTGAAAGAGCGTATCATATCACGGGGTTTGGATGCACCGGCGAAGTTTGCACCAACTCTCAATGTGAGAAAGGGAAATGCACGGTACCGAAGAGGCTAGCAATGATGGAAAGGTGAGAGTGCGTATAATCCATGGACTCAACATTAGTCATAAAGAACTCACATAGTTATTGCAAAAATATACAAGTCATCAAAAACCAAGCACTACGCGCATGCTCCTAGGGGGATAGATTGGTAGGAAAAGACCATCGCTCGTCCCCGACCGCCACTCATAAGGGGGACAATCAAAGAACACCTCATGTTTCAAATTTGTTACATAACGTTTAACATACGTGCATGCTACGGGACTTGAAAACTTCAACACAAGTATTTCTCAAATTCACAACTACTCAACTAGCACAACTTTAATATCACTACCTCCATATCTCAAAACAATCATCAAGCATCAAACATTTCTTAATATTCAAAACACTCATAAGAAAGTTTTTACTAATCTTGAATACCTAGCATATTATGATTATTTAAGCAAATTACCATGCTATTTAAGACTCTCAAAATAATATAAGTGAAGCATGAGAGTTCATCTATTTCTACAAAATAAAACCACCGCCGTGCTCTAAAAGATATAAGTGAAGCACTAGAGCAACAACAAACTACTCTGAAAGATATAAGTGAAGATCAATGAGTAGTCGAATAATTATGAAACTATGTGAAGACTCTCTAATATCTAAGAATTTCAGATCTTTTTACTTTATTCAAACAGCAAGCAAAACAAAATAAAATGACATGACGCTCCAAGCAAAACACATGTCATGTGGTGAATAAAAACATAGCTCCAAGTAAAGTTACCGATGAACGAAGACGAAAGAGGGGATGCCTTTTGGGGCATCCCCAAGCTTAGGCTCTTGGTTGTCCTTGAATATTACCTTGGGGTGCCTTGGGAATCCCCAAGCTTAGGCTCTTGCCACTCCTTATTCCATAGTCCATCGAATCTTTACCCAAAACTTGAAAACTTCACAACACAAAACTTAACAGAAAACTCGTGAGCTCCGTTAGTATAAGAAAATAAAACCGCAACTTAGGTACTATTGTGAACTCATTATTTATTTATGTTGGTGTTAACCCTACTGTATTCCAACTTCTCTATGGTTCATACCCTCCGATACTACTCATAGATTCATCAAAATAAGCAAACAACACACAAAAAACAGAATCTGTCAAAAACAGAATAGTCTGTAGTAATCTGTATCAAACGTATACTTCTGGAACTCCAAAAATTATAAAATAAATTGGTGGACCTGAGGAATTTGTCTAGTAATCATATGCAAAAAAATCAACTAAATATCACTCTCCAGTAAAAAGTTTTAGCTAATCTCGTGAGCGCTAAAGTTTCTGTTTTTTACAGCATGATCATAAAGGCTTCACCCAAGTCTTCCCAAAGGTTCTACTTGGCACAAACACTAATTGAAACATAAAACCACAGCTAACCAGAGGCTAGATGGATTATTTATTACTAAACAGAACCAAAAGCAAGAAACCAAAATAACATTGGGTTGCCTCCCAACAAGCGCTATCGTTTAACGCCCCTAGCTAGGCATGATGATTTCAATGATGCTCACATAAAACATAGGAATTGAAACATAAAGAGAGCATCATGAATAATATGACTAGCACATTTAAGTCTAACCCACTTCCTATGCATAGGGATTTTGTGATCAAACAATTTATGGGAACAATAATCAACTTGCATTGGAAGGTAAAACAAGCATAACTTCAAGTTTTAAGCACATAGAGAGGAAACTTGATGTTATTGCAATATGTAGAAGCATATGATCCTCTCTCATAATAATTTTCAGTAGCATCATGAACGAATTCAATCATATAACCAGAACCTAAAGCATTCTTTTCATGATCTACTTGGATAGAAATTTTACTACTCTCCACATAAGCAAAATTCTTCTCATTCGGAATAGTGGGACTATCATAAGAGACTTGAATACTACAAATTGTTTCCACATTAAAAGAGTAATGTTAAGAAAAAGGGTAATCACAATCATGACAAGTTTTATAAATATAATCATCACTAATTTTTATAGCATAAGTTCATCACAATAATCATCATAAGTAGCAACTTTGTTCTCATCATAATCGATTGAAACCTCTTCCAAGATAGTGGATACATCACTAAATAAAGTCATGACCTCTCCAAATCCACTTTCATAAATATTATATGATTCAACATCCTCCAAAATAGTGGGATCATTACTTCCTAAAGTTGACACTCTTCCAAACCCACTAATCATCATAAGTAGGAGGCGTGCTATCATCATAACAGATTTGCATATCAAAACCTGGGAGGCCAAAAATATCATCTTCATTAAACATAGCATCCCCAAGCTTGGGCCTTTTCATATCATTAGCATCATGGTTATTCAAAGAATTCATACTAACAACATTGCAATCATGCTCATCATTCAAAGATTTAGTGCCAAACATTCTATAGATTTCTTCTTCTAGCACTTGAGCACAATTTTCCTTTCCATCATACTCACGAAAGATATTAAAAATATCAAGTGTGTGAGGCAAACTCAATTCCATTTTTTTGTAGATTTCTTTTATAGACTAAACTAGTGCTAAAACAAGAAACAAAAAGATTCGATTGCAAGATCTAAAGATATACCTTCAAGCACTCACCTCCCCGTCAACGGCGCCAGAAAGGAGCTTAGTTGACGGGGTGTGAGTGCCGCTTACCTAGCCTCCCCGGCAATGGCGCCAGAAAAGAGCTTGATGTCTACTACACAACCTTCTTCTTGTAGACGTTGTTGGGCCTTGATGTCTACTACACAACCTTCTTCTTGTAGACGTTGTTGGGCCTCCAAGTGTAGAGGTTTGTAGGACATTAGCAAATTTCCCTCAAGTGGATGACCTAAGGTTTATCAATCCGTGGGAGGCGTAGGATGAAGATGGTCTCTCTCAAGCAATCCTGCAACCAAATAACAAAGAGTCTCTTGTGTCCCCAACACATCCAATACAATGGTAAATTGTATAGGTGCACTAGTTCGGCGAAGAGATGGTGATACAAGTGCAATATGGATGGTAGATATAGGTTTTTATAATCTGAAAATATAAAAACAACAAGGTAGCAAGTGGTAAAAGTGAGCGTAACCGGTATTGCAATGATAGGAAACAAGGCCTAAGGTTCATACTTTCACTAGTGCAAGTTCTCTCAACAATAATAACATAATTGGATCATATAACTGTCCCTCAACATGCAACAAAAAGTCACTCCAAAGTCACTAATAGCAGAAAACAAATGAAGAGATTATGGTAGGGTACGAAACCACCTCAAAGTTATTCTTTCCAATCAATCCGTTGGGCTATTCCTATAAGTGTCACAAACAGCCGTAGAGTTCATACTAGAATAACACCTTAAGATACAAATCAACCAAAACCCTAATGTCACCTAGATACTCCAATGTCACCTCAAGTATCCGTGGGCATGATTATAGGATATGCATCACACAATCTCAATTCATCTATTCAACCAACACATAGAACCTCAAAGAGTGCCCCAAAGTTTCTACCGGAGAATCACGACGAAAACGTGTGCCAACCCCTATGCATAGGTTCCCAATGTCACAAAACCCGCAAGTTGATCACCAAAACATACATCAAGTGGATCAATAGAATAACCCATTGTCAACACGGTTATCCCACTACATCAAATGTTCTCAAATCTTTAAAGACTCAATCCGATAACATTACTTCAAGGGGAAAACTCAATCCATTACAAGAGAGAAGGGGGGGAGAAGAAACATAAGATCCAACTATAATAGCAAAGCTCGCGATACATCAAGATCGTGCCAAATCAAGAACACGAGAGAGAGAGATCAAACACATAGCTACTGGTACATACCCTCAGCCCCGAGGGTGAACTACTCCCTCCTCGTCATGGAGAGCGCCGGGATGATGAAGATGGCCACCGGTGAGGGTTCCCCACTCCAGCAGGGTGTCGGAACAGGGTCCCGATTGGTTTTTGGTGGCTACAGAGGCTTGCGGCGGCGGAACTCCCGATCTAATCTCTGTTCTGGAAGTTTTAGGATACGTAGGTATATATGGGTGCAGGAGGTATGTTGATGGAGCTTCGGGGGCCCCACGAGGCAGGAGGGCGCGCCCTAGGGGGGTGGGCGCGCCCCCCACCCTCGTGGCCAGCTCCCTTAGCTCCTGACATGGGGTCCAAGTCTATCATGTAGCTTTCCTTCCAAAAATAACTTCTCCTGTTGATTTCGTTCCGTTTCGACTCCGTCTGATATTCCTTTTCTTCGAAACACTGAAATAGGCAAAAAACAACAAATCTGGGCTGGGCCTCCGGTTAAAAGGTTAATCCCAAAAATAATATAAAGTGGATAATAAAGCCCAATATTGCTCAAAACAGTAGATAATATAGCATGGAGCAATAAAAAATTATAGATACGTTGGAGACGTATCAAGCATCCCCAAGCTTAATTCCTGCTCGTCCTCAAGTAGGTATATGATAAAAAAGAATTTTTGATGCGGAGTGCTACTTGGCATAATTTCAATGTAATTCTTCTTACTTGTGCTATGAATATTCAGATCCATAAGATTCAAGACAAAAGTTCATATTGACATAAAAGTGATAATACTTCAAGCATACTACCAAAGCAATTATGTCTTCTCAAAATAACATGGCCAAAGAAAGTTATCCCTACAAAATCATATAGTCTGGCTATGCTCTATATTCACCACACAAATTATTTAAATCATGCACAACCCCGATGACAAGCCAAGCAATTGTTTCATACTTTTGACATTCTCAAAACTTTTTCAATCTTCACGCAATACATGAGTGTGAGCCATGGATATAGCACTATATGTGGAATAGAATGGTGGCTGTGGAGAAGACAAAAAGAGGGGAAGATAGTATCACATCAACTAGGCGTATGAACGGACTATGGAGATGCCCATCAATAGATATCAATGTGATTGAGTAGGGATTGCCATGCAACGGATGTACTAGAGCTATAAGTATATGAAAGCTCAACAAACGAAACTAAGTGGGTGTGCATCCAACTCGCTTGCTCATGAAGACCTAGGGCATTTTGAGGAAGCCCATCATTGGAATATACAAGCCAAGTTCTATAATGAAAAATTCCCACTAGTATATGAAAGTGACAACATAGGAGACTCTCTATCATGAAGATCATGGTGCTACTTTGAAGCACAAGTGTGGTAAAAGGATAGTAGCATTGCCCCTTCTCTCCTTTTCTCTCATTTTTTTATTTGGGCGTTTTCTCTTTTTTATGGCCTCTTTTTTCTCTTTTTTTTCGTCCGAAGTCTCATCCTGACTTGTGGGGGAATCATAGTCTCCATCATCCTTTCCTCACCGGGACAATGCTCTAATAATGATGATCATCACACTTTTATTTACTTACAACTCAAGAATTACAACTCAATACTTAGAACAAGATATGACTCTATATGAATGCCTCCGGCGGTGTACCGGTATGTGCAATGACTCATGAGTGACATGTATGAAAGAATTACGAATAGTGGCTTTGCCACAAATACGATGTCAACTCCATGATCATGCTAGCAATATGACAATGATGGAGCGTGTCATAATAAATAGAACGGTCGAAAGTTGCATGGCAATATATCTCGGAATGGCTATGGAAATGCCATGATAGGTAGGTATGGTGGGTGTATGATACCGGCGAAAAGTGCGCGGTATTAGAGAGGCTAGCAATGGTGGAAGGAAGGGAAAAGTGCGTATAAACCATGGACTCAACATTAGTCATAAAGAACTCATATACTTATTGCAAAAACCTATAAGTTATCAAAGCAAAGTATTACGCGCATGCTCCTAGGGGGATAGATTGGTAGGAAAAGACCATCGCTCGTCCCCGACCGCCACTCATAAGGAAGACAATCAATAAATAAATCATGCTCCGACTTCATCACATAACGGTTCACCATACGTGCATGCTACGGGAATCACAAACTTTAACACGAGTATTTCTCAAATTCACAACTACTCAACTAGCATGACTCTACTATCACCATCTTCATATCTCAAAACAATTATCAAGCATCAAACTTTTCTTAGTATTCAACGCACTCAAAAGAAAGTTTTACAAATCTTGAATACCAAGCATATTATTATTAAGAAAATTACCATGCTATTTAAGACTCTCAAAATAATATAAGTGAAGCATGAGAGTTCATCTATTTCTTCAAAATAAAACCACCATTGTGCTCTAAAAGATATAAGTAAAGCACTAGAGCAAACAACAAACTACTCCGAAAGATATAAGTGAAGATCAATGAGTAGTCGAATAATTAAGCAACTATGTGAAGACTCTAAAATTTAAGAATTTCAGATCTTGATACTTTATTCAAACAGCAAGAAAATCTAAAGAAAATAAATTGACGCTCCAAGCAAAACACATATCATGTGGTGAATAAAAATATAGCTCCAAGTAAAGTTATCAATGAACGAAGACGAAAGAGGGGATGCCTTCCGGGGCATCCCCAAGCTTAGACGCTTGGTTGTCCTTGAACATTACCTTGGGGTGCCTTGGGCATCCCCAATATTTGGCTCTTTCCACTCCTTATTCCTTAGTCCATCGAATCTTTACCCAAAACTTGAAAACTTCACAACACAAAACTTAATAGAAAACTCGTGAGCTCCGTTAGCGAAAGAAAACAAAACACCACTTCAAGTTACTGTAATGAACTCATTCTTTATTTATATTGGTTTTAAACCTACTGTATTCCAACTTCTCTATGGTTTATAAACTATTTTACTAGCCATAGAGTCATCAAAATAAGCAAACAACACATGAAAAACGGAATCTATCAAAAACAGAACAGTCTGTAGTAATCTATAACTAACGCAAACTTCTGAACTACAAAAATTCTACAATAAATTTGTGGACCCGAGGAATTTGTCTATTAATCATCTGCAAAAAGAATCAACTAAATAGCACTCTCCAGTAAAAAGTTCTAGCTAATCTCGTGAGCGCTAAAGTTTCAGTTTTTTACAGCATGATCATAAAGACTTCACCCAAGTCTTCCCAAAGGTTCTACTTGGCACAAACACTAATTAAAACATAAAAACACATCTAAACAGAAGCTAGATGGATTATTTATTACTAAACAGAACCAAAAAGGAAGAAACTAAAATAACATTGGGTTGCCTCCCAACAAGCGCTATCGTTTAACGCCCCTAGCTAGGCATGATGATTTCAATGATGCTCACATAAAAGATAAGAATTGAAACATAAAGAGAGCATCATGAAGAATATGACTAGCACATTTAAGTCTAACCCACTTCCTATGCATAGGGATTTTGTGAGCAAACAACTTATGGGAACAATAATCAACTAGCATAGGAAGGCAAAACAAGCATAACTTCAAAACTTTAAGCACATAGAGAGGAAACTTGATATTATTGCAATTCCTACATGCATATACTCCTCCCTCATAATAATTTTCAGTAGCATCATGAATGAATTCAACAATATAACCAGCACCTAAAGCATTCTTTTCATGATTTATAAGTATAGAATTTTTACTACTCTCCACATAAGCAAATTTATTCTCTTTCGGAATAGTGGGAGCAAACTCAACAAAATAACTATCATATGATCGAGAATTAAGATCAAGATGACAAATTTCATGGTTATCATTATTCTTTAAAGCATACGTGTCATCAAAATAATCATCATAGATAGGAGGCATGCTTTCATCATAGTAAATTTGCTCATCAAAGCTTGGGGGACAAAAAATATCATCTTCATCAAACATAGCTTCCCCAAGCTTGTGGCTTTGCATATCATTAGCATCATGGATATTCAAAGAATTCACACTAACAACATTGCAATCATGCTCATCATCCACATATTTTATGCCAACCATTCTATGTAATTCTTCTTCTAGTACTTGAGCACAATTTTCCTTCCCATCATTTTCACGGAAGACATTAAAAAGATGAAGCATAGGAGGTACCCTCAATTCCATTTTTTTGTAATTTTCTTTTATAAACTTAACTAGTGATAAAACAAGAAACAAAAATATTCGATTGCAAGATCTAAAGATATACCTTCAAGCACTAACCTCCCCAGCAACGGCGCCAGAAAAGAGCTTGATGTCTACTACACAACCCTCTTCTTGTAGACGTTGTTGGGCCTCCAAGTGCAGAGGTTTGTAGGACAGTAGAAAATTTCCCTAAAGTGGATGACCTAAGGTTTATTAATCCATGGGAGGCGTAGGATGAAGAAGGTCTCTCTCAAGCAACCCTGCAACCAAACAACAAAGAGTCTCTTGTGTCCCCAACACACCCAATACAATGATAAATTGTATAGGTGCACTAGTTCGGCGAAGAGATGGTGATACAAGTGCAATATGGATGGTAGATATAGGTTTTTCTAAACTGAAAATATAAAAACGGCAAGGTAGCAAGTGGTAAAAGTGAGCGTAAACGGTCTTGCAATGATAGGAAACAAGGCGTAAGGTTCATACTTTCACTAGTGCAAGTTCTCTCAACAATAATAACATAATTGGATCATATAACTATCCCTCAACATGGAATAAAGAGTCACTCCAAAGTCACTAATAACGGAAAACAAACGAAGAGATTATGGTAGGGTACGAAACCACCTCAAAGTTATTCTTTCCAATCAATCCGTTGGGCTATTCCTATAAGGGTCACAAACATCCCTAGAGTTCATACTAGAATAACACCTTAAGATACAAATCAACCAAAACCCTAATGTCACCTAGATACTCCAATGTCACGTCAAGTATCCGTGGGCATGATTATACGATATGCATCACACAATCTCAATTCATCTATTCAACCAACACATAGAACCTCAAAGAGTGCCCCAAAGTTTCTACCGGAGAATCACGACGAAAACGTGTGCCAACCCCTATGCATAGGTTCCCAATGTCACGAAACCCGCAAGTTGATCACCAAAACATACATCAAGTGGATCAATAGAATAACCCATTGTCGCCACGGTTATCCCACGCAAGACATATATCAAGTGTTCTCAAATCTTTAAAGACTCAATCTGATAACATTACTTCAAGGGGAAAACTCAATCCATTACAAGAGAGAAGGGGGGGAGAAGAAACATAAGATCCAACTATAATAGCAAAGCTCGCGATACATCAAGAACGTGCCAAATCAAGAACACGAGAGAGAGAGATCAAACACATAGCTACTGGTACATACCCTTAGCCCTGAGGGTGAACTACTCCCTCCTCGTCATGGAGAGCGCCGGGATGATGAAGATTGCCACCGGTGAGGGTTTCCCCCTCCGGCAGGGTGCCGGAACAGCGTCCCGATTGGTTTTTGGTGGCTACAGAGGCTTGCGGCAGCGGAACTCCTGATCTAATCTCTGTTCTGGAAATTCTAGGATACGTAGGTATATATGGGTGCAGGAGGTATGTCGGTGGAGCCTCGGGGGGCCCACGAGGCAGGGGGCATGCTCTAGGGGTGTGGGCACGCCCCCACCCTCGTGGCCAGCTCCCTTAGCTCCTGACGTGGGGTCCCAGTCTATCATGTAGCTTTCCTTCCAAAAATAACTTTTCCAGTTGATTTCGTTCCGTTTCGACTCCGTCTGATATTCCTTTTCTTCGAAACACTGAAATAGGCAAAAACAGCAAATCTGGGCTCGGCCTTCGGTTAATAGGTTAGTCCCAAAAATAATATAAAAGTGGATAATAAAGCCCAATATTGCTCAAAACAGTAGATAATATAGCATGGAGCAATCAAAAATTATAGATACGTTCGAGACGTATCAGGCCTCCAAGTGCAGAGGTTTGTAGGACAGTAGCAAATTTCCCTCAAGTGGATGACCTAAGGTTTATCAATCCATGGGAGGCGTAGGATGAAGATGGTCTCTCTCAAACAACCCTGCAACCAAATAACAAAGAGTCTCTTGTGTCCCCAACACACCCAATATAATGGTAAATTGTATAGGTGCACTAGTTCGGCAAAGAGATGGTGATACAAGTGCAATATGGATGGTAGATATAGGTTTTTGTAATCTGAAAATATAAAAACAGCAAGGTAACAAGTGGTAAAAGTGAGCGTAAACGGTATTGCAATGCTAGGAAACAAGGCCTTGGGTTCATACTTTCACTAGTGCAAGTTCTCTCAACAACACAAATATAATTGGATCATATAACTAACCCTCAACGCAACAAAGAGTCACTCCAAAGACACTAATAGCGGAGAACAAACGAGGAGATTATGGTAGGGTACAAAACCACCTCAAAGATATTCTTTCCAATCAATCCATTGGGCTATTCCTATAAGTGTCACAAACAGGCCTAGAGTTTGTACTAGAATAACACCTTAAGACACAAATCAACCAAAACCCTAATGTCACCTAGATACTCCAATGTCACCTCAAGTATCCGTGGGTATGATTATACGATAGCATCACACAATCTCAGATTCATCTATTCAGACCAACACAAAGTACATCAAAGAGTGCCCCAAAGTTTCTACCGGAGAGTCAAGACGAAAACGTGTGCCAACCATTATGCATAGGTTCATGGGCGGAACCCGCAAGTTGATCACCAAAACATACATCAAGTGAATCACGTGATATCCGATTGTCACCACAGATACGCACGGCAAGACATACATCAAGTGTTCTCAAGTCATTAAAGACTCAATCCGATAAGATTACTTCAAAGGGAAAACTCAATCCATTACAAGAAAGTAGACGGGGAGAAACATCATAAGATCCAACTATAATAGCAAAGTTCGCGATACATCAAGATCGTATCACCTCAAGAACATGAGAGAGAGAGAGAGAGATCAAACACATAGCTACTGGTACATACCCTCAGCCCCGAGGGTGAACTACCCCCTCCTCGTCATGGAGAGTGCCAGGATGATGAAGATGGCCACCGGTGAGGGTTCCCCCCCTCCGGCAGGGTGCCGGAACAGGGTCCCGATTGGTTTTTGGTGGCTACGTAGGCTTGCGGCAGCGGAACTCCCGATCTATTCTGTTCCCCGAAGTTTTCAGGGTATATGGATATATATAGGAGGAAGAAGTACATCAGGGGAGACACGAGGTCCCCGCAAGGCTGGAGGGTGCGCCCCCTGCCTCGTGCCTTCCTCGTTGCTTTCTTGACGTGGACTCCAAGTCTCCCAGGTTGCTTTCTTTCCAAAAATAACTTATCCAGAAGGTTTCATTCCGTTTCGACTCCGTTTGATATTCCTTTTCTTCGGAACACTGAAACAAGGGAAAAAACAGGAACTGGCACTCGGCTCTGGGTCAATAGGTTAGTCCCAAAAGTAATATAAGAGTGTTTAATAAAGCCCATAAACATCCAAAACAGATAATATAATATCATGGAACAATCAAAAATTATAGATACGTTGGAGACGTATCAGTTTCCTCCGGTAATGGTACCAAGAATATATCTATGCCAAGGGGTGACGCCTACATAAAAATTGCGGAGAAGAATGGTAGTAGATTGCTTTCTAGCAGATTTATTTTGAGCGTTGCAAATTCTATACCAAGCATCTTTTAGGTTTTCTCCCTCCCTTTGTTTAAAATTAAGAAATCCATTCTCGGGAGACAGAGGAGTAGATAAAGGACTAGCCATGTCGACAAAGAAGGTGAAAAGGACGCAAACGGAAAGAGAGGGCGAATAAAACGGCAAGGGTGAAGTGGGGGGGAGGAAACCGAGAGGCAAATGGCAAATAATGTAATGCGAGGGATAAGTGTTTGTGATGGGTACTTGGTATGCTGACTTTTGCATAGAATCCCCGACAACGGTGCCAGAAATCCTTCTTGCTACCTCTTGAGCACTGCGTTGGTTTTTCCCTTGAAGAGGAAAGGGTGATGCAGCAAAGTAGTGTAAGTATTTCCCTCAGTTTTTAAGAACCAAGGTATCAATCCAGTATGAGGCCACGCACAAGTCACTCGCACCTACACAAACAAATAAGAACCTCGCAACCAACGCGATAAAGGGGTTGTCAATCCCTTAAGGGTCAATTACGAGAGTGAGATCTGATAGATATGATAAGATAATATTTTTGGTATTTTTATGATAAAGATGCAAAGTAAATAAAAGGCAATAGAAATAGCTAAGTGTTTGAAGATTAATATGATGGAAAATAGACCCTGGGGCCATAGGTTTCACTAGTGGCTTCTCTCAAGATAACATAAGTATTACAGTGGGTGAACAAATTACTGTTGAGCAATTGATAGAATTGAGCATAGTTATGAGAAAATATAGGTATGGTCATGTATATAGGCATCACGTCCACGACAAGTAGACCG
Organism: Aegilops umbellulata; assembly: GCA_032464435.1. Lineage (NCBI taxonomy): Eukaryota > Viridiplantae > Streptophyta > Magnoliopsida > Poales > Poaceae > Aegilops > Aegilops umbellulata. Next base: position 91,622,194 of record CP136055.1, read on the forward strand.
AATCGATTCTGCATCTACTACTATTACTCCACACATCGACCGCTATCCAGCATGCATCTAAAGTATTAAGTTCATAAGAACAGAGTAATGCTTTAAGTATGATGACATGCTGTAGAGGGATAAACTCATGCAATTTGATATAAACCCCGTCTTGTTATCCTCGATGGCAACAATACAATACGTGCCTTGCTGCCCCTGCTGTCACTGGGAAAGGACACCGCAAGATTGAACCCAAAGCTAAGCACTTCTCCCATTGCAAGAAAGATCAATCTAGTAGGCCAAACCAAACTGATAATTCGAAGAGACTTGCAAACATAACCAATCATACATAAAAGAATTCAGAGGAGATTCAAATATTGTTCATAGATAATCTTGATCATAAACCCACAATTCATTGGTCTCAACAAACACACCGCAAAAGAAGATTACATCAAATAGATCTCCAAGAGAATCAAGGAGAACTTTGTATTGAGATCCAAAGAGAGAGAAGAAGCCATCTAGCTAATAACTATGGACCGAAGGTCTGAGGTAAACTACTCACACATCATCAGAGAGGCTATGGTGTTGATGTAGAAGCCCTCCGTGATCAATGCCCCCTCCGGCAGGACGCCGGAAAAGGCCCCAAGATGGGATCTCACGGGTACAGAAGGTTGCGGCGGTGGAATTAGGGTTTTGTGGATGCCTCTGATGGTTTGGGGGTACGTAGGTATATATAGGAGGAGGAAGTACGTCGGTGGAGCAACATGGGCCCCTCGAGGGTGGAGGCGCGCCTGGGGGAGGTGGGCGCGCCCCCCTACCTCGTGCTCTCCTTGTTGATTACTTTATGTGGACTCCAAGTCCTCTGGATAACGTTTGTTCCAAAAATCACGTTCCCGAAGGTTTCATTCCGTCTAGACTCCGTTTGATATTCTTTTTCTGCAAAACTCTGAAATAGGCAAAAAAACAGCAATTTGGGCTGGGCCTCCGGCTAATAGGTTAGTCCCAAAAATAATATAGAAGTGCATAAATAAGCCCATTAAACATCCAAAACAGAATATATAATAGCATGAAACAATCAAAAATTATAGATACGCTGGAGACGTATCAATTGCTTATGCTTCTCATCATAACTTTAAGTTGCAACAAATGGATGTGAAGAGTGTGTGTCTTAATGGTCCTATTAATGATTTGGTATATGTCAAGCAACCCCCCAGGTTCGAGGATCCCTATTTCCCCGATCATGTGTACCAACTCGATAAGGCACTCTATGGCCTTAAACAAGCCCCACGTGTGTGGTATGACCACCTTACCGAGTTGCCGCAAGATCGTGGGTTTAAAATCGAGAAAATCGACCCCACTCTTTTTACTAAGAAGGTCAAAGGGGAGTTGTTTGTGTGCCAACTATATGTTGATGACATTATCTTTGGTTCTCCTAACAAAGCTTTCAATGAGGAATTTGCTGCTCTCATGACCTCAAAGTTCAATATGCCCATGATGGGAGAGTTGAAGTTCTTTCTTGGGTTCGAAGTCAAGCAACGAAGAGAAGGAACCTTCATCAACCAAGCCAAATACACTCAAGACATGCTCAAGAGATTCAAGCTAAGTGATGTCAAGACGGCTTCCACTCCAATGCCCGTCAAATGCCAACTTGACATAGATCCCAATGGTAAAGCGGTGGATCAAAAGGTATATCGCTCCATGATTGGCTCCTTGCTTTACATTTGTGCATCTAGACCGGATATCATGTTGAGTGTGGGAATTTGTGCACGGTTTCAAGCCGCACCTAAGGAAAGCCACTTTGTGGCGGTCAAGCGAATCTTTCGATATTTGGCTCATAACCCAAACTTTGGCTTATGGTACCCAAGAGGAGCAAACTTCAAGCTTGTAGGATATTCAGACTCAGATTGGGCGGGAGACAAAGTGGATAGGAAGTCCACTTCCGGAGGGTGTCAATTCCTTGGTTGCTCTTTGGTGAGTTGGTCTTCTAAGAAGCAAAGTTGTGTGTCTCTCTCGTCCACTGAAGCGGAGTACATGGCGGCCGGTAGTTGTTCTGCACAACTTCTTTGGATGAGGCAAACTTTAAAGGATTACGGTGTCATTTGTGACAAAGTGCCTCTTTGGTGTGATAATGAAAGTGACATCAAGGTTTCTCTCAACCCGGTTCAACACTTCAAGACGAAGCATATTGAGATTCGGTATCACTTCATCCGGGATCATATTAGGTGAGGGGAGATCGAGCTCAACTATGTCAACACTCATGATAACCTTGCAAATATTTTCACGAAGCCCTTGGATGAAGCAAGATTTCGCGAGTTAAGGCATGAGCTAAATATCATTGATTCGAGCAATGTTGCTTGAACCCTTGCACACCCCACCATACTCAACTTGTTATTGTGTTTAGGTGTAGGCATGGACATAGGGGGAGTGTTGTTCTCTCAATGAACTCTCCCTCCCCCCATTATGCATAAATTGATCAACTCTTTCACATTAGCCATTGTTGATGGTACTTGTGCTTCAAAGACGAGTTTTGGTCATGGGCCCAAGGATAATTCTTTGCGGTGCCATACCAATTGACTCAAACATAGGTGGCTCCGGCCACTGCCCTCTCTTTGGAGAGGTTGCGCTGCCTGTTTAGTCCTTGTTGTCTCGTGAGTTAGCTCCTTGGTGTGTCCGTTCGCTTGAAGGTTGCGGTGCAAAGGCCCCTTTTCTTCTCTTTTTGAAACGTGCATTTCTTGGGTCTACGGTACTACTGTGGCTCACCACGGTACTACCGCAGGAGCTGCGCACGGTACTGCCGCACCCAGCACGGCAGTAATTACTGCTGCCTGGGGGAGCGATACTATCGCCCACGGTGCGGTACTTCCGCATGGGCGATACTACCGCGATGACACACGGTACTACCGCGCAGTCGAGAGCGCGTGGGGGTTAAGAGCGGGCAGGGGGAGTTCCAACTCCCCCATACCAATTCAACTCTTTCTCCCCACGCCGTCTCCCTCCTGCCCAAGAACGGCGCCGGAGACCCTCGCCGGATCTCCATCTCCGGCCGCTCTCCTCACATTCCGTCCGGTGGGATCGTTCCCCACCACTTCCTCTTGCCATGGAACAAGGTTTCTCCCCAAATCCCTCTCTCTTTGGTTTGTTCTTTCGTTTCTAGGTTTTTTGGGAGATGCATGTTGTTCTTGATATTTTAGGCCAAATCTTTGCAAGAGTAGGATGTAGGAGAGTAGTAATGTGTAGAGAGGGTACTTGATATGTTGCCCCATGGTAGATTTGATCAAACCGTAGTACCTCTTCGTTGTCACGGTTGTGCTCAGATCCAGTTGAGGTTCGGATCTGACACCGTGCGCTACTACCGCATCTCCGGTGCGGTACTACCGCTCCTCAAGAGCGGTACTACCACGCGAGGCGCGACACTAAAATTCTACTGCCGCTCAAAGACACGGTACTACCGTGCCATCCTGGTGCGGTACTACCGTGGCTAGGAGCAGCACTAAAATTTTAGTACCGCGCATCCATGCGGTACTACCGTTGTTGTCAAATTTCCCATGTGGCAACTACCAAGTGCGAGCTCTACTTGTTTCACCTGTTTGGCTGTGGTCTTTGCATTGATCCTTCTCGTTTGTCTTGCGTGTTTTTGTGTTTTGTGTCATAGGTGGTGGCTCCGGTGCCCCCGTTCGACGTTCCAATCCCAGCCGTGACACGGGCTCCAAGTGTCTGCGCAACCAAGACGAAGCTCCAGAGGGCTCCAATGCCCCCCAACGCAGGATCAAGACCACCGCCACCAAGAACAAGGAGCCCTCCATGGGCATGGATGAGATACCAATTGCTGAGTTTGTCACTCGAAGGAGGATCAACCCCTATGTGAATCCTCGTGCCAACTTCAGAGGGAATGATCTATTCTGGACCAAGCAGCAGAATCTCATATATCTGGATGTGATCAAGGCCAAGCAGAACATCTATGTGGATGTGCACTGGATTGACATGAACACTACAAAAAAATACACTTCTGTGATGATACGTGTTTGTCACAGTAGGTCGCGTTTTCTGTCATGCATGTACATCCATGACAAATTTAAGACAGAATCAAGATAGTCATACCTGTGCTGTCGTAGAAGTGTTCCATGACATTGCCAAAATTATCATCACGGAAGTGTCCACTTCCTTGACAATAAATCGCGCATCACAGAAGTGCTTTCGTCAAGGGTGACCGACACGTGGCATCCACCGTAACGGAACGCCGTTAAGCTATCGGGTCGGGTTTTGGATCCGATAACCCGTTAACAGCCATGACCAATGGGAAATTTCCACGTGTAAAATTCTTATTGGCCCGACGAAACACGTGTCAGCTCGTCAGTGGGTCAGATAGGCGCCTATGATACGTCGACACATGGCATGGCCCAACAGAGGCCCATTCCTGAGAAAAGGCCGGCCCGTTTGACTTGGTCAAAAGGTGGCGGGCCGGCCCATGGAAAGCCTGTTAACGGCCTGTTCGCATATAGCCCATTTACAGCCCGCTAACCCAAGGCCCGTTACGCCCTATTCGAATTAGGCCCAGTAGCGTCATCTGGGCCATCCAATATGATTCCAATCCGTTTCACTTCTGGCCCATGTATGGCTCATGACGTCTTTCGGCCCATATGAGGCCCTAAGTAACTCTTGGCCTACTAACGACATGTGGTGAAACTGGCCCGTAATGAACAATGTATGACTTTACACCCATTAACGGCCCGTGGTGAAACTGGCCCGTAATGAATAGTGTATCACTTTATACCCATTAACGGCCCGTTATTCCGTTGGGCCGTTTCCAGCCCATGTTACCTTTTGGCCTTCTCAGAGCCCATTTATTCTTGGGCTCATTTCCAGCATTCGTTTACTTACGGCCTGTTACTGTCATTTTGTGCTTGTGGGCCAAATTCAGCCCGTGGTTACAGTCGGCCCGTTTGTGATCCGTTAATACGTTAAGCCATTTTCATAGCGTCATCAAATACGGCTTATTAATGATGGCCCGTTATGGTCGGCCCATGAACGGCCGATTCCAACTCTAGCCCGTTTACGGCCATAATGCTGTCTGTTTGACCCATGTTTGGCCAATCGATCATACGGCCCGTATAAGGCCCATTGATAATACGGCCCATAGAAGGCCCATTGTTTCTACGAACCGTAGAAGGCCCATTGTTTCTACGACCCGTAGAAGGCCCACTCTTTCTACGGCCAATAGGAGGCCCAGTGTCACTACAGTAAATATTAGCCCATGGTTATTGTGGCCTAGTTTTAAAAAACAGGTTATTGCAGCCACTAGCTAACCGCGGAAAAAGAACTGCAATGACTACAAGCAAACAAATAAACAAGACAACAAGGAAATAAATAAGCAAGCAACTAACGCTAGGCTATCACGACTATTACACATATTACATCCACTGGGCATCAAAGTTCGCCACCAGTGCAAATATAGGGAACAAAGCAGCATATCATCTACACTGGTTGTCAAAGTTGGCGACCAGCGCAAATAAACGCCGCAGCAAAACAAATCCAGAACTGAAACCACTTCAGAAGATCTCAAGAAACAATATCCTGGATACCCATAATGCTGGCAAGATGCTTAGCAAGCTTATTAACTTTCACTTGTTTGGCGCTTAAATCCTCCAGCGCTTGCTGTTGCACCAGAAAATATGCATCTGAATTCTGCAGGGACTTCCTCAGTCCTTCAGCTTCCTGTCGCAGCACATTTGATCAATGTCTTTCAACTTGAAGTTGGGACTCAAGAAGACAAACTGATTCAGGCAGCGAGTTCGAAGAGCTTGTGCCAGCAGTAGTGGCCAGTAACTCGAACACTACATCAAGACAAGATTTTTGGGTTCCCTCACTGTCGTCAAGATAGTTTTTATCAGCTTTCTTGGAGACCAACAGGGATGTCTCACTATCTTGAACCTTATCTACATTACTTCCTTTACCATTGGATAACGCGGTACTGTTCTCCAATATTTTGTACGCATTCTAAAAGAGAAACAAGCAGACACATCACATGTTTACCATGTTGTATATGAAACTCATTTTGGTAAATGAGTTTAGTAGTAAAGTGGACAGGATAACAGCATGAAACAAACATATATCTATGTACCATGGTCACTTTATGGTCTATATCATTCTAGTTTTTGTTGCCAAATCAAGATAGAGACACAATTCAAATAATATATGTTCAAGACAAAACAAAATAGATAGAATATAAGTGTGGGTAACTATAGAGCAATAACAACACTTGTAATGTGCATGACATGAGAACATAACTGTTTATTCAATTGAAACTGAAATCAACATAGAGCAGGTTACAACAGCAAACCAGTTAAAGAAACAGGTTTAAAACATACCTGTTGCACCATTGGAGTTTCAATTCCATCCTTCAAATTTGAAAATAGTTGGTATGAGTAAATACAGTCATGCGAGAGCAAAGGAGTATGAACCATAGCTACAGAACCTGACCTGAGAAAAAAATCTTCTTCTCCTTTAAGCGTTGAGTTAAGATTCAGAGTGGTGGTCCTCGTGCTTTGGGCACTGCAGTTCCCTTACTAACTGCTCGTGTTTGGGTGCTCTGTGCTGGAGACGGTGCTGTGTCAACTGGAACTGGGTTACTATATGCCGGGGTTGGGGTTAGAAGGGGTGTAGTTGGTTCTCTGTCCAACTGGGTAGGGGTACAATCTGCGAGAGTCTGGATTATGTGTGGTGGATCTGGTCCTTGGGTAAGTACAACCGTGGTTCTATCTGCATCAACTGGTAGCACTATCTTTTTTGAAGACCGTGTTGTTACTCCCTTAGATACTGCCATCATGCTCTCCAATTCAAATGGCTGATAAACAAGAAAAGTAATTGAAAGTATATACATTGTATGATAGACAGGTGCAATGGATAGTGGGGAATAAAAGAGGGCATGAAATAATTCATATTTATGTTGTCTAACCAAACAGGATAGCATGAGACAATTTCACATATATGATGGCTAACTAAACAGGATTGAAAGTGCGTTATATCGACTAGAGGGGGGGGTGAATAGGCGATTTTTATGAAATTCTTCACTGAGGAATTTGCTAGTGAGGAAATTCCTTAGCGAAGAACTACTAGCAGCGGAATAAGTACTCAGATGAAAACAAAGCAGAACACAAGCATGGTCATCATGATGAAATGAAGACAAGCACTGAGTACAAAAAGCGTAATCACAGGATAACACAAGATGAAGACAAACAGACTAAAGAATTTGAACTGAAGAAATTGAGAAAGTCTTCAGTCAAAGTCTTCAAACACAGATATGATAAACAAGCAGCACAATACTGAGGAAATGAAAGAGTTGAGGAAATGGAACCAGTAAGCTTGGTGAAGACAATGATTTGGTAGACCAGTTCCAAATGCTGTCTCAGTTGCACATCTGGTTGGAGCGGCTGAGTATTTAAACTCGAGGACACACGGTCCCGGACACCCAGTCCTGAGCACGCAGCTCGGGACACCAAGTCCTCACCGTATTCTCCTTGAACTAAGGACACACAGTCCTCGTCTAATCACTCGTGGTAAGTCTTCAGGCGACTTCTGAACCTTAACAAACTCGGTCACTCGGCGATCCACAATTCCTCTTGGATGCTCTAGACCATGACGCCTAACCGTCTGGAAGAAGCACAGTCTTCAAAGTTAACAAGCATCGGATCCACACAGGATCACTCTCTTCAGTGATGCTCAATCACTTTGGGTTTGTAGGTGTTTGGGTCTGGGTTTGGATTTTCCTCACTTGATGATTTTCGCTCAAAGTCCTCGGTGGATGGGTTGCTCTCAAATGACAAGTGTCAGTTTCTCTTGGAGCAGCCAACCAACTAGTGGTTGTAGGGGGCGGCTATTTATAGCCTAGGGAGCAGCCCGACATGATAAGACATAAATGCCCTTCAATGATAGGACCGTTGGGTGGATAAGATATTTTGGGACAACTGGCGCGTAGCACAACAACGGTCGGAAATTTGAGGTACAAATTCCTCAGGGCTATCATGTTCCTCACTGTCACACCCTGATTTTCATGCCACAACACTTAATCTAATAAACATGATAAAATGTGGCCTGAAAAAAACTTTTGAGTGTTTTGTCTTTGCTTTGATTGAATGTTTGACTGTTGTTTGCAAGTGCTCTAAAAATCAAATAAATTATCCAATTCTTATACTCCTTCTCCTTGGTCCAAAACCTTTTCCCAATGATCAGGTCATGTGTATAGAACAATATAATATTTTCTTACAAAAATAATGTGGCCAAATAGTATTTTCAAAAATTAGTTTTCCAAAACCCCCTGAATTGAGGTTTGCACTGCAAGTACTTAATTAAGGGCAGTAAAAATCTTTCCAAAAATATATTTGACTCCTACTAGATATAGGATACCCAGAAACCACAAAAATATAATTTTAAAAGTTATTTTCCTATTTTATTTAAAGGCTTTTTCTTAAGGCCAGAAATGGTCTTAAATACGTTAAAATTATTTTAAAGCTTTAAAAATATTTGAGAAAAATTAGGGAGACTCAATGGACATATATTTTCCATATATATGAGTTTCAACACATGGTCATGATCAAAATATTGGACAAAACCTCCCAAAACCATTTATGCTCATTTCAAGGATTTGAAATATTTCTACAGGAAATATTTTCATAAAAATCCAAGAAAATTCTAACATGTCACACATGACATTTTTGATGATCTTGCCAAGTACCATGTCTTGGAGAATAGTATAACCCCATGAAACCCTCTCAAAACTACTTCTGTCTTTTTTCAAGTTTGAACATTTTTGCACTGTCAAACATGTCCAAATGCTCTCAAACTTGGTGCACATGCTCAAATGGTGTAATAATGCATATAGACCAAATGGCACAAGTTGGAGATAATGTTATCATCATCAAACCCCCTCAAAACCCTTTCTGTCCAGAACCAAATTTGAACAACTCTACATTGCCAAGTGTGTCCTTTTGATCTGAATTTTTGTAGGCATGTTCAAATCCTCAAATGATGAGACTACACCAAGTGGTGCATCAAGGAGAATAGATTTGCATGACTAAATCTTGGTAAAGCCATTTCTACTGATTTCTAGGGTTTGCCAAAGTTACATTGGCAACCTTCTTCAAATGGACTCAAACTTTCTGGTCAATCTCAATTATATATGCCACTTGATCCTGTTAATTCTCATGTCCATTGGAATTAATTTGCTTGCCCAAATTGGCATCAAACACCTTCTGGTCATTGCAAAAAGTCACTGGTTTGACCCCACTACACTAATCTCCTTGACTCCATATTTTTACCACAGCTCCTCCTAGACCCCTTCTCCCTACAGTAACAATGGCAACCTCACATCTCCATTATTGGGGGGTAAAAACCTCTCTCTCCCTCTCTGGACAACCATTTTCTCTCTCTCCCTCAGCCTCTCTCCTCTCCTACTGGCTCTCCAGGGCATCCAATGCCTCTCCACACTTCTTTACTACCCCCTAGCACTACCAGACACACTTGGCCGCGCCCACATTGCCAAAAAATGGCCATGTCGGCCACACACGCGCTCTAGAGCGCGCTACAGTGCGCTCCCGCACTGTAGTGGCTCCCTGTCCAACACCTCCGACCACCTCGGCCCTCCCCTGCGCGCCCGGCGAGGCGCCTCGACGTCCACAACACGCAAGGATGTCGGGCCCCTCCTCCCTTGCCCTCTTTCTCCCTCCGCAGAGCTCGCCGAGCGCTCCCTAGGCCGCGCCCACGGTGCACCGCAACCCCGACCATATAAGGCTACCCCGAGCACTACTCTGGCCTCCCCCGCTCTCCCTCTCTCCCTTACACCTCCCTGACAGCCTCCCTCTCCCTCTCGCGCCCTCTTCCCACCTCCATGACTGGAGTACCGCCGTCGTGCCCTCGGGCGTAGCCGAGCCATCGTTGCTTTCCCGCTCCCACTGACCCATTCCGAGGACTCCCCCGACCCCAAGAAGCCTCTCCCGCACACTAGGACCTCCTCCCCATGCCTGCCTCGCCGTGCCCATCCTCGCCGTCGCCGGTCTCCGCCATGGCCGACGCTCCACCCAATTCTGGCGCTCCCCGCGTCCAGCGCAACCACCTTTGGGCACGGCGTGGAACGGGGCATCCGCCCAGACCACCGACCTGGCCCCGGGCGCAGCGGAGCGGCCGGAATCGTCGCCGGCGCGCTCGCCGTCTGTCCCCTGCCTCTGCCCATCGGGAGGAAGAAGGAGGAGGCGGGAGAGAGAGAGAGTTGGTGCGGACCCGCAGGTCAGCGACGTCGGCAGAGGCCCCCGCCCGTTTAAGTGGAGACGGCTTCCGCCTTTGCCATCTCCCTCGCGCGAAGGCGTATACCAGCAAACCCGCCTTCGACGCGGCCCCTTGCGCGCGTGCGGCCGAGCCGCTTGGCCGGCCCAGTAGCGCCCTACTGCGAAGCCTCGCCCAGTGCGCGCTGCTACCGCCCAGATTCGGCCCATTTAGGTAAATCCTTTGTCTTTTTCTTTTTCAGTAAACTTAAAAAATCCATAAACAATTCAATGGATATCCAAATTGGATGATTCAAATTTCTTGTAACTCCATAAATCATCCCCTATCACATGGTGCTAGTTACACATTTTTACAGAAGCATTTCCTTCACAAATATTTATCAACTCCCATTTTCCATTTCTGTGATGAACTTTAGAAAATCACAAAGTGCTCAAAATTGATCCAAATGCCATGATTCAAATTCCTAGATCTTTCTAAGTTCATGACTTAGTTTATGACCATTTTTCTTGATACTTTCTGTCCCACATAAAATAATGAGTCATTTCTTCATATTTGTCAACTTTGCAAATTCATAGGAAATTCATTTGAACTCAAAATCCAGTGAAACCAACTCCCAGATTCTTCTAAAATCATGATTTGCTAAATGGGTGCCTTTGCTCATTTAAAAAAAAATTATTTCTGTACACTTCCCGCAAATCCATAAATCCCTTGATTCCGTCATATTGAAATATTCAGAGATATCCATTGATCAAATCCCATTGAAACCACTTTGGTCATACCTCATATGACCAAAGGTATTCTAGAAAAGTCCAACTTGCAATATTAGAGCACTTTTATTTTTGCCTTGTCGTGTTGCTTATTATGGTTGTTTTCGACGATAGTTGACGAAGTAGACGAAATGCTCAGAGTTGGACCAGAGATATTTGAAGACCTCGAAGACTCTGTTGAGCCACGCAAGCAGCCCTTTGACCATGTCTATGAAACCCTTTTTTATGCATGTCATATAGCACTTTATTAGTGTTGCTTCGGAATCATGATGAGAGGGTAACCACTTTGGTGGATTGCCTTTGTTACTTCCTCGTTGATACCTGCATTGTGCATGACCCTACCTTCTTATGAGGGTTATGCCGGTGGGAGTAGATAGGATGCTAAAGTAGTTGCTACGCAAAAAGGGACGGGAATATGTGTGGTGACGGAGACAAAGTATTTTCAAAGGACTTTTCGAAAACCCCGTCGGGTGCCACTTATGCCCGAGGGAGATAATGAGATGGGTAACCGCTTGATGACGAAGTGGTGTACCGAGGCAAGTGTGTGTGTGTTGCTTTCAAAAATGAATTGGTTTAAGTTGCGACCGTTATTCCAACCTTACATGCGCAACCAATCTACCCTTATATGGGAAAGGGCATTATTGATTACCTAGGCCGATACTAGCTTGGAGCCCGCATTACTAGTGACGGGAGAGTTGTTGGTGTGCTCTCTTGGGACAGGGTCGTGCCAGGTAGGGCGGCCAAGAACATTTTTATGGGGCACCGGACACACCGTTGGTACCCCGTGCCAGTGGTATGTGATGAATATGGGAGCGAGGCTCCACAATTTTAAGTTTTGAAATGTTGGGCACGGGGGTTACTACCAATCGAGTGGACTCCATGTTAGTGTCGTCTAGGGAAAGATAGTGATCGGGTGCTTACCCCGGGTACTTGACGTACCGCGGGTCGTGGATGACACGGAAGTTCCCCGGATCTTGTGGGTAAAGTGTGCAACCTCTGCAGAGTGTAAAACTATTCGAATAGCCGTGTCCACGGTCAAGGACAGTTGGCTAACCGCTCTTGGGCTACGTCCACTTGTTTTCAACCATTGTGTGTGTGGGAAGAACTACTTGGGTCAACTTAGAGGACTTGACACGATTGAGTTGGGTTGGTGCCCACTCTATTTATGGTGATATCTGTAACATGTCCTCATGGTTACTTGAATTCTCCTGATGCACGTCTTACAAGTTGTTGAACATGTCATTGCACTCAAAACTAGCTTTCTGCAAAAATTTACCTACATCATGCATTGTTGTATCTCGAACCAAAACATGGGTTGCTTGCGAGTACATTCAAAGTACTCATTGGCTTGCCACTAGTTATTTTATTGGCCAGGCATGAAAGAATAGGATATGATGAAGAATACTTCGGTGACGAACATGCGAGCTAGGACGCTTCCCAGTCAGAATGCATGTAGGGTTAAGGCAGATGGCATGGGTCCAAGTTATCAACGAAGATTTCCGCTGCGATGTTATACTCAAGAGTTGACCATAATGGTCCTACTTGTGTAATACGGTATGTATGGATGTAAGACTCTTGTTATTCAGCTTCTGTGTGTTCAGTGAGCATTGATCTCTGGGATCACTGTACACGTGCATTCGGTGATCACGACTTATGAGTCGGGGTCCCCACACTCACTGTGTAGGCAATCCGCACTAGCGAATTCCTAACTCCTCATTCAGAACAAAGTCCTCAGTGAACAGAAGAACTGCGTCTCTGTCACTGAAGAAATTGACTGAACTGTATGGGATTTCCAATGGCTTCACTCGAAGGGATTGGTAGGTGTAGGATTTGAGTTGAGCATCAAATGGAAATTTTTCCTTAGTATTTCCTCGACCCCCTTAAACAGTACGGTGTTTCCTATGACTCAAGAAAGAGAAAATGAAACTACGAAAACAAAAGTCTTCACGCTTCATGTTCCTCGAATGAATACCAAGTCTTCAAGGTCACACCAATTTCTTCACTTTCAAAGTCTTCAGAAAGTCTTCGGTGTATCAAAGTCTTCAGTCGAAGAACTTCATTTTTAGGGGTCGACTTTCACAGTAAGTATCAAACTCCTCATAGACTTATAGACCTGTGTACACTCATAAACACATTAGATCCTTAACCTATAAGTCTTCAATACACCAAAATCACTAAGGGGCACTAGATGCACTTACAAGGATAGCATGACACAATTTCACATTATGATGGCTAACTAAAAAAGATGGAAAGTCATAGTTCAAAATATGAGACTATGTAAACAGGATGACATGACATAACTATATAATGTGTTTATTAAATAGGTTGGCATGCCATAATTCACATACATTCACGGATAGAATGTCATAATTGAAAATATGATGACTGTAAACACTAAACAGGATGAGATGATATAACTATATGATGTCTTTATTAAATGGGTTGCCATGCCATAATTCAGATAGATGATGTGTATGTACTATGTAAACATGATGGCATGATATAATTCAAATATATGATTTATATAGTAAGCAAGTAAGCAGATGGCAATCCATATATGATGTAAAAACTAAGTAATGCAAGACAACATGCATGACATGGGTAATATAACCCTGCCAAGTTTGAGCATAGACCTCAGGGGGAAAATAGGACTGGTCATCAGTCTCTGAATCCTCCTCTGAGGAGCTCTCTGTAACCAGCAAGATGTCTGCTTCAGCAGGTAGCATTGTCTGCTCTGAATACCTTGTTTTCACTCCAGATACTTCCATCACCGCTTCAAATGGCTGATGCATAGGAAGAGTAGTTGAATATACAAACGTTGTCGACAAATGGAACACGTAATACAAAAAATGATAGCTTGATATAATTCACATACATGATGATTGGCTAAACAGCATGGCATTGCATAATTCACATATATAATGCCTTTGCAACAAGATAGCATTGTAAAATTCACATATATAATGTCTTGCAACAAGATGGCAATGCATAATTCACATATATGGTAATTAGACACTGAACAGGTGGCATTCACAGAAAGCATGTCTAAACTAATCAAATGACATAGCAATGCGAGACACCATCCACACGATATGAGCAACATATCCCTGCCAAGTTAGAGCATACACCTCAGGGGGGGGGGAATAGGACTCGTCATCTGTCTCTGAATCCTCCTCTGAGGAGCTATCCGTAACCAGCGAGATATGCGCTTCATCAGATAACATAGTCAGCTCTGAAGACCTTGTTTTCACTCCAGAATTTGCCATCACCGTGTCAAATGGCTGATGCACACGAAGAGCAGTTGAATGTAATAACATTGTTGACAAATGTAGTATGTAACGAAAAAAAGGATGGTCTGATATAATTTACATATAAGATGACTGGCTAAGCAGGATGGCATTGCAAAATTCACATATATGATGCCTGGCTAAACAAGATGGTGTTGCATAATTCACATAAACGATGAATAAACTAAATAGATGGCATTCGCACAAAGGATGTCTAAACTAAGCAGATGACATATTTGATGTATAAAGTAAGCAATGCAAGACACTATATGCATGATATAACCAACATCAGCATGCCAAGTTAGAGCGAAGACCTCAGGGGGTAAACAGGAGTTGTCTTCTCCTTCTGAATCCCCCTCAAAACAGATATCTTCCTCTCGATTACAATCCGAAATGCGTGGAGGGGGGGCTGCCTTTGCGCCTACCATGGAGCGACGTCTGCATGCAATTTTATTGCCACGCAAGGCTCGTCTCTTTTGCTCTACATGTTCAGTTCCATTGTTTACAATTAATAATTGTCATGCATAGGAATAAAACATAGTGTGATTATGTAAGGAGTGCATGCAGAAATCCAGAGTGATGGTAGCAACCTGTGGATAGACCCAAAACCAATAATAGCAGGCAGATAATGGCTTTAGTTAAAAAATACATATAATGGCTTCTTTACTGTTTGTTTCCCACCCAACATGAAACTCATAGTAGACACCGGAGATTAACCAGATAGTAGATAGATACTATTAATAGCGGCCCCGATATGTACCCCACAACCATTTAAAAACTCAAGTTTGACCATTAGTTTGGAGCTGACTCAGAGTCTAATCGGTGAACATGACGATAAAGTAGCATGTAATATTAAGCGATGCATAACGTAAGAAGACACAAAAGAGTGCGACCTCTCTTGCGGACCCGTGTAGTCCTCGAGGTCATCTGTTCAGTTGATGATGGTAATGCAGTTTTCATGGCTGCCAGCGGTGGGGAAGAAGATCTAAGGCGGCGAAAGACAGTCTGGAGGCCGGATCCCTGCTGTGCTGGACCCTTCTGTCGTTGGAACAGCTGAGTTGGGGTGGACAACGGCGCAGCAGGAGCGGGACAAACCACGCAAGGTTTTCTTTGACAACTATCTGTAAGAGAAGTAATTCTGTAAGGGCTCGTTTGAATTGGAGGATTCCAACAATGCAGGGATAGGAAATAGACAGGAATAGGATAGGAATGCACGTGCAAAACAGAGAATTTAAAAACACAGGATTTCTGCCAATCTGGGTGTTTGATTCACAACAATTGGAATATCACAGGATGCAAAGAAGCACGGTGAGATTAAGTCAAACCACAAGAAAATGTACGGTTATAATGCTATTATGCTACTATCTCTTTGTCTTGTGCTTCAAGAATAGGAATTTGAAAAGGAGGACAAGTGAAAATTAAAATTCCTACATCTTTTCTTTCAAGGAGACACTAAAGGAACAAATCCGTGTGCTCAGTGGACAATATATATAACATGTAGAGTAAAAAAGAGATGCAACAAGTGTACAACCTCTTTGGCGAAGCCATGTCGATCTCAGCGTGATTGGGTTGGCCGGTGAGGATGCTCCGGCTGACTTTGCTGTTGGAGGAGGGGAAGAAGATCTTAGGCGTCTGGAGATGGAGCCCGAGGTACTGCTCCACTATGATGGAGGGTTTCGTTGTTGGAGCAGCTCCGGTGAGTTGTACGACGCCGAGGCTGAAGCAGGACAAGAGAGACAACAAACAACGTTAACCTGAGTGGAATTCTAATAGCATCTCCAATACATGACGTAAAATACATAACCACAAAGTGCTAGATGTAAAATACATTAGCCGCTCATCTTTGAACTTAACTGTCGAAACTGAATTTAACTGTCGAAACTGAACTTAATTGTCGAAACTGAATCTTGCTGTCGAAACTGAACGCACTAGCAAGGTGAGGCTACACGTCGGTCGACTGACTTTTTCATCTTTGGTCAGTCGATTTTGCAGCTGTTGGATACGAAATCAAGGGCCTACGGTTCATCTTCAACCTCCACCCCCCTGAGCCGGCCAAACAGCAGCCCCCGCATCCCGCGGCCGGCGGTGCCCCGCCCGCCCGCCCTGTAAACACTCCCCACCGCCGGTCCGCCGCCGCCCCGGCCATCCCTCTAGGCCCCCCGTGTCGAGCTTTTTCTCCGGTGATCCCCACGCCACCGCCCCGCCAACGCCCCGCCATCGCCGGCGACCACCGCCCCCATCCTGAACCCTAAGATAGATAGTGGGGTACCTCTCCAGCGAGCCCCCCCTCCCCGCTACGGTTGGTTCTTCCTTCACCCCGACGAGCCCCCCCCCCACCACCTGAAAATCGACTGACCCAAAAAAGTCGATTCAGTCGACTGAAGTGTAGCTAACTCGGAGCAGCATCGCAAGCAAGAGCAAGAGCGAGAGCAGCAGCGCGAGCAAGAGCAATAGCAAGAGCAGAACAGGCAGGGGACCGAGAGCAAGAGCAGAGTAGCAGTGCGAGCGAGAGCTAAAGCAGCAGCAGCTCCTACTGATGTGGACATCGCCGCCGAGGGAGCGACGCCGTGGAGGAAGTGGCCGGCGATGCCGACGTGGATGGAGCCGCTCCGTGTCGACTCGAGACCAAGCGCTGGCAGCACCGTGAGATCGAATCAAGAAGAAAATGCGGCGATTAGTGTACAACCTCTTTGGTGGCGCCGATTAGGCCGCAGCTTCATCCGAGGAAATGGTGATGATGATGCTCTTCTGGTGGTGCAGGTGAAGACGGTGGTGTGGGAATGGAGGTGGTGTGAAAGACGAGGGGAACGTCGGGGCAGCTCCTTGGAGGTGGAGGACGGGGTGGCTGAACCGACGGGACGATGAGATCGACGACGGATCCTCATCTAGTACGATGGATGAGGGACGTCGAGGTGTTGCTGTGGACGACATCGTCGGGGAAGAGGCTCCGGCTGGGTGGCGGACGGAGCAGGGTGTGGGGTTTCGTCGCGAGTTTTCGCGGCCTTAGTGTACGAATGGGTGGGCGGATGGGATGGCAGTGGGGAACCATGGCTTAGAGACGCGCTTGTCCGAAATGTGGGGTAAGTTACGAAAGTACCCCCACCGATTTGAGGCGGTTCTTTCGGTTCAGGGGTACCACGGGCATTTCACGTGTCGGGATTTCACAGGAGGTGGGAGTTTTCGCGCGCGTTGTAATTTCGGAATAGCAAGGCGCTGGTTGAGATGGAGGGAGTTGTCGGAGCACAACGAGACAAAGATATATCTTAAATATTTCGGCTAACAAGGCGCGAGTTGAAATTTCCGGACAAGCCTAACGTGTACTGTAGCAAATCAATGCGCACTACAAATGTCATTCAAAACTTTGAATTCATGTTATGTTTAATTAAAATATTTCGCTACGTGTATAATGCATGCAACCTACTACTCAAATGAACATTTTAGTGCATTCCAAACGTATATACAACCCCTTCAATATGAACTAACTTTCTCTCGTGCATGCACACGCCCTCCTCGCCCTCCCCCTCCCTCGGCATTCTATCCACCGGGCACATTCATTTTTTTTCTTTAGGTCGTTCTCCCAGAGTCTCCACAACTCCTTTCCGACACACACCGATCGATAAACCTCTCCAGCAATGCCTGCCTACAACATACACACACCCCTTCAATCTCCTCCTTTATGTGTCCTTGCCTCGTGTCTCTCATACGGTCAGACACACGTGTAAACTCTCGCCCCTCTTTTCATCGATCTTACAACCGCAAACTCCTCCCCCTATCTAGCTAGTAGTTCGGCCTCTCACACCACCTCCTAGCTCCATTCTCTCTGTCTATCCGTCTCGCTGGGCCTTATTTGCCTCTAACAAATGGACGTACACCGACCGATCTCTCACTATACATATAGCTAGCTAGGTCCTTATAACTCGTTTTTACCCACACGTCAATCGAGCTACCTCATTAGTTGTGTCTCTCCCTTCCTCTGACAAACAACAATTGATCTACCGATCTAGTTAGGTTTGCTTACCAAACACATGGTTCCCCTTCATCATCCATGGATGCGCCCGGACAGATCTATCACGCACAGGCACACACAGGAACACATCCCCACTCTTATTGATAACATTGCAGTTCCACCTTCAGTTTGTCTAGTAGGCCTCTCCCACCATCTTCGAGAAGCAACTCCATCACCCATCCAACACTTTACCCCTCTCACTCCCTCTCCCTCCCTCTCTCTCTCCTCTCTCTCTGTCCCATCATATTTCCCGTCCTTCAGTTATGTATGGATGTCGACCGATCTCCCTCAAGACATAGCTGGGTATCTCCTTCTCAACACATATACGAGTCGTTCTACCTCTATAGTTAGGCCTCTGCCTACCCCTCCCCCCACCCCCTCCCCCCACACACACCGATACATCGAGCGCTCTAGTCATGTCTCCCTGCCACACACAAACTTGACATGTGCCCTCTAACGTTCCGGTAGGCCAGTCGCCCTATATCTTTGACTGGTACACACACACAATTTCGATGGCTCTCTTCATCGATCTCGCACCCACCCACTTGATCCTCTCTTCGACTCTATCGATAGCTATGACCCCTCCCTCTCTTCTCGTGGATTGCCCGACCCTCTATGTATGATATGGATAGGCCTCCATTTCACACACATTGCATGCAAAATTTTGTTTGAGATGTCATCAACACATATTCCCACAAATAATTCACGAAATCAACCCCCACCCCACCCCCACCCCAAAACAAAAAACACTCACGAACGCGGTTTGTATCTCTCACACACACCCACGTAGGTGGGGGACGTGCACAAAGAGAAGAGGTGCATGCACGGCGCACGTACTCCCGTCTCTTTCCCAACCACACCCGCGCGGGTACACAGTGGAGCTCATTTCTGTACGAAAAAGGCAGCCCACATGGTAATTTCGCATGTGCACTGGTTGCCCACTTGGTGGAGGGAGGATCGTCTACCACGGGTGAACAAACAAATTGCGACTTGACGTGTTATGTTCAAAAAAAGGCAAACCATGTGGGGCCTACCTTAGAGGCAAGGCTCTATACACTGGACTACTTTTGATGTGTCCCGTCAACTCATAGAATGAGGAGAAGCTTGCTTAGTACGCCGTCTCCCCCGCCCACGGCGCGGTGGCTCGCAGGATGAGGTGAAGCTTGCTTACTACGACTTACGCCCGCTCCCTCGCCCATGCGCGCGGTGGCTCGCAGGACGAGGAGAAAAATTTACTACTCCCTCTGTTTACTCCTCGTCCCTACTACCTTGGTTATAGAGATTATATCATATTGTTTGGAATATATATGTCCTTTAGTAGATTTCAGTATGAACTACTAGTACAGACTCCAAACACTGATGTATATAGACGTATTTTAGAGTGTAGATTCACTCATTTTGCTCCGTATGTAGCACTCTCCCTCACCCCTCGACCCTCGCCCACGTGGTGGACGTGCAGCAATTCATTTGGTCTCATATAGCTAGAACGATATATACTGCACTACCATTATTGCTCGACTTCCCAAAGAGGCGAAGAGCCAATCGCAAGGTTAATATTTTGGAGATGCCAAGCGCAAGGTTATAGGAGAATGAGTAGTAGGTGCCTCGTCATTTATAAATAAAGTTTTTTTTCTTCAGTGGCATGTACGCAATATGATAGGTTCATATGGAGAGAAAAGGAAACCGCTCCACTATATACATAGTCAGGACGGGCCAGCCTACACGGTTGCTTGCTGGGGTTGCTCTCTTCACACTCTCTCTCGCACAAAACGACTGTGGCCACATCTCTAACATCCCGGCGGATCACGTCCGCTTGGGGAAGGGGTGGATGCTTAGTGTAGATGCGGTGGCCGTCGCCGACGGCAAAAACCACTGTCGGCACGTCCCAATCAGGGGTCCCCGCCGTTCTCTCTCACAAAGCCGGTGAGGTTGCCTTTGTCCCTTGCTCACTGCCGCGACATGGGCAGTTGCCGCCTCCCGCCGCCCTCCTCAAGGTTTAGCTACGTCCCTCAGGTACAACTCCCTTTAAAGCCGGCTTGCACCACTGCTCCAGCTGCCCACATCACTCCCTGTGGATATTTCTCTACTTCTTTGCCCCGCACATACCTCTACTGGCTTCTACGTACTGTATTTGTGATGAGTTTATGTCTCATCAACTAGTCCCAGTAGTCTTATTGTAATCACGCTTGTTCAATTTCTTTGCCACAGGGATGCTCATCTCGATTTTGGTGAAACTGCACAAAATGATCCGATAGTCAAAAGGTTGCAAATTTCATTTATTAGGAAGCTCGAACGTTGCTAGCAAATTGAGGCCTGGCAAGGGTTCACGGTTCAAGGGCTAGGGACTGCATTGATCGTTTTTTCTTTAGCTGCCTCTGTTCCAAAATAAATGTCAACTTTAGTAGTAGTATAACTTTGTACTAAAGTTTGCACAAAGTTGAGACACTTATTTTGGAACGGAGGGAGTACATATTTGCTATGATCTATCAATCATTGAGATGCAATAGCATGCATGTTAGTCTCCTTTGGATTTGATGAAATGTTGCAACGGGCAACCTTGGACGCAAGATACATGTAACAAAAGCTGGAAGCTTCATAGCATTGTACAAATTTATCTCGCTGATAAATTACAGTACGTACTATACTAGTACTTCCTCCGTTCCTAAATATAAGTCTTTGTAGAGATTTCACCATGAACTACATGCGGATGTATATAGATGCATTTTAAGTGTAGATTCATTCATTTTGTTCCGTATGTAGTGGAATCTCTACAAAGACTTATCTACTAGTAATAGCTAGCCCCCACTACAAGGAATTCTCCATCCTCTCCTTGAGCCACGTCATCAAAATTGATGTAGCCGTTAGATGAAGTAAATCAGTCCATTATAGCCGTCTGATCTAGACGTTGAGAGGATCCGCACTAAGCCACATGCAAGCATGCAGAAATACCGTGGCACATGCATGTGAGTGGGTTTTAAATCACATCAACATGTCTGCATGCAAGCATGCACCGGTAGCATGCATGTAAGTGAGCTTTTAAGTCCCATTAACATGTCAAAAAGAAAAATATAATCCCACTATGCAGTAGGAGTTGGCTGATCTTTTTTCCTTACATGGGATGATCTAAATGATGATGGGAGTTTATTTAGTTTGGCTACCACATTTGTCATGCGGTTATAGAGTTTTTTTAGTTCTATGAAATCGATAATTTTGCGCAGAGAGATATACCGTTGTTCCGCGCCAACGCACGGGGACTCATCTAGTAATATTTAGGAACGGAGGGAGTACTATGTAAAGAGTTAGGTGTCGCGCGGTGATAGTGTGAGGTGGGCCATGTAATCACTGAGCCTGCGTGTTTTCACTGCTCTTGCACGCCTCCGCTGTAAGAATGGAGAAGTAGTAGTATACTCCTACCTCCTTTCGCCGAAAGCGTGGGACATCCAGCAGTCCTACCACCTCAGTAATAAAGACCAATGAGCCGTCAAATCACATAGACCCAGCAATAAGTTGGACGGACGAAGCAACCATCACTCTTGCGCCAGTGAGAGGTCGCGTCCGCTCTGCTCGGGCATGAATGCGGCACCGATTCTTTGGAGCGACGCTGAACGTTTCGGGCGGGAAGCGCGCGCGGGCGATGGAGGGGCTTTGGGTGGGCCAGGCTGCTCAGGAGCGGGCGTGGCAGCTGTCCGCATGTCCCTAACGGACACGCCCGGAAACGAGAGGATGCACCGACTCTCACGCCTAAAATTGTACACTACACAACATCTCTCCGTAGGAGTAGGTCGATCTGTCGCTCTCTCTAACACACACATGTTGTTAAACACACACACACACGCACACGCAAACGCACACGCACGCACCTTGGTCCCGTTGCACCTTCTAACGTGACTTATTACACCTAGACGGAGGGAGTAGTAAGTATACGAGATACAGTGGCACACTGACTTAAGTCAAATACAAGTGCCCAAAATTTGTGTGCATGTTATAATAAGGATTCACTTAAAATAGTACGTGAGCGAACAGAGGGATCAATTGGACAGTGTTCCCGAGCAGTAGCGAGATGTGTGAGGTAAGATACACCGCTGGCGCTTTTAATTTTTCTTATTAATTTGTTTGTTTCACCCTCTGACTCATGGGACCCAACGTACTACGTGGAGAGAGGTAAGGTGACTAAGCCTGCATTATTTCTGCACCACTGTGGATAGTCTTACCACCAAAGCCACATGACACGATTATGATTGAAATCCCAATGACTCCCACACACACACGCACAAAAACACGGTATGCTTGTCACACGAATGCAGGAATGTATAAAAGGTTATTTCCCTCTCGTTGAACATAACGGGAGGGTTGTGTAGCTGGTTAGCCTGTTCGCTCATCAAACTTGAGGTCCCGGGTTCGATAACTACACTTGCACATAATTTGTGCCAGGAGGACTCTTTGACTGGTCAAAATGTTTTCTAGGGTTTGCACGCTTCACTCTCTCTCTCCAGTATATATATACACGCTGGAGCCTCAGCGCTTGTAATTGCTCTCTTCACACTCTCTCGCCCTCTACAGATCTAAACAAGACTTCGTTGGACTCTCTCTCCCCTCACTGCTGCTCAAAGAGCCGGCAGGATCCGTCCGTCGGCAAGGGAAGGAGGCTTAAAGCTGTCGCCCTCGGCGAGGGACTACCGGCGCAGCTGTTCACTTTCCACCCAGCAGCAGCGCGGGAGGGCCTCCGACCCATTCTTCTTCGGCGCCGTCCCGTCGCCCACCGAACCACGCCCCAAGAACCTTAAGGTATAATTTACTTACTCCACATGCATTGCTCTAGCTACATGTATACCATGAATCTAGGACGTGGTTCAAAGAGGAAAGGAGTGGGCGAAAGTAGTGGGAAAAGTTGTATATAGCATGAATCTAGGACGTGGTTCAAAGAGGAAATGAAGGGGGAAAGTTTTATAGCATTAATCTAGGACGTGGTTCAAAGAGGAAAGGAATGGGGGAAAGTAGTGGGGAAAGTTGCATCGCATAAATCTAGGACGTGGTTCAAAGAGGAAAGGAAGGGGCGAAAGTACTAGTTCAAAAAGGAAAGGAAGGGACAATGCTGTAGAGTTTGAGCAGGACTAGATTTGCTGCACTCACATAGGGAAAGGTGTCTAAAGATAACAAAACTGGGACCAACACAAATATGCTCCTTGGTTGTTTGTTCTTTGTTGCAACAGACTATGCATGACCACAGTACATCGGTAGATGCACATGGTGCTGGTGCGTCCACTGTCCCGTGCAACTCATTAGCTGTTGTTAATCTAAGGCCCTGTTTGGTTTAAAAACTCCCTAGTCCCTACCTGCTGGGTTCCATGGACTAAACATGGACTAGAGGTTATTAAATGACATGCTAAATGACCATGTTACCCCTAGTAATGAACTAAAATAGACAAGGTGTGATGCGTGGCAGGGGCAACTATTGGAAAAAGTCCCAAAAAGACTCCCTCGGGTCTTCTTTCTTTAGTCCCAAATGCCCACTTTTAGTCCCTAAAAGTCCCTCATGTTTGGTTTAGATGGGACTGACACAGAGTTTTTTTAGTCCCTACACCAAAATGTCCCTGTAAACAAACACCCTCTAATAATGCCGCTGGAAAATTGATGCAATGCCACAGTTAAAAGCAAATTACATGTTTAACGAATTTTATTGTTAATATAATCTCTATGTTAATATTAATCAATGCCACCGTTTGAGAAATGCTACTGTCTTGCTTTGTTTCCCATTTAGATAAGGTAGATGCTTCTTTTTGTTGGCTTCTGTGTCATCCACCGTTATTGACCACTAATTGTTTCCTTTGCACCTCTGTTTAAACAGGGTTATCTGCTTCACCTCGTTGCCATTGTGACCTTTTGTTGCACTGCACAAAACACTTTTGTTTTAAGAGTGTTTTGTGCAGTTCAACCAAAATGTCACACCGACAACGTTGCTTGATTGCTTGATCATAGTGGAACTGCACAAGAGGAGATCTTACTTCCTATCCGTTAAGGCGAATTTGGTTCAGATCTTCTTCTTGTGAGTTGTTTGAATTCCGCGTCATGAGAGCTCAGTACTAGACTTCTTTCACATGATTCTGCAGTGTGCATTCATATGTTGTGCTACTTGTACGATAATGTTGCTTGATTTTAGTGAACTGCACAAATGGAGACAAGACTTCCAATCTGAAAGCACAAGTGCTCCCTGGGTGGTTTTGGTAATTAATGTCAACATATCTCCTGTTGGACTAACACTTTTACCTAGTATGTTTCAGATAAGTTCAACAATGGAGTGGCATTGACTAGAGGATGTGGAACCCCTTCAAGATGCTAAGGACAAAAGATTGGCTCAAGCTTCAAGATCAAGACTCTACATTTTATATTTTAGTGATCCAAGATCACATTGAGTCTATAGGAAAAGCCAATACTATCAAGGAGGGATAAGGTGTTGCTTAATGAGCCTCTTGCTTCATGTGCTTAGTGATATGCTCCAAAACCCTCAACTATCTTCCCACATCCACATATGACCTAAACCAAAAGTCAAATTCGGCCCCACCGATTCTTTCTATCCGGCGCCACCGAGTTTTACATGTCATAGCCACTGCCACAAACCCTAGCAAATCGGTTTCACCGATAGGGATCTCGGTCTCACCGAGATAGGATTGTAATCTCACTGTGTATGTCCATTACCAAAATCGGTCTCACCGAGTTTGAGCAATCGGTACTACCGAGATTACAATGCAAACTCTCTGGTTAGCTTATTACCAAAATCGGTTCCACCGAGTTTGTGTAATCGGTCTCACCGAGTTTGCCTGACCAACTCTCTGGTTTGCTTATTACCAAAATCGGTCCCACCGAGTTTGTGTAATCGGTCACACCGAGATCACGTTATGCCCTAACCCTAACCATATCGGTCCTACCGAGTTGCTTCTCAGTCCCACTGAAAATCCTAACGGTCACTAGGTTTGCTGAATCGGTCCGACCGAGTTTAACCATTTGGTCCCACCGAGTTTGGCAGATTGTGTGTAACGGTTAGATTTTGTGTGGAGGCTATATATACCCCTCCACCCACTCTTCATTCGTGGAGAAAGCCATCAGAACATACCTTCACTTCCAATACACATTTTCTAAGAGAGAACTACCTACTCATGTGTTGAGCTCAAGATATTCCATTCCAACCATATGAATCTTGATCTCTAGCCTTCCCCAAGTTGCTTTCCACCAAATCCAAATCCTGTGAGAGAGAGTTGAGTGTTGGGGAGACTATCATTTGAAGCACAAGAGCAAGGAGTTCATCATCAACACACCATTTGTTACTTCTTGGAGAGTGGTGTCTCCTAGATTGGCTAGGTGTCACTTGGGAGCCTCCGACAAGATTGTGGAGTTGAACCAAAGAGTTTGTAAGGGCAAGGAGATCGCCTACTTCATGAAGATCTACCGCTAGTGAGGCAAGTCCTTCGTGGGCGACGGCCGTGATGGAATAGACAAGGTTGCTTCTTCGTGGACCCTTCATGGGTGGAGCCCTTCGTGGACTCGCGCAACCGTTACCTCCGTGGGTTGAAGTCTCCATCAACGTGGATGTACGATAGCACCACCTATCGGAACCACGCCAAAAACATCCGTGTCTCCAATTGCGTTTGAATACTCCAAACCCTTCTCTTTACATTCTTGCAAGTTGCATGCTTTACTTTCCGCTGCTCATGTACTCATTGCATGCTTGCTTGATATGTATTGTGTTTGTTAAACTTGTGCCTAAACTCCACCTAAACTTAAGAACATTAAAAACTGCAACTTTTGGCACTTAGTGTCTAATCACCCCCCCTCTAGACACCTCTTCTCGATCCTTTCACAACCTGTATGTGCACTGTAATATCCCATTGAGGTAAGATAAGGATATTTCACAACTGCTGGCCTGTATTTTGCCACTTTCATCAGAAAATTAAGTTTAGTACTATACTTGTGCTCCCTAATTGACATGCCAAATCTTACATTGAAGGCGAAGCTTGTCTGTTATTGAACCAAGTGATGAAGGGGAAGAACAAGCGGAAGAAAAACAAAAATCAACCCCCGGTGCTGTAATGAAGCACTGGAACTGTGATGACACAAGTAATGATATAGTTTTGCATCTTAATTTATTGCTATGGCTGGAATGAGCAATTGTTTTGCCACTGATTTGATGCCACTCTTAATGTAATATGTAATTATCTCTACTTGTGCAAAGAGGGATCTTCTTTGAAGATACCATATATTTTAGTGGAACTCCACAAGAAGATGTTGGAAACATTAAACTAATCGAGGAGTATATAGTAAGCCTGTCCACCACCGTAGATAGCAACAGATGGTTCCGTAGAATTGCTTTATCTGTATGCTCTACACAATAAGCCTCCTGACAAAGGTTGGTACTCGCCCACTGATTTCATCCATATGATTGAGCTTTGTCATCTCTATTGGTGTTGTTCTACTGTTTAGATACTGTCATGAAAAAGTGGTATTGTCCTTGAGAAGTGCTTCATTTGTGTTGTTTTAAATATTTCCTTTAATTTTTTTCGAGCAAACTGTGATGCTAGCATTTAGTAGTCCTGTTGTCTTTGCACAACAGGATCATCTTCCTCTGAAGAAGAATATGGAGTACGTGAAGTGACTAGTTCCGATTATGCCAGGATGAAGAAGCCCTGTCTATCTTATCATCAGAAGGAGCAGTTGAAGGATGGTTACATTACTCCCCACAAGACCAAACTAACTTCAGCTCAAAAGGACTGACAAAATCTCCATTTTTTTGCTGTGATGCGCGAGCACAATGTTGTTCTAGGATTCTTTCTGGTGAGTTCCATTTTTCTAAAAGTGTGCTCTACATGGACCATGTATGTGCCTGTTGAAACTGTCAATTCATAGTACATTTTGCTTTATACTAATCACTTCTTTGTGTTTGTGCAAACAGGGGTGCTCAGCTTGATTTCAATGGGAACTGCACAAAATGTTCATGAATGCATCGAATCATTCATTTCCACCACAAGAAAGGAGGTGCCGATAAGTTCAAGGCGTTGCAACATATAAGGGCGAAATCATACAAGCTACGCACGAATTTGGTTGATTTTGGTGGAACTGCACAAAAAGAACAGCTGATTTATTTAGCACGAGGTGCCATGTCAATGTCCGAACTGATGGCAAACCCTACCCATTCCACAATCGTACGCATTTGATATTTTGGAATGGAACAACCTTGTCAAATTTTGCTCATTGATTTTAGCAAGACATGCGTTTGATATTTTCGAATGGGACGCCCTTTGCTGTCAGCAGCGTCGATCAAATTTTTCTTTATTCTTTAGTTGTGAAGTAAATATTGCCTCTGACATGTGAGTCGCTGAGATGCATAATCATCGATTGTTTTGATTGTTCTCTATGAATTGCCAGGCCGCAATGTACAGAAACGCTAAAAAGATGCTCGAACTCTTTGTACTCCTTCTGTTCCTTTTTACTTCGCACATTGTGAAAGTGCATACTTTTTTGTATAAGATTGGTCAAAGTAGAGATACTTTGACTGCAGACAAAACTTGTATGCAGACTAGAAAGGACCGGAGGGAGTACATGTGAAACTGCTGCAAACGAGGTGATCACCCTGGGAATAATGCTAGTACGTATTGTTTTGCATGTTCATCCAATGCCAGTGATACAGGAATTCGAACTAATCAAAATAAATTCATTCATACACGGTCGGATTTCATATAAACATGCCGGATTTCATTACATTTCATACATTCTTCAACTAAAAAGGGGTGCGCTGGAGGTATAATTAATTAACTGAAGCTACCCACCTGTGTCCCGCTGAGCCGAACAGAAGCTTCAGTGACTAAACTGCAGGTGCAGTTGCGTAACTGACATGTGGCCTGTTGGGCCCACGTGTCAGTCAGCCAACTGCACCAGCAGTTAAGTAGAAGCAGCGTCCTTCTCAAGCAGAGCTCTCCGACTCCACGTCGCCGCCAAGAAGCTAACCGGCCGTCAATGGTTAACCCGCCTAGCTTGGCTTCAACCGGAGGGTAGCAGCGGTGGCCTTACTTGGACCCGAGCGGCGGTGACCTACTATGTTCTACTCTTCCTTGTTTTCTGTGCGGCGCGGCCTCGTTGGCAGCGGGGCGGAGCCGGCGATGTCTTCTGTCTCGTTGCCGGCGGGCGGCGCCTCAGCGGAGCGGTGGAAATCCTCCACCACGTTGCCGGCAAGGTGGGGCCTCGGCTGAGCCTGCGATGTCCTCTACCTCGTTGTTGGCGGGGCGGGGCCTCGGCGGAGCCGGTGGTGTCCTCTGCCTCGCTGTTGGCACCGTGGGGCCTCGGCGGAGCAGGGCCTCATCGACGCGAGCAGAGCGGGGACTCGTCGGAGCCGGCATTGTCCTCTGCCTCGTTGTTGGCGCCGCGGGGCCTCGGCGGAGCAGGGCCTCATCGACGCCGGCGGAGCGGGGACTCGTCGGAGCCGGCATTGTCCTCTGCCTCATCCTCGGTCTCGCCAAATAGCGCCTCGCCCGCTTCATCGCCCTCTTTGCTAGCCTCTTTGTAGGCGGCCGCAGCCTCCGCCACCCGCATGCGATACCGCCAGCGCTCGAGGCGGCCCTTGCGGGCGGAGCGGTACGAGTCGAGCAGTGCCTCTTGCTCCGCCCGCTCCACGGTGATCTGCTCCTCTGCCTGCAGGTGCTCCTGGAGGAGACGGTTGTTGTAGGCGGCGTCGGCTTGCGCCTCCCGGAACTGCTCCTGATGCATCTGCCTCACACTGTCCATATATTGGGCACGGGCCTCGCCGATGGTCATGGTGCAATGCACTGGCGAGGATGGCGCGGAGGAGGGGGTTGGCGCTGGATCGTCGACTGCCATGTTCTCCATTGGGACGCCGTCGTCCTCCGGCTGCCTGATGGCCAGCCGGTCGGCAGCAATGGCTGCCATCTCCTTGTGGTCCGTCGTCCACCCATCCCGAAGAGCGCTGGAGTGCGAGGAAGCCATGGTGGGCAGTAGTGGTGTGGACAGGAGAAAGGGAACAAATGCGGATGACTGCGGCTATGGCCGACGCAACAGTTTATATAGAAATGGTGGGCGGGCGGAGGGACGGACGTGTGGCGCCGGAGTAGCCGCCTCGGCAACCGCGTATCATTAATGTGGGCGGCAGATGGACGGACGGGCGGCACTAGTGTCGTTTGAAGGCGGAGCAATCGCCTGCACCGGGAAGCAGGGACGGCGGCGCTGACTGTTTCGGGCGGAAAGCGCGCGCGGGTGAGGAGATGACTTTACTTGGAGAGGATGACAATGGGGACCCACCAAGTCCATAGCCTCACGTACGCAAGTGCCTCCTTATTATATATATATATATATATATATGTGTGTGTGTGTGTGTGTGTGTGTGTGTGTATGTGTGTGTGTGTGTGTATAAAACTATACTCCCTCCGTCTAGGTGAATAAGTCGTATTAGAAGGTGCATCACGACCTAGGTGCAAGCAGATTGGTGGAAAAGAAGGATATTTCTCTCTTCTAAACACAACATTTAATCACAGCAGTTAAGAGGATGCCTTATTAGCTACCCATGCAGGCCATCGCAATTCATAGCATGCAAAGTGCTTTTATTTCTTGCCTAATAACAGCATGGACGTGCTGCATGCTTTGGTCCTTGACCGAGCAAAAAAAAGGGAGGAAAGGGGTTTCCACGGGAGACAACGAGGCAGAGGTGGAAGCGCTCCCTGGAGTAATTTATTTTGCTTCCTCCTGGTTTCCTGACATCACGGTCCCACATCATTGTCAACCTATGTAGTAGTCAATAAACGAGAGAATTGCACAAGAAGCAGCCGACAGTTGGGACCAAGCAGCTCGAGCAGTATTTGTGTTTTTGAGGTGTGAGCACTGCAGAGTTTTTTGATGTTTAGCCCAGATATTAATTTTTCTCCTCTGAACAACAACGAAAACATCGCTGCAGGTATTAACTGGGCGGGTTGTGTCCCGTCTAGCCCAGGCCAGATATCCAGCCCAGATATTAATTTTTCTCAAGCTGAAAATGGCTAGCCCAGCTATACTTTTTTTTAGGAATACCCAGGCAAGGTCAAGTTGTTATTCCCCGCCCCGCTGGGCAGCAAATCTTTCCTAGGAGGGATGCATTAGGCTTAACAAGAAAATGTGCTTTAAGAAATAATAAATGGGATGTAATTATAAAAACTGGTCAGTAATTATAAAAAGCTACACCAAACACGTGATTACTTTATAAAATATTATTTTTGGATATTGAAAATTTTAATTTCATTAATTGTTGCGAGCGCAATGTTTCGTTGGATTTTTACGTAATATAAATTTATATTGAAATTGTATTTAATCTGACTAGAAATTTTGGGATAAAAATATTTCGGATCCCATCAAAATGTGGGAAATTTTATTGAATTCTGTTTTGAACGGTTGGTTGAAATGGGCTGTACTTTTAACAAACTGTAAATGGGTATAGTAAATTCCATTAGAATTCAAAAATGGGCTACACATTCTTACAAATCTCAAATGGGCTATAAGTTCTCTGCCACACACTTCTAGCCTTACTAAGTTGACGCGTCCCCTAAAAAAACAGAGTTGATGCGTATGCAAGGCTTTGTCAACTTATAGTCAACACATGGTTCTAGCAGCAGTGGCCGTTGGATGTCCATCCAACGGATGCCGTGCTTCTTCTTCAATCTCGGATATTCTAGCTTCACCCTCCCAAAAAATGATTCCTCCCCCTGACATCTGGGGCGCACCATTTCGGAATCTGACCTGTGGACCTACTAAGTTGACGCGTACCTAGGGCTTTGTCAACTTAGTCAATATAAACGATTCTAGCTGCAGTGACCGTACGATGTCCATCCAATGGCCGTAGTGCTTCTTCAACCTCTGGTCTTCTTGCTCTAGCCGCCCAAAGCAGCGCCGGTCGTGCCGCTTGCTCCTGCCTCCCGTGGCCGGTTGTGCTGCCGCGGAGGCATCAGCGCCCCCTACTATTCCCACCGCTGGCCAGGCCCTGCGGCGACGGCAGCCTCACACCACAGCCGAACGAGTGAACCCTCATACTCCTCTCCGTGTGGGCATCCACTGCCTCGTCTTCACCGGCTCTGTGTCGCCCCCTTCCTAGGCCACGCCGTCGTCCACCGCCCTGGTGCTCTCGGCGCGGCGTGGTCAACGTGGTCAAGAAACGACTTCCATCGGACGTGGACTATACGTGGAGAGGCTGACAGCTGGGTCCACGGCGGCAGCAAGGAAGTGCCTCCTTATTATGCAGAAAATAATGATTCCTCCACCTGACAGCAGGGACCCACCGGAAGGGCCACCGTATTTCGCGAAAAAAGTTTCCCCCTGACAGCTGGGACCCACCAGCTACACCTTCGCACGCAAGGAAGTGCGTCCAGGCAAAAAAAAACAATTCGCCCCCTGACTGCTGGGACCCACCAGCTACATCTTTGCACGCAAGGAAGTGCGTCTGGGCAAAAAAAACCAAAACTATTCACCCCCCTTACTGCTAGGACCCACCAGCTACATCTTCGCAGGCAAGGAAGTGCGTGACAGTCGGGACCCACCTGGTCGAAGCGTACATAGCGTTGTCATTCTGGTCGCGAACGTGTACGTACATATATACTGGTCGATGTAGAGGCACGCACGTGTCGTAGTAGAGGCGCGTACGTGTCGTAGTAGAGGCGCGCACGTAGCATGTACATGTACGTACAGTGGCCAGGGTGCAAGAAAGAAAATACGGCCACGTACGTGTACTTACGGGCGGAGTCTCGAACGCCTACTCGCGCATACGTACGGCCAGGGCTCGTGTACATGGCTGGGTCGGAACGGAGAAACAGCGTCGTCGTGTTCATGGGGAGGCAATGGAATGCGTCGTGTTCATGGGGAGGCAACGGAATGTGTCGTGTTCATGGGGAGGCAACAGAATGTGTCGTGTTCATGGGGAGGCAACGGAATGCGTCGTGTTCATCGGGAGGCAACGGAACGCATGGGAGCCAACCGGCTGGGTCGGAACAGAATGCGTGGTCGTGTTCATCGGGAGGGCTTGGACGGAACAAGCGATGGAAACGAGGCCTTGCATACCACACAACGGAGGAAACGGACCTCCTACGCTCGGAACGGGGTCCTGTTGATCGGGAGGGGTCTGGCGTACCGCAAAACGGAGGAAACGGGCCTCCTACGGTCGAAACGGGGGTCCTGTTGATCGGGAAGGGTGTGGCGTACCACAAAACGGACGAAACAGACTTGTGTTGGAGCGCTACGGTCCAAACGGGCGTCCTGTTCATCGGCAGGGGTGTGGTGTACTGCAAAACGGGACTCCACGGGATACTGTTCATCTCCACCGTCGACCTCCTCCAGCCTCCACGGGCTACCGTCGACCTCCTCCAGCCTCCACGGGCTGCTGTTCATCCAGCCTCCATCGCGCGCTACTCCACCGGCTACTGTTCAACCACCCCTCCACCGTCTACTATTCATCCAGCCCTCCACACCATGGGGTCCTGTTCAACCACCCCTCCACGGGCACCCCTCCACTGTCTACTGTTCATCTAGCCCTCCACACCACGGGGTCCTGTTCATCCACCCCTCCACGGGCACCCCTCCACCGTCTACTGTTCATCCAGCCCTCCACACCACGGGGTCCTATTCATCCACCCCTCCACGGGCACCCCTCCACCGTCTACTGTTCATCCAGCCCTCCACCACACCACGGGGTCTTGTTCATCCAGAGGCAACGCCACTGCTCATTGTTCATCCACCCCCCCCCCCCGCAACGCTCATTGTTCATCCCAGAGGCAGCATCGATCGGCTTCAGTTAGCAGCGATCGATCGCTCGAGTTCAGTAACGCGTTGCCTGCAGTGCAATCGCTCGGGTTCAGTTAGAGCCAACGCCTCGCACACACACGCGTACATGTACGAGAGAAACGCGCATCGCTCGGCCCCCGACCTCCCACCATAAACGGGAACTCCCCAAAATTTTCCTCCCCCTCGCTTCTACCACGGTTTTTTCCGTCATGGACGGCCCAAAGAATGTCATGCAGCTGCGTCTCCGGCCCGCCCAGGACGAAAAGCCCATTTTCTGTCATGATTTTTTGTCATAGAAGTAGGAGCCCACCACATCTATGATGATACCGGGTTTTGTCACAATTATCGTCATAGAAGTGTCATATGTATGACAAGAAAAAATTCCGTTCAGCCCAAAATGTCACGGATGTGTCTTTTTTTTGTAGTGGAACCATATGAGGGAGGATAAGCACCGTGACTACTTTGGTGAGGCCTTGGACCTCGTGGAGCAGTTTGGCATTGAGGATGTGATCTCTTTTCATCTGGATTATGACCCTGAGATCGTGGCCCAGTTCTTTGCTTCGGTCCACTTCCATCCTGATGAGGAACGGTCCATGACCTGGATGACCAATGGACAATAGATGACTGCTAAGTGGAAGGACTTCATGGCTTTGATGCAGGTGCCTGATGAGGGGCTCAACACTCCCGTTGGTGTCCGCCCTCATGCCAACCCCGAGTCCGCCAACAAGAACAAGCTTCAGCAATTCTATGTTGAGAAGACTCTTCCCAATGGCAAGAAGGCGTGGGTGTTGAACCCATTCCTTGACATTATGCACCGGATATTCTGCCACTCTCTTTTTCCACACATTGGTGGCAAGGACAAGGTGCATGCCTATCTTATGGATATGATGCTCATTTGTGAGGAGGCGCATCACTCTCAGACACAACCACTTGATGTCTCACACATCATGTGGTGCGAGCTTCGGTTTGCGGTGTTCAACCGCAAGGTACCCATCTATGGACCCTATCTATTTCTATTGATCACGAAGACTTTGGAGAAGCTCTATCCTGATGAGGAGTTTGTTGCCCCTGACTGGATCCGTCACGACCCCATCAAGCTCCGCATCAAGCCTCAGTGGGCTAACACTACTACTCGTGCTGAGGCAGAGGCTGCTAGGATGGATGATGATGAGGAGGAGATTGAGGAGGAGGACGCAGATGAGGACAGCTCTGTTGGGTATGCCCCTCCCTCTACTGAGCCCTCATGGGCTAAGAAGCTGAAGGCCAAGATGAAGGCCTTGTTCTGCATGCAAGCAAAGGGGCAGTACCAGACTCACGTTGCCTCCAAGGAGAGTCGCCGCCGCGACAAGAGGATCTTGAGGAATTTTGGAGAGGACATTTCCAGCGGATCCGAGAAGCACATCACTCTAGAGGCTGCATGGATGGCAAAACAGGGCTACAAGTGGACTGGTTCTGAGGAGGAGCCCATCCCTGCTGTTGAGACCGACGAGGAGCATGACGAGTGATCACTTTAGCTTGAGCCACCACTTGTGTCGTAGGTGTCCTCTCTGCCTTTTTGGTGTCTCGATGCCAAAGGGGGAGAGAGTGTAGGATTTGCAAGTCGTGTCGTGTGTTTTGTCTTGTCGCTTTGCTTTCATCTCGTTGAACTTCATATGGTGTAAGACATATGCACTCTAGCTTACCTTGTTGAGCCTACGCTATGTTGTGATCTTTACTTTATGCTCTTAGTTATTATCTTGCCTAGTGTTAGCCTTATTGTTGCAAGATATGCCTTGTCTATAAAATATAGTGGGAGTGTTGATCCTAGTATGTGTGTCGTGCAGTCAAAAGCACTTCACTAGATAGCACACATCTAGGGGGCGCCCGTCTATATTCTAGAGATGTGGGGTTTGCCCATGTTCTATGTTATCTCCCTTTGTGCAAATCCCGTATTGTCATCAATCCACCAAAAAGGGGAAGATTGTAAGGGCATATTTATCCCTAAGTTGTTTTGGTGATTGATGACAATGCTTTTGCGGACTAATCGTGTGCATTGAGTATTTCAGACATATCATGACTAGG
This sequence comes from Aegilops umbellulata, assembly GCA_032464435.1. Classification (NCBI taxonomy): domain Eukaryota; kingdom Viridiplantae; phylum Streptophyta; class Magnoliopsida; order Poales; family Poaceae; genus Aegilops; species Aegilops umbellulata. Next base: position 91,657,359 of record CP136055.1, read on the forward strand.
CACAAGACGATTTTGTGCCCGTCGAAGAATGTTGAAGACGGCGTTTCTCTACGTTTCTTTTCGATGGATTTGAGTCATAGGAAAGCCGTACTATTAAGAGGGGGTCCGCTTTGGAAATGTTTGGGTGGAATCATCACGTACATGTCTACTCCTTTTGCACCACCTTTCCTTTGGCTCTTTGGAGCATCCTTCGTTTTTACGTGTCTCTGCGAAATGAAGGACTCCTAGTGTTGCTGAACTGGCGCATGCGGTAGTACTGCTCTTCAGAGCGGTAGTACCGCAGGCCCTTGCGGTAGTACCGCAGGCTCTTGCGGTAGTACCGCAAGTGCCCACGGTAGTACTACTCATTGTGGGCGGTAGTACCGCTCCTGGCTTGCGGTACTACCGTGTCGGAATTTTGCACAGATCCCAACTCAGCGGAAGTTTCCACGGATGTATTTTTATATGTCCGTGCCTTCCCAAAATGTGGACTATCCCTGCCTTGCGGTAGTACCGCAAGGGGGAGCGGTAGTACCGCGCCAGCGGTTCTACCGCCCTCTGCTTCATTGCATCAGGGTTGCTCTGGTTTCTGTTGTACGGGCGGTAGTACCGTGGTGCCTTGCGGTAGTACCGTGTGCCCTTGCGGTAGTACCGCGTCCCTGGGCGCGGTAGTACCGCGTCCCCGGGCGAGGTAGTACCGTGCTTCGCAGGCTGAGTTGGTGGATAACGGTTGGATTTGTTCTCCCACTATATAAAGGGGTGTCTTCTTCTCCGAGTTGACTACCTCTTCCATCCCTAAGCTCCATTGTTTCTCCAAGCTCCATTTTTGCCCGATCTCTCTCCTTAACCAATCAAACTTGTTGATTTTCTAGGGATTGGTTGAGAAGGCCACGGTCTACACTTCCACCAAGAGAAATTTGATTTCCCCCCCCCCCACTAATCCCTTGCGGATCTTGTTACTCTTGGGTGTTTGAGCACCCTAGACGGTTGAGGTCACCGCGGAGCCATATTCCATTGTGGTGAAGCTTCGTGGTGTCGTTGGGAGCCTCCAATTAAGTTGTGGATATAGCCCCAAACTTGTTTGTAAAGGTCCGGTCGCCGCCTCCAAGGGCACCAATAGTGGAATCACGGCATCTCGCATTGTGTGAGGGTGTGAGGAGAATACGGTGGCCCTAGTGGCTTCTTGGGGAGCATTGTGCCTCCACACCGCTCCAACAGAGACGTACTTCCCCTCAAAAGGAAGGAACTTCGGTAACACATCCTCGTCTTCATCGGCTCCTCTCTTGGTTATCTCGTACCTTTACTTGTGCAAGCTTATTTGTGGTATATCCCTTGCTTGCTTGTGTGCTTGTTGGTGTTGCATCATATAGGTTGCTCACTTAGTTGCATATCTAGACAACCTACTTTGATGCAAAGTTTAAATTGGTAAACAAAAGCTAAAAATTGTTAGTTGCCTATTCACCCCCCTCTAGTCAACTATATCAATCCTTTAAGGGTGGACCGGTGCTTGGGTGTCGTTCTTAGTTGAACAAGCAACCCATTTATGATTACCACCTCTTGCAAGCATCTGCAACTATGAAAGAAGAATTAAGATAAATCTAACCATAGCATGAAACATATGAATCCAAATCAGCGCCTTACGGAATAATGCATAAACTAGGGTTTAAGCTTCTGTCACTCTAGCAACCTATCATCTACTTATTACTCCACAATGCCTTCCCTTAGGCCCAAGTATGGTGAAGTGTCATGTAGTCGACGTTCACATGACACCACTAAAGGAAGAAACAACATATATATCATCAAAATATCAAACAAATATCAACATCACATGATTACTTATAACAAGACTTCTCCCATGTCCACAAGAACAAATGTAACTACTCACAAATCATATTCATTTTCAAGATCAGAGGGGTATTGAATATGCTTGAGGATCTGAACATTTAATCTTCCACCAAATAAACCAACTGACATCAACTACAAGATATAATCAACACTACTAGCAACCCATGGGTACCAATATGAGGTTTTGGGACAAAGATTGAATACAATAGATGAAATAGGGCTTGAGATGAGATGGTCTGGTGAATATGTTGATGAAGATTGGTACTCCCATGATAATAGGATCGTTGGTGACGTCGATGGCTTCGATTTCCCCCTTCCAGAGGGAAGTTTCCCCGGCGGAATCGCTCCACCGAAGAGCAAAGGTGCTCCTGCCCAGGTTTTGCCTTGAGACGGCGGCGCTTCGTCCCGAAAGTATTATCTTTATTTTTTCTAGGGAAAATGACTTCATATAGCAAAAGATGGGCATCGGAGGCTTGCCAGGGGGCCAACAAGCTCATAGGGCGCGCTCAGGGGGGTGGGGCGTGCCCCTGAGCCTGTCGCTCCCTGGTGCCCCCCTCCTGGTATTTCTTCCACCAATATTTTTATATATTCCAAAATAATTCTCCATAAATTTTGAAGTCATTTGGAGTTGTGCAGAATAGCTATCTCTGTCGTAGCCCTTTTCGGTCCAGAATTCCAGCTGCTAGCGATCTCCCTCTTCATGTGAAACTTGCAAAATAAGAGAGAAAAGGCATAATAATTGCATGATAAAATGAAATAACAATCCAAAACACAATAAATAACAATAGGAAAAAAATGATGCAAAATGGGCGTACCAGTCTTAACGATCCAACAATGCTTCGCCGTCGAGAACTAATCGCCACCGTAGAATTAGAGGAGGAGATTAGAGCCACACAGGGCTTCTTATTATGAGGTTTAGTGGAACTAGAACTAGCTCTAATTATCTCAATTAGATCTAGTAGTATTAAACTAGAGCACGCTCAAAAACTTGTATTCTTGGGGCGCCGGCCAAGAGGGGGAGGGGGATTCCTCCCTCGTGTCCAATTCGGCCACCACTATATGAAAGAGGTGGGGAGGCGCCACTTCCTTATGGGCCATGGTGACCCAATACTCCTTCCACTAGTTGGTCTTTCAAAACCCGTTGATATTAGATTAAATATAAAAGCCTCCTAACAATTACTATAGCCTTTTATTATTAATTTAACATCACCGGAAATATTTCCCACCTATATATTATTTATCATGAATACCCGGTATTGCCTGATAAACTCCGAAACCCTTTCGGTGACCCCGAAACGCTTCCAGTTCCTCTCGGAACTATTTCAAATATTAACAAAACAATTTCACAAATACATCCTTGATACTCTTGTCCTACTAACACTTAGTAGATCGTTATTACCTTAAGCTTGTGACCATGTAGGTTCGGTAAAACGTAGACATGAACGAAACCCCTTCGTTCAATGACCGATAGCGGAACCATGGGCGTCTGTATCGATCCCTATGATTACACGAATGACATTCGGGTGAACCTTTGGTTATCATGTGATGTTCCCTTTGCTTTGCAATACTTTACAATACCCGAAGTGAGATATATGGGTATCCTCTGGAGTCATACACATGCTCACTATACCGGTTTCCTCGTTACCAGTTTTGTTCTTCTTTCTCATTAACATGTTTCGGGCATCCCCGTGACGTTGTCACTTGTGTCTATCAAAATGATAAGAGGGCCCTAAGTATATCTCTTCATCGTCAGAGGAGCAAATTCCACTATTCGTGTCCCTTGTCAGACTTTCCAATGTACCTATAAGTTGTCGTTATGATCACCTTTTCAATGCACCTATAAGTTGTCATAATGATCACCATGTTACAGATGACGTTTGAGCAATCCCATAGTAAATCGTATGGTAAGAAGTGACTATGACTTATGACGATATATCTCAAAGTATAACAAACAAGTTTGGGTTGACTCAATATGATTGTTCTTCTAACGTCACATTCTCAAAGTTGTTTCGAGACCATCTTTACTCTTAATGATATCTGAAGATCCAAAAACGTGATCACGAACAACACTTGAGCTAGTCTTAGAGGTGAGACTAGGAATCTTATTTTACTGTTTATCGTTCTACACGTGCATACGAGTTTTCCATTGAATCGCATATTCCAGGATCATAACAGTTATAACATATAATATAAACTCTAAATTATGAACATGAAAAATATAATAATATAATATTATTGTATTTAGGGCATAATTCCAACAGAGGCCCATGCGAGGCAGCGCTCAGACTCCTTTCGTCGAGAATCCATTCCGTCCGCCCACATTATGCATGGATCCGGCACTAGGTGTGCCATCGCTGCCTCACCGGAGGCGGTGCGGTCCATCTAGCGTCCGAACACGGTGGCGGACACGCAACCCCTCCGTTGGCGCGGCGACGCCATGGACGCACCATGGGCTTCATCCGACACAAACATGGCGCAGCGTGCCCGTCGTGCGAGGCAGCAGACACGAGAGGCGGCGGCGACCTCGCGGCGGTGGACGTTGGCGAGGCGGATCGCATTCTCCGACGCTCGTATGGTGCGCCAGTCTGGGCGCCGCAACCGCGTCATGGTGGATGTCGCCGGCTCGTTTCAGGACGGATCCATCATCGATCTGACGTCCACCGGCACCGTCCGAGTTTCGGGCTCCGACGAGAAAGAGTAGGGCATGGGAGATGGCGGCGCCTTGAGTCCCGTGAGCCGACTCGTGTCTCATGTCTTACTCTACCTTACCGGCAACCGGACCAACACTCTGGGGAGCGCAGCTGGCCGTCGGACATGGACACGACAGAGCCGGACGAGCTCCGCTTAAATATTTTAATTTACGTTGCATGTAATAATGTGGATTTGAAATTTCTAATTTGAGGTATCTGATTGTAGAATCAAATATTTGAGACGTGACCGGTCACTGTTCGCGGACGTTTGAGGGGTCGAATTTACCAAGTCCGGTTGTAGATGCTTTTAACATACGATTTTGTATAGGATCCGTGGGATCTGGTTTTCGGCATGTCCCCTTCTAAACATGTGTAGATATTTTCCCTTTCTCTTAATGAAAAACAGCGTTCCTGCTGGTTTCTTGAAAAAAAGTCCATGCACCAATCTGCACTCTCAAACGGGAGGAAAAAAGCACAGAAATATCTCCACAAGGCTGGCCGGGTGGTCAGAAGAAGAAGATGGCAGGTCCGAGTGGCATCTCCGTCCACCTCCCATGCGTCTCCCCAACCGATCCCATGTCGGACTCAAGAACCTTCCTCTGACCGGGCAAATAATTAGGAAGGAGGCCCCGACGAAACGAAACAATCCAAATAGCGACCTAATTAACGAAGAAAGATGCCAAGCTGACAGGCCTGCAGATTTGATTAACCATTTCTCGCCCTGTGGCCAGCCGTGTTCAGGTAGCAATGGGCGGACGTACGCTTTCTTAATGCTCGGCGGTCGGCGCACAAGGCCAAGGAAATACTACAAGAACAGACTAGGAGCTACAATTATATTTGTTGTACAGTACAGTTGCGGGGAGCAAATTAACCAACCCTAGTCTCGTTAGGATTAAGCTAACCACTACCGGTGCTACTGCTAATCTAATGTTTACGGCTGGCTCACAGCTCCAAGCGCTGGCTCTTCCTTTGATTGCATTATCAGTAGTTGTTACTGTACTTGCCTGCTAATCGCACCATTGGTAGGAGTAGCAGCTCTGGGGCATCGACCTAGCACTGCCGCTGGCATGTGGGGTCCGCCAGGTGGTGGTACAGTCCTGGTCCCACGTGTCACCGACGGTTTTGATTGTTCACTTGTTCAGTAGGGAGCAGTTTTGGTGGCTTGGCCTGGCCCCCAGCTCTCATGTGGCAATAAACTTATTGGGTTTTGATTTGTATTTTGATTTGTATCTAGGTAATGCCTCTGGCCTCAAGTTTCCTAATGATACGTCTTGAACATCAATCATTGAAATCCCCCTCACTAGTTTAATCAAGGACACTTTACCCCGATTCCAATCATACTCCGTGGCCTAGATGTTTTGCCTACTCTGGCTAACCTAACAAGAATCCAATACCCATCTAGTACATACCATGGGGCTTATAGTTCTATAGTAACTATAACTAATCTGCCTAGAGTCGGTAGCTTGCATTGCATTGCAGACTATAATGGCGGCTAAGACGTTTTCATAGTCAACCGAGGCCTTTCGGAGCTCTGCCATGGAGACCTGTTTCTAATAAAAATCTACATACACATATGTATGTACAAACTAAATAACCCACTACAAATATTTTGAACCAGCTCCACTGCGGCGCGTGTCATTGGGCCACTGACATGCATGCCCACATGTCAGTGGTGGAACAACACCACGCCGTACGTCCGATGACCCTCGTCTGAAATATCTTTTTTCGCAAATACGCAAAAGCTTTGTGTATCTTTGCATTGATAGATAGTGTAGCATTACAATCAGGTGTTACAGATTAGAAACAGCAGGGCGGCTAATAGTTTCGTACGCAAGGCTGGCGAACATCATAGCCGTGGTACACAGAGCGGCCGGGAGTGCCTCCCAGCGAATCCATCGTCTACGTCTGTGGGATGAGAAGGGCCAAGCCTTTGGCGCCGTCGCGCGCCCAAAGACGCGCCTCCTCTTGGATCATGTGCATGGCTCGAACCACCGCTGGCTGATCGCCCTCGAATAGGCAGCCGTTACGGTGCTTCCATAGATGCCAGGCGGTGAGGATGGCGAGGGAGGCAAGACCTCGACGGTGGTAGGTTGTGGTGCTGGAGATAGCTGAGGAGAGCCAGACGACGAACTCCTCATCCTGGGCAGGATTGTAGTGGTGCAACGGCACTAGGAGAGTACCTCATGCCAGACTTGGCGGGAAAAGGAACATCCCGCGAGCCGGTGCTGCATGGATTCCGGCTCTTGGTCGTAGAGAAGGCAGCGTGGTTCATGAGGGAGGTCGTGACGCGCGAGAGGTCGGCGGTCCAACACCTGCCCTAGAGAGCAAGCCATATGAAGAACTTGATGCGTAGAGGTGCCCAGGAACGCCAAGTGATGCGCCAGTGCGGGTCTATGGTGGAGCCGACGATGAGAGCTTTATAGCAAGAGCTAGCGGAGTAGGACCCGGTGCTGGTCCAGCTCCAGGACAGGTGGTCCGGCTCATCGATGAGGATCAGGTGGCGTAGGCGTCACCAGAGCGAGACATATTGCACGGCCATGGACGCGCCCATGGCACCCTCAATGTCTGTGATCCACATCCGATCGAGTAGCCCCTCCTGCATCGTGCGAGTCTTGCGCCGTCGCTTGGGCACTCTGCAGTAAACCAAGGGCACAAGCTCGGACATACTTTGCCCGTCCAGCCAGTGATCCTCCCAGAACTTGCACGACTCGCCATTGCCGACAGTCCACGTAGGACCTCCGGGCAGCATGGGATGTGGAGGTGTTGCCACGGGCGTGAGGCGTCAGTTCTCTGCAGCCACATCCACCGTGCCCGTAACGAGATGCCGGCACGCTGTAGATCTGGAATGCCGAGGCCGCCGAGGGAAACGGGCCTGCCCGGCGCCAGTTGACCAATCAGTGGCCGCTGCTCCCGTCTTTGCGGCCATGCCACAGGAAGCTTCGGATCGGGTGGTTGATGCGTTTGAGAATTGGCGGATTGATGGCCATCGCCAACATGATGTGAGTGGGCATGGCCGAGAGCACGTAGCGACACAGGGATAGCTGATACGTCTCCAACGTATCTATAATTTTTGATTGCTCCATGCTATATTATCTACTGTTTTGGACATTATTGGGCTTTATTATCCACTTTTATATTATTTTTTGGACTAACTTATTAACCGGAAGCCCGGCCCAGAATTGTTGTTTTTTGCCTATTTCAGAGTTTCGCAGAAAAGGAATATCAAACGGAGTCCAAACAGAAGGAAACCTTCGGGACCGTGATTTTTAGGAAGATTATGATCCAGGAGACTTGGACCCTACGTTCAAGAAACAAAAGAGGAGGCCACGAGGTAGGGGGCGCGCCCTCCACCTCGTGGGCCCCCTGTTGCTCCACCGACATACTCCTTCCTCCTATATATACCTACGTACCCCCAAACGATCAGATACGGAGCCAAAAACCTAATTCCACCGCCGCAACCTTCTGTACCCACGAGATCCCATCTTGTGGCCTGTTCCGGAGCTCCGCCAGAGGGGGCATCCATCACGGAGGGCTTCTACATCATCACCATAGCCTCTCCGATGAAGTGTGAGTAGTTTACCTCAGACCTTCGGGTCCATAGTTAGTAGCTATATGGCTTCTTCTCTCTTTTTAGATCTCAATACAATGTTCTCCCCCTCTCTTGTGGAGATCTATTCGATGTAATCTTCTTTTCGTGGTGTGTTTGTTGAGACCGATGAATTGTGGGTTTATGATCAAGATTATCTATGAACAATATTTGAATCTTCTCTGAATTCTTTTATGTATGGTTGGTTATCTTTGCAAGTCTCTTCGAATTATCAGTTTGGTTTGGCCTACTAGATTGATCTTTCTTGCAATGGGAGAAGTGCTTAGCTTTGGGTTCAATCTTGCGGTGTCCTTTCCCAGTGACAGTAGGGGCAGCAAGGCGGTAGTGATAGTCGTGGAAGCATAAGATTGGCGAGACGACAACGATGCTACGATGGAGATCAAGGTGTCGCGCCGGTGACGATGGTGATCATGACGGTGCTTTGGAGATGGAGATCACAAGCACAAGATGATGATGACCATATATGACGCCCTCAATGCGGCTATATCTCCCACATGTCGAAGCACGACTTAGAGGCATAACCGCATTGAAAGCAATGTCGCAAGTGAGGTAATCTTCACACAACCCATGTAATACATAAGGGAAAGAGATACATAGTTGGCTTACAATCGCCACTTCACACAATTACATGAATAACACATTACAACATACAGCTACAATCAGGGCCCGACTACGGAGCCAAAATAAAAGAAGAAACCCCAAAAGCGACAAAGATCCACAATCGACCCCAACTGGGCTCCACTACTGATCGACTAGAACGGAACAACATAAAGGACAAGATCTTCATCGAACTCCTCCTTGAGTTCGGATGCGTCACCTGCACAGTCTCATCGGCACCTGCAAACTGGTTTTGGAAGTACCTGGTGAGTCACGGGGACTCAGCAATCTCACACCCGCGAGATCAAGACTATTTAAGCTTATAGGTAGGGTAAAAAGTATGAGGTGGAGCTGCAGCAAGCGACTAGCATATATGGTGGCTAACATACGCAAAAGAGAGCGAGAAGAGAAGGCAAAAGCACGGTCGTGCAACTATGATCAAGAAGTGATCCTGAAACTACTTACGTCAAGCATAACTCCAACAACCATGTTCACTTCCCGGACCCCGCCGAGAAGAGACCATCATGGTTACACACGCGGTTGATGTATTTTAGTTAAGATCGACTTCGGGTTTTCTACAACCGGACATTAACAAATTCCCATCTGCCACATAACCACGGGCACGGCTTTCGAAAGTTCAAAAACCCTACAGGGGTGTCCCAACTTAGCCCATGATAAGCTCTCGCGATCAACGAAGGATATACCTTCTCCCCGGGAAGACCCGATCAGTCTCGGAATCCCGGCTACAAGACATTTCGACAGCAATAAAACAAGTCCAGCAAAGCCGCCCGATGCGCCGACATCCTGATAGGAGCTGCACATATCTCGTTCTCAGGGCAACACCGGATAAGTCAAGCTACGAGTAAAACCAGGCCTCGAGTTTCCACGAGGGGGCCCCGCAGGCTGCTCGGTTCGGACCAACACTTAGACAAGCATTGGCCCGGGGGGGCTAAATAAAGATGACCCTCGGGTTGATCAGACCCAAGGGAAAGGGATAGGTGGTAGTCAAATGGTAAAACCAAGGTTGGGCCTGCTGGAAAAGTCTTATTCAAAGCGAACTGTCAAGGGGGTCCCATAAATCACCCGACCGCGTTAGGGACGCAAAATCCGGGAACATAACACCGATATGACGGAAACTAGGGCGGCAAGAGTGGAACAAAACACCAGGCATAAGGCCGAGCCTTCCACCCTTTACCAAGTATATAGATGCATTAATTAAATAAGATATATTGTGATATCCCAACAAGTAAACATGTTCCAACAAGGAACAACATCTCCATGTTCCAACAAGGAACAAACTTCATCTTCACCTGCAACTAACAACGCTATAAGAGGGGCTGTGCAAAGCGGTAACATAGCCAAACAACGGTTTTCTAGGACAAGGTGGGTTAGAGGCTTGGTTTAACAATATGGGAGGCATGATAAGCAAGTGGTAGGTATCGCAGCATAGGCATAGCAAAAGAGCGAGCAATCTAGCAAGCAAAGATAGAAGTGATTTCGAGGGTATGGTCATCTTGCCTGAGTCACGCAAGGAAGAAGAACGAGTCCAAGAAGAAGACAAACGGACGTAGTCGAACGAATCCTCACAACTCCGGAACGAAACCGAAGCTAACGAGAGAAGCAACCCGGAAATAAACAAACAACATAGTAAACAACCATCACATAAACATGGCATGATGCACAAACAAGCACGATGCATGTCCGGTTTAATGATTCATGGCATGGCAAATGCAACAAACAACACTACAAATTAAGTGGAGCTCAATATGCAACGAGTTGCATATTGACGAAACACCACAACAATTATTTAGTTCTCTCTTGTTTATGTACCCAACAATATTAAATGTTTTTAAACATGGCAAGAGGCGAAGCATAAGTAAACTAACTATTTAGTCAAGTTTAAATGAGGCCGGAAATGACAAGCAACAATTCCGAAAACTCCTCATAAGCAAATAATAGATTTGGTACTGTTCTGACCTAAACACAATTTTAATGTTGTTAAACAGGAAAATAAAGTGCAACATGTTAAACTAGGCATTTTTCTACCCCATTTACATATAAAGATTATTAAATTCCGAGTTACGGTTAATTAGTTATGAATTAAATCATTTTACCATGGCATTTAGCAAAATAAATGCAAACAACAATTTTAAGCATTTTAAATGTTGTTATCATGATGCGGATGACAATTTCAAGTTTTATGCAATTATTATGAAAATGTTGATAAGAGCATTAAGAAGCATTTGTCATCGTGGCGGAAAGAAAGTGTGCCACGGCAACAAATCCGAAAATGGTGCCACGGCAACATATCGGGTCCGGAACTCATGAAGATACCGGTGCAAAAGGAAACGTGAAGGAAGCGAGTTAAGCAAGATGGTGGGGTGTTCCCGGTTACCGGGTTCCCACGAGACGAAGGCATGGCAACGAGGAGAAACATGCAAGCGACAATTTCAGACACGGTGCAAACACGGGCATCTCATACAACATGCATTCGTTCGCGGGCGGTCGTCTCGGCGGAAATACCTTTGAAGCGTGCGTCTCGGAGCGGATCGAGTCGGTGCATAGTAGAGGAAGTAGACGTTCTCGGGACGGTCGTGGTTCACGTTTCGAAGTAGATGTTCAGGGTCACGACAAAGAACTTAACGTCCACGGGGTCTTCGCGGGTCGACGGTAGTGGTTCACGGTCGTAGATGAACTTGACGGATCCGAGCGCTCCGGGGTTCAACGTTGAACTTGGAGGGCCATCGGTAGTCGTTAACGGTTCTTCAGCGCTGGTTGTGGTACACGTTCTGTAGATGTTCGGGCGGCGGTAGTGGTACACAGTGTCGAAGAGGTACTTGACGAATCCAGTGTCCGAGGTCGTCGCGGTACTTGCGGACTCGATCGGGGCAGCAAAACGTAGTCGAACTTGGCGTGGTCTTGGACTTGGCCATGGTACAGTGGCTCCATGAACACAACAGGGCCAGATGGGTGCAAGGCCATGGCAGCAACGGGTCAGAGCGCTTGACAGGAACCGCTCTCAACAGGTGCTCGCGGACAGGGGCGCTCGGGGCAGCGGTGTGCAGGACGCAGGTGGAGCGGGAGCAGAGAACTTGTCACGGCCGAGACAGGGGCGAGCCGCGCAGTTGGTTGGTGGTAGCCGCGGCCATGGTGGTGGTCACCACGAAGCAGAAGAGGCCGGAACTGGGCGTTGGATGACGCGGTCGGCGTCGGCCTTGACGTGCAGCAGGGGAGGCGGAGCTCCTGCTCGAAGAGGAGACCGGCTGCGCGACGCGAGGGGACGCGAGCTCCAAGGCAGAGGGAGCGATGACGTGCCTGCTCCCCTGCTCGAGATCGAGCGAGGACGAGGGAAGCAGAGGAGGCTGGGCGTCGGCGGGGCTTGAGACGGGGGCGACGACGTGGATCCGGCGGGGCGGAGCTTGGGAAGGTGACGCCATGGAGGACGCCGACGAGGGCGCGGTGCCGAATGGGTGCGGGCGCGCATGGAGAGGCTCGGGGCTCGAGGAGCTCCTCTCCTCGAGCGCTCGGGCGATGAGGGTGAGGCGAGAAGGAGGCGCGGGATCGAAAGGAAGAGAGAGAGATGGGGATCGGGACGAGCGAGGGAGAGGGGGGTCGAGCGAGGAGGAGAAGACGGCGCTCAGGAGGGAGATGGGGAACGGGAGGAGAGGATCGGGGCATCTAGGGTTAGGCGCGGCTGGGCTAGCTGCGCAAATGGGCATAGAGGCCGGCCCGGTAGAGAAGGAAGTGGCCAGAGGCCTGGCTGGGCTCTCTTCTCCCTCTCTCTTGTTTCCTTTAAAAGAGAAATTATTCGAGAGAAGAAAAGGAAGAAGGGTTAGGGAAAGGATTCGAGCATACGGATAATTTTCCCGGACTCACAAAAATAAGCTTGGTCCGCGAAAAATAGGAAAAGGCCAGATCGAACGATAAGAATTCAAACTCATTTGAATTTAATTCAAATAGGTTTGAACTAGGACTTGGTAAAAGGAAGGTCCAAAAATGTTGAGATTTTTGGTGAAGCTCCGGAAAATGACGAAAGGATTTATGGGTAGAGTTGGAGACCAAGAATTGAGATAACAAGGCATTGGGATTTATTTGCAAGTGTGTTATGATCAATTCCAAATAATGAAATATTTAATATAGCTCCCTAATAATAGTAGGAGACTTTGAATATGTTTTAAAGAGAAATCACCATGTGAAATCCCTCGATTTAAATAGATCAAAAGATCTATGCAATTTATTTAGTTGAGTTTTTAAAATTAATGATATGATGGCATGATGACATGATGCAATGCAAAAATAAAAGGGCAGACACAAATGAAACACACGGTGAAACCCGGAATAGCTGGAAGGCAACTGAAGCTCCGGTCTTGGGGCGTTACAACACTCCACCACTACCAGAGGATCTCGTCCCGAGATCTAGAATGGCACCGGAGGGGAAAACGGAAGAGAAAGGGAAGAGGTAAAGCTAAGTTGCTTCTTTGACAAAAGAGTGAAACCAAAGAACCTTGAGAGGTTGAACAAAATGAAAGAACGAAAACAATGAAGATGAACAAAGTTGAAAACACTTTGTTAGGAAAGAGGAACAAGGAACATATGAGAACCTTGTTGTTTGAAAGACATGGAAAAAGAGCTTCACGAACGAAAAGAATATGACCACCTCGGTATAATGAGATAGTCAAGGAACAAGAATGACAGTATTTTGGACAGCACTCCGGTAGAAAAGAGATGAAAGCTTGATAAGGTGATACGATATTGAAGAGATGATACAACACTCCGGTTGGAACTGGAGGAATAGAATTTGAACTTGGCAAAATGAAAGCACTTGGATGAGACTCCGGTTAAAAGAGGAACGATAGATACAACACTCCGGTTAAATCGATAAGCAAGGAAAAGGACAAGATCTTGACAAAACAAGATGATGATTCGAAGAGAGCAACATCCCATTGCCTCGGGAAGAAAGAATAGAAGATAGATCATTGGAATAAAGGAATGGAGAAGAAAATGATAACTTCTGCCACAAATGAACTAGGAAAACATCCTTGCAAAGAAGAATCGAACGGAGTTGTTAGCAAATCAACAACGAGAAGCACAAGCTTGTTATGGACTTATAGCCAACGTCTCAAAATGAAGGTGTGACAACCCGCCATTAACAGAAATCAATTGATTGGTTGAAATCAATGAAGATAAGAGAAACTTCTTCACCGAGATGAGAAGGAAAAAAAATTGGATCATTGATGAGCACCACAAATATCTACACTCCTTAGGGAAGGCTGTAGGTGAAATATAACCCAATATAACTCCAACAAAAGATTGGTTGGTTGAAAAGATCTCTTGAACGAAGAGAAAATGATGGATTTAAATATCTCATTCTTGACAACATGTGAGTCATGAGACGTGAACTCCAATAATCAAGAATGACATAATACCACCTCGAATGATACGGTTGAAAGGAATGCACTTCAAAATGCAAGATGAAGAATACTTGATCTCCTCTGAAAAGAATCTCGATGAACACTTCGAGAAGGAATTAAATCCTTTGTGAATCATCAATTAGCCTCCATAAAGAACTCCGGTAAAACAAGGATGATAGAAAGACAGAGAAGTTGAAAACACAAGGTAAAGCTTTGAGATGATTAGATGGATCTCCGTGGTGATAGAATTGCGAGAGCTTGGAACTCCGGAAAATGAAGATGAACAAATGAAATCAAGAATTTTGATGAACCTACGGAATAAGGAGTTGAATTTACTCGATGAAACAAGAATAAGAATTCCATTATGCTCATCCTTCACCAATTAAATTGATGACAAGCAATGGATTTGACATACTACTTATTCTCGTAGAAAGGATTAATATAGATATGGCGCAAACTTGAGAAGGTCTTCGGCGAACCACCGGTAGGATTGGAAAGACAGAATGAATCTATATGATAACAAAGGAAGAATGATCTTGAACGAACCACCGTAAGAATTTAAAATGGACGAAGAAAAGATAAAGAAACACCGGGAAGAATTAGCAAATGAACGAAGATGCTTGCTAGGATTTAGATACATGAGAACGAAGAGATCATGAACTGATTAGAGAATATTGAATGATGCATCGGTAAGGTTTGGAGAACGATAGACGAAGCTGAGAATGAATAATACTGAGATGATGGGCTCCAGAGAATCAAACTGAAAAGACTCCTGAATGCTCCGGATGGGGAAAATAATTTTCACAATCAAAACAATTATGAGAGGATGGCAACAAGCTAGAACCATGAATCTTGAAGAGGATGGAGCAAGATTTAAGAGAAACTCTTCTTCGGTCTTCAAATGTTGAGAAAGACGATGAGAACCACCAAGAATTTGTTGAGGCACTCCGGGATGAGAACTGGAAAGGTTGAACCAATGATGAAGAAAATTTGAAGGATCTTGGAGAAAGACATTTGACTGATGATAATTCATTCCGACGTCAAACTTCAAAAGAAATTTGGGAATAGCTCCGGGAAAAATTAGAAGAGTCAGGTAAGATCCTGGGAAAAGACCTGTGGGTTAAGGCCCACTCAAAAGAAACACCGTTGAACGATTACTTGAAAGGGATATTGCACCGGTTGAATTAAATGGCTTGAATGAAATAGCATCCTCAAAAGAACTTGAGTGAAATGAGAATGAAAACTTGAATCTTCTGAGATATTTTCATCACTCCGGAACAAATGAATAGCGAGAAGTGAAATATTGTGAGGTGCACCGGTATGAGAAAACATTAGCGACGGGGAAAAGATGTGATCGATGAAGCTTGAATTGGAACCACCGGAGAAGAAAAAGAATGACGAATGATGAACTTGAAGCTCCGTTAGAATCTTCATGAGAAACACCGGGTAAGATCATGAAGGAGAAGAATGGAGAGGCTTCACATCAATAAAATGGATACTTGATCAAGAAATCTGCGTCCTTGAAGAAATAAGGGTGGGAGGGCGGGAAAACAAAGTCAACTTGGAACGGATGAAGCAAACACCGTTGAGAAGGACTGATAATTTATTCTTGTGAATGTTGAAATGATCGGATCCACTTGAAGAGAGACACACCGGTTGAAAAGGATTGACATGGCACTCTCAGTTATCATGAAGGATTGGTATCCACATAGGGATATGAGAACACCGCTTGGAAAAGGTATGGAATCAACACTTGGCATCGAAGCAACTCGAATACCACAAATAAAACAAAACAAAGGATTTGGCTTGCAAAATAAGCCGGAACAAACATATGATAGATCCCATATCGTATCATGTGTCTGTTGGAAAGATATCCTAAGAGATACTTGAATTCCCACTTATAAACTCCCGAAACTTTCTGGTTATGCAATCGGGTGTTGGGGATACAGGGGAAGCATAATATCTCACCCAAACTAGCAAATCCTACAACCAGCTGTATCCATCCTTCAACACATAACCAAGAAACCTTCGGAAATCGTCTACCTCAACCTTCGAAAAGCATCCGTTATACAAGTCATGGCAATACTCCCGCACTCGCCTCAGTACTGGGCTATCAGGGTTATCTCACCAACAACTGTACAAAAGAGATTTTCGATGTCGGCGTACTAAACTCAGGTATTCCAAAACCGCAACGATAAGATTATGACGATAACACCTCGGAGCTCAACTCCTCGGGACACTGCCACAACCCCTAAATGTCAGGAGGCAACCAAGACAATGTTGTCATCATAAAACCATCGGAACGATTGTAATATACCCGCGTGATCCTAAAATTTTTTTTAGTGAAATTTGAGAAGAGAAGAGTCAAAACTCTATGTCAGGATGCCTTACCAGAGCGATGAGGAGACTGGGAAGTAAAAAGAATTCCTAAACTCTCTGATATATAATTCCTAAATGACTCAAAACATTTTTCTAGACACAACTCGGCCGCTAAAAACGAACAGTCAGTGGGGGCTCCTAAGGTCGGGGAAGGCTCTGATTACCAACTTATGACGCCCTCAATGCGGCTATATCTCCCACATGTCGAAGCACGACTTAGAGGCATAACCGCATTGAAAGCAATGTCGCAAGTGAGGTAATCTTCACACAACCCATGTAATACATAAGGGAAAGAGATACATAGTTGGCTTACAATCGCCACTTCACACAATTACATGAATAAAACATTACAACATACAGCTACAATCAGGGCCCGACTACGGAGCCAAAATAAAAGAAGAAACCCCAAAAGCGACAAAGATCCACGATCGACCCCAACTGGGCTCCACTACTGATCGACTAGAACGGAACAACATAAAGGACAAGATCTTCATCGAACTCCTCCTTGAGTTCGGATGCGTCACCTGCACAGTCTCATCGGCACCTGCAAACTGGTTTTGGAAGTATCTGGTGAGTCACGGGGACTCAGCAATCTCACACCCGCGAGATCAAGACTATTTAAGCTTATAGGTAGGGTAAAAAGTATGAGGTGGAGCTGCAGCAAGCGACTAGCATATATGGTGGCTAACATACGCAAAAGAGAGCGAGAAGAGAAGGCAAAAGCCCGGTCGTGCAACTATGATCAAGAAGTGATCCTGAAACTACTTACGTCAAGCATAACTCCAACAACCATGTTCACTTCCCGGACCCCGCCGAGAAGAGACCATCATGGTTACACAAGCGGTTGATGTATTTTAGTTAAGATCGACTTCGGGTTTTCTACAACCGGACATTAACAAATTCCCATCTGCCACATAACCACGGGCACGGCTTTTGAAAGTTCAAAAACCCTGCAGGGGTGTCCCAACTTAGCCCATGATAAGCTCTCGCGATCAACGAAGGATATTCCTTCTCCCCGGGAAGACCCGATCAGTCTCGGAATCCCGGCTACAAGACATTTCGACAGCAATAAAACAAGTCCAGCAAAGCCGCCCGATGCGCCGACATCCTGATAGGAGCTGCACATATCTCGTTCTCAGGGCAACACCGGATAAGTCAAGCTACGAGTAAAACCAGGCCTCGAGTTTCCACGAGGGGGCCCCGCAGGCTGCTCGGTTCGGACCAACACTTAGACAAGCATTGACCCGGGGGGGCTAAATAAAGATGACCCTCGGGTTGATCAGACCCAAGGGAAAGGGATAGGTGGTAGTCAAATGGTAAAACCAAGGTTGGGCCTGCTGGAAAAGTCTTATTCAAAGCGAACTGTCAAGGGGGTCCCATAAATCACCCGACCGCGTTAGGGACGCAAAATCCGGGAACATAACACCGATATGACGCAAACTAGGGCGGCAAGAGTGGAACAAAACACCAGGCATAAGGCCGAGCCTTCCACCCTTTACCAAGTATATAGATGCATTAATTAAATAAGATATATTGTGATATCCCAACAAGTAAACATGTTCCAACAAGGAACAACATCTCCATGTTCCAACAAGGAACAAACTTCATCTTCACCTGCAACTAACAACGCTATAAGAGGGGCTGAGCAAAGCGGTAACATAGCCAAACAACGGTTTGCTAGGACAAGGTGGGTTAGAGGCTTGGTTTAACAATATGGGAGGCATGATAAGCAAGTGCTAGGTATCGCAGCATAGGCATAGCAAAAGATCGAGCAATCTAGCAAGCAAAGATAGAAGTGATTTCGAGGGTATGGTCATCTTGCCTGAGTCACGCAAGGAAGAAGAACGAGTCCAAGAAGAAGACAAACGGACGTAGTCGAACGAATCCTCACAACTCCGGAACGAAACCGAAGCTAACGAGAGAAGCAACCCGGAAAGAAACAAACAACATAGTAAACAACCATCACATAAACATGGCATGATGCACAAACAAGCACGATGCATGTCCGGTTTAATGATTCATGGCATGGCAAATGCAACAAACAACACTACAAATTAAGTGGAGCTCAATATGCAACGAGTTGCATATTGACGAAACACCACAACAATTATTTAGTTCTCTCTTGTTTATGTACCCAACAATATTAAATGTTTTTAAACATGGCAAGAGGCGAAGCATAAGTAAACTAACTATTTAGTCAAGTTTAAATGAGGCCGGAAATGACAAGCAACAATTCCGAAAACTCCTCATAAGCAAATAATAGATTTGGTACTGTTCTGACCTAAACACAATTTTAATGTTGTTAAACAGGAAAATAAAGTGCAACATGTTAAACTAGGCATTTTTCTACCCCATTTACATATAAATATTATTAAATTCCGAGTTACGGTTAATTAGTTATGAATTAAATCATTTTACCATGGCATTTAGCAAAATAAATGCAAACAATAATTTTAAGCATTTTAAATGTTGTTATCATGATGCGGATGACAATTTCAAGTTTTATGCGATTATTATGAAAATGTTGATAAGAGTATTAAGAAGCATTTGTCATCGGGGCGGAAAGAAAGTGTGCCACGGCAACAAATCCGAAAATGGTGCCACGGCAACATATCGGGTCCGGAACTCATGAAGATACCGGTGCAAAAGGAAACGTGAAGGAAGCGAGTTAAGCAAGATGGTGGGGTGTTCCCGGTTACCGGGTTCCCACGAGACGAAGGCATGGCAACGAGGAGAAACATGCAAGCGACAATTTCAGACACGGTGCAAACACGGGCATCTCATACAACATGCATTCGTTCGCGGGCGGTCGTCTCGGCGGAAATACCTTTGAAGCGTGCGTCTCGGAGCGGATCGAGTCGGTGCACAGTAGAGGAAGTAGACATTCTCGGGACGGTCGTGGTTCACGTTTCGAAGAGGAAGTAGTTGTTCATGTTCCGTAGATGTTCAGGGTCACGACAAAGAACTTAACGTCCACGGGGTCTTCGCGGGTCGACGGTAGTGGTTCACGGTCGTAGATGAACTTGACGGATCCGAGCGCTCTAGGGTTCAACGTTGAACTTGGAGGGCCATCGGTAGTCGTTAACGGTTCTTCAGTGCTGGTTGTGGTACACGTCCTGTAGATGTTCGGGCGGCGGTAGTGGTACACAGTGTCGAAGAGGTACTTGACGAATCCAGTGTCCGAGGTCGTCGCGGTACTTGCGGACTCGATCGGGGCAGCAAAACGTAGTCGAACTTGGCATGGTCTTGGACTTGGCCATGGTACAGTGGCTCCATGAACACAACAGGGCCAGATGGGTGCAAGGCCATGGCAGCAACGGGTCAGAGCGCTTGACAGGAACCGTTCTCAACAGGTGCTCGCGGACAGGGGCGCTCGGGGCAGCGGTGTGCAGGACGCAGGTGGAGCGGGAGCAGAGAACTTGTCACGGCCGAGACAGGGGCGAGCCGCGCGGTTGGTTGGTGGTAGCCGCGGCCATGGTGGTGGTCACCACGAAGCAGAAGAGGCCAGAACTAGGCGTTGGACGACGCGGTCGGCGTCGGCCTTGACGTGCAGCAGGGGAGGCGGAGCTCCTGCTCGAAGAGGAGACCGGCTGCGCGACGCGAGGGGACGCGAGCTCCAAGGCAGAGGGAGCGATGACGTGCCTGCTCCCCTGCTCGAGATCGAGCGAGGACGAGGGAAGCAGAGGAGGCTGGGCGTCGGCGGGGCTTGAGACGGGGGCGACGACGTGGATCCGGCGGGGCGGAGCTTGGGGAGGTGACGCCATGGAGGACGCCGACGAGGGCGCGGTGCCGAATGGGTGCGGGCGCGCATGGAGAGGCTCGGGGCTCGAGGAGCTCCTCTCCTCGAGCGCTCGGGCGACGAGGGTGAGGCGAGAAGGAGGCGCGGGATCGAAAGGAAGAGAGAGAGATGGGGATCGGGACGAGCGAGGGAGAGGGGGTCGAGCGAGGAGGAGAAGACGGCGCTCGGGAGGGAGATGGGGAACGGGAGGAGAGGATCGGGGCATCTAGGGTTAGGCGCGGCTGGGCTAGCTGCGCAAATGGGCATAGAGGCCGGCCCGGTAGAGAAGGAAGTGGCCAGAGGCCTGGCTGGGCTCTCTTCTCCCTCTCTCTTGTTTCCTTTAAAAGAGAAAGTATTCGAGAGAAGAAAAGGAAGAAGGGTTAGGGAAAGGATTCGAGCATACGGATAATTTTCTCGGACTCACAAAAATAAGCTTGGTCCGCGAAAAATAGGAAAAGGCCAGATCGAACGATAAGAATTCAAACTCATTTGAATTTAATTCAAATAGGTTTGAACTAGGACTTGGTAAACGGAAGGTCCAAAAATGTTGAGATTTTTGGTGAAGCTCCGGAAAATGACGAAAGGATTTATGGGTAGAGTTGGAGACCAAGAATTGAGATAACAAGGCATTGGGATTTATTTGCAAGTGTGTTATGATCAATTCCAAATAATGAAATATTTAATATAGCTCCCTAATAATAGTAGGAGACTTTGAATATGTTTTAAAGAGAAATCACCATGTGAAATCCCTCGATTTAAATAGATCAAAAGATCTATGCAATTTATTTAGTTGAGTTTTTAAAATTAATGATATGATGGCATGATGACATGATGCAATGCAAAAATAAAAGGGCAAACACAAATGAAACACACGGCGAAACCCGGAATAGCTGGAAGGCAACTGAAGCTCCGGTCTTGGGGCGTTACACCATATCATATCACTTATATTGATTGCATGTGATGTTTATCTTTTTATGCATCTTATCTTGCTTTGATTGACGGTAGCATTATAAGATGATCTCTCACTAAATTATCAAGAAGTGTTCTCCCTGAGTATGCACCGTTGCAAAAGTTCTTCGTGCTGAGACACCACGTGATGATCGGGTGTGATAGGTTCTACGTTCAAATACAACGGGTGCAAAACAGTTGCACACGCGGAATACTCAGGTTATACTTGACGAGCTATGCATATAAGATATGACCTCGGAACACAGAGACCGAAAGGTCGAGCGTGAATCATATAGTAGATATGATCAACATAACGATGTTCACCATTGAAAACTACTCCATATCACGTGATGATCGGTTATGGTTTAGTTGATTTGGATCACGTGATCACTTAGAGGATTAGAGGGATGTCTATCTAAGTGGGAGTTCTTAATTAATTTGATTAACTGAACTTAAACTTATCATGAACTTAGTATCTGATAGTATCTTGCTTGTTTATGTTGATTGTAGATAGATGGCTCGTGCTGTTGTTCCGTTAAATTTTAATGCGTTCCTTGAGAAAGCAAAGTTGAAAGATGATGGTAGCAATTACACGGACTGGGTCCGTAACTTGAGGATTATCCTCATTGCTGTACAGAAGAATTACGTCCTGGAAGCACCGCTAGGTGCCAGGCCTGCTGCTAGAGCAACACCAGAAGTTATGAACGTCTGGCAGAGCAAAGCTGATGACTACTCGATAGTTCAGTGTGCCATGCTTTACGGCTTAGAACCGGGACTTCAACGACGTTTTGAACGTCATGGAGCATATGAGATGTTCCAGGAGTTGAAGTTAATATTTCAAGCAAATGCCCGGATTGAGAGATATGAAGTCTCCAATAAGTTCTATAGCTGCAAAATGGAGGAGAACAGTTCTGTCAGTGAGCATATACTCAAAATGTCTGGGTATAATAATCACTTGATTCAATTGGGAGTTACTCTTCCAGATGATTGCGTCATTGACAGAATTCTCCAATCACTGCCACCAAGCTACAAGAGCTTCGTGATGAACTATAATATGCAAGGGATGACCAAGACTATTCCCGAGCTCTTCGCAATGCTAAAAGCTGCGGAGGTAGAAATCAAGAAGGAGCATCAAGTGTTGATGGTTAACAAAACCACTAGTTTCAAGAAGAAGGGCAAAGGGAAGAAAAAGGGGAACTTCAAGAAGAACGGCAAGCGAGTTGCTGCTCAAGAGAAGAAACCCAAGTCTGGACCTAAGCCTGAAACTGAGTGCTTCTACTGCAAGCAGACTGGTCACTGGAAGCGGAACTGCCCCAAGTATTTGGCGGATAAGAAGGATGGCAAGGTGAACAAAGGTATATGTGATATACATGTTATTGATGTGTACCTTACTAATGTTCGCAGTAGCACCTGGGTATTTGATACTGGTTCTGTTGCTAATATTTGCAACTCAAAACAGGGACTACAGAATAAGCGGACACTAGCAAAGGACGAGGTGACGATGCGCGTGGGAAATGGTTCCAAAGTCGATGTGATCGCAGTTGGCACGCTACCTCTACATCTACCTTCGGGATTAGTATTAGACCTAAATAATTGTTATTTGGTGCCAGCGTTGAGCATGAACATTATATCTAGATCTTGTTTGATGCGAGACGGTTATTCATTTAAATCAGAGAATAATGGTTGTTCTATTTATATGGGTAATATCTTTTATGGTCATGCACCATTGAAGAGTGGTCTATTTTTGATGAATCTCGATAGTAGTGATACACATATTCATAATGTTGAAGCCAAAAGATGCAGAGTTGATAATGATAGTGCAACTTATTTGTGGCACTGCCGTTTAGGTCATATCGGTATAAAGCGCATGAAGAAACTCCATACTGACGGACTTTTGGAGTCACTTGATTATGAATCACTTGGCACTTGCGAACCGTGCCTCATGGGCAAGATGACTAAAACACCGTTCTCCGGAACTATGGAGAGAGCAACAGATTTGTTGGAAATCATACATACGGATGTATGTGGTCCGATGAATGTTGAGGCTCGTGGCGGATATCGTTATTTTCTCACCTTCATAGATGATTTGAGCAGATATGGGTATATCTACTTAATGAAACACAAGTCTGAAACATTTGAAAAGTTCAAAGAATTTCAGAGTGAAGTTGAAAATCATCGTAACAAGAAAATAAAGTTTCTACGATCAGATCGTGGAGGAGAATATTTGAGTTACGAGTTTGGTGTACATTTGAAAAATTGTGGAATAGTTTCGCAACTCACGCCACCCGGAACACCACAGCGTAATGGTGTGTCCGAACGTCGTAATCGTACTTTACTAGATATGGTGCGATCTATGATGTCTCTTACTGATTTACCGCTATCGTTCTGGGGATACGCTCTAGAGACGGCCACATTCACGTTAAATAGGGCACCATCTAAATCCGTTGAGACGACGCCTTATGAACTATGGTTTGGCAAGAAACCAAAGTTGTCGTTTCTTAAAGTTTGGGGCTGCGATGCTTATGTGAAAAAGCTTCAACCAGATAAGCTCGAACCCAAATCGGAGAAATGTGTCTTCATAGGATATCCAAAGGAAACTGTTGGATACACCTTCTATCACAGATCTGAAGGCAAGACTTTTGTTGCTAAGTTCGGAAACTTTCTAGAGAAGGAGTTTCTTTCGAAAGAAGTGAGTGGGAGGAAAGTAGAACTTGACGAGGTAACTGTACCTACTCCTTTATTGAGAAGTAGTACATCACAGAAAACTGTTTCTGCGACACCTACACCAATAAATGAGGAAGCTAATGATGATGATCATGAAACTTTAGATCAAGATACTACTGAACCTCGTAGATCAACCAGAGTGAGATCCGCACCAGAGTGGTACGGTAATCCTATTCTGGAAGTCATGTTACTAGACCATGATGAACCTACGAACTATGAAGAAGCAATGGTGAGCCCAGATTCCGCAAAGTGGCTTGAAGCCATGAAATCTGAGATGGGATCCATGTATGAGAACAAAGTATGGACTTTGGTTGACTTGCCTGATGATCGGCAAGCAATTGAGAACAAATGGATCTTTAAGAAGAAGACTGACGCTGATGGTAATGTTACTGTCTACAAAGCTCGACTTGTCGCAAAAGGTTTTCGACAAGTTCAAGGGATTGACTACGATGAGACTTTCTCACCCGTAGCGATGCTTAAGTCTGTCCGAATCATGTTAGCAATTGCCGCATTTTATGATTATGAAATTTGGCAGATGGATGTCAAAACTGCATTCCTGAATGGATTTCTGGAAGAAGAATTGTATATGATGCAACCGGAAGGTTTTGTCGATCCAAAGGGAGCTAACAAAGTGTGCAAGCTCCAGCGATCCATTTATGGACTGGTGCAATCCTCTCGGAGTTGGAATAAACGCTTTGATAGTGTGATCAAAGCATTTGGTTTTATACAGACTTTCGGAGAAGCCTGTATTTACAAGAAAGTGAGTGGGAGCTCTGTAGCATTTCTAATATTATATGTGGATGACATATTACTGACTGGAAATGATATAGAATTTCTGGATAGCATAAAGGGATACTTGAATAAAAGTTTTTCAATGAAAGACCTCGGAGAAGCTGCTTACATATTAGGCATAAAGATCTATAGAGATAGATCAAAACGCTTAATTGGACTTTCACAAAGCACATACCTTGACAAGATTTTGAAGAAGTTCAAAATGGATCAAGCAAAGAAAGGGTTCTTGCCTGTGTTACAAGGTGTGAGATTGAGTAAGACTCAAAGCCCGACCACTGCAGAAGATAGAGAGAAAATGAAAGATGTTCCCTATGCTTCAGCCATAGGCTCTATCATGTATGCAATGCTGTGTACCAGACCTGATGTGTGCCTTGCTATAAGTTTAGCAGGGAGGTACCAAAGTAATCCAGGAGTGGATCACTGGACAGCGGTCAAGAACATCCTGAAATACCTGAAAAGGACTAAGGATATGTTTCTCATATATGGAGGTGACAAAGAGCTCACCGTAAGAGGTTACGTTGATGCAAGCTTTGACACTGATCCGGACGATTCTAAATCGCAAACCGGATACGTGTTTACATTAAACGGTGGAGCTGTCAGTTGGTGCAGTTCTAAACAAAGCGTCGTAGCGGGATCTACATGTGAAGCGGAGTACATAGCTGCTTCGGAAGCAGCAAATGAAGGAGTCTGGATGAAGGAGTTCATATCCGATCTAGGTGTCATACCTAGTGCATCGGGTCCAATGAAAATCTTTTGTGACCATACTGGTGCAATTGCCTTGGCAAAGGAATCCAGATTTCACAAAAGGACCAAACACATCAAGAGATGCTTCAACTCCATCCGGGATCTAGTCCAGGTGGGAGACATAGAGATTTGCAAGATACATACGGATCTGAATGTTGCAGACCCGTTGACTAAGCCTCTTCCACGAGCAAAACATGATCAGCACCAAAACTCCATGGGTGTTAGGATCATTACAGTGTAATCTAGATTATTGACTCTAGTGCAAGTGGGAGACTGAAGGAAATATGCCCTAGAGGCAATAATAAAGTTATTATTTATTTCCTTATATCATGATAAAGGTTTATTATTCATGCTAGAATTGTATTAACCGGAAACATAATGCATGTGTGAATACATAGACAAACAGAGTGTCACTAGTATGCCTCTACTAGACTAGCTCGTTAATCAAAGATGGTTATGTTTCCTAACCATGAACAAAGAGTTGTTATTTGATTAACGAGGTCACATCATTGGTTGAATGATCTGATTGACATGACCCATTATATTAGCTTAGCACCCGATCGTTTAGTATGTTGCTATTGCTTTATTCATGACTTATACATGTTCCTATGACTATGAGATTATGCAACTCCCGTTTGCCAGAGGAACACTTTGGGTACTACCAAACGTCACAACGTAAATGGGTGATTATAAAGGAGTATTACAGGTGTCTCCAATAGTAGATGTTGGGTTAGCGTATTTCGAGATTAGGATTTGTCACTCCGATTGTCGGAGAGGTATCTCTGGGCCCTCTCGGTAATGCACATCACTTAAGCCTTGCAAGCATTGCAACTAATGAGTTAGTTGCGGGATGATGTATTACGGAACGAGTAAAGAGACTTGCTGGTAACGAGATTGAACTAAGTATTGGATACTGACGATCGAATCTCGGACAAGTAACATACCGATGACAAAGGGAACAACGTATGTTGTTATGCGGTCTGACCGATAAAGATCTTCGTAGAATATGTAGGAGCCAATATGGGCATCCAGGTCCCGCTATTGGTTATTGACCGGAGACGTGTCTCGGTCATGTCTACATTGTTCTCGAACCGTAGGGTCCGCACGCTTAATGTTACGATGACAGTTATTATGAGTTTATGCATTTTGATGTACCGAAGGAGTTCGGAGTCCCGGATGTGATCACGGACATGACGAGGAGTCTCGAAATGGTCGAGACATAAAGATTGATATATTGGAAGCCTATGTTTGGACATCGGAAGTGTTCCAGGTGAAATCAGGATTTTACCGGAATACCGGGTGGGTTACCGGAACCCCCCGGGAGCGATATGGGCCTTAATGGGCCTTAGTTGAAAGGAGAAAGGGGCAGCCCTAGTGGCCGCGCGCCTCCCCCCTTCCCTAGTCCTATTAGGACTAGGAGAAGGTGGCCGGCCCCCCTCTCTCTCTTTCCCCCCCTTGAGGAATCCTATTCCAACTAGGATTGGGGGGGGGGGGAATCCTACTCCCGGAGGGAGTAGGACTCCCTGGCGCGCCACCCCTTGGCCGGCCCGCCCCTCCCCCTTGGCTCCTTTATATACGGGGGCAGGGGAGCACCCTAGAACACACAAGTTGATCTACGGATCGTTCCTTAGCCGTGTGCGGTGCCCCCTTCCACCAAATTCCACCTCGGTTATATCGTTGCAGTGCTTAGGCAAAGCCCTGCGCCGGTAACACATCAAGATCGTCACCACGCCGTCGTGCTGACGGAACTCTTCCCCGACGCTTTGCTGGATCGGAGCCCGGGGATCGTCATCGAGCTGAACGTGTGCTAAGAACTCGGAGGTGCCGAAGTAACGGTGCTGTGATCGGTCGGATCGCGAGGAGAACGTACGACTACTTCCTCTATGTTGAGTCAACGCTTCCGCTTCAGTCTACAAGGGTATGTAGACAACACTCTCCCCTCTCGTTGCTATGCATCACCATGATCTTGCGTGTGCGTAGGAATTTTTTTGAAATTGCTGCGTTCCCCAACAAAGGTATGTTCTGATGGCTTTCTCCACGAATGAAGAGTGGGTGGATGGGTATATATAGCCTTCACACAAAATCCAACCGTTACACATAATTTGCCAAACTCGGTGGGACCGAATGGTTAAACTCGGTCGGACCGATTCAGCAAACCTAGTGACCGTTAGGATTTTCGGTGGGACTGAGATGCAACTCGGTAGGACCGATATGGTTAGGGTTCAGGCATAACGTAATCTCGGTGTGACCGATTACACAAACTCGGTGGGACCGATTTTGGTAATAAACTAACCAGAGAGTTGGTCAGGTAAACACGGTGGGGCCGGTTCGCTCTTTTCGGTGAGACCAAAATGTTACGAAAGGGAAACAGAGAGTTTACATTGCAATCTCGGTGGGACCGTTCACTCACTTCGGTTAGACCGAAATGTTACGAAGGGAAGCAGAGAGATTGCAATCCCATCTCGGTGAGACCGAGATCCCTATTGGTGAGACCGATTTGCCTAGGGTTTGTGGCAGTGGCTATGACATCTGAAACTCGGTGGCTCTGGATAGAAAGAATCCGTGGGGCCGAGTTTGACTTTTGGTTTGGATCAAATGTGGATGTGGGAAGGTAGTTGAGGGTTTTGGAGCATATCACTAAGCACTGAAGAGCAAAAAACTCATTAAGCAACACCTCATCCCTCCTTGATAGTATTGGCTTTTCCTATGGACTCTATGTGATCTTGGATCACTAAAATGTAAAATGTAGAGTCCTGGTCTTGAAGCTTGAGCCAGTTATTTTTGTCCTTAGAATTTTGAGGGATCCACTTTCCTCATCCATGCCATGCCATTCATTGAGCTTTTCCTGAAATATTACTCTTGGAATAATGTTAGCTCAATGAGCTATATGTTGTTACGAATTACCAAAACCACCCAGGGATAGTTGCACTTTCATAATCTCTTTAAGAGACCCAATTATGATGAACCTATTGCTAGTGAATTGAGTGCACTAGATTATCTTTATAAGGTTTTGCCTGAAATTCGTGAATCTAAAAATTGTGATGAAGTACTTTATGAATCGATTCACGATAAATCTTTGAATAAAAAGCATGATTGCAATGATTTTACTATAAATTCTATTGATGTCAATTGTGCTAAAAATATGCAAAACCCTAAGCTTGGGGATGCTAGTTTTGCTATGTCCTCTTCTTGTTGCAATGATCATGATTGGGGTGATAGTTCTTCTTATGATCTTGAAAATTTATTTAAGCCCCATGATGAATATGAGATTGATAATAGTGTTTGCAATATTATTGAAAGTGGGTTTGGCAGAGTGTTAACTTTAGATCCCACATATTTGGAGAATGTTCAATCTTATAATTTTTTGATAAACGTGGGTTTGGAGAGGTCATGACTTTAGTTAATGATAATCCCACTATTTTGGAAGAGTGTCAACTTTGCATGCATGTGGATCGTATTGAAAATATTTTATGTGATAGCTATTTTGTTGAATTTGCTTATGATCCCACATGTAATTATTATGAGAGAGGAAAATATGGTTGTAGAAATTTTCATGATAATAAATTACCTCTCGTTATGTTGAGATTGCTATTGTTTCTTTCCGCTTCCTTGCATATGCTAGTTTTTGCTTGCCTTGATAATTTGTTTACCTATAAGATGCCTATGCATAGGAAGTATGTTAGACTTATAAGTGTGTTTTCACATGCTATATGATGCTCTCTTTGTGCTTCAAATCTTGTGAGCATAATTGAAATCTCAATGCCTAGCTAGGGGCGTTAAACGATAGCGCTTGTTGGGAGGCAACCCAATTTTATTTTAGTTTTTTTTGTTTTTGCTTCTGTTTAGGAATAAATAATCCATCTACCTTCTGTTTAGATGTGGTTTTGTGCTTTAATTAGTGTTTGTGCCAAGTTAAACCTATAGGATCTTCTTGGATGATAGTTATTTGATCTTGCTGTAATTTCCAGAAACTTTCTGTTCACGAAAACAATTGTTAAAAATCACCAGAACGTGATAAAATACTGATTCCAATTTCTGCTGATCAATAAACACATTGTATAGGTCGTCCTATTTTGGTAGATTTTGTGGAGTTCCAAAAGTTTGCTTTAGTTACAGATTACTACAGATTGTTCTGTTTTTTGACAGATTCTGCTTTTCGTGTGTTGTTTGCTTATTTTGATAAATCTATGGCTAGTAAAATAGTTTATAATACATAGAGAAGTTGGAATACAGTAGGTTTAACACCAATATAAATAAATAATTATTTCATTACAGTACTTTGAAGTGGTCTTTTGTTTTCTTTCTCTAACGGAGCTCACGAGATTTTTGTTCAGTTTTGTGTTGTGAAGTTTTCAAGTTTTGGGTAAATTCTTTTGATGGATTATGGAACAAGGAGTGGCAAGAGCCTAAGCTTGGGTATGCCCATGGACCCCCCCCCAAGATAATCCAAGGACACCAAAAAGTCAAAGCTTGGGGATGCCCCGGAAGGCATCCCCTCTTTCGTCTATTTCCATCGGTAATTTTACTTGGAGCTATATTTTTATTCACCACATGATATGTATTTTGCTTGGAGCGTCTTGTATTATTTGTGTCTTTGTTTGTTAGTGTGCCACAATCATCCTTGCTGTACACACCTTTTGAGAGAGCCATACATGAATTGGAATTAGATAGAATACTCTATGTGCTTCACTTATATCTTTTGAGCTATGTAGTTTTGCTCTATGTGCTTCACTTATATCTTTTGAGCTTTATAGTTTTGCTCTATGTGCTTCACTTAAAACTTTTAGAGCACGGTGATGGATTTGTTTTAAAGAAACTATTGATCTCTCATGCTTCACTTAGATCATTTTGAGAGTCGTTAATAGCATGTTAATTTGCTTAATATTAATATGCTTGGTATTCAAGATTTGTGAAACTTTCTTTTGAGTGCGTTGAATACTAAGAAAAGATTGATGTTTGATAATTGTTTTGAGATATGAAGATAGTGATATTAGAGTCATGCTAGTTGAGTAGTTGTGAATTTAAAGAATACTTGCGTTAAAGTTTGTGATTCCCGTAGCATGCACGTATGGTGAACCGTTATGTGATGAAGTCGGAGCATGATTTATTTACTGATTGTCTTCCTTATGAGTGGCGGTCGGGGACGAGCGATGGTCTTTTCCTACCAATCTATCCCCCTAGGAGCATGCGTGTAATACTTTTCTTTGATAACTTCTAGATTTTTGCAATAAGTATATGAGTTCTTTATGACTAATGTTGAGT
Source organism: Aegilops umbellulata (assembly GCA_032464435.1). Classification (NCBI taxonomy): domain Eukaryota; kingdom Viridiplantae; phylum Streptophyta; class Magnoliopsida; order Poales; family Poaceae; genus Aegilops; species Aegilops umbellulata. The sequence goes on from CP136055.1 coordinate 91,688,115, forward strand.
CCATGGATTATACGCACTTTTCCCTTCCTTCCACCATTGCTAGCCTCTTTAATACCGCGCACTTTTCGCCGGTATCATACACCCACCATATATCTTCCTCAAAAACAACCACCATACCTACCTATCATGGCATTTCCATAACGAGATATATTGCCATGCAAATTTCCACCGTTCCATTTATTATGACACGCTCCATCATTGTCATATTGCTAGCATGATCATGTAGTTGACATCGTATTTGTGGCAAAGCCACCGTTCATAATTCTTTCATACATGTCACTCTTGATTCATTGCATATCCCGGTACACCGCCGGAGGCATTCATATAGAGTCATATTTTCTTCTATGTATCGAGTTGTAATTGTTGAGTTGTAAGAAAAATAGAAGTGTGATGATCATCATTTTTTAGAGCATTGTCCCAAGTGAGGAAAAGATGATGGAGACTATGATTCCCCCACAAGTCGGGATGAGACTCCGGCCGAAAAATAAAAAAAAAGAAATAAAAAGAGGCCATAAAAAAGGAGAAAAGGCCCAAATAAAATAAAAAAATGAGAAAAAAAGAGAAAAGGGACAATGTTACTATCCTTTTACCACACTTGTGCTTCAAAGTAGCACCAAGATCTTCATGATAGAAAGTCTCTCATTTTGTCACTTTCATATACTAGTGGGAATTTTTCATTATAGAACTTGGCTTGTATATTCCAATGATGGGCTTCCTCAAATTGCCCTAGGCCTTCGTGAGCAAGCGAGTTGGATGCACACCCACTTAGTTTCTTTTGTTGAGCTTTCATATACTTATAGCTCTAGTGCATCTGTTGCATGGCAATCCCTACTCACTCACATTGGTATCTATTGATGGGCATCTCCATAGCCCGTTGATACGCCTAGTTGATGTGAGACTATCTTCCCCTCTTTTTGTCTTCTCCACAACCACCATTCTATTTCACATATAGTGCTATATACATGGCTCACACTCGTGTATTGCGTGAAGATCGAAAAAGTTTTGAAAATGTTAAAGTATGAAACAATTGCTTGGCTTGTCATCGGGGTTGTGCATGATTTAAATACTTTGTGTGGTGAAGATAGAGCATAGCCAGACTATATGATTTTGTAGGGATAACTTTCTTTGGCCATGTTGTTTTGAGAAGACATAATTGCTTTGTTAGTATGCTTGAAGTATTATTATTTTTATGTCAATATGAACTTTTGTCTTGAATCTTTCGAATCTGAATATTCATACCACAATTAAGAAGATTTGCATTGAAATTATGCCAAGTAGCACTCCGCATCAAAAATTCTCTTTTTATCATTTACCTACTCGAGGGCGAGCAGGAATTAAGTTTGGGGATGCCTGATACGTCTCCAACGTATCTATAATTTTTGATTGCTCCATGCTATATTATCTACTGTTTTGGACTATATTGGGATTTATTTTCCACTTTTATATTATTTTTGGGACTAACCTATTAACCGGAGGCCCAGCCCAGAATTGCTGTTTTTTTGCCTATTTCAGAGTTTTGGAGAAACAGTATATCAAACGGAGTCCAAACGGAATAAAACCTTCGGGAACGTGATTTTCTCACCGAACGTGATCCAGGAGACTTGGACCCTACTCCAAGGAAAAAAAGAGGTGGTCACGAGGGTGGCCCCCCCTAGGGCACGCCCCCCTGCCTCGTGGGCCCCCTGTTGCTCCACTGACGTACTCCTTCCTCCTATATATACCTAAGTACCCCCAAACGATCAGATACGGAGCCAAAAACTTAATTCCACCGCCGCAACTTTCTGTATCCACGAGATCCCATCTTAGGGCCTGTTCCGGAGCTCCGCCGGAGAGGGCTGTCATCACAGAGGGCTTCTACATCATCATAGCCTCTCCGATGAAGTGTGAGTAGTTCACCTCAGACCTACGGGTCCATAGTTATTAGCTAGTTGGCTTCTTCTCTCTTTTTGGATCTCAATACAATGTTCTCCCCCTCTCTCGTGGAGATCTATTCGATGTAATCTTCTTTTTGCGGTGTGCTTGTTGAGCCCGATGATTGTGGGTTTATGATCAAGTCTATCTATGAATAATATTTGAATCTTCTCTGAATTCTTTTATGTATGATTGGTTATCTTTGCAAGTCTCTTCGAATTATCAGTTTGGTTTGGCCTACTAGATTGGTTTTTCTTGCCATGGGAGAAGTGCTTAGCTTTGGGTTCAATCTTGCGGTGTCCTTTCCCAGTGACACAGGGTGCAGCAAGGCACGTATTGTATTGTTGCCATCGAGGATAACAAGATGGTTTTTTTTATCATATTGCATGAAACTACCCCTCTACATCATGTCATCTTGCTTAAGGCGTTACTCTGTTTTTAACTTAATACTCTAGATGCATGCTGGATAGCGGTCGATGAGTGGAGTAATAGTAGTAGATGCAGGCAGGAGTCGGCCTACTTGTCTCGGATGTGATGCCTATATACATGATCATACCTAGATATTCTCATAACTATGCTCAATTTTGTCAATTGCTCAACAGTAATTTGTTCACCCACCGTAGAATACTTATGCTCTTGAGAGAAGCCACTAGTGAAACCTATGGCCGCCGGGTCTATTCTCATCATATCAATCTCAATCACTTTAATCTTGCTTGCTTTTTTACTTTGCTTTTTACTTTTCACTTGGCATCTCTATACCAAAAATACCAAAAATATTATCTCTATCAGATCTCACTCTCGTAAGTGACCGTGAAGGGATTGACAACCCCTAATCGCGTTGGTTGCGAGGAGCTATCGTTTTGTGCAGGTACGAGGGACTTGAGCGTAGCCTCCTACTGGATTGATACCTTGGTTCTCAAAAACTGAGGGAAATACTTACTCTACTTTGCTGCATCATCCTCTCCTCTTCGGGGAAAACCAACGCAGTGCTCAAGAGGTAGCAGGGCCAAGTGGCCCCAGGTCCTCGGGGGCATGCACGGCGCTGGTTGGCTCCTGGGAGGAGTGGGCGCGCAGCGCATTGGCTGGTGATGGGACGGACAACACCTCGGAGGCGGGCATTGGCTGGTCCGCCTGGTGGCCGCAGGGGGGAGCTGGGATTGGCACAACATGTGTTAGCCTGCACCAGACTGTCAGTCGCAGGGCGGGCAGAGGGATCTCTATCGGGGGAGCTCAGGGCATCCACCGCTGCCGCTCACCCTGAGGGTGGACCCGACGGGCCCTGGTCGGGAGTAGACGATCGACGTGTGGCGAGCCCGTGCTGGTCTGCATTTGCTGGGGGAGGCAGCACGGGGTCGCCCTGGAGCGAAGAACACATCAACCCGTTGACCGCGGAGTCCAAGGCCCGCATGTGAGCGGCTGTGGCGGCGGCAGAGCTGGGCCCGGGCGTCACAGTAGCGACCCGTTGGGCTAGCGAGGGACCGGTAGTAGGCACGCGTCCAACGGATGGGTGCGGGCCCAGAATGCCTAGCCAGCCACGGTATGGAAGTCGCGTAGCCCGACGGCGGCGGTGGTGACCGGACTGCCCAAGGCCCCGGCGACCGGACGTGGGCGCTTGGGCGGAGCGCGGCAGGAACACATGGCGCTGAAGCCACCTGGGGGTAGTGGGGTGGAGGACGGGGTGTTGGTGTCGCCATTGCGGCTACCGCCCGACGAGGACGGCCTGGCAGCGGGAGGAGCCGGTAGACGGAAGTCCTCGGAGGCAGTGACGATGATCTGCACCGGCTTGCGCAAGGTGTGCCTGACGAAGCGCTCGGCCTAGTCTGGATCAGCGTCCGCGTCGACAGCGTCCGACTCTGGGAGCAGCAAGTCGGTGGACCGGGGGATGGCGTCGGGGTTCGCGGTCCAGGCCGAGAACCTGAACCTGGACATGTCGCTGCCGTCGCGGGTGGAGGGGAGGAGGTGTTCAATCTCAAGGAAAGGAGCAAGCATGGCCTCGACGGAGGACCGGTGCCACGCCTGCTCAGGAAGGCCGGCAATCTCAGCGTCGACCGGGAAGTGCAGCTGGACTGACTCGCAGCCTACGGAGTGGCTCCAGGGATGGACGATGAGACGGGCACGTGGCGATCGCACCGGGCGCAGGGCCACCCTAGCGCGGGCCTCGGTCGTGGAGAACATGAGGAGGAACTCATCGTGGCCGCGGTTGTGGACGGAGAACTCATCGTCAACAAGGTGGAACCTCTCGCGCAGAAGTGCCACGACGTCTTCGCGGCAAACCCCGGTGCGGTTGCCGGCCACGGTTGCGGTGAGGGCACGCTCCCGTAGCTCCGTCTCGGTGGCGACCAACCTAGCCGTGCGTGGCAGGTAGCAGACGGCTGACGCTGGGCGGAGGGCAGGGTGACTAGAGAGCACGACCGGCGTCGTGCTGGATGTGGTGGACGGGCACCCGCGGGGAGAGCTTGTCTGCGACGCCGTGGAGAGCGAGGACCGGCCCCCACTCCCGGAGGACGCGGGGTAGCTGGGGCCGGCGACACTCGCGCCCGAGGCAGCATAAGCCGTCGAAGGGGAGGGGTGGCCCGCTTGCGGAGAAGACGCGCAGCGGCGTTGGACGGCGGCTCGGCGGAGGAAGACGAGGAACGCAGAGAACGCGGGGCGGTGCAGTCGCGCGCCACGTGCGCCGGGAACCGGCAGTGGCGGCAGCAGATTGCACGTCGGCACTCCGAGCGGGGGTGACCAGTGCTGAAGCCGCGCAGGCACTTGCCCGGTGCGGCCACCGGTGGGGGCGACAAGCCGGGGCTGGGTTCCGGCAGCGGCGGCGAGGAGAACGGCGGCGCGGGCGCTTGCGGCCGCGAGCCATCTCCCATGGCTCCTCAGGGCCGACTCGGTGGATCTCAGAGCACAGCCCAAAGCGTGTGGACGGCAACTACCCACCCTCAGAGGGCGCGAGGGGCTCGTCGCACGGTGCGGCATGATAGGAGAGTGGCGCGCCGGGGCTGACAGATCCAAAGGCCGAAGGGTTGGAGTCCATCTAGCGAAGCTCGCGGCCGCGGCGGCCGGCGGGGAGGGGCGAGTCCAACCGTCCGCGTGGGAGGGGGGGACTGAGGCATGGGCGGCGGGGCCGGAGTGGCCGTCGTCGAGCTTGGTGGTCGCCGGGGCCGGAGTGGCCGACGGTGAGAGGCGTGGGGCGTGGGAGCTGTGCGTTAGGCACCTCGTCTGAAATATCTATGCCCTCTTTGCAATTTATGTGCAATTATCTGGTATGGATCGACAAGATTATTCTGGAGCCGGTTTAATCTATTCCTCCACATTCACTAACCTGGTTCCAGAATAATCATGCAACATAATATAATGTTTCAATTTTTAGCACAGACGCAGATGCTTGTTCCTTTTTAGTCTGAATATAACTTGACATAAATTTTATATGGGAAGTGAAAAGAAACGAAGAGAGTACATTTCAAGTGCCTCGCTAAAGCACATAAATGCATGTACGGTCGATTGCAGAAACACGAAGCACCTGATCCCCTAATTTCTGCAGTGATACGTGTACTACCTGAACGTTGATCCCCTAAATTCAGCAGTAATACGCGATGCACTACTTGAAGGTATTATAGTTCCCCACATGTTCTCCTGTGACTGTTGAAAACAAACTTTTTGTGTGACGCAACATGAAACAGTTGGACAGATTAGATATGATTTACAACTTCCCTTAGGAGACACAAGATACATATCTTGCAATCTGTCCCAACTTACTTAGTACCAGCAATCTTAGCACTTTTAATGACTGTCCTTTCTCGTTTTTAATGTGTCACAAGCTTATTTCCTCCAGGGCAAACAGTCGTCATGTTTGGTGCAAATGTACAACTAAATCATTGCCTGTGTCTGTGTGCTCCTTTTCCAAATAAAGCCATTATGTGCTCCTCTGCTTTTGGGCTGTTATTGAGTGACTCTAATTAAAATCCATAATGGCCTATTGCTTCTAGGCTTTAGTTTATGTTATTGAGTGACTCTAATTAAAATCCATAATGGCCTATTGCTTCTAGGCTTTAGTTTGGTGTTACGGGTTCAGGTTGTGGAGAAGCTCATGATCTAATTAAAATCAATAGTGGTCCTTTGTTGTATGTAAACTTGACATGCCAATTAGATATTCACCATACTAATGGGTGTACCTTGTGTAGATCATGAAAAAACATCTGCATCTTAATCCATCATGCTGTAAAAGAAAACGTAATCCATCAGAGTCACTAAAAGTCATACACTGCAAAAAGCACACAAGGCACCGATTGATAAGCTTGAAAAGCCAGAGCCCTAGTACGCCTTGAACTGGTTAGAAAAAAAGGGCAGATCCTTCACTAATTGCATTCTTGAATCAAACGTTTCGGATATCTGAAAGACAAAAATACATATAAAAAATCCCCACAAAAAGAAAGGACAGGGCAACAAAAGTCGCATGCTGGAGATGCACTGACTAGATACTCCTATGATCCTGTCCTAGGTTAGATATTTTGTATTGCTGACATACTCTGGGAGAAACCCTAGATCTGGTCGCCTGATCGGACAATGGCGATGCTATTTGCTTTGCTTGGCACTGTGTTATCTCTTGTGGGCATCGTCTTGAAGGTGGATCCGGCCAGAGGACACGTGGCTTATGGAGGTGGTGTGTGGCGGCTCACGTAGCATTATCATGGGGGTGTGCGTGAGACCGTCGGTGGTGGGAAGCAGGAGCACTCTTCACATGCGAGGAACGTCAGATGCGCCAAAATGGTTGTTTCTTGTGGGATCAAGGAGACATGTGTCCGCCTGCTTTCAGGCATGCCGTTCCACTCTGGTGTCGGCGAGGTTTACAGATTTGCTCATGGAAGGTTTGATCGATGCGTGGGTTTCGGTGCCCACTCTGGTAGAGAGCGACGCTCGAGTACCCAACATGTGTCACGTGGTGTCAACCTATCTGCCATCTTGTATGTTATGTGGTGCTTTAGACCTAGTTTAGGTTCGCACCGTTTCCCTTCAATAAACCGAGCAACCCTTTTCTTTCTTCTTCATTTTGCACTAGTCTTTATATTGTGCTTTTCTTATTTGCGGTGTTCTTAGGGCATCCCCAACAGTGTTTTTCTAATCTGGTGTGGATGAAAGATTATTGGTCTGTGTGAAGGTCGTTTCTTGCCAAAGAAACGACTTCGCACAGTTACGTAGTATAAGAGTATGGTATGTGGGTCCACCGTGAATAAAAAAAGTTAGAGAGAAGAGTAGAAGTGAGTTAAAAATCAATTGGATATGCCCTTATAATATCTTTTTTAATCAATCATTTTGACAGTTCTCCTCCAAACATAACTTGTGTGTCTAAGTTGTATTGGATAGCTGGACCGATGTTTTCATAGAATAAAGAGCTTTATTGATCATATAGCAGGATTACATTCCTTCTATCATTATTGATAACGGCACTTATGTCGCAAGGAAGCGCGAAATATAATTAATCCACAAATATCATTTCCTAGAGGAGTTACATTATTGCACGTCGAGATGTGCTAGTTCATTTGCTTCCCTCGCGTGAACACCATACGAAACTCCTCAAAATTCCTGCAAAGCCCTAGCTTTCTCGTTAAAGTGGTAGCAACCTCCGAGCGATCAAACCTGGACCGAGCTAGTCCTACCCCATCCTGCATCGAGCTGCTCCATCACTCACTTGCTCACCTAGTCGCCTATGCAGCGGCGGAGCTATGTACAACAGGGGGAGGGGTTGTGGCGCCCCCGACCTTGGACCTAAGGGCATCTTCAGCCGCGCCCCCAGGAAGGCCTCCCCAGGCTTTTTTTTTGCGCCGGCGCCGAAAAATCGGCCCAGTCGCGCCCCCAGGAGCCTGATTTTCGCCGGCCTGGGCCGAAAACAGCGCCGGCGGACCCAGGCCGAACCCGGCGCGCTGGGGGGCGCCCGGGGGCGTCGGGGCAAACTGTTTTGGCGCGAAAAAGCCGCGGGCCCGCCGCGTCAGGGACACGGCTCTCTTCTCGCCCCTTCGTCGTCCTCATCGCCTCGTTTTCCGCGGTGAATCAATGCCAAAGCTGTCGCGCCGGTCAGCCTGCGCCATTGATGCCTCACGGGCGGGGCAGTGAAGACCGGATGACGCGCGTCCCTCGCCCTCTCTCGCCCGCCACGCGTACACACCGCGGCACGCGCACGGGCGGCGCCTCGGCCTATATAAGACGCGCCCCAGCGCGCCGGAGGAGGAGACTCGCACTCTCTCGCTGTCGTCGTTCCTCCCTCTCCTCTCTCTCGCCGTCTCCAGTTCATCACACCCATGGCCGAGCGCTTCCCAGGCGACGGCGCGGCGGCGAACGGCTTCGGCCGCCGCCATATTCACGAGGACGAGGCTCGCCTCCTTTTCGAGGCTGAGTACCCGGTCCCGCAGGACATGCGGGTGCCCCGGGTGTGGAGGATCAGCGCCGGCGGAGTGCCGGTGCCCCCGGTACCCACCGGCGCGGCGTGCGGAGATCGCACGTATCCGCTCGCCCCTGCCGCGTGCGGCGAGGGAGGGGTCACGGTACGTCCCCGACAGCCCGCTCTGGGAGCCCTATTTCCGCCGCCGTCACGCCGAGCAGCTCGAGGCCACCAATGGCGTCGTGCCCTCCAGCAGGCTCAACGCCGCCGGCCGGCGTCGGTGGTGGGGCGTGCCCGGGCGCACGTTGGAGGCTGTCCTCGAGTACATCGAGGGCGGCAACACGCCGCGCCTCGAGTACCCCACTCCCCCGTCCTTCTCACGCCGCCGGGGTAGCTCCTGGACGCCGAGGCGCATGGAGACCGGGGGGTCCTCCTCCTCGTCCGGCGGCTCTCCCTGCCTCCACCTCCTCCCCGTCAAGCCGGAGCCCCAGGACACGCCTGTCAGCGCGCGTACCCGCAGCTCCGGCGCCCTCGTCGAGCCCAAGGTGGAGTCCAGCCTCCCCCCGGAGTACGAGGAGATAGCCCGGCGCGGCTTCTCCGACGAAGACGCCATGCGGTGGTCGCGCGACGACTACGTGCGCGAGGAGATGGTCCGGCAGCGCCGGGCCTTGGAGGAGATCGCCGCCCGCAAACGTGGGCGCGAGGACGAGGACGGTGTCGTCGTCCTCGATAGCGACGACGACGATGCCCCCGGACCGTCCAACCCGCCGCGCCAACCGGGGGAGGGATGCAGCAGGGACGGCGGAGGCGTAGGCGGGGGCGACGACGACGACGACGACGGCGGCGGTGACTACACGCGGTTCTACAGCCTCCTCGGCATGTAGAACCGCGTGAGCGGGCGGCGAGGCGGGCGGCGAGGGAGACGGCAGGGGTAGCCTGCGGTAGTTTTTTTCTTTTTTTATAAAATATGTTTAAATTTAAACGAACTCGCCCGTGTTTGCGTTGTGTTTGCGCCGAATTTGAACACTTTAAAAACCCGTGAGGGGCCGCGACTGGGGGGCATCACGCCCCCAGTGCGCGGTTTAGCGCCGGTGCGCCCTTAGGGGGCGATTTTTTGCCCTTTCTAGGAGGCCAACGGCTGGAGATGCCCTAAGTGTGAAGAAAATTTTAAGGGGAGGGCTTACAACAGATTTTTTTTTTACCGTTTTGCACCCCCAAACACTCATGTTTTCACCTCCATCCCCCCAGCATTTTCTACGTATCTCCGCAGGTGCACCCATGGCGGGTTGGCAAGTTTTGCTCATGGCAGATATGATGGATGTGTTGGTTTGGATGAGCACTCTCTCTTGTAAAAGGTTGTATACCGGAGGGGTGGACCGATGTCGTCCTTCCCCCCGTCATTCACTCTGTTGATTATATTGATTCTAAAGAAAGATAGGATAGCGTAGGATATTATTATGCCTTGCCTTATACTCTGAGTAGATCATTGTACTCTTATATATATGCCCGCGAGACTCAAGCAATACATCAAACTATTTCACCGAATTCCTCTCTTCTTTCTAACATGGTATCAGCCTAATCTCGATCCAAAACCCTAGCTACCGCCGCTGCTTCCGCACCGCGCCGCCCCTAGGGCGGTCGATCTTCATGATCGCCACCGGAGGCTGCGCGACCCGTACCTAGGGTTCGTCCGCCGATTCGGTCGATCGGCTATCCTAGAGAGTCTTTTTCTCGATCCATTGATTGAGGTTTTTCTCTCTCGCCGATCAATTGATCGGTGTTTTTTTTTTTTTTTTCGATTTATGATCGGTTTTGCGTCGTCCGCCGCCATCTGTCGTCTACAACACGTGTCTACTCCATCGCCATCTTCATCAGGCATCGACGCCGCTGCCACGTCCAACGCTTCAGCGGCAGCCGGGCGCACCTTCCTGCGCTGGCCCGTCGTCGCAAGCGGTGAGGCCTGTGGCCGCACTCACGTCCCGCGCGGACGTGGACGGACGCTCGCATGCCCGCGTGCTGTGCCTGCACTCTCCAATGACTCACGGTGTACATGATGGCTCACGCATTGCGTGCATGGTTTGTTTGCATCTGTTTCGTTTCATGTGGGCTTTGCAGGATACATGAAGATCACCGTCTAAGTTTACACGTTTCTACACCCATCGAGCAACGGCTTGTCGCTACGTCGCCCCGTCAGATCGCAGTGCCATCGCCTTGTGGTTCTCCTCGTGGCTGCACTGATCCGTGCCGCCGCTGCGTCGCCCCTTCGGGCCGTAGCGAGCGTGGCGCACGGTCCCTGCAACCGCCCTAAGGTCTTCCCCGCCGTCGCCCCGACCCGCGCGCTGCCGCTGCGTCGCCCCTTCGGGCCGCAACGTCGCGGCACGCGGTCCATTCCCGTCCCCGCGCGTCGACTTCTACGTGGTATGCGTCGCGCCGCCTCCCTAGGCGCGGGAGCGCCACTGTCCGCGCCGGTCCTCGTCACGCTGTCTGGTTCTTCCTTGCCTACTTCGAGCATCGTCGCCGCGCTTCTGACCTAGCCGCCGCCGCCTCCTCAGGCCGCCGCCGCCGCTCTTCTTCTCGGTCCACAGCGACTACCTCGACACCGGCCACCCCGACTCGACATCGACCACGGCGTCCCTCGCACGGCTACCTCAACAACGGCTACACCACCCTACGCTCTCGGCTACATCGACATCCGCACAAAGGACTACCGCCTTGCTTGAGCAACCTCGTCGGTTTCCACTCCAGCCACAACTTCCACGATGCATCGACCGTTACGACTGTGGGGGGTGTCCGTCAGCTTGCCTCCGAATTTTTCTCCAGTCTCACCGTCTGCGTCGCTACCGTTGTGACTGCGGGGGGATGTTGAGTATATTGATTGTAAGGAAAGATAGGATAACGTAGGATATTATTCTACCTTGTCTTGTACTTCAAGTAAATCATTGTACTCCTATATATATATGCCCGCGAGACTCAAGCAATACATCAAACTATTCCACCGAATTCATCTGTTCCTTCTAACACACACACAACGCCCAGTCACCCATGACATGCCAAATGCAGGCGTCTTCCTGTGAGCCTGTGACTCCGCATCGGGATCCCCGAGCTGGGCTTGACGGTCACGGCCTGCCATTTCTTCTTCCGGTGGCAGCAGCAGTTACTAGTCGGCTGCCGTGCTCCCGTCTGGCCTCCCGTTTCTAGGAAGCGGTACTACGTGATGGAGCCTCCTGCCTGCTGCTGCTGGCCGTGTGGAGTGGAACAGTTTCGTCTCGGTGCCTGGCCGGCCATATGTATGTAGTCACATCCATCTAGCCTAGCTACGTGACGCGGATCTTCATTTGGGAGCTCCATCCCGTCGCGCACAGTACAGTTTGTCGTGCAGCCGCACCCGGCCATCTGGGCTGGGGGGCACAGTAGATTACTCGCAGCGATGGACCGACCATCTCGTCTGGCCGTGTAAAAATTCAGCATACGTCGTTTGGGGTTAAGCCGGGGAGGGGACGCACGTGGGGGGTCTGCCGGAGTTGATGATTAATTGGAGCTGGCCCGTCAGAGGTGTACGTGCATGCCGGCCGATGCGGACCCCGGCGGTGAGCCCAACTGTTGGGCGTCGTGCTCCCGCAGCAGGGCGGGCATGGGAGGAGCTTCTTTCCCCACTCTTTGGAGGCTTCAACCGGCGTTTGCTCCCGGCAGCTCACGTTCAGCCCAACCAGTGCGCTTCCAAACCGAAAATTGCGGACCGAATCTGGCTCTTCGTTTCTTAATTATATATATGTTGTCGCTGTGACAGGCCTCTGACACCAGCTGTTATTGCCGTGGTTAACTAGGATTTATATACGTGACTGCTCTGCTGCTTAAAACATAATATTCGCAATACTTGCACACCATTTTAGTCATCCATATTTGCTTTAGAGAAAACGAAAGCACTTTCTTGGGCTGGCTGGATGAGTTGATGTCAGGTCGTGCGTCTGCGTGCATGAGATGATCATTCCTACTAGTCCTTCCTAGCTAATAATGTACGAGGATTCATCACCTTACGTGGCGGCCGTCCAAGCTTGGGTTGTTGTGAAGTACTCCCTCCGTCCCATAATATGTAGTGTTAAAAACATTCTTATATTTTAAAACAAATGTAGTAGTTCTCACTTCAACTCACAAGCCATCATGCCGTCGCGCTAGACAACGACATGTGATGCACCTTTCCTTTTTCTTTTTTTTTTCTTGGACGGCCGGCCGTGACGTACGTATTCATTTATATATATGCACCACAGTGTATACAGTAGCAGTTGGCAGTACGTAGCTTCCTCCTGACTCGCAGGCCCGGCCCTGATGGGGGCAGGGGGGGCGGCCGCCCCGGGCCCCCGAAATCCAGGGGCCCTGGGGGGGGGGGGGGGTACAGGTAGCCTACGGGCTTGCGTTAAGAAAACTATGGGCCGTGGCCACGCGTGGATGACGACGGATGGTAGCGATGTCTTCCTACTTGGCGAGAAATTGATTCCTTCCTATTCCATCATGTAGCCATCCCTAAATCATGCGCCATACCATACGTGAGACATGAGTACGCCGCCGTCATGTCCGCTATAATAAACCTACCGTCCTGCTCCTTTTCTCTTAATCCCGATCGCAAGAATGTCTAGCCAGTATTCAGTACGCGAGATTCAGACGATCGACAAGTACACGCACATCATCGCCGATCTGTCGAGCTCTAAATCCAGACGCGAATGAGTACTCATCGCTGAACCCCCGATCACCAACGCCGACCAATCGAAGGTATATTATATTGCCGTTCTCTAATCCCTACTCCCCATACGTAGTATGTTACTACTTACTACTCCAGCATACATGATGCCTAGCCGTGGCATGGTTCAACCATTGATGCCATAGTGCATCTGACTGTCACATCGTCTGAAAGAATCTTTTTAAGTTTAAATTCTTGAGGAACTATTTGAGGTGAACAATGACTTATTATAGAATTCAAATGGTTTGGCAACAATATGCATCGAGAAGAAGTTATTGGAAGAGACTGACTTGGACCCTATCATAAGTGACTTTGCGTCAAAAATGATAGAATTGTTTAAGGTAATGTGTATAATTATTTCATATGCATACTATTTTTTGATGCATTTAAGTGTTTATAGGTAATTTTCATATATAAGTATATTTGTTAGTATTATTTGTTGTTTATACTAAGGGCCCCGAGTTTTAGTTTCGCCCCGGGCCCCCAAAATCTCAGGACCGGCCCTGCTGACTCGTGAGGAAACACATACCGACGTACGTACGTTCCCTCCAGCAAAAAAAAGAAAGAAAAGACGTGCGTACGTTCCTAGTAAATTTGACTTGAAACGCACACACAAATAAGCCTACCTCATGTAATTTGCTAGTACCACCAATACCGCACAGTTTTGCTAAAAAAAAACCCGCACAGTGCAACTTAATTTTTTTCAGAAATGGAACTGATGGCTGCTGGTGACTGATCGGCAGCGCCGACAGATCTGAATCTTTTTTATCCTTTTTTGAAAATTATGAACAATTTTGAAATACTGAACATTTCTTAATAATGTAAACAATTTTGATATTCCAGAAAATAAAAAATATATTTTTTTACATTCGGAATATAAGGAAAACCACATTCATTTTTTCAAACATGAACACTTTACTGAAGTGCCGAACAATTTTCAAAAATTCTAAATATTTTCTGAAAAACAGGAAGATCTTTTTGAAAACATGAACAATTTTTGAACATTCCAAACGTTTTTGAAAACAAACAATTTCAAAAAAGACGATCAAAATTTGAAAAAATGAACAGTTTTTGAAAGTCCAAAGTATTTTCGAAGTTTTCAAACAATTTCTAAAATTACAGACATTTTTTAAATTATGATTTTTTAAATACAAACATTTTCTTTGAAATTTCTGATTTTTTTAAAGCAAAATATAAACTTGAAAAATACATATATAAAGAAAAAGGATAAATCCTTACAAAACAAGGAAAAAAAGACAAAATAAATGGTTGTACTACACATCGGCCGGTGGAAAGATCCGCCGGTTTACGAGCCGTGTGATCTGAAGCAATCTCCAGGTCAAGCGTCGTAGTCACTTTTGCAACACAAGTCGTGTTGCGAAAACACTTTTGCAACACATGTCTTGTTGCGGAAATATTTGTAACAAAGGTTGTGTTACAAGGTTTTTTCTACAACAAAGGTCTTGTTGCAGATATTTTTGATTTTTTTTGAAACATATCTCTTGTTCAATTTTTTTGCAGCGAATGTCTTGTTGCAAAAAGTCACTGTGTTGCATTGCTTGCGGGTCATGGCATCTAACAGAAGCTCGGTTTTGTTGGGGAAGGGAGGAGGGGTGTTGCGCATCCGATGATGGTGGTGGTGGAGGCGATGCAGCATGGGGCCGGAGCGGCATAGTTGGGCGACAGCGTGGGAGCGAAGCTTTGGCGTGCACGCTCGAGCAACCATGGCCACTAATCGTGAGCGGACACAGGGATACCGAGAGAGGTGACCTCGTCAGCGTGCTTGTCACCGGCTTCGGCCTCGTCCGCGTGCTATTGGCGACCTCGTAAGTGTGCTGCCTAGAGCGAGTAGCAATGGCGGTGGTCGAAGTAATGCATGGAGGTGTTGGCTTGACGGGGAGCTCGGGAGAGCGCAAGAGGATCCTGATCCAGATCCCGCAATACATCACTTGTTGCAGAGGGGGATTGCAACAACAACTAAGTTGCGCAAAACTAGTCGAGGCAATACGTTGCTCTTGAGCCATCCAATTAAAATCTGACCTAACGGTCGCAGAGCCGGCGCATGCA
This sequence comes from Aegilops umbellulata, assembly GCA_032464435.1. NCBI lineage: Eukaryota > Viridiplantae > Streptophyta > Magnoliopsida > Poales > Poaceae > Aegilops > Aegilops umbellulata. The sequence goes on from CP136055.1 coordinate 91,703,189, forward strand.
AGCGTTGTTACCGATCGGGCGATTTGAATCATTCTCCCCACCCTCTCCCCTCAAAAGAAACCCACAAAAAATAAGACTTGAACCTGACCGGAATCTGCCGGAAGTTCCCAAAAGCAGGAACAAACAGGTGCAACTGTGTCTCGCCTTAAGCGAGATGGTAGGAACCCTCGCTTAAGGGGAGACCAAGATGGGCCGGCCCAGGAGCGAGGGAAGCCACAAACTCCTTTTTCCTTTTTTTACGTTTTATGTTTCATTTTTGCTTTATTTTTTCATACTTTAAAATATTGAATATATATATATATATATATATATATTACAAAAAACACTGTATAAAAAAATTGAAAAAAATGTTCACCAAGCATTTGAAAAATGTTGAATATGTATAGAGAAAAAATGTAAAAAAATGGGGAAATGATTATTATCGGCCGGCTGATTCAGCGTGGGGCGTCCGCCACCACTAGCGCCTGACGGGTGTCCCCTATGGGCCCGTGCACCGCTCTACACTTTCTTCCTTCTCAGTCGAGTTGCTCCTTCCTTATCCCATCCAGATCCCCTTTTCTCTCTATTTCTCTCCATCATCTCTCCTGCCTGGTCATGGGTGGACAGCCACACTCATGCATGGAGAGGTCTCCTGCACTACGTGAGGTGCTGCACCTCGCCGGGCCGTCAGCTGCGTCCACTATGACCACCGACGCTGTAGGGCCGTTGGTTGCAGCGGAGCACCCAAGCTTGGCACAGTCCTGCTGATCTCCTCCATGCAGTTTCCAATCACCACTGGGCAATTGCGGCGACGACGACTAGCGAGGGGATGCTGCTGTGACTTGCGTCGGCAACGGCGGGAGGCGTTTCTGCAGCATCATCTTCACTGCAAAAATTTCTACAACATCAACTATGTTGCAAAAGTTTCTTCCGCAACATCATCTATGTTGCAAAAAGGCGAAGACAAAAAAAACCCGCAACATGACCTATATTGCAAAAAAAATCTGCAACATGACCTCTGTTGTAAATATTCCTACAACATTACCTCTGTTGCAAAACGAAAGAACGTCGCTCGGCCGCTCGATGGCAGACGATCTGACGGCTCGCGACTTGGCGGCTCTTCCAAAAGGATCCGCCGGCTGACACGTAGCATTGCCCTGAAAATGAGTATAATTTTTTTGATCATGTATTTAAAAATGTTAATCAAGCATTTGAATTTTTTCTGAACAAGTATTTCGAAATTGTTGATCAAGCATTTGAAATTTGTTAAATGTGTATAGAAAAAATGTTGACAATGTATTAAAAATGATGAATTTTTTTATTTTGTATATAAAAATGTTAATCAATCATTTGAGAAATGTTGATCAAGTATTCAAAAAATGTTAATTGTGTATATAAAAAATGTTGAACATTGATTAAAAAACAATGAGTTATTTTTATGGTCTATATAAATATGTTAACCAAGCATTTTATAAAATGTTCAACAATTATTTGAAAAATGTTGATCGGGCATTTGAAAAATGTTAAATGTCTAGACAAATTTTTTGGACCATGTATTAAAAAAATGATGATTTTTTATGATGTATATAAAAATGTTGAAAAGTATTTGGAAAATGTTGATCAAGCATTTGAACAATGTTAACTGTGTATAGAAAAAATGTTAACCATGTATTGTAAAATGATGATTTTTTAATCATGTATTTTAAAAGTGTTAATCAAGCATTTAGAAAATGTTAAATGCGTATTGAAATAATGTTGACCATGTGTTGAACAAATGTTGATATTGCATTCATAATACATTAATTAAGCATTTAAAGAAATCCCAAATGTGCATAGGAAAAATGTTGACCATGTATTAGAAAAAGTTAATCTTATATTTGAAAAATGTTAATCAAGCATTTGAAAATATTTAAAGTCTGTATAAGAAAAATGTTGTCGATTTATTCAAATGTTAAACATGTATTTGATTTTTTTAAATATGTATGGAAAACATGTTGACCATGTATTAAAAACTATTAAATTTCCACTAGAAAATGTAAACTTCTATTAGAAAAATGTTGCTGATATATACAAAAATGTAGAATGAACATGAAATAAACAAAGAAAATGCCAAAATTAAAAATCTAAAAGTAAATTAAAAATAAAAATAAAAACAAAGAAACAAATACAAAAATGATGAAACAAATCAGAGAAGAAAAAAGAAAAGAATGAAAAAATTGGAGAAGAAAATATAAATAAAATAGATAACAAAAAAGAATGAAACAAATCGGAGTAGAAAAATGAAAAGAGTGAGAAAATCGGAGAAGAATAAAGAAATGAAAGAAAAGAAAATGGAAAAATAAAGGAAAAACAGAGAAGACCGGAGAGAGAAAACCGAAGAAGCATACGATTTTTCGTTAGAGTTGGGAAGGGCTAGCTGCTGCGCAGGCGGACTGCGGTAGAGGGGATAGGTTTGCTAACCCTAGAACCCCACCGACCCCTTACATATAGCGCCGGAGGGATGGGTACGCATGCCGCCTATAACTTTTTGATGGATCGGGTTCGTTTAGCGGACCTATTTGGGCTGAAAAAACAGGATCCTGCAAAACGGACTACATTTCACGGGTCGACAAGCTTTTGAGGGATCTACTAGAGATGCTCTAAGGGGTAATTCTTGCAAATGTCACTCCCACCTTCACATGTGCTTACAGGTGGCACACTACATGCGCGCCACTTCGTACTTTCACCATTGGATTTCTCGTGTCGAGATCTTTGAAACTAGAACCGTGTAGGTTTCGATGAACTTTTTTTCAAAAGAATGGGTTGAAATCGAAAGAAAAAACCCACGCCGGAAACACTTTTTCCCCACCTTTCCTCCTTTCTAGGAAACATAGTTGTGCTTCTCACGGAAGTAAATTTGTGTCTCCACGAGAAGCAAATCTGTGCTTCTCATGGAAGCAAAAAAAAAAAATCACATTTTTTCCTTTCTAAGAAGCACGGTTGTGTATTTCTCACGGAAGCAAAATTGTGCTTCTCATGGAAGCAAATCTGTGCTTCTTATGCAAGCCAAAAAAATGGCATTTTTATCGTGCTTCTCGCAAAAGTAATTTGTACAGAGGAAACTATATATGCATCTAATGGAAGCATTTTATTTTATGTTTTTTCCCGCAGAAGTAAATATGTGCCTCCACAAGAAGCAATATGTGCTTCATGAGAAGCAAATCTGTGCTTTTCGTGAAAAAAATTCATCCTTTTCTCCTTTTCGAGAAGCACGGCTGAATCAAATATGTGACTCCACGAAAAGCAAATCTATGCTTCTCGTGGAAGCACAAAAAAATTTTCGTGCAATTTTTTTTGCATGAAAACCAGGCGACAATCAAAAAGCAAAGAAACCTCAAAAAGCCCCATCTAAAATCTGAAAACACATAGAAAATAAAATCCCGAGGAGCGCCCAACACGCGACATGTGTCGGCGCCTGAACAGCCCACTTTGTGTGCTCTTAGCGCACAAGAGTGACCGTTGTGATGCTCTCGCAAGGGGTAACCCTCGACTAGTTGTTATTGAATCCGTGTTTTTGTTTCGTTCATACCGAGACAGAGGTATGCTTGCCTAAGGGAGCGTGCAAAGTGGTTCGGCCCACTATTGTTAGTTTACCGTTTTGTTCATATTTTTTTTTTCATTTGAAATATTCTTAAATATACAATTTGAATAATAATTGAGTTAATTGGCTTAAAGAGGTTAAAAAATGTGCACTGTGAATATGTCATAATGTAGTTTAGAAAGTTTGTTTTCATAATTTTAATAAATGTTCATAACATTCAAGAAAATTGTTTGTGACATTTAAAATACACACCCATTTTCAAAAATATATTTGACATTTCAAAAATATTATACAATGTAAAAACATTGTTCATGTAATCAATTTCCCCCTACCTTTCAAACAAATTTATGTTATTACATTTTAAATAATGTTCATGATTTTAGAAAATATGTCTTGATATTTTATAAAATATTTGCACAATGTAAAAAATGTTCCCATAGTTCTAAGAAATAGTTTTGTAACATTCAAAAATTGTTTCAACATGTATTTAAAACATGTTTAACACATATTTGGAAAAAATGTTCAAAATACGTAAAATCTTGATCATGTATTTCAAAAACATTAAACATGTAATTATTTTAGGTGCACTAAAAAATTATAGTGTTTATGAGATAAAATAGACATCAAAACATATATTATAAAAATGTTAAATTTTATGAAATAATGTGTTTGAGTACTTTTTGGACCTGAAGACACCTAGGAAACTAACAGCGAGGGCAAATTTAGGACAGTATGACTGTCAGACCAACGGATGAAGGATGGCAACATATGATTGACCAGATGAGCAATTCAAGATAAGCAGGAAAAGGATTTGATTTAGCAATAACTTAATCCACATTTAAACTTGGCCAAAGAAGTAAGTACTTCAGAGTATAGTAGTCTTTAATGATTTTTTTGATGACCCAACTAGGTGGCATTTAATCAAGAGCTTGCTTCTCTTCTGTCATCCCTTCTCCCTCCTTAAACTAAGTAAAGATATAATACTTTAGTTTTTATAGCCTGCTTATATCACCTTTTTTTTTGCGGTGGATATATCACCTTATTGTACTTGCTCTTATTCGGTTTGATCTCAGGAATGAATTCAATGCAAATAAAAGGTCCAAAACTGATCGAAACAAATTAATGCTGGCCTTGGTTTCTCTCCTCGAAACGAATTAATCCTCATGTATTTATATCCTTATTACCAAGGCACAACGTCATAGCAGATCGATCACAGCAAACGATTCCTCCGTCTGTCTCCCCGGAAACGTTCGATCCTCTCGGCCATCCTCAGGGACAGTTAGCAATGGCGTACAACCTGAAGATGGCCTGTGTCGCCATCGCTCTCGCCGCCACCGCGCTCCTCTTCACCATCCCACGATCTCAAGGTATAACACGCGTAGCGGCTAGACATGTGCGCGAGCAAATATTTGCATTTTTTCTGTTGCGATCGCTGATTGTTTTTTCTGCCGTGATTGATGACCAGCATGGGATGCGGACATGGTGCCGGTGGGGGCGCCAGAGCACGCGTTGACGGCGATCCTGGGCGGCGGCGAAGGGACATTGGCAGCGGGGGCGCCGGTGTGCCTCCAGTGCCGGTGCTGCTCCAGGTCGAACTCGGGCAGCTGCCAGATCACCAGCTGCTGCTCCACCTTCAACTGCGACCCCACCGGCAAGTGCAACGTCGTGCAACAGAAGTGCGGCTGCAACGGCTGCTAACCGGCCGGTCATCACCGTGCTAGCTGCCTCCGTGCCAATTTTTTCTATGGAGGAGCCAAATGTTTTCTTTGAAAAATAAAATCTCCCGTCTATTTTGTGTACTGCCAAATGAAATTGTTCCATCGTCGTGTTCGCGGGCCACAAATGCAGAGATATTACTATGTTATTACTGGGCCTAATAGAGGCCCACTATGCTATTGCAAGAAGGGGCAATTAAATTAGGCCACATTCTTCAGCCCGTGAAGTCTGTTGAAACCTCCCCGTGAATTTAGTATTATCGTTTTCAAACTCGCTTTAAAAAGGGCGGATTATGATTTTTTTGCCACGATTTACTTTACACTTTGACAATTAGCCACTCGTTACTTTGTGTTTGCTTATTTGCCACTGGTTAGTTTGGACTTGGATGTTTTGCCCCTGTCACGAGGGACCCGTGTGGAAATCATCAGATTGCCCATGCCCGTCCAATTCACCAAGGAGATGAGCTCGTCTCCTCGCTCGTTCCCAATCCGTCTCTTGTCCGTCGCTACTGGTCCTCGACGGAAGACGGCGGCGGCTCGTCCCGGCGGTTCCCCGTGGTCCTCGCGTGCTTGTCATGATGCAGGTGATGCTGTTTGCCGCCGCCGGTCCCGCATGCTCGTGCATTGCCGTCGCTCTGTTATGCCGCCGCTGCTTCTTCATGCCTTCCCGTACTATTGCTGCTGTTCGTGGCCGGCCCATACTGCTGCTGTTGTTCGTGGCCATGTGTGCTACTGCTGCTTACTGGTGGTCGGCGGAAGGCGCGGTGGAGGCGCTCGCTGCTGCCTGACTCCACTTGGGCGCCGTCGTGTTCGGCCTTAGCGTGTACGTACATGGGCGCCGCCGTCTTTGCTGCTGCTCCCCGCCGCTGCATGTTGCTGCTGCCTATCGGCTAGCTCGAGCCGGCATGCCCGCTGCGGAAAGGAGTCTGAAATAAACCCCAAGATTGTAGAGGCCGACATGAATAAACCCCCACCTTCAAATCCCTGAAGTTGATACCCTAAACTCTTTGATCCCGGTCTATCCTGGCCCTAGATATGTTTGGCACACTGGGAAAGCACAATCCTGACCGGGAACTCGCTTCTCTCACGGTTGCGTGGGTCAAGCCATCTTCTTCCTCGCGCCCACCTCTCTCCTACTGTTACCTTTCCTTACAGATCCATCTATGTCTACCGGGTAGATGCTCCGGGGAAGGTGGCGGCGAGTTGACGAGCTAGAGCCTGCAGGATGCATCGGCGGGAGTAGATGCAGCCGGGGCGAGCCTGCTGCCATATGGTGAGCAAGGAGGCGATGATGGCGATGGCAGCCATGTGCTGATGTGATGTGCATGACAGCCAAGGCAGCTGAGGAGCTGGGACGCCAACGGAGAGGAGTTGTTTGCCATCAAGAGGACGAGGGCCTCATCAGGGATCACCGGACGAGGCTCGACATCTCCCTCGGCTTCGTTGACGTCGTGTGTCGACGGGCTGCCGCCGTCCGCAACGAGAAGCTCCTGCCGCACAATGAGCTCCTGCCACAAATCGCGGAGGTGAGGCGTCAGGGGTACGCCGCCGCTGCCGAGGCCGACGCACGCGGCCACCACCGCGGTGGGCGCACTCGCGTCAGAGCACTGCGGCTGGCTCGTGACCTGGAGGCCTGTGTCGAGTCGCAGCGACGACGACGCTCTGGGATGGGTCTCGAGCAACCTCAAGGACCCCATCTCGCTGCAGCGCCGCTAGCCCCTGCTCCTGCCGCCGCACTGGCTTGACATCTCGCTATGGCCGCCTCCCGCTGCATCTTAGCAGGCGTGGTCTGTGGGCACGCGCGGCAAGGGGGACGATGACCACAACCACCTAGCTTCTCTGTATTCACGACGATGTCGACGAGCACCAACTCAGGATCGAAGTTCCGCCGGAAGACACACACGTACAGGGATGGCTTGATGTATGCCTGAACTAGTACATGAGTCTGGTTTGGTTGATTAGATGATCTCTTCTGGATACACGCACACAAGACGCCGGAAACGGATGGATTGCAACAGGCCCTGTGATGCATAATGTTTTTCTTGTCTGTTCATAATAATTCAAAGTGTAGTTCGCGGTTAATCTCGACAGTGCCATCCCGCAAAAAAAAAAAATCTCGACAGTGCCAACAATCCATCGATGGACACCGGCACCGCGGCCATGCTCTCCACTGAGGAGATGCATATGACAGGTGGGCCTATATTGTAAGTGACTGTAGAAATCAATCCCGGCTGGGATCGTGCCTTTCTATTACAACAAACAAGATTTTATTTATACAGGGTTTGGATTGACCGGGATCTGTAAATACAGGGTACCAACTTCAGGGATTTGAAGATGAGAGTTTGTTTCGGTCGGCATCTACAATCTCAGGGTTTATTTCAGACTTTACTCCCCGCTGCGTGTAGAGGAGCGTCGCCGTCGACTGCCGTGCGAACATGGGATGAGGATTTAGTTCGTCCCGTGCGTCGAGTTCGTGGCAAACATGCACATAAGGGTATATTTGTCCACTGTATTGTGCATATAATATGTTTGTCATTTGCAATTATTGTTTGTGTGTGAAAAAGTGGCAAAAGATCAATTACAATCCAAGCAGTGGCAAATTGTCAAAGTTCAAAGTAAGTAGTGGCTGAAAATCAAATCGCCCCTTTAAAAAAGGCATGTGATTTTGTTTTGCCGGCCGTTCTGATTTTCTCTCCCAAGTCCAAATGGTGCTCCTAGATCCATAATATATGCATCTCCACCATCGCGCCATTGTTGGCCCTTGGTCAGATCACCTTCCTGTCTCAACTAACATATCAGCTTCATGTAGTCTATTTCGATTGCATTGTTGTGCTTTTACATATTAAATCCGAGTTACACATGTTCGACTCAAATACCTAACTTCTAATATACACCAAGTCCAGTTGTAACGCTATACACATATTTGACACCAACTCTAACATCAAGCTAGGAGTAGAGTTACCTAAAAAAAGCTATAAGTACGAGAGTCTAAATATAAAGCTTTGCCTAATGTTATTGCAGAGGTAATGGGGCACAATCTTCTCATGGAGCTTGACATGTATGGAGACAAAATAACATGTTTGCGTTTCCATAATCCGGGAGTGATGAGGATATCAATACCATTGTTACATCCACAGCCCCTGCTGCTATACATACTGGACCAATTACTAGAGCTCGCGCACGCCAATTAAATTATCAGATACTTTCGTTTCTTGATAATGATTCTAATGTTCATGAGAATATGATACTGCCTAAATTGGATACATTTGTTTTGCTTACAAATGAAGGGCCTAGCTTGGAGAAGGATGAACATTGGAGCAAGAACACGCATGGAGTTGATGGCATGCGCAAGAGGATCAAGAACGGAGTTACAAGTGATGATTTCAGGACTTTGAAGCCACCATAAGGAGTGCATGAAGCCTTGGACGAAATATACAAGATGCCACTTCATAATATTCGTCCATAGGCTATTCTAGGTGCTGCGTCACCTTATTTTTGGGCCAGACCCATGTAATTTCGAAATACTTAAGTATAGACTATTTTTAGAGTCCGTATGTGTGGGGAAACAAGAGTTAGGGTTGGTTTCGGACCCCACCATCAGGGGCCACGAAATTCCCTCCTCTTCCTCCATATATACAGCCCTTAGGGCGTCGTTTAGACTTTGGGTTTTGCTTAGATCAAAAGTTCGCCATAGCTGCAACTTCGCGTACTTCGTTTGTGTTCAACGACCAGACCAAGGCGTCACAGAACCCCACCTTCGTTAATAAAGCTTTCCTCTTTTATTCGCAATATTCAGATTGCAATCTTAGTTTCTTACTTGTTCTTCGTTTGCCTACAGGAAACAGACCCTCGTGGTCAGGTTGATCGTGCTCCGGCGTGGTCAATAACCCTCGGAAGTTGGTTTAGCGATTGCTAAGGCGCGACGTCTCGCACGTTCGTAGTCGGATCGTCAAGGTCGACTCCCACAGAAACGGTAGCCACCATCTCATCGAAACATCGGGACACCTTTGCCTCTATCAAGTGGTATCAGATTTTCAGGTTGCTCGGTGAGATTTTACAGTTTTTCATAGTTTAGATCGAGTCTGTTCTTCATACCTATAGTCCACGAAAAAGCCAAAATAATAATAATTAGGGCTAGTTCATCCTATCCGAACCAATCTGAGCCTTTGCATAATATTTTTTGTATTTGCTTTGTTGAATTTGCGGTTGCATCGTCGTGTCAAGTTGCTGGTCTTAGCGTCTAGTCTTTTAGAGTTTCGAGTTCTGGTCATATTAGTCAGGCCGCCGCCGCACCATCATCATTGTCCCTGCCATCTTTCACCACCGCTTATCCGCCACCGCTCCGAGTCCATATACCACCACCGATCCGTATCCATATACCACCACCGCTCCGAGTCCATATACGACCACCGATCCGTATCCATATACCACCATCACTTCGAGTCCATCTCATATTAGGTTTGCTTTCGAGATCCATCTGTTGCCAGATTCGTGTTTCCTTGGTTGAGTAGGTTTGGGATTCCATCAATCTTTTGCCGTCCGTAGAAGAGGTTGGTTTCCAAAAAAAAAGAGTCCGGAAACCACCCTCCGTTTAGGCCCAAAATTTTCCAAAAACGCACTTGACAAAAAAAATTTCTGGCTATCCTATTTTTAGGTGTTTCTTAGCCTTTTGAGACAGTCGCCATTATTGAAAGTTTTTTTTGAGCCGTTTCCAGTTTTTGGGTCCGGGCAGTCGAAAAAAAAATTGTCGCAAAAAATTCGTGTCTATCCTGTCAGTTTGACCTGGGAAGAGTTTTGAGACACTCACCATTATTGTGATTTTTCGCAAAAAAAAGGAGCGCAAAAAAAAGGGCGAAAATAAAAATCCAGAGTGTGCTTTTCCCTTGTTTACGTGCAGCGCCGTGATTTTGTTAGTGTTCTAGGCTCGCGTCTCTAGCACAGTCTAGCCTAGGACCAGCACAGTACCGTCGTTGAGCGTTTATTCAACTTTGCATCTCTGAATTGATTATTGCTGACCCTTTTTGCTACCATATTATAAGCCTTCCCAACTCCACATACATCTACATCGTGCGTTTGACTCTCCCTAGTACTCGCTCTATCCAAGCTTTGAGAGTTTTGACTACATCGGTTGCCGATCACCGCCTGCTGCTGGGTAAGAACTGGTAAGAAATTGAGATTTGCTTAAAGGATTTGTGACACCCACCACCACCACCACTTGTTAGTAGTCTATAGGATCATATTCTTGTATGTTTCTATTGCTGCTAACCATGCCAGGATCACAACCCGACGAGATTGACTGGGAGAATTTAACAAACAAGGAGCTTCATGATAAGTTTCAGAAAATGATGACTGAAAGGTGCAAGATGTGCTGAACAATTTTGAAGAGGCCATGGAGAAGATCACTGGCCTTGAGAAGACGTTCGAAACAAAGCTCGATAACAGATTTAATGAACTGCTTGCGCGTCTTCCACCACCGGCTGCACCTGCCGCACCTCTACAACAACAACAACAACAACAACGAATACCTCCAGGTCGGGAATCAGCCCTCCGCCGAGCGATCCGTGTCCCTCTTCAGCCTGGCCAAACTGCTGGTGCTGCTGTTGATACTTCTGTGGCTCCTGCTGCTGATGTGGAGGAGGATGATTATGCGGGAGATTACGAGGATGAGGTTGATCAACATCAGAACTACGTGCAACCTCCAGCTCCACAACCACCAGGTCGTCCACATGCAAATAATGGCAATGTTAGGGCTCCCCCTCAAGTACGAGATCATGACCATCTCCCTAAACTGAAATTGAATATTCCACCATTTGAGGGTAGATATGTTCCTGATATATATCTTACTTGGGAGTTAGAAACTGAACAACGATTTACATGTTTACAATATCCTGAGGAGAGACGTGTTCCTGCTGCTGTTTGTGCTTTCACTAGCTTTGCATGTGTTTGGTGGTCTGAATATTGTAGATTATATCATGTTCCAGCTACTTGGGCTGCTTTGAAAACTGCTATGCGTACTCGTTGGGTTCCACCATATTATCAACGTGAATTACTTCAAAAATTGCAACGCTTAAGACAAGGAAAAAATTCTGTAGAAGAATATTATCAGGAATTACAAACTGGCTTGATTAGATGTGGTATTGTTGAGGAGAATGAAGCTATGCTTGCATGTTTTCTGGGTGGATTAAATAGAGAGATTCAGACCATTCTAGACTATAAGGATTATAATAATATCACTCGTTTATTCCATCTTGCTTGTAAAGCTGAACGTGAAGTGCAGGATCGACAGGCATTGGCGCGGACTAACTTTTCTGCAGGTCGACCTTCATCATGGACACCACGTGCATCATCTACTTCCACACGTTCTGCTACACAGGCACCTCCGTCAGCTGCCACCTCCAACCGTGATACAAGAAAGCAGGCACAACCACCACTATCTGCCAAGAGCACACCTGCCGGGCCTGCACAGAGCTCTGCTTCTTCCATGGCGTCTACAGGGCACACAAGTGATATTATTTGTCGTCGTTGTAAGGGAAGAGGACATTTTGCGCGCGAATGCACATCTCAGCGTGTGATGATTGCTACTGAGGATGGTGGGTATGAGTCCGCTAGTGACTATGATGAGGAGACTTTGGCTCTTCTTACACATGAAGAACACGGTGGAGATGGTTCTGATCATGAGACGCAATACATGGCTGCTGAAGATGCTGACAGGTATGAATGTTTAGTTGCTCAACGTGTTTTGAGTGTGCAGGTCACGCAAGCTGAGCAAAATCAGAGGCATAATTTGTTCCATACAAAGGGAGTTGTGAAGGAACGTTCTGTTCGCGTCATCATAGATGGAGGGAGCTGCAACAACTTGGCTAGCATGGAGATGGTGGAGAAGCTATCCCTCACCACAAGACCACATCCACATCCTTACTACATCCAATGGTTCAACAACAGCGGTAAGGTTAAGGTAACACGTACTGTTCGTGTGCATTTTAGTATCTCTACATATGCTGATTATGTTGATTGTGATGTGGTACCTATGCAAGCATGTTCCTTATTACTTGGTAGACCATGGCAATTTGATAAAAATTCTGTACACCATGGTAGAAACAATCAGTATACTCTCTTTCATAAGGACAAAAATATTACTTTGCTTTCTATGACTCCTGATTCCATTTTGAAAGATGATATTAATCGAGCTAATAAAGCAAAACAGGAGCAAAATAAGAGTGAAAATCAGATTGTGGCAAAAGAACTTGAGCAACAAATGAAGCCTAATAATAAACCATCTAGTGTTGCTTCTGAAATTAAATTGAAAAGTGCATGTTTATTTGCCACCAAATCTGATATTGATGATCTAGATGTTAGCAAATCTGTTTGCTATGCTTTTGTGTGCAAAGAGGTATTATTTTCATTTGAGGACGTGCCTTCCTCTTTGCCTCCTGCTGTTACTAACATTTTGCAGGAGTTCGCTGATGTCTTTCCACAAGACGTGCCACCGGGATTACCACCTATTCGAGGGATTGAGCATCAAATTGTCTTAATTCCCGGTGCATCATTACCCAACCGCGCACCATACCGTACCAATCCAGAGGAGACGAAGGAGATTATGCGTCAAGTACAAGAGCTACTCGACAAAGGTTATATACGCGAATCCCTTAGTCCTTGTGCTGTTCCTATTATTCTAGTGCCGAAAAAGGATGGTACCTCGCGTATGTGTGTTGATTGTAGAGGCATTAATAATATTACTATTCGTTATCGTCATCCTATTCCTAGGCTAGATGATATGCTTGATGAATTGAGTGGCTCTACAATATTCTCCAAAGTTGATTTGCGTAGTGGATACCATCAAATTCGTATGAAATTGGGAGATGAATGGAAAACAGCTTTTAAAACTAAGTTTGGTTTATATGAGTGGTTAGTCATGCCTTTTGGGTTAACTAATGCACCTAGTACTTTCATGAGACTAATGAACGAAGTTTTACGTGCTTTCATTGGATGATTTGTGGTAGTCTATTTTGATGATATACTGATTTATAGCAAATCTTTGGAAGAACATTTGGAACATTTACGTGCTGTTTTTAATGCTCTACGTGATGCACGTTTGTTTGGTAACCTTGGGAAGTGCACCTTTTGCACCGACCGAGTATCTTTTCTTGGCTATGTTGTTACTCCATAGGGAATTGAAGTTGATAAAGCCAAGATTGAAGCTATTGAGAGTTGGCCGCAGCCCAAAACGGTCACACAAGTGAGGAGTTTTCTTGGCCTCGCTGGTTTCTATAGGCGTTTTGTGAGAGATTTCAGCACCATTGCTGCACCTCTCAACGAGCTTACAAAGAAGGATGTGCCTTTTGTTTGGGGTACCGCACAGGAAGAAGCCTTCACGGTATTGAAAGATAAGTTGACACATGCTCCTTTACTCCAACTTCCCGATTTTAATAAGACTTTTGAGCTTGAATGTGATGCTAGTGGAATTGGATTAGGAGGTGTGTTATTACAAGATGGCAAACCTGTTGCATACTTTTCTGAAAAATTGAGTGGGCCTAGTCTGAACTATTCTACTTATGATAAAGAATTATATGCTCTTGTTCGGACTTTAGAAACATGGCAACATTATTTATGGCCCAAAGAATTTGTTATACATTCTGATCATGAATCTTTGAAACACATTAAAAGTCAAGCAAAACTGAACCGTAGACATGCTAAATGGGTTGAATTCATTGAGACTTTCCCTTATGTCATTAAACACAAGAAGGGTAAAGAAAATGTTATTGCTGATGCATTGTCTCGTCGTTATACTATGCTTTCACAACTTGATTTTAAAATATTTGGTTTGGAGACCATCAAAGATCAATATGTGCATGATGCTGAATTTAAAGATGTATTGCAGAATTGTAAAGAAGGAAGAACATGGAACAAGTTCGTTGTTAATGATGGGTTTGTGTTCCGCGCTAACAAGCTATGCATTCCTGCTAGCTCTGTTCGTCTTTTGTTGTTGCAGGAGGCGCATGGAGGAGGATTAATGGGACACTTTGGCGTGAAGAAAACGGAGGACGTACTTGCTACACATTTCTTTTGGCCAAAGATGAGACGGGATGTTGAGCGTTTTGTTGCTCGCTGCACTACTTGTCAAAAAGCTAAGTCACGACTCAATCCTCATGGTTTATATATGCCTTTGCCTGTACCTAGTGTTCCTTGGGAGGATATATCTATGGACTTTGTTTTAGGTTTGCCTCGAACAAAGAAGGGGAGGGATAGCATATTTGTTGTCGTGGATAGATTCTCGAAAATGGCACACTTTATACCATGTCATAAAAGCGATGATGCTGTTAATGTTGCTGATTTGTTCTTTCGTGAAATTATTCGCTTGCATGGTGTGCCAAATACTATTGTTTCAGATCGTGATACTAAATTTCTTAGCCACTTTTGGAGATGTTTATGGGCTAAGTTGGGGACTAAACTGCTTTTTAGTACTACTTGTCACCCCCAAACTGATGGACAAACTGAAGTAGTCAATAGAACATTGTCTACTATGCTTAGGGCTGTTTTGAAGAATAATAAGAAAATGTGGGAAGAATGCTTGCCTCATATTGAATTTGCTTATAATCGTTCATTGCATTCTACTACTAAGATGCGCCCTTTTGAAATTGTGTATGGTTTCCTACCTCGTGCACCTATTGATTTGTTGCCTCTTCCATCTTCGGAGAAGGTTAATTTTGATGCTAAAGAACGTGCTGAATTGATTTTAAAAATGCATGAGTTAACTAAGGAAAACATTGAGCGTATGAATGCTAAATATAAACTTGCTGGAGATAAGGGTAGAAAACATGTTGTCTTTGCACCTGGTGATCTTGTTTGGTTACATTTGCGTAAGGATAGGTTTCCTAATTTGCGCAAATCAAAGCTAATGCCACGTGCTGATGGTCCATTTAAGGTGTTAGAGAAAATAAATGATAATGCATATAAACTTGAGCTGCCTGCAGATTTTGGGGTTAGTCCCACTTTTAACATTGCAGATTTGAAGCCTTATTTGGGTGAGGAAGATGAGCTTCCGTCGAGGACGACTTCATTTCAAGAAGGGGAGGATGATGAGGACATCAATACCATTGTTACATCCACAGCCCCTGCTGCTATACATACTGGACCAATTACTAGAGCTCACGCACGCCAATTAAATTACCAGGTACTTTCGTTTCTTGGTAATGATTCTAATGTTCATGAGAATATGATACTGCCTAAATTGGATACATTTGTTTTGCTTACAAATGAAGGGCCTAGCTTGGAGAAGGATGAACATTGGAGCAAGAACACGCATGGAGTTGATGGCATGCGCAAGAGGATCAAGAACGGAGTTACAAGTGATGATTTCAGGACTTTGAAGCCACCATAAGGAGTGCATGAAGCCTTGGACGAAATATACAAGATGCCACTTCATAATATTCGTCCATAGGCTATTCTAGGTGCCGCGTCACCTTATTTTTGGGCCAGGCCCATGTAATTTCGAAATACTTAAGTATAGGCTATTTTTAGAGTCCATATGTGTGGGGAAACAAGAGTTAGGGTTGGTTTCGGACCCCACCATCAGGGGCCACGAAATTCCCTCCTCTTCCTCCATATATACAGCCCTTAGGGCGTCGTTTAGACTTTGGGTTTTGTTTAGATCAAAAGTTCGCCATAGCTGCAACTTCGCGTACTTCGTTTGTGTTCAACGACCAGACCAAGGCATCACAGAACTCCACCTTCGTTAATAAAGCTTTCCTCTTTTATTCGCAATATCCAGATTGTAATCTTACTTTCTTGCTTGTTCTTCGTTTGCCTGCAGGAAACAGACCCTCGTGGTCAGGTTGATCGTGCTCCGGCGTGGTCAATAACCCTCGGAAGTTGGTTTAGCGATTGCTAAGGCGCGACGTCTCGCACGTTCGTAGTCAGATCGTCAAGGTCGACTCCCACAGAAACGATAGCCACCATCTCATCGAAACATCGGGACACCTTTGCCTCTATCAGGGAGCCACCTAATTATCAACCAATCCTATTTTTCGGGCAAGAACCACACTTTTTAAGATAAAAGAGTTATACACGTGGCTTTGGTATTTTGTTTCATCATCTCTCGAGTTCAGGTAGCCGATGGATTCACCCAACCATTTTATTGGACTTTTTGAAGACTTCAATTGGTTGGGTTCTAGGAGCTATTTTAGAAAAACTTTTAGTTAGTTTTTCTGTTGAAATATCTTTATTTAGTTCTTTGTTTGGATTAAAAAATCACTTGTAATTCACCACGATAATTAGATGATCTCTTAGCACGGTATCTCTCACCCCATATTTAGGTATATTTAGTTATTGAAAATAAGAACAAGAGATAACTTATTCTACATGTATTTTTATTGACATCTCTAAATTATGTGGCAAGATTAAGATAATGTTGTCTTATAGACCACGGTACAAGCCCATATGTCCTTAGAGAACCACAGTTAGTTAGCAGTTCTGACTGTAATATAGTATCCGGTTGTATAGATTAGAGTGGATCTATCGGTGTACTAAAGTAGGGGTACCTTAGTACCCCGAACTTGTGCACGGGCAGTCGTAGCACCCCGCGGCAAGGCTTGCCAGGTGATCGCCAAGACCCTCCATGGTCCCCTTTTGGGCCATTCAAGAACAAAGTATTTGAGCCAAGGCCCCGGCAAGAGGAGCTTGCCGGGAAGGCCACTCGAAGAGAGCGAGGCCCCGGCGAGAGGAGCTCGCTGGGACCGCCGCTCGAAGCACAAGACCCCGGCAAGAGGAGCTTGCCGGGAAGGCCAACCACGGCACGACAGGAGCCTTGCCGCGACGCGCCACGCGTACCGGCAAGGACCGGTGAGCGACAAGCTCCCTGGGCGCGACAAGACATCCATCACGGCAAGTCGCTTGCCGCGGCAAGTTACCACCCCGTGCCTGCGCTCCAGCTCATCCACCAACGTGTCGCTCTGGGGGCATTCCAGGCGCACGTGGCGGGAGGCTGTGTAGCCAGGGGCATGCGGTGGCGAAGCGAAGCTGACAGAGTAGCCATCGTGGCAAACGGTGGCGCTCCTGACGGTCCTGTTCCTGCACCGTCTGGGCGACGCGGACGGGCATTTAATGCCCTTGTCCCCCATCGTCAGAGTTAGGTATGATAGCACTGTACAGCCACTGTGCAGGCAGCTGTACCCACTACAGCATTCTCCCATTTTTGCCCCCATCTACGCTGCCACCTGTGGGTAACCCCTTGAGCATATAAAAGGAGGCCCCATGTGCACGTAGAGAGAGGGGACACCCATTTTTTACGCTCGGCTTCGCCAGCGGCTCGTGAGTACTGTAGCACCACGTGCCTGCGAGCAAGAACACAATACAAACCACAAAGCAGCAGTAGGGTTTTACGCATCCGTGCGGCCCGAAGCTAGGTAAACCCCGTGTGTGCATCGCCTCGATCCGCTCTTCGTGCGACCTCCGCCCCCCGCCGAACCAGTAAGGGGCTCGGTCCCCATAGGTGTTCGAGGAAGCCGATTTCCCCCGACATCTTTGGCGCGCCAGGTAGGGGGCGTCGAGGTTGTGTGAACCTGATCCGGCGTCCACACAGGCTAGATTTCCGTCATCTTCATCGACATGCCGCCGAAGAAGGAAGCTCCGGGGGTGGCTGGTCCGTCCGCGTCGAACCCGCCGCCCTTGGAGCAAACGGGTGGTGGGGACGGCGCCGGCGGCGGGACGGGCATCGTCGAGCCAGCTCATGGCGCCACGGCGTCCAAACATGCACCGAGCTCGTGGCGCTACGGCGTCCAAACCTACGCCGACACCCCTCGGCGCAAGTAAGACCTGGTATGACCAGGCAACCTTTCGCTCTATTCCATGGAGCGGAGGCAGTTAGCCCCACGGATCTCGCGTACGGGCCACCTCGAGTGTTCGCTCACGCTGAGCTCGAGCGAGAGCAGCTGCGTCGAGATGACGCGCTACTCCTCGGGGAGGACCGTCTTCAGGCCGCTGTGCGAGCTGCTCGCTACCAGCAAGCTTTGCGCCGCTTTTATAGCCGCAAAGTTAGTGCCAGAAGTTCCGAGGAAGTGGGAAGGCCCTTACCGGGTGAAATGAGTCGCTAGGCCTGGCGCTGTCCGCCTTGGGACCGAAGATACCACTCCGGTGAGCAACTGCTGGAACGTTAGGCATCTTCGTAAGTTTCGCCCGTAAGGCGCGGTTGTCGGACCCCGTCCGGCAACCACCCTTCTGTACAAAGTCTTGCCGCTGTTGCATGTGATCCTTTGTACAGAGCCAGGCATAGACCCTGTGCGCAGATTGGGTTCATGTGCTCCGCGCACCCTGTCGATCTCCTGCTCTTCATTCTTTGCATGCATTATCTGACACACTGTGCAACACTGACCCCCGGTAAGCGACGGCGAGCCCCATGTTCCGCCTTGCCGGAAAGCGACCTTGCCGGGCAGCGAGCCGCGGAAAAGCTAAGTTGCTAAAGCTTGAGCAATCGAGTTTTAAAAATATTGAGGTTATCTTCCTCGAACGACCGTACTTTGTATGGAAAACCTGTGCACGGAGGGACCGGCTCGTGGCTAGTTGCGCCCTTACTTCGTTTCGAGTCCGCTCAACGACTTAAGTGTGCTACAACCAAAGTGGCATCCTTACTTTGTTTCGAGCTCGCTCAGCAGCTTAAGTGTGCTGCAACCACAGTCGCAACACTTACTTTGCTTTGAGCCTGCTCAACAATTTAAGTGAGCTGCAGCTAGCCGCGACAAGGTTTCTTGCCGGTAGTGGCGCCGCTGGCGGGCTGCTGATGTCCCGCACTCAGAGCCCGCGGTAAGGCGGAGGCCTACGCCGACAAGTCCCCAAAAGTGTAGGGCAAAAACATACAAAGCACGGAGTCAAGTAGAGGAAATAACAGTGCAGTCACTACCTAAGGTAGAGTTATATTACAAAGGCAAGCTTGTCGCAACCCTAATGAATCGCCCTCATGACTTGGCCAGCAGCGACAAGAAAAGAAAAGGGGAGGCGGCCTAATCCACACGGCCGCCCTCGATCCTCTTGATCCCAGCCACCTTCTCCACAATGGGCGCGACGAGGGCCCTGATCTCCTCGAGGTCGGCGTCCGCCCGCAGGGATTTGAGGACGTTGGTGAGCCTGATGCCGGGGTTGCGGAAGGCGACCTTCACCAACACTTTCTCGAGGGCTCCGGCGATGGCGTCGCGCGTCTCACCGGCCAGCTGCTCTGGGATCGCGTTCCAGAGATGCTGAAGGGCCGCCACCACGCCTTTGAAGAACGAAGTGAGCTTGGCGCTGGGCGGGACATTTTCGCCAGAGGGATACTCGTGCCCCTCCATCCCCAGCAGCGTCAGCTCCTTGTCGATGGCGGCGGCGATGTCCACGAGACCCTCAGTCCACTGCTCCACCGTCCCCATTTATTGCGACGTGACGCATGCCTGCAGGGCTCGGCCCCGCGCACGCCACCCACGTCACGCACGCCTCTCCCCACGATGCCGCGTTCGACGCGTACCGTTCGGAGAGGGTGTGGCATACGAAGAAAAAGATGCGGCGTGACCCAGGCCGCGCGTGCCCGTGCACTGTTTTGGGCCTGGCGCAACAGCGCTCGGCACCGTGTATGGCCCAGGCCCGGGGGCTCCTGTCGGTGTACTAAAGTAGGGGTACCTTAGTACCCCGAACTTGTGCACGGGCAGTCATAGCACCCCGCGGCAAGGCTTGCCAGGTGATCGCCAAGACCCTCCATGGTCCCCTTTTGGGCCATTCAAGAACAAAGTATTTGAGCCAAGGCCCCGGCAAGAGGAGCTTGCTGGGAAGGCCACCCGAAGAGAGCGAGGCCCCGGTGTCGTGGATTTGTCACGGCAGATGTCCTTAGTGTCAGGACTTAGTCGCGAGGCCAACGCATCCATGTGGTAGCTTGAGAGGGGTTGAGTGGGACGAGAGACGCAGGGTGGATCAACACGCAAGACAAGGGTTTAGACAGCTTCGGGCCTCGGGAAACATCATCCGGTAAAAACCCTACATGCTGTTTGAGGCTAGGTCTCATTATCATCCCGAGGGAGACGCCGTAGACCGGCTCTTGTGTCTAACCCTAGAGATTATTGTTTGCTTGTAGCTTGTAGCTTTCAACCCGTCCCGCTTTGGGGAGCCCCGCCCCTCCTTATATATGTTGAAGGGGCGGTTTACATGTGGAGTCCTATTAGGATTAGGACTAGTCTATCTCTAGTACAAACCGGATACAAGTCTCGGTCTTGACTCCTTGTAAGGTAAATATTCCTTTTCTCTTGAACCGGCCCACAATAGTTGAACCGGCCTTCATGAACCGCCAGACGGGCCACCTGGTCTTGTCGCTCCTCTGACCCGTCCGTCGGGTTACCATTGAGTTACAACGTCCAAGTGGGTTGCTTGTAAACCGCCAAGGTCAGGGCAGGTCTTCAGGTAAACCGCCAAGTCCGGCCGGTTTAACTTCCGGCCGGTTTACACCGCGGGGTATATCCCCGACATTAGCCCCCAAGTTTAGCTTGGATTTATCCATGGTAAACTTATGCTGCAAATAAACACCAGAACAAATTTGACAGGTTGTGCTCCGGATTAAGAATTCTTGTAAACCGGCATCCGATCACCCTTAGTCTTTGTCATTTCCTCCTTCTAGAAAATCCAGGTCAATAAGCCAGCGTCATACTCAATTTGCTGACAGAAAAATATTGTGAAGAAATAATCCATTTGAGTCGGCTTCCAAAACGCCGGTTTAAGAAATATTGGTCTTGAAATATTCATCTGATATTCAGCCGGTTTGAAGATGATCCCGGTCTTGAAAACTTGCCGGTTTAACAATACCAAATGGCCGGGTTGTAAAAACTGATGACCCCGGATTATGATTGTTGCAGACACCGGTTCATGACTGTTGCCAACATCGGTTTATGATTATTGATGACACCGGGTTGCAGCCACAGGGTCATAATGATTGGTGACGCCAGGTCAATCTAACTTGCTTCAATAGAGAATTTGAAAATCTTTCTTCGATAATAATATAATACCTGTAGCCCCCAAGTGCCGGGTTGTCATGCTTGCAGCAACCTGGGACTTGTCATTGACTGATGCCCATAAAACTTCAACCAATGTAGCCCCCAAGTGCCGGCTCAGTAAGGTAATATTGAGCTGGGACTTTGATATATATACCTCAATAAAAATAACATCATATGATGTAACCCCTCATCATGGGGCTTGAATCCACGTCCACAAGGTTAAGAGCCTTGTGCTTTACCAACTGAGCAGTAGATCCTTCAATATAATGGATAAAAAGCTTTGTACCTTGAATGGTTGACAGGAGCAATTGGTAGCCCCCAAGGGCCAGCTCATTACAATGTGATGAGTTGGGTCTTCAATAAGATGAACAAAAAATGACCTTGCATTAGCCCCCAAGTGTCATGGTGCATGCTTGCAGCAACATGAGACTTGCATATTTGATGTAATCTCAATTTTAAATAATGTAGCCCCCAAGTGCCGGGTTGTAAGCCTGCAGCAACTCGGGACTATTCCTTCAATTGTATAAAATGATAACCATTGCGCTAAAGCGACTTTGAAAACCTTAATCATAATATTAATAACCGTAAAAAATCCAGCCATGTTGGCCATTCAAGATAATATAATCTCGTATGAAAACCTTTATTCATCCAATATCATAATGAAAATTCAGCCAAGTTTGGCTATTTGAATAATATAACCCAACAATTTATAAGCGCATGATTCCAATGGCGCAATCCAAATATATACTGGCGACTTATAGTCCAAAGCCAGACCGGTTTAATAAACACCGGACAATCTCTCATCATAGACTGGCGATTTATCGTCTTAAAGCCAGGCCGGTTTAACAAACACCGGATAAGTTATCATCATACTAGCGACTTATCGTCTTAAAGCCAGGCCGGTTTAACAAACACCGGATAAGTTATCGTCATACTGGCGACTTATCGTCTTAAAGCCAGGCCGGTTTAACAAACACCGGATAAGTTGTAATCATGCGTTATTCAACCTGTTTCTGCATACAACAAGTTTAAAGTGTCCTGGCGGTTTACCGCCGGACGGGTCATAATGCCCAATATATAACCTAGGTTTATAACCAAGGCTGCACTTAAAAATATGAAATATATCATACCTGTGATATAGTCGGTTTACCAACTTTTTGTAGTAAGAGTGATAACCCCAATCTTGAGTAATGATAACTCCTTCCATGTTGCGCCGGTTTATGATAAAACCGTACCGGGCTGTGATAAACACTTGGTTTAGCAATATATAATACTGGTGACTTGTAGTCAAACCAGACCGGGCTGATAATCTCCGGATTATAACTTGATCATGCACTCGCAACTTGTAGTTGAAAGCCGAGCCGGGTTGATAAACACCGGTTTACTCCATAATAGGATGGTAGCAGAAAATCAAACCGGGCAGATAATCTCCGGTCTAAAAATGGACCGTGTTCCGCCAACTTAGCTGTTTGAACCGGTACAAAATAATGTCGGTTTAAAAAGTGCAAATAAAATAGCAACTTCTCAAGAAAGGCTATTAAAGCAAAAGCAATGGCAACAATTTTTTGCAAGAGAAGAGCTCTACTGAGCTTGGTCAGATGGAATTACCATGGTCAGACGCAACCAAGCCCCCCGAAGGCGTAGCAATGGTGCTAGTCAGCCAGGACCCCAAAATGACTCGTGGCGTTACGCCGGCCAAGTGGCATTGCATTGGTTCGGATTCGACCAAGCCCCCAAGTGGCTTAGTGGCCTAGGGCCGATCAAGTGGCATTGCATTGGTTCGGACACGACCAAGCCCCCAAATGACTTATTGGCTAAAAAGCCGATCAGAAGGCATTACCATCATCAAGACATGACCGAGCTCCCATAAGGTGTAACTACGGTTCAAGTCGATTAGGTCCCCAACTGACTTAGTGGCAAATGTGCCAGCCAGAAGGCATTACCGTCGTCAAGACATGACCAAGCTCCCAGGAGGTGTAGCTACGGTTCAAGTCGACTAGGTCCCCAACTGACTTTGTAAGGATAGCTATGTTCTCTTTGGTTCGAATACGACCTATGTTTGAACAGGAAGCGCCATGTTTGAACCGCGCATCATGGCAGCAGGTCCTCTTCAGTAACTTTTAACCTTTTTTTGCAAGAGATAAATTCTTCTTGAACCGGGATCTTGAACCGGATATTAAAAGCTTCAAAGTTGTGGGAGACATCTTCCCCTTGAACCGGATTTTAAACCGGAATCTTCATTTTCAGCCGAAAATTTTCTGACGGCCTTTAAACTCGAACTTGCGAGAAGTTAATTCCTTTTTGAACCGAACATTGTTAAACCGGATCTGAGCGTTTCAGAACTTTGTGGGAGAATAGATTTCTCTTGAACCGGATTGTAAACCGGATATTTGAGAGCTTCAGTTATACTGACTTCCCTTCAGCCAGGTTTCAACCCGGAATCCTTTCTGATGATCCGAAACTTCTTTCATTGAGTCGGGATTTTGTAACTGTCATATACTTTCTAAGCCGGAAATTTTCTGACGGCCTTTAAATTTTCATCAACAAAACAGTAGCCTCCGGGATCGGGTTATCTTTCCCTCCATCGTCCTCGGGTTCTTAAACCGGCTGAAACTGGCAAGACTTGCTACGTCATATCATCGTAGCCCCCAAGTCTCAAGGTGACTCGAGGAGTTGGCTTGAGATTCTCCATATTTGACCGTGATATAAACCGGTATAACTTGTATATCATTGGTGTTGATAACACGATGTGAATACACAGAAGGTTGAGGTGACTGCGGCGGGTTGTAAATGATCCCGTATGAACCGTGTCAGCAACTCGGCCAATGGTTCCTTCCAACTGGTGATTTGAAGTTAACCAAACTGTAGCGGTGGTGACTTGTGCGCCTGCCCATTGATCCATCCAGTGCAGACGGCGGTTGATGATAATTTGCCTCCAATTTGAAAGAAAACCGGGCTACCCAAGCTGTGACTTGTTCATACTCAATAAATGGCTCGCGCAGACAGGTGCGGCCCGGTATGTTGATGTAAACCGGGCTGCGGGGGATGGCAGCCTGTGCATGCGCTATTGGGTAATTCGCATGGTCCTGACGAGTTGACGCGATCTGGATCGCGATATAAACCGGCACGGGTTATCCAATAGCTCAGTGA
Source organism: Aegilops umbellulata (assembly GCA_032464435.1). Taxonomy (NCBI): domain Eukaryota; kingdom Viridiplantae; phylum Streptophyta; class Magnoliopsida; order Poales; family Poaceae; genus Aegilops; species Aegilops umbellulata. The sequence goes on from CP136055.1 coordinate 91,727,611, forward strand.
TATAATAATCCCCTTTTTGCAACAGACAATTTGTCCTGATATGTTAGCCGGAAATATCCACCGCGGAGTTGACGATCACCACAGTGAAACTGTAAGCCGGCACAGGCGGAGAACCGGCCCCATGTTGATGTAAACCGGACCACCGGCGGTTTGCGCGCGTCCGTTAAGCAGTGTGGAATGGTCAAAAGCCAGTATATAATGACGCTGGTGCACGCTCCATATGCATGGTGTAACACCGATGTTGTGGCGAATAATTGTCCTGCATATAAAAATATGCAAAACCAACGTAATTGTTCTTTTTACAAAAACAATATATGTCAAAAAAATAGATTTAGATGGATATCACCTGATTCGTTTAGGCCGAAAATAACCCGCCATAAAGTTGATGATAACTGTATGAAGCTGAAATAAATCACGGGTGAACCGGCCACGGCGTGGTAAACCGGTGCGGACGGGTGAGTCGACCACGACGTTTGTAAGCCGGTGCGGACGCGTGAACCGGCAGCCAGGGCGGACGGGCGAGTCGTCCGTGGTGTTGTAAGGCGGTGCGGACGGGCGAGCCGGCCGGTGCGTTGATGTAAACCGGACAGCGGGGGCGGTGATTTGCACATGTATCCGTCGATCAGCATGGCCCGGAGGAACACCAGTGCAAAATTATGCTGGCACGCGCTCCATGTCCGCGGTATAACAATACCCTTGTCAAAAAATAATTATCCTGCATAAAAACATTGCAGAAGATGGCAAAAATAAATTGCTCTTTGACAAAAAACAATATATGCTAAATAAACAAACTTAGATGGATGTCACCTGATTTGCTTGGACGACTAATGATCACCGGACTTGTCCAGGTCATAGTACCTTCTTGGACATCAATGCATGATTGCTTTGGCTTTAGCTAATCATGTTTAGCTTTGGCTGATTCCTGTACGCACCGTCCAAGCTGTTTTGTTTCTGGACTTTGAGACAGCAGCGATAGGGCACATCTGAAACGGTGTCACAGTCGGCAATGGCGTTTCAACAAGGCCATGGAGACAGCGGCTCGTCGGCGAGGTGCGGCGGAAGCAGGGGCGCGCCCGCAGGGTCAACAGCGTTTCAACGAGGCGGGGTAGCTCGCGAAGAACGTGGAGCAACTCGGCGGCTCAGGGCCAGCGGAGGAGCAGTGGCTCACGGGCGGAGGCCAGCGCAGCGAGTCGGCGGCTGGTCGATGCATGGCGGGACGGGCCGCGCTTTGTCTTGTAGACTTTTCCTCCTTTCCCATGTACTAGACTTTGTCTAATTTTTTGATCAATCCATGTGGAGTTTGAGGTCGGCTGTGCACACTATTTTTTATTTGATGCCAACCTTGTGTACTAGCTAGAACGTGGGCGGGATCCCGCAATTTTTTCTGTTTGTGCGTGACAGGTGTGCTGTCCAAGGCATGGTGCAGTTTTCCATGAGTGCTATGTCCACGCACATACATCCATCATCGACGCGTGGCCCCCTTGTTTGGCTCAGCACTGCACGGCCAGTAACCCTTTGGGATCTTGGGGGTATTTTTTCCTCAGTTGAGAAATCGGACACAAAGCTAACGTCGCATACAGCAGCGGTTGATGTCTTCCTTCTGACCCTGGATATTAAATCCACTTTTGGCTCCGTGTTGTACTAGTTTACGGTTTGATGTCTTCTGGTTTGCTTCGGTTCACGTGCAACACACGCAAATCTTTCCTCTGTAAATTTGATGGGTGTGCTTTCGCCATCATTGTATGTGTACAACAGCTCGGGATTCATCCCATTGCATTGATTTGACTAAGAAAATCTGACATGGCTGCTCATTGCGCCAACGTGATTACTCGTGACTGCGCGATTGCAGCATCGTCGTAAAAACAGCAGCTTGTACCGGACACAAACTCACATCAGGAGCAGCGGCAGTAGCACGTACTCGGCGACTTGCGGAGGCGCATATCTCAATCTTGCATTACCGGATCCAAAGATAATTGTGACTTTGCGCCGGCTCTTCTTCATCTAAAGAATCACGAGCACCTCGAACCCTGGGAGAGATCCCTTCAAGAACTCATCACCAACGTGCGCAGGCCCCACGATGGGCGCCAACTGTCGTGGATTTGTCACGGCAGATGTCCTTAGTGTCAGGACTTAGTCGCGAGGCCAACGCATCCATGTGGTAGCTTGAGAGGGGTTGAGTGGGACGAGAGACGCAGGGCGGATCAACACGCAAGACAAGGGTTTAGACAGCTTCGGGCCCCGGGAAACATCATCCGGTAAAAACCCTACATGCTGTTTGAGGCTAGGTCTCATTATCATCCCGAGGGAGACGCCGTAGACCGGCTCTTGTGTCTAACCCTAGAGATTATTGTTTGCTTGTAGCTTGTAGCTTTCAACCCGTCCCGCTTTGGGGAGCCCCGCCCCTCCTTATATATGTTGAAGGGGCGGTTTACATGTGGAGTCCTATTAGGATTAGGACTAGTCTATCTCTAGTACAAACCGGATACAAGTCTCGGTCTTGACTCCTTGTAAGGTAAATATTCCTTTTCTCTTGAACCGGCCTTCATGAACCGCCAGACGGGCCACCTGGTCTTGTCGCTCCTCTGACCCGTCCGTCGGGTTACCATTGAGTTACAACGTCCAAGCGGGTTGCTTGTAAACCGCCAAGGTCAGGGCAGGTCTTCAGGTAAACCGCCAAGTCCGGCCGGTTTAACTTCCGGCCGGTTTACACCGCGGGGTATATCCCCGACACCCGGCGAGAGGAGCTCGCCGGGACCGCCGCTCGAAGCACAAGACCCCGGCAAGAGGAGCTTGCCGGGAAGGCCAACCACGGCACGACAGGAGCCTTGCCGCGACGCGCCGCGCGTCCCGGCAAGGACCGGTGAGCGGCAAGCTCCCGGGCGCGACAAGACATCCACCGCGGCAAGTTACCACCCCGTGCCTGCGCTCCAGCTCATCCACCAACGTGTCGCTCTGGGGGCATTCCAGGCGCACGTGGCGGGAGGCTGTGTAGCCAGGGGCATGCGGTGGCGAAGCGAAGCTGACAGAGTAGCCATCGTGGCAAACGGTGGCGCTCCTGACGGTCCTGTTCCTGCATCGTCTGGGCGATGCGGACGGGCATTTAATGCCCTTGTCCCCCGCCGTCAGAGTTAGGTATGATAGCACTGTACAGCCACTGTGCAGGCAGCTGTACCCACTACAGCATTCTCCCATTTTTGCCCCCATCTACGCTGCCACCTGTGGGTAACCCCTTGAGCATATAAAAGGAGGCCCCATGTGCACGTAGAGAGAGGGGACACCCATTTTTTACGCTCGGCTTCGCCAGCGGCTCGTGAGTACTGTAGCACCACGCGCCTCCGAGCAAGAACACTATACAAACCACAAAGCAGCAGTAGGGTTTTACGCATCCGTGCGGCCCGAAGCTGGGTAAACCCCGTGTGTGCATCGCCTCGATCCGCTCTTCGTGCGACCTCCGCCCCCCACCGAACCAGTAAGGGGCTCGGTCCCCATAGGTGTTCGAGGAAGCCGATTTCCCCCGACAGGATCCGTTTAAACCAGCTATCTTATAACTCAAGTTTGTACCATGTTTTCATGAATACACCATGGAGAGGTGTACCAGTAACATGGAAGAAGAGCAAGACGACAGATACAACTGATACAACGCCTTGTGGCACACCACACACATCTACCACAGTTACAAACGGTGCACAACTCGCCTAGTCCAACTCAAGCCATGAATGGCAAATAGGAAGGACACAGAGCCCGAGGCCGCCTCACAATCGATGCCGAACACGTCAGAAGCATGACGAAAACTCTAGGTCACACTAGCTCAATGTACCCTGCACTCTAGCGCCTAAGAGGACGACAAGTGAGTGGGAGACAACCGAACTAGAGGAAGAAGTCACCCAACAGGTCTTGACGGCGATGTACATTGGCCCATGTGCCAACGGTAACCAACGGCAAACACCACACTGCCCCAAGCTTCGCGAGATCGACGAAGTAACCAACACCAGCCTCCACTGTGCTATAGCCTTGGGCACCTAGACATGACTTCCAAGGAAGGGATGACGCCGCAACAACGTCGCTGACGGGTCCGACGAACCGGACCTAAGGTTTACCCTGGTGCCTGATGGGACGATCAAGATCAAGAGAGTGAATTGAAAAAGCCACCACATTTGGGGCATCATTTGCAAGAAACCACGAGGTCACTAATCATTTGCAAAAACCACAACACATTTAGTAAACTATTTGCAGTTTGCACTGATAGGACGATTTGATGCGTTTGACCGCGTTTCCGGCAGTTGGAGCCCGATTTCCCCCTACGTGGCATAACGGCCGGGAGACAACGCCGTCTGCTCGAGACGACTTCGTCGGCTCGCGTCGGACAGACCGACTGCGCCGCCCCACTCCACAGTTCTAGCTCTCTGCTCTATTTCTCTCTCGTGCTCTCAACCTTCCTCGGCCTCCTTTCCTCTCCGCTCATCGACAGCCGCCATGGTGTCTTGGAGCAACAGCGAGAGCAGTGAGGACTCTGACGTGTAGTTCATCTCTTCCTACGCCTCCCCTATTAAGGTCAGTTGGTTCGACCAGGACTGGATTTATGGTTTCGATTTGGGCATTTGGGATTTAGGGTTTGTGTGGCTTCAACTTTATTTGAACCAGTTATTTTGGCTTGCCTAGATCCCAGCTACAATCGATGACCCGTTGTACACTGGTGCTGCTGACAATTTGAGGGTGATGTGCGAGCATGTCAAGCTAGGGAAGAAATGTGTTGCATTCGAGGGGATGAGCACTGGAGAAGGTTCATTGCTTGTGCCCTAGAAGTAAGTTAGCAAATTAGTTGCAAAGTATCAGTTAACCTCTCCTATGCAGTATAGCAATTTTGTTCTAGGGTTTACCATACGTTGTTCATAGGGACTGTTCATTGTTCATAGATACTGTTCATTGTTCATAGTCACAGTTCATGTTAGGGATGAACATGCTCACAATAATTGTTGTTTAGTGTCAGTTGACTTGATCTAACTGAATCTGCATCTTAACTGTAACTTTAACTTAACTGAATATGTAACCTGTGGCAACATATTTGAACTATTTTTTTGTATTGCAGGGAGTTAATAATTATGGATTAGTGCAATGGATAGATTAGGAGTGGCCAGATCATCTACATAATGCCCTCCACAAACTGTGGCTTATGTATGAGGATAGCAACCATGCCTGGCATGCCTGGAACATTCATGTACTATGCACAATCTAACACAACAAAAAAATCAGTTGCATGAGACTTATGAGAAGATTTTTGAAGATGTGAAGAACCTCTTGGATTCCCAGGATAATCTGCCACAGGTAAATGATCAAGATGATGCTGAGAGCAGCATGGAAAAGGATGTTGAGATCAAAAAATTGAAGGCAGTTGTTGACCAGTTGAAGTTCGTTCATGTTGCTCAAGGCAATGTCATTAGGAATTTGAAGTTCAATCATCTGAAAGGGAAGGAAAAGATGAGCTCTAATAAGAGGACTTCGGAGTTTAGCTTTGCTGACCAGAAGAAAGAGAAGGAGAAGCTGGATCTTTACATTGCTGAGTTGATTAAAGAGAAGGATAAGTTGAGCATTGAGAAGAGTGCTTTGTAGTGTTGTGTTGCTGACCTAAAGAAAGCAGGTGAAAATAACAAGAGGAAGCTGAAGGAGATCAAGGGTATTTGTGATGTCTGATAACCCACAAGTATAGGGGATCGCAATAGTTTTCGAGGGTAGAGTATTCAGCCCAAATTTATAGATTCGACACAAGGGGAGCCAAAGAATATTTGAAGGTATTAGCAGCTGAGTTTTCAATTCAACCACACCCGGAGATTAATTATCTGCAGCAAAGTGGCCACTAGCACAATAATATGATAGTTTTGATAGTAGTGACAGCAGCAACGGCAACAGTAACAGTGATAGCAGTAATTTGTAGCAAGTGTAACAGTGATGATAACAATAGTAACACAGCAAGATCAATATAAATAAATTCGTAGGCATTGGATCGGTGACTTGTTCGATGATATTCATCATGTGACAGTTATAACCTAGGGCGATACGACACTAGCTCCAGTTCATCGATATAATGTATGCACGTATTCCGTAAATAGTCATATGTGCTTTATTAAAAGAACTTGCATGACATCTTTTGTCCTACCCTCCCGTGGCAGCGGAGACCATAATGGAAACTAAGGGATATTAAGGCCTCCTTTTAATAGAGAACCGGAACAAAGCATTAACACATAGTGAATACATGAACTCCTCAAACTACGGTCATCACCGAGAGTGGGCCCGGTTGTTGTCAATCCGGGGTTGTCTAATCATAACCGTAGTAAGCGACAATAACTTGCAAGATTGGGTCTAAAACATGGATATAATGATGAATTCATAAACGGTTCAGATCTGGGTTCATGGCACCGGGGCCCAAAGTGACAAGCATTAAGCATAGAAAATTTATAGCAACATCAATCTAAGAACATAGTGGATACTAGGGATCAAGCCCTAACAAAACTAACTCGATTACATGATGAATTTCATCCAACTCCTCACCGACCAGCGAGCCTACGAAGGAATTACTCACTCCCGGTGGGGAGCATCATGGAATTGGCGATGGAGAAGCGTTGGTGATGACGAAAAACGAAGATCCCCCTCTCCGGAGCCCCAAACGGACTCTAGATCTGCCCTCCCGAGGAAGAACAGGGCTTGGCGGCGGCTCTGTCTCATGGATCGCGATAATTCTTTCTCCCTGATTTTTTTCTGGAAATATGTGATTTTATAGTATCAAGGGTGAGGGAGTCCTGGATTAGCGGGTGTCCGGATAGCCGGACTATAACCTTTGGCCGGACTCTTGGACTATGAGGATACAAGATGGAAGACTTTGTCCCGTGTCCGGATGAGACTTCCCTTGGCGTGGAAGGCAAGCTTAGCAATACGGATATGTAGATCTCCTCCCATTGTAACCAACTCTGTGTAACCCTAGCCCTCTCCGGTGTCTATATACCAGAGGGTTTTAGTCCATAGGACAAACAACAATCATACCATAGGCTAGCTTCTAGGGTTTAGCCTCTCTGATCTCGTGGTAGATCTACTCTTGTACTGCCCATATCATCAATATTAATCAAGCAGGAGTAGGGTTTTACCTCCATCGAGAGGGCCCGAACCTGGGTAAAAACATCATGCCCCTTGTCTCCTGTTACCATCTGCCTAGACGCACAGTTCCGGACCCCCTAACCGAGATCCGCCGGTTTTGACACCGACATTGGTGCTTTCATTGAGAGTTCCTCTGTGCCGTCGCCATCAGGAAGGATGCCTCATCCCGTCTTTAAAGATGGCACTGTTGCTCAGGGAGCTTTGGCTGTCGACCAAACTCTCCAGCTAGGTGGTTTTCTTATGACCGTCTGTTCGGCCGCTGGGCCGATGATGACTTCTCGGGTCATCAAAAGCAATCTTCACGTCAACTCGGAACTCGCCGAGCAGTTAGATCCAATGGAGCTCTCTTCCCTAAACGAGCTCTTGGATCGCATCGCCGCCTTGGGAGTCGCTACGGATTACGATCGGATTGGGCCTAAACCCGATCTGAGAGATATTAACTCTCCCCAGGCCACCCATCACGTTGCACTTTTGGAGGAACAATGCGGCGATCCTTCATCTATCTTAAAGACTAGCTATGTCCGGATTCCCGATCCCTCCATGCCGGATACCCGCGGAGGGGAGGACGTCACTCAAGCCCTGAACCTAGAGTCAGGCAGCGGGCTAGATTCATTGGACAACATCCAAGAATCCAAGTATCCGAGTTTGAAAACTCCTTGGCCCTCGAGTCTCAGATTGGGTGAAGTTTCGGATTTAATTCCACCCACCCACCCAAACATAAGCGATCTATCCCAAATTAGGCAACAGCCCGAAGAAACTGTACACAATTACTGGGCCAGATTGCTCCTGGTCATGAACATGATAAAGGACTGCCGTGAGGAAGACGCGATTTCATTCTTCTGCAATAATTGCACGGACAAGGGAATCCTCAACGCCATAAGTCGCCGTGAAATTACACACTTTGCCGACTTGGCGTCCATAGTACGAAAGTACTGTGCGATGGAAAGCGCCTGGAAAACCGAAATAAAATTTTGGGACAATCCGGCCCTGAATACAAACCCAGTCCAAAGTAAAAGGGTGCATCATCGCCAGACACCCAGGTTAAACACCAAAAAGCAAAAACCCTCTACAGGGCATGGAACCATACTGGAGGGATGGCTCAATGGACCCTGTAAAATTCACAGCACAGAGGGCGCCACACCAACTCATAGCCTTAGAGCATGTTGGATACTCCGGCAGGTGGCCAAAAGTAGGCGAAGATCTTCTAACCCCAGAAGCCATAGAGCACCAGCCCAGAGATACCAGTACGGTATTAACACTCTTCGAGACTTTTGCATCAAATAATATGCGAAAACGAACACTCCGCAGCCTTGCTGAAGTCTACCATGTGGCAACAATAAACCCATGGAGTGACACGACTATTACTTTTAATGCCAGTGACGAACCTAAATTCCGAACAGCCTGAGCACCAGCCGCATTGGTCCTCAGTCCAATAGTGGATGGCTTTCGACTCACCAAGGTACTCATGGACGGTGGCAGCGGATTGAACCTCATTTATGAGGAAACCCTTCGAAAAATGGAAATAGATGGAACCGCATTGAGCGAAGCAGCACAACCTTTCGAGGAATAATCCCTAGTCGGGAAGCGCGCTGTACAGGAAAAATCACACTAGATGTGGTGTCCGGCACGCCGGATAATTACAGGTCCGGAGAGGTCACGTTCCAAGTGGCCCCATTCAGTAGCGGATACCACGCTCTATTAGGGCGGGAGGCGTTTACAATCTTCCAAGCCATACCCCATTACGGGTACATGAAGCTCAAAATGCCCGGGCCCAACGGAATCATCACTCTTGCTAGTGATCTTGACATAGCACTCTGCGCCGAAAATAAGACAACCGCACTGGCCCTCGAGGCACTATCCGAAGCCCTAGCGGCCGAGGAACTGACTGCGCTGCGCTCCACGGTAGACAGGGACGACGTGATACTCGATAAAAGATCCAAGTCCACCTCCTTTAAGCCGGCGGACAAAATAGTCAAATTCCAAGTCCATCCAACGGACCGTACAAAAACGGATTCCATCGGGGCACAATTAAACCCTGATGTAGACGCCACACTACGAGAATTCCTACGCGAAAACTGGGACATTTTTGCCTGGCACCCTTCAGACATGCCAGAAATCCCACGCAGGCTGGCCGAGCACAGCCTAAAGATCCTAAAGGGATTCAAGCCAGTCAAACACGCTCTTCGGCGTTTCTCTGAACCTAAGAAACAAGCCATGGGAGAGGAGCTTGCCAAACTATTGGAGGCCGGATTCATCAGAGATATAAAACATCCGGACTGGCTAGCAAACTTGGTGATGGTACCAAAGAAGGACAAATCCTGGCGCCCGTGCGTCGATTTTAAGGACCTCAACAAGGCCTGCCCAAAGGATCCCTTCCCCCTCCCCCGCATCGATCAAATTATCGACGCTACCGCAGGACACGATTCATTGTGTTTCCTCGACGCATACTCCGGCTACCATCAAATTAAGATGGCAGAGCCAGACCAAGCCGCAACGGCATTCATCACCCCATAGGGCCCATTATGCTTCAACACAATGCCCTTCGGGCTCAAAAACGCCGGTGCAACATATCAGCGCATGATTCAGACATGTCTGGCAAACCAGATCGGCAAAATAGTGGAGGCATACGTAGATGACGTGGTCGTCAAAACCAAGCATGTCGAAACTCTAGTAGACGACTTGAGGCTCACATTCGATAACCTCCGAACATACGACATCAAGCTCAACCCAGAAAAATGCGTTTTCGGCGTACCAGCCGGAAAGCTCTTGGGCTTCATTGTATCCGGTAGAGGAATTGAAGCAAATCCAGCCAAGAACTGAGCTCTGTCACAATTGGATATCCCAAAGGACCTCAAACAAATACAAAAACTGACCGGATGCATGGCGGCTTTAAGCCGCTTTATCTCCCGCTTGGGAGAAAAGGCATTGCCCCTTTATCTCCTCCTCCGGTGCACCGAACACTTCGAGTGGACGGATGCCAGCACGGCCGGACTCGACGAAATATAAGCCATATTGGCAACAAACCCAATCCTGGCCGCGCCAAACATTGGCGAACCAATGCTATTATACATTACGGCAACTCATCAAGTTGTAAGCGCAGTGCTCGTCGTCGAACGAGAAACGGACGGACACAAATTCCCCCTTCAAAATCCGGTTTACTATGTTTCCACCGTCCTTACTCCATGCAAGTCTCGGTACCCGCATTATCAAAAGATAGCGTACGCGGTATTTATGGCATCCCGGAAGCTGCGACACTACATTCAAGAGTGTTCGATAACGGTAGCCTCGGAAGTACCACTCAACGATATTATAAACAACCGCGACGCGACGGGCCGGATTGCCAAATGGGCCATTGAGCTCCTCCTGTTCGACATAACTTACAAGCCACGGCGAGCTATTAAGTCGCAAGTTTTGGCCGACTTCGTCGCCGAATGGACGGAAGCCGAACTCCCTAAAGAGTACGGCACATATTCCAACTGGATCATGCACTTCGACGGCTCCAAAATGTTGGCTGGTCTGGGGGCTGGCGTCGTTTTGACGTCCCCTATAGGAGATACAGTTCAATACGTACTCCAGATAATGTATACGGACTCCAACAACGCAGCCGAATATGAGGCCCTTCTACATGGTCTCCGGATGGCAGTATCCATGGGCATTCAACGCCTAGAGGTGCGCGGGGATTCGAACCTCGTGATATCCCAAATAAATGGAGACTTTGATGCCAAGGATCCAAAAATGGCAGCTTACCGCAACGCCGTCCTAAAAATGTCAGCTCGGTTCGAGGGGCTCGAATTTCACCATATAGCCTGGGAAAGCAATCAGGCGGCAGATGTCTTGGCTCGCATTGGCGCAAAACGCGATGCAGTCCCCCCAACATCTTCTTGGAGAGGCTGTTCAGGCCATCCGTAGCATGGGAAGGGGAACTCGGTAGTAACATCCTGGACCCAACCACACTACCCGACACCGAACATTCTCACATAATTGGAGGCTCTGCCAACGAAGTAACATCCTCAGCCCACGTAATAATGGCAGTCATCGCCCTGTGGACAGAACCATTCCTAGCCTACCTAACTAGGCAGGAACTACCCGAGGACCAAAACGAGGCACGCTGCATAGTGCGGCGATCCAAAGCCTATAAAGTCCATGAGGGAGAGCTTTATAAGAAAAGCACCACCGGAGTCCTTCAAAGGTGCACCTCCGAAGAGGAGGGGCGGAATCTTCTAGCTGAAATTCATGCCGGACTCGGCGGTCACCACGCTGCAGCCCGGGCCCTTGTAAGCAAGGCCTTCCGTACAAGATTCTATTGGCCGACGGCCCAGGCAGACACTCAGGACTTAGTCCAACGATGCATTGGTTGCCAGCTCTTTGCTAACCAAAGCCATATGCCACCTACCGCCCTCCAAACTATACCCATCACCTGGCCCTTTGCAGTCTGGGGGCTTGACATGGTTGGACCCCTTAAAGGAGGAACCCACAAGCAAAAATACTTACTGGTCATGGTGGATAAGTTCACCAAATGGTTAGAGGCCAAGCCTGTTAAGACGGCCGAATCCGGACTGGTGATAGACTTCATATCCGGGGTCGTACACCGTTACGGCGTCCCCCACAGCATCATCACTGATAATGGCACGAGCTTTACGGCCGACGAGGTAAAACTCTGGTGCAAAAACATGGGTATCAAGCTCGACTAGGCTTCAGTCTATCACCCACAAACTAACGGTCAAGTCGAGCGAGCAAATGGTCTAATCATGAGCGGCATCAAACCCAGATTAGTGCGGTCCCTCAAGGAATCTAACACACATTGGGTAGAGGAGCTCGACTCCGTACTCTGGGGGCTGCGGACCACGCTGAATCGCACCACCGGATACACACCATTCTTTATGGTATACGGCGCAGAGGCGGTTCTACCCTGCAACATAATTCATGACTCACCTCGAGTGCACATGTACGAAGAAAGGGAAGCCGAGTTCGATCGGCAGGACAGTTTGGACGCCTTGGAGGAGGAGCGTGACGTGGCAAAAGCCCGTTCCGCATTCTATCAACAGCAGGCTCGAAGATACCAAAGCAGAGAAGTACGGGCCAAAACTTACAATGTTGGCGAGTTAGTTCTACGCCTGCCGGATAAGAAAAAGGACAAACTGAAGTCCCTTCATTATTGATCAAGTCATGACTGGTGGAGCGTACCGTCTGCGGGATGCATCGGATAATCGACTCGAGCCGAACCCATGGAACGCAGCCCGACTCCGAAGATTCTACGCCTAGCGCCGGACTCTGTGTTCATCTCCTTCCTCTGTCCATTTTTTATGCACTATCTGCCTTGGATCTCTATCCTTCTCCCTTTCTTTTCTCTCACAGCCTTTAAAGGCCAATTTGTGTCTTGTTTGCACACAACGGATGCGCTATTCGCGTTCATTATACCTGGGGGCTTCTTTAACAGAAGCTTATTCATACAGGTTTCATGCCCAACACATGTGTTATCCTTCCGCATGTACCCTTTATTCACCATTATATGCATCGATATGACTTAAGTTTTGGCCAAGCTGGGTTGCCTGGCTCTTGTATTTATGCCTTACGTTCCCGTTAATTCGGCTAGGGCATAAGGGGAGCACCTCTGCGATTGTTACTGCCGGGTAGCCGGATGTGTACCTCAAACTGGGTGAAGCCGAAAGCTAGCGTTCTTAAGAGAATATTCGGTCGGTGAACTAAAGATGATTTCTCACTTATTTACTTATGCGCCCCTAGATGTTTTTCCTGCGTCTCTTTTCACAGTCTGGACATGCACTTTAGGGCATGCCTCCCAGGGAAAGGAACCCCTAACGGAACTATTCTCCCTGGAAGATGTTTCTTACTAACCATGTAATATAACATAACTAGTTGAGCACTTGTATGTTCAAGCACTAATGACCCCTACGCCTAGTCTCCATGCATGCCCCGGTTCTTACATAACCGAGAGGGTATTCAGACACACTCCGGACCGTCGGGTCCCGAGGTTGAAGAAAAAAGGTCCGCCATGACAAACGATCTACAATCCGGCTAGAAGGCATTATACATGTCATCTTAAATTACATAGTCAATTTGACTGGTTAAATTCCTCTTCAATACCATCCAATAGGCTGTCTAGTTTACAGTCCTATTGGGAATACTTTGCCTTGGCCGTACACTAAGCTCACAGGGATCTCCTTCCCATCAGGCCCCACAGGTCCGACCTCGGCCATGTGGTTTGGGTCAGCCTTCGTGTACCGCATCTTCACCATGGCCCAGGCCTCCCTGGCGCCTTGACGGCAGGCCGATATCTTCCATAATCGGAAGCGCCGCCGCGATGGCCACAAGGCCTGGGCGACGCCTTGCATCACCTGCCGAACTCGTTCGTGCAGTTGTGAGAGCTCGGGAAGAAGGTCACCCGTAGAACCGGGCATTTCCTCTGCAGGACGACCTGTTAGCATACCTACAGACATAACTCTGTTAGTCGACTTCCTCGTCGAACTCTTTTTCAAAGTTCGTTCAAGCACTTACTAAATATGCCGCGTCGAAGCCGCCGATTCTCCTTAACGGAGTCCGACAGTTGGGCACGAACATCTTTTAGTTCCACGCCCAGCTGGGTGTTGGCATCTTGGAGATCATTCTTCTCCTGCCTCACCTTTGTAAGCACGCTCTCCCTAGCCTTTAGCTGGCGTAGGAGTTGCTGCTTATCCGGATCTAATCCGGCGCCATCTGCAATTTTATTGTCAAACTTGCATACACGCCACACTTCACATGATACTTATCAATTGAGGCATATAATACCAGAGGGGGTCTTCTTGGGCTCCCCTGCTGCGGCTAGTGCGGCCTGAAGTTGGGCTTTGCACTCTTCCAGCTCCTGGGACAGTTGTGTATTCTTTTCTGTAAGAACCTGGATAAAAAATGATCCTTAAATCAGTTATTCTAACTGTTTCAAGTCTCGAGGGCTACTGGTACATATAATCACCAACTTTTCTCACCTGTATGTCCTTTACATACTGCTCCGTGGCTCTGGTTAGACCATTTTGAGCAGCACGAAGGTACGCATCTCCCGAGTTGAAGGCTTGCAACGCCTCCTGGGAGAAACAAGCGTCGCGAACAATTGTCCGGCGACGCCTGTGGTTCATGGCACTCTCCACCTCGGAATTGGTGGTAGGCAGCCTGTCCGCATCCTCCGTCGGAGGGGCGTCTGGGGCGCGCCTCGTGTTCGCCTCCGCTTCCGGACCCGGCTTTGGAGCCTGGCTGGTGGAGGCGCGATTGGCAACCTCTCCGATATAGTCCGGCGAGCGCTCTTTTTCCTAAAGAGAGCACGGGCGTTAGTATGCCTCTGAGAATGATATCTTGGAATAAGATGGCGCCCCATACCGTTGCGCCGGCGTCTCAATCTGGACCGCACTTCTTTTTAGCCTGCTGGGCCTCGCGGCCCCTTGTTGGCTAGTCGCTGCAGGCTCGGTCTTCCGCCTTGAGGGCCTCCCCTGCAAAACACCGTTGGTATATGGTAATCGAAAATACGCAAAAACGGATCCCTTTTTCAAAGTGCTGGGACTTCGGTCTCAGTTACCTGTGAGGCTGGAAGTAGCCCAGGGTAATCGGCTGTAATGGCCACCAAGGCATTGTCGATGCTCAATTGGTAAAATACCCCATCAATCAGCTCTGCAGATATGTCCGGATCCTCTTGGGAGGCCGGGTCGAGGGACCGTTCCGGATCCTCGGGTTGTGGAGGAGGGCTGTTTATCTCCTTTACGACCCGACGCAGTTCCTGCGTTGAAATTGCAATATATGATACTTAACTATGGGAATATGGAACGGATGGGCAAGTAGAAGTGTCTGCTTACCCAGCTTGGAGGATTGTACATAGAAAATCTGCCCAGTGGATTGACGCGGAGAAATTCCTCCTCTTCTCCCTTGTATAAAGCGGACAAGATCTTCATTAGAACGGCAACCGATTCTAGCCCCTTACGGCCGCAGCGGGTGGCATCATCCTCCCCGTTGAAATCCCACATGGGGTGGCCTCTATACTGAAGCGGCTGCACCCCCCGCATAATGCATGTGGCCATGACCTCGATCATGGTCAGTCCGGAATGAGCCAACAACCTTATCCGGCTCATCAGGTAAAGGACGTCCTTGTCATTTTCCTTCTGAGGGCTCCGTGGACGCCAGCTTAGGCGCTTCTTCATGGGAGCATTATCGAACTCAGGGAGGCCGATCCAAATAGGATCCGGCAGGGGGACGTCTTCTATATAAAACCATTCTGAGGGCCAGTCTTCGGACGCCTTCTTCGGGGTTCCGGATAGATACCCGGTCCCGGCGATGCGCCACACTTCGGCTCCGCCCACTTGATATACTGACCCCTTCTGAGAACGGGGCGCGAGGCAGAACAGCTTCTTCCACGGCGCGAAATGAGCCTCGCAGCCCAAAAACAGCTCGCAAAGGGCTACGAAGCCCGCGATATGCAATATGGAGGCAGGCGTAAGGTTGTGCAACTGGAGGCCGTAGAACTCCAGGAGCCCCCGGAGAAACAGATGAATTGGAAATCCGAGCCCTCTTATCAAATAAGGGACAAGGCATACCCACTCTCCTTTGGAGGGATTAGGGACGCTCTCCGCTTGTTCTCCGCCATTATATGTGGCAAGCCCGGCTCGAACCGGGACCATGTAGGCTGGGGGGAGAAATCCCTTGGTTTGGAGCGTCACTAGCTCGCTGTGCGGGATGGAACATCTCTCCCAATCTCCAGGCTGGGGGCTGGGAGGGCGAGAGGAGGAGCTGCGACGACCAGCCATGATGGAATGGATCTCTGTCGGATGCTCTCCGATGAATGCTCGCGGAGGGAAGATGGTGTGATTTGGATCTAAATCCTCGTCTCTTTAATAGGCAGCTCATTTACGCAGCTAGGGGGGTAAATGTAAAAACACCCTGGCTTTTCGCATTCATTTGACACGTGGAAAAAGGCCATTATTGGGCGCGGAAGCCAAGAAGTGCAATATTCACGAGAAGCCGGACACTATTCAACAGGTACACAGAATTTGGAGAAGAACCCGCCTTGCAATGTCGAAGACAATCTATGCGCCGGACTCGTCGTCATTGAAGCCTGGTTCGGGGGCTACTGAGGGAGTCCTGGATTAGGGGGTGTCCGGATAGCCGGACTATAACCTTCGGCCGGACTCTTGGACTATGAAGGTACAAGATTGAAGACTTCGTCCTGTGTCCAGATGGGACTTTCCTTGGCGTGGAAGGAAAGCTTGGCAATACAGATATGTAGATCTCCTCCCATTGTAACCGACTCTGTGTAACCCTAGCCCTCTCTGTTGTCTATATAAACCGGAGGGTTTTAGTCCATAGGACGAACAACAATCATACCATAGGCTAGCTTTTAGGGTTTAGCCTCTCTGATCTCGTGGTAGATCTACTCTTGTACTGCCCATATCATCAATAGTAATCAAGCAGGAGTAGGGTTTTACCTCCATCGAGAGGGCCCGAACCTGGGTAAAAACATTGTTCCCCTTGTCTCCTGTTACCATCCGCCTAGACGCACAGTTCGAGACCCCCTACCCGAGATCCGCCGGTTTTGACACCGACAAAGGGGGTCGTCAGCGGGGCTACCAGGTGGGTACAACCTACCTGAGCACGCCAGGAGAGTTGGGCGCGCCCTGGTGGGTTGTGCCCACCCAGGGGCCCCTCTCTGGTGGGTCTTGGCTCCCGAAATTCTTATTATTGATATAAAAAATCCTCGCAAAGTTTCGTTCCATTCCGAGAACTTTCATTTCTGCACAAAAACAACACCATGGTAGTTCTGCTAAAACCAACGTCAGTCCGGGGTTAGTTTCATCCAAATCATGCAAATTAGAGTCCAAAATAAGAGGAAAAGCGTGAGAAAAAGTAGATACGTTGGATATGTATCAACTCCCCCAAGCTTAAACCTTTGCTTGTCCTCAAGCAATTCAGTTGATAAACTGAAAGTGTGAAAGAAAAAAAATTTACGAACTCTTCTGCTCTTGTTTGCATAAACAAGCTTAAACAGCACCTAGGTTTTCATCCCACATTATAACTAACCATGTCAACAATAACTCTTAAAGATTATAATGATTCATATCAATGACATAATCAGCTAGCGAGCAATAATAAGATATCTCGAACAACAACATGTTGTCAAAACAACCATGATATAATATGACAATAGTGGTATCTCGCTAGCCCTTTCTGAATCATGACAGCTGTGCTCTACTCAGTTTCTGGTGCTTGTTTTTATAAGGTGGTGACACAACATTAGCTACACACAATGCATAAATCATGACAGCTGTGCTCTACTCAGTTTCTGGTGCTTGTTTTTAGAAGGTGGTGACACAACATAAAAGTAAATAGATAGTCCCCTCGTAGAGGAAAGCAGTGATTTGCAGAGGTGCCAGAGCTCAATTTTTAAAACAGAGATAAATGATATTTTGAGACATGCACCGTTCTCATTCACTTCACGACCATCAGTTATCAACATCTTCCATGCTAAGCACGCTAGTGGCGGTTCCCAAGTGATAAAAGTAAAGGTTTTGACTCCATTGGGAGTTTTTGTTTGATTATTTCAGAGATGAACTCTTTTTCATGTTTGCAGTTTGGGACTGGGCATCCCTATTACCGCTCATTCCCTCGTGCAATGGCAAGTGAATAAACACTCGACCTGAGGATAACCCGCTTAGCACGGAATATATCGACCACCTCCTGTCGTTCCATGAACGATCCAGGCACACAAAAAGGATATTTTTTTAGAAGTTTTTAGAGGTGGCACATGCAAATTTACTTAGGTCGGCAGGGTAATACCGTATATAGGTAGGTATGGTGGACTCATCTGGAATAACTTTGGGTTCAAGGTTTTTGATGTACAAGCAGAATTCCCACTTAGTACAGGCGAAGGCTAGCAATTAAGATTGAGAAGCGGCCAGCTAGAGAGCAACAACGATCATAACCATGCATTATGCATAAGTAACATTGGACACTAGCATGAGTAGGATATGAGCACCATGAACATAAATATTCTAGAGGTTATGTTGGTTTTGATTCAACTACATGCATGAACATGTACCAAGTTAAGCCACCCGAACATTCAGAGGAGGATACCATATCATCATACTACATCACAATCATTTTAACGCTATGTTGATATCCAAGATAAATCATTATTAACTCCCAGCTACTTATGCATGGCATGAGAAACTATAATCTCTAATTGTCATTGCAAACATGTTTAATCATAATGGGCTGAAGCCTGGATACTAGGTTAAACATATTTACACAAACAGAACAAGTCGAGTTCATACCAGTTTCTCTTTGCCACGGCCTGTTCATCGAATGTCGTCATTATTTCCTTTCACTTGCACGACCGAATGATATGGAAATAATAATAGTGCAAGAGTGTCGTGGACTAAGCTAGAATCTGCAAACATTTTATTCAACAGGAGAAGACAAGGTAAAATGTGCTCTTTATTAGTTTAACATTTATTCATATGAGAGCCACTCAACATTTTCATCGTGGTCTTCTCCTTGGTACAACTTGAAATAAAAAGAAAAGAAATTCAGAGAAAGACACTGAAATATTTTTGGTGTATTTGGTTTTCTTCAACAAGCAAATAAGAAGGGAAAAACAAAAACAAGAAAAACTATTTACACGGGAAAGCTCCCAACAAGCAAAAGAAGAACAAGGAAATCTTTTTGGATTTTCTTTTTAATACTACTACTAAGCATGCATAGAAAGTAAATTACTACAACTAATTTTTTTGGTTTTTCTAAAAAAATTCAAACACACAAGAAGAAAGCACGAAAATAAATCTAAGCATGGATGATACAATGAAAAGTGTGAACACCGACAAATAAAATAAGTGGACATGAATGTAAAGTCGGTGGGGACACGTACTCCCCCAAGCTTAGGCTATTGGCCTAAGTTGGTAATCGATCAGTAGCCTGGAGGGTAGTAGGGAACCTGAGGAGCGGGCATCCACTCATCCCACTGCTGAGGTACCTGTGCAGCCTCTGCAACATCATGAGCGTTCCAGTAGGCGATGATGTCTGCAGGCATAATCCTATATCCGCCCCTAGCAACAAAATCAAACAAAGCAGGTGCAGGCAAATATGTGTCCACAACATGTGATTGATTAAACAATAAATTATAAGTGAAGTTATCAGCCCTTCCCTTGAGAATCTTATGTTCCTTTAAGGCATCAAAATCTAAATACCGAGTGGGTAGGATAGGATCAAAGGGCAAAGGTGAAACACCCACCCCTCGTGCTAGACGGGTGGCATAAATTCCACCATGGAACCAACCACTTTTGGCATTATGCTGAAGTCTACGTGCAATAATCGCTCCAAGGTTATAATTCCTTTCACTAGTGAGAGCGGTGTGAATGAGGCTCAAATCTGGCGAACAAAGTATGCTACAATCTTGTTTGCCTACTATGCATTTCCCGTTAAATAATGCAAAGTACTGAATTGCGGGAGAGTGAATGCTCTTTATTCTTCCTTGTCTCACTCCTCTATTTTCACCGTAACAAAGGCTAGTCAAGAAAGACTCATACTCAACCTTTGGTGGCTCATCAAGCGAACCCCAAAATGGGAGTTTGCAATGGTAAGCGAAGTTCTCCAGTGGAATAGTAAATGTATTATCATAAAGCATAAACGACACCCTAGACTCACGTGGAAAATATTTAAATCCTTTAACAAATGATTCAGTGAGAAGTTCGTGTTGTTCACACTTATCTGAAAGTTAGGGACCGAGACTGGCATTGTGAACATATTGCTCAAATTCCTCCTTGATGCCCACACACACCATGTAGTCATCGCAAGGCCATAAGCATGTTTTGGTGGCGGCATCTCGCGTGGAACTTTCACTTGGTTCAACATAGGACCGACGAGTAGAAGTGTCACTAGAAGATGCCGCCGAGGATCGTCTCCTCGAAAAACTCCTTCCAAATAGGTTCATCATGTCCGCGTACAATTCTCTGAAAATAAATTTTTTTGGGTGGCAAAAATTTGTCAACAAAACTTCACAAAATTGATAGCAACTACTCATAGGGATACCTAGAGGCCATATCAAGCATTCAAATTGCTTAGAACACTAAGAATTGAACATGCAAGCACATCTACAGCAGCACCAAGAGTAACTAATTATTCAAAGTATAAACCACTAAAACAAAAACTAATTGGACAAATGGTGGAGTCACATACAAAGCAACAATCCCCCGAAACAGTTTTGGAAATGGAGCTTCGAGCAAAGAGATCAAAATCCGCGGGTTTGAGCTCAAGAACACGGGAGAGAGAGAGCAATGGGGATTTTTTTTTTATGGAGATGAGTGATGATGTGGGCTAAAGAGATAAGTGAGGGGCCCCATGTGGGGACCACAACCCACTAGTTCACGCCTGCGGGTCCTGGAGCACCCAGGTGGGTTGTGCCCACCTCGTGCACCTCCCTCTGGTATTATTTGCACCAAAGATTCTTAAATATTCAGAAAAATCATATAAAATTTTCAGGGCATTCTGAGAACTTTTATTTTTTGGTCTTTTTTTATTGCACGGAAAATTCAGAAAACAGACAAACCATGGCATTTTATTTTTTTTAACTAATAAAAACAGAAAACAAAAAGTAGGGACAGAAGGTAGTTCTTACTAAATTCATCAACTTCATACCGCTCAAAAATGATTCATTAATAAGGTTGATTAGGTGTTATTAACAACCACTTTCGGTTAGCATGAAACCGAAGAACTTTCGTAAATCACTAAGTTACCTCAATGGGGATATGCATTTCCCCAACAATAGGCATTTCATATTTATTTTTGACAGTAGGTAGAGGTATTTGAAAACTTCCAATAGTGATTGTCGGAGATTTTTCAATAACATTAATACCATTCACTTGGAATTGTTTCTCCGGAAAGTGCACCGTATGCTCATTACCATTGATATGAAAAGTGACCTTGCTTTTATTGCGATCAATAACAGCCCATGCAGTATTCAAGAAGGGCCTACCAAGGATAATCGACATGTTGTCGTCCTCGGGCATCTCAAGTATAACAAAGACAGTCAAAATAGTAATATTAGCAACAACAACGGGCACATCCTCACAGATACCGATAGGTATGGCAGTTGATTTGTCAGCCATTTGCAAAGATATTTCAGTAGGTGTGAGTTTATTCAGGTCAAGTCTTTTATATAAAGAGAAAGGCATAACACTAACACCAGCTCCTAAATCACACAAAGCAGTTTTCACATAATTCTTTTTGATAGAGCAAGGTATAGTTGGTATTCCCGAATCTCCATGTTTTTTAGGTACTCCATCTTTGAAAGTATAATTAGCAAGCATAGTGGAGATTTCAGCTTCCGGTATTTTTCTCTTATTTGTGATGATGTCTTTCATATATTTTGCATAGGGAGGCATTTTCAAGATATCAGTCAAGCGAGTACGCAAAAAGACTAGCCTCAACATTTCAGCAAAGCGTTCAAATTCTTCATCATCTTTCTTTTTAGTTGACTTGGGTGGAAAAGGCATAGGTTTTTGAACCCACATTCTCTTTCTTTACCGTGTTTCCTAGCCACAAAATCTCTTTTTATCATACCTTTTATTTTTAGGTTGTGGGTTATCAAGATCAACATGTGGTTCTATCTCAACATCATTGTCTGGTTCTTTTTCATTATTTGGTTGAGTGTCTTCATGAACCTCACCATTGTCTTTTTCATTATCACTAGGTGAGTGTTCATTACCAGATTGAGTTTCAACATCTGAGATAGAAGTTTCATTTTCATTATCAGGAGGTTTTTCCATTTCAGGTTCACTAGAAGTATGCAAAGTCCTATCATTTTTATTTTTCTTTTTCTTTCTAGAAGGACTAGGTGCACTAGTGTTAGCTCTTTGTGAATCTTGTTCAATTCTTTTTGGGTGTCCCCCGGGATAAAGTGGTTCCTGAGTCATTTTACCTCCTCTAGTTGCAACTCCAACAGCAAAGTCATGCATATTATGATTCATTTCATCAAGCAATTCTCTTTGTGATTTAGCAACTTGTTCTAACTGGGTTTGTACCATAGAAGCATGTTTTACCACACCTCTAACATCATTTGATATTCTAAATAACAAGTCACTCAAGCGAGCAATCATATCAGAATTGTATTTCAATTGTTTCATAACATTTGCATTGAAGTGATCTTGTTTTCTAATATAGTTTTCAAACTCATAAAGGCATTGACTAGGATACATATTGTGAGGATTGTCATTTTCATTGAACTTCATAAGAGAATTTACCTCTACCACCTTAGGCAGTGGTGGTGTATTAAGCCCATGTATTTCTTCAATAGGAGGTAAAATTTTAACATCCTCAGCTTTAATGCCTTTTTCCTTCATAGATTTCTTTGCCTCTTGCATATCTTCAGGACTGAGATATAATATACCCCTATTCTTTGGAGTGGGTTTAGCCGGTGGTTCAAGAATAGTCCAATCATCATAATTTTTTAGTACGTTATTCAACAATTCTTCAGCTTGAGCAATAGTTCGTTCCCTGAAAACACAACTAGCACAACTATCTAGGAAGTCCCTAGAAGCATCGGTTAGTCCATTATAGAAGATATCAAGTATTTCATTTTTCATAAGAGGATGATCAGGCAAAGCATTAAGTAACTGAAAAAGCCTCGCCCAATCTTTTGGGAGAGTCTCTTCTTTAGTTTGCACAAAGTTAAATATTTCCTGTAAGGCAGCTTGTTTCTTATGAGCAGGAAAATATTTTTCAAAGAAGTAATAAATCATATCCTGGGGACTACGCACACAACCAGGAGCAAGAGTATTGTACCAAGCTTTAGCATCACCCCTTAATGAGAAAGGAAATAATTTGAGAACAAAGTAGTAGCGAGTTTTCTCATCATGAGTAAAAAAGGGTGGCTATGTCATTCAACTTAGTAAGATGTGCCACAACAGTTTCAGTTTCATAACCATGGAAAGGATCACATTCAACCAAAGTAATTAACTCTGGGTCGGCAGAGAA
This sequence comes from Aegilops umbellulata, assembly GCA_032464435.1. Classification (NCBI taxonomy): domain Eukaryota; kingdom Viridiplantae; phylum Streptophyta; class Magnoliopsida; order Poales; family Poaceae; genus Aegilops; species Aegilops umbellulata. Next base: position 91,750,750 of record CP136055.1, read on the forward strand.
TTCATAATCCTTATCATCAATAAAGATAGGTGAAGTAGCAAACTTAGAGTCACACTTCATTCTAGCATTTAGAGATTTTTCTTTATACTTTTGTAGTAACTTCTCTAGATCATCTCTATCATTGCAAGCCAGAATATCTCTAATTGTTTCTTCACTCATAACATAACCTTCCGGTACCTTAGGCAATTCATATCTAGGAAGGCTAATTCTAGCAGGTGTTTCAAAAGTTTCAGTTTCAAGCTCATCATCAGATTCAACAACATCATGTTGTATTACTCTAGTAATTTGTTCATCAAGAAAATCACCAAGTGGCACATCATCATCATAAAGCAAGGTACTAGCATCATCATAAGCATTATTCATAGTAGAAGTAGCATCATCAATAACTTGCGACATATTCGAATCCATAGCAAGTGGTGGTGTTGCAAGTTTACTCATAACAGAAGGTGAATCCAAAGCAGAACTGGATGGCAGTTTCTTACCTCCCCTCGTACTTGAGGGAAATATCTTAGGCTTAGGATCCTTCAGATTCTTCATAGTGATAATATGATAATAATCCCAAGTGACTCAACAAATATAGCTATGCTCCCCAGCAACGGCGCCAGAAGTATAGGGGATCGCAACCATTTTGGAGGGTAGAGTATTCAACCCAAATTTATAGATTCGACACAAGGGGAGCCAAAAATATTTGAAGGTATTAGCAGCTGAGTTGTCAATTCAACCACACCTGGAGATTAATTATCTATAGCAAAGTGATCAGTAGCACAGTAATATGATAGTTTTGACAGTAGTGACAGCAGCAACGGCAACGGTAACAGTGCTAGCAGTAAATTGTAGCAAGTGTAACAGTGATGATAGCAATAGTAACGCAGCAAGATCAATATAAATAAATTCATAGGCATTGGATCGGTGACTTGTTGGATGATATTCATCATGTGATAGTTATAACCTAGGGCGATACGGCACTAGCTCTAGTTCATCGATATAATGTAGGCATGTATTCCGTAAATAGTCATACGTGCTTTATTAAAAGAACTTGCATGATATCTTTTGTTCTACCCTCCCGTGGCAGAGGGGTCCATAATGGAAACTAAGGGATATTAAGGTCTCCTTTTAATAAAGAACCGGAACAAAGCATTAACACATAGTGAATACATGAACTCCTCAAACTACGGTCATCACCGAGAGTGGGCCGGGTTGTTGTCACTCCAGGGTTGTCGGATCATAACCGTAGTAAGTGACTATAACTTGCAAGATCGGATATAAAACATGGATATAATGATGAATTCATAAACGGTTCAGATCTGAGTTCATGGCACCCGGGCCCAAAGTGACAAGCATTAAGCATAGCAAAGTCATATCAACATCAATCTAAGAACATAGTGGATACTAGGGATCAAACCCTAACAAAACTAACTCAATTACATGATGAATCTCATCCAACTCCTCACCGACCAGCGAGCCTACGAAGGAATTACTCACTCCCGGTGGGGAGCATCATGGAATTGGCGATGGAGAAGGGTTGGTGATGACGAAGAACGAAGCTCCCCCTCTCCGGAGCCCCAAACGGACTCTAGATCTACCCTCCCGAGGAAGAACAGGGCTTGGCGGCGGCTCAGTCTCATGGATCGCGATAATTCTTTCTTCCTGTTTTTTTTCTGGAAATATGTGATTTTATAGTATCAGGAGAGTCGTCAGCGGGGCCACCAGGTGGGTACAACCCACCTGGGCGTGTCAGGAGAGGGGGGCGTGCCCTGGTGGGTTGTGCCCACCCAGGGGCCCCTCTGTGGTGGGTCTTGGCTCTAGAAATTCTTATTATTGATATAAAAAATCCTCGCAAAGTTTCGTTCCATTCCGAGAACTTTAATTTCTGCACAAAAACAACACCATGGTAGTTCTGCTGAAAACAACGTCAGTCCGGGGTTAGTTTCATCCAAATCATGCAAATTAGAGTCCAAAACAAGAGGAAAAGCTTGAGAAAAAGTAGATACGTTGGAGACGTATCACTGTCATATGACCATGTGGGTCATTGTGTTTAGTTACTAGCTTTGAACTATGGTTTGTAGTGTGTAAGTTGAATCTGTTGAACTATATGTTACTTTTGTAGCATTGAACTATGTCTTGTAATGTGGTAAATTTGAATTTGGTGAACTAAGTTACTAGCTTTGAACTAGGTCATGTAATGTGTTAAGTTTGGATCCTTTAATGAAGGTCTATTTGTAGTGTTATTTTTATGTTGGTTTGTGATGAAATTTGTGTTTGAAGCCCTAGTTGCTTCATTTAGGTGTTGGTCAACGCCGAGCCACCCTAAGTGACCCACTTGCTTCATTTAGGGGTTGGTCAATGCTGAAGAGCCTTGATGTCCCACAAGTATAGGGGATTAGTCGTAGTCCTTTCGATAAGTAATAGTGTCGAACCCAATGAGGAGCAGAAGGAAATGACAAGTGGTTTTCAGCAAGGTATTCTCTGCAAGCACTGAAATTGTCGGTAACCAATAGTTTGATAGCAAGATAATTTGTAACGAGCAACTAATAGTAACGGTTGATGACCCACAAGTATAGGGGATCTATCGTAGTCCTTTCGATAAGTAAGAGTATCGAACCCAACGAGGAGCAGAAGGAAATGATAAGCAGTTTTCAGCAAGGTATTCTCTGCAAGTACTGAAATAAGTGGTAACAGATAGCCCAATCCTTTTTTTAGCAAAGGACAAGCCTGGATAAATAAAGTGCAGCAAGGTGGCCCAATCCTTTTTTTAGCAAAGAACAAGCCTGGACAAACTCTTATATAATGAAAAGCGCTCCCGAGGACACATGGGAATATCGTCAAGCTAGTTTTCATCATGTTCATATGATTCGCGTTTGGTACTTTGATAATTTTATATGTGGGTGGACCGGTGCTTGGGTGCTGTTCTTACTTGAACAAGCATCCCACTTATGATTAACCTCTATTCCAAGCATCCGCAACTACAACAACAGTATTAAGGTAAACCTAACCATAGCATGAAACATATGGATCCAAATCAGCCCCTTACGAAGCAACGCATAAACTAGGGTTTAAGCTTCTGTCACTCTAGCAACCCATCATCTACTTATTACTTCCCAATGCCTTCCTCTAGGCCCAAATAATGGTGAAGTGTTATGTAGTCGACGTTCACATAACACCACTAGAGGCTAGACAACATACATCTCATCAAAATATCAAACAAATACCAAATTCACATGACTACTAATAGCAAGACTTCTCCCATGTCCTCAGGAACAAACGTAACTACTCGCAAATCATATTCATGTTCATAATCAGAGGGGTAATAATATGCATGAAGGATCTGAACATATGATCTTCCACCAAATAAACCAACTAGCATCAACTACAAGGAGTAATCAACACTACTAGCAACCTACTAGTACCAATCCCGGACTTGGACAAAGGAATTGGATACAAGAGATGAACTAGGGTTTTGAGAAGACATGGTGCTGGGGAAGATGTTGATGGAGATTGCCCTCTCCCGATGAGAGGAGCGCTGGTGATGACGATGGCGATGATTTCCCCCTCCCGGAGGGAAGTGTCCCCGGCAGAACAGCTCTGCCGGAGCCCTAGATTGGTTCCGCCAAGGTTCTGCCTCGTGGCGGTGGAGTTTCGTCCCGAAAGGTTGCTTATGATTTTTTCCTCATCGAAAGACCTCATATAGCAGAAGATGGGCATCGGAGAGCCAACAGGGGGGCCACGAGGTAGGGGGGCGCGCCCTGGGGGGTAGGGCGCGCCCCCACCCTCATGGACAGGTGGGCCCCCCTCTGGTGAGCTTCTTCTGCTGGATATTTTTTATTATTTCCAAAAATGACTTTCGTGGAGTTTCAGGACTTTTGGAGTTGTGCAGAATATGTCTCTAATATTTGCTCCTTTTCCAGCCCAGAATTCCAGCTGCCGGCATTCTCCCTCCTTATGTAAACCTTGTAAAATAAGAGAGAATAGGCATAAGTATTGTGACATAACATGTAATAACAGCCCATAATGCAATAAATATCGATATAAAAGCATGATGCAAAATGGACGTATCAACTCCCCCAAGCTTAGACCTTGCTTGTCCTCAAGCGAAAGCCGATAACGATAAATATGTCCCCATGTTTAGAGGTAGAGGTGTCGATAAAAATAAAATACGGACATGAAGGCATCATGATAATTCTCATAACAGCAACATATATAGATTTTGTCATATGATTTCTTATGCTCAAGTAATAATCCATTCACAAGGCAGAGTACGAATCATAAACTTTATTGAGAACCAACAAACTATAATCTCAGCCATTGAAGCAATTGCAATTTATCATAACATCAGAAAGAGTCTATGTCAGAGCTTAAAAGCAAGTACACATACTCGACTATCATTTAGTCTCTCATAATTGCTAACACTCACGCGATACTTGTGGTTATGGAGTTTTAATCGGACACAGAGAAAGATAGGGGCTTATAGTTTCGCCTCCCAACCTTTTACCTCAAGGGTAATGTCGACAATAATAACTCATGCCCCCCTACATCCAATTAGATATATCTATCAGGATCTTTCCAACATACTGTGCTTGCCAAAGGATAAAATGAAAAAGGAAAGGTGAAGATCACCAAGACTCTTGCATAACGTAGAAGATAATAGTAAAAGATAGGCCCTTCGCAGAGGGAAGCAGAGGTTGTCATGCCCTTTTATGGTTGGATGCACAAAATCTTAATGCGAAAGAACGTCACTTTATATTGCCCCTTGTGATATGAACCTTTATTATGCAGTCCCTCGCTTTTATTACTTCGACATCACAAGATCGTATAAAGCTTATTTCTCCCACACCAATCAATCATACATATTTAGAGCAATTTTTATTGCTTTGCACCGATGACAACTTACTTGAAGGATCTTACTCAATCCATAGGTAGATATGGTGGACTCTCATGGCAAAACTGGGTTTAAGGGTATTTGGAAGCACAAGTAGTATCTCTACTTGGTGCTGAGAATTTGGCTAGCATGAGGGGGAAAGGCAAGCTCAACATGTTGGATGATCCATGACAACATACTTTATCTCAGATATAAGAAAACATAACCCATTACGTTGTCTTCCTTGTCCAACATCAACTCTTTAGCATGTCATATTTTAATGAGTGCTCCCAGTCATAAAAGATGTCGATAATAGTATATTTATATGTGAAACCTCTCTTTCCTTATTACTTCCTATTAATTGCAACGATGACCAAAGCTATGTCTGCCAACTCCCAACAACTTTTAATCATCATACTCTTTTATGTGAAGTCATTACTCTCAATAAGATCAATATGAACTCTTTGTTTCTTTTTATTCCTTTTCTCTTTTCTTTTCTTTCATTTTATTCACTCAAGATCATGGCAAAACAATCAATCCCTTGACTCAACACTAATCTTTATTATATAGCTCACGGACTCGATTACATAGAGAGATCATAAATCAAAACTCAAAACTCAAAACTAGATCATGCCATAAACTTTATTCTACTAGATCAAGATACTACTAATAGGATCGAACTAAGAAAAAGGGTAAAGATATGAGATGTGGTTGTGATACGATACCGGGGCACCTCCCCCAAGCTTGGAAGTTGCCAAGGGGAGTGCCCATACCCATGTGATTATGTCTCCTTCGCTGGTGAAAAGGGTGGAGGTGTTGTTAATGATGCGGGCTTGTCGTCCATCTTCCAAGGCATAGGCTCACCATCATGGAAGGATGATCAAGTCTCCGGGATCCTCAAATCTGCAGCCAAACTCATCCTTTTGAATCTATATTCATAATCACAGTTTTGGTTTTGCAGGTCATGGATTTGGGCTTGAAGGTGCTCGATCTTCTCATGAAGCTTGAAGATGGCCTCCCCGATATTGTCGGCATCCGGCTTGTGGTTGCTAGTGAACTCCGCGATCATCATGTGGTTGGAGTTGAGTCCACGTTCCACCATCCCTTGGCACTTGAAAACTTGTTGCTCCACTGCTTCGAGCCTTGTCTCCATGCTTCCGGTCCCCTTTGGTCCCTCAACATCGCGGATGTGCAGCAACCCATCGCGCATCTCAATGGTTTGAGGGTGTTGCAGCACCTCCGCGAGGTAAGGGTTGATGACCTTCTCGAAGAACTTGTCCTTGGAGGCACTTGGGGACGTCATTGATAATCTATATCTGTCAAAAAAACAGCTCGAAACAAGAACAGAGGATAATTGCGTGATATAGTGGTCAAAACCTTCGGGAGAATATATAATGAATTTTTACCGACCAAAATACGTATCGTGCAAGAAAACGGAGTCTGGAAGGCACACGAGGTGCCCACAAGGTAGGGGGGCGCGCCCAGGGGGGTAGGGCGCGCCCTCCACCCTCGCGGGCCCCTCGTGTCCTTCCCGGACTGCTACTTATTTTTCTATTTTTCTAAATATTCCAAAACGGAGAAATGTTGCCTTAAAAATTGTTTTGGAGTCGGTTTACTTACCGTACCACATACCTATTCCTTTTCAGAGTCTGAAATGTTCTGGAAAGTGTCCCTTATGTATTCCTCCGGGGTTACGGTTTCAATAACATTGGTTTCAACATTTATAGGATTGCCTGAGATATAATGTTTAATTCTTTGGTTGTTCACCACCTTCGGATTTGTGCCTTCGAAGTTGTTGATTCTTATGGCACCGGAACGATAGACCTCCTCGATAACGTAGGGGCCTTCCCATTTAGAGAGAAGTTTTCCTGCAAAAAATCTTAAACAAGAGTTGTATAGCAATACATAATCACCTATGTAAACTCACGCTTTTGTATCCTTTTATCATGCCATCTTTTAACTTTTTCTTTAAACAACTTGGCATTTTCATAAGCTTGGGTTCTCCATTCATCAAGTGAGCTAATATCAAATAACCTCTTCTCTCCGGCAAGTTTGAAATCATAGTTGAGTTCTTTAATAGCCCAATATGCCTTATGTTCTAGTTCGAGAGGTAAGTGACATGCTTTTCCATAAACCATTTTATATGGAGACATACCCATATGGTTTTTATATGCAGTTCTATAGGCCCATAATGCATCATCAAGTTTCTTGGAACAATTCTTTCTAGACCTATTGACAGTCTTTTGCAAAATTAATTCGAGTTCTCTATTACTCAACTCTACTTGACCACTAGACTATGGATGATAAGGAGATGCAATTCTATGATTAACATCATACTTAGCAAGCATTTTACGGAAAGCACCATGAATAAAATGTGAACCACCATCAGTCATTAAATATCTAGGGACTCCAAACCTCGGAAAAATAACTTCCTTAAGCATTTTAATAGAAGTGTTATGATCAACACTACTAGTTGGAATAGCTTCTACCCACTTAGTAACCTAATCAACAGCAACTAAAATATGTGTATATCTAATAGAGGCAGGAAAAGGTCCCATATAATCAAAGCCCCAAACATCAAATGGTTCAATAACAAGTGAATAATTCATAGGCATTTCTTGACGTCTACTAATATTACCCATTCTTTGACATTCATCACATGACAAGACAAACTTGCGGGCATCCTTGAAGAGAGTAGGCCAATAAAAACCAGATTGCAATACCTTATGTGCAGTTCTATCTCCCGCGTGGTGTCCTCCATAAGCTTTGGAGTGGCACTTGCGTAGGATATGTTCCTGTTCATGCTCAGGTACACAACGTCTAATAACACCATCTACTCCTTCTTTATAAAGATGTGGGTCATCCCAAAAGTAATGTCTCAAATCAAAGAAAAACTTTTTCTTTTGCTGGTATGTGAATTAGGTGGTATGAATTTAGCAACAATATAATTAGCATAATCAGCATACCATGGAGTACTACGAGAAGTATTTATGACATTTAATTGCTCATCAGGAAAGCTATCATCAATAGGTAGTGGGTCATCAAGAACATTTTCTAACCTAGACTAGTTGTCTACAACGGGGTTCTCAGCTCCCTTTCTATCAACAATATGCAAATCAAATTCTTGTAGCAAGAGAACCCATCTAATAAGTCTAGGTTTAGCATCTTTCTTTTCCATCAGGTATTTAATAGCAGCATGATCAGTGTGAATAGTTACCTTAGAATCAACAATATAAGGTCTGAACTTATCACAAGCAAATACAACTGCTAACAGTTCCTTTTCAGTAGTAGCATAATTTCTTTGAGCATTGTCTAGAGTCTTACTAGCATAATGGATAACATTTAATTTTTTATCAACTCTTTGCCCTAGAACAGCACCTACAGCATAATCACTAGCATCACACATAATTTCAAAGGGTAAATTCCAATCAGGTGGCTGAACAATAGGTGCAGAGATCAAAGCTTTCTTAAGTATTTCAAATGCTTCTACACAATCATCATCAAAGACAAATGGTATATCTTTTTGTAATAAATTAGTCAGTGGCCGAGAAATTTTTGAGAAGTCCTTAATGAACCTCCTATAAAATCCGGCGTGACCGAAGAAACTTCTTATACCTTTGATGTCCTTGGGACATGGCATCTTTTCAATAGCATCAACCTTGGCTTTATCGACTTCAATACCTCTTTCAGAAACTTTATGCCCCAATACAATACCTACATTAACCATAAAGTGGCACTTTTCCCAATTCAAGACAAGATAGTTTCTTCACACCTCTGCAAAACTTGACCAAGATTGCTCAAGCAATCATCAAAAGAAGATCCATAGACGGAAAAGTCGTCCATGAAAACCTCACAAATCTTTTCACAAAAGTCAGAGAATATAGCCATCATGCATCTTTGAAAGGTAGAGGGTGCATTACATAAACCAAAAGGCATACGTCTATAAGAAAAAGTACCAAAAGGGCATGTAAAGGTAGTCTTTGATTGATCTTTAGCCGACACATGTATTTGAGAGAAACCAGAATAACCATCTAGAAAGCAGTAGTGTGTATGTTTGCATAATCTTTTTAGCATTTGATCGATAAAAGGTAAGGGGTAATGATCCTTTTCAGTAGCCTTATTTAATTTGCGAAAATCAATTACCATCCTATAACATGTAATAATTCTTTGTGGAATCAATTCATCTTTATCATTAGGAACAACAGTAATACCTCCCTTCTTAGGGACACAATGAACAAGACTTACACACTGACTATCAGCAACAGGATAAATTATACCTGCCTCCAGAAGCTTTAGTATTTCTTTTCTTACCACTTCTTTCATTTTAGGATTCAGACGTCGTTGAGGATCACGAACTGGTTTGGCATCTTCTTCCAAATTTATTTTATGTTGACATAGAGTGGGACTAATGCCCTTAAGATCATCAAGAGTATATCCAATAGCAGCATGGTGCTTCTTCAGAGTTTTCAATAATCTTTCTTCTTCATGCTCTAAAATGTTAGCACTAATAATAACAGGATATATCTTCTTTTCATCAAGATAAGCATATTTAAGATTAGTAGGCAACGGTTTAAGCTCAAACACGGGATCACCCTTGGGTGGAGGAGGATCCCCTAAGATTTCAACAGGTAAATTGTGTTTCAGAATAGGTTCCTGCTTGAAGAATACTTCATCTATTTCCCTTCTTTCATTCATAAACATATCATTTTCATGGTCTAGCAAATATTGTTCTAAAGGATCACTAGGAGGTACGACAATAGAAGCAAGACCAAGAATTTCATCCTTACTAGTTAATTCTTCTTCACGATGTTGTTTACTAAATTTAGAGAAATTAAACTCATGAATCATATCATCCAAGCCAATAGTAACAACATCCTTTTCGCAGTCTATCTTAGCATTGACAGTGTTCAAGAAGGGTATACCAAATATAATGGGACAAAAGCTATCTTGTGGGGAACCAAGAACAAGAAAATCAGCAGGATATTTAGTTTTCCCACACAAAACTTCAACATCTCTAACAATTCCCATTGCTGATATACTATCTCTATTGGCAAGTTTAATTGTGACATCAATATCTTCTAACTCAACAGGTGCAATTTCATGCTTAATTTCTTCATATAAGGTAATGGGTATAACACTAGCACTAGCACCCATATCACATAAGCCATGATAACAATGATATCCTATTTTAACAGAAATAACATGCACGCCTACCACAAGTCTATGTTTATCTTTAGCACAAGGTTTAGCAATTCTGGCAGTTTCACCGCACAATTGAATAACATGCCCATCAATATTATCAGCCAAGAGATCTTTAAGAATAGCAATATTAGGTTCAACTTTAACTTGCTCAGGAGGTATATAAGTTCTAATATTGCTTTTACGAACCACAATTGAAGCTTTAGCATGATCCTTTATTCTAACAGGAAAAGGTGGTTTCTCAACATAAGAAGTAGAAACAACAGGATCATTATAAGTGACAATATTTTCTTCAACTTTAATAGGTGCAGCTACTTTTACTTCTATGGGAGGATGATATTTAAACCACTTCTCCTTGGGGAGATCAACATAAGTAGCAAAAGATTCACAGAAAGAAGCTACTATCTCAGAGTCAAGTCCATATTTAGTGCTGAATTTACGGAAAATATCGGTATCCATAAAAGACTTAACACAATCAAACTTAGGTGTCATACCTGACTCCTTACCTTCGTCGAGATCCCAATCTTAAGAGTTGTGTTTAATTATATCCAATAAATTCCATTTGAATTCAATAGTCTTCATCATAAAAGAGCCATCACAAGAAGTATCGAGCATGGATTGATTATTATGAGAAAGCCGAGCATAAATTTTTTGAAGAATTATTTCTCTTGAGAGCTCATGATTGGGGCATGAATATAACATTTATTTAAGCCTCCCCCAAGCTTGAGCGATGCTTTCTCCTTCGCGAGGCCAAAAATTATATATATAATTGCAATCACGATGAACAAGATGCATAGGATAACACTTTTGATGAAATTCCAACTTCATTCGTTTATAGTTCCATGATCCCGTATCATCACATAGCCTATACCATGTCGATGCATCTCCCTTCAAAGATAAAGGGAAGACCTTCTTCTTAACAACATCATCGGGTATACCTGCAAGCTTAAATAATCCACAAACTTCATCTACAAAGAGTAGATGTTCATCAGGATGCTTTGTTCCATCTCCTGTAAAAGGGTTATCAAGCAGTTTTTCTAACATACCCGAAGGAACTTCAAAGGGAATAATTTCATTTTCAGTAGGTTCAGTAGGTTGAGGAGCAATTCTTTGCTCTACTGGTCGGGGTGAAAATACCCCTAACAAGCCCCTCAGAGGATTACTTTCCATAGTAACAAGTGACAGTAAATTTCAGCACACTATATAATTTATTTTCCTTACCAAATTCCACCTACCAAAGGCGCTTCACTCCCCGGCAACGGCGCCAGAAAAGAGTCTTGATGACCCACAAGTATAGGGGATCTATCGTAGTCCTTTCGATAAGTAAGAGTGTCAAACCCAACGAGGAGCAGAAGGAAATGATAAGCAGTTTTCAGCAAGGTATTCTCTGCAAGTACTGAAATAAGTGGTAACAGATAGTTTTGTGATAGGATAATTTGTAACGAGCAACAAGTAACAAAGGTAAATAAAGTGTAGCAAGGTGGCCCAATCCTTTTTGCAAAGGACAAGCCTGGACAAACTCTTATATAAGGAAAAGCGCTCCCGAGGACACATGGGAATATCGTCAAGCTAGTTTTTATCATGTTCATATGATTCGCGTTTGGTACTTTGATAATTTGATATGTGGGTGGACCGGTGCTTGGGTGCTGTTCTTACTTGAAAAAGCATCCCACTTATGATTAACCTCTATTGCAAGCATCCGCAACTACAACCAAAGTATTAAGGTAAACCTAACCATAGCGTGAAACATATGGATCCAAATCAGCCCCTTACGAAGCAACTCATAAACTAGGGTTTAAGCTTCTGTCACTCTAGCAACCCATCATCTACTTATTACTTTCCAATGCCTTCCTCTAGGCCCAAATAATGGTGAAGTTTTATGTAGTCGACGTTCACATAACACCACTAGAGGCTAGACAACATACATCTCATCAAAATATCGAACGAATACCAAATTCACATGACTACTAATAGCAAGACTTCTCCCATGTCCTCAGGAACAAACGTAAATACTCACAAAGCATATTCATGTTCATAATCAGAGGGGTAATAATATGCATAAAGGATCTGAACATATGATCTTCCACCAAATAAACCAACTAGCATCAACTACAAGGAGTAATCAACATTACTAGCAACCTACTAGTACCAATCCCGGACTTGGACAAAGGAATTGGATACAAGAGATGAACTAGGGTTTTGAGAGGAGATGGTGCTAGTGAAGATGTTGATGGAGATTGCCCTCTCCCGATGAGAGGAGCGTTGGTGATGATGATGGCGATGATTTCCCCCTCCCGGAGGGAAGTGTCCCCGGCAGAACAGCTCTGCCAGAGCCCTATATTTGTTCCGCCAAGGTTCCGCCTCGTGGTGGCGGAGTTTCGTCCCGAAAGGTTGCTTGTGATTTTTTCCTCATCGAAAGACCTCATATAGTAGAAGATGGGCATCGGAGAGCCAACAGGGGGCCCACGAGGTAGGGGGGCGCGCCCTGGGGGGTAGGGCGCGCCCCCACACTCGTGGACAGGTGGGCCCACCTCTGGTGAACTTCTTCCGCTGGATATTTTTTATTATTTCCAAAAATGACTTTCGTGGAGTTTCAGGACTTTTGGAGTTGTGTAGAATATGTTGCTAATATTTGCTCCTTTTGCAGCCCAGAATCTCAGCTGCCGGCATTCTCCCTCCTTATGTAAACCTTGTAAAATAAGAGAGAATAGGCATAAGTATTGTGACATAACATGTAATAACAGCCCATAATGCAATAAATATCGATATAAAAGCATGATGCAAAATGGACGAATCAACGGTAAATAAAGTATAGGAAGGTAGCCCAATCCTTTTCTGGCAAAGGACAGGCGAAAACGGTCTCTTATGATAAGCAAAGCGTTCTTGAGGGTACACGGGAATTTCATCATATCACTTTCATGATGTTGGTTTGATTTGTGTTTGCTACTTTGATAATTTGACATGTTGGTGGACCGATGCTTAGGTGCTGTTCTTACTTGAACAAATCTCCTACTTATGATTAACCCCCTCGCAAGCATCCGCAACTACAATAAACGTATTAAGATAAAATCTAACCATAGCATTAAACTTTTGGATCCAAATCGGTCCCTTACAGAGTAGCGCATAAACTAGGGTTTACGCTTCTGTCACTTTAGCAACCGATCATCTAATTACTACTCCACAATGCGCTCCTTAGGACCAAATATGGTGAAGTGCCATGTAGTCGACGTTCACATGACACCACTAAGGGAATCACAACATACATATCATCAAAATATCGAACACTTATCAAGTTCACATGATTACTTGCAACATGACTTCTCCCATGACCTCAAGAACAGAAGTAACTACTCACAAATGATAATCATGCTCAAGATCGGAGGGGTATTAAATAGCATAATGGATCTGAACATATAATCTTCCACCAAATAAATAATATAGTAATCAACTACAAGATGTAATCAACACTACTAGTCACCCACAAGCACCAATCTAAGGTTCCGGTACAAAGAATGAACACAAAAGATGAACTAGGGTTTGAGAGGAGATGGTGTTGTTGAAGATGTTGATGGAGATGGCCCTCCCAAAGATGGGAGAGTTGTTGGTGATGATGATGCACTACAAGAAATATGTCAACTTATGACCTTCTGTCAGTGACCCTCGAAGAATTGGTCATAAATTTATGCCCATTTCAGACCAATTGGTCAAAAGCTGTTCAGGGGGCTCCAAACCCTAAACCATTGCGGCCATTTTGGTCAGAAAGGTTGTAATTTCCTCACACGAAAAGGTCATAAAGCAAACAACGCTAGTCCGCTGCCTTATTTCTAGTTGTTAACGACCAATATACATGGTCATAGCCTTGTAAATTTGTGGTGGGTTGCTATGACTAGGCGCCACCTCATCAGTTTTGCCTGTGTGTCATGTCCATGTGGCAGTTTTTGCCCTAGGTTGTGAAGCAACCTATATTTCTGTCATTCCCAAAATTCCCAAAAAAATCTCATAAATTCTTTGGGTCATATCTTCGTCAAATATGTAACAACCTTCCTTTCCTAGTTCAAAAATAATTCAAAAATATCCATTTTCCTATTCTGTTCAGAACAACAGTTTGTGAAGGAAGTACCACTTTGGCATGTCCAAATAGTATCCATTTTCTACAGTGCTTTCCTATGCCCAAATAACCATCCTCCACCCAATGCTAGCTCAATGCATTCATTATTTTGAGCCGAGCTTCAACATTCGTAGTTATGTCCAGTGTGGTAGTTTGCAAAGCAAGTACCACCTAGGCTCCTCCTTTTGAGCTGAAAATTTGTGAACACGGTCTTCTTAGTAACTGATCATCCTCAGCCAAAACTCATGCCCATTAGCCATGTACATTTCCCGTATCGCTAATGAAACACTTGGCTGCTAATTCATGTTTGAGCATCGATCGGTCTCCTCGTGAGAATCTTATGTTGTGATTTTCTTCCTAGCACCTACCTGGGGAGTGCCCAACCCACTAGACATGCATAGACCGCCCATAACACATGGCAACACCACAGTCACGCGGTGACCACGCGGCGGGCATGCGAGCTTACGCGCTCTAGAGTTGGGGCCCTCGGCCACCATCCAAACCTCGATGTCTCACCATTAAACCATGTATTTCTGATTAAATAGATACTTATTTACCTAGAAATGATTTTTGGAAAAAATAAAGAGCAAACTATGAGGCAGCTGCAGTTCAAATTTGACCCGCTTCCAACTGAATCGACGGGAATTTGTCTTTTTCACCAGAGGTGGATCAAAAAATTTGACACCCAACCATTTTGTCAATTGTGCATTAAATATGGCCTAGTATTTTATAAAATCGATTAGGTCCAATTTTGCAACAAATATATGATAGGTTCTTCACAAAAAAAAACTCATTTCAGGCACTCGGAAAATGGAAAATGGTTTTTTCGTCCAAAGAAAATGAAAACTTCCTTAGGCAACATTGTTTGCCATTCCAATATGCACCCTTGTGCACAATATGAGATCATTTGAACAAACTATGCCATGAATGTGGCCATAAGATTGATCATTTGACTTGAAAGCCATGAATCTTCACACTTGATAGCTCATTTCTGAGAACACTTTTTTAAAATAATTACCGTATTACAAGTTTATTATTTTTCCTGAAAACTTGGTCACATATAATGACACAATGCGAAGGTTTTCCAATTTTTTGATTTTTTTTGAATTTTTAATGCCCGTTTCAAAATGCGGTCAAAATGGCGGGCTTGACCGTTCCTAGCTAGTTGTTGAATCTTGGAAAACTTTTGATGTTTCTCTGATTAAATAGATACTTATGTACCTAGAAATGATTTTTGGAAAAAATAAATAGCAAACTATGAGGCAGCTGCAGTTCAAATTTGACCCGCTTCCACCTAAATCGGCGGGAATTTGTCTTTTTCACCAGAGGTGGATCAAAACTTTTGACACCCAACCATTTTGTCAATTGTGCATTAAATATGTCCTAATATTTTATAAAAATGATTTGGTACAATTTTGCAACAAATATATGGTAGGTCCTTCACAAAAAAATCTCATTTCAGGCACTCAGAAAATGGAAAATGGTTTTTTCGTCCAAAGAAAATGAAAACTTCCTTAGGCAACATTGTTTGCCATTCCAATATGCACCCTTGTGCACAATATGAGATCATTTGAACAAACTATGCCATGAATGTGGCCATAAGATTGATCATTTGGCTTGAAAGCCACACTTGATAGCTCATTTCTGAGAACACTTTTTTAAAACAATTACCATATTATAAGTTTATTATTTTTCCTGAAAACTTGGTCACATATAATGACACAATGCGAAGGTTTTCCATTTCTTGATTTTTTTTGAATTTTTTATGCCCGTTTCAAAATGCGGTCAAAACGGCGGGCTTGACCGTTACTAGCTAGTAGTTGAATCTTGGAAAACTTTTGATGTTTCTCTGATTAAATAGGTACTTATGTACCTAGAAATGATTTTTGGAAAAAATAAATAGCAAACTATGAGGTAGCTGCAGTTCAAATTTGACCCGCTTCCAACTGAATCGGCGGGAATTTGTCTTTTTCACCAGAGGTGGATCAAAACTTTTGGCACCCAACCATTTTGTCAATTGTGCATTAAATATGTCCTAATATTTTATAAAAATGATTTGGTACAATTTTGCAACAAATATATGGTAGGTCCTTCACAAAAAACCTCATTTCGGGCACTCAAAAAATGGAAAATGAATTTTCCGTGCAAAGAAAATGAAAACTCCCTTTGGCAACATTGTTTGGAATTCCAATATGCACCCTTGTGCACAATATGAGATCATTTGAACAAACTATGCCATGAATGTGACCATGAGATTGAGCGTTTGGATTGAAATCCATGAATCTTCACACATGATAGCTCATTTATGAGAACACTTTTCTAAAATAATTTCCGTATTACAAGTTTATTATTTTTCCTGGAAACTTGGTCACATATAATGACGCAATGCGAAGGTTTTCCATTTTTTTTGATTTTTTCTGAATTTTTTATGCCCGTTTCAAAATGCGGTCAAAACGGCGGGAATGACCGTTCCTAGCTAGTGGTTGAATCTTGGATTTTTTTGGTGTTTCTCTGATTAAATAGATACTTATGTACCTAGAAATGATTTTTGGAAAAAATAAAGAGTAAAATATAAGGTAGCTACAGTTCAAATTTGACCCGCTTCCAGCTGAATCGGTGGGAATTTTTCTTTTTCACGAGAGGTGGATCAAAACTTTTTACACCCAACCATTTGGTCAAATGTGCATTAAATATGGCCTAGTATTTTAGAAAAATGATTTGGTACAATTTTGCAAGAAACATATGGTAGGTCCTTCACAAAAAAACACATTTTGGTCACTCAGAAAATGAAAAATGCTTCTTTTGATCAAGGAAAATGAAAACCTCCCAAATCAACATTGTTTGTCATCCCAAGATACAGAAATGTGCACACTATTGGTTCATTTTAGCAAACTATAAGTGGTTAATATGTTGAATGTTTACCCTGAATTAGAGGGTGAAAATTATAAGAGAAATAAAAGAAAAAACAAAACCACCGAAGCTTAATTCTGATTGGTGGAATCACTAGTGGCTTGGATCGATGACCTGGCAAACATCAGTCCATCCATCCGTCCATCGATCCATCCCATCCGACGGCAGCAAACCCCCTCTCTCTCGTGAACCCCACCCAACCCTTCTCTCTCGCGCAAACCCCATCCGTCCATCGATCCAGCCCGCCTCTCTCCCTCTTGCGCGAACCCTAGCTATCAGCTCCTCCCTGCCGCCGCCACCTCCATCGCCCGATCCCGGTGACCTCAGGCGGGAATCGACGGCGCCCAGCACACCAACAGGACCCCCACGCTCCGCTCCTCCCTCCTGTCCGGCGAGATCTGGCGAGGGCTTCGTTTGCCGCCTCCCTCTCTCTCCCTCTCTCTGATCCAGATCTAGTCCCTCCACCGCCGCCCCCCCTCGTTCGCCATCGCATCCATCAAATCCGGTGGGGGTTGCTCCGCCATCGGGGACACGGGGCGACCGCCCGAGCTCGCCCCAGTGCTAGATCCACCACTGCTGCCATGAAACTGACCTGCGTGGCCACCCCCGGCAGCGGCGGCGGCTACCACTCGCCGGCGAGCCACTTACTGGAGGTGGAGGGCGTCCGCCTCCTCCTCGACTGCCCCGTCGACCTCTCGTCCCTCGCAGCATTCGCCCCGGTGCCACTCGGCCCGGACTCTGGTGACGCGGGAGACCTCATCCGCGCGGTGCCCCACTACTGGTCGCCGGCGGCGGCGGCAGCCGCCAAAGTAGGTGGCGTGGATGCCATGCTCGTGTCGTCTGCCACGGGGATGCTTGGGCTTCCTTCCTCACCCGGCTCCCAAGCTTCGCAAACACCAAGGTGACTCCCATCCCTGCCACTCTTTGGTGCATAGCACCTAAATTTCGAACTATACTTGTTTAGGCTGGAACTTCTGTTGGGAATTTGAACGACTGTTGTTTTTCCTAGTGAAGAGGTGGGTTACATGTTTGGAACTGTAGTTAACATGTTAGCGCATGATTTTGCGGTATTCAGATTATCTAAAAGAACAAGCTTGCTGAATGTGAAATCCAATATAACAGTGTAGACTAGCGCTGGTTTTGTTTAATCTAGACAGTGTTGTGTTTAAGACTGTTAGTCCAGGGTCTGTGTAGTTGTAGAATGGAGCTATTTGATGTCAGAACATTTCATTTACAAGGTCAAATTTATAATTTCTATATGCTGATCAGTTTGTTACTTAATGTTCGTGCAGTATCGGCGACAACAAGAAGGCTTGGAAGACCAAACACTGCAGGTATGTGTAGTCGCTGCCAAGCTTTCTGATATTGTTAGTCTACCAGATAATTTCTGATATTGCCTTTTGGTGATTATAGGGCACTGAAGATAAAGCTTACAGAAAGAAATAAAGATGGCCATGTTCTCACATACTCCTGGATTTCATTTACATCAACTTCTCAAGAGAGGAGTACTCCTTTTTAGTAGTCTCAATTTAAAGTAAATTAAATGAAAGGGTGCACTGTTCGTTTTTGCACTTGCATGCATGGCTCCAAAATATCTGAATTGGGTCCAAACCAAACCATGCATCAGGTCTAGAGCTTTTATAACGGGCGAGAGTTGGAGTTCATATATATTTCTCCAAAAATTATACTCTCACTGTGTAGAATCTTTTGGGCCTGAATCATTGGTTGAGTTTAGGTCAAAAGCATCTGTATGCCAATAGTTTTGATGTTGTTTTGTGCTATACTTCAGGGAACAGTTAACTCATTAATTAAGATGATGAGGTACTATCCACTAGATCTGTTCACACACATACTTTAGTAACCAGCTCCATTAATCATCTTATCAGCTATGTAAACTAATCACTGAACCTGGAAATTATGTGCATTGATAGAACACGGAAACTAATCAAATGCAGAAGAGTTGTTTCAGTTGGAGTTCTATTTGAAATGTTGCAACTTCAGAATTCTGGGAACTTTCCATAAAGTTTGCACCAGTTTAGTGGGTTCACCTATATTATGTTGTTGGAAGCTAGTTCATGATGAACTGATTTAACTCTCTACTGGAATATTAGTGTTTTTTTATGGGAGGAATATAGTGTATTAGATGATGTAAATTTGTTTGGGTTCAGACCTATGCGAACCTATGCTTCCTCCACTGTTTTGTAGAGTTGGCTAATTTTAGATGCTACATAATAACCTTTAAGGTTGTGGCCAATTTTAGATGCTGCATAATAATCTTTGTACCGCATAATAAAAAATTGCAGTACCGAAGATAAATGGTCGATTATTTTTAGCTTCAAGACATTTTAGTATATTCTTTGTACATGTGGCCTGTGGCTATAACTAGTTTGCTGTAGTTCATCCGTGATGTCCGGTAGCTATGAGATCCGAGGGATGTCGACCATTCGAGCCACGTAACTTATTCAGCTTCCACTCTACAATCTTGCTAATTTAAAGTGAGTGGGGGGCTTTCCCCCACTATCCATAGTTCCTAAAAAAATTTAATTCAGCTTTGGCCATCCTCATTTGCTATGCTAGATATAATGTAAACTCTCTTCTGAATTTCATTTGTACCAGTTTGACTTTCCTAAGTTTCTTTTCTTGTTAGCAGAGCTTACACTATCTTTCTATAGGCGCCGCCGGATTTGAGGGTGGAGCCCGAGCCTCCACTGGAGCATGGATCAGCCGTGCATGACGTGGAGCTCCGCATGGATCACGACTTGGTCGTCGTGGGGGCCTGGACCATCAAGCTCGCGGGCGAGATGGACGGCCTCGGCAATGGAGGCGCGCGTGAGATCCTGGGGTTGACCAATCCATGAGGCGCTAGATCTTCCCTCGGGGTCGCCTGCTGTAGACATACTGTTGCTGGATCTCCTCCCCCCCTCTCTCTCTGCGTGTTTTTCTGTCAATAGCTAGTAGCATAAGTTGGAGCTGGCTGTAGCTGGAACTTAATCTGCATTTATTCAACTAGATCAAGTACAAGTACATTAGTTCGTAATCTGCTATTAATACATCTCCTAGTCATAAATTTCCTGAAGTAGTGCATGTATATATTTAGGTGCTGGTTAATTAGAAAGTGGATGTGATTTCTAACTTGATTATTGTAGGCTACAAGATATATCTCTGTTGGTTCATCTTGCTGTAGAATATGCCCCTGCTCATTCATTTATGTGTATTGCTATTTACCTCTGGTGACATGTGAGAAGCGCTCATCTATATGTTTATATTTTGAGCAGCTGGGTACAACTACAGTTGTAGAATCATCTAGCCAAATTTTGGGAGGATGGCATAAAAGATTAGATAACCCATGCTTTTGAAATCATGGTAAGCTTCACAAGCTTTTAAGGTGTTTTCTATTTTCAAGTGACTTTACATCGAGTTACTGTTTCTTAACAGAAATTCTAGACTCTGTAGCTTTTTATTGTTCTCTCCACTTATTTGTACAGCCAAGGATGCTTACTTAACTGTATAGCTCTTTATTGTTCTTTTCCAGGTATTCTATTTATGCTCCATTCTGAAATCTATTGTGCATTGCCAAGTCCATGAGGCGAAGCGCTCACTGCTCAACTATTTCTTTACTGAACTGGGAGCAACAAAGGCAAGATATTTGAAACAAGCTGAAGTCCTTTTGATTCTTGATTTCTAGCATCCACATGCAACCTGCTTGGTGATGTTACTGTAGATATGATGTAGGTTCAATGCTTACAATTTTTTGATGTGATGCATGTTACCTTTTGAAATATGAAGATGCATGTAAGCACTGTTGCTGGCAATCTGGCATATCATAACAGTCTTACCCCTTGTTCTGTCACTAGCATACACCACAATTTTAGATAAAAGGGGGGCATATCATTTGCTCTATAAAATGGATTGTTTATTAATTTATTTGGACTTGCACACATTACGTAAGGAAGGATCGCCCATCTGGGTGTCCAAATGATAGTAAAACCTAGGGCTCTTGCACGGTTCTTGGATTTATTTTTAGCATATATTACCCATATTGAGACTGAACATGTGGCTTTTCGTCTCATCTACAGGAGAGTTATGTGCTGATTTTTTTGAAGAAGCTGGAAGTCCAAGTAAATGACTTGCTTTATGTGTTTGTTGTAATGTTGTATTTTCTGGGAATTTGGATGTATTGTTGATCTGGCTGAGAATTTGGTTTATTATTTGATGTATAGATATATGATTTTATGGCGAAACAAATATTGCTTTGATAGCAAAATAAAAAAAACTCATCTATTTCTCTGTTGTCCAGTCCTATGAATTAGCGGGCTGAAAATATTGATGGGTTGGAAGAGGCTTTGGCCCAAACAATGCTGGACAAAGATGGAACAAAAAAGTCTCAAAAATAGAAAATGGACCGCAAAAAGGCTGAGGCCGAGAAAATGGAAAAGGCTTAGAAAACAAAAAACGCCATGTTGGGCTAGGCCCATGTAGCTAGCAAAAATTAACTGAAAAAAACATAAAATGGGCTGAATTAATGGGCTCGGCCCATGTAAAACCCCCAATTGGACCGGGCTGATTTTAACCAACGACCTTTTCAATTCGTCGCAATTTTTCCACGTCAGATTGCCACGTCGGATCCGACATGGCCTGGGGAGAGAGCTAGCGACCAAAACAGAAGGTCATAGGATCAACGACCTTTTGTTAAAGGTCGCTATAGTCAGTTTACGACCGCCAGCTTTTGACCTTCTGTTTTTGGTCACAAAAAGGTCGTAAATGGAAATTTGTGACCTTTCAGTGACCAATAGTGGTGGTCACAAGTTGACATATTTCTTGTAGTGGATGATGATGATTTCCTCCTCCGGGAGTGAAGTTCCCTCGACGGAATCGCTCCATCGGAGGGCAAAAGCGCTCCTGCCCAAGTTCCGCTCGAGACGGCGGCGCTTCATCCTGAAAGTACTCCCCTTATTTTCTAGGTAAAAATGACTTATATACCACAAGAGGGGCACCGGAGGTGGGCCGAGGTGGGCACAACCCACCAAGGCACGCCTGGGGGGCCTGGCGTGCCCAGGTGGGTTGTGCCCACCTGGTGGGCCCCCTCTAGTAGTTATTTGCTCCAATAATTCTTAAATAATTTATAAAAAATCTCTGTGAAGTTTCAGCTTATATGGAGTTGTGCAGAATAGGTAGCTCTGACGTGCTTTTTCAGGTCCAGAATTCCAGCTACCGGTATTCTTCCTCTTTGTTTAAACCTTCCAAATTATTAGAGAAAAGGCATTAGAATTACTCCAAAAAGCATTATTATGCATAAAAACATTGTAAATAACAGTAGGTAAACTTGATGCAAAATGGACGTATCAACTGCCCAAGCTTAGACCTCGCTTGTCCTCAAGTGAAAACCGGATACCGAAAAACATGTCCACATGCTTAGAGAGAGAGGTGTCGATAAAAACAAAATACGAACATAGAAGCATCATGCATATTGTTATAACAACAAAGAACTTTAACATGAAACTTTATCAAATAACTTTTATCACACAACTTTTATCATACAACTTTTATCATATAACTTCTCATGAACAAGTAACAATTCATCACAACATCGAAGTATAAAGCATAAACTCTATTGAAAACCAACAAACTATGTTCTCAGTCAACTTTGCAACTACAATTCATCATCTTTTCAGGAAGGGTCATGTATCAGAGCCTTTTAGGCAAGTCCACATACTCAACCATCATTTAATCTTCTATGATTGCTAACACTCACATCATACCCATGAACAAAAAGTTTCAACTGGACACATAGAAAGATAGGGGCTTATAGTTTTGTCTCCCAACATATTCACCTCAAGGATGATGTCAACAATAATAACTCATGCCCACTCACATTCAAATGGATATATGTGCCTAGATCTTTCCTCACCACATGATGCTTCCAAAAAGAGAAAATAAAAAGGAATAGGAAAGAAAAACTTTGGGCCCTTCGCAGAGGGAAGCAGAGATTGTCATGCGCTTATTTTTTTTGTATGCCAAATCCCTTAATGCAAAGGAACGTCACGTTACATTGCCCCTTATGATGGCAGCCTTTATTATGCAGTCTGTCGCTTTTATTATTTTGCCATAACAAGTTCGTGCAACGCTCAGTTTTCTCTTACACTAAATGATCCAACACATTTAGAAGCAATTTTCATTGCCTTTTTGCACCGATGACAACTTACTTGAAGGATCTTACTCAATCCATAAGTAGGTATGGTGGACTCTCAAAATAAGATTTGGGTTAATGCACAAGTAGTATCTCTACTTAGTGCGGAATTTTTGGCTAGAAAAGATAGTGAGCAAGCACCACATGTTAAAGGATCTATGAGAATATAACTTCTATGTGAATATGAACAAACATAAATCATTATGTTGTATTCCTTGTCCAACGTCAACTATTTGGACACAAAATATTTAATGGGGGCTCACAGTCATAAAAGATGTCCAAGATTGTGTATTTGCATGCGAATCTTCTCTTCCCTTATTAATTTTTTCATGAGTTGCATCATTGACCAATGCTATGTTTGTAAATCTCCAAAAAAAATTACCACTTATACGTTTCCTTATCTGATGTGATTACTTACCATAAGATTAGCATATGATCTTATTTATTTTCCTTTCTTTTTATTGAAACATAAAGGTAAAGAAACAAAACTCAAACTACTCTTTATTATATATCTCGCACATGATCACATCGATAGGTGGATCACTATGCAAACACTCGAAAAGAAAGGATCGAACTAAACTTTTATTCAACTAAACCAAAAGATAACTAAGGACGGAACAAATATAAGTAAAAGCAAAAGATAGTGATTGTGATACGATACCGGGGCACCTCCCCCAAGCTTGGCACAAGCCAACGGGAGTGCCGATACTCGATAGTCAAGTCTCCTTTGGTGACGAAGAAGGCAGCGGTGGTGATGAGGTAGTATCGATCTTATCTTTCTTCCTTAACTTACGCTTGAGGATGGAATCCTCCTCCTTTAAGTCACCAATCTCTTGCTCAAGCTCTAATATCTTTTTGCATAATTCTTGCTTGTTTTCCTACAAGATACGAAAGGGGATAAACTGAATCTTAGGTTTCTTTACTTTATTGGGGAGACTTGACTCCTTGAATTCCACGTGCATGTCCCAGGTTGAGGTAATGGAACTTCATCTTCGTCTGAGCTTGTCTCCTCCTCCCCTTTAGGATCATAGTATTCTTCCTCCTCCGAAGTCCAACTACGATGCTCCACATCCCCATAAACTTTGGGGTTTGCGATATAATCAGCAACATAGCTCTCACCTTCCGAATCTTGGAATGACATATTTTTTAGTTCTGTCAGAAAAACAACAAGAAAGAAGAACATAAGATTTCTCCGTGATACGGTGGTCAATAGGTTCGGGGGTATATAAAGATTTTTTATCTTGGGAAACAAAAAAATGAGTGAAAAACGGAGTCCGGAAGCTACCAGAGGTGGGCACAACCCACCTGGACACGCGTGGCATGCCAGGCACGCCCTGGTGTCTTGTACCCACCAGGGTTGCCTTATTTGTTGTTTCTTATTTTCCTAATTTTTGTTATATTCCAATTCTGACAAAAAATATTATTGCGGATTTTTTCGGAGTCCGTTTACTTACTGTATCATGTACCTCCTCTTTTTTAATTATTCTGGAGTGTTCCAGAAGGTCTCCTTTATGTGTTCCTCGGGATCATAGTTTGAATAATATTGCTTTCAACATTAATAGGCATACCTAAGATATAGTGTTTAATTCTTTGCCCATTGACTATCTTGGGTGGGTACCTTCGGCATTATTTATTTTGATAGCTCTAGAACGATAAACTTCTTCGATAAAATAAGTTCCCTCCCATTTGGAGAGAAGCTTTCCTGCAAAGAATCTAAAACGGAGTTGTAAAAAAGGACATATTCACCCACTTTGAACTCATGCTTTTGGATACTTTTAACATGACATCTTTTAACTTTTTCTTTAAACAACTTGGTATTTTCATAAGCTTGGGTTCTCCATTCATATAGTGAGCTAATATCAAATAACCTCTTTTAACCGGCAAGTTTGAAGTCATAGTTGAGTTCTTTAATTGCCTAGTATGCTTTGTGTTCTGACTCAAGAGGCAAATGACAAGCCTTTCCATAAACCATTTTATAAGGAGACATACTAATAGGATTTTTATAAGCCGTTCTGTAAGCCCAAAGTGCATCATCTAATTTCTTAGACCAATTCTTTCGGGATTTATTGACAGTTTTTCGTAGAATTAATTTTATTTCTCTGTTGCTAAGTTCAACTTGACCACTAGACTAAGGATGATAGGGTGATGCAATTCTATGATTAATATCATACTTAGCAAGCATTTTACGGAAAGCACCATGAACAAAGTGTGAACCATCATCAGTCATTAAATATCTAGGAAGCCCAAACCTTGGGAAAATAACTTCCTTAAGCATTTCAATAGAGGTATTGTGATCGGCACTACTAGTTGGAATAGCTTCTGCCCACTTAGTAACATAATCAACATCAACCAAAATATGTGTATACACATTAGAGGAAGGAAAAGGTCCTGTATAGTCAAAACCCCAAACATCAAATGGTTCAACAACAAGTGAATAATTCATAGGCATTTCCTGATGCTCACCAATATTACACAATTCTTTGACATTCATCACAATATAAAACAAACTTACGAGAATCCTTGAAGATAGTATGCCAATAAAAACCAGATTGCAATACCTTGTGAGTAGTTCTATCTCCCGCGTGATGCCCTCCATAAGCTTCAGAGTGGTATTTTTGTAGGATTGTTCCCGTTCATGCTCAGGTACACAACATCTAATAATACCGTCTACTTCTTCTTTGTATAGATGTGGGTCATCCCGAAAGTAATGTCTTAAATCATAGAAGAATTTTTTCTTTTGTTGGTATGTGAAACTGGGTGGTATGTATTTTGCAACAATGTAATTAGCATAGTCAGCATACCAAGGAGTGTTATGGGAAACATTCATTGCAGCTAGTTGCTCATCAGGAAAGCTATCATTAATAGGTTGTGGGTCATCAAGAATATTTTCTAACCTAGACAAGTTATCAGCTACGGGATTCTCAGCTCCTTTTCTATCAGTGATATGTAAATCAAATTCTTGTAACTGGAGAACCCACCTAATGAGCCTAGGTTTAGCATCTTTCTTTTCCATAAGATATTTTATAGCAGCATGATCAGTGTGAATAGTAACTTTAGAATCAACAATGTAAGATCTGAATTTGTCACAAGAAAACACAATTGCTAAAAATTATTTTTCAGTGGTAGCATAATTTCTTTGGGCACAGTCTTGAGTTTTGCTAGCATAATGAATAACATTTAGTTTCTTATCAACTCTTTGTCCTA